>CM046878.1:265597144-266951276 GCA_025667525.1 Glebionis coronaria
TCTGTAGTACCGTACGGAGATGGTCTTCGTGTTCCTCCGTGGACTTTGAGAAAATCAGGATGTCATCGATGAATACAATGACAAACTTATCAAGGAATTCATGGAAGATTCTGTTCATCAGATCCATGAATACTGCTGGAGCATTAGTCAGGCCGAATGGCATGACTACAAACTCATAATGGCCATAGCGGGTACGAAAAGCAGTCTTGGCAATATCCTGTTCTTTAACCCTTAGCTGATGGTAGCCTGACCTTAGATCGATCTTTGAGAAGTGTTTGGCTCCTTGAAGTTGGTCAAACAGATCATCTATACGTGGCAGTGGATATCTATTGCGGATGGTAATCTTATTAAGTTCACGGTAGTCAATGCAAAGTCGCATGTCGCCGTCCTTCTTCTTAACGAACAAGACCGGTGCGCCCCATGGAGATGCGCTTGGTCTAATGAACCCTCGCTAAAGAACTTCCTGCAGTTGGTCCTTCAGTTCTTTTAGCTCTATGGGAGCCATACGATACGGAGCCTTAGAGATTGGTTCAGCTCCTGGAACAAGGTCGATGTTGAACTCCACTTCTCGTGCAGGTGGTATGCCTGGAAGTTCAGCTGGGAAGACGTCTTGAAATTCCGAAACTACTGGTTGATCCTGAATCGATGGGGATTCAGCATCCATGTCGTGAACCGTAGCTAGATAACCCTCACAGCCATGTGACAGTAATGCACGTGCTTGCAAGGTAGATATGACTTGTACAGACCGTCCGGGTATGAACCCGTTATGAATGTACTCTGGTGCATTAATGTCGCCAAAGATCACCCGATATGAGTGGCAGTGTATGGTAACATGGTGCTTGGATAGCCAGTCCATGCCGAGAATCATATCGAACTCAATCATGTCTAGGGGAAGTGCATCTACTGCACGAACTTTATCGTCAAACTCTAGAGGAAGACTCTTGTATACATGAGTTATTAATACAGAGTCCCTTAAAGGCGTGGAAATGGTAAGCCTATTTTCTAATGGCAAGGGAAGTGTCCTGATGTTCTTAGCATATGTAGTGGAAATAACTGAGTGAGTGGCACCCGTGTCGAAAAGAACACATGCAGCTTGGCCGTACATATACAAAATTCCAGTAATGGTACCTGTAGATTTGTTTGCCTGATCGCGAGATGTCGTGTAGACACGCCCAGTGGTAGGAGGCGGCTTACTATCAGCATGACCCGAGGTACCCTCCATCTCACCCTTACGGCAATCTCTCATACGATGGCCAGGGAGACCGCACTTGTAGCACGCGTCGGAATCACGACGGCATGGGCCAGGGTGTCTGCGATGGCAAGTATTGCAAAGAGGATGAGTGAATCCTCCAGCAGGAGTCCTTGCTTGCTGAGGGCCTGCTGATGACAAAATGTGTTAAAATAAAGTATATGCACGAGTATAAGACATATGCATCATAAGATGTTCACCAGTGTTAGCTGAACGGTTAGGCTGCGAACCCCTGTGGTTCTGGTCCTTCCCGTTACCGTGGTTCCTGGTAGAGGTTAATATAGTGTCAGCATGAGAGATATAACATGAAATCGTAAGAAGATGCGTAAATAGTAGGACCTGCTGTTGTTGGAGTGTCCAGCGTTGTTACGGTAATTATCATTACCGCTACGCCTTTCCACAACAGAACGGTCGTTAGTGTGACCGTTTCCTTTGGGCTGATGAGGCTGCTGCTGAGTAGCCGGCTGAGACCGGTCCCCAGTTTTTTGCCTCTTGTCGGGTCTTTCAGCTTCCCCGAACTCATCTCGTTCCTGCAACATCTCTAGCTTCCTTGCTGCGTCGGCCACTTGTGCTACTGTATTGAACGTAGCACACACCAGATTGTTCGCGACCGAGGTGCGAAGTACCCACCTAAAGTGGTGTGCCTGCTCCTCAGGAGTACCAGCTGCTGCTCCCAGGAAACCAGCCAAGCGAATAAAGCGTTGCATGAATTCGTTGCTATTCTCGCCCGCTCTCTGACGTATCCCATGGTACTCTCGCTTGAGCTTGTCCTGCTCTGCCTTGGGAAAGAACTGCTCCATCACTCTCTCCTTGAATTGGGCCCATGTCAAACCAGCGACCCAATCATCACCTCCTTCCGACTGTGTCAAGGCTAGCCACCAGCTGAGTACATCGCCTTCGAACCGGTAGCATGCCAATCTCGCCTTGTATGCGGGGTCACAGCCCATAGCATTGAAAATCTTCTCGATATGAGTCAACCAGCTTTCAGCATCGCTGGGGCTATCAGTCTTTTCAAAAGCTCTAGGACGGAGCTTGTTGAATCTTTCCAGCCACACTGCTAGTGTCACTGGAGGAGGAGGAGGAGGTGCCTGATTCTGCTGCTGCTGATTGTTGGCAGCTTGGACTTCAGCACGGATGTCATTCCTCAGTTGAGGAAGCAAGGCTTGCATGGCAGCCTGAATTGCAGCATTGAGCTGCTCTTGCTCGCGCGTGAGAACCATCTGACAGTATAACATAAAACATATGATTAACAGTTCAAAACATAAAATATAAATTATATATATACATGAAAAAAAATTTATACCAAAAATTTCACGAGAAAAATTTTATGCAAGAAAATTTTTGTATGAATGCATGATGCAGTTTTATGAAAACTTTTGATGCTCGAGAGTGAACTCCTCTGGTCAGTTCACTCAAAACAAAAGACATATCGAGGGGACGCCTATGGGTCGGTCACAAATCTAAATGTTTCGATAAAACACATGCGACTAAATAGGGCCAGTCCTGTACCAACCATTACTTAGTCAAAAACCCTGTAACAATGACATGTATATGTATGCTTAAAAATGATGAATGCATGAAAACAACTGTCAGTTCTAGGAAGACCGTAGTGACTACCCACTAATCACAGGTCATATTTGAGAGCCTACAGGTCGAAACCTTGGGCTCTGATACCATAATTGTAACACCCCATTTTGGAAATGGAATCTTACGCATAATCATGGCGTGTCATCAAAGCATACAAGGATAAACGTCTAAGCATTATTTGACCATAAAAGGGAAATACCGGAATCAAACATCGGTAACCCCAAAGTAGAGCTCATCACACACAAACATAAATACTGTAAAAGGAAAGGACGAAACAATGTCCATTGCAAGCTGTATTAAAGTAAAGGAAATGCATAAAGTAGAGAAAGACAGTAAAGCTTCCAATCCATATGCACGTACGTTTGAGATCTACGAGCGTCCCTGAGTACCTGCCGTTTTGGGAACATGAAAAGGAAAACGGCTGAGCAAGACGCTCAGTGCACGGATGTACAAAATAGCATGAAATAGGATAAGCATGTAACATATAACAGCGGAAGACTAAGTTCTGAGTAAACTGGTTAAGTATTAAGAAAACTGGTTTTATAGTTTGAAAAGCCTTATGTTTATCTTATGAAAACTGTTTTAACATAAATATACCATAGCCCATATAGGTCATGAAAAGGTCACGTGCCTGAATACTTGGAGGGGTGACCTCATCATGCTAATTAGAGGGGATGCCTATAATTAATATACTGGTCTGGGTAGGAGGGATCAACTCCTTGTGAAGGATGCAAGGCACACACCACATTCACCATGAAATACTGAATAAAACATGTAACTAGGATGCACCCATACGCCCCACATGATATAATAATATGGCCAAAACAGAAAGGGACGCCACGAGCAATCACTCCGCCGTGGGGAAGTCATAACATTGGTGCCTCCAATGTTATGGTTATGGTACCTCCATAACTAGGTGAAACTGGTCATGCTTGTATATGGCTATAGATTATGCTAATTAAACATAAGCAGTTCAAAACAATAAAACAAATACTGGGGAAAACAGTTGGCTGCATACGGGGAAATCATAATAAGGAAAGAATGTCCATACTGAAAGGACGGGAATCCGTACCTCAAGTCCAGTGAATGAACGGAAGAAAGACTCCTACTTCTGGATCACTAACGCTACATGAATACACACGTGTATAAGTATCGAATCACTGATTACGTACTGGGTTTTATGTCTCATCTTAGCTTACTTTGTATGTTTTAGGTCATGGTTTACTGTTTAAAGCCCTATCTGTGTTTACCTTGTACTCTGATTAATCTGATAAAGTATTACTGGTAATTCATGTATTATTATACTTACTGTGTAATAATAAGTAACTTTCCAAAAATAGCAGGTTTCCAAAAATAGAAAGTCTCCAAAAATAGAAAGTTTCCAAAAATAGAAAGTTTCCAAAAATAGAAAGTTTCCAAAAATAGAAAGTTACCAAAAATAGAAAGTTTCCAAAAATAGAAAGTTTCCAAAAATAGAAAGTTTCCAAAAATAGAAAGTTTCCTAAAATAGAATTTTCTGCTTAATATAGATTAGTTTCTAAAAATAGAAAGTTTCCAAAAATAGATCAGCTGCCTTAATTAAATAAGTTTCCATATATAGAAGGTTTCCATGATTAGATTAGCTGCCTGAAATAGATAGATTTCCATATATAGAAGGTTTCCATTAATACATTAGTTGCCTTATTTAATTAAGTTTCTATAAAATAGAAGTTTCCATAATTAGAATTAAGCTGGTTACATAAGCTAACATATAAGTCTAAGTGTTTATAAGCTTATTTCTTAAGTCATATGATATAGTGTATAGTTTAATTATTATTTCATGTATTTTAATTAAACTATAGGTTAAGCATTTTAATTAAAGTATAACATGTTTTAATTAAAATGGAATAAAATACTTAGGTTAAAATGTGTATTATTATGTATTAATAACATAACCTAAGTCATGTCTAAATTAATTAATTATAGGCATGTTTTAAATAATTAATTAATTATAACTTATGACATAAAATACTTAGGTTAAATTAATATCATGCTAAATTAATAATTAAAAATAACCTAAGTCATGGTTTAATTAATATCTCATGTTATTAATTAATTTATATCCTAAGTTCATAATTCATAATATTAACATGTAGCATAAATCATGATTTAACCAACGAACCATGAATCGGGCATGAACTCGACACCGTACCCCGAGCCAACTCGGGGTACTTGTGCCCCCTTGCTGCCGTGGGTCCCACATGCACCAACCAAGACCAAAATGGTCTTGGTGGTGGCGGCAAAAAGCAAACCGAACCCCCCTCGGGTTGGTTATGCTAGGCGGCCAAAACAAACACCCTCATATATCATCCTTTGATTTTAATTAACCCCAAAACATGTTAGGTCTATGTTTAATTATCATGTTTTAACAAAAAAAAAATAACATGTTCATGAAAATAATTAAAGATTAAAAAGAAACGAAAAGAAAGATTTAGAATGATATACCAATACGTAGCTTGAAAGAGGATGAACAAACACGGTTTATAGCAATGATTTTTGTGATCAAGATCAATCAACAACCACCTTTGGTGGTCTTATGGGTGGCGGCACAAAGAGAGACCAAGAGTAGGAGAGGAAAACTTTTTAGGTTAAATGCTTATTTCCTTGAAATGTGAAAATGAAATGAGTTTTACCATAACCCCCCCCCCCCCCCCTTTCATGTTAAAAGTCCATGGGCTTAGCCCACCTTGATTGGTGTGTCGTGGGTATGGGGCCCCACATGGGGTACCCGTACCTTTTCTCGTGTCCTGATGTTTCGTGTTCGTTCGTGGTTAAACGTGTTCGTGTTTAAAGTGTTTCTGTTTATTTTATCATGTAGTTTATCGTATTATTTACACTCGTAATTAAGTACTTACGTAATTATTTTAGTTCGTGTTTTAAAATGGTGATCATGATTTAATTATGTTCACGTGAAATATCTATTAACTGTTTATCATGAGTTTGTACGTAATCGATACTTATCATGTCATACACGTATGCACTTGCTTGATTATTAGCACATGAATGTGATCAATACTAAATAAGGTAAGTTTTAATCTAGGACGTACGATCTTAAGGGCACTATTCATGGTAAAAGCATGCGGGTTTTACAGGAATAGACAATTCAAGACCTAGTTCGGAATCCACAATCCTAACCTAGTTCGGAGTAAGAGCTTCTCAACATAGTTCGGAATAACAGCTTAGGACGTAATTTGGAATCTGGTTCATGTAATTCGGAATCCGTGATGAGAAACCTAATGTAGTTTGGAATGTGGGCCCTTTCCTCTGCCGGGGACTCCCACGAAACGAAAACGGCTCCACGTCCTAACTCGGAATGTATGTACTTTTCCTAACTCGGAAAACGATAATTACTTGTAATTCGGAATGAAGATGTTACATCTAATTCGGGAAAAACAACACTGACCTAATTCGGGAAAATTAAAATGGACATAGTTCGGAAAGTGGGAAAACTACCCTAGTTAGGGAAACTAGGGTTTTAACATAACCCGAACTAGATCAAAAATAAGCAAAAACTAAAATAAGCTAAAACCAATTAAGCACTTATCTAAAAGTTTAACCCAAAATGATTTTAAGAAAAAGCAATTAAGCTAAAATTTAAAAACTTTTAAAAACACTAAATAATAAAAATATTTAAAAACAACTTTTTATAAAAATTAACTAATAAGCACTTAATTAAAAATAAGAAAATTAACACAATAAGCACTAAAACACTATAAGCTATACAAATCAAATACTAGAAGATCAATAAGCATAATCAAACACAAACATCAATCTATCAAAGAACATGATTAACAAACTACATGATTATCAAAATTAACAAGATTAAAAAGATTAAGAAAGGTAGAATGAGAATGATTAATTGAAAAAGCTTGAAATTAAGATGATTAAAGATTCAAATTACAAGATTAATGAAAAAGCTTGAAAAACATTAAGAAAAGCTAGAGAGAGAAAGTAATATTAAACTACTCCTAATTACCTTACAAAAATTAAAACTAAAATCTACGACCAATGATAGTTGAGTTTTTACCCCTTTAGGAAAAGGAAGGCAAAAGTGGCAAGTATTAAGTGTCGGTTTAGGAAAACCGAGCACTAATGACCAAATAAGTCCAAGTTCGCTCTCGAGGAGGCTAGTGCGTTGTGTAATGAATTGATTTTGATTTGTGATTATATGATTGAATCAAGAAAGAAAAGAGGAATAAGAATGAAATGACGGTTACGACGACGGATTAAACTAAGACGAAAAAGGTCGATCACGTAAAACCGTAAAAATTACCAAAATTAAATTTTTTTTACCTAATAATTAATTAAAAGCTAAAACAAGTCTAAACTAATATAAATAAGAAATAAAATCCAATAAAAATATTTTAAAACCTTTTATTAATTAAATATTCAATTTTAAATGCTAATTAAAGCCCTAAAATTAAATATAATTAATCAAAATGTCCAAAATATTATTTTATTGAACAAATAACTTACTTATATTATCTAAAAACTAAAAAGTATTTTTCCTAATTTTTTAAAAACTATTTTTCTATTTTTAAATCACTTAAAACTATTTTTAAACTAAAATAATTATAAAAAATAATAAAATAATACCAAAAATAATTTACCAATTTTAAAAATCCTAATTTACTCTAATGAACAGAAGAAAAATGAAAAAGCTTGAAAAATATAAAATTTACCACTAAAAGACAAAAACAGTTTAATATAAAACCCTAATTAACTTAAATTAATACTAAATAATAATTAAAAGATGACAGTAGAAACTTTTTATACCAAAAATCTTAAAATAATATTCTAAGTCTATGAAAAATGTTTAAACTGAAAAATAACAATTTTTGGCACTAAATGCCAAAAACAGTAATTAAAAAGTTAATTAAAATAGCTATAAATCCTGAAAAATACCAAATGAACAGTAATAAAAAATCTAATTAAACTTAAAAATCAGAAATAAAATAAGAAAAATAAAGAAACAAATTTCAAGCCTTAACTCCTAAATTCACCCACTAAAGACAAATAAGTTCAAAACCTGATAGTGACATGTGACTGGATTTGTCCTTTTGCTTAGCAGTGGAAACAAGTGTGCTAGCAGTGGGAAAGGAGTTCCTACTGATAGTTATAATTTTTGTTCAGTTAACAATAAGCTTAGGAAAGCTTATTTTGGTAGCTTATTTTGGACAAAAAGGCACCCTTATACTCAGTTGAGTATAAAGAGTCAATTTACACACAAAAAACAAGCAAGTACTAGCCAAAAATCACACAAACCAAGCACAAAAGTTTCTGATTAAGCCCTTATGGGTGTCTGATGAACAGTAACTATTGTTTACTTGCACAAATCCGAATTTCAATGGCCAATAATTTGCACAATACTCAACCAAATGACATACAATTGATAGAAAACCCTAGATGACACCAACCCCTTACAGTTACCAAGATTTGGAAGCAAAATCTCACAAAAACAGACCTGAAATGGAGCTTAATGTGTTTGACTGATTTTGCCAAAATTATAACATGTAAGCTTCTGATTTAATCACACCAAACTAACAAGACCCATACATTTTTACCAAATAATCCCAAGAGAGTGAATGTGAGTGGTCTTTAACAGGTTTATCAAGCTTTGACCCTATTAGATCCCTAATCCCAAACACCCCTTAATATCTAAAAACCAAAAATTTTCAACGCAAACCTATTATAATCTACACAATACTGATTGAAATAACTTGTAACATACATACCATCCCTAAATGAGCATAATCAAACCAATTATCAAACACTTAAACACTTTTCATGCAGATTTCACATAAATCATTAAAATCAGAAATATCAAAATGGAAACAAAGATTTTACCTAGAGGGACCTACATCCAGGTCCCTCAGTGACTGCTATGTCACCTCCAATCAGGTCCGGACCTGAGCATAACCTCTTGGTCAACAAGCTAGCTTCAATGGAATCCTGCTAAGAAAAATAGAACACAAAGCAATATACACTTTATGATTTTTCTTTCTCTTTTTTAAAACCTTTCAAAACATTCTCAAAAACCTTTCCTTTCAAAAAACTCTTATACCAAACACACTTACAAACCTGCAAAATCAAACCTTGAAACAAGATTTTACCAAAATCCACCAATTTTCAGAAACTTGCAAACAAAACTGAATTTTAAAAACTTAAAAAGTAAACAAACAATAAATGGACACAATCAACAGCAGAATAGTAAAATGGATCCTGGATTCTTTTCATCAACAAATCTCAACCAATTTTCATTCATCAATAAAAATGGGATTTACAAGTTGTGACCTAAGGAAAAAATCCGGAACAAGTATAATGGGTACATGACACCCATTATATACTACTTAGAAGAACCTTCTAGTATACATGAATAAAATATATAAAAGCTAAACCCTAATTTTGAGAAATCCGAAAAGGCCCCTGAAATTGTCTTGATTCTTGGTCAAAAACATTGCCATGTGAAGATGTTGATGTTACAGCTGTCTTGGAATGATCATACTCGTTCAAAATAGCTTTGCCAACACGAAATGGAGATCAACCGTAGATTTCACTGTTGTATCTTGTTTTCTTGTGCAGGGGACCATGTGGGAGGGGCATTGGTTGATGGTGATAGGTGGTTAAGGGTGGGTTTGGTTTTAAGTTGTGTTTAATTATCATCCTGGACAAGATGGGGTTTTAATTTTGTTTAATTAGAGAAAACCCAATTAGGGTTCTAGGTGTTCTTGGCTGGAAAAATTAGGGGTTTTAATCTTGTTTTCCTTTTAAAAACGTGTTTAGGAGGGAAATACTTAATAAACAGATTATTAAGTTATTTAAGTTGGTGGAAAATGACGTGGAGAAAGGTTGTAAAAAATGGCACAATTACTTTTCAAACTTAAAACAAGGACTTGAAATGTAATTTCTTCAATCTTCAAGGGCTGTTCTTGTAACATCTTGATAATTTAGGGACCTCAATGCATTTTATGAGTTCTGCAAGGGTATAAATTGCAAAGTCTTCAAAAATGAGGGACCAATGTTGACAATATTCAATTCTTCAAGGTCATTTTTGGAAATTCCAGATTCGGGCCCGGTTCATTATGCGGCTTCGTTTCTCGTGTTCGTTTTTGCATGATTCTTGTGATCTTTTGTCATTTTCTCAATATCCGTACCTAAAATACACAATCAACAAACACAAGCATATATTTGGGTATTTTGATGATATTTAATGCATTTTAAGCCCTATTTGGACGATGAGACTATGTATAAAAGCAGTCTCATCACTCCCCCATACTAAACCATTGCCGTGCCCTCACGCAATGCTAGAATAAAGTATCGTAGCACCTCCAAAATTCATTTTTATTCACTTTATTGAAATGATAAACTAGCTATATTACTACTATTGATACTACTTGCGTTTTAGACATAATGTATGATTTTCATCGCAAAATGGGACGTTTAGGTTCATAGAATAAGAACACGTGAATGCTTCGTTAGAAATAATTTCATCGTTCTCGATTTTCACTCCAATTCCATGCCAAGCGTGCAACGAGATCATTGTCATTATAAGTTAGTAATGCTAACACTACTCATATGCCCTAATCACGTACTTATCCTCCCATTATTCCTAAGTTGTATCTCCTATATTTTATTTTGTCTTAATGATCACGAGGATACATTGTTTGACTTATGCGATAATAGAGATTTAGGTCTAAAAATAGAGTCCTAACGGTGTAACTAAGACCATCAAATCGATAACCCCTCCTAATAGACAACGATGTCAAAAAATTAAGTTGACAAGAAGAATCGATAAACACGGTTTTATAACGGTTTTGAACATGAGACTTATTACCAAGACTTTTATACGCCCCCTAACGGAAGGTCCTTATTATCTTTGGTTTACCTCCATCTTTTATTCAACTTCGCCATGAAGCTTTTATTATGACTTTGGTCTTGCCTTGCCTTTTATTATCCGCCTCATCGGTGGTTTTATTAGCCAAAGACGTATATCCTCACGCTAAAGCGAATTTTGGATCTTTAAAGCTTCGAAGATTAAGGCTTGATTCACTTTCAATTTTGCATAGATTTTTCGGCCTTGTGGGGCTTCAAATTGTTTGCTAGATTTAGGTGAGCACTTGAAATCTTATTATTGGGTGAAGCTTTCGATTATTCGGGTGCCAATACTTCAAAACCGTGACGCTGGCGATACCTTAATGTCTTCCCAATTTAATTACACGGAAGCTACTAGAAAAGAATAGAAACCCAACAATCCTAACTAAACCGCTAAGTCAATATGTATTAAGCAAAAAATATTTACAAGCGAAGGGAGAATAAGCAAACAACGAGAACACATGAGTTTTTGAAAGAATACGAGTACTCTACGTTTAGCATAGTAACTTATAATTAACTCTATCATTTCTCGTTCTCATTTAAGAGAATTAGCCTAATGTGTAGTTAAGGAATCAAAGCTAAGTGCTCAACACGCACGGTCGAGTCAAAAATTACTCTTATTCTCGCCATCGGAAAACCTACGTTCGTGTCTTCAAACACTTATAAAACATGAGAAAAATTTAAAATTTGGCCGTTTTTAGCCTTATTTTGCAACAAAAACGATAACAAAAAGATGAACTTTGGAAAGCGTGAAGGTTTGGCAAGGCAAGTATCTATTCACCCCCCCATACTAAAGTTAAACATTGTCCTCAATGTTTCGAGTCTAGGGGTGCAAACACCTACATACTAGAGACGTAGTCGAATGCCTAATCTAGCATGGAAAGGGTGTAACCAATAAATTAATAGCCGTTTATGAGGTGTGCTAAAAACCTAAGGTTAGAACAATCAAGGATATATCATGGATATTGAGAAATGTCTCCAAAGCAAACGATCGAGTGCTCCCATAAAACGAACACGAGAGGCTCCAATCGTGAAGATCATGTTCATCTAAAGTTCACAATTCACAAACAACCACGGAACAAAGGTTGGAAGGGCACAAATCCCCGCACGTAAGCTACATTAGAAAGCGATAATATGTACATAGGATAAGCATGGGACTCCCCCACGAGGCACCTCGTTTTTGATTACCGAGTCATGAGCTCGACTCGATCCCCTCAATACTAATTATCATTAGGGAAAGTGATTTGGTCGAGGTAGTTCAAGGATGGAACTTCCCCGCAAAGTAGTGCTTCAACCAATGTCCATTTACCTTGAAGTTAGGACCATCATCTTGAGCTAGCTCGATGGTCCCATACGGAAACACTTGAATCACGGTGAATGGACCGGACCAACGGGATTTCAACTTACCGGAAAAGATTTGTAATCTTGAATGAAAAAGCAAAACTTGATCCCCAATGTTAAAAACCCGGTTTTTAATTTTAGAATCATGCAACTTTTTAGTTTTCTCTTTATAAATCAATGAATTTTCATAAGCAATATCCCTCAATTCATCTAATTCATTCAATTTCATTTTCTGGTGTTTTCCCGCGGTCTCTATATCATCATTACAATGCTTTAGGGCCCAATAAGCCTTGTGTTCTAACTCGATAGGCAAATGACAATTCTTTCCATACACAAGCTTATAGGGAGTGCACCCAATGGGTGTCTTATGAGCGGTCCTAAAGGCCCATAAAGCATCGTCCAACTTATCCGACCAAGTTTGTCGGTTTTCCCCAACGGATCTCTCCAAGATCCTCTTCAACGCTCGGTTTGAAACCTCGACTTGCCCACTCGTTTGTGGGTGATAAGCTGTAGAAAGCCGATGTGTAACCCCATATTTCCTTAGGACCCTTTCGAATTGGTCGTTAGAAAAATGGGTTCCACGATCGCATATGATAGCACGAGGGGTTCCAAACCGAGAAAACAATTGCTTCAAAAACTTGACTACCACACGAGCATCATTGGTGGGCAAGGCCTTGGCCTCCACCCACTTAGAAAGGTAGTCAACCGCAACAAGGATGTACTTATTACCACGAGATGATAGGAACGGCCCCATAAAGTCTATACCCCAAACGTCAAAGATCTCACACACTTGGATGATATTTTGTGGCATTTCATCTTTTTGTGAGGCTTTTCCTTGTCGTTGGCATGCGTCACACGACTTCACAAGATCTTGTGCATCTCGGTAAATAGTAGGCCAAAAGAAGCCGGCATCAAACACCTTCTTAGCCGTGAGATTAACACCGTGGTGACCACCCGTGGGTCCCTCGTGACAAGCTCTAAGGATGTTAGAAGCTTCGGTGCCAAATACACAACGTCGGATGATTTGATCCGCACAAGTACGAAACAAGTAAGGGTCGTTCCAAAAGTAGAACTTGACGTCACGAAAGAATTTTCGTTTTTCTTGAGTCGTCATACCCTTAATGATGAAGTTACCCGCATGGTAATTTGCAAAATCCGCAAACCATGGGGTAGAAGAATCAAGCTTAGAATTCACTACACCAAGTGTCTCGAGCGGAAATGTTTCGGTGATTTCCTTGGGCTCGTAAACACTTTGGTAAGGATCTTCTAAACGAGAAAGATGGTCGGCTGCTAGATTCTCGGCTCCTTTTTTGTCAACAATGGTGTGATCAAATTCTTGAAGGAGGATAATCCAACGAAGTAATCTCGGCTTAGCATCTTGCTTTGCCATGAGATACTTGATAGCCGAATGGTCTGTATACACTATGCATTTCGTCAAGACGCTGTAAGGTCGGAACTCCTCAAATGCATACACCACGGCAAGGAACTCCTTTTCCGTTGTAGTGTATTTTAGTTGAGCCTCGGTCATCGTCTTGCTAGCATAGTGAATAGGCAAGAAGTGCTTATCATGACGTTGCCCCAAAACGACCCCAATAGCGTAATCACTAGCATCACACATAAGCTCAAAGGGGAGGTTCCAATTGGGAGCAACAAGAATGGGAGCTTCGGTAAGTTTCCTCTTAAGGATTTCAAAGGCTCGTACACAATCTTCGTCAAAGACAAAACGTGCCTCTTTTTCAAGAAGATGTGTAATGAGTCGAGAAATCATTGAAAAATTCTTGATGAATCGACGATAAAAGCCCGCGTGGCCTAGGAAACTCCTAACTCCCTTAACGGTTTTGGGATGAGGTAATTTGGCGATGACGTCTACCTTAGCTTGATCAACCTTAATCCCAACTTTCGAGACCTTGTGCCCTAAGACGATTCCACTCTTAACCATAAAATGACACTTTTCCCAATTGAGCACAAGGTTGGTTTCCTCACAACGTTTCAACATTCTCTCTAGATTCGACAAACATGAAGTGAAAGAATCACCAAACACGGAAAAGTCATCCATGAAGACTTCCATCGTCTTCTCGATCATATCATGAAAAATAGCCATCATGCACCTTTGAAAGGTTCCCGGTGCATTACAAAGTCCGAATGGCATTCTACGATAGGCAAACGTTCCATATGGACACGTAAACGTAGTTTTTTCTTGATCATGAGGATCGATGGGAATTTGGAAGTAACCGGAAAAACCATCTAAAAAGCAATAGAAATCGTTTCCCGCAAGACGCTCCAACATTTGGTCCATGAAGGGCAAGGGAAAATGGTCTTTTCGAGTGGCTTCATTCAACTTTCGATAGTCAATGCACACTCTCCATCCGGTCACGAGTCTAGTGGGAATTAACTCGTTGGCATCGTTTGGCACAACGGTCATCCCTCCCTTTTTAGGGACACAATGAATAGGACTCACCCAAGGGCTATCGGAAATAGGGTAAATCATTCCTGCGTCAAGGAGTTTAAGGAACTCCTTTTTGATGACGTCGTGAATTTTGGGGTTCACCCTCCTTTGACTTTGGATTGTGGGCTTGAAATCCTCCTCCATTAAGATTTTGTGGGTACAAAACTTGGGATCGATTCCCTTAATATCGGATAACTTCCACGCAATCGCCCCTTTGTGATCCTTTAGAACATCGACAAGTGCGGTTTTTTCATCATTTGAAAGTTCCTTCGCAATAATAACCGGCAACTTGTCGTCCTCCTCAAAATAGAAATATTCAAGGTGAGGAGGTAAATCTTTCAACTCGAGGATAGGTGGTTCCTCAAGTGAAGATTTGGGCTCGATACTCATAACCTCCTCGGGTGGAGGAAATGGGAAATCGTTTAGAAAATCCTTGATAATCGAGAAGTCCTCATCGTTGTCGAGGTCTTCGTCACAAGTACGTGGAACATTGCATTCTTCCAACGTAAAACCACCACCTTCAAATGGAGTGAAGGTTGGTGTCGAATTATCAAGAATTGGATCTAACATAGTGGGATTGCCACTAGTTTCTTCATCACCAAACCCTAAAACTTCTTGTGAAAATTCCTCGCAAACCACGTCGATCATATCAACGAGGTTTATGGTAGCAACAGAATAAACATGAGAAAGTTGAGAATTTTGAGTTGCGTTTATAAAAAGTTCCTCGTCGTTGAAACGTAAGGTGATCTTTCTAGCATGAACATCAATCAAAGCCATAGACGTATCTAAAAACGAACGACCTAAAATAAGAGGAACTTGAGGATCCGTGGGAATATCGACGACGATAAAGTTTACGGGATAGTAGAACTTTCCCACTTTCACAAAAACGTTTTCCGCCAAACCACATGCACGAATCGTGGAATGGTCGGCCATCTCGATAGACATTAGTGAAGGAGTAATATTAGGAAGATTGAGCGACTTGAAGATTGCAAGTGGCATCAAATTAATACTAGCACCAAGATCGGCCAAGGCATAACATTCTTCCATATCTTGAATTGCACAAGGGATCAAAAATTTACCGGGATCACCGACTTTTTGAGGTATGCGATTAAGATAAACCGACGAACAAATAGACAATTGATGCAATTTCTCCTTGTTGTTCAACATACTCTTAAAGTTAGCGGCAAATCTAGGCATCATGACCAAAGCATCGGCGAAACTCACATTAAGGTGCAACTCACGAAACATTTTCATAAAAAGCTCAAATTGGTAGTTGTCGCGCTCTTGTCGTTTCTCCTTCCTAAGTCTCGATGGGTAAGGTAAGGGTGGTGTGGGTTGGGGCATAGGCATAGCCTTAGGAATCTCGGGTTCCAATGTTGGTAAAGGGTCGACCGTAGGTGTGGCATGAGCGGTACTTTGTGGGCTTGAGATATGCTCCTTTTCGACCACCACCTCGGGTTCTTCCTCAATTTCCTCCACCGTTGGAGTAATTGGTTGAGGAGTCGGTTCTTTAAGTGCCTTACCACTTCGTGTGGTAATCACTTTCATCTCTCCCTTCGGGTTTGAAACGGTGTTACTAGGCAAACTTCCCGAAGTAGAGGCTTTGTTCCCCATGACGGCTTCTAAAATGGCATTAAGCTTAGCATCTTGACTATTAAACTTAACATCTTGGCTAGCGGCTCTTTGGTCAATTCTTTGTTCAAGCCTAGCATGACTTTGTTCAATTTTATTGTTTTGACCTCTAATTTGATTAGCAAAATCATTTTTCAACTCATTTCTCATGTTAAGATTTTCCTTCACAAAATTAGCTAACTCCTTGGTGTTTTTAGCCGTGTCCTTAGCTTGACTAGCCAATTGCTCTTGAATGTTTTTCAAAATCTTATCATTTGCCGTAGCGTAATTCAAAAAGTCCATTGGAAGTTCTTTAGTGTAAACATTTTGAAGACCTTGACTTGTGTTTTGAAAATTACGGTTTTGGTTTTGATTTTGCAAGTGGATACTACTTCCTTGATTCCTATAGTTGTTATTACCCTTGTAATTGTTCCTTTTATTGTTTTGGTAACCAACTTGATTGTTTCGATAATTGTTAGCATTTTGATTTGGTGGAAAACCCGGTGGAGTCAAATGATTAGTGCGGGGAACTTGACCGTTTTGGTTATAAGTTCCCGCGGCCGCGAAGGCGCTCGAAGTGTTACCACCGTTGGTAATGCACTCGGAATAATCGTGAGCTCCACCACAATACATACAAGCAACCTCAACCGCTTTAGCCGTAGCGGGAGTGGGTTGTTCACCAACTTTAAACTCAATTAACAATCCCTTAAGCTTATCAAAAATCTTGTTCTCCAAATTAGCCTCGATTTGGCAAGCATCAACGGTGTGTGACAATGAAGGCGAAGGCGAAGACGAAGTCTTACGAACACTCGACGTGCTACGATGACTATAGACCTTAGACCTATTCTCAATGATTAACAATGCTTCCTCGACCGTCTTACACAAAAAATTACCACCCGCGGCGGCATTAAGATAATCACGCTCATGATCGTTCAAGCCATTGTAAAACGTGTCAATTTGATGTAAGTTGGAAAAACCATGATGAGGACATTCGTGCAACATTTCCTTAAACCTATTCCAAGCCGTCGAAAAACTCTCATTATACTCTTGTGAAAACTTTGAAATCTCGTTTTTCAAATGCGTAGTCTTAGAGGGCGGAAAAATGGTTCACGAATTTTGAAACGAGATCCTTCAACGTCAATATAGAATTGGGTGGCTCTTTCTCTAACCAAATTTTTGCGGGCCCCGCTAGGGAATACGGAAAAAGCATCATCTTAATCGAGTCGTTAGAGACGTCCTTAAAGTTGCAAGTGGCGGTAAGGCGATTAAATTGGCGAATGTGGTTATGAGGGTTGTCCTTTTCGTCACCTCGAAACTTGTTGTTTTGAATCATGGACAACAAACCCGTCTTAACCTCAAAAATCTCCGCAAGGATAGCGGGAATCACAATCGCTTCTCCATAACCCTCGGTGGGTGCTTGAAGCAACTGCATCATAGTTCGATTAGCCATGGGTGCTTCTTTCACTACCATGGGTTCGTCAATAGGAGACTCCTCACTAGAAGGAGTGGTTGATTTGTTTCTTTGTTTACGAGCACGTCTTGCTTTGGAGCGAGTTTGCATAAATGTCACGTACAACGAGAGGGTGAGCAAAGAAGATTCTTTTTGGTGTTTTTACTTTTTCAATTTTTTGTGGTTTTTGATTGTTTTTACTTTTTTTTGGAATTTGTGGAATGTATTAAGTAGACACAAATATACAAATCTCCTCCTTAATCAAATCTCTTGATTAAAGAAGCCTCAAGGAATGAAAACGATTACGTGAAGTGAACGCCTTCGATGACTTTAGAATGATGGTGGAACACCAAATCGTTCAAGAGGGTTTAATCAATAGAAACCAAGAAAATATATATGATATGTAATAATACTTTGGGCGGAAAAACCCTCGATTCACTCTCAAAATCAAATACGCACAAGCAAGCGGAAGAAAACGAGGCGGCGCGAAGCACTTAAGAGCCTTTTTCCTTTAGGTCGTGAAATACAACCGCCTTATACCCACCTTATAGTTTGTATTTTTCAAAATCGAGCTTCACGAAAGTATTTATCTATTTTTTCCTTTTTCTTTGGTTTGAGATTCGAATACAATGATTGGGTAATGACCTCCCAAGTCAAGGTTGTGATTTCTCACGTATTTGGATTACTTGTAAATTTATTGTTCTACGTATACAATATAGTATAGTATTCACAAAAAACGAAAAACCGATAAAACGTATTAGTAGAGTGCTACTAATACAAATACTATTATGGCTATATATAAAAACAACAATTGTTCAACCAAAACACAACACGCCTCCCCGGCAGCGGCGCCAAAATGATAGTTGAGTTTTTACCCCTTTAGGAAAAGGAAGGCAAAAGTGGCAAGTATTAAGTGTCGGTTTAGGAAAACCGAGCACTAATGACCAAATAAGTCCAAGTTCGTTCTCGAGGAGGCTAGTGTGTTGTGTAATGAATTGATTTTGATTTGTGATTATATGATTGAATCAAGAAAGAAAAGAGGAATAAGAAATAAATGACGTTTACGACGACGGATTAAACTAAGACGAAAAAGGTCGATCACGTAAAACCGTAAAAATTACCAAAATAATTTTTTTTTTTACCTAATAATTAGTTAAAAGCTAAAGCAAGTCTAAATTAATATAAATAAGAAATAAAATCCAATAAAAATATTTTAAAACCTTTTATTAGTTAAATATTCAATTTTAAATGCTAATTAAAGCCCTAAAATTAAATATAATTAATCAAAATTTCCAAAATATTATTTTATTGAACAAATAACTTACTTATATTATCTAAAAACTAAAAAGTATTTTTCCTAATTTTTTAAAAACTATTTTTCTATTTTTAAATCACTTAAAACTATTTTTAAACTAAAATAATTATAAAAAATAATAAAATAATACCAAAAATAATTTACCAATTTTAAAAATCCTAATTTACTCTAATGAACAGAAGAAAAATGAAAAAGTTTGAAAAATATAAAATTTACCACTAAAAGACAAAAACAGTTTAATATAAAACCCTAATTAACTTAAATTAATCCTAAAAAATAATTAAAAGATGAACAGTAGAAACTTTTTATACCAAAAATCTTAAAATAATATTCTAAGTCTATGAAAAATGTTTAAACTGAAAAATAACAATTTTTGGCACTAAATGCCAAAAACAGTAATTAAAAAGTTAATTAAAATAGCTATAAATTCTAAAAAATACCAAATGAATAGTAATAAAAAATCTAATTAAACTAAAAAATCAGAAATAAAATAAGAAAAATAAAGAAACAAATTTCAAGCCTTAACTCCTAAATTCACCCACTAAAGACAAAAAAGTTCAAAACCTGATAGTGACAAGTGAGTGGATTTGTCCTTTTGCTTAGCAGTGGAAACAAGTGTGCTAGCAGTGGGAAAGGAGTTCCCACTGATAGTGTTAATTTTTGTTCAGTTAACAATAAGCTTAGGAAAGCTTATTTTGGTAGCTTATTTTGGACAAAAAGGCACTCTTATACTCAGTTGAGTATAAGGAGTCAATTTACACACAAAAAACAAGCAAGTACTAGCCAAAAATCACACAAACCAAGCACAAAAGTTTCTGATTAAGCCCTTATGGGTGTCTGATGAACAGTAACTATTGTTTACTTGCACAAATCCGAATTTCAATGGCCAATAATTTGCACAATACTCAACCAAATGACATACAATTGATAGCAAACCCTAGATGAAACCAACCCCTAACAGTTACCAAGATTTGGAAGCAAAATCTCACAAAAACAGACCTGAAATGGAGCTTAATGTGTTTGACTGATTTTGCCAAAATTATAACATGCAAGCTTCTGATTTAATCACACCAAACTAACAAGACCCATACATTTTTACCAAATAATCCCAAGAGAGTGAATGTGAGTGGTCTTTAACAGGTTTATCAAGCTTTGACCCTATTAGATCCCTAATCCCAAACACCCCTTAATATCTAAAAACCAAAAATTTTCAAAGCAAACCTATTATAATCTACACAATACTGATTGAAATAACTTGTAACATACATACCATCCCTAAATGAGCATAATCAGACCAATTATCAAACACTTAAACACTTTTCATGCAGATTTCACATAAATCATTAAAATCAGAAATATCAAAATGGAAACAAAGATTTTACCTAGAGGGACCTACATCCAGGTCCCTCAGTGACTGCTATGTCACCTCCAATCAGGTCCAGACCTGATCAGAACCTCTTGGTCAACAAGCTAGCTTCAATGGAATCCTGCTAAGAAAAATAGAACACAAAGCAATATACACTTTCTGATTTTTCTTTCTCTTTTTTAAAACCTTTCAAAACTTTCTCAAAAACTTTTCCTTTCAAAAAACTCTTATACCAAACACACTTACAAACCTGCAAAATCAAACCTTGAAACAAGATTTTACCAAAATCCACCAATTTTCAGAAACTTGCAAACAAAACTGAATTTTAAAAACTTAAAAAGTAAACAAACAATAAATGGACACAATCAACAGCAGAATAGTAAATGGATCCTGGATTCTTTTCATCAACAAATCTCAACCAATTTTCATTCATCAATAAAAATGGGATTTACAAGTTGTGACCTAAGGAAAAAATCCGGAACAAGTATAATGGGTACATGACACCCATTATATACTACTTAGAAGAACCTTCTAGTATACATGAATAAAATATATAAAAGCTAAACCCTAATTTGGAGAAATCCGAAAATGCCCCTGAAATTGTCTTGATTCTTGGTCACAAACATTGCCATGTGAAGATGTTGATGTTACAGCTGTCTTGGAATGATCATACTCGTTCAAAATAGCTTTGCCAACACGAAATGGAGATCAACCGTAGATTTCATTGTTGTATCTTGTTTTCTTGTGCAGGGGGCCATGTGGGAGGGGCCTTGGTTGATGGTGATAGGTGGTTAAGGGTGGGTTTGGGTTTAAGTTGTGTTTAATTATCATCTTGGACAAGATGGGGTTTTAATTTTGTTTAATTAGAGAAAACCCAATTAGGGTTCTAGGTGTTCTTGGCTGGAAAAATTAGGGGTTTTAATCTTGTTTTCCTTTTAAAAACGTGTTTAGGAGGGAAATACTTAATAAACAGATTATTAAGTTATTTAAGTTGGTGGAAAATGACGTGGAGAAAGGTTGTGGTCTGATTGGTGGAATGGAGTGGGGTGGGTGACGTGTCACGTGGTGAGTGGGAGGGTATGTTTGTGTGTCTGGCCAGTATTACCCCTCATGTTTCTTGCTTTGTTCATGTTGTGAAAAATAGCCAACAACCTTCATTCCCTTTATAATATCTTTGGCAGCTTGTCAAAAATGGCACAATTACTTTTCAAACTTAAAACAAGGACTTGAAATGTAATTTCTTCAATCTTCAAGGGCTGTTCTTGTAACATCTTGATAATTTAGGGACCTCGATGCATTTTATGAGTTTTGAAAGGGTATAAATTGCCAAGTCTTCAAAAATGAGGGACCAATGTTGACAATCTTCAATTCTTCAAGGTCATTTTTGGAAATTCCAGATTCGGGCCGGGTTCATTGTGCGGCTTCGTTTCCCGTGTTCGTTTTGCATGATTCTTGTGATCTTTTGTCATTTTCTCAATATCCGTACCTAAAATACACAAGCAACAAACACAAGCATATATTTGGGTATTTTGATGATATTTAATGCATTTTAATCCCTATTTGGACGATGAGACTATGTATAAAAGCAGTCTCATCAACCAACTAACACCCTCTAATGAAGTGTTTAAGGACTATATATTGGAGGAGGAAAATGTGTTGGTGCTTTCTTCTTTCTTCTCGTCTTTTTGTCTTTTAAATTCTTCGACTTTCTCGACGTTGTCTCGGGATTTGTCGATGGATAAATTGAACTTGTCTTATAATTTCTTCAATTATTAGACTTGAGTTCTTCGACTTCATTAAACTTTTGTCTTTAGACTTTTTCTTCGATAAATCTTCAGAATAGGCCTTGGACTTCCGTTCTTTTTGCACTCTTGATTTTGACTTCGTCTTTTGTCTTTTTCATCGATAAAAGCCTGTGAAAGCCCATGTTTTCTTCATTTTTCATATTCTGATCCTAAATCACAACAAAAACACAAACCACGCATAATTCCGGCATTTACGACATAAAATACACGTTTTGGCTTGGTTATTATTATAGTTAAGTGGTATAAGAATGGGTGTTTCCACACCTATCAAATCCCCTACACTTGACCATTGCAATGCCCTCATGCAATGCATTAGTTACAAAGCAAGTTTTATATTTTCCATCATAATCAATCCAGCTTGGCCTTTAATACACACAAGACATTAAGTAAACTTAAGGAGATAGAAAATTGAAAAATATTTAAAGGAAGAAGACAAGTAAAAAGATCAAAGACTTACATTAGGGTTTTGGATGTCATGAATGTTTATCACCCTCAAGTTTCACGTTCCCCAAACCAAACTTATAAACGAGATCATTGTTATTATAAGTTAGTAAGCTAACACGCACTCATGTGGCCCAATTATTTACTTAGACTCCCTTATTCCTAAGTGTATCTCTTATATTTTATTGTTGTCTTGAATGATCACGAGGATGCATTGTTGACTTATTTCGATAGTTATTTAGGCCGAAAATAAAGTAGGATGATTTAATCAATAGTTAGCTAAAGGACAAAATCTTTTAAAACTGCTTCTCGGGACCTCATAAAGTTCATATCTTGGCATAACTCGCTTCACAATTTGAGACCTTTCTCGGACTGATATTTGGTAGTGACTTCATACTTCGAATCTTGAGAGTCGTTCATGAAATAATGGTCTTCTCTTCATAATTGGAATTTCTTCACTTGAACTTTTTGAGACATTCTTCATATTTGGACCACGACTTCTTCATTTTTCTCTAATCTTTATTTGGGATTTTGATATACAACGATCTGCCTCCTTTTAGGACTTGTATATATTTATCCTCATACCTTGCTAGGGTCTTTTTGGATAGAATTCTGCATGATCTTTTGGGGAGCATTTACTTTTCGTCGTGTGTCTCGATCCTTCATATTGATTTTTGATAAATGATTCTTCACATCACTTTGGATATTTAGCAACAAAATGCAGCCCTCATGCCTTGTTAGGGCCTTTTTGGACTCGCCAATCTTCGCATCCCGCTTCAATAAGTTATGCCTTGGCTATGAACTCTAATTAATACCGAGCAACTTTTAAACGATCTTGTTCTAGAAGCTAAGTAACTTTTCAAATCGTACGACCTTATTTACTACAATTAAATTTATTAACAAGTGATGGGAGAAATAACTCATAATCAACTCACATAAATTCATGAAAGAATACCAAACTTATAATTTACTCTATCATCTCTCGTTCTCCACAATTTAAAATCTCAAGGAATGAGACTCGTGGATGCTTAGCCAATTAGATCAAAGTTTTAGGTTTTCAAGTCATATATGGGATCTTGCAACTTCTTAGACTTTTTCAAGTTTAGAATTCGCATTTTAAAGTTCCCTTGACCAACGACTTTCTAGGATCAATTATAGGAACTTGCGAAAAGTTATTGTTCTTAACCCGTAAGAGTTAAGACTTTCGCGTTTTAAAGTTCCCTATATAAAAGCCTAGCAAAACTTGACTTAAACACGTTAAGGATACTAGCTAGAGTAAACTTAGATAAGTAAAATCGGGTTGAGTCAAAAGATTCATGACGTTGAAAAATATCAAAGACATCTAAACTTATTAAAACCATTTTATTAAAAATTTATTCGAAGAAAGAAAATAAAGATAATAAAAGGAAATACAACTAGGCCAAAATAGATTAAAAATTTTGAAAAATGTCGAAAAATCAATTTTCCGGTTAAAATGAGGACAAATACATGGAAAAGCCCACTTAACTTCGATACAAGTCCCCCTACACTTAATATAAACATTGTCCTCAATGTTTAAGCATGTGGAAGTAACCTCCCCTACACTTAGGACATTATGCACTTTGTTTAAATCTTGCTAAGGAAGAGACAACTAAAGTGATTCCTATTTCAATATTGAAAAATATAAAATAGAGAATCAAAAGAGTTTAGGATAAAACCGGGAAGACGGGTACACGGAATCACGGGTCGTCAAAAGTCATCAAAAGTTGATATTTGAAGCTCCAATCCCTGCACATCATAAGAAAGAAAAGAACAAACACATACTAGGGTCTCCCCTACACTTATTATAAAAACGGAATAAAAGGATAGATACTGCGGGTTGCCTCCTGATAAGCGCTTGTTTTTGTTAACCGAGTCGTGAGCTTCACTCGACCTTAATTAGCATGGGAAGAAACTTGAAGAACATCCACCGGGATAAAATACATGGTTTTCATCCATCAAGTAGCACAAGCTTAAGGCGAACAAGGCAAGCCAAAGAAGAGTAGGCAAGGTTCCCTTAAGCAGAGATTGAGAACGGTGGTAGCGAGTGTGATAAAGTGCAAGCATATCTCCATAAGTTCCAAAAATCTTTCCTTTTATTTCATCAGATGGATACTGAGATGGCTTAAAAATGGCAATACCGGGATGGAACACCTTTTCCTTTAGGCGAAAATAACACTCAGGGCTCAGTAGACCTTGAAGAAGATCCGCTCATAAATCGCACAATCTCATCCGACGATGGTGGATAGAGAGGTGTCAAAACATATGTACTGCGGATGGTGGTGTCTTCTGGTTTCTTCTCCTTTGAAACGTGTTTCTTAATATCCGAAGAAGGATAAAGACAAAAATCAAAGTCCAAAGGAGGAGAATCATTCTCATTGGAGAAGTATGTATTAAGGAAAGTGGAAAAATCTTCCTCAAATGAGTGATTATCCAAAGTATCAAGAGTGTTTGGTGGAGGATCTTCATCAAAAACAGGAGCAAGGTCATCATGTGAAGAATCACCCGAGAGAGTATCAACATCATCAAAATCATCATAAGTTGGCATGTCTTTATACTCTGAAGCAAAATTATCATAATCATCCCCATCGGAACTAGAATCATCATCATAATCACCATAGATCGGTGGAGAATCATAAATTGGTGGGGGATCCAAATTGGAGAGAGAATCATCAAAATCATCCACATCGTCTTGGAAAAGTGGATTATCATAGCAAGACTCGAAAAGAGGATTATCATATACAACAAAATCATCAAGCTTAAAACTTTCCAAAGTAGTAGTAAGCTCTTCTTGAAGCACATTAATCATTTTCGCCGATTCTTTTCCATTTGACTTACTTGTAATCTTCCCCATCTTAAAAACTTGAACATCATTCCCGACCCTTAAGATTAATTCACCTTCGGCAACATCGACTAAAGCTTTTCCGGTTCTTAAAAATGGTCATCCAAGTATTAATAGGATACGAGGGTCCATTTCATAATCAACAACAACAAAGTCGACCAGAAAAGTGAAAGTACCAACTTTAATAAACACATCTTCGGCAATACTAACGGGGTAAGGTCGGGTAATGATAGCTTTTTCCAAACACTTAAAGGCATCAAATTAATACTTGCCCCGAGATCGGCTAAGGCAGTAAATTCTTCAACTTTGTTAAAAATGCAAGGCAACACAAAACGACCGGGATCTCCAAGTTTTTCTAGAAGTTCTTTAAGAATGACTGCAGAACAGTTTTCATTTAAGCGTGTATTGACAAACTCAACCATCTTCTCCTTCTTATTAAGCAATTCCTTGAATGCTTTCACAAATTTCGGCATTTGGACAAGTGCTTCAACGAGGCTAATGTTGAATTTCATTTGGGAAATTGTCTTCAAAAAGGAAGTAACTTGAGAATCCTCTTTTGTAAGCAATTTTCACTTGTCTAACCAAGAAGGATAAGGGATATTAGGTTTAGGTGGTGTAGGTGTAGAAGGTGAAGATTGCGATGCTGAAGGTTGAGAAGTAGAAGGTTTAGAGGTGGTAGGTGAGGTTGGTGAAGGGTTTTGCTTAGGTACTTCTTCCTTATGAGGTGGAGACGGTAATGGAGAACTAGTACTAGGTGTGGAAGTAGGAGGGATAAATGGAGGAGGTGGAGGATGTGTAGATGGAGTAACTTGATGAGAGATAGAAGGTCCTACTAGAGTATCTCCACTTCGACAAGTAATAGCACTCATATTCGCTCTAGGGTTTGTTTCGGTTGTAGAAGGAAGAGCACCTTGTGGACGAAGGGCTTGCAACATTTGAACGAATTTTCTATCCGTGGACTCTTGCAGTTGTCTATTAGATTCTTGCATTGCTTGCATTATTTTCTCATGTTAATTCAATTTTTGCAAAACCAAGTCCATTGACGGATGGGGTAAATTGAACCCGTGTTGTTGAAAACTTTGGTTTGGGTATTGGTTATAAGGTGGAAAACCTTGAGGATTAAAACCTTGGTTTGGAAAGCTTTGATTTTGCATGTGATAATTTCCCTAATTTGAATTTGAGCCCCTCACATTGGCAGTTCCTTGTAAATTAGCTTGTGGCGGCCATGGGTTGTTTTGGTTGGGTGGGGGTGGTCTTTGTTGAAAGCCGGGTGGAGCCAAGTAATTCGTCGAGTTGTAAGACAAGTGATTACCATCGACATTAGGCTTGAAATGAATTCTCTCGGTGTTGTTGTAAGCATACACTTTCCCGTGAGATTGATCATAAGCTTTATCACAATTAACATAAGAGTGTGGCCCACCACAAGTTTCACAAGACTCACTAAGGGTATTAACTTGAGCATTGTTTTTTTTAGCATTGTTAGCGGCTTGAAAAGCAAGTGCTTCAACAACCGAAGTAAGCTTATCAATTCTCTTGTCGGTCTCACTAGTACTAGCGCTAGCCACATTAGCCCGAACACCCCTAGTTTGCACTCTAGACTTATTCTCAATAATATCCCACGCGACATTAGAAGACTTAACCAAATTGTTACCCCCCCCCCCCCCCCCCGAGGCAGTATTTAGTGAATCTTGGTCATTCATGCTTAAACCATTGTAAAAAGTATTAATTTGATGCACTTTTGTAAAACCATGTTGTGGACACTTTCTTAAAAGTTCCTTAAAACGGTCCCAAGATTCACTAAATTTCTCACCGTACTTTTTTTCAAAGTTAATGATTTCATTCCGCAAAGCGGTAGTACGTAAGGGTGGTAAAAAGTAGTTGATGAATTTGGTCTCTAAATCCGACCACGTAAGAATACTTTGTGGCGGTTCCTTTACAAGCCAGTGCCGGGATTGTCCCTCTAAGGAGAAAGGAAAAAGTTGCAAGCGAATTACCTCTTGTGAAACCCCATTATACTTGACCGTATTAGTGAGTTGAAGGAACCTTTTGATATGGTCATGAGGATCATCAAGTGTACGCATCAAGAATGGTTGAGCAGAGACCATTTGAATGAAGCCGGATTTGAGCTCAAAGTTGTTGGCTCCAATCTCGGGTATGACAATAGCATCGGTGTTGCCCTCTACGTGCGATTGCAAAAGCTCGATCATCGGTCGATTGTCCATGGCGACAATATGTTGAGTTTCGACTTCGGCTTGAGTTACTTTCTTCTCACGAGCACGGGTACGCATACACACCTACAAAAGGAAAAGAAAGATAGAGAAGATATATTTTTGGTTTTTTTTTATGTTTTTCTATTTTTTTGGATTTTTGAAAATTTTTGACAAGAAAAATAAGTTCACGAGTGAAGGGATCCCAAAATCCAACGCGTCTCTCAAAGAAAACCGTTAATCTTCACGAAAAGAGCCGGCAGCGGCGCCATTTAATACAAGATATTTTCTTGTATTAAAATTCGTTCGTCTCGATTCAATTAGAATTGATTACCAGTTGAAAGTGTGACTCAGTCGTTCTTGGTGGAAAAGAAAGAAAGGTGATTATCTATTTTAAACTAAAAGTAAAAATCGAAAATGTAAATCTCATTTAGTAAAAATGAAAGCTTTAAAAGGTAAATTTTGAAAACTTAATAAAAATGAATACTTTAAAATAAATCTAAGTTAAATCAATTAAAATAAAGCTTAAAGAAAAATGGCGGGAAAATTAAAATTTTAAAACTAAACAGGAAACAAGAAACAAAACATAAGTCGGAACCCCAAAATCTTGTCACAATTCGGAATCCACCATCCTAACCTAGTTCGGAATACACGATCATGAACACAATTCGGAATAGACAATTCAATACCTAGTTCGGAATCCACAATCCTAACCTAGTTCGGAATAAGAGCTTCTCAACGTAGTTCGGAATAACATCTTAGGACGTAATTCGGAATCTGGTTCATGTAATTCAGAATCCATGATGAGAAACCTAATGTAGTTCGGAATGTGGGTCCACGACCTAACTCGGAATGTATGTACTTGTCCTAATTCGGAAAACGAAAATTACTTGTAATTCGGAATGAAGATGTTACATCTAATTCAGGAAAACAACACTGACCTAATTCAGGAAAATTAAAATGGACACAGTTCGGAAAGAGGGAAAACTACACCTAGTTAGGGAATTAGGGTTTTAACATAACCCGAACTAGATCAAAAATAAGCAAATACTAAAATAAGCTAAAACCAATTAAGCACTTATCTAAACGTTTAACCCAAAATGATTTTAAGAAAAAGCAGTTAAGCTAAAATTTAAAAACTTTTAAAAACACTAAATAATAAAAATATTTAAAAACAACTTTTTATAAAAATTAACTAATAAGCACTTAATTAAAAATAATAAAATTAACACAATAAGAACTAAACACACTATAAGCTATAAAAATCAAACACTAAAAGATCAATACGCACAATCAAACACAAACATCAATCAATCAAAGAACATGATTAACAAACTACATGATTAACAAACTACATTATTATCAAAATTAACAAGATTAGAAAGATTAAGAAAGGTAGAATGAGAATGATTAATTGAAAAAGCTTGAAATTAAGATGATTAAAGATTCAAATTACAAGATTAATGAAAAAGCTTGAAAAACATTAAGAAAAGCTAGAGAGAGAAAGTAATATTAAACTACTCTAATTACCTTACAAAAATTAAAACTAAAATCTACCACCAACTAACACCCTCTAATGAAGTATTTAAGGACTATATATAGGAGGAGGAAAATGTGTTGATGCTTTCTTCTTTCTTCTCGTCTTTTCGTCTTTTAAATTCTTTGACTTTCTCGATGTTGTCTCGGGATATGTCGATGGATAAATTGAACTTGTCTTATAATTTCTTCATTTATTAGACTTGAGTTCTTCGACTTCATTAAACTTCCGTCTTTAGACTGTTTCTTCGATAAATCCTCAGAATAGGCCTTGGACTTCCGTTCTTTTTTCACTCTTGATCTTTTGACTTCGTCTTTTGTCTTTTTATCGATAAAAGCCCGTGAAAGCCCATGTTTTCTTCCTTTTTCACATTTTGATCCTAAATCACAACAAAAACACAAACCACGCGTAATTCCGACATTTACGACATAAAATACACGTTTTGGCTTGGTCATTATAGTTAAGTGGTAAAAGGATGGGTGTTTCCGCACCTATCAAAGTATTCCTTCCATTGGTGCGTTGTTTCGCCGTGGAAGTATTCTTCCATGTGCTCATTATCTTTCGACCGTGGAAGTATTCTTCCAAGTGCTCGTTATCTTTCTCCGTGGAAGTATTTCTTCCACGTGCTCATTATCTTTCGACTGTGGAAGTATTCTTCCAGGTGCTTGTTATCTTTCTCCATGGAAATATTCCTTCCACGTGCTCATTATCTTGGCCACGAAAGTTCCTCTTTCGTTGGCTCATTATCCTTCGCCATGAAAGTACCGCTTTCGCTGGCTCATTATCCTTCGCCGTGGAAGTATTCCTTCCACTGGCGCGTTGTTTCGCCGTGGAAGTACTCTTCCACGTGCTCATAATCTTCGCCACGAAAGTACCTCTTTCGTTGGCTCATTATCCTTTTCCGTGAAAGTATTCCTTCCACTAGCGTGTTGTTTCGCCGTAGAGGTACTCTTCCACGTGCTCATTATTTTCGCCATGGAAGTATTTCTTGCACGTGCTCATTATATTTCACCGTGGAAGTATTCCTTCCACGTGCTCATTATCTTCGACGTGGAAGTACTCTTCCACGTGCTCATAATCTTCACCACGAAATTACCTCCTTCGCTGGCTTATTATCCTTCGTCGTGGAAGTATTCCTTCCACTGGCGGGTTGTTTCACCGTGGAAGTATGTCACACCCCACCATGGCGGAATATGGGGCGCGACGTATGGATATCATCACAACAAACGGTGTCTCTATAGAGAAAACTAAAATGCAAATATAATGTCATAAATGGCGACACATATGTCATGACAATAACTCAACATAGCAGGAGTCTAGGTAAGTAGGTAATAGTCCTACCTCTTACCCAAGACAAACAAATAACACTAACAATCAACATATAGGTTCATAGTATCACTATTGAAACAATCATAAAGAAAATAAACTAAGAAGGAACGGGGATCTCCTTCTAAATGCAATCCTAATACATCCAAATCTAGCCACTTCTATCCTCAAGCTTAACCACATTCTCGCCTGAAAGAGACACTAAAACACGTCAACATAAAGTTGGTGAGAGTCTTAAGTTTAGACTCAAACGCCAAAATCATACCACAAACTGTGAGTAACAACCAAAAGTTAAAAAAACATATGGACAGTGTGATACTAATATCCATTGATAGGTGTGTAAACACCCATCCTTTTTACCACTTAATTACAATAATAACCGGGCCAAAACGTGTATTTTATTTCTTTTATGTCGGAGTTATGCGTGGTTTGTGTTTTTGTTGTGATTTAGGACGAAATTGTGAAAAGTGGAGAAAACACGGCATTCATGGGCTTTTATTGAAGAAAAAGATGAAAGATGAAGTCGAGAAGTCAAGAGTGCAAAAAGAACGGAAGTCCAAGACCAATTCTGAAGATTTATCGAAGGAAAAGTCAAAAGACGGAAGTTTACTAAAAAGCCGAAGAACTCAAGTCTAATTTATTGAAAATTACAAGACGAGTTTGAAGAAATCCCAAGACAAAGTCCAAGTATTAAGAAGATTAACAAAAGATTAAGAAGATCAAGGACTTAAGTGTGCAATTAAGAGAAAGAAGAAAGAGGGAGGAAGCTTCCTAAGTTCCTCCCTAATCTCCCTATATATAGTGACCAACCTCATTTGTTTAGAGTTGTTGGTGGCTTGACAACCCATCCTTCCCCCAATTTTTTCATTTCCCTGCTTTTACTTTCTTGCATCTTAATTTTCATGTAATGCACCTTTAAATTTCTTTTAATTCCAAGTAAGTTTACCTTTAATTGTTGTTAATCTTTACCTTATTGCTAATCTCCTTCTACTTTTCTTGTTTGATTTGTTCTTCATGTTTAATGTTCATGTTCTTGAGTTTTTATGATTTTGATCAAGTGGGTTTTGATTTATTTGGCTTTATTTGTTAGTTTTGATGATTTGTTTTGATTAATTATTGTTAGTTGATGTTTTGTGGTTGTTTTGGATTAATCTTTTGGTTTATCTTGATTGGATTTTTTTAAATTCGTGTTCCATTTCTCCTACTGTTCTTCATGTTCATGTTTACTGTATCTTGCCCAGAATATTCCGAATAGACTGCTTTATTATCCTTCTATGCGGAATATTTCTAATATTCCGAATCATCTGCTTTCTTATTCCTCTATACGGAATGTCAGTTATTCCGGATAGGACCTCTATGCGGAATATTGGTTATTCCGGATAGGACCTCTATGCGGAATATTCAGTTATTTCGGATAGGGTCATTATTCCGAATAGCCTTATATTCCGAATGGGGATTTTATTCCGATTAAGCTGTTATTCCGAGTAAGATCTTTTATTCCGCATAGAGTTTTTATTTATTTCGCATAGCCTTTATTCCGAGTAGAGTATTTTTCTCTTTTTATTCCAAATAGAACCCTTATTCGGAATGTTCAATTATTCCGAGTAGGCATTTATTCCGAGTAGTGGTTCATTCCGAATAAGTTTCCAGCCTTTTGTAATTTTATATTTTTCAGTTTTAAGTTTTAAACTTTATTTTTCCCGCCTTTTTCTTTATTTGCACTTTTACTTGCTTTCCTTTTATTTTAAGTTTAAATTCGCGTCATTTACTTTATTTACCTTTTAATTTTCTCGCAATTTACTTTTCGCCAAGTTTTTATCTTTCATTGTTTCTTTTTACTGTCTTCACTTTATTTCTGATTGTTTCAAGTTTTTATTGTTAATTAGTTTTAGACGACGAAAACTATTTTATTTGATTCACTAAGAACAACTAGGTCGCACAATTAACCTGAGATCAATTCGAAGAGATTCCGAGAAACGAACTTTTTGAACTAGTAAAATCCGTACATTAAAATGGCGCCGCTGCCGGCTCTTTTCGTGAGGATTTACGGTTTTTTGTGAGAGACGCGTTGGCTTTTGGGATCCGTTCACTCGTGAACGTTATTTTTCGTGTCAAAAATTTTCAAAAAAAAAAAAAATCCAAAATCAGTTGAAAAATCATAAAAGGCATTTCTTTTTCAAAGTTTTGCACCAAAAATATTCTTCTTGCTCATCTATTTTTCTTAATGGATTCTTATGTGTATTGCGTTGGGTTCGGGAGACGATTGTACGGGAACGACTCATGTCAATGGTGTACATGTGAGCGGTGTGGCAACGATATCAACAATACACAATTCATATGCGGATTTTGTCCTTTGTGCAACTCGACTAATTCGTCCTTTTTGAACCCACCTACTCTTTCCCCGTGCATCTGTTGTGGAAGCGATTCTCATTGGCATGTGTCGTGCCCGGTTCGATACCCGTATGATTACGGGCAAGAACCGGGGTATAATTATGACAATGAAAATAGCTATCCACAAGACGCACCCGATCTTTCTCCTTACCCATTTTGCAACAACTGTGGGGGTCCTCACGATACCTATTATTGTCAACCAATGAATTATTATGAGAAAAATTTGTGTCCTTAGTTTTCTTCACCAATGGATTATTATGAACCAAACCCGGTTTCTAATTCTTCTCAACCAATGAACTACTATGAGCCACAACCATGCTATAATTCAGGTTTTCAACATTTTGAACCCCCACAACACATCATCGATCATCAACCCTCCTTCGAACATGTGAGTTCCCACGAACAATGGGCCACTCTTGTTAAGCAAGGTCAACAACATCAAGAAGCTTTCAACAATATCATCGAAAAATGTCAAGAGGATCAACGACAAGAGCAAATATCGAATATCGAGACTTATACTCCTCCTCCGGTGTATCCATACTATTATGATGATGATGACGATGAGCCTACTATTTCTTGGAATGATCTTACTGCTCAATGCCCTAGTGCTATTGTCATCCCTGCTCTCAACATCCCAAACGTGTCTAAGGATTGTGATTCATTGAATGAGATTAGTGATGTTGGTCTCAATAAATTATGTGATGATGAGGTTTGTGACTTACCTGCTATGGAGCCTGAGGACGACGTTGCTCTTACGGAAGAGGTCGATCCTATTGATGACGATTTTTCTCCAAGCTATGAGAATTTCACTTTTGAAATTTCTCAATCTCCACCGGGAGATGCGGGTGATGACGATTTATTCTCTTCGGCTTACGAGAAGTTCACCGATGAACTTGATCTTGTGGATGAGGTGGAAGACGTGCTTCTTCGCGATAGATTACGGAAAGTGCACCTTCTTATTGCTCAAATCGAAGAGTTGACTTCTCCTTCTCTTTCCGATTCTTTGCCTCCATCTATTCCTCCCGTTGAAGATAATGACCCATTGCTGGAAGAAATCGACATTCACTCCATACCACCAGGTAATGATGACGATGACATGGAGGGGGACATTATTTTTGATAAATTGTTGTAGGAAAGTATTGACCCAAGTCCCCCTCCTGAGCACCTTTCATCCACTCCTTTAGAGACCATCACGGAGGATGAGTGCTTTGACCCGGGAGGTGACATTGATTATGCTATGATTGATACCATTACGGCTTTGCCGTTTGTTCAGCATCCATTGTCTTTGGGGGAGGACAATGTGCTTACTTTACCCACCCCACCTCCCGTGGATCTTGAATTCACATACTTCTCGTATGTTGAACGGACCTTTCTCCCATTCAAGACTTAACCCCCCGCCTCTCCTTTGTTGATGTCAACCGGGAACGAGGACAAGGTCTTTGATCCCGGTATTGAATTCGAGGCTTCCCCATGGACCATTTAATGCGGGGACGAGTCAGGCTCGTGACTCGGTTAACAAAAACAAGCGCTTTTTGGGAGGCAACCCAATTATCTATCTATTTTCACCATAAGTGTAGGGGGAGCCCCGTGGTGTTTCTTGCTTTCTTTCTTATCATGTGCAGGGATTAGAGCTTCAAAAACACACTCTTGATGACTTTTGACGAACCGTGATTCCGTGTTCCCGTTTTCCCGGTTCTATCCTAAACTCTTTTCGATTCAATATTTTATATTTTCTCAATATTAAAATAGGAATCTCTTTAGTTGTCTTTTCCTTAGCGAGATTTAAACAACGTGCACAATGTCCTAAGTGTAGGGGAGTTTACTCCCACATGCTTAAACATTGAGGACAATGTTTATCTTAAGTGTAGGGGGGACTTCTATCGAAGTTAAGTGGCCTTTTCCTTTTATTTGCCCTCATTTCAACCAGAAAATCAATTTTTCGACATTTTTCAAAATTTTTTATCTATTTTGGCCTATTAGTTCTTCCCTTTGTATAGTTATTTTCTTCCTTTGTTAGAATAAATCTTTAATAAAGTGGTTTTAATTTTCAAACGTTGTGAATTTTTTGACTCAACCCGAGTTCACTTATCTAAGTTTACTCTAGCTAGTATCCTTAACGTGTTTAAGTCAAGTTTTGATAGGCTTTTATATAGGGAGCTATAAAACGCGAAAGTCTTAACTCTCACGGGTTAAGAACAAGAACTTTTCGCAAGTTCCTATAATTGATCCTAGAGAGTCGTTTATCAAGGGAACTTTAAAATGCGATTTCTAAACTTGAAAAAGTCTAAGAGTTTGCAAGATCCTATAGGCGACTCAAAAACCCAAAACTTTGATTTAATAGGCTAAGCATCCACGAGTCTCATTCCTTGAGATTTTAAACTGTAGAGAACGAGAGATGATAGAGCCAATTATAAGTTCGGTATTCTTTCGTGAATTTATGTGAGTGAATTATAAGCCTATTCTCCCATCGCCTGCTAATAAATTTATCTGCAATAAATAAGGTTGTACGATTTGAAAAGTTACTTAGCTTCTAGCCCAAGATCGTTTAAAAATTGCTCGGTATGGATTAGAGTTCATAGCCAAGGCATAACTTATTGAAGCGGGATGCGAAGATTGGCGAGTCCAAAAAGGTCCTAACAAGGCATGAGGGCTACATTTTGTTGCTAAAGATCCAAAAGTGATGTGAAGAATCATTTATCGAAAATCAATATGAAGGATCGAGACACACGACGAAAAGCAAATACTCCCCTAAAGATCATGGAGAAGTCTATCCAAAAAGGCCCTAACAAGGTATGAGGATAAATAGATCCAAGTCCTAAAAGGAGGCGGATCGTTGTATATCAAAGTCCAAAATAAAGATTGGAGAAAAATGAAGAAGTCGTGGTCCAAGTATAAATCTCTCAAAACTTCAAGTGAAGAAATTCCTATATGAAGAGAAGACCATAATTTCATGAACGTCTCTCATGGTTTGAAGTATGAAGTCGCTGCCAAATATCGGTCCGAGAAAGGTCTCAAATCGCGAAGCGAGTTATGCCAAGATATGAACTTTATGAGGTCCCGAGAAGCAGTTTTAAAAGATTTTGTCCTTCAGCTAACTATTGATTAAATCGTTCACTTTATTTTCGGCCTTAATAAATTATCGAAATAAGTCAAAAATGCATCCTCGTGATCATTCAAGACAACAATAAAATATAAGAGATACACCTAGGAATAAGGGAGTCTAAGTGAATAATTGGCCCACATGAGTTCGTGTTAGTTTGCTAACTTATAATAACAATGATCTCGTTTTTAAGCTTGGTTTGGAGAAAGTGAAAACTTGAGGATGATGATTATTCATGACATTTCCAAAACCCAAGGTATGCTTTTTGATTTCTTTATTTTGAATGTCTTTAATTTTCTATCTCTTTAATAAAGGCCACTATGGATTGATTATGATGAAAAGTGTTAACTTGCTTTGTAACTAATGCATTGCATGAGGACATTGCAATGGTCAAGTGTAGGGGATTTGATAGGTGTGTAAACACCCATCCTTTTTACCACTTAATTACAATAATAATCGGGCTAAAACGTGTATTTTATGTCTTTTATGTCGGAATTATGCGTGGTTTGTGTTTTTGTTGTGATTTAGGACGAAATTGTGAAAAGTGGAGAAAACACGGCATTCACGGGATTTTATTGAATAAAAAGATGAAAGATGAAGTCGAGAAGTCAAGAGTGTAAAAAGAATGGAAGTCCAAGACCAATTCTGAAGATTTATCGAAGGAAAAGTCAAAAGACGGAAGTTTACTAAAAAGCCGAAGAACTCAAGTCTAATTTATTGAAAATTACAAGACGAGTTTGAAGAAATCCCAAGACAAATTCCAAGTATTAAGAAGATTAACAAAAGATTAAGAAGATCAAGGACTTAAGTGTGCAATTAAGAGAAAGAAGAAAGAGGGAGGAAGCTTCCTAAGCTCCTCCCTAATCTCCCGATATATAGTGACCAACCTCATTTGTTTAGAGTTGTTGGTGGCTTGACAACCCATCCTTCCCCCAATTTTTTCATTTCCCTGCTTTTACTTTCTTGCACCTTAATTTTCATGTAATACACCTTTAAATTTCTTTTAATTCCAAGTAAGTTTACCTTTAATTGTTGTTAATCTTTACCTTATTGCTAATCTCCTTCTACTTTTCTTGTTTGATTTGTTCTTCATGTTCAATGTTCATGTTCCTGAGTTTTTATGATTTTGATCAAGTGGGTTTTGATTTATTTGGCTTTATTTGTTAGTTTTGATGATTTGTTTTGATTAATTATTGTTAGTTGATGTTTTGTGGTTGTTTTGGATTAATCTTTTGGTTTATCTTGATTGGATTTTGTTAAATTCGTGTTCCATTTCTCCTACTGTTCTTCATGTTCATGTTTACTGTATCTTGCCCAGAATATTCCGAATAGACTGCTTTATTATCCTTCTATGCGGAATATTTCTAATATTCCGAATCACCTGCTTTCTTATTCCTCTATGCGGAATGTCAGTTATTCCGGATAGGACCTCTATGCGGAATATTGGTTATTCCGGATAGAACCTCTATGCGGAATATTCAGTTATTCCGGATAGGGTCATTATTCCGAATAGCCTTATATTCCGAATGGGGATTTTATTCCGATTAAGCTGTTATTCCGAGTAAGATCTTTTATTCCGCATAGAGTTTTTATTTATTCCGCATAGCCTTTATTCCGAGTAGAGTATTTTTCTCTTTTTATTCCAAATAGAACCCTTATTCAAAATGTTCAATTATTCCGAATAGGCATTTATTTCGAGTAGTGGTTCATTCCGAATAAGTTTCCAGTCTTTTGTAATTTTATATTTTTCAGTTTTAAGTTTTAAACTTTATTTTTCCCGCCTTTTTCTTTATTTTCACTTTTACTTGCTTTCCTTTTATTTTAAGTTTTAATTCACGTCATTTACTTTATTTACCTTTTAATTTTCTCGCAATTTACTTTTCGCCAAGTTTTTATCTTTCATTGTTTCTTTTTACTGTCTTTACTTTATTCCTGATTGTTTCAAGTTTTTATTGTTAATTAGTTTTAGACAACGAAAACTCTTTTATTTGATTCACCAAGAACAACTAGGTCGCACAATTAACCTGAGATCATTTCGAAGAGATTCTGAGAAACGAACTTTTTGAACTACTAAAATCCGTACATTATGCATTAACAAGCTAACATTCAAGATTTAGCTAATCAAACAAAAACCAAATCCAAATCCAAGGCTCCCAGCCTTACCAAACACCATACTCCCATAGGTACTCAAACACCTATGAACCAATCCCAAGGTCCCGCCTTGCCAATATCACTTTGGTACCAAGTCAAAACATAAACAATCAAGAATCAACTAGCAGTTAATCACATAAGTATGCACACATAAGTCCATTATCAACGCCAAACATTCACAACATAATTTATAAATAACAACACATTGTCTCTTCCATCCCATCTGGAAGTCATAAACATTAGTAAACATGGGACTATGAAACTCACCTGATTGAGCTTCTCCAAAAGTCCTCGCACTAGCAAAAAGCTAACAAACCAAAAACACATAATCAAAACATGAACCAAACACTAAAATGGCTCATCAACCTATAATGGACATCTAACCTTCTCCCATATATACCTCATATATATGCTCTAAGCATCTCATTACACCCCTCTATAAAGCCCTTAACTCGTTTTACTTCATAACACATCCCGTTAACATTTTATCAAAAACAGTCCCAGTTTTAGGTCTCCAAACTATAAGCCAAACGCCCACCTAAACACACCCATAATCTCTGTAAAGGGAATATTTATGCCCTTACATATTTTAGCTAACACCTCCCACGTGTCCCAACCTTAAAGCTACTGATTTTAAAAATACAAAAAGTTTGTTATGATTAGGTGGTCTTACCCTAAGCCACAACCTTAGCCCCAACGCAGATACTCACTATATTATATAAACCATCTCTCATGTTCGTTAGAAGATCCCAATGCGAACCTTGGTACCCCAAATAACCCAAAACTTAAAAAGAAAACAGGCTGACTTCAAAACTATTTTGACCTCCGACTGTTGTAACCTGTTTTTGACCCACTTCCCGACCTCTAATTTAGTTCTCGTTTCTTGCATTGGAAAGCCACTTCAATTACCTTTTCAAGGATACTTGGATCACAAAATAAGAGTTTGTAGAACTCCCGATATGATCAAAACAATTGACTCAAAATTCTGTCTAGTTTTTAAAAAATGGTTTAACTAAATTAACCTCATTAATTAACCCTAACCCCACTAATTACAAGCCCTAATTTATGTAATCATTATAACATCATTAATATACCATTAATATACTGTTTTTAAATTAAAACCTAACCTAAATCCATCATAAGATGATCAAGAAATCATTAAAATAATTAAATTGAAAAGGGTTAAGAAGGTTTTACCTTTAGATTAATGGAAGATGAAAAAAAACCCATGAACCCTAAAAAAACTCTTCAAACCGTCGACCTCTTTTTCTCTAGGGATTTTTGATGTTTTTTTGTTTAGTATAAAACATTATATACTGTACACAAGAATACTAGTCCAAATATAAACCCAACTTTCCTTTTTTCCTCTTTTTCCTTTTTTTCTTTCTTTTCTTGCGTCCAAAACCGACCCTACCCCCTTAATTTTCGTTTTTTCCTTTATTTTATTATTAATTAATATCTTATTAATATTACCTTAATTTTCCTTAATTTATTTCAGCTCCTAAAGCCTCCAAAACCTCAAAACCGTAAAACTAGTCAGTTTTTACGCGTTTTACCGTAAAAGACGTAAAATATACACTTTTATAAAAAATCTCAAATTTTGAAATAAACTTTATATTTAAGTCGTAAATAACTTAAAACCATCCCGAAAAATACTCACATGACTAAACACCTCATCCGAGACCTCTAAATGCTAAACCGTAAATCGTAAAAATACGATTTTCTATAATACATATACGTATACGTAAAACCACTAAATAACACCATCTCACTTCATAGTCACTACCATGTGAGCTCATGAACATGAAATCATCACACATCGTTTTATTCACAAGGTACCCCATACCGGAAACGATACATACCCACCAATTAGCACATAAACACGTAAAGACATGTAACTAGCACAAAATAAAACTAAGTGACGAACCTCAAAACCAGGGTTGTCACATCACTCCCTCCTAATAGAAATCTCGTCCCGAGATTTACTCCTTAGGATCAAACACACAAACAACAAATCACATGAGGATACTTGTTCTAAACGAACTCCTCTCATTTCCATGTGAACTTTAGTTCAAGTCTTAAATTACCACATATACAAACCAAAAATAATTAAACTCCTTGCCAAACTCTTGTCCTCACAGTCAATAAATCTCACAAATGACTCTTTGATAAAATAAAGACTCTTATCAACACAAATCCCGAATAATCGTACATGCAAATATGCATGCTCCAACAACATTTACCAACCTTAATACATGAAATATAACATGTGTACCACTTAATTCCCCCAGGTAATTATATGCTCATAAGCTACTGGTCCGATCTTTCCAAAGATCATAAATGGACCTACAAAACTCTACATCAACTCTTCCATTTTACCAAATCATACCACCCGTTTCTATGGGTGAAACTTCCTACATAACTTTGTCACTAAACTCTAGTGGTTTCCTCCTTTTCATCATAGCATCCCTTGTTGCTCTCATCCTTTCCACAAACACCATTACCACATTAGTAGCCTCTTTTACCAATTCTAGTCCACAATGGGGACAACTCAACCTATCCTTTCATATAGTGCCTCAAATGGCATTTATCTACTTCTAGTATGATAACTTATCATTATGAAAACTCAGCCATCGCTAAAGAGTTTCCTAACTCACTCTAATCAATCACTCATGCCCTCAGTGTAACTCCTAAGGTTGTATAAATATCTCACTTGCGTATCCTTTTCCCAGTTAGCTGGATATACTCATCTCCAATCATGTTCATCAACTCCCTTTAGTCCGTACCCCAAACTACTTAAAAATTCCAATTTCCTTACAAAGTGACCTATGATGGTCTTTCACATATCTATTAGTTCTTCCAATCCAAATCAACTTATGATCTATACACATCATCAAAGGACGGTTATCTCAGTTAGACCAAGCCCTTCGTCCCTATGGCACATCACACCTATAACTCCTCATCCATTCGATTATCGATACTAAGCCTCCCAAACAATCAGTATAGTTTAGTGCCATTTCCTTTTCCACACTACGACAGTATTAGCCTGCGTTGTGCTTTATTCTACTCATTAGGCTCTAACAAAGTTTTACCTTCGGTTCCTATCTCGACCTAGTTCAATCATGCTTCGCTTCTATACACACTTCCTGCTTCCTCCTCAACTCATACCATACATCACGATGTGATGCTTCCCATCATTTCTTCCCTTGTCATAATCCTTCATAAGGCATTCCATACATATTAGGCTAACTTTTACGCAGAACCCTCTATTCCGTCACATCCGTACGCAATCCTTCCAACTTCTCAACTATGTGGCTTCTCCTTCCTCTTGAAATATGTGAGGAATTAGTCAGTCTATCGACTATCACCCAACTCTCATCGTACTTAATCCTCTACCGCATTATGTATCCATTCCACCAACTTCGTCCTTACATCGCCCTTTCTAAGCTACTCCTATCTATGTAGGAAGTATAGTCTACGTCCCTTTTCTCCATATGATTGTCCAAGCCACACAACATACATGTTGACGCGTTCTCTTCTTTAGACAACTCAACTCGTGCAACCTATATCCTTTATCTAAACCGCCCTAATACGTCATCCCTATAGTTCAAGTTCGTCTCAGCTTCACCTCATCCTTCTTATTCCATGTCTCATTGACCATGCTTGCCTTTACCAGATGGTACTTGGCCTTGCAATTTTCTTTCATCAGTTAACTCCACCCATCACCTTTGCCAAATGTTCAATCAAGATGATTGAATATGGTTGGAGACGTTCATGATCCGTATAGATCATTCTCCACGTCTCGTACACCAAATGCCTCTAGCATTCTAGGCAGATATAAAAGTCCAGCTCCCCTAAGTAAGTCTATCCAGTTCTTCCAAATTTTCAGTTCCTGCAACGTATAAGCGATCGCCTTTCTTTGTCGTCCTCGTACGCGTCCAAATCCTTACTCCACGTATCGTCATGCTTTGCGAATTCATCCAGTCCTTCCGATAATGCCAAGATCGGCTCATTATCCAATCCACTTCTTCAGCCTCCAAAATGCTTCCTCATCCTTCTTTACTTCGCCCCTTGCTGGTTCCATGATATGTCATCATCTCTAACTACTCATCATGGTAAACTTAATACTAAAACTCACACTCGAAAATCTCACGTATAACTCCACTCCAAAACCAACACATAATTCGCCTCACTCTCCTTCTCAGATTTGAGTAGATCAAGATGTTGTCGATGCTCCTGATGACAACTCGTTTATACACGTTCATGCACACTTGGTTCAGTGACACCGTGAAAACCGCTAGTGCTTTGGCGAAGCCAAATGCATATCCGTAAACCCAAAGCGTTCATACAACATCCTTAGCAGTTTCAACTATGTCCTCCTTGCACCCTCTCTTAGCGGTAATACGAATAAATTCCTACCTCGTTCTACTTGCAAAATCTTACACGCATTTTAAAAGACCAATGCTTCCTCTCATCAGACCACTCAACCGCTTTCCACATCCAATCTACTACTAAGCAACTCAACTTTTACCTTGCATCTGTTGCAATTTCCATCAACTCTTGTTCTTGAAATCATTCCATCTTACAATTTTCTTGGAAAGGCACTAACTGCAACTCCTGTCACTTCTCCTACTTGCTCTATTCATGGTTCTATCTCAAAATAATAGGCAACCTACTAATTTCAGGAAATTTTCAGAAAACATATATGCCTTACGAACAATATCCCCTTCTAACACTCTCTATGGCACGTTACTTGTGCCAATATCCATACATTACACAAACCTCTATTCATCTCCCTTGGCACTCCTAATAGACCTCATGACCACATTAGTTCGTCTACGAACCTCTTTCCTCCCTACTAAGGGTATTCCGACCGTTCTCTCATGGTCACCTACTCAAGCGTGTAGGCGCGACCAAGTCTTTCATATGACTACCTCAACACTCCCGAACAATACGAAACCAAAACTACATCCTGAATCCATCAGGTACGATCAACGAATCAAACCCACGGATAACTAACGACATTTCACGTGCACCAATTAAAGCAAGTCAAAAACCACGAGACTCAAAAGAAAACTCAAACCCAGAACATGTATCAATTCAAAATGACCCATGACAACGAAAAATAATCCAAGAAACACCCAATGGCAACGAAAACATATTACGCCCCGCGACATATTATTTAAATCGTGCAAAAGACCGACCTTTCCAAAAGAATATATTTTTATTTATATTTTTTTACCTCCCCACATCTATGTGACTCAAACAATCTACAAACAACCCTCTTGACGAACTCAAAACTCAACTCAAAGACTAGGTATCCCGTGCATCCCAAATCATAAAAATAAACTAATATTCAAAGGTCAACCTTTAACCCGATACTTGTACAATAATTTGGGCCAGGATACTGACCTCCCATGACTATACATTCTGAATATTTGAAAAGTACGTTCCGAGTACATAATTTTTGGCTTTTGAATCACCCAAAAAGCTTTAGAAACGAACAAGTTTTTAACCAAAACAATTTTATACTAGTTGTTTTAAAAAAAACTAAAGAATAAACTTATTGATTAATGTAATCCTTTTAAATGAAAGACATAATTGTATGTGAAATCTTCATAAACTCAATTTAACCTTGTATATATAATTATAAATGACATAAATTGGTCAAACTCAATTATGAAAACTATGTAGGTAGAAAGAAATTTTTACTTCGCTTTATTTCAAAGAAAGTCTTTTAGAATTTGAAATATATAAGTGTTGATTAAAAATAAATCTTATGTTACATCTTGTTTCAAACACGACTCCAACACCTTACCCTTATTTTACCGAATACAACCAACCATCTAACTCAATATAATAGATTTCCAAGTCCCCCTTTTTCTCAATATATACCGACCAAAAGAAATGTAAGACCCAACACAAAAGATTTCATTATCTCAAAAGGAATCCCAAGTTATTTCAATAGACTTAAAACCAAGAACACCATTTTAAAACGTACACGTGAAATACGAAACTCAAAGAATACTCTACAAGACACACTTCAAAAGATTAAAAACGTCGTTGAAACTCCACCAAACTCGAGCACTAATAAATTGTTTAAACACAAGAGAGCACTAGGTACGTTCAAGTTATAATAACTACTGAACGACCGTAAATCATAACATAACATCTATTAGTATATATACATCCGTATATGTATACCTATTGAATCTCCCAAACACACTCGTTATCTTACACGTAAGTCAATCAATCGTTTTATACGCTCGTTTTTCCATACGAGTAATCACCATCTCCCCATCTCACCATGCCACAACAAGGCACAAACCCCATATAATATAAATATACCCAAAATCCACATCTCATCATATACAAGCATGTACTAACCCTCTTTCATGCAATCATACTTAGGAACCCATTGAAGTTGTGGTACTTGTATAACTATGTTGGCCACCATACTTATACAATTACCCTTTCCCCAATGCACTCTCTCCTATAATGACACTTATAAGAATCAATACAACACATAACATATAAATCCATCAACTCACCTAAGCACATAACCACATAAACAATAAGGTCTAAAACTCCAACTAATAAAATAACATAGTCAAACTCTTGGAATACAGAAATTCATAGTCTAGCTAAAACAGCATAGACTAAATCAAAAACGAAAACATAATTAGTTATAAGTCATATCGCCCATAAGAGTGGAAACATCTTAAAATCCTTCATATTCACCTACTCCTAATAACTCGAACCAGCACATGATTCTTAGGGGACATGACTTAAACATCACAAGAAAAACACCATACCTCAGGTACATAAAATAACCCAACAAAAGATAGAAACTACCATGTACCAAATTATGTACTATAATGTACAATTTAAGCAAACTACAACAATGACTAGCGTGGGTGATTATGGTTCAACCCGCACTAGTCACAACCCGAAAAGAAAATAGCATGTGGCTAAGTATGAACTTACTATGGTTCAATTCATACTAGTCAAAACATCGCAATAAATAACATCCAAACACATCAATTATTATAAAATGCACACATACTGTAAAACCCGCATGCTTTTACCATGAATAGTGCCCTTAAGATCGTACGTCCTAGATTAAAACTTACCTTATTCAGTATTGATCACATTCATGTGCTATTAATCAAGTAAGTACATACGTGTATAACATGATAAGTATCGATTACGTACGAACACATAATAAGTATTTCACGGGAACATAATTAAATCATGATCACCATATTAAAACACGAACTAATATTAATTACGTATTAATATTTATTACGAACACGAATATATATAGTGAGTCACGATCGGAAACTAATTAATTACGTAAACTACGTAACACGTAATCACGAACGTTTAAACGATAAATAGCATTACGTATATTTAATTAACACGACAAGTAATCACGTAAATAATATTTATGTTTAAACATGTATAACGTTGACTATGAAATATACGACATATTAAATACATGATCACGTGTAACGTTTTAACAAGTCGCGTATTAAATTAAATGTACGAGTGTTTAAGGACTGTTTGAGACAAACTAGAAAACTAATGGGACTTGGGCTCAAGGCCCAAGTGTGTATTTGGCCGTGTAAAACAAAATAGACGGGGAGTAATATATTTTTGGGCAATAAACAAAAACATCCCTAAACCCTAAAAATAAATCATCAGCCGCCAGTTTCTTCCTTGTTTTCTGCCATCGACATCTCCTACCATGAAACCATAAGCAGTCACGAGTTGATTCAAGGAAAAGGTTGGATTCGGGGTTTATATCTTAAAACCCTAAAACAAAAATAGGTAAATCATTCATTCCGTTTCTTTTTTTTCTTTCTTTGTTTTCTTTCGTTTGATTTAATGGATCACGAATCAAATCTTAGTTTTAAAACATGTTAAGAACACGTTCGTTAATGATAGATTAAAGAGGGTTTTCGTTTGGCCAGTTTTCACTCAAACCGAGACCAATCAATGGTCTCGGTGGTAAATTTTTACACCAGTCGCAACCCTTAAAAGGGGTGTTGGCTTGGTTTATTGTTGTCGGGGGAAACACAACCCCAACAGGGGTGCGTCTGGCCTACCAGTGGCAACAGCAGGAAGGGGAGGTGTTTGTTCTGGCAGTGGGAAACCACCACTGTCGGTGGGATAATTATAATAAGCAGGGGGAAAACCAGGGCAGGGGGTGTTTGGCTACAGGTCTAACAGGGCGTTTGGCAGCCCATTTTAGGAGCTGTTGAGGGCTGTTTGGCTACGGGTTTAAGGGCAGAGTAAGGGTTATTTGGTTCGGCTTATTTTAAAACATGATACGAGCTTTACGTTTAAATATATAAGACACGGGTTCGGTTCGATGCTTTTAATAAAATAATACATGGATTCGGGTTATCATTTTAAAAGTTAATTAACTTTACATGCTTATTAATTTACAAGGTAAATTAAATAAATAAAACACGACTTATTATTACAAGGTTATTTTGTACAAGTTAATTAAATTGATTTAACATGCTACGTAATTAATTTAATTAAAACATGGACTTAGGTTTATTATTACTAATTAATAATACATGATTTAACCTAAGTATTTTGATCTATTTAATTTAGACTATAGTGATTAATTAATTATTAAACATGACTTATAATTAATTAATTATCATGACTTAGGTTAATTATTTTACTATTAATACATAGCTAAATCTAAGTATTTTAATCATGAAAAATTAGACTAAATAATTAATTAATTATTAAAACCATGACCTATAATTAATTAATTCTCATGACTTAGGTTATATTAATATAATTAATAATGCATGTTTTAACCTAAGTATTTACATCTTTATTTAATTAAATCACATTATATTTAATTAAATGCCTTTAACCTATAGTTTATTTAATGACATGTAATAATTAATAAACTATACGTTATATCATTATGACTTAGAATATTAATCAGTAAACACTTAAGCTTATTTTTTTTAGAAACTAATCTATTTTAAGCAGTAATTCTATTTTTTTGGAAACTTTCTATTTTTGGAAACTTTCTATTTTTGGTAACGTTCTATTTTTGGAAACTTTCTATTTTAGGAAACCTGCTATTTTTGGAAAGTTACTTATTATTACACAGTAAGTATAATAATACATGAAATACCAGTAATACTTAATCAGATTAATCAGAATACAAGATAAACACAGTTTAAGTCTTTAAACAGTAAACCATGACCTAAAAATATACAAAGTAAGCTAAGATGAGACATAAAACCCAGTACGTAATCAATGATCGATACTTATACACGTGTGTATTCATGTAGCGTTAGTGATCCAGAAGTAGGAGTCTTTCTTCCGTTCATTCACTGGACTTGAGGTACGGATTCCCGTCCTTTCAGTATGGACATTCTGTCCTTATTAGGATTTTCCCCGTATGCAGCCAACTGTTTTCCCCTGTATTTGTTTTATTGTTTTGAACTGCTTATGTTTAATTAGCATAATCTATAGCCATATACAAGCATGACCAGTTTCACCTAGTTATGGAGGTACCATAACCATAACATTGGAGGCACCAATGTTATGACTTCCCCACGGCGGAGTGATTGCTCGTGGCGTCCCTTTCAGTTTTGGCCATATTATTATATCATGTGGGGTGTATGGGTGCATCCTAGTTACATGTTTTATTCAGTATTTCATGGTGAATGTGGTGTGTGCCTTGCATCCTTCACAAGGAGTTGATCCCTCCTACCCAAACCAGTATATTAATTAGAGGCATCCCCTCTAATCAACATGATGAGGTCACCCCTCCAAGTATTCATGCACGTGACCTTTTCATGACCTATATGGGCTATGGTATATTTATGTTAAAACAGTTTTCATATGATAAACATAAGGCTTTTCAAACTATAAAACCAGTTTTCTCAATACTTAACCAGTCTACTCAGAACTTAGTCTTCCGCTGTTATATGTTACATGCTTATCCTATTTCATGCTATATTGTATATCCGTGCACTGAGCGTTTTGCTCAGCCGTTACTTTCCTTTCCATGTCCCAAAACGGCAGGTACCCAAGACTCGAGCATTTGGAGGACATGCATAGGATGGAAGCTGCCATAGACTTCTTCTCCTGTTTCCTTCATATATTTATGCTTGTTTAGTCTTTCATTCAGTTCGTTTACTTTGTTATGTTTTGGGGCTTATGTTTGGGAACCGATGTTTGATTCCGGTTTTCCCTATGGTCATGTATGTTTTACTACATATTACCTTGCATGCTTTGATGACACGCCATAAGTACGCGTGACATTCCATTTATCAAAATAGGGTGTTACAATTATGGTATCAGAGCCAAGGCTTCGACCTGTAGGCTCTAAAATTTGACCTGTGACTAGTGGGTAGTCACCAGGAGCTTCCTAAGCTAACGATTGTTATTCCACGTATTGATGTTTCAGCGCGTTGTTGTTTTAACCATTATGTTTTCAGCACCTTTTTGTTTTAGCCATGACGTTTTCAGCACCTTGTCGTTTTCACCATGATGTTTTCACCAGTATCGTCTTACTAATATGGAATGAACAACCGTCATCCATACTTAGTTATGTGTCATTGTCTATGCATGATGTTCCTCGTGAACTGTGACGATGTGGACTGACCCCAGTAGTTCATAATTTTCACATAAAATTTTTTCTGTTAAGTTTTGACAATGATTTTTAATTATTATGTTCCATGCATTCATGCATTTATATCATATGTCATCTGTTGCAGGAATTTTGACTAAGTAATGGTTGGTACAGGATTGGCCCTATTTAGTCGCATGTGCTTTTATCGAAACTTTTAACTTTGGGACCGACCCATAGGCGTCCCCTCGCCATGTCTTTTGTTTTGGAACCGACCCATAGGCGTTCCCTCGCACATATAAAGGTTTTATAAACTACATTACGCATTCATGCACTGTTTTTCTTGCATAAAATTTTTCTCATGATTTAAATTGGCATAAAATTTTTTTCATGTCCCATCATAAGTTATTATGTCTTTATGTCAAGTATGCCTTCATACTGTCATGGTTAACTTCAGTTTCATGCTGATTATGTTATACACTTCTTCGTAATAGATGGTTTCACGTTTCCTCATGATAATTCCGTCTTCATGTTGATTATGTTCCACGCCTCTTTTGTTATTTACGTTGTCCTGCAAGACATTGTTAGATTTCTTGAATCATGCTTTCATGATGGTCATGGTTGGTTTCCATAGATCATGCTGTCAGGCAAATCATCGTTGAATTTTGTGTAACCACACTTTAGCGTTTCTCTATGCAACCAGAATGATGTCTATGCTAATACTGCCAGGTTATCATGATGGTTTTCCTAACCGTTCAACCGGTTTACTTTCCTTAAATCATGACAAATGATCGAGCCCATACCGATCATTTCATGTGCATTCTATGTGTACTCCACGTACCGTATTTCATGTGTATTACATGTACTTTAATCCATGTGTATTCCACTTGCAATACTTCACGAGTATTCGCTAGTCGATTCTGAATCACCTCAGGCGTATTTTCAATTGCTGATATTCTACAAGATTGTCGATGCCGCTCATAGCTTGGATATGTTACTGAAGGTTGATGCTGCTGATATTGGGAGACGCTACGAGATGCTGATGCTGATGCTGTTCACAACCTGGAGATCCTAAAAGACGAAGACAAAGGCGTCGGAGCAAAGCAATTGGACGAGAAGATGCTTCACCATCAGACAATTCCCATCAATCATTATCTCAAATTCATAGTTACATGTCACACGTCGTTCGGCTGTCATTTCAGCCATATGAGTGCAAACCAGTACCAGCCGGCCACTCAACTAAATAGTTACATGAGTCACGGTCATGAGAATGACCGTCATGGAACCGACAGATAAGATGATAGTAACCACTACTATGACAGCAACTATCCTAGAAATCGCAACCGAGGCTTCGGCCACGGACGTGATCAGACATACAAATGATCAGTAGTCCAACCGATCCGCCAATTCTGGCATATTAACCTAATATTTGTAGTTCTAATTGTTTCACATCTCGAGACACATGTCAAGACATCAGTCAAGACACATGTCTCACGTATACTTTCTGAGGACACATGTCAAGATACCAGTCAAGACATATGTCACGCTTACATTTCTCAAGACACGAGTCAAGACACATGACTCACGTCTAATTATGGAACATTTCTATGAAATTCAGGGTACCCTCCAAGGGTATATCTATGTTATTGTGCCATGTATTAATCAGGCCACAAGAATTTCAATACCATTATCGGCGCATCAGTGAGAACTGTCACGTTGCCGATGTCACTTTCATTTCTTTCACCATAGTTCATATATTCATAACCATGAAGGACGCCTTTCATATTCCCACGCATACGAAGGTTTTCCTTCAGCTTAATGATAAGATCCAAGCTGCTAACGCATTTCCTCGGACAGAAACGAGATGAATTTTATCCTAATTATGTACTATGAACACCACACCATGCTATGATTCATAATTATGTACAGTAATGTTCAGGCTCCTGAATACATTCAGCTTGATTTTCCATCAGGAAAATCTGTACAAATTATCTATGCTTTTCAAGCACGTGCCTTGTTAGCCATAATTGCTAAAATTTTCTAGCTGTCAGTAACACACGACTACTAAGGTCCTTTTACGCATAACCAACGGATTATTCCAAAATTGTTCCTTACACTGCAGAAGAACCTTCAAGGAGAAGGATGGTACCATGAGATTATGTGTCGACTACCGTCGACTTAAACAAATCACCATTCATGACAGTTATTCTCCTCCACATATTGACAACATGTCCAATCAACCGTATGGTGTTAATCACTTTTCCAAGATCGAACTCACGATCATGCTACCAACAGTGACGAGTGAAAAAGCAGGACATGTCCATGACTGCTATTCGTACACGACCCGGTCATGCTAGATTTATAATTTTGAATTAGTCTCATCAATGCTCCAACCGCATTATGGACTTAATAAATTGAGTTTCCATGAACTCCTAAACAAATTCATCAGCGTTTTCATTGAGGATAACCTGATTTCCTCTAAGCCTAGAGAAGAACAAGAAGACCATATCTGCACTATGTTGCAAATTCTATGACAAGAGAAATTCTACCCTGGAAATCTTTTTTTTTTTTTTTTCAATATCAATTCTGTTAGATTACAGTGACACACTGAATCACATGGGTTTCTATGGTTAATCTTACCATGACTCAGCTTATGCGTAAAGGAGAGAACCCTACACTACATTAGGTGTTCTAGAAAATTTTACGCTAGGAGAAGTCTAGATTCAGAGACTCAGAGTTTCGCAAACTCCTAGGTATCAAGTTCTACGAAGCAAGATACAGTTACGTTCATATCTAGGTACCTGACATACCAACAGGTTAAGATAGGACACCAACAAACTGGGAAGTTTTCATCATATGAAATTTGTGAATCGAAAAGGGACAAGATCTCCATGGATTTTAGTTACCAGATTTCAGCAAACTCAGAAGAAGCATGATGCTATCTGGGTTATTGTCAACAGTTTGATCAAGTCTGCAGAATCCTTACATCCGTACGGATTTCAGAACCAACAGATTGAACGAACAGGTTCCAGCCAAGGCTCATCCGATCACTTGGCAATCCCTCAGCTATCGGATCAGACAAAGATTCGTAATTGTACTCCTAACTTACTTCACGTCTTCATTCTAATTCCACGACTTGCTTTCGCGCTCACGTGCATGACACTATTCGCGTTCATGATCGTATTTTGGCTTACGATTTTACGTTCATTTCTTTTCTCATTCTAGGAAGTTTGCAAGAACTTGTGAGACCAGACCCAAGTTTAGTATAACTCTCCATCATCAGATAGACGTTTCACGTCATATTCCACGTCTAACCTTGTAGCGTTTGGCGTTACCGCCATTATATTCTATGATCACGATATGTCTCACATGTCATGTTCATTCCACGTTCCTCATATCATGAACAAGATATGTTACACGTCTCATGGATCACGATATTGTTTACTCATACTACACTCGCCATATCTCCACGTAGCACGTTCAAAACTTTTCACGTATCACGTTCAAAATTTTTCACGTACTACGTTTCTTTATGTCTCGCGCATCGTTTCTAGTTATCAGTTAAGTCAGATGGTCTTGTATCGTAACGTTTCAGTTACCCTTGCACGTTAACTCTTATTTTCCTCGATCGAATTTAGGGGATCTACCTTCCGTTGATAACCAAGAATTTCTTCGTATTCCAAGTCAAGGTCAGGAGGACCAAGATTTATCATTAGTGTCAGGATCTTCTGAAGGAACCGTTCCAGGAGGGAGGCCACTTGGAAACGGACAAGTTCATCCGGACTTCTTATCCATTTTTCTTTTATCGATTAGATATGTCCTTTCAGTCACGTCACGTTCCATGTCTTTTCAAGACATGTCACGTCCCACGTTCCCTTCTACCATGTCACCTTCATTTCTATTATTTTGCATACCTTTCCAGTTTGATGCGGGTATGTTTCGCTTCCAGTTACGTTATCTATAATTCGGGGACGAATTATTCTTTTTAGGGGGGAAGAATTGTAAAACCCGCATGCTTTTACCATGAATAGTGCCCTTAAGATCGTACGTCCTAGATTAAAACTTACCTTATTCAGTATTGATCACATTCATGCGCTATTAATCAAGTAAGTACATACGTGTATAACATGATAAGTATCGATTACGTACGAACACATAATAAGTATTTCACGGGAACATAATTAAATCATGATCACCATATTAAAACACGAACTAATATTAATTACGTATTAATATTTATTACGAACACGAATATATATAGTGAGTCACGATCGGAAACTAATTAATTACGTAAACTACGTAACACGTAATCACGAACGTTTAAACGATAAATAGCATTACGTATATTTAATTAACACGACAAGTAATCACGTAAATAATATTTATGTTTAAACATGTATAACGTTGACTATGAAATATACGACATATTAAATACATGATCACGCGTAACGTTTTAACAAGTCGCGTATTAAATTAAATGTACGAGTGTTTAAGGACTGTTTTAGACAAACTAGAAAACTAATGGGACTTGGGCTCAAGGCCCAAGTGTGTATTTGGCCGTGTAAAACAAAATAGACGGGGAGTAATATATTTTTGGGCAATAAACAAAAACATTCCTAAACCCTAAAAATAAATCATCAGCCGCCAGTTTCTTCCTTGTTTTCTGCCATCGACATCTCCTACCATGAAACCATAAGCAGTCGCGAGTTGATTCAAGGAAAAGGTTGGATTCGGGGTTTATATCTTAAAACCCTAAAACACAAATAGGTAAATCATTCATTCCGTTTCTTTTTTTTCTTTCTTTGTTTTCTTTCGTTTGATTTAATGGATCACGGATCAAATCTTAGTTTTAAAACATGTTAAGAACACGTTCGTTAATGATAGATTAAAGAGGGTTTTCGTTTGGCCAGTTTTCACTCAAACCGAGACCAATCAATGGTCTCGGTGGTAAATTTTTACACCAGCAGGAAGGGGAGGTGTTTGTTCTGGCAGTGGGAAACCACCACTGTCAGTGGGATAATTATAATAAGCAGGGGGAAAACCAGGGCAGGGGGTGTTTGGCTACAGGTCTAACAGGGCGTTTGGCAGCCCATTTTAGGAGCTGTTAAGGGCTGTTTGGCTACGGGTTTAAGGGCAGAGTAAGGGTTATTTGGTTCTGCTTATTTTAAAACATGATACGAGCTTTACGTTTAAATATATAAGACACGGGTTCGGTTCGATGCTTTTAATAAAATAATACATGGATTCGGGTTATCATTTTAAAAGTTAATTAACTTTACATGCTTATTAATTTTACAAGGTAAATTAAATAAATAAAACACGACTTATTATTACAAGGTTATTTTGTACAAGTTAATTAAATTGATTTAACATGCTACGTAATTAATTTAATTAAAACATGGACTTAGGTTTATTATTACTAATTAATAATACATGATTTAACCTAAGTATTTTGATCTATTTAATTTAGACTATAGTGATTAATTAATTATTAAACATGACTTATAATTAATTAATTATCATGACTTAGGTTAATTATTTTACTATTAATACATAGCTAAATCTAAGTATTTTAATCATGAAAAATTAGACTAAATAATTAATTAATTATTAAAACCATGACCTATAATTAATTAATTCTCATGACTTAGGTTATATTAATATAATTAATAATGCATATTTTAACCTAAGTATTTACATCTTTATTTAATTAAATCACATTATATTTAATTAAATGCCTTTAACCTATAGTTTATTTAATGACATGTAATAATTAATAAACTATACGTTATATCATTATGACTTAGAATATTAATCAGTAAACACTTAAGCTTATTTTTTTTAGAAACTAATCTATTTTAAGCAGTAATTCTATTTTTTTGGAAACTTTCTATTTTTGGAAACTTTCTATTTTTGGTAACGTTCTATTTTTGGAAACTTTCTATTTTAGGAAACCTGCTATTTTTGGAAAGTTACTTATTATTACACAGTAAGTATAATAATACATGAAATACCAGTAATACTTAATCAGATTAATCAGAATACAAGATAAACACAGTTTAAGTCTTTAAACAGTAAACCATGACCTAAAAACATACAAAGTAAGCTAAGATGAGACATAAAACCCAGTACGTAATCAATGATCGATACTTATACACGTGTGTATTCATGTAGCGTTAGTGATCCAGAAGTAGGAGTCTTTCTTCCGTTCATTCACTGGACTTGAGGTACGGATTCCCGTCCTTTCAGTATGGACATTCTTTCCTTATTAGGATTTTCCCCGTATGCAGCCAACTGTTTTCCCCAGTATTTGTTTTATTGTTTTGAACTGCTTATGTTTAATTAGCATAATTTATAGCCATATACAAGCATGACCAGTTTCACCTAGTTATGGAGGTACCATAACCATAACATTGGAGGCACCAATGTTATGACTTCCCCACGGCGGAGTGATTGCTCGTGGCGTCCCTTTCAGTTTTGGCCATATTATTATATCATGTGGGGCGTATGGGTGCATCCTAGTTACATGTTTTATTCAGTATTTCATGGTGAATGTGGTGTGTGCCTTGCATCCTTCACAAGGAGTTGATCCCTCCTACCCAAACCAGTATATTAATTAGAGGCATCCCCTCTAATCAGCATGATGAGGTCACCCCTCCAAGTATTCATGCACGTGACCTTTTCATGACCTATATGGGCTATGGTATATTTATGTTAAAACAGTTTTCATAAGATAAACATAAGGCTTTTCAAACTATAAAACCAGTTTTCTCAATACTTAACCAGTCTACTCAGAACTTAGTCTTCCGCTGTTATATGTTACATGCTTATCCTATTTCATGCTATATTGTATATCCGTACACTGAGCGTTTTGCTCAGCCGTTACTTTCCTTTCCATGTCCCAAAACGGCAGGTACCCAAGACTCGAGCATTTGGAGGACATGCATAGGATGGAAGCTTCCATAGACTTCTTCTCCTGTTTCCTTCATATATTTATGCTTGTTTAGTCTTTCATTCAGTTCATTTACTTTGTTATGTTTTGGGGCTTATGTTTGGGAACCGATGTTTGATTCCTGTTTTCCCTATGGTCATGTATGTTTTACTACATATTACCTTGCATGCTTTGATGACACGCCATAAGTACGCGTGACATTCCATTTATCAAAATGGGGTGTTACACATACTCCTATGACGCCTATATGCAGGGACACTTAAGCTATAGACTAGGCTACGCGACTAGGCAACCTAATTCTCTATAACCATTGTCTCTGATACCATTCTGTCACACCCCCATCATGGCGGAATATGGGGCGCGACGTATGGATATCATCACAACAAACGGTGTCTCTATAGAGAAAACTAAAATGCAAATATAATGTCATAAATGGCGACACAAATATCATGACAATATCTCAACATAGCAGGAGTCTAGGTAAGTAGGTAACAGTCCTACCTCTTACCCAAGACAAACAAATAACACTAACAATCAACATATAGGTTCATAGTATCACTATTGAAACAATCAGAAAGAAAATAAACTAAGAAGGAACGGGGATCTCCTTCTAAATGCAATCCTAATGCATCCAAATCTATCCACTTCTATCCTCAAGCTTAACCACATTCTCGCCTGAAAGAGACACTAAAACACGTCAACATAAAGTTGGTGAGAGTCCTGGGTTTAGACTCAAACGCCAAAATCATACCATAAGCTGTGAGTAACAACCAAAAGTTAAAAAAACATATGGACAATGTGATACAAATATGCATTAACAAGCTAACATTCAAGATTTAACTAATCAAACCAAAACAAAATCCAAATCCAAGGCTCCCAGCCTTACCAAACACCATACTCCCATAGGTACTCAACACCTATGAACCAATCCCAAGGCCTCGCCTTGCCAATATCACCTTGGTACCAAGTCAAAACATAAACAATCAAGAATCAACTAGAAGTTAATCACATAAGTATGCAAACATAAGTCCAATATCAACGCCAAACATTCACAGCATAATTTATAAATAACAACACAGTGTCTCTTCCATCCCATCTGGAAGTCATAAACATTAGTAAACATGGGACTATGAAACTCACCTGATTGAGCTTCTCCAAAAGTCCTCGCACTAGCAAAAAGCTAACAAACCAAAAACACATAATCAAAACATGAACCAAACACTAAAATGGCTCATCAACCTATGATGGAAATCTAACCTTCTCCCATATATATATACCTCATATATATGCTCTAAGCATCTCATTACACCCCTATATAAAGCCCTTAATACGTTTTACTTCATAACACATCCCGCTAACATTTTATCAAAAACAGTCCCAGTTTTAGGTCTCCAAACTATAAGCCAAACGCCCACCTAAACACACCCATGATCTCTGTAAAGGGAATATTTATGCCCTTACATATGTTAGATAACACCTCCCACTTGCCCCAACCTTAAAGCTACTGTTAAGGCCCCGATATATATATATATATATATATATATATATATATATATATATATATATATATATATATATATATATATATATATATATATATATATATATATATATATATATATATATATATATATATATATATATATATATATATATACACTAGCATGGTACCCGTGCAATGCAGCGCCGAGTAATAAGTAATGATTTTTTAGCAATCGATTTAACGTTAAAATGTAAAAAAGTTGAATAAAAATTAATAAAATCACTATAAATGAAAAAAAACTAAAAATTTGTAAATATATCAAAATGGATGTTGAATTAAAGAGAAAAAATTTTTTAAAAATATGGTGAAATTAGATTATGAAAAAAATAAATGAGTTAAAAGATATTTCAATTTAAAAATAAAAATTGTTTTTAATAAGTTGTTAAGAAGTTGTTACAAAAGTTTGTTACAAAAGAAATGGATGGTCAAGATTTAAAGTTAGGTTTGGATTAAAAATGATCTAATGGTCAAGTTATTAATATGTTTATCTTAATTTTTGGTTTGGAGTTAGGTTTGGAGTTAGGATGTGTATATCCACCCTTTATATATTAGTATAGATATATATATATATATACTTTCGTCATTCTAGATTTACTGATTTTAAACATACAAAAAGTTTGTTATGATTAGGGGGTCTTACCCTAAACCACAACCTTAGAACCAATGCAGATACGCACTATAATATATAAACCATCTCTCATGTTCGTTAGAAGATCCCAATGCAAACCTAGGTACCCCAAACAACCCAAAACTTAAAAAGAAAATAGGCTGACTTCAAAACTGGTTTGACCTTCTACTGTTGTAACCTGTTTTGACCCACTTCCAGACCTCCAATTTAGTTCTCGTTTCTTGCACTGGAAAGCCACTTCAATTACCTTTTTAGGGATACTTGGATCCAAAATAAGAGTTTGTAGAACTCCTGATATGATCAAAACAATTGACTCAAAATTCTGCCCAGTTTTTAAAAAATGGTTTAACTAAATTAACCTCATTAATTAACCCTAACCCCTCTAATTACAAGCCCTAATTGATGTAATCATTATAACATCATTAATATAATATTAATATAATGTTTTTAAATTAAACCCTAACCTAAATCCATCATAAGATGATTAAGAAATCATTAAAACAATTAAATTGAAAAGGGTTAAGAAGGTTTTACCTTTAGATTAATGGAAGATGAAAAAAAACCCATGAACCCTAAAAAAACTCTTCAAACCGTCGACCTCTTTTTCTCCAGGGATTTTTGATGTTTGTTTGTTTAGTATAAAACATTATATAGTGTACACAAGAATCCTAGTCCAAATATAAACCTAACTTTCCTTTTTTCCTCTTTTTCCTTTTTTCTTTCTTTTCTTGCGTCCAAAACCGACCCTACCCCCCTTAATTTTCGTTTTTTTCCTTTATTTTATTATTAATTAATATCTTATTAATATTACCTTAATTTTCGTTAATTTATTTCAGTTCCTAAAGCCTGCAAAACCTGAAAACCGTAAATCTAGTCAGTTTTTACGCGTTTTACCGTAAAAGACGTAAAATATACACTTTTATAAAAAATCTCAAATTTTGAAATAAACTTTATATTTAAGTCCTAAATAACTTAAAACCATCCCGAAAAATACTCACATGACTAAAAACCTCATCCGAGACCTCTAAATGCTAAACCGTAAATCGTAAAAATACGATTTTCTATAATACATATACGTATACGTAAAACCACTAAATAACACCATCTCACTTCATAGTCACTACCATGTGAGCTCATGAACATGAAATCATCACACATCGTTTTATTCACAAGGTACCCCGTACCGAAAATGATATCCAAACCACAATCTACACCCACCAATTAGCACATAAACACGTAAAGACACGTAATTAGCACAAAATAAAACTAAGTGACGAAACTCAAAACCAGGGTTGTCACAAAGTACTCTTCCACGTGCTCATAATATTCACCACGAAAGTACCTCTTCCGTTGGCTCATTATCCTTCGCCATGGAAGTATTCCTTCCACTGGCGCGTTGTTTCGTCGTGGAAGTATTCTTCCACGTGCTCATTATCTATCGACCATGGAAGTATTCTTCCACGTGCTCGTTATCTTTCTCCGTGAAAGTATTTCTTCCACATGCTCATTATCTTTCAACCGTGGAAGTATTCTTCCATGTACTCGTTATCTTTCTCCGTGGAAGTATTCCTTCCAAGTGCGCATAATCTTCGCTACGAAAGTACCTCTTTCGCTGGCTCATTATCCCTCGCCGTGGAAGTATTCCTTCCACTGGCGTGTTGTTTTGCCGTGGAAGTACTCTTCCACGTGCTCATAATCTTCGCCACGAAAGTACCTCTTTCGTTGGCTCATTATCCTTCGCCGTGGAAGTATTCCTTCCACTGGCGCGTTGTTTCGCCGTGGAATTAATCTTCCACGTGCTCATTATTTTCGCCATGGAAGTAGTTCTTCCACATGCTCATTATTTTTCGCCGTGGAAGTATTCCTTCCACTTGATCATTATCTTCGCCGTGGAAGTACTCTACCACGTGCTCATAATCTTCACCACGAAAGTACCTCTATCGCTGGCTCATTATCCTTCGCCGTGGAAGTATTCCTTCCACTGGCACGTTGTTTCACCATGGAAGTACTCTTCCACGTGCTCATAATCTTCGCCATGAAAGTAACTCTTTCGTTGGCTCATTATCCTTTGTCGTGGAAGTATTCCTTCCACTGGCGCGTTGTTTCACCGTGGAAGTATTTTTCCACGTGCTCATTATCTTTCGACCGTGGAAGTATTCTTCCACGTGCTCGTTATCTATCTCCGTGGAAGTATTTCTTCCACGTGCTCATTATCTTTCGACCGTGGAAGTATTCTTCCACGTACTCGTTATCTTTCTCCGTGGAAGTATTCCTTCCACGTGCTTATAATCTTCGCCACGAAAGTACCTCTTTCGTTGGCTCATTATCCTTCGCCGTGGAAGTTTCCTTCCACTGGCGCGTCGTTTGCCGTAGAAGTATTCTTCCACGTGCTCATTATCTTTCGACTGTGGAAGTATTCTTCCATGTGCTCGTTATCGTTCCCCGTGGAAGTATTTCTTCCACGTGCTCATTATCTTTCGACCGTGGAAGTATTCTTCCACGTGCTCGTTATCTTTCTCCATGGAAGTATTCCTTCCACGTGCTCATTATCTTCGCCACGAATGTTCCTCTTTCGTTGGCTCATTATCCTTCGCCATGGAAGTATTCCTTCCACTGGCGCATTGTTTCGCCGTAGAAGTATTCTTCCACGTGCTCATTATCTTTCTACCGTGGAAGTATTCTTCCACATGCTCGTTATCTTTCGCCGTGGAAGTAACCATTCCACGAGCTCATAATCTTCGCCGTGGAAGTATTCCTTCCACCGGTGTATTGCTTTCGACGTGGAAGAATCCTTCCACGAGCTCATTATCTTTCTCCGTGGAAGAATCCTTCCACGAGCTCATTATCTTTGGCCGTGGAAGAATTCTTCCACGAGCTCATTATCTTTCGCCGTGGAAGAATCCTTCCACGAGCTCATTATCTTTCGCCGTCGAAGAATCCTTCCACGAGCTTATTATCTTTCGTCGTGGAAGTATCCTTCCTCGGGTTCATTATCTTGGTCGTGGACGTAATTCTTTTGCGCACTCGTTACCTTTGTCGCGGAAGTAATTCTTCCCCGCACTCATTATTTTCGCCGCGGAAGTACGTCTTTCGTTGGCACATTTCTTTGTTGCAGAAGTACGTCTCCGCGACAAATTACTTTACGTGGCCACAAAGTGATTTTTCCAAAGTTTGTATTGTTGGACCTTAATTAGGCGAAGCCTGATCAACTATGTTTAGTTCAGGAAAAACTGTGACAAATTTTTTGAAGTCATTATCGTATGTTGTGGCCGCAAGACGGATGTATCATCCGCATCACCTTCCCAAAGAAGTACATGTTCTGTTGGCCTTAAGCCGAATGCAATATTCGCACTATGCTGCATCATTAGTGGGTATAAGAAGTACGCCTTCAAATGTTCACGATCCAGCATACGGGTTCCACCTCCACCTTCATAAAACCTTCTTATTATCCTCACGTTAGAGATGAGTAAGAATGATACCTTGCCAATGTTAGTGTTACCCTGGCTATAGAACATGCTTTCTTCTTACGGGGTCCTTACCGTCTAATTACTGGTAACCAAGAATTTGAGCACAACCACCCGTCTTACGTATATGTGTTTTCTCATTTCTTTCGTCGTGGATACGCTTACAGGTACCGGATATGGTGTAAAAGTCTAGTAACCTTGGTGACGACCTCGCATACTAGACTGGGGGGACATGATGACGTATAGTGGATACGTTTACTATTCGTAACCCCAAACCATCATCTTTTCGCTAAAAGTAGCCCATTACGAGTGGAGCCATATGTTACGGACAACCTACGAGGATGTCCTAGCAGCAAGCCGCACGCGGTTGTTTAGTGAGCATGATACACGAATGAGTCTAGCATAACATGATCATGGACCATATCATACTAGACTGGGGGACATGTTGACGTACAGTCGGTAATGGGCTCGGTCCGACAGGCCTACGGACCACACACACCTTACTTATCCTACAAGAAACCCTAAGCCTATATAAACAGGGGTAGGGATCTCATTATAATCAGGTTACTTACAATTCTCTTATACTTTATCGCACCGATACTAACTTGACCATCAGAGGTGGACCCCGGGGCTCCGGCCTCGGGTCCACGTCTAACCGGTTTACCATTGTTTGCAGCATTACTCAGCGCCTGGGAAGACGATTAACGGCCCAAGAGAGTCGTCGAACCGGCCTAGACAAACTATGCTTCAACACAACCATTTTGACTTCTCTAATTAACTTCATTTACAAAACCGACACTTAGGTTTGAATATAGACTCACCAACCTAGGTTTACATACTTTGAACAGCCCTTGCCTCGTTTTGAAATTCATTCTATAGTACCCGAGATTCGATCCAAATATCGACAACAACTTTAAATTGTGCCGATACTCGTCTCCCGGTACACGAATAATCAAAATATCATAACTTCACACTCCTTTGGAGTTAGAAGCTCTACCTTATATCAAATCGAAGATAATCAAAATCTCCATAACACTATCCTATTAGTTAAACAATAATCAAACCATAAGATACCCGATACAAGGGATTTCCATGTATAAAAAGTTATCGTCCGATCTTTTCGAATTGATTACTGTTAATTAGTGCGACTCAGTCGTTCTTGGTGGAAAAATAAATGGTTTGGTTATCTATTTTAAACTAATAGCAAATATGTAAATGTCGTTGAGTAAAATAGAAGCTTTAAAAATTAAACTAAAACTTACTAGAAAAACACTTGGTAAAAACAGAGATTTCGGGAAGCGTGCAAATTTTGGAAATTAAAACTTTGTAAAAACAAGAAATTAAACCCGTCGGAATCCCTGATCGGAATGTTATCAGAATACGTAAAATGAATGTGATCGGAATGTGTCAATCGGAAAGCAATCGGAATTTTGCTGATCAGAATATACCCAATTGGAATAACAAAACCCCTTTCTGATCCTTTGATCGGAATAAAAAGGTGGCTTGTCGGAATATACTAAACCCTATTCCGATCCTTGTGATCGGAATATAAATGAACCTGATCGGAATAAAGAGCTCTGGTCGGAATACACAATCGGAAAGTTAAAGAAAAACAAAACCCTTTTCTGATCCTAAGATCGGAATAATAGAGATGCAGTCGGAATGATGGGCTAATCGGAATACGCAATCGGAAAGGGGTTTTACCCTTTTCCCATGACTCTAAAACTCGTAAAAAGCTAAGTTTAAAAGCTACTTTTTAATAAGCTCAAACCAAACTTAACCGAATCTTTAAAGAAAATTACTAAATAAGCACAAATAAGAAATTTTTAAACTTTAAATAAGCAAAGATTTTTAAATCAAACCATAAAAAGATTAAAACTTTTAGAAAACTTAAAAAGTGAATAAGCTAAACACAAACTAAGCCAATAAGCATGAAAAGCTCAAAACTTAATCCGTATAAAACTTAGATGTGAATAAAAAGATAAACTTTTCAATCACATAAGCATCAAGATGAAAACAAAATCAAAGATTATCACTAATCAAGATCAAAATAAAGAAAGGTAGAAGAAGATTAAAGATAAAAAAGCTTAACTTGAACTTGTAGATTAAAGATTCAAAAATACAAGATTGAATTAAAGCTTAAACATAAAAAGAAAGAAAAGATGAACTTCTAGTGAGAGAAAGTTAAACACTTTCTCTCTTTAAAAATTAAACTAAGGAAAGAAAAATAAACTAGCTAACACCCTCCTATTGTGTCATTAGGAGGGTATTTATAGGAGATGGGGAGGTGCATGTGCTTCCTTCTTTCTTTCTTCCTTCTCGACTCGATTTAAATTCTTTGTCTTTCTCGATGTCGTATCGGGATTTTTCGATGTAAATTGAACTCGTCTTCTAATTTTCTTCTATAATTAGACTTGAGTTCTTCCTTCATTAAACTTCCGTCTTTAGACTTTTTCTTCGATAAATCTTCAGAATACGCCATGGACTTCCGTTCTTTTTGCACTCTTGATCTTTTGACTTCGTCTTTTCTCGTTTTCTTCGATAAAAGCCCGTGAAAGCCCGTGTTTTCTTCCTTTTTGATCTTTTGGTCCTAAAACACAATAAAAACACAAACCACGCATAATTCCGACTTTTATGACATAAAATACACGTTTTGGTCTTGTTATTATTGGAAATAAGTGGTAAAAGGATAAGTGTTTTCACATTTATTAAATCCTCTACACTTGACCATTGCAATGCCCTCATGCAATGCATTAATTTCAAAGCACGTTTTACATTTTTCATCATAAATAACCCACCTTGGCCTTTATTAAATACTAAATTTTAAGGAAAGTAAAAAGATAGAAATATGTACAAAATAAGTAAAGAAATCAAAGACTTACATTGGGGTTTTGGCTGTCATGAATGTTTATCATCCTCAAGTTTCACGTTCCCTATACCAAGCTTAAAAACGAAATCATTGTTATTATAAGTTAGCAAACTAACACGAATTCATATGGGCCAATTATTTACTTAGACTCCCTTATTCCTAGGTGTATCTCTTATATTTTAATTTTGTCTTGAATGATCACGAGGATGCATTGTTTGACTTATTTTGATAGTTATTTAGGCCGAAAATAAAGTGGGACGATTAGATCAATAGTTAGCTAAAGGACAAAATCTTTTAAAACTGCTTCTCGGGACCTCTTAAATTTCATATCTTGGCATAACTCGCTTCACGATTTGAGACCTTTCTCGGCCCGATATTTGGCAGCGACTTCATACTTCAAATCTTGAGAGACGTTCTTGAAATTATGGTCTTCTCTTCATAATAGGAATTTCTTCACTTGAAGTTTTTGAGATATTCTTCATACTTGGACCACGACTTCTTCATTTTTCTCCAATCTTTATTTTGGACTTTGATATACAACGATCCGCCTCCTTTTAGGACTTGAATCTATTTAACCTAATACCTTGTCAGGGTCTTTTCGGATAGACTTCTCCATGATCTTTTGGGGTGTATTTGCTTTTCGTCGTGTGTCTCGATCCTTCATATTGATTTTTGATAAATGATTCTTCACATCACTTTTGGATCTTTAGCAACAAAATGTAGCCCTCATGCCTTGTTAGGGCATTTTTGGACTCGCTAATCTTCGTATCCCGCTTCAATAAGTTATGCCTTGGCTATGAACTCTAATTAATACCGAGCAACTTTTAAACGATCTTGGGCTAGAAGCTAAGTAACTTTTCAAATCGTACAACCTTATTTATTGCAAATATATTTATTAGCAAGCGATGGGAGAAAAAGCTTATAATCAACTCACATAAATTCACGAAAGAATAGCAAACTTATAATTGACTATATCATCTCTCGTTCTCCACAATTTAAAATCTCAAGGAATGAGACTCGTCGATGCTTAGCCAATTAAATCAAAGTTTTGGGTTTTCGAGTCATCTATAGGATCTTGCAAACTCTTAGAATTTTTCAAGTTTAGACTTCGCATTTTAAAGTTCCCTTAATAAACGACTCTCTAGGATCAATTATAGGAACTTGCGAAAAGTTCTTGTTCTTATCCCGTGAGAGTTAAGACATTCGCGATTTAAAGTTCCCTATATAAAAGCCTAGCAAAACTTGACTTAAACACGTTAAGGATACTAGATAGAGTAAACTTAGATAAGTTAACTCGGGTTGAGTCAAAAGATTCACAACGTTGAAAAACGAAAACCACTTTATTAAAAATTTATTCTAGCAAAGAAAGTAAATAACGATAAAAAAGGAAAATACAACTAAACTACTAGGCCAAAATATATTAAAAATTTTGAAAAATGTCGAAAAATCAAATTTTCTGGTTAAAATGAGGGCAAATTCATGGAAAAGACCACTTACTTCGATAGAAGTCCCCCCTACACTTGATATAAACATTGTCCTCAATGTTTAAGCATGTGGGAGTATACTCCCCTACACTTAGGACATTGTGCACTTTGTTTAAATCTTGCTAAGGAAACGACAACTATAGTGATTTCAATGTGAACATATAAGATATGAAATATTGAATCACGACAGTTTAGGATAGAACCAGGAAGACGGGTACACGGGATCACGGTTCGTCAAAAGTCATCGAGAATGGATCTTTGAAGCTTGAATCCCTGCACAGAATAAGAAACAAGACAACAAACACATACGGGGCTCCACCTACACTTATTATGAAAATGGTAAAGGATAGATCAACGGGTTGCCTCCCGAGAAGCGCTTGTTTTTGTTAACCGAGTCACGAGCCTGACTCGACCCAGAACTAATTCAAGGGAAACGTGGTGAGGGATGGAATCATCTCATGAGAGATGTCCTCACCAAAGTACAGCTTCACACGCTGGCCATTCACTTTAAAATTAGGCCTATTTGGCTGAGAAAGCTCAATGGTGCCATATGGGAAGACTTTGGCGACGGTGAATGGACCAGACCAACGACTCTTCAGCTTGCCAGAGAAGATCTTCAACCGAGAGTTAAAGAGTAAAACTTGATCACCAACGTGAAACTCTCGGTTCTTAATCCTTGCAACATGGATGATCTTGGTCTTCTCCTTGTAGATTAATGAGTTCTCATAAGCTTCATTCCTCAGTTCATTGAGCTCGTTTAGTTCAATCTTCCGAAGATCACCGGCTTTGTTGATGTCAAAATTCGCCCACTTCAAGGCCCAGTACGCCTTATGTTCCAGCTCAATAGGGAGGTGGCACGCTTTCCCGTACACAAGACGATAAGGTGTACACCCAATCGGGGTCTTATAAGCGGTACCGAAAGCCCACAAAGCATCGTCTAACTTATCGGCCCACGAGGCACGATGCTCTCCCACAGTTCGCTCTAAAATTCTCTTTAGTCCACGGTTAGATATCTCGGATTGACCATTTGTTTGGGGGTGATAGGCGGTGGAAAGACGGTGATCGAAACCATACTTAGCCATGACTCTTGCGAATTGATCATTGCAAAAATGAGTCCCGCGGTCACTGATGATAGCACGAGGAACACCGAATCGAGCAAAAAGCTGCTTCAAAAAGTTCACAACCACCCTCGCATTGTTTGTAGGGAGAGCCTTAGCTTCAACCCATTTGGATACGTAGTCAACGCCTACAAGGATGTACTTGTTCCCTTTAGATGATGGAAATGGCCCCATAAAGTCGATGCCCCATACGTCAAAGATTTCACATTCTTGTATGAAATTTTGAGGCATCTCATCTTTATGTGTGATCTTGTCTTGGCGTTGGCAAGCATCACAAATTTTAACCATCTCGTGAGCGTCACGATAAATGATGGGCCAATAAAATCCAGAGTCGAACACTTTCTTCGTGGTGTAGTTGGGACCAAAGTGACCACCGGTGGGTCCTTTATGGCAAGCTTCAAGAATGTCTAAAGCTGCGGGTCCATCAACACACCGACGAATAATCAGATCAGCACATTGTTTGAAGAGATAAGGGTCATCCCAAAAGTAAGTCTTTACATCTTTAAAGAACTTCTTCTTTTGTTGGGATGTTAACCCTTTGATGAGAATACCACCCGCTAAGTAGTTTGCAATGTCCGTAAACCACGGGGTGTCATCAAGATTGGAATTGATAGACATTAAGGCCTCAAGGGGGAAAGAGTCATTGATCTCTTGATTCGGATGATCCCGTTGATAAGGATCCTCAAATCTACTTATATGATCCGCGGATAGGTTTTCGGCTCCCTTTTTGTCACGAATTTGAATTTTAAATTCTTGAAGGAGCAAAACCCAACAAAGAAGTCTTGGCTTAGAATCTTGCTTAGTTAACAAGTACTTCAACGCGGAATGGTCGGTGTAGACAATGGTGGTGGATAGAACAACATAGGGGCGGAACTTCTCAAAAGCATACACTACAGCTAAAAGCTCTTTTCGGTAGTGGTATAATGCAATTGAGCCCCCGTCATTGTCTTGCTAGCTTAATGGATTGGTTGGAGGTGTTTGTTCACTCTTTGGCCCAAAACCGCTCCAATAGCAAAGTCGCTAGCATCGCACATCAATTCAAAATGTAGCTCCCAATTAGGGGTAACCAAGACCGGTGCCTTAGTTAGCTTGTCCTTAAGAAGATTGAAGGATTCAAGACACTCTTTAGAAAAGATAAATGGAGTATCTTTTTCCAAGAGGTGGGTCATCGGGCGAGCGATTTTAGAAAAATCTTGAATGAATCGACGATAGAAGCCCGCATGACCAAGGAAACTTCTCACACCCTTCATGGTTGAAGGTGGAGGTAATTTAGCAATAACATCGACTTTAGCACGGTCCACTTCAAGACCGGATTTGGAGATTTTGTGTCCAAGAACAATGCCTTCTTTTACCATGAAATGGCATTTTTCCCAATTTAGAACAAGGCGAGTGTCTTCACACCGCTTAAGCATGCGTTCCAAATTGGCAAGGCAATGAGAGAAAGAATCACCATAGACTGAGAAATCATCCATGAAGACTTCCATAGTTTCTTCAACCATGTCATGGAAGATAGCCATCATACACCTTTGGAATGTCCCAGGAGCATTGCATAAGCCGAAAGGAATTCTTTTATAAGCACATGTTCCATAAGGACAAGTGAATGTGGTTTTCTCTTGGTCTTTGGGATCGATGGGAATTTGAAAATACCAAGAGAAACCGTCTAAAAAGCAGTAATAGTCATTACCCGCTAGACGTTCAAACATTTAGTCCATAAAAGGAAGGGGAAAATGATCCTTTCTCATAGCATCATTGAGTTTGCAATAGTCTATACCAACTCTCCACCATGTAACGAGACAAGTAGGAATCAACTCGTTGTTTTCATTGGGCACAACGGTGATTCCGCCTTTCTTTGGCACACAATGGACGGGACTAACCCATGGTGAATCCGAGATAGGGTAGATCATTCCCGCATCAAGAAGTTTGATAACCTCTTTTTTGATAACGTCATGGATCTTGGGATTCACCCTTCTTTGGTTTTGAATAGTGGGTTTAAAGTCGTCCTCCATGATAATTTTATGTGTGCAAAAGTGAGGATCAATTCCAAGAATATCGAAGATTTTCCAAGCAATCGCTTTCTTATGATTCTTCAGCACGGCGATAAGTCGGGATTTTTCGTCTTCTTTCAAATCATTTGCGATGATGACGGGTAACTTCTTATTGTCTTCAAGGAAACGTATTCAAGATGAGGTGGTAGATCCTTAAGCTCTAAATCCGGAGGACTTTCGATGGAAGGTATAGTCAAGTTCGGATCATCGATAGAGATTTCCTTAGGAGATGGTGGAGAAATATGGTCCTCATTGAGAAGTTTCTCAATGGTACGAATGTCTTCATCCCAATTGGAGGGAGAATCGTCATATTGTAAGTCCACATCTCCCAAAGTTGCTTCAAATTCTTTCAAAAGAATATCACTTTCTCCAAATGGAGTTAGTGATGGAGCAATAGAGGCAACGGTCTCAACAATGGGTAGAGAAGAGGAACCACTTATACAAGCGTCATTGAAATGTTCTTCACAAGCCTCATCAAGAACGTCAATGAAATTAACGCTCTCGTTTTCAGAAGGTTGCTTAGAAAGTTTACCCATGTTGAAGACGATTTTCTCGTCATCGACTCTCATGATTAATTCGCCCGCGGCTACATCAATGAGAGTGCGACCGGTCCTCAAGAATGGACGTCCAATGATTAATGGAACACGGGGGTCCATCTCGTAGTCAACAACAACAAAATCCGCCGGAAAGGTGAATTTTTCGACATCGACGAAGACATCTTCGGCTAACCCCACCGGATAAGCAACCATACGGTTAGCTAATTCCAAAGTCATTCGTGTGGGGACTAGATCAGGTAGAGATAGATGTTTCCAAACGTTTAAAGGCATTAAGTTGATACTAGCACCTAGATCGGCTAGGGCCATACAATTCTCGACCCCTAGGAAGTTGCAACGGATTAGAAAGCGACCGGGATCTCCTAACTTAACTGGAAGTTTTCTCAAAAGAACGGCATAACAATTCTCATTTAATTGGGTATTGGCGATGTCGAGCAATTTTTCTTTATCACTTAAGAGATCCTTAAACATCTTAGCATATTTAGGCATGTGAGCGAGACCCTCAGCAAAGGAGATGTTGAAATTCAGTTGTTTAAACATTTTAAGAAAGTTAGAAACCTGAATATCATCCTTGTTTTTCAACTTCTCTTTCCTCAACCTTGAGGGATAAGGTATACTGGGTTGAGATGAAGGCTTTGGAATGGATTTCGCACTCACATCCTTTGGTGGTGGAGGGGTAGAAGTGGAAGGTGGAGGAACCGGTTTTGGAACCGAAGGTGTGGTATAAACTTGAAGTATCGGTGGGACATAAGGTGCAGACGAAGATATAACGGGTGGTATATCACAAGTGGAAGGAATCTCGGGTCCTTGGTTAGTCGGTGAATAAGAAGTTTCAACGATGATCTTACCGCTCCTCGTAGTGATGGCATTAATGTTGGCCCTAGGATCGGTTACGTTGTTAGAAGGGAGAGTACCTTGGGGTGGGCCTTGGGGATTAATGGCTTGAAACATTAGCATAAATTTCTTATCACTCGATTCTTGCATAGCAGACATGATTTTCTCATGTTCACTCAACTTATCAGTCAACTTTTGAAGAACCAAGTCCATCGAAGGGGAATTCGTGTTTTGCCCTTGATTTTGAAAACCTTGGTTTGGATATTGTTGTTGATAAGCATTGTTATTATTAAAACCTTGGTTAAAGTTGTTATTTTGAAACCCTTGGTTTTTCCCATTAAAAGTCCCTTGATTTGAGTTATAATTCCTTTGATTATTAGAAGAATTCCCTTGGTAGTTACTTATTTGGCCTTGGTTCCTTGGTGGGTATTGTGTGTTGTTTAATGGAGGTGGTGGTGGTCTATTATGGGATTGAAAATCGGGTAGTGAAAGAAAGTTATTCGAACGATAACTAAGCAAATTACGGTCACCTTGAGGACGTGCTTGATAGCCTCCCATAGAAAAGTTACCGTTGGCGGCATACACATTTTCTGGATTGTCATGAGTATAAGGACAATCGGTGTATGAATGAGAATCCCCGCAAATCTCACAAGACGTTGCTACAGCTTTAGCTTGTTGTTGTTGATTTGTAGCTATAAGTAGAATATTTTTGTTCATTTCGGCCATCATGTGAGTGAATTCGGTCATATCTGGGGTTGTTGAAGTAGAAGAAACATTGACTCTCGGGTTTGATCTTGAGGATGCGGATGAATCCAAATTTTTGTGGTGAGTGGTCATGTTCTCAATCAGCTCTCTACACTCCTCAGGTCTTCTCTTCATGAATGTACCACCGGCGGCAGCATTAATCGTATCACGATCACGAAAAGTTAAACCATTGTAGAAAGTATCAATCAAAGTAACGGGGACCATGTTATGGTTCAGACAACGGTCGATCAAGACATTATAACGTTCCCAAGCATCAAAAAGCGACTCATCAGGTTCTTGAGTAAATCCACTGATTTGGTTGCGAAGACTAGTGACCATGGATGGTGGAAAATAGCGCGACAAAAAATCGTTGAGTCATGTCATTACATGTATGAATTAAGTTTTTGGGAAGACGGTCAAACCATTTTTTGGCATGGTGGGATAAAGTGTGTGGGAAGAGATGTAGGCGAAGGAAATCCATAGTAACACCAGGAAGTTTGATGCTTTGGGTGACGGTAATGAATTTGTCTAGGTGTTTGTTGGCATCATCATCGGGTAATCCGCGAAAAGGACAAGCGTTTTGAACATGCTGGATCATGTGATGCTTCAACAAAAATTCAGGAGCCGTGATTTTCATCGGTGCAATCGGTCCTCCGCGTACGTTCATGGTTGGTTGACAAAGCTCCTCCATTGTTCGTAAGTCGGGATGGGAACATTGTTGTTGTTGTTATTGTTATTTAAATTGGGTAGAGGTGGGTTGTTATTGTTGTTGTGCAGACCAGCCGTATCTAAATCTTCACGAGTGTCGGGCTCTGGATAAGTTGAAGATCTAGTACGCATACACCTGCAAAAGAAAAAGAAAAAGATACAAAGAATATATATGTACTTGTAAAAATAAAATCCTTTTGGTGCAAAACTTTGGAAAAGAAATGCTTTTTATGATTTTTTTTAATGTTTTTATATTTTTGAAAAATTTTTATAAATTTTTATGGATTTTTTGAAAATTTTTAAGCAAGCAAAATAACGTTCACGAATGAACGGATCCCAAAATAAACGCGTCTCTCACTAAAAACCGTTAATCTTAACGAAAGGAGCCGGCAGCGGCGCCATTTGATACATGGGATTTCCAAGTATAAAAAGTTATCGTCCGATCTTTTCGAATTGATTACCGTTAGTTAGTGCGACTCAGTCGTTCTTGGTGGAAAAATAAATGGTTTGGTTATCTATTTTAAACTAATAGCAAATATGTAAATGTCGTTGAGTAAAATAGAAGATTTAAAAATTAAACTAAAAATTACTAGAAAAACACTTGGTAAAAACAGAGATTTCGGGAAGCGTGCAAATTATGGAAATTAAAACTTTGTAAAAACAAGAAATTAAACCCGTCGGAATCCCTGATCGGAATGTTATCGGAATACATAAAATGAATGTGATTGGAATGTGTCAATCGGAAAGCAATCGGAATGTTGCTGATCGGAATATACCCAATCGAAATAACAAAACCCCCTTTCTGATCCTTTGATCGGAATAAAAGGGTGGCTTGTCGGAATATACTAAACCCTATTCCCGATCCTTGTGATCGGAATATAAATGAACCTGATCGGAATAAAGAGCTCTGGTCGGAATACACAATCGAAAAGTAAAAGGAAAAAAAAACCCTTTTCCGATCCTAAGATCGGAATAATAGAGACGTAGTCGGAATGATGGGCTAATCGGAATACGCAATCGGAAAGGGGTTTTACCCTTTTCCGATGACACGAGGGGGAATTAAATCCCCCTTTATTTCGGAAGGAAGAAGTGGAAGGTATCAATTTCGTGGCAGCTTGTGATTGGTTTAACCACATCAATTCTTCTCAATTCTCCAATAAAAAGTTGTGAAATCAGTTATCAACTAGCACAACTAGCACAATCGGATGCCACGTTGGCGATCCGTGTGCTAGTTGGCAAATATCAGCCCTTAGATCAGGCCTTGGAAGAGAGAGAATAAGTAGATGCTTTTTGGATGGTTGAGATGAAGATTTCCCCTCAACAAACTCATCACCCAAGCTTCGGAATCTCTTATAAATACCATTCGTTTTTATCATTGTAATCATCCCTTTCTTTTTTGTAAGTTTATAATGTCAATTTTAGTGTAGAAAATTGTATTTTTCTTTTCAAGTTATTGTAATGTTCAATTAAAGATTAATAAAATTTGGTTTCAGTATCATTTTTATCTCGTGTTCTTTATTACTGTTTAAACTTTATATAAATTTCTTACATTATAAATTGATGTTATTATGTGATTATTCATTGAGCTTTATTAATAGCTTAATTTTGAATAATCAAAAGAGATAAGTGATAGTTATTCAACCCCACTGGTTGAATATAAATAATATTGTTGATTCGTGAATGTTTGGTGATGATGATTCAAAGGATGGCGGTGGAATGATGGTGTTATCGTTTCGGTTCATTAAGGTTGTTCAGCACAACCTTCTGCTCAACGGAAATCTCCAATATGTTCTATTGCTTTTTAATTTTATTGTTTAATTTATTTAAATAATCTTCTTGTTAATTTGATTGTATCTTCTAGATTAATTAGTTTAAATGATTTATTGATTCTGTTTTAGATAATTGGGTCCGTTGTAATTTGGTACTGGTTGACTGAGGTTTGGTTTCAGTAGTTGAATGTTATGAGCTCAGTATTTTAAATGTCGGTTTAGCGTGTTTAGCAGTTCATCAGTTTATTGTAGAGCTATTTACTATAATTCGTGCATTATTAGGAGATTTATTATTTCCGAATCAGTCATATTGAGATTAGGAATGTTCATTGTTGATGATCTGCTAAGTTGTTCGATTCTGCTTAGTTTAAGTAATTGATATTTTGAGCTTTGATTCTGTTTCAGGAATGGTTAATTTAGATTTATCAGTTTTTGAGTTTATCTGCTATTGAGTTTTATTCAGTCTGTAGCATAAATGTTACCATATTTTGTTTCGTTGTTGCTGAAAGTTTATGAGGCATACTGTATGTGAGGTGATTGTTTGGATTAGCTACATCGTTCTTACTATTTGATTCGTTGATGAGTTAAGTTTGATTTGTCATATGATGGAGCTTAGCTTACTGTTAAATTTGGAAATTGGATTTTCTTTGTTGAATGTTCTTAGTTGCTGCTTGTTTTAGCTTTGATGTATGTGTTATTTTGCTATAAGTGTTGTTTTGCTGACTTAAATTTGATATAAGTCTGATATAATTTGTTTTGCTATTAAAAGCCAGCAGACCCAATTGGTTTGCTAGTTCTTAACTGATTCTTATCAGTTTCCTAAAATAAGCTTTGCATAATAGTCACTCCTGTGACTTTGGTGATTGATGTTAAAAGTAAAAATATTCACAAAAATATGTCACTTGCAGGTCTCAGACTCGAGACCTGCCCTTCACAAGTCCAACGTGTAAACCAGTTTATCTAGCAACCTCTTTATGTTTACTTACTCTTCTTTTAATTAATAAAGATAGTTAGTTTGTGCCAGTTTTTAATTAATTTTAAATTCATAGTTTTAATTAATTATACAAATTAATTTTATTTAAATAATAGATATAATAAAAATAAAATAAAAATAAAAATAAAAATGTTTTTATTAATTTTAAAAGTTTAATTAGTTTTTAAATATCTAGATTTTTTTATTATTTTAGATTTTAATAAAAATAGTATATAAGTAAATTTTACTTTAATAAATAAGTTTTAATTTGATTCTAATTTGTTAGTTTAAATTTTAATTAACTTTAATTTTTAAGTAATTGTTTTTAGGTTTAATAAATTTTGGGTTCGCGATTCATGCACTTTAGGATAAAATTAAATAGTTTAAAAGTTGTAGAATTTAATTTTAGTTTAAAAACCAAAAACCAATTCAAATCGATTGTCCAAATCAAAGCAAAACGTCTCAAATTCATAAGATCTTCGTGTACAACGAACTGGGTTCATCACGTGTTTAATTGAATTCGTCTTTGGTAATTTTAGTTTATTACTTTTTCCTAAAGGTAATTTACTAATTTACCCTATAACGTATCTAATTATCACTATACTATCACGATCACATCAAAAATTTTGGCGCCACTGCCGGGGATCTTGTGTACGATTCGTTTTCGTTGATATTTGTTGATCGTTGATTTGAAGACCCTTTCCGTCCTCGGAAAGTTTTGTTATTTTTCTATTATTATAGTATGTATCGTTTTTCTCGTTTTTTGTGATTAATATATTGTATTACGTAGAACAATAAATTTACATACTTTTCAAATAAGACCTTAGTTGGGATTTCATCACCTAGCTATTGTAGTTGAATCCAAAACAAAAATAAAAGGCAAAATAGATAAATACTAATAAGAAGTTTGAACTCGATTTATACAAACTATAAGGTGGGTATAAGGCGACGAGCTATAAAAGGCCGTCTAAGGAAAAAGGTTTTTAAGTGCTTTGTGCCACCTCGTTTCCCCGCTTGCTTGTGCGTATATTGAGAGGGACGACCTATTATTGGTTTGCCGACTCAAGCAGTAATAAATTTTATTTTTGTAGTTTACTTAATGAACCTCGAGCCGTTTAGGTTTTCACCTATCGTTTCAAAGTCGACCGAGGGTAATTTACTTCCATAGTAGTTATCCTTATTCCTTTTTTTATCGATCATTTTTGATTGAGCAATACCAAATAAAATACCAAAAATAATCTTCTTCTTGTCTAATTTCTTTTCTTCAATCCTCTAAATTCTCGTCTTTGTAGTGTATGCAATTACCTTCTTCTAGACATGTGATTGATTTTAATAGGCTTGAAAATATTCCTCGTAGAAATAGAAATCGTCAACAGCGAATAGTGGAACCCGAGCTTCCACCTATTGTTGTAGAGATGGCCGATAACCGAACAATGGAGGAATTGCTCCGTGCACCCACCGAAGGGTATGGGGAAGCAATCGTTGTGCCGGCTATTTTGGCGGATCATTATGATATTAAGACGGGTCTTTTATCGCTCATTCGTGCCGACCAATTTCGTGGCAATGAGACCGATAACCCGCACTCTCACATTCGGAATTTTCTTCGAATTACCTCGACTCTCAAGTTTAGAGATGTGTCGAATGACGCGATTAAGCTCATGCTTTTTCCGTACTCGCTTGAGGGTAATGCTAAGATTTGGTATGAGAAAGAACCACCGGGTTCGATTTTGACATGGGATGATTTAGTGTCTAAGTTCATGAATTATTTCTTTCCACCGTCCAAAACAACACACTTTAAAAACGAGATCACTAGATTTGAACAAAAAGTGCATGAATCGTTTGGGGTTGCTTGGGAAAGATTTAAAGATTTGTTGAGACAATGTCCACACCACGGTTTCTCAGAATTGCATCAAATAAATACTTTTTATAATGGGCTTAATATGATTGAACAAGATTCTTTAAATGCCGCCGCGGGTGGTAATCTTTTAAGAAAAACTCCGAGAGATGCGTGGGGTATAATTGAGAATAAATCTAGAGCACAATATTCACGAAACACACCGGGTGTTTCCAATGTGAATTCATTTAATCCCGAGATTGCTAGATTGGACTCTAAGATTGGCACGATTTTGAATGAGCTTAGGAAGAATCCTCATGGATCGATTAATATGGTTGAGAATGTTTGTGTATCATGTGGTGGAGCACATTCTAATTATGCTTGTTTAACCACGGGGTTTGATCAAGCTAGTGCTTTTGCCGCGATGGGAACTTATGGCTCCAACGGTCAGGTTCCTCGTCAAAATCATGTTGCTCCACCGGGTTTTCCACCGGTTCAAAATAGGTACAACAATGGAAACAATGGGAATAATTTTAACCGTGGTAACCAAGGGAATTATAATCAAGGAAATGGGTTTAATGCTAATCAAAACAATCAAGGTTTTCAAAGCAATAACCAAAATGATTTGTCAAGCTACATTAAAACGAATGAGGCACATTTGAAAGCTTTTCAAAATAACATTCAAGGACAAATGGCAACTTTGAAAAATGAGTTTCAAAAGACGATTAAAGGGCAAAACAATAAGATTGAGCTTAATCAACAAAGACTTGAACAAAACCAAAACTGTTTTGAGCAAAGATTAGAGCAAAGTGAAAATCATATGCAACAAAGTTTGGAACAAGGTCAAAATAAATTCCTTTCGATGTTTGAATCGTTTATGACCAAACCTTCCTCTTCTTCGGGTTGCTTACCTAGCAACACCATTCCAAACCCGAAGGGTGAGATGAAAGCTATAACCACACGTAGTGGGAAAGTTTTAGACGGACCTTTGATTCCACATGTGAGTACCTCTCCGGTCAGGGTAGTGGAGCAATAACCCGAGGTGGTTAAAGAAAAGGAAATTCCTATTCCACCAAAGGTAGACCAATTGCCTATTCCGGAACCCGAGCTTCCGAAGACTAAACCCACACTGCCCTATCCTTCGAGATTTAACCAAGAGAAGCTCCGCGAAAAGTCCAATGCTCAAATGACTACTTTTTTAGAGATGTTTAAGAATCTTTATATTAATGTTAGTTTCACGGATGCATTGCTTTACATGCCTAAGTTTGCTTCGACTATTAAGAAATTGATGAATGATAAAGGGAAATTGGTTAAAGTGTCTACATCTTTAGATGCTAATTGTTCCGCGGTTCTTACACAAAAACTTCCCAAAAAGCTTGGAGACCCGGGCAAGTTTGTGATACCATGTGATTTCCCTAATATGGAAGAATGCTTAGCTTTAGCCGATCTTGGTGCTAGCATTAATTTGATGCCTTTTTCCGTGTGGAAAAGGTTATCACTTCCCGAGCTTACACCTACTAAGATGACTCTCGAGCTAGCGGATCGATCGATCGCCTTACCAAAAGGTATAGCCGAGGACGTGTTTGTCAAAGTAGGGAAACTCGTCTTTCCAACGAACTTTGTAGTTTGCGATTATCCCGAAGATTCTCGTGTACCACTTATTTTGGTAAGACCGTTTTTGATGACGACTAGTGCTTTAGTTGACATGAAAGCGGGGAAATTGACTTTAAGAGTTGATGATGAAAATATCACGTTTGATATTGGTGATATCTCTAAATATTCTTCCAAGTATTACGAGGAATCAATTAATCAAATCGATGTGATTGATGTTACTTGTGAAGAATATTCTCAAGAAGTGCTTGGATTCTCGGCTTCTTCTAAAAGTGGCAATCCCACTTCATCGAATCCTATTAACTCTTCGGCTAAACCTCCACTCACTCCATTTGAGGGAAGTGACTTCGTTCTTGAAGAGCTTGAGAATAATGGTTATTTAAAAATCGATAAGGAAATTGATGATTACCTTAGCACACCATTTGATCCTAGTGAGTTTGATTGTGAGAATTTTGATCCCAAGGGAGATATTGTTTTAATTGAAAAATTGTTGAATATGGATCCTTTTGAATCACCACCTATGGAATTAAAAGTTGTGAGTGAAAATGAAACTAAAGTGAAAACATCTATTGAGGAAGCACCCGAATTAGAACTTAAGGAACTTCCCACTCATTTGGAGTATGCTTTTCTTGAGGGAACGGATAAGTTACCGGTGATTATTGCTGAGGGATTAAAGGAAAACGGGAAGGATAAACTTATTAAAGTGCTTAAGAAATACAAACGGGCCATTGCATGGAAAATCTCCGACATTAAGGGTATAGATCCGAAATTTTGTACTCATAAAATTCTAATGGAGGATGATTATAAACCCGCTATCCAAAATCAAAGAAGGGTCAATCCAAAGATTCATGAGGTGATAAAAAAGGAAGTCACTAAACTTCTAGACGCCGGAATGATCTACCCTATCTCGGATAGTCCATGGGTTAGCCTCGTGCATTGTGTTCCAAAGAAAGGAGGAATGACGGTTGTTACTAATGAGGATAATGAATTGATTCCTACTAGACTTGTGACCGGTTGGCGTGTTTGTATTGACTATAGGAAACTTAATGATGCCACTAGGAAGGATCATTTTCCATTACCTTTTATGGATCAAATGTTAGAGAGACTAGCGGGGAATGAATTCTATTGCTTTTTGGATGGATTTTCCGGCTATTTCCAAATCCCCATTGACCCTCGTGATCAAGAAAAGACCACATTCACTTGTCCTTATGGATTTTTTGCTTATCGTCGCATGCCTTTTGAACTATGCAATGCTCCGGGGATGTTCCAAAGGTGCATGATGGCCATTTTCCATGATATGATCGAGAAAACCATGGAAGTCTTCATGGATGACTTTTAGGGTTTTGGGGAATCTTTCACTTCATGTCTTTCTAACCTTGAAAGAATGTTGCAACGTTGTGAGGAAACGAATCTTGTGCTCAATTATGAAAAATGTCAATTCATGTGCAAAGAGGGAATTGTGTTAGGACATAAGATCTCTAAGGCCGGTATTGAGGTTGATAGGGCTAAAATCGACGTGATTGCCAAATTACCTCCACCCACCACCGTTAAGGGAGTAAGGAGTTTTCTCGGCCATGCCGGCTTCTATAGACGTTTTATACAAGACTTCTCTAAGATAGCTCGGCATATGACCCATCTTTTGGAAAAAGAGACTCCTTTAATATTTTCGGATGAGTGTATTCAAGCCTTTGAGATGCTTAAAAGGAAGTTAACCGAATCTCCAATCTTAGTTGCTCCGGATTGGGACCTACCTTTCGAAATTATGTGTGATGCTAGTGATTATGCGGTAGGTGCGGTTTTGGGGCAACGTAAGTCAAAACATTTCTTGCCTATACACTATGCAAGTAAGACTATGACGGATGCTCAAACAAAGTATACTACAACGGAAAAGGAGTTACTTGTCGTTGTGTATGCTTTTGAAAAGTTTAGACCATATCTCGTCTTGTCTCAAACCATAGTGTATACGGACCACTCGGCTATTAAATATCTTCTTAATAAACAAGATGCTAAGCCGAGGTTGCTCCGGTGGATTCTCCTCGTTCAAGAATTTAATGTCAAAATTCTAGACAAAAAAGGAGCCGAGAATCTCGCGGCCGATCATTTATCCCGACTTGAGAATCCTCACCAAAGCGATCGAGAGAACAAGGAAATCAATGAAACATTTCCTCTCGAGATGCTTGGTATGATTGCTTTTCGTGGTGATGATAGTACCCCATGGTTTGCGGACATAGCAAATTACCATGCGGGGATGTTTGTGATCAAGGGTATGTCGTCCCAACAAAAACGGAAGTTTTTCAAGGATATATCCTATTACTATTGGGACGACCCCTATTTGTTTCGTGTGCGTGTTTGGCAAAGAAGCTCAAGATATCCTTAAATCTTGTCATGAGGGACCCACCGGGGGACATCATCGTGCCAACGCCACCGCGAAGAAAGTCTTTGATGCCGGCTTCTTTTGGCCTTCCATATATCGTGATGCCCAAGACTTGATCAAGACTTGTGAAGCTTGTCAACGTCAAGGAAAGAACTCACAAAGGGATGAAATGCCTCAAAACATTATCCAAGTTTGTGAAATCTTTGACATGTGGGGGATCGATTTTATGGGGCCATTTCCATCTTCGAAAGGAAATAAATACATTCTCGTAGCCGTGGACTATTTGTCTAAATGGGTTGAAGCTAAGGCTTTGCCCACGAATGATGCTCGAGTTGTGGTGAACTTTTTGAAACAACTCTTTGCTAGGTTTGGAACTCCGCGGGCTATTATAAGTGATCGTAGGACCCATTTTGTAATGAACAATTTGAAAAAGTTCTAAAGAAATATGGTGTCACTCATCGACTTTCGACGGCTTATCACCCTCAGACGAGTGGTCAAGTGGAGGTTTCAAACCGAGCTCTTAAAAGGATTTTGGAGCGTTCTATTGGAGAAAATCGCACTTCATGGTCGGATAAATTGGACGATGCATTGTGGGCTTTCCATACGGCTTACAAGACGCCAATTGGTTGTACACCATTTACGCTGGTCTACGGAAAAGCATGCCACTTGCCAATTGAACTCGAACATAAGGCGTATTGGGCTCTTAAGCATTGTAACTTTGATTTGAGGACCGCGGGTGATCATCGCAAGGTTCAATTGAATGAACTAAGTGAATTAAGGAATCAAGCTTATGAAAATTCTTTGATCTATAAAGAGAAGACTAAGAGGATTCATGACTCGATCAAAAACGGCATTTTCAATGTTGGTGATCAAGTCCTCTTATTCAACTCTAGATTTAAGATTTTCTCGGGCAAGCTTAAATCCCGTTGGTCCGGACCATTTACCATTGCACAAGTTTTACCTTATGGCACCGTTGAGCTAGCTCAAAAAGACGGGCCTTACTTTAAGGTGAATGGTCATCGTGTGAAGCATTACTTTAGAGGGGACATACCTACGGAGGTTGTCCCGGATCTTCAAACTTTCCCTAAGGACCAATGAATGCGGGGATCGAGTCGAGCTCATGACTCGGTTAACAAAAACGAGGTGCCTTGTGGGGGAGTCCCATAAATTCTATCTTCTTTCTATTTTCTAACACTGATAAGGCTTGATCTTTCAAGCTCGTGCTCGTGTTTTGTTGTGTTGTGAATCTTAGGTATGACCCTAATCATTAAAGACTCTCGTGTTCGGTTTTTGCCGGTCCACTTGATCTTCCATTCTTTGAATGCCAAAAAGGGGCACACACTCTATCCTTTGATTTTTATCGACTAACGTTTTATCTTGAGGCATAATTAATAAACGGCTTATAGATTTACGTGCTCTTTCCATGCTAGGATTTTGCATTAGACTCTTAGTGTTTTAGCAAGGGGGTGTTACTCTTGAGATAAGAAACATTGAGGACAATGTTTGGTTTTAGCATGGGGGAGTCAATCGATACAATCGCTTGCAATTGCTTTTGTCGTGTCTAAACGTAATCGTTTTTCTCATTTTTCAATAAAATTTTAAATTTTTAGTGTTATTTTTAAGTTTCAATAAAGGAAATAAGTGCTCTTGACACAAATGTAGGCTTTCCGTTGGTGAAAATTAAAATAGTTTTTGACTCGACTTGGTTTTTTACCTTAGCTTTTCCTTAACGTATTTGAATTAAATTTTGCTAGGCTTTTATATAGGGAGCTTTAAAACGAGAAAGTCTTAATTCATACGGGTTAAGAACAAGAACTTTTCGCAAGTTCCTATAATTGATCCAAGAAAGTCGTTTATCAAGGGAACTTTAAAACGCAAATCCTAAAACTTGAAAAAGTATAAGAAGATGCAAGATCCTATAGATGACTTGAAAACACAAAACTTCGATTTAATAGGCTAAGTATCCATTGATTTCACATTTTTGTAATTTTACAATATGGAGAACAAGAATGATAGAGTTCAATCATAAGTTTCCAAGATTAACTCTTCTTTGTGCAAGTATTTTTGTGTTTGATTTAATCTCCTCGTATTTACTTTCCAGACTTGAATAATAATTTCTTAATAAATGAAGTTTTTAGCGGTTTAGGCTTGATATCTTAACTCGTAACTCCTTCTTTTTCTTCCCTTGTAATTAAAGTGAGAACACATTAAGGGTTTCAGCGTCATGGACTTTTGATCATGGGATTGCGGAAATTTGGCTTACTATAAATATCATATTAATAAAGAAGAATAAATAAAAACATTTTCTCTAGGAGCCTTCGGGTGGGAGTCATGTAGCACTAACCTTGTCATTAGAGCCTTAGGGTATATGTCAAGGGGACGTGTTGAATAAAAATTGCTTCATCATCATGAGCCATAAGGTGGGATGGTGAATGTCAATTCCCTTATTTTTGTCCAAGGAGCCTTCGGGTGTGGATTTTAAATAAGGAGCACAATTGCATCTTAAAGAGCCACAAGGTGTTATGATGTAATTGTTGCTAACTCCATATAAGGTCATAATTGACTTTGGAGGTTTTATTGTTGCTTTTAAGTAGTCCTATTAGCCAAATTTCGGGTCCGGGGATTTATCCCTCAAATCGTGTTAAGTTATCCTCGATGTGGGCTTTCTTTAGTGACAACGGTTTTTGAAGTCGAGGTTAAGTTTTGAGTGTTGACTTTACACCGTTCTTGCCTTCATTTTTGGACTAATAAATATCAAAATAAATTCAAATGAGCCTTTGGGTGAATGACAAATAAAATCTAGAGATACAATTAGGAAAAATAGGATATTGAGTTTAACACAAATTACTTGTATGAGTTGGTTTAATTTTGGGGCTTATGATTGACAATGATCTTGCTTTTGCACTTGGCATGGAAAAGTGAAAAGTCGGGGACGATGAATCTATTTGAGTTTTATGATCCTAAAAGTTATTTTTCAAATAATGAAAGCAATACATTATGTCTTTGCAAAATAAAAGTATCAATGGTTGAATAATGGTGTAGCTAGAGTTTTATTTTATCATTGCGTGAGGACACGGCAATTGCTTAGCAAGGGGGAGTTTGATATGAGCTTAAATACTCATATCATTTATATCAATAAACAATGAAATAATGCATGAAATGTATAAAATTTGCCTTGTATTTGTATGTTTCTTGTTTTAATGTGTGTAGGTACCGAAGATCACGAAAATCGACAAAAATCGGCACGAGATTGAAGAAAAGATCAACAAAGCCAATTTCAAGTCGTTTTTAGAGGATTTAATATAAAATGGGCCAAGTGGGACCCACATTTGGGAAATGGGCCTAAAAGCCGATTTAGAGAAGTATTTTTCACTTTTGAAAATAAAAGCCCATCTTTGGCCCATTTTCATTTATAAACGGATAAAAGTAATTGAGCCCAAGTAAAGCCCACAAATTATGGGACGGATTAAACAAGGTTTTGGAAAATTGGGTCCAAGCCCAAATTGCTAATTGAGACGGTGGAAAGTATTTACTTGGAAGAGTCAAACAAAGTTGGGTCAAAACAAAATTCCCATTCACGTTTCTTTTTCACACGTTCATCTCACACACACCACACAAAATTAAATATCTTTCGATACATCCAAAGTGTCACCCATCTCTCCCATCTTCCTTTCCCCATAACCTGTAAACTTACTATTCATCAAAACCCTAACAAACAAAATCATTAAAAACTTTTGGGGCTTTTGTTTCCCACGTGTGATTCACACGAGGGGGAATTAAATCCCCCTTTATTTCGGAAGGAAGAAGTGGAAGGTATCAATTTCGTGGAAGCTTGTGATTGGTTTAACCACATCAATTCTTCTCAATCCTCCAATAAAAAGTTGCCAAATCAGTTATCAACTAGCAAAACTAGCACAATCGGATGCCACGTTGGCGATCCGTGTGCTAGTTGGCAAATATCAGCCCTTAGATCAGGCCTTGGAAGAGAGAGAATAAGTAGATGCTTTTTGGATGGCTGAGATGAAGATTTCCGCTCAACAAACTCATCACCCAAGCTTCGAAATCTCCTATAAATACCATTCGTTTTTATCATTGTAATCATCCCTTTCTTTTTTGTAAGTTTATAATGTCAATTTTAGTGTAGAAAATTGTATTTTTCTTTTCAAGTTATTGTAATGTTCAATTAAAGATTAATAAAATTTGGTTTCAGTATCATTTTTATCTCGTGTTCTTTATTACTGTTTAAACTTTATATAAATTTCTTACATTATAAATTGATGTTATTATGTGATTATTCATTGAGCTTTATTAATAGCTTAATTTTGAATAATCAAAAGAGATAAGGGATAGTTATTCAACCCCACTGGTTGAATATAAATAATATTGTTGATTCGTGAATGTTTGGTGATGATGATTCGAAGGATGGTGGTGGAATGATGGTGTTATCGTTTCGGTTAATTAAGGTTGTTCAGCACAACCTTCTGCTCAACGGAAATCTCCAATAGGTTCTATTGCTTTTTAATTTTATTGTTTAATTTCTTTAAATAATCTGCTTGTTAATTTGATTGTATCTGCTAGATTAATTAGTTTAAATGATTTATTGATTCTGTTTTAGATAAATGGGTCCGTTGTAATTTGGTACTGGTTGACTGAGGTTTGGTTTCAGTAGTTGAATGTTATGAGCTCAGTATTCTAAATGTCGGTTTAGCGTGTTTAGCAGTTCATCAGTTTACTGTAGAGTTATTTACTATAATTCGTGCATTATTAGGAGATCTATTATTTCTGAATCAGTCATATTGAGATTAGGAATGTTCATTGTTTATGATCTGCTAAGTTGTTCGATTCTGCTTAGTTTAAGTAATTGATATTTTGAGCTTTGATTCTGTTTCAGGAATGGTTAATTTAGATTGATCAGTTTTTGAGTTTATCTGCTATTGAGTTTTATTCAGTCTGTAGCATAAATGTTACCATATTTTTTTTCGTTGTTGCTGAAAGTTTATGAGGCATACTGTATGTGAGGTGATTGTTTGGATTAGCTACATCGTTCTTACTATTTGATTCTTTTGTGAGTTAAGTTTGCTTTGTCATATGATTGAGCTTAGCTTACTGTTAAATTCGGAAATTGGATTTTCTTTGTTGATTGTTCTAAGCTGCTGCTTGTTTTAGCTTTGATGTATGTGTTATTTTGCTATAAGTGTTGTTTTGCTGACTTAAATTTGATATAAGTCTGATATAATTTGTTTTGCTATTAAAAGCTAGCATACCCAGTTGGTTTGCTAGTTCTTAACTGATTCCTATCAGTTTCCTAAAATAAGCTTTGCATAATAGTCACTCCTTTGACTTTGGTGATTGATGTTAAAAGTCTAAAAAATATTCACAAAAATATGTCACTTGCAGGTCTCAAACTCGAGACCTGCCCTTCACAAGTCCAACGTGTTAACCAGTTTATCTAGCAACCTCTTTATGTTTACTTACTCTTCTTTTAATTAATAAAGATAGTTAGTTTGTGCCAGTTTTTAATTAATTTTAATTTCAAAGTTTTAATTAATTTTACAAATTAATTTTATTTAAATAATAGATATAATAAAAATAAAATAAAAATAAAAATAAAAATGTTTTTATTAATTTTAAAAGTTTAATTAGTTTTTAAATATCTAGATTTTTTTATTATTTTAGATTTAAATAAAAATAGTATAAAAGTAAATTTTACTTTAATAAATAAGTTTTAATTTGATTCTAATTTGTTAGTTTAAATTTTAATTAACTTTAATTTTTAAGTAATTGTTTTTAGCTTTAATAAATTTTGGGTTCGCGATTCATGCACTTTAGGATAAAATTAAATAGTTTAAAAGTTGTAGAATTTAATTTTAGTTTAAAAACCAAAAACCAATTCAAATCGATTGTCCAAATCAAAGCAAAACGTCTCAAATTCATAAGATCTTCGTGTACAACGAACTTGGTTCATCACGTGTTTAATTGAATTCGTCTTTGGTAATTTTAGTTTATTACTTTTTCCTAAAGGTAATTTACTAATTTACCCTATAACGTATCTAATTATCACTATACTATCACGATCACATCACTGATCATGTGAATTTCTTGGCTTTTTGTTGTTGAAAAGTTGGTGGAATTGCATCCAATGGCCTATGTGAAGCTTAGAAAGAAAGCAAGTTTGTGGGGCGTTGGATCTCTTTGGCATGTTTGTCTTCTTCCTCAAACGTGTAGCAGGGCACTCAACATGTGACTCTTGTGGTGACATGGCATGGGTTTTAAGAGTTGGGATGTGTTTATGATTACCCTAATCATAATTCTTGAGGTTATTAGGGATTAATGACAAATACTTAATAAATCCCTAATTATGTTCATAATGTGAATAGTTCATGTTTTGCTCTGATTTTGGGTTTAAAAGGTGTGTTAGGCGCCAAAGTATTAAACTAATCAAGATTAGTTAAAACCGGTTATAAGTGGGAAGTGATGTGTCAAAATGGGGGGTTAATACAAGGTTTTTGCCAAGTATGAAAATTTGTTCGTCTCGATTCAATTCGAATTGATCTCCGGTTAAATGTGTGACTCAGTCGTTCTTGGTGAATAAAAAGAAAATGTCGTTGATTATCTATAACTAATTAAAAAGTAAATGCGAAAAGTAAAAAGAATAAACTAAAGACGAATGACAAATAATAAAGAAACATAAAACAAGACGAATATTAAAAAAATAAAACTAAAAGACGAAATTAACTATCGACTTGAAAATAAAGTTTACTTAATGAAAAAGGAGAAAATAAAACTAAGATGGTACTTTAAAGATAAACGAGGCAAAACCTAAAGCGGGTACTAAAAAAAAGATAAAACTTGAACTTTACGAAAAAAATATTAATTTTAAAATTAGACGAAAAATTCAACTAAAAATATGTAACTTTCAGAAATAAAATCGGAACAACTTTCAGATTAAACTAAACAATTACGGAACAAAATAATAAATAAAGACGCTAGCAGGCAGCTAGCTCAAGCTAGCAACCTACTAGCTCAAAATGGCGCCAAAACGGAAGCACCTAGGCAGGCTACCATGTCAATCTATAACAGTTATTCTGTATAACATTTCTTTCTTTTTCTTATCCGGAATTTCGTTCTTTCACTTATCCGGGATTCTTGGCTTTTTTTGCTTTATACGGAATGTTTGTTTATTTGGTTATACGGAATAAAGTTTGCATTCTTATCCGGAATATTTATTACTGTCCTGTATCCGGAATAATGTTTGCTTGTTACTATTCGGAATATAGGGGTTTATAAAAAAGCCAGATAACAATAAAACGCAAGTAAGCTAAACTCTAAAATAAGCAAAATACTAATAAGCACTTATCTAAAAACTTAACCAAATAAATTTTAAGAAAAACTAAATAAGCTAAAATTTAAAAACTTTTGAAAACACAAAATAACTAAATATTAAAAATCAACTTTTTATAAAAATATTAATCTACCAAATCAACTTATTTATCTAAAAACTTAACCAAATCAACTTTAAGAAAAAGCAAATAAGCCAAAATTTAAAAACTTTTAAAAACACTAAATAATAAAAATATTTAAAAATAACTTTTTATAAAAATTAACAAATAAGCACTTAATTAAAAATAAGAAAATTAACACAATAAGCACTAAAACACGATAAGCTATAAAAATCAAACACATAAAAACCAATAAGCACAATCAATCAAAAACATCAATCAAACAAGAACATGATTAATTAAACTACATGATTATCAAAATTAAACAAGATTAAAAGATTAAGAAAGGAAGAATGAGAATGATTAACTGAAAAGCTTGAAATTAAGATGATTAAAGATCTAACAGTACAAGATTGATGAAAAAGCTTGAAAAACATTAAGAAAAGCTAGAGAGAGAAAGTATTAAGCTACTCCTAATCCTAAACTAATCTACTCCTAAATTGACTAACCATCTCCTAATGACACATTAGGAGGGTATTTATAGGAGGAGTAAAATGTTGATTCTTTCTTCATTCTTTCTTCTTGTCTCGACTCGATTTAAATTCTTTGTCGTTTGGTTGTAGTGTTTTACCACACCTTTAGGAAAAGGGGGTAAATAGAAAAAGTATTAAATACGACGGTTTAGGAAAACCATGTACAAATGACCCTAATGAAGTTCGTTTCCCAAGGAGTTATATGTGTGTGAATAATTCGTAATTAGTTTGAGATTAATATTGGTTAGAAGGGGGAAATAGAATGACGAAGACGTGAAATTACTTACTACTACGACTAAACGTAAAACCGTAAAAAGTACAAAAATAAAAATTAATTCTAAAAATTCTCAAAAATTACCAAAAATCAAAATAAATAAACTAAGAGTTTACCAATGATCAAAACTTTTTTAAACCTTTTAATTAATTAAATATTAATTTTTAAATGCTAATTAAAGCCCTAAAAATCAAATTAATTATCAAAAAGCCCAAATAAAGACTTTTCATTTGGTAAACCTCTAAAATGACCTAAAAAGGTTATAAACTATTTTTATAAATTTTTAAACTAAGAAAAACTATTTAAAATGATTTAAAAACTATTAAAACTTTAAATAATTATAAAAATTAATCTAATGATGATAAATATAATCTAAGAGTTGCAAAAAATCCTATTTTAATGTATTTAAGCTAAGAAAAATATAAAAAGTGCAAAAATGTGAAATCTGAAATTTAATAATAAAATAATATTAAAAATCCAAAAATTATAAAAAATTCTAAAAACTTGCAAACTAGTTTATTTTAACCTAAATAATCAGAAAATGAAAGTGAAATTCCCAAAATACCCCTAATGGGCCCCCAAATGGGCTAAAACCAAAAACAGTCAACTTAAATGGGCTTTCAGGCCCAAAAAGTCAAACTAGACCCAAATGACCTGCAAAAGCCCTATCTGACTCAAAATTTAATTATAAGAACAAAAGTCTGAAGGCCCAAAAGCTGAATATGAGCTTATCACAGCTTAAATAACAAACAGCTTATTCTTATTGGGCCAATAAGCCCATTAAGCAATAAGCCAATGCCATAAGCTCTGCTTAAACACACAACCTTCTTTTGAGATGCCTAAGAGATCTATAAAAGAAATTTTGAAAAAGCTCACTGAATAAGCCAGAAATAAGCAAAATAAAAATCCACTAAACGACAAAATAGTCGGGTTAGAGTTCTTGGGGGTTTTAGAAGCTCTGGTTTGTTGCAAAAGCTCACAAATAGCTTAACTAAGAATAATCAATCAAGAAAATCACAAAAAAGCCAAGTAGAATAAGCTGTATGAACCAATAAGCTGGCTGAAAAAGCCAAATAAGCTAGTTTTCTAGCAAAAGCTTAACCAAAAGACTTGTAACCTTCCAGACTTGTTATTAAGCTAAGAAAAATGATTTCTATTACAAAAGCCAAGTTGTTGCATGCACCAATAAGCAGTTCTAAAAAATAAGCCAATTTGTGCTTATTTGACCAAAAGTCAAAGTACTCCAAAGTTCACCAAATGATCAGAGATGGTATAAGGGCTTGTTATAAGCAACTTTTGTGAAGAACTCAAGGTGGAGTCCTTGTGAATCAAGAGGTCGGTTGACCTTTTGATGACAGATTTTGGCAATAAGGGCTTAATAAGCCAGTTAGCTTATAAGTCAGATACAAGGTACACCAAATAGCAAAATTCACTCACAAGCAGCACATAAACAAGATCCAAGCAATGAAACAATAAGGCATATACTAGCATTACAAATGCAAGCACCAAATGAGGTGGTCACTTTGCTGATGCAAATGACCACTTCAGCCAACTTTGATAAGCTATAGCACACTCAATAAGCCACCAAATTCAACAACCAGATAATCAATAGATAGCTTATCACCTAAACTATTCCCAAACCTGGTTTCAGACCTTAGATCCAACAAACAAAGAAGTTATTGGATCTGATGTGTTTGACCAATTTCCAAACACCTTTTATCAGATTTTTGCAAAACTTGAAATTCCTTTTCCAAACTTTCAGAAACTTAACCAATGACTAAAACTTGTATATTATGACTTTTTTAGACTTCCCAAACCCTAAAAATCAGGGGGACAAGGCCACAAGGCCTTATGAACCAGTAATCCCAAACAATCCTATAATAAGCACTTTTCAAACAAACTTCTTAATCCTTCAAACAACCTACTAATATTAATGATCAAATAGCTACACTAGGTGACAACTAACAAATACCAACAATAAAACACAAAGCACAAACACAAAATCACCAAATCACATAGCAAAACATAAAACAAACCATATCATGTGATTTTTTAGAGGAATCTTAACAAGAGCTTATACCTGTCATCCATAACATCCTAGGAGGACCAGCAATGCTCCTTGGACCTGTTCAATAACTAGAACAAGACCAAGGTACTTCAACAAGCAAGATGAATGACTGCCTTGGTTGATGTTTCAAAGCAGAAACTCAAGGGCTTGATATCTTCAACACAATGAACAAACAGCCCAACCAAAGGCTCCAATCCCTTCACAAGCTTGGTGTCAACAAGCTTGTAAGAGCTTATAGCTTTTGGTTAAGGATTAGTACAAGCAAAATAGCAAAATCAGAAACCACTTTTCAAGCTTTCTTCAAACTTGAAAACCTTACCAAACATAAACGTCCTTGAACCACAAGATTCAAGCACACTTATAACATATAATGGAACTCAAAATTACTCTTAAACAACACCAACTTTAAAAAACATAAAAAGGAATTACAATTTTCTCAAAATACCAACTTTTATAAAATTCAAAAAGGAATTACAATGTTTAAAAGGTAAAACTGGAACAAGGCTCTCTCACAAGTTGAGGAGTCCTTATATAGGCCACACGGGCTGATATTACAATGAGAAAACCCTAGCTATGAAGTCCCTAAAATGCCCTTGAATCTTCTAGACGAGTTTTGACATTGAGCTGTCCAAATGCATCCAAATCGTTCATTTTAGCTTTCTAGTTAAGCGTTGAGTGTAGGCTGTTGATTTTGCCACGTGGCATTCCGTGGAGGCTAAGTTGTGATGTGATGGGTGGACGTCCTTGAGTGTGGGGCCCTTTGGTGAATGGAGGTGAGGGTTTTGTGTGTGGGATAGGTTTCTGCATGTGTGAATCAAGCATGTGCCTGGGTAATTTCCATTTACCCTTTGTTAAGTAGAAGTAATTTCTGGGGGTGAAGAAGGGTAACAGTAACTCATTTGATCCGTCTTTGTAGGAATAGGAGTTGTTTGGCGCAAAAAGTGTTTGAATGTTTCATTTGAACACCTTTGGCCCTTGTGTTTTGGTGAAATGGGTAAATCAAGTTTTTCAGCCACAAAAACGTATTCCCTTTGTTATAGAACTTTCTGATTTCACACTTTTGCCCCAAAACTTTGGCAAAGTGTTTCAAGGGTTGTTTCTGCCATTTTTCAATATTTGAGGGATTGATTTTGGACATTCTTGATCTTCAAAGGTCTTCATTGGTTCTTTGACTTTATAAGGGACTATAATTGACAAATTAGAATTAATGAGGGACTAATCTTGCCATTTCTTCAAAGTTGAAGGACCATTTTGTAATTTTGACAAACTTAAGGGACCAAACTTGTAATTATGAATATACAAGGGTTTTAAGTGTCATTTCTTCATATTTTGAGGATCAATCTTGTAGATCTTCAAGTCTTCAAGGATTTATCTTGGATAATTCATGAAGTAGGGCCCAGTTCTTTGTACGGCTTCGTTCTCGTGTCCGTTTTCCTTGTTTCTTGTGATCTTTTGTCTTTTTCACGATATCCATACCTAAAACACACAAGTAAAGAAATACAAGCATATATATGGTATTTTATGACATTTTAATGCATTTAAAGCCCGAAAAGAACGATGAGATCATGTACAAATGCCATCTCATCACTCCCCCATACTAAGGCATTGTCGTGCCCTCACGCAATGCTAGAATAAAGTATCTAAGCATCACCAAAATTCAATTTTATTACCCTTTATTGAAAAGTAAAAGACTTGCAACAATACTACGAAGATGTGTAAAGACATAATGTATGATTTTCATCACGAATGTGATTTTTAGGGTCAATGAATAGAAACAAGTAAATGTCCCTTAGAGTAAATTTTGTCATCCTTGATTGTCATACATTCCATGCTAAGTGCAAAAACGAGATTATTGTTGGTACAAGTCACAATGCTAACACTACTTATACGTCCAAATTGTGTAATACTTTTTCTCCCCGCAATCCTAGTTATTATAAAAGGAAATGGGTTACTAGCATTTTTTACTATTTGTCATGGATCACAAGTGATTCATATTGACTTATTTGAGTATTTATTAGTCCGAAAGCAAAGTAGCACGATTTAATCGATAGTTAGCCGAAGGACAAAATCTTTTAAAACGGCTTCTCGTGTATCTCCTTAAGTTCATATCTTGGCATAACTCGTTTTATGATTTGAGACCTTTCTCGGACCGATATTGGCATGTACTTCATACTTCAAATCTTGGGAAGACGTTCTTGAAATTATGGCCTTCTCTTCATATTTTGGAATTTCTTCACTTGACGTTTTTGAGAGATTCTTCATATTTGGACCCGACTTCATCATTTTTCTTCAATCTTTATTTTGGACTTTGATATACAACAATCCGCCTCCTTTTCGGACTTGGATATATTTATCCTCATACCTTGTAAGGGTCTTTTTGGATAGACTTTCTCCATGATCTTTAGGGGAGTAATTGATTTTCGTCGTGTGTCTCGATCCTTCGTATTGATTTAGGAATAATGATACTTCACATCATCTTGGATCTTTAGCAAAAATAGAGCTCCTCATGCCTTGTTAGGGCCTTTTTGGATCTTCACCAATCTTCGCGTCCCGCTTCAATAAGTTATGCCTTGGCTATGAACTCTATTCAACCCTGAGCAACTTTTAAACGATCTTGTGCTAGAACCTAAGTAACCTTTCAAATCGTACGACCTTACTTATTGCATTTATTTTTATTCCTAATGCATTGATCTTATGGTAAGAAAAAGCCAAAATTAAAAACATATGAGTTTTTGAAATAACATTTTCATGTTCTACGTTTAGCATGATCACTTGTCTAACTCTATCATCTCTCGTTCTTCACTATATAAAGACCTCTAATTAAAGAGACTCGTGAATACTTAGCCATGCAAGTCAAAATTAAGCCAAATTTGGATTAGCTTTCATTAAGACTATATCAAATCAAAGTTTTGGGTTTTCAAGCCACCTATAGGATCTTGCACTTTCTTGGACCTTTCAAGTTTAGAGAATGCATTTTATAGTTCCCTCTATAAGTGACTTTCTAGGATCAATTATAGGAACTTGCAAAAAGTTCTTGTTCTTAACCCGAATGAGCTAAGACTTTCGCGTTTTTTAAAGTTCCCAATATAAAAGTCTAGCAAAACTTGAATTGAGCGGGTTAAGGAATGTAAAGGGCTCCAAATGCCCATCAAGTCAAAAATTAGCTCTTATTCTACCCATCAGAAAATATACATTCGTGTCTTAAAAACACTTATTAAAACTAAGAAAAAAATTTAAAAGTTGGCCATTTTTAGCCTTATTAGCAACAAAACAAAACACTGAAAGTTGGAAAACGTGAGGGCGTAGCAAAGCAAGTACCTATTCACCCCCATACTAAAAGTAAACATTGTCCTCAATGTTTCGAGTCTAAAGGTAGAGCACCCCCATACTAGAGACGAAGAGTCGAATGCTTAGGATCTAGCATGGAAAGGGTGATCAACAATATATCTAAAGCCGTTTATGAATTATGCTAAAAGATACTTGTTAGAACAATAAAGGATATGTCATGGATTCGTGAAAAACTTCTTCAAGCAAACGATGGAGGCTCACGTAAACGAACACGAGTCGTAGATGATGATGATCTAGACAACACAACCACAAACAACCACGAGACAACGAGTTGGAAGGACACAAATCCCCTCTCATTATTTATTAGAAAGCATAAAAAGGATAAGCATGGGATCTCCCCCACGAGGTACCTCGTTTTTGATTACCGAGTCATGAGCTCGACTCGATCCCATCAATGCTAGTTATCATTGGGGAAGGTGACTTGGTCGAGCTCAACCATTGAAGGAATTTCATCACAAGAGTAGTGATTAAGCCTATGTCCATTCACCTTGAAGTTAGGACCATCATCTTGAGCTAGCTCGATGGTCCCATAAGGAAACACTTGTATAACGGTGAAAGGACCCGACCAACGAGATTTCAATTTCCCGGAAAATATCTTTAGTCTAGAGTTAAAAAGTAATACTTGATCACCAACGTTAAAAACCCGGTTTTTAATCTTTGCATCATGAAACTTTTTAGTCTTTTCTTTGAAAATCAATGAATTATAATAAGCATTGTCTCTTAGTTCATCCAATTCATTTAATTGTATTTTCTGGTGATCTCCCGCGGTCTTCAAGTCAAAGTTTGCATGCTTAAGGGCCCAATATGCCTTGTGCTCCAATTCAATGGGCAAATGACAATTCTTCCCATAGACTAACTTATAAGGAGTACAACCGATGGGTGTCTTATAAGCGGTCCTAAAGGCCCATAAAGCGTCATCGAGTTTGTCGGACCATGAAGCACGGTTTTCTTAATCGACCTCTCTAAATTCCTCTTCAAAGCTCGGTTCGAAACCTCGACTTGCCCACTCGTTTGCGGGTGATAAGCCGTAGAAAGACGATGAGTAACTTCATATTTCTTTAAGACCTTCTCGAATTGGTCATTACAAAAATGGGTTCCACGATCGCTTATAATAGCACGAGGGGTTCCGAACCGAGAGAATAGTTGCTTCAAAAACTTCACTACCGCACGAGCATCATTAGTAGGTAAAGCCTTAGCTTCCACCCACTTAGAAAGGTAGTCAACCGCGACGAGGATATACTTGTTACCATGAGACGATGGGAACGGACCCATAAAGTCTATGCCCCAAATGTCGAAAATCTCACACACTTGAATTATGTTTTGCGGCATTTCATCACGTTGAGACGATCTTCCTTGACGTTGGCATGAATCACACGACTTCACAAGTGCGTGTGCATCACGATAGATAGAAGGCCAAAAGAAGCCGGCATCGAACACTTTCTTAGCCGTGAGATTAGCACCATGGTGACCACCCGTGGGTCCCTCGTGACAAGCTCTAAGGATATTAGAAGCTTCGGCACCAAAAACACAACGTCGAACGAGTTGATCCGCAAAAACCCGAAAGAGATAAGGGTCGTCCCCAAAATAGAACTTGACATCACGAAAGAATTTTCGCTTTTGTTGTGTCGTCATACCCTTGATTATAAAATTTCCCGCATGGTAATTTGCAATGTCGGCAAACCATGGGGTGGTGTCCTTAGAATTCACTACACCGAGAATCTCGAGAGGAAATGTTTCGGTGATTTCCTTGTTCTCGAAAATATTTTGTGAGGATCTTCTAGACGAGAGAGATGATCGGCCGCTAGATTCTCGGCTCCTTTTTTGTCAAGCACGGTGACATCAAATTCTTGGAGGAGGAGCATCCAACGAAGCAATCTCGGCTTAGCATCTTGCTTAGCTAAGAGATACTTGATAGCCGAATGGTCGGTATACACGATGCTTTTAGTCAAGACGAGATAAGGTCGGAATTTCTCAAAAGCATAGACCACGGCAAGGAATTCCTTTTCCGTTGTGGTGTACTTTAATTGAGCCTCGGTCATCGTCTTACTAGCATAATGGATAGGACGGAAATGCTTTTCATGACGTTGCCCTAAGACGGCCCCTATAGCATAATCACTTGCATCGCACATGATTTCAAAGGGTAATTCCCAATTAGGAGCAACAAGAATGGGAGCTTCGGTAAGTTTCCTTTTAAGAGTTTGGAAAGCTCTAACACAATCCTCATTGAAGTTAAAAGGAGCATCCTTCTCGAGAAGGTGTGTCATAGGTCGAGAGATTTTCGAAAAGTCTTTGATGAAACGACGATAAAATCCCGTGTGGCCTAGGAAACTCCTAACTCCCTTAACGGTTTTGGGATGAGGTAACTTGGCGATGACGTCTACCTTAGCTTTATCGACCTCAATCCCCGCTTTCGAGACCTTATGTCCTAAGACGATTCCTTGTTTACACATGAAATGACATTTTTCCCAATTAAGCATAAGATTGGTTTCTTCACAACGTTTTAACATTTGCTCGAGATTAGATAAACACGACGTGAACGAATTTCCAAATACCAAAAAGTCATCCATGAACACTTCCATCGACTTCTCGATCATATCGTGAAAAATAGCCATCATACACCGTTGAAACGTACCCGGTGCATTACAAAGTCCGAAAGGAATCCTACGATAAGCAAACGTTCCATAAGGACACGTAAACCTAGTTTTCTCTTGATCACGAGGGTCGAAAGGGATTTGAAAGTAACCGGAAAAACCATCTAAAAAGCAATAGAATTCATTTCCCGCGAGTCGCTCCAACATTTGATCCATGAAGGGCAAAGGAAAGTGGTCTTTACGAGTGGCGTCATTTAACTTTCGGTAGTCAATACACACCCTCCAACCGGTCACAACACGAGTGGGAATTAACTTGTTGTTTTCATTAGGCACAACGGTCATTCCTCCCTTTTTAGGGACACAATGGATTGGGCTCACCCATGGGCTATCGGAGATAGGATAAATCATTCCCGCGTCAAGGAGTTTTAAAACATCATTTTTAATGACATCGTGAATTTTGGGGTTTACCCTTCTTTGACTTCGAATTGCGGGTTTGTAGTCCTCCTCCATTAAAATCTTGTGAGTACAAAATTTTGGGTCAATACCCTTAATGTCGGAAATTTTCCATGCAATTACCCCTTTATGAGCTTTAAGAACTTTCAAGAGGTCGGTTTTTTCATCGTTAGCAAGACCTCTTGCAATAATAACCGGCAACTTGTCATCACCTTCCAAGAATGCGTATTCAAGGTGAGAAGGAAGATCTTTCAATTCAAGGATAGGTGGTTCCTCGATTGAAGATTTTTGCTCAACACTCATAACTTCCATCGGCGGAAGAAATGGTGGAATAGAAGTATCATCACTAGTAATCACCTCATCTTAATTTTCGATTTCATTTGAAGTAAAATCGCCTCCTTGGAATGGAGTGAGATTTGGTGTGGAATTAGCAAGAATCGGATCCAAAATAGTGGGATTGCCACTTGACGAGCTATCGGAAAAACCTAACACTTCTTGTGAAAACTCATCGCAAACCACATATACTAAGTCAATGTGATTGATGGTAGCGATTGCATAAACATGAGAAGGTTTTGAGTTTTGAGTAGCGTTTATAACAAGTTCCTCTTCGTTGAATTTCAAAGTGATAGTTCTTTGCATGAACGTCGATAAACGATCTCGAAGTGTCTAAAAATGGACGACCTAAAATTAGAGGAACTTGAGGATCCGCGGGGATGTCAACAACTATAAAATCAACGGGATAGTAGAACTTCCCCACTTTTACGAAAACATCTTCGGCTACTCCACATGCTAAAATCGTAGAATGATCGGCCATCTCGATAGACATGTTAGAATGAGTAAGAGCCGAAAGCGAAAGCGATTACCAAATGGAAAATGGCATCAATTTAATGCTCGCACCAAGATCTGTCAAGGCGAGGCATTCTTTCATATCTTGTATGTCACAAGGAATGCGAAACTTTCTGGGGTCACCAACTTTTTCCGGTATGCGGTTAAGATAAACCGAAGAACAATTAGCAAGCTTTGAAAGCTTTTCCTTATCGCTCAACATACTTTTAAAAGTGGAGGTGAAACGAGGCATATATAACAACGCGTCGGCTAAACTCACATCAAAATGTACTTGTTGAAACATTTTTATAAAAAGCTCGATTTGTTGTTTGTTACGTTCTTGCAATTTCTCTTTGTTTCATCTCGAAGGGTAAGGTAAAGGTGGTGTGGGTTGGACATTAGGCAACGGCCTTGGAAACTCGGGTTCCATAATTGGTATTGGTTCAACCGTAGGTGTGGTTTGAAAGGTACTTCGTGGGCTTGTGATATGCTCCTTTTCGACCATCACCTCGGGTTCTTTCTCGATTTCCTTCTCCGTAGAAGTACTTGGACGAGAGATTGGTTCCTTGAAAGTTTTACCACTACGAGTAGTAATAACCTTCATTTCTCCCTTCGGGTTTGCAACAGTATCACTAGGAAGACCACCCGAGGAAGAGGGTTTACACATGATTGCTTCAAACATTTTTGCCATTCGGTCTTCAAATTTTGATTGCCTTAAATCCTCTTTTAACAATTCTTGCTTAATCTCATGTTGTCCTTGTTCCATCTTTTGTTGATTTTGTTGAAGACGTTGAATATTTCCTTCCATTTTATTTGCATGAGTCTTAAGTTCATTAGCAAGTTCGTTTTAAGCTCGTTTTTCAACTCGGATCTTAAGCTAATCATCTCACGTTGCATATTATCAAACTTAGCATCATTTGCTTTAGCATAATCCAAAAATTCTCCTTGAAGATTTTTAGTGTGAGCATTTTGAAAACCTTGTGTAGTGTTTTGAAAATCACGGTTTTGGTTATGATTAGTAACTTGTCCATTCCCACGTTGATAATTCCCTTTGTTGTAGTTACGTGAATTGCCTTGATAATTACCACCTTGATTGTTGTTTTGATAGTTATTAGCATTTTGATTTGGTGGAGCTTGATTTGTGCGGGAACCTTGGCCGTTTTGGTTGAAAGTTCCCATTGCTACGTAAGCACTCGAAGTGTTACCACCGGCGGTAATGCACTCGGAAAGATCATGAGATCCACCACAAGACAAACAACTCTTATCAACCGCTTTAACCGAAGCGGAATTCAAAGCATCTTGTGCTTTCCAATGAGTCATAAGATTTGAAAACCTATCGAAAAACCGATTTTCCTCATTAGCTTCATCATGTAAGGCATTAATGCTACGAGACAATGACGACGATGACGAACCTATATTGGCAACACTCGGTGTGTTACGAGGGTTGTAAACCTTAGATCTATTCTCGATAATCTTTAAAGCTTCATCGGTCGTTTTGCACAAAAAATTACCACCCGTGGCAGCATTCAAATAATCTCGTTCATGATCATTAAGCCCATTATAAAAAGTATCAACTTGATGTAATTCCGAAAAATCATGGTGTGGACATTCATGTAACATTTCCTTAAATCGTTCCCATGCCATTGAAAAACTTTCATTATTTCGTTGTACAAACCATGAAATCTCATTTTTCAAATGTGTTGTTTTAGATGGTGGAAAAAATTTGTTCACAAACTTAGAAACGAGATCACCCCATGTCAAAATCGAATTTGGCGGTTCTTTCTCAAGCCAAATTTTAGCGGGTCCATCTAACGAGTATGGAAACAACAACATCTTAATGGCGTCATGTAGAACATCCTTAAACTTGCTAGTAGTGGTGAGACGATTAAAATTCCTTATGTGGTAATGCGGGTTGTCTTTTTCATGACCTCTAAACTTATTTGCTTGCAACATTGACATTAAACCCGTCTTAATCTCGAAATTCTCCGCAAGGATAGCGGGAATCACAATGGCCTCTCCAAAACCCTCGGTGGGTACTTGAAGCAACTCCAGCATAGTAGGATTAGCCATGACGACTTCTTGTTCTACAATAGGTTCAACAATTGGAGTTTGTTCTTCAATCAACGTCTCTTGATTTCCTTGACTTTGACGACGTTTACGAGCTCGTTTTGCTTGACTACGAGTCAGCATAAACTTCACGTAGAATGGGAGGTGAGCAAAGAAGATTCTTTTTGGGTGTTTTGTGAATTTTCAATTTTATTGTGTTTTTGATTGTTTTTTATTTTTTTGGATTTTAGTGTATCTTCGTAGACAACAATCTACCAAATCTCTCCTCGAATCAAACTCTTGATTAAAGAAGCCTAAAAAGAATGAAAACGATCATGTGGAGTGAACGCCTTCGAATGACTTTAGAACTTTGGTGAAAACCAAATTGTTCAAGAAGGTTTAATCACCAAGAAAACCAAGCAAATATATATGATACGTAATAATACTTTGGGCAGCAAAACCCTCGATTAGCCTTCAATCTCAAAATACTCACAAGAAAGCGGGGAAACGAGGCGGCGCGAAGCACTTAAGAGCCTTTTTCCTTAGGGTATATTTTATAATACCCGCCTTATACCCACCTTATAGTTTGTATTTTTCAAAATCGAGCTTCACGAAAGTATTTATCTATTTTTGCCTTTTTCTTTTGTTTGAGATTCGAATACAATAATTAGGAGATCAAATCCCAATTAAGGTTGTGTTTTCACACTTTTGGAGATGTTTTGTATTGATTGTGATACTTAATACAATATAGTAATAATAATTTCACAAGAAAAACAAAAAAAACCGATAATACCTATTAGTAGATTTCTACTAATACAAATACTATTTATGGTTAATATAAAAAACAACAAGACAAATTAATCACGACACACCTCCCCGGCAGCGGCGCCAAAATGGTTGTAGTGTTTTACCACACTTTAGGAAAAGGGGGTAAATAGGAAAAGTATTAAATACGACGGTTTAGGAAAACCATGTACAAATGACCCTAATGAAGTTCGTTTCCCAAGGAGGTATATGTGTGTGAATAATTCGTAATTGGTTTGAGATTAATATTGGTTAGAAGGGGATGAGAAAATAGAATGACGAAGACGTGAAATTACTTACTACTACGACTAAACGTAAAACCGTAAAAAGTACAAAAATAAAAATTAATTCTAAAAATTCCCAAAAATTTACCAAAAATCAAAATAAATAAACTAAGAGTTTACCAATGATCAAAACTTTTTCAAACCTTTTAATTAATTAAATATTAATTTTTAAATGCTAATTAAAGCCCTAAAAATCAAATTAATTATCAAAAATCCCAAATAAAGATTTTTCAATTGGTAAACCTCTAATTAGACCTAAAAAGATTAAAACCTATTTTTATAAAATTTTGAACTAAGAAAAACTATTTAAAATGATTTAAAAACTATTAAAACTTAAAATAATTATAAAAATTAATCTAATGATGATAAAAATAATCTAAGAGTTGCAAAAATCCTATTTAATGTATTTAAGCTAAGAAAAATATAAAAGGTGCAAAAATGTGAAATTTGAAATTTAATAATAAAATAATATTAAAATAATATTAAAAATCCAAAAATTATAAAAAATTCTAAAAACATGCAAACTAGTTTATTTTAACCTAAATAATCAGGAAATGAAAGTTAAATTACCAAAATACCCCTAATGGGCCCCCAAATGGACTAAAACAAAAAACAGACAACTTAAATGGGCTTTTGGGCCCAAAAAGTCAAACTAGGCTCAAATGACCTGAAAAAACCCTATCTGACTCAAAATTTAATTCTAAGCACAAAAGTCTGAAGGCCCAAAAGCTGAATATGAGCTTATTACATCTTAAATAACAAACAGCTTATTCTTATTGGGCCAATAAGCCCATTAAGCAATAAGCCAATGCCATAAGCTCTGCTTAAACACACAACCTTCTTTTGAGATGCCTAAGAGATCTGTAAAAAGAAATTTTGAAAAAGCTCACTCAATAAGCCAGAAATAAGCAAAATAAAAATCCACTAAACGACAAAATAGTCGGGTTAGAGTTCTAGGGGGTTTCAGAAGCTCTGGTTTGTTGCAAAAGCTCACAAATAGCTTAACTAAGAATAATCAATCAAGAAAATCACAAAAAGCCAAGTAGAATAAGCTGTATGAACTAATAAGCTGGCTGAAAAAGCCAAATAAGCTAGTTTTCTAGCAAAAGCTTAACCAAAAGACTTGTAACCTTCCAGACTTGTTATTAAGCTATGAAAAATGATTTCTATTACAAAAGCGAAGTTGTTGCATGCACCAATAAGCAGTTCTCAAAAATAAGCCAATTTGGGCTTATTTGACCAAAAGTCAAAGTACTCCAAAGTCCACCAAATGATCAGAGATGGTATAAGGGCTTGTCATAAGCAACTTTTGTGAAGAACTCAAGGAGGAGTCCTTGTGAATCAAGAGGTCAGTTGACCTTTTGATGACAATTTTTAGCAATAAGGGCTTAATAAGCCAGTTAGCTTATAAGCCAGATACAAGGTACACCAAATAACAAAATTCACTCACAAGCATCACATAAACAAGATCCAAGCAATGAAACAATAAGGCATAAACTAGGATTACAAATGCAAGCACCAAATGAGGTGGTCACTTTGCTGATGCAAATGACCACTTCAGCCAACTTTGATAAGCCATAGCACACTCAATAAGCCACCAAATTCAACAAACAGATAATCAATAGATAGCTTATCACCTAAACTATTCCCAAACCTGATTTGGTCCAACAAACAAAGAAGTTATTGGATCTGATGTGTTTGACCAATTTCAAAACACCTTTTACCAGATTTTTGCAAAACTTGAAATTCCTTTTCCAAACTTTCAGAAACTTAACCAATGACTAAAACTTGTATATTATGACTTGTTTAGACTTCCCAAACCCTAAGAACCAGGGGCACAAGGCCACAAGGCCTTATGAACCAGTAATCCCAAACAATCCTATAATAAGCACTTTTCAAACAAACTTCTTAATCCTTCAAACAACCTACTGATTTTAATGATCAAATAGCTACACTAGGCGACAACTAATAGATACCAACCATAAAACACAAAGCACAAACACAAAATCACCAAATCACATAGCAAAACATAAAACAGACGATATCATGTGATTTTTTAGAGGAATCTTAACAAGAGCTTATATCTGTCCTCCACAACATCCTAGGAGGACCAGCAATGCTCCTTGGACCTTGTTCAACAACTAGAACAAGACCAAGGTACTTCAACAAGGAAGATGAATGACTGCCTTGGTTGATGTTTCAAAGCAGAAATTCAAGGGCTTGATTTCTTCAACACAATGAATAAACAGCCCAACCAAAGGCTCCAATCCCTTCACAAGCTTGGTGTCAACAAGCTTGTAAGAGCTTATAGCTTTTGGTTAAGGATTAGTACAAGCAAAATAGCAAAATCAGAAACCACTTTTCAAGATTTTTTCAAACTTGAAACCCTTACCAAACATAAACGTCCTTGAACCACAAGATTCAAGCACACTTATAACATATAATGGAACTCAGAATTACCCTTAAACAACACCAACTTTCAAAAACATAAAAAGGAATTACAATTTTCTCAAAATACCAACTTTTATAAATTTCAAAAAGGAATTACAATGTTTAAAAGGTAAAACTGGAACAAGGCTCTCTCACAAGTTGAGGAGTCCTTATATAGGCCACAAGGGCTGAGATTACAATGAGAAAACCCTAGCTATGAAGTCCCTAAAATGCCCTTGAATCTTCTAGACGAATTTTGATATTAAGCTGTCCAAATGAATCCAAAACGTTCATTTTAGCTTTCTAGTTAAGCATTGAGTGTGGGCTGTTGATTTGGCCACGTGGCATTCCTTGGAGGCTAAGTTGTGATATGATGAGTGGACGTCCTTGAGTGTGGGGCCCTTTGGTGCGTGGAGGTGAGGGTTTTGTGTGTGGGATAGGTTTCTGCATGTGTGAATCAAGCATGTGCCTGGGTAATGTCCATTTACCCTTTGTTAAGTGGAAGTAATTTCTGGGGGTGAAGAAGGGTAACAGTAACTCATTTGATCCGTTTTTGTAGGAATAGGAGTTGTTTGGCGCAAAAAGTGTTTGAATGTTTCATTTGAACACCTTTGGCCCTTGTGTTTTGGTGAAATGGGTAAATCAAGTTTTTCAGCCACAAAAACGTATTCCCTTTGTTATAGAACTTTCTGATTTCACACTTTGCCCCAAAACTTTGGCAAAGTGTTTCAAGGGTTGTTTTTGCCATTTTTCCATAACTGAGGGACTGATTTTGGACATTCTTGATCTTCAATGGTCTTCATTGGTTCTTTGACTCTATGAGGGACCATAATTGACAAATTAGAATTGATGAGGGACTAATCTTGCCATTTATTCAAAGTTGAAGGACCATTTTGTAATTTTGACAAACTTAAGGGACCAAACTTGTAATTATGAATATACAAGGGTTTTAAGTGTCATTTCTTCATATTTTGAGGATCAATCTTGTACATCTTCAAGTCTTCAAGGATTTATCTTGGATAATTCATGAACTAGGGCCCGGTTCTTTGTGCGGCTTCGTTTCTCGTGTCTGTTTTTCCTTGTTTCTTGTGATCTTTTGTCTTTTTCACGATATCCATACCTAAAACACACAAGTAAAGAAATACAAGCATATATATGGTATTTTATGACATTTTAATGCATTTAAAGCCCGAAAAGAACGATGAGATCATGTACCAATGCCATCTCATCATCTTTCTCGACGTCGTCTCGGGATTTGTCGATATAAATTGAACTCGTCTTATTATTTTCTTCTTTAATTAGACTTGGTTCTTCGACTTCATCAAAATTCCGTCTTTAGACTTTTTCTTCGATAAATCTTCAGAATAGGTCTTGGACTTCCGTTCTTTTTGCACTCTTGATCTTTTGACTTCGTCTTTTCTCGTTTTCTTCGATAAAATCCCTTGAAAGCCCTTGTATTCTTCCCTTTTCATATTTTGTTCCTAAATCACAACAAAAACACAAACCACGCATAATTACGAAATTTACGACATAAAATACGCGTTTTGGCTTGGTTATTAATGTAATTAAGTGGTAAAAGGATGGGTGTTTTCACACCTATCAAATCCCCTACACTTGACCATTGCAATGCCCTCATACAATGCATTAACTACAAAGCAAGATTTACATTTTTCATCATAATTAACCCACCTTGGCCTTTATTAAACATAAGACATAATTAAAAGAAGAAAAACAAATTAAGAGATTAAAGACTTACATTGGGGTTTTGGATTGTCATGAATGTTTATCACCCTCAAGTTTCACGTTCCCCAGACCAAGCTTAAAAACGAGATCATTATTATTATAAGTTAGCAAACTAACACAAACTCATGTGGCCCAATTATTCAGTTAGACTCCCTTACTCCTAGGTGTATCTCTTATATTTTATGATTGTCTTGAATGATCACGAGGATGCATTGTTTGACTTATTTCGATAGTTTATTTAGGCCGAAAATAAAGTGGGACGATTTAATAAATATTTAGCTAAAGGACAAAATCTTTTAAAACTGCTTCTCGGGACCTCATAAAGTTCATATCTTGGCATTACTTGTTTCACGATTTGAGACCTTTCTCGGATCGATATTTGGCATTGACCTCATACTTCAAATCTTGAGAGACGTTCATGAAATAATGGTCTTCTCTTCATAATAGGAATTTCTTCACTTGAACTTTTTAAGAGATTCTTCATATTTGGACCACTTCTTCATTTTTCTCCAATCGTTATTTGGGATTTTGATATACAACGATCCGCCTCCTTTTAAGACTTGGATCTATTTATCCTCATACCTTGTTAGGGCCTTTTTAGATAGACTTCTCCATGATCTTTTAGGGAGTTTTTTCTTTTCGTCGTGTGTCTCGATCCTTCATATTGATTTTTGATAAATGATTCTTCACATCATTTTGGATCTTTAGCAACAAAATGTAACCCTCATGCCTTGTTAGGGCCTTTTCAGACTCGCCAATCTTCGCATCCCGCTTCAATAAGTTATGGCTTGGCTATGAACTCTAATTAATACCGAGCAACTTTTAAACGATCTTGGGCTAGAAGCTAAGTAAATTTTCAAATCGTACAACCTTACTTATTGCAATTAAATTTATTAACAAGCAATAGGAGAAAAAGCTTATAATCAACTCACATAAATTTACAAAAGAATACCAAACTTATAATTGACTCTATCATGTCTCGTTCTCCACAATTTAAAATCTCAAAGAATGAGATTCGTGGATGCTTAGCCAATTAAATCAAAGTTTTCGGTTTTCAAGTCATCTATAGGATCTTGCATCTTCTTAGACTTTTTCAAGTTTAGAATTTGAGTTTTAAAGTTCCCTTGATAAACGACTTTCTAGGATCAATTATAGGAACTTGCAAAAAGTTCTTGTTATTAACCCGTGAGAGTTAAGACTTTCGCGTTTTAAAGTTCCCTATATAAAAGCCTAGCAAAACTTGACTTAAATACGTTAAGGATACTAGCTAGAGTAAACTTCGATAAGTAAACTCGGGTTGAGTAAAAAGATTCATAACGTTTAAAAATGAAAACCACTTTATTAAACTTTATTTTAGCAAAGAAAGTAAATAACGATAACAAAGGAAAATACTACAATACTACTAGGCCAAAATAGATTAAAAATTTTGAAAAATGTCGAAAAATCAATTTTCCGGTTAAAATGAGGACAAATTAATGGAAAAGCCCGCTTAACTTCGATAGAAGTCCCCCTACCCTTAATATAAACATTGTCCTCAATGTTTAAGCATGTGGAAGTAACCTCCCCTACACTTAGGACATTGTGCACGTTGTTTAAATCTTGCTAAGGAAGAGACAACTAAAGTGATTACTATTTCAATCATAAATGATAAAATAATGAATCAAAAGAGTTTAGGATAGAACCGGGAAGACGGGTACACGGAATCACGGGTCGCCAAAAGTCATCAAGATTAGATCTTTGAAAGCTCGAATCCCTGCACATGATAAGAAGGAAAACAAAAAACACATACTAGGGTCTCCCCCTACACTGATTATAAAAACATATAAAGATAGAGAGATAATCGGGTTGCGTCCCGAGAAGCGCTTATTTTCGTTAACCGAGTCACGATCCTGACTCGTCCTCGAATTAAATGGTCCATGGGGAAGCCTCAAATGTAATACCGGGATCAAAGACCTTGTCCTCGTTCCCGGAGGACATTAATAAAGGAGAGGCCGGAGGATAAGTCTTGAAGGGTAGAAAAGTCCTTTCAACATACGAAAAGTATGTGAAATCATGATCCACGGGAGGTGGGGTGGGAAAGGAATCAAAATGTCATCCCCAAAAGACATATGATTATCACTGAGCGGCAAAGCCGTAAAGGTGTCAATCATGGAATGGTCAATGTCACCCCCCGGGTCAAAGCACTCATCATCGGTAATGGTTTCTAAAGGTTGGGATAAAAGGTGCTCGGGAGGGGGACTTGGGACAATATCTTCATGCAGCAAATTATCAAAAAGAATATCCCCCTCCGTGTCATCATCATCAATACCCGGATGTATTGAGAGAATGTCGATTTCCTCCATAGCTATATCATTATTCTCAACTGAAGTAATAGACGGAGGTAAAGACTCAGAAATAGGAGCAGAATTCAACGCTTCAATTTTAGCAATAAGAAGATGAACTTTCAGTAATTTGTCGCGAAGAATAACATCTTCCACCTCATCCACAAGACCAAGTTCAGTGGTAAACTTCTCGTAAGTCGGAGAGAATAAATCAACATCGCCCTCATCTCCCGGAGGAGATTGAGAAATTTCAAAGGTGAAATTCTCATAGCATGGAGAAAAATCATCATCATTACGAGCGACCTCGTCCGTAAGCTCAGCAAAAGTAGGGACATCACAAACCTCCTCAAATAAGTTGTCGAGACCAAATTCACTAATCTCACTCGATGAGTCACAATCCTTAGACGCATTTGAGATATCAAGAGTAGGAGTAGTAATCTCAAAAGATGGGTTCAGATCATAGATATCATCCTCGTCATCATCATAATAGTAGTATGGACGGACAAGAGGAGGAGTATAATCACTAAGATTAGATACTTGCTCTTGTCGTCGTTGCTCCGCCCTTGCTTCGCGTATGCTATCTAATTCTTGTTGAACGTATTGAAGTGTATTCAAAAAAATGGCTCGTTCTTCTTCACTCATTTTAACAGAAGGTTGATGATCGAGGGTGTGTGGTGGGGGCTCAAAATTATGAAAACCAGAATTATAGCACGGATGTGGTCCATCATAGATCATTGGTTGAAAAGAAGTAGAACACGGGTTTGGCTCATAATAATTCATCGGCTGACAATAATAAGTATCGTGAGGGCCCCCACAATTGTTGCAATACGGGTATTGAGGAAAACCCGGTGCTTCTTGTAGTTAGCTATTACCATTGTCGTAATTGTAACCCAGTTCTTGCTCGCCATGAGGCGGGTATCGAATTGGACACGAAACATGCCAATGAGAATCGCTTCCACAATATATGCAAGGGGGAGTAGGTGGATTAGAAGAAAAGGATGAATTAGTCGAATTGCACGATGGACAAAATCCAAAATGGGAAAATTGTGAATCGGAAACGGTTGGAAGATCTTTTCCGCATTGCTCGCAATAACACCATTCACATGATTCGAAACCATATAATCGTCTTCCACACCCTGCAGCACAAGCAACATATGAATTCATTAAGAACAATAGATAAGCGAGAAGAATATTTTTGGTGCAAAACTTTCGAAAAAGAAATGCTTTTTATGATTTTTTTAAATGTTTTTGGGATTTTTGGATTTTTTTATTTTTTAGGATTTTTGAAAATATGTTTGAAAATGCAAGAAAAATAACGTTCACGAATGAACGGATCCCAAAATCCAACACGTCTCTCAATAAAAACGGTTAATCTTCACGAAAAGAGCCGGCAGCGGCGCCATTTAATACAAGGTTTATGCCAAGTATGAAAATTTGTTCGTCTCGATTCAATTCGAATTGATCTCCGGTTAAATGTGTGACTCAGTCGTTCTTGGTGAATAAAAAGAAACTGTCGTTGATTATCTATAACTAATTAAAAAGTAAATGCGGAAAGTAAAAAGTATAAACTAAAGACGAATGACAAATAATAAAGAAACATAAAACAAGACGAATATTAAAAATAAAACTAAAAGACGAAATTAACTATGGACTTGAAAATAAAGTTTACTTAATGAAAAAGGAGAAAATAAAACTAATATGGTACTTTAAAGCTAAACGAGGCAAAACCTAAGGCGGGTACTAAAAAAAGATAAAACTTGAACTTTACGAAACAATATTAATTTTAAAATTAGACGAAAAATTCAACTAAAAATACATAACTTTCAGATTATACTAAACAATTACGAAATAAAATAATAAATAAAGAAGCTAGCAGGCAGCTAGCTCAAGCTAGCAACCTACTAGCTCAAAATGGCGCCAAAATGGAAGCACCTAGGTAGGCTACCATGTCAATCTATAACAGTTATTCCTTATAACGTTTCTTTCTTTTTCTTATCCGGAATTTCGTTCTTTCACTTATCCGGGATTCTTGGCTTTTTTGCTTTATACGGAATGATTGTTTATTTGGTTATACGGAATAAAGTTTGCATTCTTATCCGGAATATTTATTACTGTCCTTTATCCGGAATAATGTTTGCTTGTTACTATTCGGAATATAGGGGTTTATAAAAAAGCCGGATAACAATAAAACGCAAGTAAGCTAAAATCTAAAAATAAGCAAAATACTAATAAGCACTTATCCAAAAACTTAACCAAATAAATTTTAAGAAAAACTAAGTAAGCCAAAATTTAAAAACTTTTAAAAACACAAAATAACTAAATATTAAAAATGAACTTTTTATAAAAATATTAATCTACCAAATCAACTTATTTATCTAAAAACTTAACCAAATCAACTTTAAGAAAAAGCAAATAAGCCAAAATTTAAAAACTTTTAAAAACACTAAATAATAAAAATATTTAAAAACAACTTTTTATAAAAATTAACTAATAAGCACTTAATTAACAATAAGCAAATTAACACAATAAGCACTAAAACACTATAAGCTATAAAATCAAACACATAAAAACCAATAAGCACAATCAATAAAAAACATCAATCAAACAAGAACATGATTAATTAAACTACATGATTATCAAAATTAAACAAGATTAAAAAGATTAAGAAAGGAAGAATGAGAATGATTAATTGAAAAACTTGAAATTAAGATGATTAAAGATCCAAAAGTACAAGATTGATGGAAAAGCTTGAAAAACATTAAGAAAAGCTAGAGAGAGAAAGTATTAAGCTACTCCTAATCCTAAACTAATCTACTCCTAAATTGACTAACCACATCCTAATGACACATTAGGAGGGTATTTATAGGAGGAGTAAAATGTTGATGCTTTCTTCATCCTTTCTTCTTGTCTCCACTCGATTTAAATTCTTTGTCTTTCTCGACGTCGTCTCGGGATTTGTCGATATAAATTGAACTCGTCTAATAATTTTCTTCTTTAATTAGACTTGGTTCTTCGACTTCATCAAACTTCCGTGTTTAGACTTTTTCTTCGATAAATCTTTAGAATAGGTCTTGGACTTCCGTTCTTTTTGCACTCTTGATCTTTTGACTTCGTCTTTTCTCGTTTTCTTCGATAAAAGTCCGTGAAAGCCCTTGTTTTCTTCCCTTTTCATATTTTGCTCCTAAATCACAACAAAAACATAAACCACGCATAATTCCGACATTTACGACATAAAATACATGTTTTGGCTTGGTTATTATTGTAATTAAGTGGTAAAAGGATGGGTGATTTCACACCTATCAGGGGTTCTCATTTGTGGAAAGGGTGAGTGGGACACGTGTTAACCCACCACTGGTCTAGGTTTGTTTGGATGTTTGACAAAAATTACCCTCCTTCTTCCATTCCCTTTTAATTTCAGTTTGAAACTTGATTAAATCCGAATTCCTTGGTATTTCAAGTTTCAAACTTTAGACTTTTGCCCCCAAAACTTTTGCAAAGGTAATTTCAGGGGTATTTCTTGCCAAGTCATGATTCTTGAAGGGCTGTTTTGGCATTTTCTTCAAAGTTTATGGTCTTGACTTGTTTTGTTGACTTATTTGAGGACTAATATTCATAAGTCTTCATTTTTAAGGGACCATTCTTGCCAATTCTTCAAAGTGGAGGGCCTTTTTTGTAATTTGACAAACTTTAAGGACCAAACTTGTAATTATGAATAAACAAGGGTTTAAAGTGTCAATTCTTCAATATTGGAGGACCCTTCTTGTACAATCTTCAAATCTTCAAGGGTTATTCTTGGAAAATCACCATTAGGGCTTGGTTCATTGTGCGGCTTCGTTTCCCGTGTTCGTTTTTGCTTGTTTCTTGTGATCTTTTGTCATTTTCTCAATATCCGTACCTAAAATACACAAGTAAAAAACACAATCATATATTTGGCAATTTTAATGATATTTAATGCATTTTAAGCCCATTTTGGACGATGAGACTATGTATAAAAGCAGTCTCATCACTCCCCCATACTAAACCATTGCCGTGCCCTCACGCAATGCTAATAAAGTATCGTAGCATCTCCAAAATTCATTTTTATGCACTTTTATTGATTGATACACTAGCTACACTACTACTATTACTACTACTTGCGTTTTAGACATAATGTATGATTTTCATCGCAAAATGGGATGTTTAGGTTCATCGAACAAGAACACGTGAATGCTTCGTTAGAAATAATTTCGTCGTCCTTGATTTTCACCCCAAAATCATGCTAAGCGTGCAACGAGATCATTGTCGTTATAAGTTAGTAATGCTAACACTACTCATATGCCCTAATCACGTACTTATCCACCCATTTTCATAAGTTGTATCTCTTATATTTTATTCTTGTCTTGAATGTTCACGAGGATACATTGTTTGACTTATGCGATGATAGAGATTTAGGTCTAAAAATAGAGTCATAACGGTGTAACCAAGACCATCGAATTAATAACCCCCGTAATAGACAACGATGTAAAAAAATTAAGTCAACAAGAAGGATCGATAAACACGGTTTTATAACGGTTTTGAACATGAGACTTATTACCAAGACTTTTATACGCCCCCTACCAGATGGGCCTTATTATCATAGGTTTACCTCCATCTTTTATTCAACTTCACCATGAAGCTTTTATTATGACTTCGGTCTTGCCTTGCCTTTTATTTAACCTCACCATGAGGTGTTTATTATGGCCAAAGACGTATTTCCTCATGCTAAAAGCGAATTTTAGATCTTTAAAGCTTCAAAGATTAAGGCATAATTCACTTTCAATTTCGCATAGAATTTTCGGCCTTGTGAGCTTCAAATTGTTTTCTTGATTTAGGTGAGCACTTGAAATCTTATTATTAGGTGAAGCTTTCGATTATTCGGGTTTCCAATACTTCAAAACCGTGACGCTGACGATACCTTAATGTCTTCCCAATTTAATTACATGGAAGCTACTAGAAAAGACTAGAAACCAACAATCAAGACTATACCGCTAAGCCAATACTTATTAAGAAAAATATATTTACAAGCGAAAGGAGAATAAGCAAAAAACGAGAACACATGAGTTTTTGAAAGAATACGAATACTCTACGTTTAGCATAGTAACTTATAATTAACTCTATCATTTCTCGTCCTCATTAAAGAGACTTAGCCTAAAATAAAGTTAAGGAATCGAAGCTAAGTGCTCAACACGCATGGTCGAGTCAAAAAATACTCTTATTCTCGCCATCGGAAAACCTACAATCGTGTCTTCAAACACTTATAAAACATGAGAAAAAATTTAAAATTTGGCCATTTTTAGCCTTATTTTGCAACAAAACGATAAACAAAAAGATAAACTTTAGAAAACGTGAAGGTTTGGCAAGGCAAGTATCTATTCACCCCCCCCCCCCCCATACTAAAGTTAAACATTGTCCTCAACGTTTCGAGTCTAAGGGTTGGAAAACCCCCATACTAGAGACGTAGTCGAATGCATAATCTAGCATGGAAAGGGTGTATCCGTTAAATTTAAAGCCGTTTATGAAGTGTGCTAAAAACCTAAGGTTAGAACATATAAGGATATATCATGGATATTGAGAAATTCTTCAAAGCAAATGATCGAGTGCTCATATAAAACGAACATGAGAGGCTCCAATCGTGAAGATCATGATCATATAAAAACCACATAGCACAAACAACCACGAAACAAAGGTTGGAAAGGCACAAATCCCCTCACGTTAATACATTAGAAAGCGATAATATGTACATAGGATAAGCATGGGACTCCCCCACGAGGCACCTCGTTTTTTATTACCGAGTCATGAGCTCGACTCGATCCCCTTAATACTAATTATCATTGGGGAAGGTGATTTGGTCGAGGTAGTTCAAGGATGGAACTTCCCCACCAATGTAGTGTTTCAACCTATGTCCATTCACCTTGAAATTGGGGCCATCATTTTGAGCTAGCTCGATGGTCCCATAAGGAAAAACTTAGGTAACGGTGAATGAACCGGACCAACGGGATTTCAACTTGCCGAAAAATATTTTCAAACTTGAGTTAAAAAGCAACACTTGATCTCCAATGTTAAAAACCCGGTTTTTAATTTTTGAGTCATGAAACATTTAGTTTTTTCCTTGTAAATCAATGAATTTTCATAAGCAATGTCTCTCAATTCATCCAGTTCATTTAATTGCATTTTCCGGTGTTTTCCCGTGGTCTCAATATCATCATTACAATGCTTAAGGGCCCAATAAGCTTTGTGTTCAATTTCAATTGTCAAGTGACAATCTTCCCATACACAAGCTTATAAGGAGTGCACCCGATGGGCGTCTTATGAGCGGTCCGAAAGGCCCATAAAGCATCGTCCAACTTATCCGACCAAGATTGTCGGTTTTCTCCAATCGATCTCTCCAAGATCCTCTTCAACGCTCGGTTTGAAACCTCGACTTGCCCACTAGTTTGTGGGTGATAAGCCGTAGAAAGCCGATGTGTAACCCCATATTTCCTTAGGACCCTTTCGAATTGGTCGTTACAAAAATGGGTTCCACGATCGCTTATTGTCGCACTAGGGGTTCCAAACCGAGAAAACAAGCTTTTCAAAAACTTGACTACAACACGAGCATCGTTCGTGGGCAAAGCCTTAGCTTCCACCCACTTAGATAGGTAGTCAACGGCGACAAGGATGTACTTATTACCACGAGATGATGTGAACGGCCCTATAAAATCAATTCCCCAAACGTCAAAGATCTCACACACTTGGATGATGCTTTGTGGCATTTCATCATTTTGTGAGGCTTTTACTTGTCGTTGGCATGAGTCACACGACTTCACAAGGCTTTTACCCACTTTCTGACCTCCAATTTAGTTCTCGTTTCTTGCATTTGGAAGCCAACTCAAATACCTTTCCAGGGATACTTGGATCGCAAAATAAGAGTTTATAGAACAATTAGATATCATCAAAACAATTGACCTAAAATTATGCCCAGTTTTTAAAAAACGAATTTAATTAAATTAACCTAATTAATTATACATAAACCCTAATTAAAACATAAAAACAATTTCCAATGATAAAAACCTATTAATTACATCATTAATTACAGATTATTAACAAAATCTAATTAAAAATTATGAATGTCAAACCCTAATCCATCATATTAGGTTACATACGTAAATTAAACGTTAATTAAGCATAGTTTTACCTTAAACCATAATTGAATAATTGGGTTTTCTTCATCCACCATTGTTAATCACGACTCATATTAGGTTTGGGAGAAAGAAAAATCGTTTTGGGGGCTAAAGGGAGTAATATGGGTAATTAAAACTAACCAGGAAGCCTAATAGTACTTAAACTGGGCTCCCCTTCCTTTCCTTAAGCAAAATTTGGCCCAAAACCAAGCCCAACACCCTATGCCCGACTTTTTTTAACTATCTTACTTTAAATTAACTATTAATTATTATTACCTTAAATTCCCTTAATTTATTTCAGCTCCTAAAGCCTCTCGAACCTCAAAACCGTGAAACTAGTCAAATTTACGCGTATACTGTAAAAGACGTAAAATATACAATTTTATAAAATCTCTTGAAATATGAAATAAACTAATTAAATAAGTCCTAAATTACTTAAAACCATCCCGAAAAATACACCCGTGACTAAATACCTCATCCGAGACCTCGAAATGCTAAACCGTAATCGTAAAAATACGATTTTCTATAATACATATACGTATACGTAAACCACTAAATAACACCATCTCATTTCATAGTCACTACCATGTGAGCTCATGAACATGAAATCATCACACATCGTTTCACTCACAAGGTACCCCGTACCGGAAACGATATCCAAACCACAATCTATACACACCAATTAACACATAAACACGTAAAGACACGTAACTAGCACAAAATAAAACTAAGTGACAAACCTCAAAACCGCGGTTGTCACATCACTCCCTCCTAATAGAAATCTCGTCCCGATATTTACTCCTTAGGATCAAACATACCATTAGCAAATAACTGAGGATACTTGTTGAACTCCTATCATTTCCACGTAAACTTTAGTTTAAGTCTCAAATTACCACATATACTAACCAACAATATTTAAATTCATTGCCAAAATCTTGACCTCACAGTCAATAAATCTCACAAATGACTCTTTGATAACACAAACCCTTATTAACACAAATCCCGAATAACCGTAAATGCAAATATGCATTCTCAAACAACATTTACCAATCTTAATACACGAAATATAACATGTATACCACTCATTTCCCCGCAGGTAATTCTATGCTCATAAGCTACTAGTCCGATCTTTCCAAAGATCATAAATGGACCTACAAAACTCTACATCAACTCTTCCATTTTACAAAAACATACCACCAGTTACTATGGGTGAAACTTCCTACATAACTTTGTCACTAAACTCTAGTGGTTTCCTACTTTTCAACATAGCATCCCTTGTTGCTCTCATCCTTTCCACAAACACCATTACCACATTAGTAGCCTCTTTTACCAATTCTAGTCCACAATGGGGACAACTCACCCAATCCTTTCATATAGTGCCTCAAATGGCATTTATCGACTTCTAGTATGATAACTATCATTATATGAAAACTCAGACATCGCTAAAGAGTTTCCTAACTCCCTCTAAATCAATCACTCTTGCCCTCAGTGTAACTGCTAAGGTTGTATAAATATCTCACTTGCCCATCCTTTTTCCAGTTAGCTGGATACACTCATATCCAATCATGTTCATCAACTCCCTTTAGTCCGTACCCTAAACTACTTAAAAATTCCAATTTCCTTACAAAGTGACCTAAGACGGTCTTTCACATATCACATAGTTCTTCCAATCCAAATCAACTTATGATCTATACACATCATCAAAAGGACGGTTATCTCAGTTAGTCTATCAACTGCCATCTAAACCCATGCTACAACTACTTCCATTAAATTTGGATAGCTCACTAGTAGCACCTATACACTTCTTTCTCACTTTTCTTCATGATTTTTTTTATACCCAACACTTTCTTTATACCAACACAATGTCCTACCATACATCACGATGTGATGCTTCCCATCGTTTCTTCCCTTTCCATAATCCTTCATAAGGCATTCTATACATATTAGGCTAACTTTACGCAAAACCCTCTATTCCATCACATCCGTACGCAATCCTTCCAACTTCTCAACTACGTAACTTCTCATTCCTCTTGAAATATGAGATGAATTAGTTAGTCTATCGACTATCACCCAACTCTCGTCGTACTTATTCCTCCATCCCATTATGTATCCCTTTCTCCAATTACGTCCTTACATCGCCCTTTCTAAGCTACTCCTATCTATGTAGGAAGTATAGTCTACGTCCCATTTCTCCATATGATTGTCCAAGCCACGCAACCTACCTGTTGACGCGTTCTCTGCTTTAGACAACTCAACTCGTGCAACCTACATCCTTCATCCAAACCACCCTAAGACGTCATCCATATAGTTCAAGTTCGTCTTAGCTTCACTTCATTCTTCTTATTCCATGTCTCATCAACCATGCTTGCCTTTCCCAGATGGTACTTGGCCTTGCAATTTTCTTTCATCACTTAACTCCACCCATCACCTTTTCCAAATGTTCAATCAAGATGATTAAATATATGTTGGAGACGTTCATGATGTGTATAGATCATTCTCTACGTCTCGTACCCGAAATGCCTCTAGCATTCTAGGCAGATATAACAATCCAGCTCCACTAACTAAGTCTATCTAGTCATCTATACGCCAAAATATTCCAAGTAGCTTCACTTGTTTTTTTTCTCACAACCAGTTCTCATACTACCTCCTAATAGGGACAGACTAGAGTTACATGTGATTCCATGCGGATCACACTCTCATCTTATACCCACATTAGTTTCCATTTGTCTACTAAGCCAAATTTTGAATTCTTATTCAAATCTCATACTTTTATTTTGATCTTGCACCCAACATGAGGCATTTTCAATCATCATCTTCTAGGAATACTTGGTTCTCTCCTTCCATGGTTCTCCCTTATTCCTACACTATCCCGTCCAACAAAAATTCCATACTTCATTCTCAAATCTATGGAAATCACTAGTGCATTAGATAATGCATAGCTGTCTCTTCCAAAGATCTTTCATAACCCCTTCACAAAACCGACTCTCTAATCACTTCTCCATGAAACTTATTCAGCTCAGCTTCACTTCTCATCCCTCGATATTGATTGCCACAAAAATTATATCCGCGTAGTCACTCGACTCCCCTTGTTACATCCACAAGTTCTTAATCTCCCATGTCATGTATTCATTTCATCATGATCCACCGGTTCACCTCTTTGTATCTCCACTCTGATACTCGATCTGCCCTTCTTCGTCACGAATCATACGTAAATTTTCCATCATAGTGCTTGTCACCTTTCCAGTCCTCGCAACTTTTGTGAATCCTTCGAAATCTCTTGCATCCTTCTTGCAGCCGACACGTAATCCTTTCAGCTCCTTGCTTTGCGATGTAGCTCTTTACGCACTCCTTCTCGTCTCCATGATGTTACCTAGGAACTTCACACTACCAGTAGCTTCTAACTTCAACTCATCTACCACAATATTTCTAAAAGTACTTCAACCCCTCAATGGCTCACTCTTCCTTACTTGTTGTACTTCACCGTTAATCAGCCTCCTACCAATCATTCTTTCACATTCCTGTTTTCCTTCACGTGTCTACTACTACCTTGCCTCCATAACTATACCAATCTCTTGCGTGTTATTTACCCAACCTTTCCATTAGTATATATACTTTCTACTCTACCCTCATATCCGCTAGTACTTTCATCAATCTCCTAATGGTAATTGAACCAACTTCTCATAGCATGACTTCTCGTTCCCACTACCAGTCAACTAACTTTACTTACTCTCTTATTCCCGTAACCAATCTAAGTTTCCAAACTCTACAAATCTTAATCATTCCTTCAACACAACCTTTAAACCAAAACACATTTCTCCATTCTAATATCTAACCGTAAGTAATACTACCCAACTCTATCCACTCATCCTAACGTTTCCACAAGCGCATAACTAAATCAGCCATGACGTGTAACAAAAGAATTCCAAACAATCGTGTCCCAATAAAATATAGGGTAAAACGAACCCTAGACAAAACAACTGAAAAAAAAACAATGTAATCCGAAAGATCAATGGAGTGTGCCAACAACGAAAAATTTAGACTCTTCACGATTAGTATTACCAAATCTCGATACCTTAGAAAATTTTTAAACTTTCGTCCCAATTACTTACTTCTCATAAGAACCAAACTCCAATACTACTAAAATCAATCATACTCATTTTTAACCAATAACTCATCCTTTATCTTCATCATTCTATCAAGATATCAACTAGTTATTATACTACAATCTTATTCTAACCATTATCTTGTTTACCCATATTAAACTTATTTCACTTGTTATTATGAAACCAATAGATGTTTATAAAATACATTGTTTTTTTTTTCATTTAGGTTGGTTATAACTAAACTACTACACGTTTACAAGGTGTGGTGTTATTATTATCATTACTATAATAAAATCTCCTTTTTTTACTCTTTCCGTCTTAGTTAAATTATTCTAAAATTTTAACTCCACTTAAGAAAATTATTGTAAAATTTCTTTACCCCTTTAAAATATATTATCACATGTTACATAGAAGACTAATCCAATTATTTTCAAGACATTTTTTTATAACTTACTACTACAACTAAAAAAATGTAAGTTACGATATCATACCATACACTTACAAATTATTTTCAAAACCGTTTCTTATAATTAGCCAGACTTATTTGCAAGAAAATTTAGTAGTTCGTATTAATAAAAATACATACCCGAATGTAGACACACATCCAAAAGACTCAAAACGTCGTTGGAACTCCATCAAACTCCAGCACCATAAAACACGAATAAACACAAGGTACGTTCAAGTTATAATAACTAGTGTACGACCATATATCATAACTTAACACATAGTAGTATATATACATCCGCATATATATACCTATTAAATCACCCAAAACATACTCGTTACCATACATGTCAGATCAACCAATCGCGTCATACACTCTTTTTTTTTCTACGAGTAACCACCATCTTACCACAAGGCATAAAACCCATCACTAAAACTAGTCCATATCGTGTGACCCCATAATAACACAACATGACTATAACCCAAAACAATAACACACTAAAAAATATCCATATCGTAGGCAACCGTTACATAAACCCATATACTATACATATACCAATAATCCACATCTCATCATATACAAGCATTTACTAACCCTCTTTCATGCAATCATACTTAGGAATCCATTGAAGTTGTGGTACTTGTATAACTATGTTGGCCACCATACTTATACAATTACCCTTTCCCCAATGCACTCCCTCCTATGATGACACTTATAAGAATCAATACAACACATAACACATAAATCCATCAACTCACCTAAGCACATAACCACATAAACAATAAGGTCAAAAACTCCAACTAATAAAATTACGTAGTCAAACTCTTGGAATACAGAAATCCATAGTTTAGCTAAAACAGCATAGACAAAATCCAAAACGAAAACATAATCAATTATAAGTCATGTCGCCCATCAGAATGGAAACACCTTAAAATCCTTCCTACCCATGTACTCCTAGTAACTCGAACCACCACACGATTCTTAGGGAACATGACTTAAACATCAAAAGAAAAATAACATAACTCAGGTACATAAAATAACTAAACAAAAGATAGAAACTACCTTGTACCAAATTATGTACTATAATGTACAATTTAAGCAAAATACAACAATGACTAGCGTGGACGATTATGGTTCAACCCGCACTAGTCACAACCCGAAAAGAAAATAACATGTGGATAAGTATGAACTACTATGGTTCAACCCATACTAGTCAAAACTTAACAAACATCGCAAGTAAAAACCAATAACATCCAGAAAACTTTAATTAATATAAAATGCACACATACTCCTATGATGCCTATATGCAGGGACCCTTAAGCTATACACTAGGTTATTAGACTAGGCAACCTAATTCTCTATAACTATTGTCTCTGATACCATTCTGTCACACCCCACCATGGCGGAATATGGGGCGTGACGTATGGATATCATCACAACATATCGTGTCTATAGAGATAACTAAATGAACTAAGAAATGTCATAAAATGGTAACACAAATGTCATGACAATATCTCAACAAAGCAGGAGTCTAGGCAAGTAGGTAACAGTCCTACCTCTTACCCAAGACAAACAATACATAAACAAAGAAAACATATAGGTGTCAACAGTATCACTTATTAAACAAACAAAAGAAACTAAGAAGGAACGAGGATCTCCTTCAATATGCAATCCTAATGCCTCCAAAACTAGCCACTTCTATTCTCAAGCTTAACCACATTCTCACCTGAAAGAGACACTAAAACACGTCAACATAAAGTTGGTGAGAGTCATAGGTTTAGACTCCAACGCCAAAATCAAACCATAAGATGTGAACAACAACCACTAACAAAAGAACATATGGGCAATGTGATACAAACATGCATTAAAAACTAATATTCAAGATTTAACAAACCAAACCAAATCTAAATCCAAGGCTCCCAGCCTTACCAAACACCATGGTCCCATAGGCGCCCATACACCTATGTACAAATCCCAAGGCCCCGCATTGTCATTATACATAGGTCCCATAGATGCTCACACATCTATGTACCTCCCCAAGGCCCCGCCTTGTCAACATCCCCTTGGTACCAAGTCAAATCACAAAACAATCATGAATCAGTTAGCAGTTAATCACATAAGTATGCACAAGTCCATCACCAAACACAAAACATTCATAGCATAATTTATAAAAACAAGACAGTGTCTCTTCCATCCCATCTGGAAGTCAAAATCATTAGTAGACATGGGACTATGAAACTCACCTGATTGAGCTTCTCCCAATAATCCGTGCACTAGCAATAAGCTAACAAACAAAAACACAAAATCAAAACATGAACCAAACACTAAGATGGCTCATCAACCTATGATGGACATCTAACCTTCTCCCATATATATAACTCATTTATATGCTCTAAGCATCTTATTACACCCCTCTATAAAGCCCTTAACTTAGTTTACTTCATAACCCGTCCCGTTAACATTTTACCCAAAACAGTCTCGGTTTTTAAGTCTCCAAACTATAAGCCAAACGCCCACCAAACCATACCCATGACCTCTGTAAAGGAAACCCTATGCCCTTACATATGTTAGATAACTCCTCCTTTTTGACCCAACCTTAAAGCTACTGTTAAGGCCCCGATATATATATATATATATATATATATATATATACTTTTGTCTATCCGAATTTTACTAATTTTGAACATACAAAAAGTTTGTTATGATTAGGTGGTCTTACCCTAACCCACAATCTTAGCCCCAATTCAGATACTTCCTATAATATATAAACCAACTCCCATGTTCGTTTGAAAGTCCCAATATAACACTAAGTACCCCAAACAACCCAAAACATAAAAAGAAAACAGGCTGATTTCAAAACCGTTTTGACCTACGACTGTTGTAACCTATTTTTTACCCACTTCCCGACCTCCAATTTAGTTCTCGTTTCTTGCATTTGAAAGCCAACTCAAATACCTTTCTAGGGATACTTGGATCGCAAATAAGAGTTTATAGAACTCTAGATATCATCAAAACAATTGACCTAAAATTATGCCCAGTTTTTAAAAAACGAATTTAATTAAATTAACCTAATTAATTATACATAAACCCTAATTAAAACATAAAAACAATTTCCAATGATAAAAACCTATTAATTACATCTTTAATTACAGATTGTTAACAAAATCTAATTAAAAATTATGAATGTCAAACCCTAATCCATCATATTAGGTTACATACGTAAATTAAACGTTAATTAAGCATAGTTTTAGAGCATACCTTAAACCATAATTAAATAATTGGGTTTTCTTCATCCACCATTGTTAATCACGACTCACATTAGCTTTGGGAGAAAGAAAAATCGTTTTGGGGGCTAAAGGGAGTAATATGGGTAATTAAAACTAACCAGGAAGCCTAATAGTACTCAAACTGGGCTCCCCTTCCTTTCTTTAAGCAAAATTTGGCCCAAAACCAAGCCCAACACCCTATGGCCAACTTTTTTAACTATATTACTGTAAATTAACTATTAATTATTATTACCTTAAATTCCCTTAATTTATTTCAGCTCCAAAAGCCTCCCGAACCTCAAAACCGTAAAACTAGTCAAATTTACGCGTATACCGTAAAAGACATAAAATATACAGTTTTATAAAAACTCTTGAAATATGAAATAAACTAATTAAATAAGTCCTAAATGACTTAAAACCATCCCGAAAAATACTCCCGTGACTAAATACCTCATCCGAGACCTCGAAATGCTAAACCGTAAATCGTAAAAATACGATTTTCTATAATACATATACGTATACGTAAACTACTAAATAACACCATCTCATTTCATAGTCACTACCATGTGAGCTCCTGAACATGAAATCATCACACATCGTTTCACTCACAAGGTACCCCGTACCGGAAACGATATCCAAACCACAATCTATACACAACAATTAGCACATAAACACGTAAAGACAAGTAACTAGCACAAAATAAAACTAAGTGACGAACCTCAAAACCGCGGTTGTCACACGAGGTAAGGTCGCAATTTCTCAAAAGCATACACCACGGCAAGGATATCCTTTTCCGTTGTAGTGTATTTAAGTTGAGCCTCGGTCATCGTCTTACTAGCATAGTGAATAGGCAAGAAGTGCTTTTCATGACGTTGCCCCAATACGGCCCCAATACGGCCCCAATAGCGTAGTCACTAGCATGACACATGAGCTCAAAGGGGAGGTTCCAATTGGGAGCAACAAGAATGGGAGCTTTGGTAAGTTTCCTCTTAAGGATTTCAAAGGCTCGTACACAATCTTCGTTAAAGATGAAAGGTGCATCTTTTTCGAGGAGATGTGTAACGGTTTTGGGATGAGGTAATTTGGCGATGACGTCTACCTTAGCTTTATCTACCTCAATCCCCGCTTTCGAGACCTTGTGCCCTAAGACGATTCCTTCCTTAACCATAAAATGACATTTTTCCCAATTAAGCACAAGGTTGGTTTCCTCACAACGTTTTAACATTCTCTCAAGATTCGACAAACACGAAGTGAACGAACAACCAAACACGGAAAAATCATCCATAAAGACTTCCATCGTCTTCTCGATCATGTCATGAAAAATACCCATCATGCACCTTTGAAATGTTCCCGGTGCATTGCAAAGTCCGAATGGCATTCTACGATAGGCAAACGTTCCATATGGACACGTAAACGTAGTTTTTTCTTGATCACAAGGATCGATGGGGATTTGGAATTAACCGGAAAAACCATCTAAAAAGCAATTGAAATCGTTTCCCGCAAGTCGCTCGAACATTTGGTCCATGAAGGGCAAGGGAAAGTGGTCTTTACGAGTGGCGTCATTCAACTTACGATAGTCGATACACACCCTCTGTAAAACCCGCTTTAAAAATACCTTAGAACATAAATTTCATGAATGTACATATAAATTTAAACAATACGAATAATTAATATTACACGAGCCACAAATATTATTATCTAATTATAGTATATTAATTAAACACGATAAATAAATTACGTATTTAAATGTTACGTATAACTTGTATAAGAAAAATTATAAGGATTCACGACATTTAGAAACACGAATACGTGTAATATTTAACAAAACGCGAATTATACATATAAAAATAAAGCAAAGTAAAGGGCTGTTTTGGACAAGAAAGGAAAATGGAGATGGGTCGAGGCCCATGTGTATTACAAACCGACTAGAAAAAAAAAGGACGAGAGTTATTTTTTTCCTTTTATTGTGTCGACACATCAAAAACCCTAAACATAATAACAAGTCGATCGTTATATTTTTTTTGTTGTCTCCCCCTGCTGCCTTCGACTCACCAACAGAAAACAAGAAGGTCGCGGATCTGATTTAAAAACAAAGTTGTTGTGTCGTTCATTCTATCCTAAACCCTAACACGTATAAGGTACTCGCATAATCCTTAATTCTGTCTATTTAATCATGTTAATATTCATGATTCGTTCAAAACAGTGGTCAAGGCATGTTAATAAAGATAAGTAAACATGGGTTCGAGATTTGTTATGTTGTGCGTGTTGTTGTATACACAAACCGAGACCATTCATGGTCTCGGTGGTGAAATCCTTCCAGCAGCCGCAAACCCTTATAGGTGGCTGTGTGGTTTTCGTAAGATCAATGGGAACACAAACCCTAACAGTGGGTTATAGTCAAAAATGGTGGGAACCGAGACCCCATTGGTCTTGATGGTAATCTACTAGCAAACAGCGGGTAAATACAATAGTCAGCGGGTAGTTTTAACCAAACAACAGGAACTTAATTGAACCAGTGGCTAAATTTAACAAGCAGCAGGAAACAAGGCTAATAGGCTATATTCTGGACGTATCTTGGACAGCACTGCTGTTCAAGATATTGGACAGTACTGTTTTAAAGATATTGGAGAAAACTGGGGTATATGTTGGACAGAACAGAAAAACAGGATTTATGGGACATCATTGGTTCTTTTGGGGTACTTTGCTAGGTTGTTTGTTTTGTGCGACCGAGACACGGGTGTCTCGGTAGGCTTGGGTATGTTAGAACACTTCATAAAACAAGAATAATATTAGTATTTTTTAGAGGTTATAATTAAATAATTTACGTGACCTAAGTATATTTAATTAACGATATTAACCCAAGTATTTGTTAGCGTAATTAAATTAATAACTAGACTTAATTTAATTGCGTAATTATCAAGTTTTAGTAAAGTTTATTATTTAGGCTTACCTTATTATTAATTTAAGATCCCAAATAAATCACTCATTTTATTATTAACTAATAATTATTATTATTTCTAGCGTAAGTATTTATTACATATTGTTAACAAGATATAGGAATATGTTGAAGTGGCAATTGAGATAGTGAGAATCCATATATTCAGTCATACATCATAGCCAAATGAAAAAATTTCTGAGCAAATTCACCGCTTTATTTATTTATCAAATGGGGAATTACATATTTATTGATATTACATTAGCCAAAACTACTGGATGTTATACGTACGTGACGCCACCAAAGCAGTCGCAAAAGGGAAAGGCGATCCCCAAGCAACAACTCATCTAGCTCTGATTCAGACGATCGTCATCCTAGACGTAGTAGATCAAGGCGCTCTTCTTCAGAAACCTCATAAAGCGAGTCCGATCCTTATCGGCCTTCTAGGGATGAGGACCGAGATTTTTCTCAACCGTGGAGACGAGGTAGAGCGAACGCTTTTACAAAGCGTATTCAGTATTACGTGGATAGAAAAAAAAATGTCGCATGCCATCAAATGTCAAAACATATGACGGTACAACAGACCCAGATGATCATCTAATAGTTTTCGAATCACAAGCAGGAATTGAGCAATGGCCTGATCCCACATGGTGCAACATGTTCAATTCCACCCTTGTAGGAAATGCACAAAATAGGTTCGACAAGCTTTCGCGACGAACCATTAATGGATTCGAAGAACTAAGAAAGGCTTTCAAAAGAAACTACATACAACAAAAGAAGTGTGACAAATGCGTTGTATCACTCGCAAGAGTCAAACAAAAACAGGGAGAATATCTGGAAGATTTTGTAGAATGCTTCAAAAATGAATGCATTCATATCAAGGAATGTCCTGAAATCCTAGAAATATACTGCTTCATGGCTAGGATAAACAACCCACATCTGATACGAAAGTTAAACGAAAAAATTCCAAAAACTTTCGATGGGGTAATGTGACGGGTAAGATCCTTCATACAGGGAGAAACTGCGGCTGCGGATAGTAGGCGAAACACATCCAATTACAGATCTCATGATATACCTAAAAGGCAGGTTAATGGTCGAAACCTAGATCGCCAAGGAAGTTAAGGGGGGGGGGGGGGGGGGGGGACGTGATAACAACATCAAATTCACACCCCTAAAGTTGACTCCGAGAGAGATATTCATATCAGAAGGCGCGAACTTCCCAAAACCTCCACCAATGACCACCCTGGTTGAAAGGCACATAGGTAATAGACACTGTGAATACCACGGAGAAAAGGGGCACGCCAAAAATGAGTGAATACAATTACAAAAACACATAGAGAGTCTAGTAAAGTCTGGCAAGCTAAAACACCTTGTCAAAGAAAACATAGAGGAGGGGAAGCTGAAACCAAAGGACAAGTCACGACCATTTATAGGGTACACACGTGGCAACGCAGAACGAAACAGAAAGTGAGCCAAAAAATTTCTAGAGGGACATACATCTTGTTCCCACCCCTCAGTACAAGCAACGTCACAAGCAGACCATTGACAATAGAAGTCAGCACCGGGGATCACATTATCTACCATATGTACGTCGATGGAGGCTCTTCAGCGGAAATCATGTATGAACATTGCTTCTCACAGGTAAGCCTGGAAATTAAGAACCAGATGATACCCGCTACCTCACCATTGATTGGCTTCAGCGGGGAGGCAGTCTGGCCTTTAGGCCAGCTAAGAGTACTAGTAACGGTAGGAGATGACGAGAATTCAACTACAGTTTCGATGAACTTCCTAGTAATCTATTCATCATCGCAGCACAATGGCATCATCGGAGGACCGACAATCCTAGCAATGCGAGCCGTACCTTCCACAACCCATGGCATGATGAAGTTCCCAGTAGAAGGAGGAATCGTCACAATCTTCAACACACCCGTACCATTCTCAGAGTGCAATACGATTGCGGAGCCACCAAGAGTGACAGCGGAGCCGAAATTGTCATCACCACCAAACCTGAAAGTAGCCATTCACCCAGATTTCCCAGAACAAGAAGTAATGATCGGAGGAACGCTATATGACCAAGGGAGGAGGAATATGTGTAAACTCCTAAAAAGTAATATGGATATCTTCGCATGGGAACTAAAAGATATGACAGGGGTACCACGCTTAATAGCGGAGCATAAGCTACAAATCCGTGAAGGATACCCTCTGGTAAGGCAAAAGAAACGCGGACAAGCCCCAAAACACAGTAAAGCAATACTCGACGAAGTGAAAAAGCTAGTAGATGCAGTGATCATGCGAGAAGTCTATTACCACGACTGGCTCTTCAACCCAGTTATGGTCAAAAAGCACGACGGCAGTTAACGTATGTGTGTTGACTTCAAATACCTCAACAAAGCCTATCCTCAAGATTGCTACCCGCTCCCAGAAATAGACTGGAAAATTGAATCGTTGTGCGGATATCCCTTTAAATTCTTTTTAGATGCATATAAATGATATCACCAAATACAAATGGCGAAGCAAGATGAGGAAAAAACAGCATTTCACACTAGTCTGGGAGTCTACTGCTACACAAAGATGCCTTTTGGACTAAAAATGCGGGAGCTACCTATCATCGATTGGTAGACAAGGAATTCAACAACCAAATTGGACGAAATTTAGAGGTCTATTTTGATGACTTAGTCATAAGAAGTCGTACAGAGGGAGAACTCATCCGTGACATTGAAGAGACCTATGCCACACTTAGGAAAATCAATATGAAGCTTAATCCCAAGAAGTGCACTTTCGATGCTACGTAAGGCATGTTCTTAGGATACATGATAGATCCTAACGGCATTAAGCCTTGCCTAGAAAGACGAACGCAGTAATACAACCCCAGAGCCCAAGAATGTTGAAAGAAGTGTAATCTCTCAACGGGAAGCTAGCAGGGCTAAACAAATTCCTCTCCAATTCAGCAGAAAAATCACTTCCTATGTTAAAAACACTCAAGAAGTGCATAAAAAGGGGAGACTTAAATTGGAAAAAAGAGGCAGAAGAAGCTTTCGACCAGCTAAAGGAGCATTTAGCAGCGCTACCAATGTTGGTCACACCTAGACCAAAGGAGGGATTGATTATATACCTATCGGCTACACATGGAGCAATCAACGGAATACTAATGATAGACAGGGAGAATGAGCAGACATCAATCTACTTCATAAGCAGGGCACTACAAAGCTCGGAGTTGAACTAAAAAGACTACGCCGGTACTTTCAGTCGCATCTCATAGCTATGATCACATATCAACCGATAAAACAGATTATATCAAAACCGGACGTGGTAGGAAGACTATGGAAGTGGAGTGTTCTGCTTGGCAAACACAACATCACGTACAGACCACGTACCGCAGTCAAAGGGCAATTCCAGGCCGACCTTATTATAGAAAAGCCAGAAGATGAGTAACTGACACCCAAGAAGGAGGAGGAACCCGAAGACCCTTGGGTCTTGTTCTCTAACGGATCCTCTTGCGTCAAAGGATTGGGTGCATTCCTTATCCTAACTAACCCCGAAGGTATGGAATTCACGTATGCCTTACGCTTTGAATTTACAGCCACAAATAATGAAGCCGAGTACGTAGCGCTGATAGCAAAGCTGAGAATCATAGCCCGCATGGGCGTACGTAACCTCGAAGCAAATATGGATTCTCGCCTAGTGGCAAATCACAATCTGGGCGAGTACGAGGCAAAAGAGGATAATATGGTCCAGTACCTACAAAAAACCAAGTCATTGATTGAAGGCTTCAACAAGTTTACAATATGGAAATTCCCGAGAGGGGAAAACAAAAAATTGGCGCCCTCAGTAAAATAGCATCCATCAGCTTCGTGCACCTATCAAAACAGGTCCTGGTGGAGATCCTAAAGGACAAATCCATAGCGGAAGCAAATATATCATCGGTCGTAGAAGATGAGGGAACTACATGGATGACCCCAATCATCGACTACTTGACTAACAAAACACTCCCGCATGACGAGACTGAAGCCAGACGAATCCGCAAGCACTCACGGCAGTTCGAGGTCAGGAATGGAATCCTTTACAAGCGATCATTCCTACAACCATGGTTACGATGTGTAGGACCACGATAGGCGAACTACGTCATCAGTGAGATTCATAAAGGGTCTTACGGCATGCACGCAGGGCATAGATCGTTGGTGGCGAGGGCGCTACGCAACGGCTATTATTGGTCGACCATGCACGAAGACGCACGAAAACTTATCTTAAAGTGCAACGATTGCCAAGTTCATAGACTAGTAACACGTCAACCCCAGCAAGAGCTAACACCCATCACGTCTCCTTGGCTATTATATAAATGGGGAATCTATATTACAGGTGTGAGACCCCCGAAATCAGGCAAAGAAACATGTAGGCAGCAAGGGGGTGCCACGTCATGGTACAAGAAACAATGAATTATTGTTGACACAAAGTTGACGTAATAAAAACATATACATTACATCATAAAAATCAGAGTTTTTAAACAAAGGTCCCAAAGTTTTATAAGCGGAAAAATCTATTATTTAATTATGGTTTTGTAACTTATAGTTACCAAGAATACATGATAAACTTCTGAAAGTTTTTAGATAAAATCAAAGTTTAAATATACACAGAAATCTCCAAGCTGCGATAATATCTTACGGGCTCTCATCCAAGCAGAGCTAAGTATTAATACCAGTATTACGTTTCAATGCGATGCTCAGATTTGTCAAACCAGTATTACTACTCATATGATTTGGAATATTTATATAATGCCATTTGTAAACACATGAATCAAAATAATTTACGAAACTTTTCGCTAGTAAATTGGTTAGATGTTTAAGTCAACAATTTTATTGTTACGAGAATTTTTTACAAGACCAATTGTTGAACTATTTGGTAAATTACATTGTAAAACAGTGACCAATGTAGAATATTTTGTAAAATGTTTCGCAAACGATACCAATTTAAATTCATATGATGACACTATGATAGCTTAAAAAATAGCGAGTGGGTTACATGAGGGTAATAAAGAGTAGTTCAAGACAATTAATGAAATCGTTACAAGTTGATAAAGTTGGTTTTACGTATGAATTTAATTGTCTTGAACTACTCTTTATTACCCTCATGTTTGCGATTTCATTAATTGTCTTGAACTACTCTTTACGACCACGTAACCATATGAATTTACGTATGAAGAATACAAATAAATGTAATACGTTGGAAAATTCAAGAAGCACTAATAAAAGAATAAAATAATACCGGGAAAATACGAGTTCTTACAGTCGACCCCCCTAAAGGAACTTTGGTCCCTTAGAGTTCCACTGGAGACAGAAAAAGATGCAAACAAAGGAGATACATAGTTTAGAACTGATTCATTATTTCCAGGTAATTTCTGTACCACGACGTACCCTAACAATTAGAATTCACTATGCTTCAGTTTCTTAACTCCTTTTCTAATAAATTTTCAAACTTGGATTAAAATAATGAACTTTCAGTACGGAGAAATATCAAGAGATAGAATGAAACAAGAGTTGCTTACACGAACAAGGTGAGCAAAAATGAATCAAGATTGTTAACTAATAAGGAACCGCAAATCACGCAACTATAAAACATGACAATTTACTTATTAGAAAAATAGAGGGGAAATATGAATTACATATAGACATTTGAATTACATGTTATCACAATTATTTGTCTAGGATTTGGTATTACTTTCAAATTTATCTTAAGTATTTTCTTGATTAAAAGAAAATTTTACAAGGTTTAGTGATTTGAAATCAAACTATATATATTTAGTGGGTAAGCAGTTGCTAAATCTTTTTCTTGATCAGGATTTCAAATCCAAAAAGTAGAACAGTTCAAAATAGTTATCTTGGTCGGCTTAAGAACTTATGGATGACTATATGAAATTATTGTTAAAAACTCAGATTTATCGTTATCATTAGAGAAAAGTAAATTTTCAAATTATTTAGAATCATTGAAAGAAATTATAAATTAAGTCGATAATTTCATTACATTGAAAGTAGAGTATGACAGAATCAAATACTTTAAAAGATAAAGCATGCCATCCTATTAAACATTAGTTCTAAATCTACCAAATAAGATGTATAGATCCAATATCAAACTTGAAACAGGTATTTTGGTAATTTAAACATTTGATAAAATATGTAAAAAGTTCTTAAAAATTCATAATAACTTTTAGAAATCCAAGAAAGTGTTTACTGCACCAAATGGTAAACATCTGACATATTTTGGTTTTCAAAAGATGACCAGATAGCAAACGAGTATGAAACGAATAACAATCAACAAGGAACCAAACGTTTAGCAAGTAAACAATTCTTGAGTGAGGTTGGTGTCACCAACAATGCCTTATTAATTTCTCAGTGGTCGGTATATGATCAAAAGAGAAAAGCCACACAATAAATTTTCGAATCACAAAAAATTCTTAAGGAGTCACTTGGGAGTAATTCCAGTAGGATGAACAACATTAGCAATAAGAGGCGAAATCAACATATGGTTCGCACGAATGAATTTCAAGACAATAGAGTCTAACACACATCATGACAAATACACGAAATCATTGTTCACGTCCAGTCATAAATCACTATTCGCATCCAGAGACGTTTTGAAGGACTACCAAAATAGATAGAGAAGGTCGATTGATGTAGAGGCATAACAATGTTGATACTTTCAAGTCTGGTATCAATGGTAAGAAATTAGACAAGTGGTACCGAGAATCATATCACGAAGGAAAATGAGGTAACAAGTAAAACAAAGATCATTGAGTAAGGAAATATGTACATGAGGCATGTTATTTGTTCAAGAAAAGATAAGGGATCATATGTGTATGTCGCGAACTGGTGCTACCCGCATAAGATGTAAAAGTTTTCAAAACTTTCATTTATCTATTTTTTTTCCGAAACACAAGTAAAAAGTTGGTTCTTGGCCAAATATTTAAGGTGACTACTATTTAGCCTCGCATGGCTCCTTCTAAATTACGCATAGGTGATCAGGCCAGGCATAATTTAGGACTAGCAATGTGATGCTCAGCTTTGTCAAACCAGTATAACATTTCATATGATTTATAATATGTATATAATGCCATTTGTAAAAACAGGAATCAAAATAATTTATGAAACTTTTCCTCAGTAAGTAATTGCCTAGATGTTTAAATCAACAATTTTATTGTTACGAGAATTCTTTACAAGACCAATTGTAGAACAATTTGGGAAATTACATTGTAAAACAATGACCAATGTAGAACATTTTGTAAAATGTTTCACAAACGATACTGATTTAAATTCATATGGTGACACGATGATAGCTTATAAAATAGCGATTGGGTTACATGAGGGTAATAAAGAGTAGTTCAAGACAATTAATCAAATGGTTACAAGTTGATAAAGTTTCAAAAGTTCAAACATCACGTACAGACCACATACCACAGTCAAAGGGAAAATCCAGGCAGACTTTATTATAGAAAAGCAAGAGGTTGAGGAACTGACGCCCAAGAAGGAGGAGGAACCCCAAGACCCTTGGTCCTTGTTTTCTGACAGATCCTCTTGCGTCAACGGATCGGGTGCATGCCTTATCCTAACTAACCTCGAAGGTATAGAATTCACATATGCCTTACGCTTTGAATTTACAACCACAAATAATGTAGCCGAGTACGTAGCGCTGATAGCAGAGCTGATAATCGTAGCTCGCATGGGCATACGTAACCTCTAAGCAAATGTGGATTCTCGCCTAGTGGCAAATCAAATTCTGGGCGAGTACGAAGCAAAAGAGGATAATATGATCTAGTACCTAACAAAAAACCAAGTCACTGATTGAAGGCTTTAGCAAGTTTACAATATGGCAAGTCCCGAGAGGGGAAAACAAAAAAGCTGACACCCTCAGTAAAATAGCATCCACCAGCTGCGTGCACCTGTCAAAAGAGATATCATTGACTACTTGTGGAGATCCTAAAGGACAAATCCATAAGAGATATCATCGGTCGTAGAAGAAGAGGGAACTACATGGATGACCCCGATCATTGACTACTTGACTAACAAAACACTCCTGGATGACGAGACTGAGGCCAGACGAATCCGCAGGCACTCACGGCAGTTCGAGGTCAGGAATGGAATCCTTTACAAGCGATCATTCCTACAACCATGGTTACGATGACAGGAGAACTACGTCATCAGTGAGATTCATGAAGGGTCTTGCGGCATGCACGCATGGCCTAGATTGGTTGTGGCGAGGATGCTACGCAACGGCTATTATTGGTCGACCATGCACGAAGACGCACGAAAACTTATCTTAAAGTGAAACGATTGCCAAGTCCATAAACTAGTACCACGTCAATCCCAGCAAGAGCTAACACCCATCACGTCTCCTTGGCTATTTTATAAATGTGGAATCGATATTACAGGTGTGAGACCCCCGAAATCAGGCAAGGAAACATGTAGGCAGCAAGGGGGTTCCACGTCATGGTACAAGAAACAATGAATTTTTGTTGACATAAAGTTGACGTAATAAAAACATATACGTTACATCATAAAAATCAGAGTTTTTAAACAAAGGTCCCAGAGTTTTATAAGCGGAAAAATCTGTTACTTAATTATGGTTTTGTAACTTCTATTTACCAAGAATACATGATAAACTTCTAACAGTTTTTAGATAAAACTAAAGTTTAAATATACACAGAAATCTTCAAGCTGCGATAATATCTTGTAGGCTCCCATCCAAGCCAAGCAAAGTATTAATACAAGTATTACATTTCAATGCGATGCTCAGCTATGTCAAACCAGAATTACATTTCATATGATTTAGAATATGTATATAATGCCATTTGTAAAAATAGGAATCAAAATAATTTATGAAACTTTTCGCCAGTAACTAATTGTTGAACAATTTGGGAAATTACATTGTAAAACAGTGACCAATGTAGAACATTTTGTATAATGTTTCAGAAATGATACCAATTTAAATTCATTAGGTGACACGATGATAGCTTACAAAATAGCGAGTGGGTTAGATGAGGGTAATAAAGAGTAGTTCAAGACAATTAATGAAATGGTTAAAAGTTGATAAAGTTTCAAAAGGTTTAGCTGGAATCGTCTTGAGACACGTGTAAAAATTAGTAGACATGGGACTATGAAACTCACCTGATTGAGCTTCTCCCAATAATCCGTGCACTAGCAAAAAGCTAACAAACAAAAACACAAAATCAAAACATGAACCAAACACTAAGATGGCTCATCAACCTATGATGGACATCTAACCTTCTCCCATATATATACCTCATTTATATGCTCTAAGCATCTCATTACACCCCTCTATAAAGCCCTTAACTTAGTTTACTTCATAACCCGTCCCATTAACATTTTACCCAAAACAGTCCCGGTTTTTAAGTCTCCAAACTATAAGCCAAACGCCCACCTAACCATACTCATGACCTCTGTAAAGGAAACCATATGCCCTTACATATGTTAGATAACTCCTCCTTTTTGACCCAACCTTAAAGCTACTGTTAAGGCCCCGATATATATATATATATATATATATATATATATATATATATATATATATATATATATATATATATATATATATATATATATATATATATATATATATATATATATATATATATATATATATATATATATATATATATATATATATATATATATATATATATATATATATACTTTTGTATATCAGAATTTTACTGATTTTGAACATACAAAAAGTTTGTTATAATTAGGGGGTCTTACCCTAACCCACAATCTTAGCCCCAATTCGGATACTTCCTATAATATATAAACCAACTCCCATGTTCGTTTGAAAGTCCCAATATAACACTAAGTACCCCAAACAACCCAAAACATAAAAAGAAAATAGGCTGATTTCAAAACTGTTTTGACCTTCGACTGTTGTAACCTGTTTTTTACCCACTTCCCACCTCCAATTTAGTTCTCGTTTCTTGCATTTGAAAGCCAAAGGGATACTTGGATCGCAAAATAAGAGTTTATAGAGCTCTAGATATCATCAAAAAAATTGACCTAAAATTATGCCTAGTTCTTAAAAAACGAATTTAATTAAATTAACCTAATTAATTATACATAAACCCTAATTAAAACATAAAAACAATTTACAATGATAAAAAACTATTAATTACATCATTAATTACAGATTATTAACAAAATCTAATTAAAAATTATGAATGTCAAACCCTAATCCATCATATTAGGTTACATACGTTAATTAAACGTTAATTAAGCATAGTTTTAGCGCATACCTTAAACCATAATTGAATAATTGGGTTTTCTTCATCCACCATTGCTAATCACGACTCACATTAGCTTTTTGAGAAAGAAAAATCGTTTTGGGGGCTAAAGGGAGTAATATGGGTAATTAAAACTAACCAGGAAGCCTAATAGTACTCAAACTGGGCTCCCCTTCCTTTCTTTAAGCAAAATTTGGCCCAAAACCAAGCCCAACACCCTATGGCCAAATTTTTTAACTATATTACTGTAAATTAACTATTAATTATTATTACCTTAAATTCCCTTAATTTATTTCAGCTCCTAAAGCCTCCTGAACCGCAAAACCGTAAAACTAGTTAAATTTACGCGTATATCGTAAAAGACGTAAAATATACAGTTTTATAAAAACTCTTGAAATATGAAATAAACTAATTAAATAAGTCCTAATTGACTTAAAACCATCCCGAAAAATACCCCCGTGACTAAATACCTCATCCGGGACCTCGAAATGCTAAACCGTAAATCGTAAAAATACGATTTTCTATAATACATATACGTATACGTAAACCACTAAATAACACCATCTCATTTCATAGTCACTACCATGTGAGCTCATGAACATGAAATCATCACACATCGTTTCACTCACAAGGTACCCCGTACCGGAAACGATATCCAAACCACAATCTATACACACCAATTAGCACATAAACACGTAAAGACACGTAACTAGCACAAAATAAAACTAAGTGACGAACCTCAAAACCGCGGTTGTCACACGAGGTAAGGTCGGAATTTCTCAAAAGCATCCACCACGGCAAGGAATTCCTTTTCCGTTGTAGTGTATTTAAGTTGAGCCTCGGTCATCGTCTTACTATCATAGTGAATAGGCAAGAAGTGCTTTTCGCGACGTTGCCCCAATACGGCCCCAATACAGCCCCAATAGCGTAGTCACTAGCATGACACATGAGCTCAAAGGGGAGGTTCCAATTGGGAGCAATAAGAATCGGAGCTTTGGTAAGTTTCCTCTTAAGGATTTCAAAGGCTCGTACACAATCTTCGTTAAAGATGAAAGGTGCATCTTTTTCGAGGAGATGTGTAACGGTTTTGGGATGAGGTAATTTGGCGATGACGTCTACCTTAGCTTTATCTACCTCAATCCCCGCTTTCTAAACCTTGTGCCCTAAGACGATTCCTTCCTTAACCATAAAATGACATTTTTCCCAATTATGCACAAGGTTGGTTTCCTCACAACGTTTTAACATTCCCTCAAGATTCGACAAACACGAAGTGAACGAACAACCAAACACGAAAAAATCATCCATAAAGACTTCCATCGTCTTCTCGATCATGTCATGAAAAATACCCATCATGCACCTTTGAAATGTTCCCGGTGCATTGCAAAGTCCGAATGGCATTCTAAGATAGGCAAACGTTCCATATGGACACGTAAACGTAGTTTTTTCTTGATCACGAGGATCGATGGGGATTTGGAATTAACCGGAAAAACCATCTAAAAAGCAATAGAAATCGTTTCCCGCAAGTCGCTCCAACATTTGGTCCATGAAGGGCAAGGGAAAGTGGTCTTTACGAGTGGCGTCATTCAACTTACGATATTCGATACACACCCTCTGTAAAACCCGCTTTAAAAATACCTTAGAACATAAATTTCATGAATGTACATATAAATTTAAACAATACGAATAATTGATATTACACGAGCCACAAATATTATTATCTAATTATAGTATTTTAATTAAACACGATAAATAATTACGTATTTAAATGTTACGTATAACTTGTATAAGAAAAATTATAAGGATTCACGACATTTAGAAACACGAATACGTGTAACATTTAACAAAACGAGAATTATATATATAAAAATAAAGCAAAGTAAAGGGCTGTTTTGGACAAGAAAGGAAAAAGGAGATGGGTCGAGGCCCATGTGTATTACAAACCGACTAGATAAAAAAAGGACGAGAGTTATTTTTTTCCTTTTATTGTGTCGACACATCAAAAACCCTAAACATAATAACAAGTCGATCGTAATATTTTTTTTGTTGTCTCCCCCTGCTGCCGTCGACTCACCAACAGAAAACAAGAAGGTTGCGGATCTGATTTAAAAACAAGATTGTTGTGTCGTTCATTCTATCCTAAACCCTAACACGTATAAGGTACTCGCATAATCCTTAATTCTGGCTATTTAATCATGTTAATATTCATGATTCGTTAAAAACAGTGGTGAAGGCATGTTAATAAAGATAAGTAAACATGGGTTCGGGATTTGTTATGTTGTGTGTGTTGTTGTATACACAAACCGAGACCATTCATGGTCTCGGTGGTGAAATCCTTCCAGCAGCCGCAAACCCTTATAGGTGGCTGTGTGGTTTTTGTAAGATCAATGGGAACACAAACCCTAACAGTGGGTTTTAGTCAAAAATAGTGGGAAACGAGACCCCATTGGTCTCGATGGTAATCTACTAGCAAACAGCGGGTAAATACAATAGTCAGCGGGTAGTTTTAACCAAACAACAGGAACTTAATTGAACCAGTGGGTAAATTTAACAAGCAGCAAGAAACAAGGCTAATAGGCTATAGTCTGGACGTATCTTGGACAGCACTGCTGTTCAAGATATTGGACAGTACTGTTTTAAAGATTTTGGAGAAAACTAGGGTATATGTTGGACAGAACAGAAAAACAGGATTTATGGGACATCATTGGTTCTTTTGGGGTATTTTGCTAGGTTGTTTGTTTTGTGCGACCGAGACACGGGTGTCTCGATAGGCTTAGGTATGTTAAAACACTTCATAAAACAAGAATAATATTAGTATTTTTTAGAGGTTATAATTAAATAATTTACGTGACCTAAGTATATTTAATTAACGATATTTACCCAAGTATTTGTTAGCGTAATTAAATTAATAACTAGACTTAATTTAATTACGTAATTATCAAGTTTTAGTAAAGTTTATTATTTAGGCTTACCTTATTATTAATTTAAGATCCCAAATAAATCACTCATTTTAGTATTAACTAATAATTATTATTATTTCTAGCGTAAGTATTTATTACATATTGTTAACAAGATATAGGAATATGTTGAAGTGGCAATTGAGATAGTGAGAATCCATATATTGAGTCATACATCATAGCAAAATGAAAAAATTTCTGAGCAAATTTACCGCTTTATTTATTTATCAAATGGGGAATTACATATTTATTGATATTACATTAGCCAAAACTACTGGATATTATACGTACGTGACGCCACCAAAGCAGTCGCAAAAGGGAAAGGTGATCCCCAAGCAACAACTCATCTAGCTCTGATTCGGACGATCGTCATCCTAGACGTAGTAGATCAAGGCGCTCTTCTTAAGAAACCTCATAAAGCGAGTCCGATCCTTATCGGCCTTCTAGGGATGAAGACCGAGATTTTTCTCAATCGTGGAGACGAGGTAGAGCGAACGCTTTTACAAAGCGTATTCAGTATTACGTGGATAGAAAAAAAACGTCGCATGCCATCAAATTTCAAAACATATGACGGTACAACAGACCCAGATGATCATCTAATAGTTTTCGAATCACAAGCAGGAATTGAGCAATGGCCTGATCCCACATGGTGCAACATGTTCAATTCCACCCTTGTAGGAAATGCACAAAATAGGTTCGACAAGCTTTCGCGACGAACCATTAATGGATTCGAAGAACTAAGAAAGGCTTTCAAAAGAAACTACATACAACAAAAGAAGTGCGACAAAAGCATTGTATCACTCGCAAGAGTCAAACAGAAACAGGGAGAATATCTGGAAGATTTTGTAGAACGCTTCAAAAATGAATGCATTCATATCAAGGAATGTCCTGAAATCCTAGAAATATACTGCTTCATGGCTAGGATAAACAACCCACATCTGATACGAAAGTTAAACGAAAAAATTCCAAAAACTTTCGATGGGGTAATGTGACGGGTAAGATCCTTCGTACAGGGAGAAACTGCGGCTGCGGACAGTAGGCGAAACACATCCAATTACAGATCTCATGATATACCTAAAAGGCAGGTTAATGGTCGAAACCTAGATCGCCAAGGAAGTTAGGGGGGGGGGGGGACATGATAACAACATCAAATTCACACCCCTAAAGTTAACTCCGAGAGAGATATTCATATCAGAAGGCGCGCACTTCCCAAAACCTCCGCCAATGACCACCCTGGTTGAAAGGCGCATAGGTAATAGACACTGTGAATACCACGGAGAAAAGGGGCATGCCAAAAATGAGTGCATACAATTACAAAAACACATAGAGAGTCTAGTAAAGTCTGGCAAGCTAAAACACCTTGTCAAAGAAAACATAGAGGATGGGAAGCTGAAACCAAAGGACAAGTCACGACCATTTAAAGGGTACAAACGTGGCAACGCAGAACGAAACAGAAAGTGAGCCAAAAAATTTCTAGAGGGACATACATCTTGTTCCCACCCCTCAGTACAAGCAACGTCACAAGCAGACCATTGACAATAAAAGTCAACACCGGGGATCACATTATCTACCGTATGTACGTCGATGGAGGCTCTTCAGCGGAAATCATGTATGAACATTGCTTCTCACAGGTAAGCCTGGAAATTAAGAACCAGATGATACCCGCTACCTCACCATTGATTGGCTTCAGCGGGGAGGCAGTCTGGCCTTTAGGCCAGCTAAGACTACTAGTAACGGTAGGAAATGACGAGAATTCAACTACAGTTTCGATGAACTTCCTAGTAATCTATTCATCATCGCAGCACAATGGCATCATCGGAGGACCGGCAATCCTAGAAATGCGAGCCGTACCTTCCACAACCCATGGCATGATGAAGTTCCCAGTAGAAGGAGGAATCGTCACAATCTTCAACACAACCGTACCACTCTCAGAGTGCAATACGATTGCGGAGCCACCAAGAGTGACAGCGGAGCCGAAAGTGTCATCACCACCAAACCTGAAAGTAGCCATTCACCCAGATTTCCCAGAACAAGAAGTAATGATCGGAGGAACGCTATATGACCAAGGGAGGAGGAATATATGTAAACTCCTAAAAAGTAATATGGATATCTTCGCATGGGAACTAAAAGATATGACAGGGGTACCACGCTCAATAGCGGAGCATAAGCTACAAATCCGTGAAGGATACCCTTTGGTAAGGCAAAAGAAACGCGGACAAGCCCCAAAACGCAGTAAAGCGATACTCGACAAAGTGAAAAAGCTAGTAGATGCAGGGATCATGCGAGAAGTCTATTACCACGACTGGCTCTCCAACCCAGTTATGGTCAAAAAGCACGACGGCAGTTAACGTATGTGTGTTGACTTCACATACCTCAACAAAGCCTATGCTCAAGATTGCTACCCGCTCCCAGAAATAGACTGGAAAATTGAATCGTTGTGCGGATACCCCTTTAAATGCGTTTTAGATGCATATAAAGGATATCACCAAATACAAATGGCGAAGCAAGATGAGGAAAAAACAGCATTTCACACTAGTCAGGGAGTCTACTGCTACACAAAGATGCCTTTTGGACTCAAAAATGCGGGAGCTACCTATCATCGATTGGTAGACAAGGCATTCAACAACCAAATTGGACGAAATTTAGAGGTCTATTTTGATGACTTAGTCATAAGAAGTCTTACAGAGGGTGAACTCATCCGTGACATTGAAGAGACCTTTGCCATACTTAGGAAAATCAATATGAAGCTTAATCCCAAGAAGTGCACTTTCGATGCTACGTAAGGCATGTTCTTAGGATACATGATAGATCCTAACGGCATTAAGCCTTTCCTAGAAAGACGAACGCAGTAATACAACCCCAGAGCCCAAGAATATTGAAAGAAGTGCAATCTCTCAACGGGAAGCTAGCAGGGCTAAACAAATTCCTCTCTAATTCAGCAGAAAAATCACTTCCTATGTTAAAAACACTCAAGAAGTGCATAAAAAGGGGAGACTTCAATTGGAAAAAAGAGGCAGAAGAAGCTTTCGACCAGCTAAAGGAGCATTTAGCAGCGCTACCAATGTTGGTCACACCTAGACCAAAGGAGGGATTGATTATATACCTATCGACTACACATGGAGCAATCAACGAAATACTAATAATAGACAGGGAGAATGAGCAGACACCAATCTACTTCATAAGCAGGGCACTACAAAGCTCGGAGTTGAACTACTCCCCAATGGGAAAGTTAGTACTAGCACTCATATTCGCGGCAAAAAGACTACGCCGGTACTTTCAGGCGCATCTCATAGCTATGATCACATATCAACCGATAAAACAGATTATATCAAAACCGGACGTGGTAGGAAGACTACGGAAGTGGAGTTGGCGAACACAACATCACGTACAGACCACGTACCGTAGTCAAAGGGCAATTCCAGGCCGACCTTATTATAGAAAAGCCAGAGGATGACTAACTGACACCCAAGAAGGAGGAGGAACCCCAAGACCCTTGGGTTTTATTCTCTGACGGATCCTCTTGCGTCAAAGGATTGGGTGCATGCCTTATCCTAACTAACCCCGAAGGTATGGAATTCACGTATGCCTTACGCTTTGAATTTACAGTCACAAATAATGAAGCCGAGTACGTAGCGCTGATAGTAGAGCTGAGAATCATAGCCCGCATGGGCGTACGTAACCTCGAAGCAAATGTGGATTCTCGCCTAGTGGCAAATCACAATCTGGGCGAGTACGAGGCAAAAGAGGATAATATGGTCCAGTACCTACAAAAAACCAAGTCATTGATTGAAGGCTTCAACAAGTTTACAATATGGAAATTCCCGAGAGGGGAAAACAAAAAAATTGGCGCCCTCAGTAAAATAGCATCCACCAGCTTCGTGCACCTATCAAAACAGGTCCTGGTGGAGATCCTAAAGGACAAATCCATAACGGAAGTAGATATATCATCGGTCGTAGAAGATGAGGGAACTACATGGATGACCCCGATCATCGACTACTTGACTAACAAAATACTCCCGCATGACGAGACTGATGCCAGACGAATCCGCAAGCACTCACGACAGTTCGAGGTTAGGAATGGAATCCTTTACAAGCGATCATTCCTACAACCATGGTTACGATGTGTAGGACCACGATAGCCGAACTACGTCATCAGTGAGATTCATGAAGGGTCTTGCGGCATGCACGCAGGGCATAGATCGTTGGTGGCGAGGGCGCTACGCAACGGCTATTATTGGTCGACCATGCACGAAGACGCACGAAAACTTATCTTAAAGTGCAACGATTTCCAGGTTCATATACTAGTACCACGTCAACCCCAGCAAGAGCTAACACCCATCACGTCTCCTTGGCTATTATATAAATGGGGAATCTATATTACAGGTGTGAGACCCCCGAAATCAGGCAAGGAAACATGTAGGCAACAAGGGGGTGCCACGTCATGGTACAAGAAACAATGAATTATTGTTGACACAAAGTTGACGTAATAAAAACATATACATTACATCATAAAAATCAGAGTTTTTAAACAAAGGTCCCAAAGTTTTATAAGCGGAAAAATCTATTATTTAATTATGGTTTTGTAACTTATAGTTATCAAGAATACATGATAAACTTCTGAAAGTTTTTAGATAAAATCAAAGTTCAAAATATACACATAAATCTCCAAGCTGCGATAATATCTTGCGGGCTCTCATCCAAGCAGAGCTAAGTATTAATACCAGTATTACGTTTCAATGCGATGCTCAGCTTTGTCAAACCAGTATTACTACTCATATGATTTGGAATATTTATATAATGCCATTTGTAAACACATGAATCAAAATAATTTACGAAACTTTTCGCTAGTAAATTGGTTAGATGTTTAAGTCAACAATTTTATTGTTACGAGAATTCTTTACAAGACCAATTGTTGAACTATTTGGGAAATTACATTGTAAAACAGTGACCAATGTAGAACATTTTGTAAAATGTTTTGCAAACGATACCAATTTAAATTCATATGATGACACTATGATAGCTTAAAAAATAGCGAGTGGGTTACATGAGGGTAATGAAGAGTAGTTCAAGACAATTAATGAAATCGTTACAAGTTGATAAAGTTGGTTTTACGTATGAATTTAATTGTCTTGAACTACTCTTTATTACCCTCATGTTTGCGATTTCATTAATTGTCTTGAACTACTCTTTACGACCACGTAACCATATGAATTTACGTATGAAGAATACAAAAAAATGTAATACGTTGGAAAATTCAAGAAGCACGAATAAAAGAATAAAACAATACCAGGAAAATACGAGTTCTTACAGTCGACCCCCCTAAAGGAACTTTGGTCCCTTAGAGTTCCAGTGGAGACAGAAAAAGATGCAAACAAAGGAGATACATAGTTTAGAACTGATTCATTATTTCCAGGTAATTTCTGTATCACGACGTACCCTAACAATTAAAATTCACTATGCTTCAGTTTCTTAACTCCTTTTCTAATAAATTTTCAAACTTGGATTAAAATAATGAACTTTCAGTACGGAGAAATATCAAGAGATAGAATGAAACAAGAGTTTCTTACACGAACAAGGTGAGCAAAAATGAATCAAGATTGTTAACTAATAAGGAACCGCAAATCACGCAACTATAAAACATGACAATTTACTTATTAGAAAAATAGAGGGGAAATATGAATTACATATAGACATTTGAATTACAAGTTATCACAATTATTTGTCTAGGATTTGGTATTACTTTCAAATTTATCTTAAGTATTTTCTTGATTAAAAGAAATTTTTACAAGGTTTAGTGATTTGAAATCAAACTATATATATTTAGTGGGTAAGCAGTTGCTAAATCTTTTTCTTGATCAGGATTTCAAATCCAAAAAGTAGAACAATTCAAAATAGTTATCTTGGTCGGCTTAAGAACTTTTGGATGACTGTATGAAATTATTGTTAAAAACTCAGATTTATCGTTATCATTAGAGAAAAGTAAAATTTCAAATTATTTAGAATCATTGAAAGAAATTATAAATTAAGTCGATAATTTCATTAGATTGAAAGTAGAGTATGACAGAATCAAATACTTTAAAAGATAAAGCATGCCATCCTATTAAACATTAGTTATAAATCTACCAAATAGGATGTATAGATCCAATATCAAACTTGAAACAGGTATTTTGGTAATTTAAACATTTGATAAAATATGTAAAAAGTTCTTAAAAATTCATAATAACTTTTAGAAATCCAAGAAAGTGTTTATTGCACCAAATGGTAAACATCTGACATATTTTGGTTTTCAAAAGATGACCAGATAGCAAACGAGTATGAAACGAATAACAATCAACAATTCATATACAAGCAATAGCACGGGGTAATAAAACGAAATTCGTATCAGTTCTTAACGAACATGATAGAGTAGATACGTTGATGATAATAAAATAAGGAACCAAAGGTTTAGCAAGTAAACAATTCTTGAGTGAGGTTGGTGTCACCAACAATGCCTTATTAATTTCTCAGTGGTCGGTATATGATCGAAAGAGAAAAGCCACACAATAAATTTTCGAATCACAAAAAATTCTTAAGGAGTCACGTGGGAGTAATTCCAGTAGGATGAACAACAATAGCAATAAGAGGCGAAATCAACATATGGCTCGCACGAATGAATTTCAAGACAATAGAGTCTAACACACATCATGACAAATACACGAAATCATTGTTCACGTCCAGTCATAAATCACTATTCGCATCCAGAGACGTTTCGAAGGACTACCAAAATAGATAGAGAAGGTCGATTGATGTAGAGGCATAACAATGTTGTTACTTTCAAGTCTGGTATCAATGGTAAGAAATTAGACAAGTGGTACCGAGAATCATATCACGAAGGAAATGAGGTAACAAGTAAAACAAAGATCATTGAGTAAGGAAATATGTACTTGAGGCATGTTATTCGTTCAAGAAAAGATAAGGGATCATATGTGTATGTCGCGAACTGGTGCTACCCGCATAAGATGTAAAAGTTTTCAAAACTTTCATTTATCTAATTTCTTTTTTCCGAAACACAAGTAAAAAGTTTGTTCTTGGCCAAATATTTAAGGTGACTACTATTTAGCCTCGCATGGCTCCTTCTAAATTACGCATAGGTGATCCTCAGTAATTACTTAAAGGAGAACCTTGCACCAGAACGAGGCTTACTCAGACTCTTACTTCGGGGTAGCTGCTTTAGAACCTAACCTTATTTTCACTTCTAGGGTTTGCTGGTTCTAAAACCTGTCTCCCCTTTTTTTGAGGAAGTAAGGAAGTGGATAAACCTTATAACCCTGTAGGAGTAGGAGCCAGCTAATCCCTCTATCAGTCTAACCCCGCGAGCAAGGCGAAGAGTGCCCTAGGGTCCGTTCCGGGATGCTCACTACGACCTGCTGATACTCCCCCGCAGTAGGAGCGGACTGAGTCGGTAATCGCGGCTTAGCTTCTCAGGCTTAATCAGGCCAGGCATAAATTAGGACTAGCATTGTGATGCCCAGCTTTGTCAAACCAGTATTACATTTCATATGATTTATAATATGTATATAATGCCATTTGTAAAAACAGGAATCAAAATAATTTATGAAACTTTTCGTCAGTAAGTAATTGCCTAGATGTTTAAATCAACAATTTTATTGTTATGAGAATTCTTTACAAGACCAATTGTTGAACAATTTGGGAAATTACATTGTAAAACAATGACCAATGTAGAACATTTTGTAAAATTTTTCACAAACGATACTAATTTAAATTCATATGGTGACACGATGCTAGCTTATAAAATAGCGAGTGGGTTACATGAGGGTAATAAAGAGTAGTTCAAGACAATTCATGAAATGGTTACAAGTTGATAAAGTTTCAAAAGTTCAAACATCACGTACAGACCACATACCACAGTCAAAGGGCAAATACAGGCAGACTTTATTATAGAAAAGCAAGAGGATGAGGAACTGACGCCCAAGAAGGAGGAGGAACCCCAAGACCCTTGGGCCTTGTTTTCTGACAGATCCTCTTGCGTCAACGGATCGGGTGCATGCCTTATCCTAACTAACCTCGAAGGTATAGAATTCACATATGGCTTACGCTTTGAATTTACAGCCACAAATAATGAAGCCGAGTACGTAGCGCTGATAGCAGAGCTGATAATCGTAGCTCGCATAGGCATACGTAACCTCTAAGCAAATGTGGATTCTCGCCTGATGGCAAATCAAATTCTGGTCGAGTACGAAGCAAAAGAGGATAATATGGTCTAGTACCTAACAAAAAACCAAGTCACTGATTGAAGGCTTCAGCAAGTTTACAATATGGCAAGTCCTGAGAGGGGAAAACAAAAAAGCTGACGCCCTCAGTAAAATAGCATCCACCAGCTTCGTGCACCTGTCAAAACAGGTCCTTGTGTAGATCCTAAAGGAAAAATCCATAAGAGATATCATTGGTCGTAGAAGAAGAGGGAACTACATGGATGACCCCGATCATTGACTACTTGACTAACGAAACACTCCCGGATGACGAGACTGAGGCCAGACGAATCCGCAGGCACTCACGGCAGTTCGAGGTCAGGAATGGAATCCTTTAGAAGCGATCATTCCTACAACCATGGTTACGATGATAGGAGAACTACGTCATTAGGGAGATTCACGAAGGGTCTTGCGGCATGCACGCAGGGCCTAGATTGGTGGTGGCGAGGGCGTTACGCAACGGCTATTATTGGTCGACCATGCACGAAGACGCACGAAAACTTATCTTAAAGTGAAACGATTGCCAAGTCCATAAACTAGTACCACGTCAACCTAGTAAGATCTAACACCCATCACGTCTCCTTGGCTATTTTATAAATGCGGAATCGATATTACAGGTGTGAGACCCCCGAAATCAGGCAAGGAAACATGTAGGCAGCAAGGGGGTTCCACATCATGGTACAAGAAACAATAAATTTTTGTTGACAGAAAGTTGACGTAATAAAAACATATACGTTACATCATAAAAATCAGAGTTTTTAAACAAAGGTCCCAGAGTTTTATAAGCGGAAAAATCTATTATTTAATTATGGTTTTGTAACTTATAGTTACCAAGAATACATGATAAACTTCTAACAGTTTTTAGATAAAACTAAAGTTTAAATATACACAGAAATCTTCAAGCTGTGATAATATCTTGTAGGCTCCCATCCAAGCAAAGCAAAGTATTAATCCAAGTATTACATTTCAATGCGATGCTCAGCTATGTCAAACCAGTATTACATTTCATATGATTTAGAATATGTATATAATGCCATTTGTAAAAATAGGAATCAAAATAATTTATGAAACTTTTCGCCAGTAACTAATTGTTGAACAATTTGGGAAATTACATTGTAAAACAGTGACCAATGTTGAACATTTTGTATAATGTTTCGGAAATGATACCAATTTAAATTCATTAGGTGACACGATGATAGCTTACAAAATAGCGAGTGAGTTACATGAGGGTAATAAAGAGTAGTTCAAGGCAATTAATGAAACGGTTAAAAGTTGATAAAGTTTCAAAAGGTTTAGCTGGAATCGTCTTGAGACACGTGTCAAAATGCTAACGAAAGATATGAAAACAAGAACTTCAAACCTCGGCCCAAATCAATGTTACGTTAGAAGTAAAAGAAGATAAGATAAATTGACAAATAAGTCATTTATGAAAGAGAAGATAAAGGAATCCATATGTGCTCATGTCGTAATTTATTTGACATAAATATGCTTTTAAGAAAGTAGGGCATCAGTTCCCAAATAGTACAACTACTCTGAAAAGTTCATATTTTAGAAAAGTTTAGGAATTTAACACGTAAATAGTGACGCATAAAAATTGTAAAACCTTTGATTTTACCTTATTGACTGATATAATTGTATTTACTCATATTATTTATATCATAAAATGGACTTAAAATGCATATTTTTTATGAATTTAGCCTTGTATATGCTTGTTTAGTTCGTTTCATGTGTGTAGGTACCAAGATCACAAAAACTGGCAAAACCGACACGGAGTTTGAAGATTCTATCAAGAGCCAAAAGAAAATTCATTTTAAGACAGGATTCAATTTAATGAAGTTTATTGGCCAAGTGCGTCCCACTTTAGCTTAATGCGCCTAGAAGCCCATTAATAAAGTCTAGAAGTTAAAAAGCCCAACAAGGGCCCAATAACAACATAATCAGGGACGGATGATTACTGATTATCCAATTCGGTCAAAGGTACAACTAAGGCCCAAGAGGAATAAGAATGTCGGTGGAGTTTATGTTTGGATGGGTCCAATTCCAAGACCATCACACAATAAAGGACGGTGAAAAGTTTGTATAACTTTTCACTTTGGTCAACATAGTCGGTCAAAAAAATAAAACAAAGAAAGAAAGAAAACGAATGAAGAGAGGATTTGGGGAAAAAAGAACACAGTCAAGAACCCTAGAAAAAATTGGAGGTTCTCAATTCACTGGCAATTGAATCTCACGCGCCTTAATAAATCCCCAAGAATTTAGGGAAGAAGATGCTGACACCAAAGGCCAACGTGGCACCTATTTTCGTCACTCCTTCACTCTAGTTGGTGGATTTGACTGCCACCAATCATTGAGCCAATCAAAACCATCCACCTCAGCAAGGAACTAGCACAACTATCACAACCTTGTGCCAGCTTGGCGATCCGTGAAAAAGAGGGTGTTTTGTAGCCCTTGGATCAAATCTGATAGAAGAAAGAGAGAAGATATGTTGATCGAAGGGTCAAGATTGTCTCCTCGTCATCAACAACCTCCAACCCAACCCTATGGTTTGCCTATTTAAACCCCAAAATAATCATGTATTTTTTATCCCTTTTTCTTCTTGTATCGTTATAATGATAGTTTTTAGATTAATCTTGTAACTTTCTTTTTCAAGTATTGTAATATTTGATTTGGAGAAATAAAAGTTATTTTTCAGTCTTGAAATCTTTAATTTTTGTGTCGGTTTAATTTGTTATAATTTAAATATAATAATAACTATTGTTTATAACTGAGAAATAATTCATTGAAGCTTAATCAATAGCTTGAGTGAGTTTCTAAGAGTGAATTAGGGAAATCCCATTTATCCCACTGGATAAATGTATAAATAATGTTACTGGTTCGAAATCATGATGGTGGTTCGAGTTATGTCGTGGTTCGTGATGTTTGAAATGGCGATTTGATAGTTGAAGTCGAAGTAGATATAAGGTAGCTCAGCGCTACTTTCATCATCAACGGATATCGTCATCTAATTGGTTAAGCTCTGTTTCATTATTTTTGCATTTTTAGTGTAAAAATGTTTAGTTAGATGATTACTGTTTGTTATTTGATGCTTGATAAATCTCCTTGATATTTTAAATCTGCTATGATTTGAAGTTTAATGAGATGTTGAATTTGGTTGTTAATGTTAAATGTTTTCAAGTTAATAGGTTAATGAAAATGTTGTGTATTTAGTTTTCGGCTTGTTTGGATTTGTGATTGATATATTAGTTGCTTGGATCTGCATTCTTTGCTTGCGTTTTTGTTTGCCATCTACTGCTGAATGGGGCCTTTAATTAATCTAAATTTTTGGATTTGCTGAATATATAGGACGTGTTTGTGTTCTACTAAATAGAAATTGTTACTAGTAATTTAGTATAAAGTTGTTCTCTGATATATGTAAATTCATAGCTGCGTTTGTGTAAAATGAGTGATTGCTGGTTTTATTTTCATGAATCTCCTAAATCTGTTATTGTCTTGTTAAGAGAAGTGTAGGTCTTACTATTTAGTCAGCTGATAGGGTAGGATTTAATATGTTGCGATAGAGGTTTAAAAATTGCTAATATGTGACTTAAGCTTTTGCTCTCAACGATTTGTTGCCTTACTTCTCAGTTTGTCTGAGTTATTCTTGTCACTAGTTAAGTTGATTTTATTGATATAACTTGATGCTGAGTGTTAATTTATCTATTCTGTGATTTGATAGACTGATATTTGGTCTCTTAACTGATTGTTGTAGTGGATTTATCTGTCTACTCGTTTACTGTTTATATAATTTACTACTACATTTTTACTATTGTCAAAACATCACAGTAAAAGTTCATTATACATTTCAAAAGAAAATAATATCAAAATTTTACCACTCCTGTGGTTCGAACCCTTGACCTCAAGGTTCAAGGCCTAATGCCTTTAGATTGTTATATTCTATTAATGAACTGTCACTTTTAGTTTTACACATTTTTTTACATAATAACTTTTAAAAGTTTATATAAATAGAATGTATAATATGCTTTTAACTAAATTGTTTTTTTAATCTTGTCAAAAAATCATTAATTTAAAAAGTTAAATAAATAAAGTAAAAAAATATAAATAAAAAAATATTTTATTACTTTTAATAATAATATTGTTTAAATAAATTAGTTTTATTTTATTAGTTAAGTTTTTGAATAAATAAAAAAATAAAAAGTAATATAGTTTAATTTTGTCTCATAGATTTATTTGGGGTAGACGATTCATGCACTTTAGGTTAAAAAGTAGGATTTTAGATAAAAAAAAAACGAAACAAATTCAAATCAATTGTCCTAATCAAATCGAAAGTCTCAAATTCACAATTTCCTTGTGTACAACGAACTGAGATCACTCTCGTGTTTAATTAATCCGTCTTTAGCTTATTTTTGGATTATTAGTTTTTCCTAAAGGTAATTTCCTAAATTTGCTCTATAACGTATTATATTAAAATACACCGACACTTTCTCACACATCAAAAATTTTGGTGCCGCTGCCGGGGAAATTGTGTACGATTCTTTCGATTGCGATTTGTTGATCGTTGATTTGAAGACCCTTTTCATCCTCGGAAAGTTTTGTTATTTTCTATTAACATAGTATATATATCGTTTTTCGTGTTTTTTGTTATTAATATATTGTATTATGTAGAACAATAAATTCACCTACTTCTAAAAGCGTGAAAACGCAAACCTTAGTTGGGATTTCATCACCTAGCTATTGTATTCGAATCCAAAACAAAAAATAAAGGCAAAATAGATAAATACTAATAAAAAGTTTGAAATCGATTTATACAAACTATAAGGTGGGTATAAGGCGACGAGCTATAAAAGGCCGTCTAAGGAAAAAGGTTTTTAAGTGCTTTTTTGCCACCTCGTTTTCCCGCTTGCTTGTGAGTATATTGAGAAGGACGACCGATTATTGGTTTGCCAACTCAAGTAGTTATAAACCTTATTATTGTCATTGTTTACTTATTGAACCTCGAGACGTTTAGGTTTTCACCTACGTATCAAAGTCAACCGAGGGTAATTTACTTCCATAGTAATTATCCTTACTCCTTGTTTTTATCAATCTTTGATTGATTTATGAAAAATACAAAAAATAATCTTCTTAATCCTCTATCATGTTTAATTCTTTTCTCCTCACCCTCCTATTTTTACTTCTTCTATGAATTCCTTCGTCCGTTGTGTAGGGTGTGGAGAACCGTTATATGGTCTTTCACGATGTCAGTGGTGTACATGTGAGCGTTATGGAAATGATTTACATAACGATTGTAAAACCCGCATGCTTTTACCATGAATAGTACCCTTAAGATCGTACGTACTAGATTAAAACTTTCCTAATATAGCATGATTACGATTACGTGTTAGGATTTTACGTATCACATACGTGTTAGAACACGATAAGTATTTACTACGCACGAGCACGTAATAATTATTTGACAATAATTAATCACGAACATGCGATCATGAAATCATGAACGTAAATTTTAATCACGAGCTAATATTAATTAAGTATTTATATATTACAAACACGAATAAATATATTAAGCCACGATCGAAAACTAATAAAATTACGTAAACTACGTAACACGTAATCACGGACATTTAACATGATTAATATAATACGTATATTTAATTAACGCGACAAGTAATCACGTAAATAATATTTATGTTTAAACACGTATCACAATAACTATGAAAATACATGACATACAAAAGACATGATTACGCGTAACATTTTAGCTTGTCACGAATTAATTTTATAAAAGAATAATAAAGGGCTTTTGGGCTATTTGGACAAGAGGGAAGGCAAATGGGCCGTGACCCTGAAAAAAACCCAAACTGACCTATACATTAATAAAAACGAGAGGGGGTGCTTTGTTTTTTTTGTTTTTCATTCTTTCTGCCGACACAAACACAACATCACAGAAACCCTAAAAAATGTTACAAGCCGCCATTTTTTTTGTGCTCCCTTGGTGTTCTCTCTGCCGTCGTCCCACAACACGAAACCAGGAGGGGTGTGATGGTCACGAATCCAAGAAGAAACAGGTTTGAATCTTGTCTAAACTTTTCTTAAAAGAGAAAACCGTAAAAACACGAATCCTTGATTAAGGATCCAGAACTCGTTATAATGCGTTAATATTAACGATAGATTAATAAGGGGGTGTCGTGGGGTGACTGCTGCGTTTGTATGACCATGAACCGAGACCATATATGGTCTCGGTGATGTAAAAATGACACCAGCCGCAACCCTAGAGGGTGCTGGGCTTGGTTGTTCTAGCAGTGGCAACCCAACAGGGGGGCGTTTGTTAAGACAGTCGGAACCGAGAGCTTATGCTCTCGGTGGGAAAATTATAACAAGCAGGGGAAATTCCCCACTGCCGGGGGGAATATGTGCAGGGACAGGGGGTGTTTGGCAGCCCATTTTAGGATCTGTTGGGGGGCTGTTAGGCTACGGGTTTAAGGTCAGAAAAAGGGTTGTTTGGTTCGGGTTATATTTAAAACTACGAGGGTTTTCACGGTTTTGTTTCGGCACGTCTCATAAAATAATACACGGGTTCGGGGTATTATTTTTACGAGTTAATTAACTTAATATGTACGAGACAATTGGACTAAAATCATGACTTATTATTACGAGAGTAATTAAATTAATTAAACATGTATCTAATTAATTTGATTTAAACCATGACTTAGGTTAATTATTTTACTAATAATGCATAGTTAAACCTAAGTATATTAATCATGAAAATTTGACTAAGTAATTAATTAATTTAAAAACCATGACCTATAATTAATTAATTCTCATGACTTAGGTTTTGTTATTATAAATTGATAATACATGATTTAACCTAAGTATTTTATTATTTAATTTACACTATAGTAATTAATTAATTATTAAACATGCCTTATAATTAATTAATTATCATGACTTAGGTTATATTAATATTAATATTAATACATGTTTTCAACCTAAGTATATTATACACTTATTTTTAATTAAATCATGTTATATTTAATTAAATACTTTTAACCTATAGTTTATTTAAGTTACATGAAATAATTAATAAACTATACATTATAACCTCATGACTTAGAATATTAATCAGAAAACACTTTAGCTTATATTATTAGCTTAATAATCCAGCTTATTTCTATTTATGGAAACTCTCTATTTTTAGAAACTCATCTATTTTAAGCAGTAATTCTATTTTTGGAAACTTTCTATTTTAGGAAACCTGCTATTTTTAGAAAGTTACTTATTATTACACAGCGAGTATAATAATTCAAGGAATATAGGTAATACTTAAACAGAATATAAAGAATACACAATAAATACAGTATAACGTTAAAATCAGTCAAACATGACATGAACTTATAAAATAAGCTAAGACATAACATTTAACCAGTTACGTACTCAGTGATCAGATACTTATACACGTATGTATTTATGTAGCGTTAGTGATACCTAAGTAGGACTCTCTTCCGTTCGTCTTCTTCGTTCACTGGACTTAAGGTACGGATTCCCGTCCTTTCAGTATGGACATTCTTTCCTTATTAGGATTCCCCGTATGCAGCCAACTGTTTTCCCGTAGTATAAGTTACGTGTTTGATTGCTTATGTTTAATTAAGATTACCTATAGCCATATACATGCATGACCTATTTCACCTAGTTATGGAGGTACCATAACCATAACATTAGAGGCACTGATGTTATGACTTCACCACGGCGGAGTGATTGATCGTGGCGTCCCTTCAGCTTTTAGCCATTTATCTATATTTATCATGTGGGGCGTATGGGTGCATCCTAGTTACATGTTTTCAATCAGGATTTCATGGTAAATGTGGTGTGTGCCTTGCATCCTTCACAAGGAGCTGATCCCTCCTACCCAAAAACCAGTATATTAAATTAGAGGCAGCCCCTCTAATTTGCATGATGAGGTCACCCCTCCAATTATTCATGCACGGTGGATTTTCATGACCTATATTGGCTAATGGTAAAATATGTTAAACAGTTTTCATAAGATAAACATAAGGCTTTTCAAACTATAAAACCAGTTTTATGAACATGTTCCAGGTTTTCCAGACCTTATACATTTCCGCTGCTATTAAGTCTTTATTATGCTTAGTCATTCATACTATGTCTATATCCGTGCACTGAGCGTTTTGCTCAGCCGTTACTTTCCTTTCCATGTCCCAAAACGGCAGGTACCCTAGGAAGGACTCGAGCATTTGGAGGACGTGCATAGGATGGAAGCTGCTAGAGACTTCTTTTCCTTTTTGCCTTCATATACTTATTCTTGTTTAGTCTTTCATTCATTTCTTTTGATTTATTATGTTTTGGGCTTATGTTTGGGAACCGATGTTTGATTTCGGTTATCCCTATGGTCATGTAATGTTTTATACATTTATCCTTGTATGCTTTGATGACACGCCATAATTACGCGTGACATTCCATTATCAAAATGGGGTGTTACAATTATGGTATCAGAGCCAAGGCTTCGACCTGTAGGCTCTAAAACTCGACCTGTGACTAGTGGGTAGTCACTAGGAGCTTCCTAAGCCAACGTTGTCATTCTACGTATTGACGTTTTCAGCGCATTGTTGTTTTAACCATGATGTTTTCAGCACCTTGAGGTTTTAACCTTGGTGTTTTCATCGATATTGTTTTACTAATATGGATGGACAACCGTCATTCATATTTAGTTATGTGTCATTGTTTCATGCATAATGTCCTCGTGAACTGTGGCGATGTGGACTGAACCCTAGTAGTTCATAATTAGTCACATAAAAAATTTTTCTGATAAGTTTTGACAAACGAGTTTCATTCATTTATGTTTCATGTATCATTGTTGCAGGGATTATGACTAAGTAATGGTTGGTACAGGACTGGCCCTATTTAGTCGCATGTGCTTTTATCGAAACTTTTAACTTTGGGACCGACCCATAGGCGTCCCCTCGCCATGTCTTTTGTTTTGGGACCGACCCATAGGCGTCCCCTCGCACATATAAAGGTTTTATAAACTACATTACGCATTCATGCACAATATTTTTCTCATGATTTAAATTGGCATAAATTTTTTTCATGTCCCCTCATAAGTTACTATGTTTTTATGTCAAGTATGTTTTCATACTGTCATGGTTAACTTCAGTTGCATGCAGATTATGTTATACACTTCTTCATGATAGATGGTTTCATGTTTCTTCATGATAATTCCGTCTTCATGTTGATTATGTTTTACACCTCTTTTGTTATTTACGATGTCCTGCAAGACATTGTTAGATTTCATTGAATCCTGCTTTCATGATAGTCATGGTTGGTTTTCATTGGTCATGCTGTCAGGCAAATCATCGTTGAATTTTGTGTAACCACACTTTAACGTTTCCGTTACAACCAGAATGATGTCTATGCTAATACTTCCAGGTTATCATGATGGTTTTCATAACCGTTAACCGATATACTTTCCTTAAATCATGACAAATGATCGACCCAATACCGATCATTTCATGTGCATTCAACGTGTACTCCACGTACCGTATTTCATGTGTATTACACGTACCTAAATCCATGTGTATTTCACTTGCAATACTTCATGAGTATTCGTTAGTCGACTCTGATTCACCTCAGGCGTATTTTCTATTGCTAATATTCTACAAGGTTGCTGATGCCGCTCATAACTTGGAGATGTTACTAAAGGTTGATGCTGCTGACGTTCGGGGATGCTACGAGATGCGGATGCTGTTCACAACCTGGAGATCCTACAAGACGAAGACAAAGGCGTCAGAGCAAAGCAATTTGACGAGAAGATGCTTCACTATCAGACAATTCCCATCAATCATTGTCCCTAATTCTTAGTTACATGTCACACGTCATTCGGCTGTCATTTCAGCCATATGAGTGCAAACCGGTACCAGCCGGCCACTCAGCTGAATAGTTACATGAATCACGGTCATGAGAATGACCGTCATGGAACTGCCAGACAGGACGATAGTAACCACTACTATGAAAGAAACTATCCTAGAAATCGCAACCGAGGCTCCGGCCGCGGACGTGATCAGACATACAAAGGATCAGTAGTCCAACCGATCCGCCAAGTCTTGCATAATAACCTAATATTGTAGTTCTATTGTTTTACGTCTCGAGACACATGTCAAGACATCAGTCAAGACACATGTCTCACATATACTTCCTGAAGACACATGTCAAGACATCAGTCAAGACACATGTCTCACGTATACTTCCTGAAGACACATGTCAAGACATCAGTCAAGACACATGTCTCACGTATACTTCCTGAAGAGACATGTCAAGACACCAGTCAAGACATATGTCATGCTTATAGTTCCAAGACACGAGTCAAGACACATGACTCACGTCCAACTATGGGACATGTCTAAGAAATTCAGGGTACCCTCCAAGGGTATACCCATTTGGTTGTGCCATGTATTAATCAGGCCACAAGAATTTCAATACCATTACCGGCGCATCAGTGAGAACTGTCACGTTGCCGATGTCACTTTCATTCTTGTAACCATAAATCATTGATTCATGACCATGAAGGATGCCTTTCGTATTCCCACGTATACGAAGGTTTTCCTTCAGCTTAATGATGAGAGCCAAGCTGCTAACGCAGTTCCTCGGACAGACACGAGATGAATTTTATCCAAATTATGGATTTTGAACAGCACACCATGCTACAATTCATAATTATGTACAGTAATGTTCAGGCTTCTGAATACTTTCAGCTTGATTTTCCATCAGGAAAATCTGTACAAATTATCTAGGCTTACAAGCATGTGCGTTGTTAGCCATGGTCTCTAAAATTTTCCAGCTGTCAGTAAGACACGACTACATAAGTCCTTTTACGCATAGCCAGTTGATTATTTCAAAATCTTCCCATAAATTCCAGAAGAACCTACAAGGAGAAGGACGGTACCATGAGATTATGTGTCGACTACCGTCGATTTAAATAAATCACCATTCATGACCGTTATTCTCCTCCACGTATTGGCGACATGTCCAATCAACCGTATAGTGTTAATCACTTTTCCAAGATCGAACTCATGATCATGCTGCCAACAGTGACGAGTGAAAAAAAGCAGGACATGTCCATGACTGCTATTCGTACACGACTCGGTCATGCTAGATTTATGATTTTGAATTAGTCTCATCAATGCTCCAACGGCATTATAAGAATGAGTTTCCATGAACTCATAGCAAATTCATCAGTGTTTTCATTAAGGATAACCTAATTTCCTTTAAGCCTAGAGAAGAATAGGAAAACCATATCTGCACTATGTTGTAAGTTCTATGACAAGAGAAATTCTACCCTGGAAATCTTTCCAATATCAATTATGTTTAACTACAGTAACACACTGCATCAAGTCAATAGAATCCTATCTGGGTTATTGCTAAAAGTTTGATCAAGTCAATAGAATCCTTACATCGGTTAGGATTTCAGAACCAACAGATTGATCGGACATGTTCCAGCCAAGGCTCATCCGATCACTTGGCAATTCATCAGTTATCGGGTCAGACAAATTCTACTCCTAAATTACTTCACGTCTTCATTCTGATTCCACGACTTGCTTTTGCGCTCGCGTTCATGACACTATTCACGTTCATGATCGTATCTGGGCTTACAATTTTACGTTCATTTCGTTCTGGGAAGTTTTGCAAGAACTTGAGAGACCAGACTCAAGTTTAGTATAACTCTCCATCATCAGATAGACGTTCACGTCATATTCCACGTCTCACCTTGTAGCGTTTGGCGTTACCGCCATTGTATTCTATGATCACGATATGTTCACATGTCATGTTCATTCCACGTTCCTCATATCATGATCAAGATATGTTACACGTATCATGGATCACGATATGTTTACTCATACTACACTCGCCATATCTCCACGTAGCACGTTCAAAAATTTTCATGTATCACGTTCAAAATTTTTCATGTACTACGTTTCTTTATGTCTCGCGCATCGTTTCTAATTATCAGTTAAGTCAGATTGTCTTGCATCGTAACATTTCAGTTACCCTAACACGTTAACTCTTGTTTTCCTCGATCGAATTTAGGGGATCTACCTTCCGTTGATAACCAAGAATTTCTTCGTATTCCAAGTCAAGGTCAGGAGGACCAAGATTTATCATTTGCGTCAAGATCTTCTGAAGGAACCGTTCCAAGAGGGAGGTCACTTGGAAACGGACAAGTTCATCCGGACTTTTATCCTTTTTTCACTCATCAATTAGATATGTCCGTTCAGCCACGTCACGTTCCATGTCCTTTTAAGACATGTCACGTTTCGCGTTCTTTCTGCCAGGTCACCTGCACGTCAATTTATCTTACATACCCTCTCAGTTTGATTCGGGGATGTTTCTCTTTCAGTTACGTTATCTATAATTCGGGGACAAATTATTCTTTTTAGGGGGGAAGAGTTGTAAAACCCGCATGCTTTTACCATGAATAGTACCCTTAAGATCGTACGTACTAGATTAGAACTTTCCTAATATAGCATGATTACGATTACGTGTTAGAATTTTACGTATTACGTACGTGTTAGAACACGATAAGTATTTACTACGCACGAGCACGTAATAATTATTTGACAATAATTAATCACGAACATGCGATCATGAAATCATGAACGTAAATTTTAATCACGAGCTAATATTAATTACGTATTTATATATTACAAACACGAATAAATATATTAAGCCACGATCGAAAACTAATAAAATTACGTAAACTACGTAACACGTAATCATGGACATTTAACATGATTAATATTATTACGTATATTTAATTAACGCGACAAGTAATCACGTAAATAATATTTACGTTTAAACACGTATCACAATAACTATGAAAATACACGACATACAAAAGACATGATTACGCGTAATATTTTAGCTTGTCGCGAATTAATTTAATAAAAGAATAATAAAGGGGTTTCGGGCTATTTGGACAAGCGGGAAGGCAAATGGGCCGTGACCTATGATAAAACCCAAACCGACCTATACATTAATAAAAACGGGAGGGGTGCTTTGTTTTTTTTGTTTTTCATTCTTTCTGCCGACACAAACACAACATCACAGAAACCCTAAAAAAATGTTACAAGCCTCCATTTTTTTGTGCTCCCTTGGTGTTCTCTCTGCCGTCGTCCCACAACACGAAACCAGGAGGGGTGTGATGGTCACGAATCCAAGAAGAAACAGGTTTGAATCTTGTCTAAACTTTTCTTAAAAGAGAAAACCCTAAAACCACGAATCCTTGATTAAGGATCCAGAACGCGTTATAATGCGTTAATATTAACGATAGATTAATAAGGGGGTGTCGTGGGGTGACTGCTGCGTTTGTATGACCATGAACCGAGACCATATATGGTCTCGGTGATGTAAAAATGACACCAGCCGCAACCCTAGAGGGTGCTAGGCTTGGTTGTTCTAGCAGTGGCAACCCAACAGGGGGGGCGTTTGTTAAGACAGTCAGAACCGAGAGCTTATGCTCTCGGTGGGAAAACTATAACAAGCAGGGGAAATTCCCCACTGTCGGGGGGAATATGTGCATGGACATGGGGGTGTTTGGCAGCGCATTTTAGGATCTGTTGGGGGGCTGTTAGGCTACGGGTTTTAGGTCAGAAAAAGGGTTGTTTTGTTCGGGTTATATTTAAAACTACGAGGGTTTTCACGGTTTGGTTTCGACACGTCTCATAAAATAATACACAGGTTCGGGGTATTATTTTTACGAGTTAATTAACTTAATATGTACGAGACAATTGGACTAAAACCATGACTTATTATTACGAGATTAATTAAATTAATTAAACATGTATCTAATTAATTTGATTTAAACCATGACTTAAGTTAATTATTTTACTAATAATGCATAGTTAAACCTAAGTATATTAATCATGAAAATTTGACTAAGTAATTAATTAATTTAAAAACCATGACCTATAATTAATTAATTCTCATTACTTAGGTTTATTATTATAAATTGATAATACATGATTTAACCTAAGTATTTTATTATTTAATTTACACTATAGTAATTAATTAATTATTAAACATGCCTTATAATTAATTATCATGACTTAGGTTATATTAATATTAATATTAATACATGTTTTCAACCTAAGTATATTATACACTTATTTTTAATTAAATCATGTTATATTTAATTAAATACTTTTAACCTATAGTTTATTTAAATTACATGAAATAATTAATAAACTATACATTATAACCTCATGACTTAGAATATTAATCAGAAAACAATTTAGCTTATATTATTAGCTTAATAATCCATCTTATTTCTATTTATGGAAACTTTCTATTTTTAGAAACTCATCTATTTTAAGTAGTAATTCTATTTTTGGAAACTTTCTATTTTAGGAAACCTGCTATTTTTAGAAAGTTACTTATTATTACACAGCGAGTATAATAATACAAGGAATATCGGTAATACTTAAACAGAATATACAGAATACACAATAAATACAATATAACGTTAAAATCAGTCAAACATGACATGAACTTATAAAATAAGCTAAGACATAACATTTAACCAGTTACGTACTCAGTTATCAGATACTTATACACGTATGTATTTATGTAGCATTAGTGATACCGAAGTAGGACTCTCTTCCGTTCGTCTTCTTCGTTCACTGGACATAAGGTACGGATTCCCGTCCTTTCAGTATGGACATTCTTTCCTTATTAGGATTCCCCGTATGCAGCCAACTGTTTTCTCGTAGTATAAGTTACGTGTTTGATTGCTTATGTTTAATTAAGATTACCTATAGCCATATACATGCATGACCTATTTCACCTAGTTATGGAGGTACCATAACCATAACATTAGAGGCACTGATGTTATGACTTCACCACGGCGGAGTGATTGCTCGTGGCGTCCCTTCAGCTTTTTGCCATTTATTTATATTTATCACGTGGGGCGTATGGGTGCATCCTAGTTACATGTTTTCAGTCAGGATTTCATGGTGAATGTGGTGTGTGCCTTGCATCCTTCACAAGGAGCTGATCCCTCCTACCCAAAAACCAGTATATTAAATTAGAGGCAGCCCCTCTAATTTGCATGATGAGGTCACCCCTCCAATTATTCATGCACGGTGGATTTTCATGACCTATATTGGCTAATGGTAAAATATGTTAAACAGTTTTCATAAGATAAACATAAGGCTTTTCAAACTATAAAACCAGTTTTATGAACATGTTCCAGGTTTTCCAGGACTTATACATTTCCGCTGCTATTAAGTCTTTATTATGCTTAGTCATTCATACTTTGTCTATATCCGTGCACTGAGCGTTTTGCTCAGCCGTTACTTTCCTTTCCATGTCCCAAAACGGCAGGTACCCTAGGAAGGACTCGAGCATTTGGAGGACGTGCATAGGATGGAAGCTGCTAGAGACTTCGTTTCCTTTTTGCCTTCATATACTTATGCTTGTTTAGTCTTTCATTCATTTCTTTTGCTTTATTATGTTTTGGGCTTATGTTTGGGAACCGATGTTTGATTCCGGTTATCCCTATGGTCATGTAATGTTTTATACATTTATCCTTGTATGCTTTGAAGACACGCCATAATTGACATTCCATTATCAAAATGGGGTGTTACAACGATTTACAAGTTGGATTTTGTCCTTTTTATAATGATATTACTTCATGCGGACACCCGAATTTTTCAAATAACTCTCTCGATTTTTACCAACCTCCACACCCCACATACGAGACACCCTCGTATGAGTTATGTGGAAATGATTCTCATTTTGGTGTTGATTGTTCGCATCGATTCTCGCTTAATTACGAGCAAGAACCGGGCTACAATGAAAACTATAATGATAAAATTTTATCCACAAGATTCACCGAGTTTACCACAACAATATCTTTGTTGTGATTATTGTGGAGGTCCTCGCGAGAGTTTTAATTGTCAATCGAGGGATCAAAAATTTTATGAGCCCAATCCTTGCTTTAATTCTATTCCCTCTGGTTTTGACCAACCCCCACAATATTCTCTCGATGGTGTAGGTTTTAGAGGAATTGAAACATTATTTCAACAAATAATGAATCAAGAAAGTGTTGAAATTGTTGAAAAAGCATCGAAGATATGGTGCAAAAAAAGAGATGAATTGATAAAGAGATTAACAATATAACTAATGAATTGGGAATTCGAAGATATCGAGGAGAAATAATTGATGAGGAATTTAAAAGAGAGTGTGAGATTAAGATTAGACAACTTATGCAAGATTATAATGGATTAAACATTGAGATTCGAAAGAAAGAACAAGCTCAAGAAGAAGCAAAATATCTTGCTACTCGTGAACTCGAGCATTCTTTTCTTTATGACGATGACGATGATGAGGATATTTTTGACCTCACTCCATCTCATGACATCACTACTCCTATTCTTGATTCTTCCACCGTGGAACCCGACAATTCTTTAAGCACGGGGGACGAGCATCTTAGCACAATTTCGGAAACGGAATCAGACGAAGTAATAAAGTCTAGTGTTGAGCTCCTTGTCCAAAACCTAAAAGAGTCTGATGGTATTTCCAATGGAATGTGTGATTTGCCACATTGTGATGACTCTCCTTCTTCCAATCACTTTGAGATTTTCTCCAATTCTAATGATGAAACTTGTGAAGGAAATGAAGATTTTGAGTATGATACGACTTCTAGTGAATTATCTAATGAGGAGTTATCCGATGAACTTTCTTATAAAGATGACATTCACGATTCAGATTATGAGGGGTTTCCCGATGAACCTACTCTTCTTCACCAATTTCCACCGGGAAATGAGGATGATAGTGATCCTATTTTTGAGAGGTTCACCTTTGAACTTACTCCTTTAGACCAATTTCCATCGGGAAATGAGGTTGATTTGACTATTCCAATCCTTGAGAACTTCACCGATGAACTTACTCATTAGAGGTGGAAGACGTGATTCTTCGAGAAAAATTATCCAACGTCTATCTTCTCATTTCTAAAATCAAATCTTTGAATTCTAAACCTATTGCCAAGTCTTTCTATCCATCTCCTATCCGCTTTGAGGATAGTGATCCGCTTATGGAAGAAATTGACGCTTTTCTTGCTTCACATGATTTGATGCCACCGGGTATTGATGATCTCGACTTGGAGGGGGACGTTCTCTTCTTAGAGAATTTAATTGATGATGATTTCGTCCCTATTCCTCCTCCCACCTACTTTGATCTAAATGTGCGGGTTTTTCATGTGACTCATATTGAGTACCATGACTCGATTGTTCACATTCCTAAGGGTGAAATGGTTGATAAGGATAAGAATGTTAAGACTACTATGGATGGGATTCTTTTTACCCTACCATTACAATGTGCTTTATATGATTATGGATTAGCATGGGGGGAAGACACCGTGTTTTCTATTCCTTACTCTCCCGAGGACGAGGTATTCGATCCCGGAATCATTGATTTAGGGAAATCTCGGCCTTTCACCGATGCAATAATTGAAAGATTTTTCGATCATCTTGGTGCGAGTTTATCTCGGGGAGCATACTATATCCATTTCATGATCTGTGATCACCATCTCTTTTTGGAGATTTATGTTGGAGTTTCATCCTCTCGTTTGTCACCCGACAACGAGGATGTTATCTTTGACCCCGGCATCGTGATTTATGATAAATTTTATTCTATTATGTCGGTTTTCACCATTTTCCCTAAGAACCAATGAATGTGGGGATTGAGTTGAGCTCATGACTCGGTTAACAAAAACGAGGTGCCTTGTGGGGGAGTCCCATACATTCTATCTTCTTTCTATTTTATAACACTAATAAGGCTTGATCTTTTCAAGCTCGTGCTCGTGTTTTGTTGTGATGTGAATCTTAGGTATGACCCTAATCATTAAAGACTCTCGTGTTCGGTTTTTCCTGGTTCACTTGAGCTTCCATAATTTGATTGTCAAAAGGGGCACTCACTTTCCTTTGATTTTTATCGACTAACGTTTTTATCTTCAAGCATAATTAATACACGGCTTATAGATTTGCGTGCTCTTACCATGTTTGGATTTTTGCATTCGACTCTTCGTGTTCTAGCAAGGGGTGTTACTCTTGAGCTAAGAAACATTGAGGACAATGTTTGGTTTTAGCATGGGGAGTCAATCTATATAATCGATTGCACTTGCTTTTGTCGTGTTCAAACGTAATCGTTTTTCTAGTTTTTCATAAAAAATTTAAATTTTTTGTTTATTTTTGTGTTTAATAATAAAGAAAATAAGTGTTTTTGACACAAATGTAGGCTTTCCGTTGGTGAAAATAAGAATAGCTTTTGACTCGACTCGGTTTTTACCTTAGCTCATTCCTTAAGTTGTTTAAATCAAGTTTTGCTAGACTTTTATATAGGGAACTTTAAAACGTGAAAGTCTTAACTCATACGGGTTTAAGAACAAGAACTTTTCGCAAGTTCCTATAATTGATCCTAGAAAGTCATTTATCAATGGAACTTTAAAACGCAAATTCTAAAACTTGAAAACGTCTAAGAAGATACAAGATCCTATAGATGACTTGAAAACCTAAAACTTTGATTTAATAGGCTAAGTAACCATTAGTCTCACATCTTTGAGATTTTACAATATGGAGAACAAGAGATGATAAAGTTGAATCATAAGTATTGAGGTTAAGTCTTTCTTGTATAAGTATTTTTGTGTTTGATTCTATCTCCTCCTATTTATTTTTCACGCTTGAATATTTAATTGCTTAATAAATGAAGTTTTTAGCAGTTTGGGCTTAATATCTTAACTCATAACTCCTTCTTTTTCTTCCCTTGTAATTAAAGTAAGAACACATTGAGGGTGTCAGTGTCATGGACCTTTTGATCATGGGATTGCGGAAATTTGGCTTACTTTATATATCATTAAGAAAGAAGAATAAATAAAAACATGTTCTCTATGAGCCTTCGGGTGGGAGTCATGTAGCTCTAGCCTTGTCATTAGAGCCTTAGGGTGTATGGCATGGTGACGTGTTTAATAAAAATTGCTTCATCATTATGAGCCTTAGGGTGTAATGGCGAATATCAATTCCCTTGTTTATGTCCAAAGAGCCTTCGGGTGCGGATTATAGATAAGGAGCACTTTTACATCTTAAAGAGCCTCAAGGTGTATGATGTAAATGTTGCTAACTCCATTAATAAGTTCAAATCGACCTTGGAGGAATAATTTTTGCTTTAAGTAGTCTTATTAGCTAAATTTCGGATCCGGGGATTTATTCCCAAAATCGTGTTAAGTTATCCTTGATGTGGACTTTCTTTAATGACAATGGTTTTTGAGGTCGAGGTTAGGTTTTGAGTGTTAGATTTACAACATTTTTGCCTTCATTTTTGGACTAATAATTATTAAGTAAGTCAAATGAGACTTTGGGTGAATTACAAACTTTAAAATCTAGAGAAACAATTAGAATTAAAGGAGATTGAGTTTAACACAAATTAATTGTATGAGTGGTCTTAACATTGGAACTTATGATTGGCAATGATCTAGTTTTTAAACTTGGCATGGAAAGAGTGAAAAGTCGAGGAAGATGAATCTATTTGAATTTTATGATCCAAAAAGTTATTTTTCAAATAATGAAAGCAATACATTATGTCTTTGCAAAATAAAGTGTCAAAAGTTGAATAAAAGTGTAGTAAGTAGCTTTATTTTATCATTGTGTGAGGACACAGCAATTGATTAGAAAGGGGGAGTTTGATATGAGTGTATTTACTCATATTATTTATATCATAAAATGGACTTAAAATGTATATTTTATATGAATTTAGCCTTGTATATGCTTGTTTTGTTCGTTTCATGTGTGTAGGTACCAAGATCACAAAAACCGGCAAAACCATCACGGAGTTTGAAGATTCTATCAAGAGCCAAAAGAAAAGTCGTTTTAAGACGGGATTCAAGTTAATGAATTTTATTGGCCAAGTGGGTCCCACTTCAGCTTAATGGGCCTAGAAGCCCATTAATAAAGTCTAGAAGTTAAAAAGCCCAACAAGGGCCCAATAACAACATAATAAGGGACGGATGATTACTTATTATCCAATTCGGTCAAAGGTCCAACTAAGGCCCAAGAGGAATAAGAATGTCGGTGGAGTTTATGTTTGGATGGGTCCAATTCCAAGCCCATCACACAATAAAGGACGGTGAAAATTTTTGTATAACTTTTCACTTTGGTCAACACAGTCGGTCAAAAAAATAAACAACGAAATAAAGAAAGCGAATGAAGAGAGGATTTGGGGAAAAAATAACGCAGTAAAGAACCCTAGCAAAAATTGGGGGTTCTCAATTCACTGGCAATTGAATTTCACGCGCCTTAATAAATCCCCAAGAATTTAGGGAAGAAGATGATGACACCAAAGGCCAAAGTAGCACCTATTTTTGTCACTCCTTCACTCTGATTGGTGGATTTGACTGCCACCAATCATTGAGCCAATCAAAACCATCCACCTCAGCAAGGAACTAGCACAACCTTGTGCCAGCTTGGCGATCCGTGTGAAAGAGGGTGTTTTACAGCCCTTGGATCAAATCTGATAGAAGAAAGAGAGAAGATATGCTGATCGAAGGGTCAAGATTGTCTCCTCATCATCAACAACCTCCACCCCAACCCTATGGTTCGCCTATTTAAACCCCAAAATAATCATGTATTTTTTTATCCCTTTTTCTTTTCGTATCGTTATAATGATAGTTTTTAGATTAATCTTGTAACTTTCTTTTTCAAGTATTGTAATATTTGATTTGGAGAAATAAAAGTTATTTTTTAGTCTTGAAATCTTTAATTATTGTGTTGGTTTAATTTGTTATAATTTAAATCTAATAATAACTATTGTTTAAAACTGAGAAATAATTCTGATGACGTATAGTCCCCAGCCGGGTCATAAACCCGGCCCACGGGTACTACCCGCATCCGGCCCATTACTGATGGCTAAGATTCATGTTATTTAGGCTTATGGGCTTAAATGAACAGTAACCGCACACACGTGTGCGGCCCACGGCCCAGCATGGCCGGTACAGGGTTAGACAGAATCATACTCTTACTATGATTGGGATTTACCCCAAAGAAGATGATATTCACTCACTATAATTAGAAGATAACAATGAATCTGATTCTAGTACTTATCCTTTCCTTGGGGCCGAAGCATCAGTGACAACCCATTAGGGTTTCACTGCCTATATAAGGAACCCCCAAGGGTTCCACAAAGGTATTACATTCTACACACTCACATCTCATCCGATTCTCATAACCCTAACCGATTACTTACTCTCACGCCGGAGTCTAATCGTGGGATACATTCCCACGGTAAGCCTAACGCGTGTCGTTTTAGTGTGCAGGATCCCAACCAGATAATTCACTTGGTGCAGGAGCCGGAGTCCAGCCAATCCTAAATAAGCCTAATTCGGGTCTAGCAAGGATCACCCAACTTTTGTATCAACAAGTTGGCGCCATTCGTGGGGCCATTACACTAAGCTAGAGCAAATCTCATCTTGATCTCTCAATGATGAAAGGACATCCGCAAGGAAACCCCAGGAACACAAATCCTAGGAACCGGAAGTCCCCAGGGGATGGGATACTCATTCCCAACCGATCCCCTAGTAACCAAACAGGCGGACTGAATAACCAGAGTGGTCTTCAGTCCATGGGTGTGACAAGCACGTTCACTGTCAACCCACCACCTACTTCAACCTTGGATAACCCTGGTCCAGGGAGTACGCCCAACCCCCTAACAAGGAGCCGCGCATACCATCGACTGAGGAAGAAGTGGAGGTCGAACCACTTAGTGAGGAAGATCTCACTCGAGTTCTCACGCAGAACTTCGAGAGGATCATCCCAAGAATCGCATCAAGGTTGAACCTAGGGATGGACCTCTAATCTAGGCTCAACTTTGGCAATGCCGGACCAGGCACCTCTCTTGAAACTCAAAGGAAGCGAAGGACACGACCCCAAGAGCGAAACCTCTTTGAGGAAACTCCCCAACCTAGGAATGTGTTCGAACGCATAGGGGAACGTATTATGCAGGAACTACTACAATCCCGTGAGGAGGGAGAGAGGTCTGATGGTTCACCCGAATGATCAGATTTGGAGCTAACCAGAACTAATCGCCGCACAAGCGTGTGGGACAGGATGAATACCAGAAAGAAAGCTCCTAGCTCTTCTCACAAGAGCGATCCTCAGCCAAAGAATGGGGCACCGCCCCCTTCTCCCGGTCCATCAGGAGAGGATTCGGATGACCATCCACCCAAGCGTCGCCGGCCCAGGCGTACTCCTCCACCGCCACCAGACAATGAAGAGTACTACGGCGGCCCCTACTATCGCGAGGCGGAAGCAGAAGATCTTTCCCGCCCATGGTGTGACCCAAATCTCACCCGTCCATGGGCTGATCCCAGGGAAGATCCTTTTACCCTCCGCATACGGAATTACTCCGAGGACACAAAGCGTCGCATGCCGGCGTGCGTCAAGACCTATGATGGGACTGGTGATCCGGATGATCACCTAAAGATATTTGACACGCAGGCGAAAATTGAACGATGGCCCATGCCTATATGGTGCCAAATGTTCAATTCAACCTTGATCGGCAATGCTCATGATTGGTTTGAGGGACTTCCTCCTCGAAGCATTGATAGCTTCACTAAACTGCATACTGCGTACAAGAACAATTATACTCAGCGAAAGAAGTATAATAGGGACCCGGTCTCATTGGCAACTGTCAAGCAACGGCCTGGGGAATCTACGGAGGCCTTCACCGAACGCTTCAATGACGAGTGCACACGCACAAAGACAATGCCGGAACTTCTAAAAATTTCCGATTATATGCACGCCATAACAGACAGGGAATTAATCAGACGTCTCAATGACAAGAGACCGGAGAAGTATGAAGACCTTATGGAAAGGGTCAGGAACTTCATAGAGGGAGAAACCGCGGTAGCCGCGGCCTACCCTTCAAAAGGAAACATCTATCGATCGAACGACCAGTCCAGGAGACAGTCGGGCGGTCAAAGCAACCAAGGCAGTGGGAGAAGCTCGGACTACTAGAGACAAAGCAAAGGAGGACGGTCGAACGACAAATTTACCCCTCTAAAGATGTCCTACCGGGAGATCTTGCTGACAGAAGGGGCCAACTTCCTGAGACCTCCCCCGATGACAACTCCGGTGGACCATCGTCAAGGAAATCGCTTTCGCAAATTCCCCAACGACAAGGGCCACGGCACGGAGGAATGTCTCCAGCTCAAGAATCACATTGAGTCACTGATCAAGTCAGGCAAACTCAAACATTTGGTCAAGGATTAGAAGGATGGAAGAGACAACAAGAAGTATGACAAGAAGGATCCCCAAAAGGACAAACCTTCAACTATATACATGATCCAATCCAGGCAGCGCCGCACAAGGCAGAAAATTAGTCAAAAATTTTCACGCGGCAGAGAAATCTCATTCCCTCCCATCACGGAAAGTGATGTAGCAGATGCACCTCTCACTATTTAGATAAGCATTGGAACACACAATGTCTGCCGTATGTATGTGGATGGAGGGTCATCAGCAGAAGTACTATACGAACACTGTTTCGTACAGTTACGACCAGAAATAAGAAGCCAATTAGTACCGGCCACGTCGCTGCTCATCGGTTTTAGTGGAGACACCATCTGGCCAATAGGACAGCTGCGTCTGCTTGTAACCATTAGGAATGAAGAGCATTCCACCACGGCGTGGATGAACTTTATGGTGATACGCTCACACTCTCCATACAATAGGATCATAGGTAGACCAGGTATCTTGGCCATACGGGCAGTACCCTCCACAGCTCACGGAATGATTGAATTCCCTGTGGAAGGAGGAATTGTCACTATCTATAACACAATCATACCAGCATCCGAGTGTCATGCTGTGACAACACCGGTTCCACCTGTTCCCCCCAAGGATGGATCACCACCTCCAAACTGGAAGGTGGCAATCCATCCTGATTATCCGAAACAAGAGGTATCCATAGGGGGGACACTCTCGGATAGCGGTAAGAGGGCCATGTGCTCTCTCTTAAAAGCAAACTTAGATGTATTCGCATGGGAGCCCAAGCATATGACGGGCGTACCGCGTGCGATAGCAGAACATAATCTCCAAATCCGCCAGGGATATCCTCCCGTTAAGCAAAAGAAGTGCGGCCAGGCACAAGAAAGCAACCAAGTAATATTGGATGAAGTACGGAAATTGGTGGATGCAGGTATCATGCGTGAGGTATACTACCACGAGTGGTTATCCAACCCGGTCATGGTCAAAAAGCATGATGGGAGCTGGCGCATGTGCGTGGACTTCACGGATCTTAACAAAGCCTGTCCGCAGGACTGCTATCCGTTACCGGAGATTGATTGGAAGGTGGAATCCCTATGTGGATATCCCTTTAAGTGCTTCTTAGACGCATACAAAGGATACCACCAGATCGAGATGGCGGAAGAGGACGCAGAGAAGACGGCGTTCCATACTAGTCAAGGCGTATACTGTTATACAAAAATGCCATTCGGACTAAAGAACGCCGGGGCAACATATCAGCGGCTTGTTGACAAAGCCTTTGACTCACAGATAGGCCGCAATCTTGAGGTCTATGTTGATGATTTAGTCATCAAAAGTAATACGAAGGATGCACTTCTCCGTGACGTCTAAGAGACGTTTGACACATTGAGGAGGATTAATATGAAAGTGAATCCAAAGAAATGCACGTTTGGGGCAACTAAAGGGATGTTCCTTGGATATATGATTGATCCAAATGGCATCAAGCCTTGCCCGGAAAAACTGGACGCGGTAATACAGTTACCATCCCCTCAGACACGGAAAGAGGTGCAATCATTAAATGGGAAGTTGGCTGGGCTAAACAGGTTCTTGTCGAAGTCCGCGGAGAAGTCACTCCCCCTATTCAAAACACTCAAGAAGTGCATCAAGAAGGGAGATTTTCGGTGGACAAAGGAAGCGGAGGAACCTTTTGGTCAGCTCAAGCAACACCTCGCATCCCTTCCCATGCTAGTGGCCCCCCGACCCAAGGAGGAGCTCATCATGTATCTGTCAGCCACACATGGAGCAATAAGTGCGGTACTCATGACGGATAGGGACACAGTCTAAACTCCAGTATACTTTATAGGTAGAACACTACAAGGGCCGGAGTTGAATTATTCTTCCATGGAGAAATTGGTTTTGGCATTAGTGTTTGCTACGAAACAGTTACGCCGGTATTTTCAGGCGCACCCAATTGTGTTTATCACTGATCAACCAATAAAACAAGTCATCTCCAGGCCAGATGTGGCCGGTAGGCTACAGAAGTGGAGCATTCTATTCGGAGATCATAAAATATCTTATAGACCAAGGACGGCTGTTAAAGGCCAAATCTTGGTAGATTTTTTGATAGAGAAGCCAGATGAGGAAGGACCAGTCGTACAACGAGAGGAAACTCCAGCAGAACCATGGGTATTATTTACGGACGGATCTTCGTGCACGGATGGATCAGGAGCTGGTCTCATCCTTACGAATCCGGAAGGAATGGAGTTTACATACGCCCTGCGCTTTGAGTTCACAGCCACCAATAATGAGGCAGAATATGAAGCATTGATTGCGGGTTTAAAAATCGCCGTTAGAATGGGAGTCCGCAACCTTGAGGCCTACATGGACTCACGGCTTGTCGCGAACCACATTCTAGGGGGTTACGTAGCCAAGGAGGATAACATGGTTCGATACTTGTAGAAAGTCAAGTCACTCATCGCGGCTTTCAGCAAGTTTTCTATCAAGCAGGTACCAAGAGGTGAAAACAAGAAGGCGGGCGCTCTTAGCAAGATCGCGTCTACAAGTTTCGCCCACTTATCCAAGCAAGTCTTGGTAAAAAGTCTATAACAGAAGGGGAAGTCGCAGCTATAGTTGAGGAAGATGGACCTACATGGATGACCCCGATCATCAACTATTTGACTAATGAAACCCTTCCAGACGAGGAAAAGGCGGCACGGCGTATCAGAAGGAAGTCGCAGCACTTCGAGCTTCGAGAAGGTATTCTTTACAAGCGCTCTTTCTTACAGCCGTGGTTGCGGTGTGTTGGGCCACGCCAGGCTACTTATGTGATCAGTGAGATACATGAAGGGTTTTGTGGCATGCACGTGGGTCCCCGATCCGTAGTAGCTCGAGCTCTACGCACATGATATTATTGGCCTACTATGCATAGGGATGCACGCGACATGATTCGCAAGTGCAGTGATTGCCAAGTGCACAGAACAGTACCACGACATCCGTAGTAGGAACTGACCCCCATCACATCCCCATGGCCATTCTATAAGTGGGGGATTGACATTGCGGGACCGTTCCTTGTAGTTGCAGGGGGAGTTAAGTTCTTGATTGTCGCAATTGACTACTTTACACGCTGGATAGAGGCTAAGGCGGTTAAATCCACCACAGGGAAACAAGTTAAAAAGTTTGTTTGGGAGAACATCGTGTGCCGTTTTGGCCTACCAGGAGAAATCCCATTTATCCCACTGGATAAATGTATAAATAATGTTACTGGTTCGAAATCATGATGGTGGTTCGAGTTATATCGTGGTTCGTGATGTTTGAAATGGCGATTTGATAGTTGAAGTCGAAGTAGATATAAGGTAGCTCAGCGCTACTTTCATCATCAACGGATATCGTCATCTAATTGCTTAAGCTCTGTTTCATTATTTTTGCATTTTTAGTGTAAAAATGTTTAGTTAGATGATTACTGTTTGTTATTCGATGCTTGATAAATCTGGTTGATATCTTAAATCTGCTACGATTTAAGTTTAATGAGATGTTGAATTTGGTTGTTAATGTTAAATGTTTTCAAGTTAATAGGTTAATGAATATGCTGCATATTTAGTTTTCGGCTTGTTTGGATTTGTGATTGATATAGTAGTTGCTTGGATCTGCATTATTTGCTTGCGTTTGTGTTTGCCATCTACTACTGAATGGGGCCTTTAATTAATCTAAATTTTTGGATTTGCTGAATAGATAGGACGTGTTTGTGTTCTGCTGAATAGAAATTGTTACTAGTAATATAGTATAAAGTTGTTCTCTGATATATGTAGATTCATAGTTGTGTTTATGTAAAATGAGTAATTGCTGGTTTTATTTTCACGAATCTGCTAAATCTTTTATTGTCCTGTTAAGAGAAGTGTAGGTCTTACTATTTAGTCAGCTGATAGGGTAGGATTTAATATGTTGTGATAGAGGTTTAAAAATTGATGATATGTGACTTAAGCTTTTGCTCTCAATGATTTGTTGCCTTACTTCTCAGTTTGTCTGAGTTATTCTTGTCACTAGTTAAGTTGATTTTACTGATATAACTTGATGTTGAGTGTTAATTTGTCTATTCTGTGATTTGATAGACTGATATTTGGTCTCTTAACTGATTGTTGTAGTGGATTTATCTGTCTACTCGTTTACTGTTTATATAATTTACTACTACATTTTTACTGTTGTCAAAACATCACAATAAAAGTTCAATATACATTTCAGAAAAGAATAATATCAAAATTTTACCACTCATGTGGTTCGAACCCTTGACCGCAAGGTTCAAGGCCTAATGCCTTTACCAACTGCTCTTGCAGTTCTTTTTGTTAATGTTATTTGACTTTAGATTGTTATATTCTATTAATGAACTGTCACTTTTAGTTTTACACGTTTTTTTTACATAATAACCTTTAAAAGTTTATATAAATAGAAAGTATAATAAGATTTTAACTAAATTGTTTTTTTAATCTTGTCAAAAAAATCATTAGTTTAAAAAATTAAATAAATAATGTAAAAAGATATATAAATAAATAAATATTTTATTACTTTTAATAATAATATTGTTTAAATAAATTAGTTTTATTTTATTAGTTAAGTTTTTAAAAAAATAAAAAGTAATATAGTTTAATTTTGTCTCTTAGATTTATTTGGGGTAGACGATTCATGCACTTTAGGTTAAAAAGTAGGATTTTAGATAAAAAAAACAAACCGCAACGAATTTAAATCAATTGTCCTAATCAAATCGAAAGTCTTAAATTCACAATTTCCTTGTGTACAACGAACCGAGATCAGTCTAGTGTTTAATTAATCCGTCTTTAGCTTATTTTTGGATTATTACTTTTTCCTAAAGGTAATTTCCTAAATTTGCTCTATAACATATTATATTAAAATACACCGACACTTTCCCACACATCATTGACTTTGTCAACTGTTGTACTCTTTATTTTTAGAATCTCCGTAATTCCACTTTTATATGATTAATTAAGTATCATCTTCATTTGTCATACTATCATTTCATATTTATTTTTAATATATATATATATATATATATATATATATATATATATATATATATATATATATATATATATATATATATATATATATATATATATATATATATATATATATATATATATATATATATATATATGAACCTTTAGTCTTTTCTGACTACTCTAGCAATTGACTGGTCACATTTTTAAACAAAGACTCATCACCTCAGTACATATTTATGGAAAACTATGATTTTATTTACTTATTTTATTAAGTACCTGGATTTAATATTATATGTATATATTTACATATACCTTATACTATGAACAAACATATGTCACCATAAAATAATGTTTATTATCTCACATTGACACTTATTTATTTTCTTCAAGTATAATATTTATAATGTTATACACATTATATACTTTCATCAAATGATCTAAAGGTTTAACCAATATACCTAGAAACCTTACAAGTACTTACACTATATTACATGGACTAATGTTAACTCCCAATTTTAGACAAGTCAACACAATTTCTACCCCACTATACACAATATAGCCGTGTATATGTACATACACATTCATTATTTCACACAAAGTTTGCAAGCAAACCATGTCACAAAGTCAAGTGTTATACTATGCCACCATACATTTAACACTATTTGAAGACACATCGTGTCCCCATTTGACCTCAAACTACACGTCAAGACACAAAATGGATGGGAAGAAGTGTTGATAGTTTTGGACATGGTACTTGCAAATATCACAACATATCTCTAACATATCTATTTAAGATACCATAGTACTTCACTAGATATAGCAAATCTTATTTTTCCTTGTTATATCCGAACTCCACAAGATTCACAAACACAAAACACTTGAGGTCCATTCTTACTCTCTCTCAACCCACGGCTTCTTTTGTTTCTTCACCAATATTCTCCAAATTTCCATTAATACATCCTAAAACTATGTCTCTTACTTCATAAATGCTAATCATTACTCATTACTACACCAAACTTACATTACAAGGCAACACAAGAACCCTAGAAACAACCAAGGGAGGTCACGGATTAGTATAGTCCAAGGGTTTTACCATTGTTGATCAAGTTTAAGTCATTCCTTAGTTCACTTGTTTCTCCTTAACTTCACTTAGCAAGTAAGTACCATGAAAGCTTATCTTTTTCTTAAATACCTTCATTTTTCATTCATATGAAACTCCTAGTATAAACTTTCTATAAACTCAAATCTAGAAAACCTAGACCTATTGTAAAACCCACATGCTTTTACCATGAATAGTACCCTTAAGATCGTACGTACTAGATTAAAACTTTCCTTTTATAGTATGATTACGTTCACGTGCTAGGATTTTACGTATTACGTACGTGTTAGAACACGATAAGTATTTATTACGTACGAACGCACAATAATTATTTAAACAATAATTAATCACGAACATGCGATCATGAAATCATGAACGTAATTTAATCATGAGCTAATATTAATTACGTATATATATTTATTACGAACACGAATAAATATATTAAGTCACGGTTAATATTTAACGAGAACACATAAAACACGAACACAAATAAACACGAACGAACACTTAAATAACGAGACACGGAAAACGGTACGGGTACCCCATGTGGGGCCCCCTACCCGCGGCTACATCAAGAAAGGTGGGCCAAGCCCATCAAATTTTACTAAGAAGGGGTAAAGGTAAAATCTTGTTTTCATTTTTCACTTTACATTAAACTAAACAAAAACCTAAAAATATTTTCTCCTTTCCTTCTTGCTCTCCTCTTTGGCCGCCGCATATAACACAAGAAAAGGGGGTGTTCGTTTGATTTTGATCTTGGATTTTGTACGTGTGTTCGTGTGTGTTCATCCTCGTTAGATCCACGCATTCGGTATACCTTTTTAATCTTTCCACTTTTTGATTTGATTTAATAAAATTAATTAAGAACATGATGTTTAAAAAAACCTAATTAAAAACATAAACTAAACATGAAAAAGGCTATGGGGTAAATCAAAAAGGAGGTTTTAGGGGTGTTTGTGTGTGGCCGGTGCCTAAACCGAACCCCAAGGGGGTCTCGGTTTGGCTTATAGACCACCACCGAGACCACAAGGTCTCGGTTTGGTGGTGTGGGTCCCACAGCAGCAGCAAACAAAAGGGAACCCCGAAGTGGTTCGGGGTATGGTGTCGATTTCAGGTCCGGTTCATGGTTTCTAGTCACGATCCGGTTCATGGTTTATGTTAATGTGATGTTTTTAATAATCATTTGTTAAAATTAAATTAATAAAATATGACATGATTAATTTAATAAACATGACTTAGGTTATAATTTAATTATTAGATCATGGAATTGTTAACCTAAGTATTTATATTTTTCTAGACTTTATGATTAATTAATTATTAAAAACCATGGTTATAATTAATTAATTAGCATGACTTAGGTTATATTATTAATAATTAATAATACATGTTTTAACCTAAGTATTTAACCTTATTTAATTAAAAACATGATATATTTAATTAAATACTTTTAACCTATAGTTTATTTAAATTACATGTAATAATTAATAAACTATACCTTATATCATTATGACTTAGAAAAATAATCAGAAAACACTTAAGCTTATATACTTAGCTTATTTAAGGCAGCTAATCTATTTATGGAAACTTTCTATTTTTAGAAACTTATCTATTTTAAGCAGTAATTCTATTTTTGGAAACTTTCTATTTTTGGTAACTTTTTATTTTTGGAAACTTTCAAATTTAGGAAACCTGCTATTTTTAGAAAGTTACTTATTATTACACAGTAAGTATAATAATACATGAAATTCTAGAAATACTTAATCAGAATAGACAGAATATAAGATAAACACAGTTTAAGGATTAAAACAGTAAAACATGATATGAACATATAAAATAAGCTAAGACATGACATAAAACCAGTTACATATTTAGTAATCAGATACTTATTCACGTATGTATTTATGTAGCATTAGTGATACCGAAGTAGGACTCTCCTCAGTTCGTCTTTGATGTAGGTTTTTATATAAAAGTATTAGGAAAGACTAGTATAAATGCGGCAAGTATTAAGTTGCACGCTTTAGGAAAAACGTAAAACCGAATAAATGCGGGTTCGTTCTCGAAGGAGGTGTGTGGATTAAGTGTGCCAATTATATAAAATCAAAGTTTGGATTAGTGACGTTTTTGGTTTAGAAGAGAAAAATTAAAGACGAGCTACGATTACGATTACACTACGACGAATTAACGTAAAACGCGAACGTAAATACGTAAAACGTGACGAAATTAAAAATTAAACTTAAAAATTAATTAAAAATTAAAACTAATTCTAAAATAATATAAATAAGAATAAAAATACAATAAATAAATTTTAAAACCTTTTATTAATTAAATATTAAATTTTAAATGCTAATTAAAGCCCTAAAATTAAATATAACTAACAAAAAGCCTAAAATATTATTTTATTGAACAAATAACTCACTTATATTATTTAAAGACTAAAAGGTATTTTTCCTAAAGTTTGAAAACAATTTTTCTATTTTTAAATCACTAAAAACTATTTTAAACTAAAATAATCATAAAAAATAATAAAATAATGCTAAAAATGATTTGACAATTTTAAAAATCCTAAATTATACTAATGAACAGTAGCAAAATGAAAAAGTTTGAAAAAAGCAAAATTTTTCACTAAAAGACAAAACAGTTATAAATAAAACCCTAATTAAACTAAATTAAATTCTAAAAATTAATAAAAAATGAATAGTAAAATGTTTTTAAAATAAAAATTCGAAACTATTTTTCTAAGTCTAAGAAAATTTTTGAAACTGAAAATTATAAAGTTTTACACTAAAAGACAAAAACAGAAAATTAAAAAGTAATTTAAAAATGCAATTAAATGTAAAAAATAGGAAATGAACAGTAATCAAAAAATAAATTAAACAGAAAAATCACAAATAAAATAAGAAAAATAATGAAACAAGAATCAAGTCCTAATTCCTAATTATGACCACTAGAGACAAAAAAGTCAAAAGACTGAAAGTGACATCTTGTTACTTTTTGTCTGGTAGTAGAGCAGGGGGAACTTTAACACTGGCAGTGGGAACTTTGTTCCCACTGATAGAACAAAAAACGTGTATGGTGGGTAATAAGCTTAGGAAAGCTTATTGAGCTGTTTTTTCTTAGACAATAAGGCACCCCTACACTCAGTGGAGTGTAGGCAGTCTGTTTAATCACAGAAACACACACTTAACTAGCAAAAATTTCACAAAAATCCCCAATCGCAGTCACTGTAATTTAGAAAGAGGTCTAGGGCTATTTTGCTGATGCACTTTGCACTTAGGGTGAGTTTAGTTAGGCCAAAACTCACTCCTATCACTCAGAAGCTTACTCAAACCAGGTCTAGACCCTAGATAGTACCCTACCCTAGCAGACTATAAAAGTTGATGGTCAAATATTGCTAAAACAAGCAGATTAGAGCAGTTACTGATTTCTAGCTGTAATAACCAAATTTTAGCATACAACTTACTTTAAAAACCTACAAAACCTAAGAGCAAAGACTGAAAACTCCTTTTTAACTCCAATAAGGTATGTTTAAGCAGGATTGAAACCTAAACTTGTCACTAATTCCAGTTAAAACCCTAGTCCCAAACACCCCTATATTTTCAAAAACAATATTTTACAAACCCAACCTACTTAAATATTAACTAAAATGATTAATACCCAATCTAACATGCATATAAGCCCTAAATAAGAAATATCCCATAAGAAAATTAACCATTAAACAAGCAACACTTCTATTCACATAAATCACATAAGGAAAAACTCCAAATCAAGTAAATAGGGTTCAAGCCTTTTACCCCAAAGCTGATGCCTTCTATTTGGCTTGCAAGAGGACTTATATGAGCTTATGTAGAGAAGTTGCCTGCTGTTGGAATCCAAGTGGGACCCAAGGCACACAATATCTTCAAACTGGACTGAAGATGGAAAAGAATGGGTGGATTATGGTCTTGTTTGAGAGCCTTCTTCCTGCACAACCACAACAAGCAATAAACAAACTCCAAGTAGCAAAGGCTACAAGCTTTTGGCTTGTAGCTTTTGCTACAGTAAACTATTAAAAAAATAAAGACTTTCTGAAAAAAACTTGAAATCCAACTTTCTGAAACAGAAACCTTTTACCCAATAGAAATGAAGCTTAATCAAAAATCAACAAACCAATATCAGGCTTCCACTTTCACTTCCACACAATCTTGGCTTGAAACTTTTGAAAATCTTAAAATACTTCTGATAAGAATCATGAACAAAATATCTTTTACTGAAACAAATTAACACACTAATTTAAAACTGGTTTGAACTAAATTGTAGTAATGTAAAAATGGAACTCAGAACTTATAATATTTAAACAAAATACTTCAATTATTTATTAAGTAAAAAGGGATTACAAATTCTGGAACAAAAGGGCACCAACAGGTTTGGTCCTCTTTTTATACTAGTGGATAGAAGTTTCTAGTGCTAAAACCCTAATTAATAAACTGACTAAAATGCCCTAGCATAATTCCTTGGATATTCCCTGTTTGAAATTTTGGTCCTTGGTCAAATTCAGTCCATATGATTGCCAGTTGTGTTTGGATGATCTCAAACGTTTATTTGATCCTTTGGGACCAAGTTTAATCCCTTGGTCGTTGATTTTCTGAAAAGATGCTAAGTTTGCCATTTTTGCGGGTGACAGGGTTGTCCCGTGTGTGGTCCAGGAGTCACGAGATGTGGAGCTTGTTGGTGGGATGGGTTTAGGGTAGTGTCAATCTTGGTTCTGGAAGGATAGAACAAAAATCCCTTTGAATTGGGATTAATTGATCCTGGGTTGTATCTAGGGTTTATGGGGTTTTTTAGGGAATTTTAATCCGGTTTTAGGGTTGATTAAAGTGTTTAGTGGGAAAGTAAATTAAAAACACTTTTTCAAATATGATTTATTTAAACTCAGATAGTGGATAGATGACGTGGGTGGGTGACTAGGCAAATTGGTGAGATGGTGTGGCGTGATTGGTGGTGGATGTTTCCTTGTCTGGGCAGTTTCACCCCCTGGACTCCCTTTCTTTTGTCACTTTAACTCAAACATCCAAAAACTTGCACTTCCTTTGTAATAACTTTCACCCATTTGTCATTTTTGGCACATTCATTTTGCAAATTTATATCAAGGATTATATATGCAAATATTGCATTCTTCAAGGACCAATCTGGCACAACCTTGACATTTTAGGGACCCCAATGTAATATATGAGTTTTACAAGGGTATAAATTTTCAAGTCTTCCAAAGTTGAGGGACCAAAGTTGCCAATTCTTCAAACTTCAAGGGTAATTTTGGAAATTCCATTCTTGGGCCCGGTTCTTTGTGCGGCTTCGTTTCCCGTGTTCGTTTTTGCTTGATTCTTGTAATCTTTTGGTGAATTCACGATATTCGTACCTAAAATACACAATGAACAAACACAAGCAGATTTTTGGGTATTTTGATGATATTTTAAGCGTTTTAAGCCCGATTTGGACGATGAGACTATGTATAATTACAGTCTCATCACTCCCCCATACTAAACCATTGCCGTGTCCCCACACAATGCTAGAATTAAGTATCATAGCACTTCCAAAATTCATTTTATGATGACATTTATTGAGAACGTAAACTTAAATAAACTACTACACGCGTTTTAGACATAATGTATTGTTTTCATCACGGTAAAGTGACTTTTGGGATCATAGAACAAGAACACGTGAATGCTTCGTTAGAAATAATTTCGTCGTCCTCGATTTTCACCCAATTCCATGCTAAGCGTGTAACGAGATCATTGTTATTATAAGTTAGCAACACGATCACATCTCATGAATGTTAATTACAAACCTAAACTCCCTTATTCCTACTTGGTATCTCTTATATTTTATTTTTGTCTTAATGATCACGAGGATACATCATTGACTTATGTGTGAATAGAGATTAAGTCTAAAAATAGAGTCTTAACGGTGTAATCAAAATCATTAAATTAATAATTCATCCTAATAGACAACGATGTCAAAAAATTAAGTCAACAAGAATGATCGATAAACACGGTTTTATAACGGTTTTGAACATGAGACTTATTACCAAGACTTTTATACGCCCCCTAACGGAAGGGCCTTATTATCATAGGTTTACCTCCATCTTTTACTCAACTCCGCCATGGAGCTTTTATTATGACTTCGGTCTTGCCTTGCCTTTTATTATCTGCCTCATCGGTGGTTTTATTAGCCAAAGACGTATATCCTCACGCTAAAGTGAATTTTGGATCTTTAAAGCTTCAATAATTAAGGCTTGATTCACTTTCAATTTGGGCATAGATTTTTCGGCCTTGTGAGCTTCAAATTTTTGCTTAATTTAGGTGAGCACTTGAAATCTTATTATTAGGTGAAGCTTTCGATTATTCGGGTGCCAATACTTCAAAACCGTGACGCTGGCGATACCTTAATGTTTTCCCAATTTAATTACATGGAAGCTACTAAAACAAATTAGAAACCAACAATAGTGACTAAACCGCTAAATCAATATTTATTAACAATTTATTATGCAAAAGCGTGGGGAGACTAAGCTAATGTCCTCATTTAAGAGACTTAGCCTAAAAAGTTAAGGAATCGAAGCTAAGTGCTCAACACGCACGGTCGAGTCAAAATTACTCTTATTCTCACCATCGGAAAACCTACATTCGTGTCTTAAACACTTATGAAAAACTAGAAAAATTTAAAATTTGGCCATTTTTAGCCTTATTTTGCAACAAAACGATAAGAAAAAGATGAATATTGGATTGCGTGGTGACGTAAGCAAGGTGAAGTATCTACTCACCCCCATACTAAAACTAAACATTGTCCTCAATGTTTCGAGTCTAAGGGTGAAAACACCCCCATACTAGAGACGAAGTCGAATGCTTAATCTCGAGCATGGAAAGGGTAAAACAAATTACCTAAAAGCCGTTTATGAATTATGCTAATAAGATAAACGTTAGAACATAAAAAGATATCATCGGATATCGGAATCTCCAAAGGCAACGATCGAAGCTCGAGTAATCCGTAAAACGAACACGAGAGGCTTCAATGGTGTCGATGAACCTAATGAATCACAATCACAAACAACCACGGAACAAAGGTAGGAAGAGCACAAGTCCCCTCGTTACATTAACTAAGAAAGCGATAATATTTACAAGGATAAGCATGAGAATCCCCCACGAGGCACCTTGTTTTTGATAACCGAGTCAAAAGCTCGACTCGAATCCTCATAAATGTGATCATTTTAGGGATAATCTTGGTATGGTCATTTTTGGTGGGTCTTACATGATAAACAATGCCCAAAAGCAACCGGTACTAAGGACTAAGTCCTTTGATGATGCAAAATACCGGGATCGAAGATGGCGTCCTCGTTTTCATGGGACAAACGAACCAACACCACTTCAACACGTGCCAAAACCTCCAAGAGGTAGAAGAAAATAGATAAGAAGTAGAAAGGTGGGGAAATTGGTAAGTCAAACTTATGAGCTACTCGAGGTAGACTCACACCAAGCAAATAGATAAGTTTTCCATTTATTGCATCGGTGGAAGACCGAGATTTCCCTTTACAATCAATTCCGGGATCGTAAATCTCGTCCTCGGTGGAGAAATGGGAGGGAACATAAGAGGCTTCCCCCACACTAGATCCACACCAACCGTCGTCAAAAGAAGTAGACGAGTTGGTAGCACTCATAAAACGCGGCGATGACGGGGTTAAACTTGTAGAAAAATCTTTTAAAACATTTTTAAAATCTTTTCTTTTTTCATCGTTTAAAAACTCTTTATGAAAACCCGATTTCATAATGTCAAAAATATTTGGCGTGTCAATATCAAAATTACTCGCGCTAAAAATCCTCACATTTAAATCTTTGGTGGGAGGGGGTGGCGGATTATATAAGTTCTCAAAACGTTTGTCAATAAAGAACACCGCCCTCTCGGGGTCAACATATTCGTCATCCTCATGAACGTCGATCTCGTCGATTTCTTCATCAAAGATAGGCTTGTCAAACCAAGGTTTGTCATTCCCCTCCTTGAGTATCTTAGAAACTCTCTCGAAAAGATCACGATCAAGCACGAAACCATCATCCATTTGTGGGGATTGTTGATAAGTTAAATCCTCACGAATGTGGTAAACGTAATTCTCATTTGAGGAGTGTTGATTAGGTAACTCCTCGAGAATTGGATTTTTGGTCACATGAGTTGGTTCCTCGTCGAAAATAAGACGTTCCAACTCATTTAGTTCATCCTCGATTTTGGAAAGATCGACCTCACTCGTAGTTGGAAGTGAAGGCATAAGAGCTAGCTCTCGTTCAATGATTTCCTCAATCTCGGGATCAAACTCATAATCATCATACTTCACATTTTTCTTTTTAGGAGAATCAAAAGTTGCATGTGGATTTCGAAGTACGTGATCAATCTCGGCAAAATCGCCATCATCATCGTCAAAGAAAGAGTCGATGTGAGCACTCACAACCATGGTCTTCCAAGTCGAATGAGTATGCTTAGGTGACTTTTCTAAGACGAGAGGATCGATGTCGATAAACCCTTTAGCCTCAACGGGTGTTGGGCTAGGCAAAGGAGGCACTTCGATGGAATTAGAAGTTGAAGCCTCAAAGACGTGGTCCTTCGAAGGTGGTGAAGACGAGCCCATTTTGGTCATTGTCGTGATGGCACTAACGTCGCCCTTCGGCATTGGTGTTTCACTTGTTTCATCGATTTCATCCCAAAGTGAATTTTCATTCATAAATTTACACATACCCTTTTGAATTAGGTACACATACTCTTTATCATTAAAATCATCATCTTTAAAACCGTTTTTCTTAATTCTTTCAAAACATGCATTAAGCCTCATTCTTTCCGCTAAAGTGAACATTTTGAAATCATTAGGATTTGAATCATTAGGTTTTGAAACCTCGGTTTTTTCATTATCATTAAACACTTGGGATTTTCTACCGAAAAAGTCCATTTTGTCATCTCCATATCTCATAGTAAGTCTCCCCTCGTGAACGTCGATTATGGTTCGAGCCGTCGATAAAAATGGTCGGCCTAAAATAATGGGACATTTAGGGTCACACTCGTAATCGGATACAAAGAAATCCGCGGGAAAAACAAACTTTCCAACTTTCACATAGACATCCTCGGCTATTCCAATTGGTATAAGTGGTGTACAATTTGCAAGCTCGATTGTCATGTTCGTGGGGGTAAGTGAAGGCAATCTCATCAATTTCAAAAGAGAATGAGGCATGAGATTGATGCTAGCACCTAAATCGGCAAGGTCTAAACATCCCTCAATCTCAGAAAAATCACAAGGTAGTAGAAATTGGCCCGGATCCTTTTCCTTTCTCGGCATACGCCTTTTAGGTTTTTTAAGAAGGATTGAAGCACAAGTTTCTTCAAGGGTTACTTTGATAAGGTCGATAAAACTCTCTTTTTGAACCGTGGATGGAATTTGAGGTACACGAGGGTGTGCATTCTTTTCCTTGGTCGCCATGTTCACCCCATCGACTTTAGAACAATAAGTCTTAGAAGTCGAGGGTTGAGAAGAAGGAACAACTCGAAATCCTTCAAGGTTAGGGGTAATCACATGACCTTTCTCACGAGACGAGGCGGCTTCACATTGTTCCTTCGGATTAGCAACGGTGTCACTAGGTAACGAACTCGATGAAGCACGCGAGGCTTTGTTCATAATGGCCGAAAACATATTTTTTATGTCAATTTGCCCTTGCTCAATCTTCGTGTTTTGAAGTTTCAAAGTATTAGAAAAATAGTTTTTCAAAGTACCAATTTCTCCCTCTAATCGTCTCATATTAGCCTCATTTGTTTTCATGTGATTTTGAAAATCGTTTGACGAACTATTTTGATTAGAATTAAAGTTCCCTTTGTTTTGAATGTTTCTTTGAAAATTTCCTTGATTGTTGTTGTTTGAAAAATTCGAGTTTTGATTATTGTCTCGATTTTTCCAATTCAAATTACGACCTTGATTATAAACTTGATTTTGATTCGAAAAATTTCCTTGTTGATTATTTCCATGAAAATTGTTTCGGTTTTGATTAAAATTGTTGCCTTGGTTATAATTGCCTTGTTGTGATGGACCCGCGTTATTTTGATTTTGAAAATTGTTGTTTCCATTTAACGCACTCACATTAGACGTTTGACCATCCGTAGCCGCACACTCGTAATAATTATGAGGTCCACCACAAAACGTACACGAAACCTCAACAGCTTTCACCGTAGCGGGAGCGTCTTTCTTTTGCATTTCAACGAGAAAAGACGTAAACACATTCGTCAACTTGTCGACTTTCGCATCAACTCTCTCAATGTCGCGATTAGAACTACTAACATTGGCGACATTGGCAACACTCGGTGCGTTGCGGAGTTGGTAAACATTGGATCGGTTTTTGATAATTATCAATGCATCTTTCGGAGTCTTACACAAAAAGTTGCCACCGGCTGCGGAATTCAACGAATCTTGTTCTTGAAAATTAAGACCGTTGTAAAACGTATCGATTTAGTGCAACTCGGAAAAACCATGGTGAGGACATTGCCTAAGCAATTCCTTAAAACGATCCCACGCGTCTCTAAAAGATTCATTCGGTTTTTGCTTAAACTTCGTAATTTCATTTTTGAAAAACGTCGTCTTAGACGGTGGGAAGAAATAATTAACGAACTTGGAGACGAGATCCTTTCACGTAGTTATGGAATTAGATGGCTCTTTCTCGTACCAATCCTTGGCGGCACCATCGAGCGAGTACAGAAAAAGCATAAGCTTGACGACATCGGTGTTGACGTTCTTTAACTTGCTCGTGGCTAAAAGACGATCAAAATTCCGAATATGGTCGTGAGGATTATCGGCTTCACGACCTCGAAACTTAGTAGCTTGGATTAACGAAAGCATTCCGCTCTTTATCTCAAAATTCTCCGCTTCGATAGCGGGAATTACGATCGCGTCTCCATAACCCTCGGTGGGTGCTTGGAGCAATTCCATCATCGAACGATTGTCGGCCATCTCGTCTAAGGTTTCTTCAACAACGATATTAGGAACGTCGGTTTCTAAATCTCGTCTACGTCGTCGATTCCTTCGATTACGATTGCGTCAATTCGAAGCGTCGCTAGAATTAGAATAATCCTTCGATCGAGTGCGCATGCACTAAGCGTAGAATGGGTGGTAGCAAAGAAGATTCTTTTTGCGGTTTTTCGATTTTTCAATTTTTTTGGTTTTTGATTGTTTTTAATTTTTTTTGGATTTTTGAATGTATTACGTAGACTCAAATCTACAAATCTCTCCTCGAATCGATCTTCTCGATTAAAGGAGCCTCAAAGAATGAAAACGATCACGTGGAGTGAACGTCTTCGATGACTTTAGAACGTTGGTGGAACACCAAAACGTTCAAGAAGGTTTAATCTTGAAAACAAGAAAATATATGATACATAGATAATACTTGGGCGGCAAACCCTCGAATAGCCCTCTTTCTCAAAACACGCACAAGCAAGCGGGGGAAAGGAGGCGGAGCTAAGCACTTAAGAGCCTTTTTCCCTTAGGTCGTGAAATACAACCGCCTTATACCCACCTTATAGTTTGTGTTAATCAAAATTAAGCCTCACGAAAGTATTTATCTATTTTTCCTTTAAACTTTTGCTTTGGATTCGAATACAATGATCGAGTGATGAAATCCCGAATCAAGGTTGTGTTTTCACGCTTTTGGAGTACTTGTATATTTATTGTTCTACGTAAGTACAGTATATTAATATTATTCACAAAAAACGAAAACCAATATATCTACAATATAGTAAAGATTGTTGTGTGTTTAGTTTAGGAAAACTAAACACGATTTATTTGGATATTATAATATATTAAGGAAAAATAACAAAAATGAGTATGTACGATATTTACGCTTTCCAAAAATTGAAAAGCAAAAACGCACTACTCACACAAACACGATACTAATAATGGCACACTAAAACACCTCCTCAGCAGCGGCACCAAAAATTTGATGTAGGTTTTTATATACAAGTCTTAGGAAAGACTAGTATAAATGCGGCAAGTATTAAGTTGCACGCTTTAGGAAAAACGTAAAACCGAATAAATGCGGGTTCCTTCTCGAAGGAGGTGTGTGGATTAAGTGTGCCAATTATATAAAATCAAAGTTTAGATTAGTGACGTTTTTGGTTTAGAAGAGAAAAATTAAAGACGAGCTACGATTACGATTACACTACGACGAATTAACGTAAAACGCGAACGTAAATACGTAAAACATGACGAAATTAAAAATTAAACTTAAAAATTAATTAAAAACTAAAACTAAGTCTAAAATAATATAAATAAGAATAAAAATTCAATAAATAAATTTTAAAACCTTTTATTAGTTAAATATTCAAATTTAAATGCTAACGAAAGCCATAAAATTAAATATAATTAACAAAAAGCCTAAAATATTATTTTATTGAACAAATAACTCACTTATATTATTTAAAGACTAAAAAGTATTTTTCCTAAATTTTGAAAACTATTTTTCTATTTTTAAATCACTAAAAACTATTTTTAAACTAAAATAATAATTAAAATAATAAAATAATGCTAAAAATGATTTGACATTTTAAAAAATCCTAAATTGTACTAATGAACAGTAGAAAATGAAAAAGTTTGAAAAAAGAAAATTTTTTCACTAAAAGACAAAACAGTTATAAATAAAACCCTAATTAAACCAAATTAAATTCTAAAAAATAATAAAAAATGAACAGTAAAATGTTTTTAAACTAAAAATCTTAAACTATTTTTCTAAGTCTAAGAAAATTTTTGAAACTGAAAAATATAAAGTTTTTACACTAAAAGACAAAAACAGAAAATTAAAAAGTAATTTAAAAATGCAATTAAATGTAAAAAATAGGAAATGAACAGTAATCAAAAAATAAATTAAACAGAAAAATCCCAAATAAAATAAGAAAAATATTGAAACAAGAATCAAGTCCTAATTCCTAATTATTACTACTAGAGACAAAAAAGTCAAAAGATTGAAAGTGACATCTTGTTACTTTTTGTCTGGTAGTATAGCAGGGGGAACTTTAACACTGGCAGTGGGAACTTGTTCCCACTGATAGAACAAAAAACGTGTCTGGTGGGTAATAAGCTTAGGAAAACTTATTGAGCTGCTTTTTCTTGGACAACAAGGCACCCCTACACTCAGTGGAGTGTAGGGAGTCTGTTTAATCACAAAAACACACACTTAACTAGCAAAGATTTCACAAAAATCCCTAATTGCAGTCACTGTAATTCAGAAAGAGGTCTAGGACTATTTTGCTGATGCACTTTGCACTTAGGGTGAGTTTGGTTAGGCCAAAACTCACTCCTATCACTCACAAGCTTACTCAAACCAGGTCTAGACCCTAGATAGTACCCTACCCTAGCAGACTATAAAAGTTGATGGTCAAATATTGCTAAAACAAGCAGATTAGAGCAGTTACTGATTTCTAGCTGTAATAACCAAATTTTAGCATACAACTTACTTTAAAAACCTACAAAACCTAAGAGCAAAGACTGAAAACTGGTTTTTAACTCCAATAAGGTATGTTTAAGCAGGATTGAAACCTAAACTTGTCACCAATTCCAGTTAAAACCCTAGTCCCAAACACCCCTATATTTTCAGAAACAATATTTTACAAACCCAACCTACTTTAATCTTAACTAAAATGATTAATACCCAATCTAACATGCATATAAGCCCTAAATAAGCAATATCCCATAAGAAAGTTAACCATTAAACAAGCAACACTTCTATTCACATAAATCACATAAGGAAAAACTTCAAATCAAGTAAATAGGGTTCAAGCCTTTTACCCCAAAGCTAATGCCTTCTATTTGGCTTGCAAGAGGACTTATATGAGCTTATGTAGAGAAGCTGCCTGCTGTTGGAATCCAAGTGGGACCCAAGGCACACAATATCTTCAAACTGGACTGAAGATGGAAAAGAATGGGTGGATTATGGTCTTGTTTGAGAGCCTTCTTCCTGCACAACCACAACAAGCAATAAACAAACTCCAAGTAGCAAAGGCTACAAGCTTTTGGCATGTAGCTTTTGCTAGAGTAAACTGTTAAAAAAAATAATGACTTTCTGAAAAAAACTTGAACTCCAACTTTCTGAAACAGAAACCTTTTACCCAAAAGAAAATGAAGCTTAATCAAAAATCAACAAACCAATATCAGGCTTCCACTTTCACTTCCACACAATCTTGGCTTGAAACGTTTGAAAATCTTAAAATACTTTTGATAAAAATCATGAACAAAATATCTTTTACTGAAAAAAATTAACACACGAATTTAAAACTGGTTTGAACTAAATTGTAGTAATGTAAAAATGGAACTCAGAACTTATAATATTTAAACAAAATACTTTAATTATTCATTAAGTAAAAAGGGATTACAAATTTTGGAACAAAAGGGCACCAACAGGTTTGGTCCTCTTTTTATACTAGTGGATAGAAGTTTCTAGTGCTAAAACCCTAACTAATAAACTGACTAAAATGCCATAGCATAATTCCTTGGATATTACATGTTTGAAATTTTGGTCCTTGGTCAAATTCAGTCCATGTGATTGCCAGTTGTGTTTGGATGATCTCAAACGTTTATTTGATCCTTTGGGACCAAGTTTAATCCCTTGGTCGTTGATTTTCTGAAAAGATGCTAAGTTTGCCATTTTTGGGGGTGACAGGGTTGTCCCGTGTAGGGTCCAGGGGTCACGAGATGTGGAGCTTGTTGGTGGGATGGGTTTAGGGTAGTGTCAATCTTGGTTCTGGAAGGATAGAACAAAAACCCCTTTGAATTGGGATTAATTGATCCTGGGTTGTATCTAGGGTTTATGGGGTTTTTTTAGGGAAGTTTAATCCGGTTTTGGGGTTGATTAAAGTGTTTAGTGGGAAAGTAAATTAAAAACACTTTTTCAAATGTGATTTATTTAAACTCAGATAGTGGATAGATGACGTGGGTGGGTGACTGGGCAAATTGGTTGAGGTGGCGTGGCGTGAGTGGTGGTGGATGATTCCTTGTCTGGGCAGTTTCACCCCCTGGACTTCCTTTCTTTGTCACTTTAACTCAAACAGCCAAAAACTTGCACTTCCTTTGTAATAACTTTCACCCATTTGTCATTTTTGGCACATTCATTTTGCAAATTTATATCAAGGATTATATATGCAAATATTGCATTCTTTAAGGACCAATCTTGCACAACCTTGACATTTTAGGGACCCCAATGTAATATATGATTTTTACAAGGGTATAAATTGTCAAGTCTTCCAAAGTTGAGGGACCAAAGTTGCCAATTCTTCAAACTTCAAGGGTAATTTTGGAAATTCCACTGTTGGGCCCGGTTCTTTGTGCGGCTTCGTTTCCCGTGTTCGTTTTTTCTTGATTCTTGTAATATTTTGGTGAATTCACGATATCTGTACCTAAAATACACAATGAACAAACACAAGCACATTTTTGGGTATTTTGATGATATTTTAAGCGTTTTAAGCCCGATTTGGACGATGAGACTATGTATAATTACAGTCTCATCAGTCTTCTTCGTTCACTGGACATAAGGTACGGATTCCCGTCCCTTCAGTATGGACATTCTTTCCTTATTAGCATTCCCCATATGCAGCAAAATGTTTTCCCGTAGTATAAGTTTATATATTTGATTTGCTTATGTTTAAATTAGAATACCTATAGCCATATACATGCATGACCAGTTTCACCTAGTTATGGAGGTACCATAACCATAACATTAGAGGCACTAATGTTATGACTTCACCACGGCGGAGTGATTGCTCGTGGCGTCCCTTCAGCTTTTGGCCATATTATTATATTTATCATGTGGGGCGTATGGGTGCATCCTAGTTACATGTTTTACAGCAGATTACTCAATGTGAATGTGGTGTGTGCCTTGCATCCTTCACAAGGAGCTGATCCCTCCTACCCAAAACCAGTATATTAAATTAGAGGCAGCCCCTCTAATTTGCATGATGAGGTCACCCCTCCAAGTATTCATGCACGGTGGATTTTCATGACCTATATTGGCTAATGGTAGAATATGTTAAACAGTTTTTATAAGATAAACATAAGGCTTTTCAAACTATAAAACCAGTTTTACCAAGACTTAACCAGGTTATTCGGGACATAGTTTCTTCCGCTGTTATATGTTATATGCTTATCCTATTCATGCTTTATTGTACATCCGTGCACTGGAGCGTATTGCTCAGCCGTTTTCCTTTTCTATGTTCCCAAAACGGCAGGTACTCAGGGATGCTCGTAGACTTTAAGCGTACGTGCATATGGACTGGAAGCTTTCTAGCCTTTCTTTACTTTATGCATTATCTTTGTTTTGATACACTTGCTATGGACATTGTTTAGTCCTTTCCTTTACAGTACTTATGTTTGTGTGTGATGAGCTTTACCTTTGGACTACCGATGTTTGATTCCGGTATTTTCCTTTTATGGTCATGTAATGTTTAGACATTTTTCCTTGTATGATTTGATGACACGCCATAATTACACGTGACATTCCATTATCAAAATGGGGTGTTACAATTATGGTATCAGAGCCAAGGCTTCGACCTGTAGGCTCTCAAAATATGACCTGTGATTAGTGCGTAGTCACTATGGTCTTCCTAGAACTGACAGTCGTTTTCATGCATTCATCATTTTTATGCATACATATATATGTCATTGTCGCAGGTTTATGACTAAGTAATGGTTGGTACAGGACTGGCCCTATTTAGTCGCATGTGTTTTATCGAAACTTTTAAATTTGGGACCGACCCATAGGCGTCCCCTCGCCATGTCTTTTATTTTGGGTGAACTGACCATAGGCGTTCACTCTCTAGCATACAAAAGTTTTCATAAAACTGCATCATGCATTCATACATAAATTTTCTTGCATAAAATTTTTCTCTGGATTTATTGGTATAAATTTTTTCATGTATATATTTATGTTTTGATCTGTTAATCATTATGTTTTATGTTATACTGTCAGATGGTTCTCACACGCGAACAGGAACAACTCAATGTTGCAATCCAAGCTGCAATGCAAGCTTTGCTTCCTCAACTGAGGAATGACATCAGGGCTGAGGTTCAAGCTGCCAACAATCAACAGCATAACCAAGCACCTCCTCCTCCTCCTCCAGTGACATTGGCAGTATGGCTGGAGAGATTCAACAAGCTCCGTCCTCGAGCTTTTGAGAAAACAGATAGCCCCAGTGATGCTGAAAGTTGGTTGGCTCACATCGAGAAGATTTTCAATGCTATGGGTTGTGACCCCGCGTACAAGGCGAGGTTGGCATGCTATCGGTTCGAAGGCGATGTGCTAAATTGGTGGTTAGCGTTGATGCAGTCTGATGGAGGTGACGATTGGGTTGCTGGTTTGACTTGGGCTCAGTTCAAGGACAGGGTGATGGAGCAGTTCTTTCCCAAGGCTGAGCAAGACAAGCTCAAGAGGGAGTACCATGGGATCCGATAGAGAGATGGGGAGAATAGCAACGAGTTTATGCAGCGCTTTCTTCGCTTAGCTGGTTTCCTTGGTGCAGCAGCAGGTACTCCTGAAGAGCAGGCACACCACTTTAGGTGGGCTCTTCGCACATCGGTCGCAAACAATCTTGTGTGTGCTACGTTCAACACTGTAGCACAGGTGGCCGATGCAGCACGTAAGCTGGAGATGCTGCAGGAGAGAGATGAGTTCGGGGAAGCTGAGAGACCTGACAAGAGGTAAACATTCGTATTATAGTTGTGATCAATCCGTATTCTTTCCATATATATCAATTATTCATCTCTTTAAACTGTATCTTCCCGGCAAAAAACTGGGGACCGGTCTCAGCCGGCTACTCAGCAGCAGCCTCATCAGCCCAAGGGAAACGGTCAGACTAACGACCGTTCTGCTACGGATAGGCGTGGCGGTAATGATAATTACCGTAACAACGCTGGACACTCCAACAGCAGCAGGTCCTAATACTTACGCATTTTCTTATGATTTCATGTATAACTCATATTCTGACACTTTAGCAAAACTTCTACCAAGAACCATGGAAACGGTTGGGACCAGAACCAGAGAGGTTCACAGCCTAGCCGTCCAGCTATCACTGGTATTCAATCTTATGATTATCCGCATTTTCCTTTATACCCTATTATCATGTCTTATGTAAAATGTTTTATCAGGTTCTCAGCCAGCCAGAGCACCTGTTGGATGATATACTCATCCTCTTTGCTCTACTTGCCACCGTAGGCACCCAGGGCCATGTCGCCGTATCACTAACGCATGCTTCAAGTGTGGTCTTCCTGGCCATATCATGAATGATTGCCGTAAGGGCGAGATGGAGGGCACATCAGGACATGCTGATTCCAAGCCGCCTCCTACCACCGGGCGTGTCTACACGACATCTTGAGACCAGGCCAACAAGTCTATAGGTACCATCACTAGAATCTTGTATATGTATGGTCAAGCTGCGTGTGTTCTTTTCGATACGGGTGCTACTCACTCAGTCATTTCTACTGCTTATGCTAAGAACATTAGGATGCTCCCCTGCCACTAAAAAATAGACTTACTATTTCCACACCTTTAAGGGACTCTGTATTAATCACCCATGTATACAAGAGTCTTCCCCTAGAATTTGACGATAAGGTTCGACCTGTTGACGCACTTACGCTAGACATAAATGACTTCGACATGATTTTGGGCATGGATTGGCTATCCAAGCATCATGCTACCATAGATTGCCATCCATATCGAGTTATCTTCGGTGATGTTAATACACCAGAGTACATTCATAACGGTTTCGTACCCGGACGGTCTCTACAAATAATATCTACCCTGCAAGCGCGTGCACTACTGTTACATGGCTGCGAGGGTTATCCAGCTGCGGTTCACGATATGGATGCTGAATCTCTATCAATTCAGGATCAACCAATAGTGTCAGAATTCCAAGATGTATTTCCAGCAGAACTTCCGGGCATACCACCTGCACGTGAAGTGGAATTCAATATCGAGCTTATCCCAGGAGCTGAACCAATCTGCAAGGCTCCTTATCGCATGGCTCCCATAGAGCTGAAGGAGCTGAAGGATCAACTGCAAGAACTTCTAGAACGAGGTTTCATTCGACCGATCGCATCTCCATGGGGCGCACCGGTCTTATTTGTTAAGAAGAAGGACGGCAGTATGCGTCTTTGCATAGACTATCGCGAGCTCAACAAGATTACTATCCGGAATAGGTATCCACTGCCGCGTATAGACGATCTGTTTGACCAACTCCAAGGGGCCAAACACTTCTCCAAGATTGATCTTAGGTCAGGCTATCATCAGCTACGGGTCAAGGAGCAAGATATCACCAAGGCTGCTTTTCGTACCAGCTATGGCCACTACGAATTTGTAGTTATGCCATTCGGCCTGACAAATGCTCCAGCAGTGTTCATGGACTTGATGAACAGAATCTTCCATGTATTTCTGGACAAGTTCGTCATTGTCTTCATCGATGACATCCTGATTTTCTCAAAGTCCAAGGAGGAACACGAAGACCATCTTCGTACAGTACTACAGAATCTTCGCCAGAAGCAGCTGTATGCAAAATTCTCCAAGTGTGAGTTCTGGTTAGACAAGGTGGCATTCTTAGGTCACATTGTATTAGCAGAAGGAATCACTATGGATCCAACGAAGGTTGAGTCCATTACTAAGTGGCCGATGCCGACATCAGTGACGGAAGTCCGTAGTTTCTTAGGCTTAGCTGGTTATTACCATAGGTTCGTGGAGAACTTTTCCCGCTTAGCACTACCATCGACCAAACTGATGCGGAAAGGGGAGAAATTCGTCTGGACTGAAGAACGAGAGAAGAGATTTGAAGACCTGAAGCAGAAGCTAGTATATGCACCTATTCTTACTCTCCCATCTGGTACGGGTGGATTTCAAATCTACAGCGATGCATCGGGGAAGGGACTTAGCGGTGTTCTCATGCAACATGGGAAAGTGATCGCGTACGCTTCACGGCCGCTTAAGCCTTATGAAGAAAGTTACATCACGCATGACTTGGAACTTGCTGCAGTCGTGTTTGCATTGAAGATATGGAGGCACTACTTATATGGAGAATCATGTGATACATTCACAGACCACAAGAGCTTGAAGTATATCTTCACTCAACGTGAATTGAACATGAGGCAGAGGAGATGGTTAGAGCTGTTGAAGGATTATGACATTAATCTACAGTATCATCCCGAAAAGGCAAATGTAGTAGCAGATGCACTTAGCAGGAAGTCCGGAATGATCAACGGCATTAAAATTGAGGAGGAAATCATAAGAGACTTGGAGCGACTAGACATCGAGATCATGGTACGTGGAAAGCACAGTCACTGGGCTAATCTTAGAGTAGAACCCGAGTTACTCTCTAAGATCAAGGAAGCTCAGAATGATGATGGAGAAATCTGGGCGATAGTACAGAATTTGGAGAAACAGACGGAATTCAGAGTAGATGCAGATGGTATCGTATGGCAGGGCACGAGACTTTGTGTTCCTAATGACCAAGAACTCCGGGAAGCCATGTTAGCTGAAGCTCATAGCTCCCCATTCTCCATACATCCTAGTTCGACTAAGATGTACCATGACATCAAGCAGTATTTTTGGTGGAGTGGTATGAAACAGGATGTGGCCACTTACGTCTCCAAATGTCTTACCTGCCAGCAGGTTAAGATCGAGCATCAGCGATCTGGCGGTCTTCTTCAACCGTTAGATATTCCAGAGTGGAAGTGGGACAAAATCACCATGGATTTTGTTACTGGTCTTCCGCCTACCAAGAGGAAGCACGATGCAATTTGGGTTATCGTTGATCGACTTACCAAATCAGCTCATTTCTTACCGATCCGCAAGGAAGATCCGGTAAGTAAACTCGCCGATACGTATAGAAGAAAGATCACGAGACTACACGTTGCACCATCCAGCATCGTCTCAGATAGAGATCCCCGTTTCACTTCGCAATTTTGGAAGAGTCTGCAGAAAGCTTGGGGTACACAACTTAAGCTCAGCACGGCTTTTAATCCTCAAACAGACAGACAGTCGGAGCGAACGATTCAGACATTGGAAGACATGTTGAGGTCATGTGCGTTGGAATGGACGGGTGATTGGGACGATTACATTTGTTTGGTGGAGTTTGCATACAACAACAGTTGGCACGCAAGTATCAAGTGTGCTCCTTTTGAGATGTTGTATGGTAGAAAGTGTCGCGCCCCAATCTGCTGGGATCAGGTTGGCGAGCGAACACTTGAAGGACCAGAAATCATAGAGATGACCAATGAAAAGATCGCAGTAGCTAAGCAGAAACTTCAGGAAGCACGGTCACGTCAGAAGAGTTACACCGATAAGCATCGTAGGGACATAAATTTTAACGTAGGAGATCACGTCTTCCTTAAGGTTTCGCCGGTACGTGGTGTTAGACGCTTCGGGATTAAAGGGAAGCTCATTCCTCGTTTCATCAGACCGTTTGATATCATTGAATGAGTCGGTGAAGTATCTTACCGGTTAGCGTTACCTCCGTAGCTTTCGCATGTACACAATGTGTTTCATGTGTCCTTACTCAGAGGGTACCAGTATCATCCCCTTCACATGGTTCAGTATCCACTGGAACAGATACGTGAAGATCTCACTTTCATAGAATAACCCGAACGAGTTCTTGACAGACAAGAACGAGTCATGAGAAGGAAGACGATTCCATTCGTCAAAATCCTTTGGAGGGATCATACCGAGCGGGAAGCCACTTGGGAAACAGAGGAGTCTATCCGGGCTTCTTACCCTCATTTTATATTTTGAATTCGGGTATGTTCTTCTTTTCCAGTTTACTTTATCTATAATTCAGGGACGAATTATTCTTTTTAGGGGGGAAGAGATGTAAAACCCGCATGCTTTTACCATGAATAGTACCCTTAAGATCGTACGTACTAGATTAAAACTTTCCTTTTATAGTATGATTATGTTCACGTGCTAGGATTTTACTTATTACGTACGTGTTAGAACACGATAAGTATTTATTACGTACGAACGCACAATAATTATTTAAACAATAATTAATCACGAACATGCGATCATGAAATCATGAACGTAATTTAATCATGAGCTAATATTAATTACGTATATATTTATTACGAACACGAATAAATATATTAAGTCACGGTTAATATTTAACGAGAACACATAAAACACGAACACAAATAAACACGAACGAACACTTAAATAACGAGACACGGAAAACGGTACGGGTACCCCATGTGGGGCCCCCTACCCGCGGCTACATCAAGAAAGGTGGGCCAAGCCCATCAAATTTTACTAAGAAGGGGTAAAGGTAAAATCTTGTTTTCATTTTTCACTTTACAGTAAACTAATCAAAAACCTAAAAAGATTTTCTCCTTTCCTACTTGCTCTCCTATTTGGCCGCCGCATATAACACAAGAAAAGGGGGTGTTCGTTTGATTTTGATCTTGGATTTTGTACGTGTGTTCATGTGTGTTCATCCTCGTTAGATCCACGCATTCGGTATACCTTTTTAATCTTTTATCTTTTTCATTTGATTTAATAAAATTAATTAAGAACATGATGTTTTTACAAACCTAATTAAAAACATAAACTAAACGTGAAAAAGGCTATGGGGTAAATCAAAAAGGAGGTTTTAGGGGTGTTTGTGTGTGGCCGGCGCCTAAACCGAACCCCAAGGGGGTCTCGGTTTGGCTTATAGACTACCAACAAGACCACAAGGTCTCGGTTTGGTGGTGTGGGTCCCACGGCAGCGGCAAACAAAAGGGAACCCCGAAGTCGTTCGGGGTATGGTGTCGATTTTTCAGGTCCGGTTCATGATTTCTAGTCATGATCCGGTTCATAGTTTATGTTAATGTGATGTTTTTAATAATCATTTGTTAAAATTAAATTAATAAAATATGAAATGATTAACTTAATAAACATGACTTAGGTTATAATTTAATTATTAGATCATGGAATTATTAACCTAAGTATTTATATTTTTTAGACTTTATGATTAATTAATTATTAAAAACCATGGTTAGAATTAATTAATTAGCATGACTTAGGTTATATTATTAATAATTAATAATACATGTTTTAACCTAAGTATTTAACCTTATTTAATTAAAAACATGATATATTTAATTAAATACTTTTAACCTATAGTTTATTTAAATTACATGTAATAATTAATAAACTATACCTTATATCATTATGACTTAGAAAAATAATCAGAAAACACTTAAGCTTATATACTTAGCTTATTTAAGGCTGCTAATCTATATGGAAACTTTCTATTTTTAGAAACTTATCTATTTTAAGGAGTAATTCTATTTTTGGAAACTTTCTTTTTTTGGTAACTTTCTATTTTTGGAAACTTTCTATTTTAGGAAACCTGCTATTTTTATAGAGTTACTTATTATTACACAGTAAGTATAATAATACATGAAATACCAGAAATACTTAATCAGAATAGACAGAATATAAGATAAACACAGTTTAAGGCTTAAAACCTTAAAACATGATATGAACATATAAAATAAGCTAAGACATAAAACCAATTACGTATTTAGTAATTAGATACTTATTCACGTATGTATTTTTGTAGCATTAGTGATACCGAAGTAGGACTCTCCTTAGTTCGTCTTCTTCGTTCACTGGACATAAGGTACGGATTCCCGTCCTTTCAGTATGGACATTCTTTCCTTATTAGGATTCCCCGTATGCAGCCAAATGTTTTCCCGTAGTATAAGTTTATATGTTTGATTTGCTTATGTTTAAATTAGAATACCTATAGCCATATACATGCATGACCAGTTTCACCTAGTTATGGAGGTACCATAACCATAACATTAGAGGCACTGATGTTATGACTTCACCACGGCGGAGTGATTGCTCGTGGCGTCCCTTCAGCTTTTGGTCATATTATTATATTTATCATGTGGGGCATATGGGTGCATCCTAGTTACATGTTTTCCAGCAGATTACTCAGTGTGAATGTGGTGTGTGCCTTGCATCCTTCACAAGGAGCTAATCCCTCCTACCCAAAATCAGTATATTAAATTAGAGGCAGCCCCTTTAATTTGCATGATGAGGTCACCCCTCCAAGTATTCATGCACGGTGGATTTTCATGACCTATATTGGCTAATGGTAGAATATGTTAAACAGTTTTTATAAGATAAACATAAGGCTTTTCAAACTATAAAACAATTTTTACCAAGACTTAACCAGGTTATTCGGGACTTAGTTTCTTCCTTTGTTATATGTTATATGCTTATCCTATTCATGCTTTATTGTACATCCGTTCACTGAGCGTATTGATCACCCGTTTTCCTTTTCTATGTTCCCAAAACGGCAGGTACTCAGGGACGCTCGTAGACTTTAAGCGTACGTGCATATGGACTGGAAGCTTTCTAGCCTTACTTTACTTTATGCATTATCTTTGTTTTGATACACTTGCTATGGACATTGTTTAGTCCTTTCCTTTATAGTACTTATGTTTGTATGTGATGAGCTTTACTTTTGGACTACTGATGTTTGATTCCGGTATTTTCCTTTTATGGTCATGTAATGTTTAGACATTTTTCCTTGTATGCTTTGATGACACGCCATAATTACGCGTGACATTCCATTATCAAAATGGGGTGTTACACCTATGGTAGGTCATGGCGAAAAATGGTGTATCACACAAGATGATGAAAAATCTAGATAACTATGACAAACATGAACATGTAAACATGCTAACCTAGAAAAATCATAAAAACTCCCATGCACATATATATATATAGCCGTGAGCTATATTAGGGTTTTGGAGTTGATGGATAACTTAGATATATTATAGAGAGCTTAGAAATCACTAGATCTATTTTTCCTCTTAATATATATATCTAGTTTGCCTTAATGGACTTGTAAGCCTAATGAATAGTAACCAAGTTAGTTTAGGCCCATTAAGCCCAAAATGTAAGCCCAATAAGACTAGGAGCCCACAAGGCCCATTTATGCTTCATAAGCCCATTTAATATATTTAAACTTAAAATAAACTTTTCATGTATCAAATATATATATATATATATTATAAAACTTTTGTGCCAAAAATGTGAACTATAAAAGTTTCAGATCAAAAAGGTGAACACACAAAACTTTCGGATCAAAAATGTAATTTAAATAAAGTCTAAGGTTTAAAACATGACTTTTGGAACCCATTTTGACAAAATACCAAAGATAAGGACCTATAGTGTAATTATCCGAAAGTGTAGGGTTGAAAACACCCTATTCGACACTTAATGAAAGTATAGGGACTGTTTTTGTAAGTCCTTGTAAGTTAAATACACATGTGTAACCCAAATAGAACACTAAGGACCATTTATGCCTTTAACCGAAACTTGTAGAAACCCTAAGGACCGATTTCGCCACATGTGGAAAGTTACAAACCCTAACTCTAAACCTAGGGACTAAAATGGACATAAGCCGAAAGTATTTCAACCCCTAGGGGGCTGTTTGGTAATTTGTGTTTACCTAAACCTAAGCCGCAAACTATATGGACCAAAAGTGTCAATATACGAAACTGTTACAAGCCTTAGTCACACGTGTAATTTTGAGGGACTTGTTTTGCCATATATCAAAACTAATATAAGCCCTAGGGGTAATTATGGTAAAATTTTGCGGGTATTATTATATATATGAGGGACTAATTTGAAAATTCTTAAAATTAAACTAAACCCTAATTATATATATAATTCTAATATTAAAAGTGTAACTGAAACAAATCTATAAGTACGAAAATCGTCATTTTCTCAAACATATAATTTAAGGACTATTTGATAAATTATACAAACTTCGGGGACTTTAAATTAGCTTAAATAAAATGTTATACATTTTATAAACGTCATTTATATAAGTTATATAAATTGAATATGATTAATTTATAAAAGTAAATATAGTAATTATATTTATTATTTTTCCACCTTACGACGGTACAAGTACAAGTAAACGAATTAATTACTTAAATGATATTATTTATTACGTACTTAAAAATAAATACTTCTATTACTTGTACAACGATGAATTAAATTACATAGATCGTAATAAAATGCTTAAAACTAGTATAAGCATGCACATATTTATTCAGAGACATTTATGCAATATGTTATGCATTTACTGAGACTGTACAATTATTTAGGTTATTGACTGTGTCGTGAGCACCACATAGGATTGCTTGTGACTTATTTCTGTACTACTGAGGTGAGTTCATGGCCCCACTTTATATACTGACAAATTTTTAAACCTTTTATGAGGAAGAAAACATGCAACATACTTTAGCTCGATGGACATAGACTGAACTGCAAAACCTTTGATTACATTTGCCTATTGTTGAATGCCTCCCTTACCCGGGAACTGGAGCTATTAAGATTATTGAATTGACTGAATGTAAAAATAGATCTATTTGCGATTGACCATCCCCATCTGGGTGAGTAGCGCTCACTGTGCCCGAGCCAGGACAACAGATGTTTATCATGTCGGAACGGAATATTGGGTGCATTTTTATTAATGCGAAGGGCCCTCATTTGTTGTGGGCTTAACGTGTCAAGTGTCATTTTCGGCCAATTGGAAATGTAGTTACCTTTAAGTATTCATGTTATGTTCATTACTACTTAAGTGAATTTTTATTGTCCAAACTTAATTTATTTAAACCTATGAATTCACCAACTTTATGTTGACTCTCTAAGCATGTTTTTCTCAGGAAACTGAAGCAGGTATTTGATGTGCCTGGAGTCCATCATCATGATAGGCTACATTTATAGAGCTCATCTACAATTTATAAAGGGTAAATCATCCAAACTGTTGGATAAATGTTTAAGACAATTTTTATAACATTTGCACTTTAATTCATGTAATAATTGTATTGATAATCTTGTATCTGTTGCTCTACATATTATCTGCTGTTGATCCACCTACGTGACACCCAAATATTATTTCCGCTGCATTTGACCAATTTTGGGGTGTTAAAGAATGGTATGAGAGCGATAGTTATAGAGAACCAGACCAAAATTAAATAAATATAAAAATAAAATTTTTATATAAACTGGACTATAACTGCTTAAAAATATTTTGGGGGGGACTAGAATAGTTAAGCATGTAGAGTGTAGAGCATACATTTATTATGTAGATAACTGTGCATTGATTATTAACATCCGGTTGATTAATCTTATAAGTATTAACGTAACCTTTAACTTGCGATGTTAAAGGACACTATCATATAATTTACAACTATTATTTCTAAAAGTTTTAACTTGAGTAAGCTTATACTTACGTCATTTAAAATGATATTATATTCAAATTCATCGTGACATCACTAGCTGCTTCTCTTGCTACTTTATCACCGACATCAGTTTTACTTGGTTGGTTATCGGCTAGCGAGTCCGATGACAGTCACGCTACCGGCGATGCCGCACTCGTTGATACTCTCATTGTCCCTCCACCTGCTACACTTGTATCCCCTACTAGGGATGAGGACCAGCCGACTGCAGCCCTACCACCTCTACCACCAGCTTCCTCACTTCTGGGCTACGCACCCGGGTCTCTGCCACCTCGTAAGAGGATGTATGAGGCTCCTCTCGATTCTACATTTGATATCGGTGAGGGTTCCAGGGAGAGACGTTGATGTGACTCTAATTACACATCATATTTCCTCGTAAAACGTGCTTAAAATGGTAAAATAATCATCAATTATGCTTTGTATATGCTTGTTTTGTTGTTTTTGCATGTGCAGGTACGGATATCAAAGAAATCACAAGAAATGAAGCCAAAGAGCCAAAACGGACACGAGAGATGAAAAGAGCACGGATAATCGAGTCCAACGGTGCCTTCATATTTTATTGAGCCGACCCGACACCATTTATATGGGTCGGACCGACCCACTGTTTCACAACCAGCCCAAGTTTGACAAAAGCCCACTTCCGCCCGAGATGATATAACAGCCTAGCAAGCCCATGTTTGGAAATCAACTAACAATAGCAAAGTTGCTAGCCCAGCAGGCCCACGAATGAAGCAGCCCAGCAGTGAACGAAAACTGTAGATCAGATATAGATAGCTTGCTTAGGACATACGCAACCTTCAATATAGATATTTTTTATCTTTCCCTGTTTTTTTTCCTTTCAAGTAGTGTAGCGTATCTATACATTCCAAACGCAGCTTTATCATATTATTTGATATCTTCCATTTAGCTTTATTAAATCCATTCGCAGCTTTATTTCTTTAAAAAACTTTGTATTTGATTTTAAGCTTTATAAAGATGCAGTTTTCGTTTAAATGAAGATTATTTTTCGGCACATTCGGATTTGTGTTTTTAATTCGGTTATGAAATCTATTTGAAGTTCAGGTGATGTTTTATTTTTCCTCTTTTGTTTAGATTCGAAAATATACAAAGGTAGGTTTATGGAAATCGATTATTGTACATGAGCAGATTTGGATTCGATTTATGATTCAGCTTCGGTTAATTGTTGTTTGAACTCAGTTTTGTTTAGCTTCGATATCTATTTCGTTTTGGTTAGTTTTAAGTCGCTAATGTTCGTGAGTTCGTGGCAAGTGGTTCAGTTCTAGATCTATCTCGGCTTACTCGTTATAGCTTACTGTTATAAACTGTGGTGTTCGTGACTGTGGTGTTCGTGGTTCGCATAGTAGATATTGATAGAACAATTGATTAAATTCGGTTCAAAGTTCCTGTATTGGCTGTTTGGTCACACTTTGATATCAGTTTTTGGTTAGTTCGATAGCATCGTCTCGACATCAGCGGACTGGCCTGGATGCGAGGTAGTCTCATTTTACACTTTCTGCATTTATAGATATAGAATTGTAGTATATTGAGTAGTGTAATTTTGCTAGAATTGGTTCAGCATTCCTGATTACTTGTTGATTTGTTCTGCATTGGTTGATTCACTTGATTTAGCTTAAACTGTTATGATTTGATTGTTTACTGCTTGATCTTATTTGATACACGATGTTAGTGATCTGTTCTTGGTATTAGATCTGTTTTGGTAAGATCAATGGAGTAAATTTCCTTTAAGTTTGATAAATGAGTACATGGCAATGAGTTTTAGCAGCTATTGTTTGAAAGTTTTTGAATAAGTGTTGAACTGAACTTAAGGCTAATGAACTGTAAGGGATTTAGCAGATGTTTAAGACGTTAGATAATGTAGCTCAGATTAGAAGCTTATTAATCTGTCTATTAAATTAGCTAATAGGAACTCAGTTTAAGTTGTCAAGTATAGGAGTAGAAATTCAAGTGTCCATGCCTAGCTGTTTGATTTGAATTTTCATGAAAGGAGCATTAAATCAGTTTAATGAGATTTGTTTTTTTAGAAAGTATAGAATTTCAGCTTTATAAATGTGCAGCTATAAGATTTTCTTTTCTTCGAAAAATAACAGAGATCGAATAGGATAAGAACCTGAGATGTGTTTTTAGTTAGTAATAAGATAGCTGGCTTTTGTACATTTTTTATCCTTTATTTTGTAAGCTTGTATTTCACTGTAGGTCCATTCCAGTTAGTGGGTTGTTAGTTACGTTGGGCCATAGGGTTTATTCTACGATTAGTATAGTAGTAGTAGTTTCATTATTTTAGTTACCTCGTCATTTGTTTTGAGTGTTTATTTGCTAATTGTTTTTTTAGCTCAGTTTTACTAGAGTACTACAATAATAGAATATAATAATAATAATAGTATATAATATAATATTAGTACTTTTCTGGTTTTACGTGTCAAGTAGTATAAAATACCTAATTACGTTTTTATTAACCAAAAACGAATATAGTCTTAACTATAAAGTTGTTAATCAATTCGAGTAGAGTCGAGAGGAAAACGATTATATACTAAAAACGGTTATTAAAATGGCGTCGCTGCTAGTTCGTGCTCGTTACGATTGACGATTTTTCGTGAGACGATTTGGATTTTGGGATCCGTTCGATTTTGAACGTTATTTTTATTGTCAAAAAATTTTTTTTAATAAAAAATTATAAAATCAATGAAAACCAAAAATATTTTCTTACTTTTTCTTCTTTTCTTTCTTACTATATATACCCTTTAAAAAATTAAAAAATAATTTTTTTTCTTTTATATTTTATTTTTCTTTAGCTATATAGTATAATATTTTCTTAAAAAAAAATCACAAAAGCATTTCTTTCCTAAGATTACCACAAAAAAAAGTAATACTTTTCCTAAAGTATTACACCAAAAAAATCTACGTATATATATATTTTTTTCTATCTTGGTTTCTTCTTCGTTTTTATGTACATATTATATTCTCTTTTATAAAAAAATAATATCGTGACGAGTCAAGCCGATCCCGAGTATCATGCTTTTGACATGGCTATGGATAATCATCGATTTATGAGTTGTTGCAAGTACCTACTGTGGGATGTCTCGAGAGTGCGATCGTGATCCGGATATCGAGGGTGATTCTTTTGAGCTTAATCCGGATTTGATTAAGTTGATATCCGGTCGTCCTTCTTACGGATTTGAGGACGACGATCCTTATGCTCATATCCGCCATTTTCGTTCATACGCCAAAACCGTCAAATACACCAATGTGACACAAGACATTATCTATTTACACTCTTTTCCTTTCTCCCTCGATGGAGCAGCCCGACTTTGGCTAGAAAAGGAACCACCATGCTCTATTTTTACATTGGCTAATCTTGAGTCAAAATTCTTAAATCAATTTTACCCTTATGCTAAAACGAGAAAAATTCGGCTGGACATTATAATACTCGGCTTTTACCCCAAGTATAAAATCTTATCGTCCGATCTTTTCGAATTCATCTCCAGTCTAAAGTGCGACTCAATTGTCTTTTGGTGAACAAGAGAATGGTTTGGTTGATTATCTATTGTAAACTAATAGCAAATAAGTATGTGTCGTTGAGTAAAGTAGAAGTTTAAAGATTATACTAAAAATAACGAGTTAAAAATAAATGCTTGAAAACTTAAAGACAAGATTAGGAAAATTACTTAAACACTTAATAAATCTGACACTTGAAAACTTTGCAAAAACAAGAAATTAAACAATTGGAAAACAAACAAATACTGCCAAATCGGAATATCCAAAATGCATTAATCGGAATGTGTAGTCGTAAAAAACTGATCGGAATGTGAAAAATGGCCTCGTCGGAATGTCTGAAAAGGAAACAGATCGGAATAATGACAAATAAGCCTAATCGGAATGTTTGAAAACACCCACAATAGGAATATTGGTAGACACCTAATCGGAATAACCAACAAGGGGTTCAGATCGGAATGCTAAGCAAGAAACCCCCAATCAGAATAAAGTAAAACCGTACCAATCGGAATGTCACAAAAACATGCCAAATCGGAATGGGTAAACCCTAATCCGATCAATACGATCGGAATAATGAGATGCAAATCGAAAAGCCCGAAAACCCTTTTCCGATTTGGAAATCGGAAAGAGGGATGGTGATCGGAAAGCTACAATCGGAAAAGGGTTTGAATCCTTTTCCGATTTATGTGGGATCCGAAATAAAGCTAGGCAATAAGCTACTTTGATAAGCTCACACCAAGACTAGCACGAATCAAAAGTGAAATATACTAAATAAGCACAATCAACAACTTATCCAAACTCAAAATAATCAATCTTTTGAATGAAACTATATAAAAAAATGAACTTTTTAAGAAAACTTTTAAAAAGTAAATAAGCTAAACATGTAAATAAGCCAATAAGCACAAAGATCTTAAAGCTTATTCGTATGAAAACTTAAGTAAGCATAAAAAGATTAACCTTTTAAGCACGAAAACATCAAGATCAACATGGATTTAATGTAATTCGCACCAAAATTAATCTAAAAATCAAAGAAAGGTAGAAAGAGATGAAGGATTAAAAGCTTAACTAGAACTTGATTAATGAAATCAACAACACACAAATGTTTAATCTTGAAAGATTAAAAGAAAGAAAGATGAAAACTTAGTGAGAGAAAGTTGAGAACTTTCTCTCTCTAAAACTAGAAAGAAAAGTGAAAAATGAAAACTAAAACTAAAAACTAACCACCCTCCTAATGTGTATTAGGAGGGTATTTATAGGGAAAATGGAAGGAGTGCATGTGTTGCATCTTCTTTCTTTCTTTACGTCTTCTCGACTCGATTTAATTCTTTGTCTTTTCTCGACGTCATCTCGGGATTTGAACTTGTCTTGTTAATTTTCTTCTTTAATTTAGACTTGAGTTCTTCGACTTCATTAAACTTCCGTCTTTAGACGTTTTCTTCGATAAATCTTCAGAATAGGCCTTGGAATTTCGTTCTTTTTGCACTCTTGATCTTTTGACTTCGTATTTTCCCGTTTTCTTCGATAAAAGCCCGTGAAAGCCCGTGTTTTCTTCCTTTTTCATCTTTTGGTCCTAAAACACAATAAAAACACAAACCACACATAATTCCGACTTCTACGACATAAATTACACGTTTTGGTCTTGTTCTTATAGGAAATAAGTGGTAAAAGGATAAGTGTTTTCACACTTATTAAATCCCCTACACTTGACCATTGAAATGCCCTCATGCAATGCATTAGTTTTAAAGCACGGTTTATATTTTCCATCACAAATAACCCACCTCGGCCTTTATTAAATACTAATCATAAAAAGATAGAAGCAAGTAAAGAAATCAAAGACTTACATTGGGTTTTGGCAGCCATGAACGTTTATCATCCTCAAGTTTCGCGTTCCCCATACCAAGCTTAAAAACGAGATCATTGTTATTATAAGTTAGCAGACTAACACGAATTCATGTGGGCCAATTATTTACTTAGACTCCCTTATTCCTAGGTGTATCTCTTATATTTTATTTTTGTCTTGAATGATCACGAGGATGCATTGTTTGACTTATTTCGATAGTTATTTAGGCCGAAAATAAAGTGAACGATTTAATCAATAGTTAGCTAAAGGACAAAATCTTTTAAAACTGCTTCTCGGGACCTCATAAAGTTCATATCTTGGCATAACTCACTTCACGATTTGAGACCTTTCTCGGACCGATATTTGGCAGCGACTTCATACTTCGAATCTTGAGAGACGTTCATGAAATAATGGTCTTCTCTTCATAATAGGAATTTCTTCACTTGAAGTTTTGAGAGATTCTTCATCTTTGGACCACGACTTCTTCATTTTTCTCCAATCTTTATTTTGGACTTTGATATACAACGATCCGCCTCCTTTTAGGACTTGGATCTATTTATCCTCATACCTTGTTAGGGCCTTTTTGGATAGACTTCTCCATGATCTTTAGGGGAGTATTTGCTTTTCGTCGTGTGTCTCGATCCTTCATAATGATTTTCGATAAATGATTCTTCACATCACTTTTGGATCTTTAGCAACAAAATGTAGCCCTCATGCCTTGTTAGGGCCTTTTCGGACTCGCCAATCTTCGCATCCCGCTTCAATAAGTTATGCCTTGGCTATGAACTCTAATCCGTACCGAGCAACTTTTAAACGATCTTGGGCTAGAAGCTAAGTAACCTTTTAAATCGTACAACCTTATTTATTGTAGATAAATTTATTAACAAGCGAAGGGAGAATAGGCTTATAATTAACTCACATAAATTCACGAAAGAATACCAAACTTATAATTGACTCTATCATCTCTCGTCCTCCATAGTTTAAAATCTCAAGGAATGAGACTCGTGGATGCTTAGCCTATTAAATCAAAGTTTTGGTTTTTCGAGTCATCTATAGGATCTTGCAAATTCTTAGACTTTTTCAAGTTTAGAAATCGCATTTTAGAGTTCCCTTGATAAACGACTCTCTATGATCAATTATAGGAACTTGCGAAAAGTTCTTGTTCTTAACCCGCGAGAGTTAAGACTTTCGCGTTTTAAAGCTCCCGATATAAAAGCCTAGCAAAACTTGACTTAAACATGTTAAGGATACTAGCTAGAGTAAACTTAGATAAGTAAACTCGGGTTGAGTCAAAATATTCACGACTTTGAAAAATTTAAAACCACTTTATTTAAGCAAGGAAAGAAAATAACCATAACAAAGGAAAATACAACTATACAACTAGGCCAAAATAGATTAAAATTTTTGAAAAATGTCGAAAAATCAAATTTTCCGGTTAAAATGAGGGAAAATTCATGGAAAAGACCACTTACTTCGATAGAAGTCCCCCTACACTTGATATAAACATTGTCCTCAATGTTTAAGCATGTGGGAGTAAACTCCCCTACACTTAGGACATTGTGCACTTTGTTTAAATCTTGTTAAGGAAAGGACAACTAAAGTGAATTCAATATGAACATATAAAATATGAAATATTGAATCACGATAGTTTAGGATAGAATCGGGAAGATGGGAACACGGTATCACGGTTTGTCAAAAGTCATCAAGGTGCTCTTTGAAGGTTGAGTCCCTGCACAAGATAAGAAACAAGAAAACAAACACATACGGGGCTCCCCCTACACTTATTATGAAAGCAGTAAAGGATATATCACGGGTTGCCTCCCGAGAAGCGCTTGTTTTTGTTTACCGAGTCACGAGCCTGACTCGACCCAAATTTAGTTCATGGGAAACGTGGTGAGGGATGGAATCATCTTATGAGAGATGTCCTCACCAAAGTACAGCTTCAAACGCTGGCCATTCACCTTGAAATTGGGCCCATTTGGCTGAGAAAGCTCAATGGTCCCATATGGAAAGACTTTGGCGATGGTGAATGGACCAGACCAGCGGCTCTTCAACTTGCCAGAGAAGATCTTCAACCGAGAGTTAAAAAGTAAGACTTGAGCACCAACGTGGAACTCTCGGTTCTTAATCCTTGCGTCGTGAATGATCTTGGTCTTCTCCTTGTAGATTAGCGAGTTCTCATAAGCTTCATTCCTCAGTTCGTTGAGCTCGTTGAGTTGAATCTTGCGGAGATCACCGGCTTTGTTGATGTCGAAGTTAGCCCACTTCAAGCCCCAGTACGCCTTGTGTTCCAGCTCGATAGGGAGGTGGCATGCTTTCCCGTACACAAGACGATAATGCGTACAGCCGATCGGGGTCTTATAAGCAGTACGGAAAGCCCACAAAGCATCATTTAACTTATCGGCCCACGCGGCACGATGCTCTCCCACGGTACGCTCCAAAATTCGCTTCAATCCACGGTTGGATATCTTGGCTTGCCCATTGGTTTGGGGATGATAGGCGGTGGAAAGATGATGATTAACACCATACTTAGCCATGACTCTTGCAAATTGATCGTTGCAAAAATGAGTCCCGCGGTCACTGATAATAGCACGAGGAACGCCGAATCGAGCAAACAGCTGCTTTAAAAAGTTCACAACCACCCTCGCATCGTTCGTAGGGAGAGCCTTAGCTTCAACCCATTTAGAAACGTAGTCAACGGCTACGAGGATGTACTTGTTCCCTTTGGAGGATGGAAATGGCCCCATAAAGTCGATGTCCCATACGTCAAAGATTTCACATTCTTGTATGAAATTTTGAGGCATCTCATCTTTATGTGGGATCTTGCCTTGGCGTTGGCAAGCATCACAATGCTTAACCATTTCGTGAGCGTCATGATAAATGGTGGGCCAATAGAAACTAGAGTCAAACACTTTCTTAGCGGTGTAGTTGGGACCAAAGTGACCACCAGTGGGTCCTTTATGGCAAGCAGCAAGGATTTGCAAAGCTGCCGGTCCATCAACACATCGACGAATGATCAGATCAGCACATTGTTTGAATAGAAAAGGGTCATCCCAAAAGTAAGTCTTAACATCATTCAAGAACTTCTTCTTTTATTGGGATGTTAACCCTTTGATTAGAACACCACCCGCTAAGTAGTTTGCAATGTCGGCAAACCACGGGGTGTCATCAAGATTGAGATTTATAGACATTAAGGTCTCAAGGGGGAAAGAGTCATTGATCTCTTTGTTCGGATGATCCCCTTGATATGGATCCTCAAGTCTACTCAGATGATCCGCGGCTAGGTTTTCGGCTCCCTTTTTTTTTCACGAATTTCAATGTTGAATTCTTGAAGGAGTAAAACCCAGCGAAGAAGTCTTGGCTTAGAGTCGTGCTTAGTCATCAAGTACTTCAACGCGGAATGGTCCGTGTACACGATGGTGGTGGATAAAACAAGACAGGGGCAAAAATTTTCAAAAGCATAGACAACAGCTAAAAGCTCTTTTTCGGTTGTCGTATAATGCAATTGAGCCCCCGTCATTGTTTTGCTAGCATAGTGGATTGGTTGGAAGTGTTTATTCACTCTTGGCCCAAAACCGCACCAATAGCAAAGTCGCTAGCATCGCACATCAACTCAAAGGGTAGCTCCCAATTAGGGGTAACCAAGACCGGTGCCTTAGTTAGCTTATCCTTAAGAAGATTGAAGGCTTCGATACACTCTTTAGAAAAGATAAAAGGAGTATCTTTTTCCAAGAGGTGGGTCATCGGGCGAGCGATTTTAGAGAAATCCTGAATGAATCGACGATAGAAGCCCGGATGACCCAGAAAACTTCTCACACCCTTCACGATTGAAGGTGGAGGTAATTTGGCTATGACATCAACTTTAGCACGGTCGACTTCAAGACCGGCTTTAGAGATTTTGTGTCCTAGCACAATGCCTTCTTTTACCATAAAATGGCATTTTTCCCAATTCAGAAAAAGGCGAGTGTCTTCGCACCGCTTAAACATACGTTCCAAATTGGCAAGGCAAGAAGAAAAGGAATCCTCAAAGACCGAGAAATCATCCATGAAGACTTCCATGGTTTGCTCAACCATGTCATGGAAGATAGCCAACATGCACCTTTGGAAAGTCCCGGGGGCATTGCATAAGCCAAAAGGCATTCTTTTGTAAGCAAATGTGTCATGGGGACAAGTGAATGTTGTCTTCTCTTGATCTTGGGGATCGATGGGTATTTGGAAATAACCCGAGAAACCATCAAGAAAGCAGTAATATTCATTACCCGCAAAACGTTCAAGCATTTGGTCCATAAAAGGAAGAGGGAAGTGATCCTTTCTCGTGGCATTATTGAGTTTACGGTAGTCTATACAAACTCTCCACCCAGTAACGAGACATGTAGGAATCAACTCGTTGTTAGCATTGGGCACAACGGTAATTCCACCTTTCTTAGGCACACAATGGACTGGACTAACCCATGGTGAATCCGAAATAGGGTAAATCATACCCGCATCAAGAAGTTTGATAACCTCTTTTTTGATGACTTCATAGATTTTAGGATTCACCCTTCGTTGGCTTTGAATTGTGGGCTTAAATTCGTCCTCCATGAGAATTTTATGTGTGCAAAAGTGAGGATCAATTCCGTGAATATCGGAGATTTTCCAAGCGATTGCTCTTTTATGATTCTTCAATACAGCGATAAGTCGGGATTTTTCTTCTTCTTTCAGGTCCTTTGCGATGATGACCGGTAACTCTTGGTTGTCTTCAAGGAAAACGTACTCGAGATGTGGAGGTAAGTCCTTAAGCTCAAGAGTAGGAGGATCCTCAATAGATGGTGAAACTAACGATGGATCATCATTAGTCACCTCTTTAGGAGAAGGAGGAGAAAACGGGTCTTCATTGAGAAGTTTCTCAATAGTACGAATGTCTTCATCCTAATCGATGGAAGAATCATCATACTTAATATCGAGAGGACCCAAGCTAGCTTCGAAATCATCCAAGTCACTTTCTCCAAAAGGAGTCAATGACGGAGCAATTGAGGCAACGGTCTCAACATTGGTTAGAGAAAAGAGAGTACTTTTGCAAGCATCATGAAAATGTTCTTCACAAGCCTCATCGAGAACATCAATAGCATTAACATTCTCATATGAATAAGGTTGCTTAGAAATCTTACCCATGTTGAAGACAATTTTATCGTCACCAACTCTCATGATTATTTCGCCCGCGGCTACATCAATGAGAGTGAGACCGGTCCTCAAGAAGGGACGTCCAACGATTAATGGAACACGAGGATCCATTTCGTAGTCAACGACAACAAAATCTGCCGGGAAGGTGAATTTTTCAACGCCAACGAAAACGTCTTCGGCTATCCCCACTGGATAAGAAACCGTACGGTTAGCTAATTCCAAGGTCATTTTGGTGGGGACTAGCTCGGGGAGAGATAATTGCTTCCAAACACTTAAAGGCATTAAGTTTATACTGGCACCTAGATTGGCTAGGGCCATGCAATTCTCTACTCCCGGGAAGTTGCAAGGAATCAAGAAGCGACCCGGATCACCAAGTTTGGTGGGCAATTTCCTTAAGAGAGCGGTAGAGCAATTCTCATTAAGTTGGGTCTGAGCAATGTCAAGAAGCTTCTCCTTGTCACTAAGAAGATCTTTAAACATTTTCTCGTATTTGGGCATGTGAGCGAGAGCCTCGGCAAAGGAGATGTTAAAATTCAATTGTTTAAACATTTTTAGAAAGTTTGAAACTTGAATATCATCCTTGCTCTTTTGCTTCTCTTTCCTCAACCTTGAAGGATAAGGTATATTGGATGAAGATGAAGGCTTTAGGGGGGGTAGGATCACTCACAACTACGGGTGGTGGGGAAATGGGGGTAGAAGGCAAAGGAGGTGGGGAAAGTTGCTCATTTTCCTTGTTCACAATCACGGGTGGAGGTGTAGGAAGCTCGGGTTCCGTATAACCTTTTCCACTACCAGTGGTGATTGCTTTCATCTCCCCTCTTGGGTTCGCAACGGTGTTACTCGAAAGAGTACCCGAAGAAGAGGGTTGATTACCTTGGAAGAGCGAACCGATCATATCACGTATGTTAAGCGCTTGAGTGCTGAAAGAGTCTCTCATGTCTGCACGGATCTCATTGCTTTTTTTGCCATGTCATTCCTTAGCTTGGCTCGAATATCGTTCCCTTGTTTCGCCATTTCGCTCTTCAAGTTGACGAATTGACTCTGAAGATTCGTTACCATCTCGCGTTTAGTCTTTATGAACGTCTCGATGTCTGGATTCAATGCCATCAGTTGATTGAGAGGTGGAGCTTGGTAAGCTTGAGAATTTCCTTGAGTTGGGTATGGGTTTCTTTGGGATTGATATTGATTGGTAGCACGAGGTTGGGATTGGTTGTTTCGGTTATAGCTTTGTTGTTGGTTTTGGTTTGGAGGAGGGAAACCAGGTGGAGCAAGATAGTTGTTGGAACGATAACTTAGCAAGCTACGGTCTCCTTGAGGACGAGCTTGATAGCCTCCCGTGGGATAAGTATCGTATGCCGCGTTAACGTTTTCAGAAAAATTGCCTTGGGTAGAAGGACAATCATTGTAAGAATGAGGACCACCACATGTGTCACAAGAAATAGCAACGGCTTTAGCTTGTTGAAAGTGGTTTGTGGCCATGATCATGAAATTCTTGTTCATCTCAGCGAGTTGTCGACTAATTTCAGTCATCTTGTGATTGGAAGTAGTAGAAGAAACATTGACTCTCGGGTTAGATCTTGAGGATGCGGATGAATCCCAATTCTTGTGGTGAGTAGTCATGTTTTCAATCAACTCTCTACACTCATCCGGTCTCCATTTCATAAAAGTACCACCGGCGGCGGCGTTGATCGTGTCACGATCACAAAAAGTGAGACCATTGTAGAAAGTATCAATGAGAGTGACGGGGAGCATGTTATGGTTCAGACAGCGGTCGATCAAATCATTGTATCGTTCCCAAGCATCGAAGAGCGATTCATCATTGTCTTGCATGAATCCACTTACGAAGGCTTGTGACCATGGATGGTGGGAAGTAGCGCGACGAAAAGCGTTGAGTCATGTCATTCCAAGTATGAATAGAATTCTTTGGGAGACGGTCAAACCATTTTTCGGCATGGTGAGAAAGCGAGTGGGGAAATAGTTGAAGGCGAAGGTCATCCATAGAAACACCGGGTGACTTCATGCTTTGGGTGATGGTAATAAATTTGTCGAGGTGTTTGTTGGCATCATCATCCGGAATTCCACGAAATGGGTTAGTTTGCACTTGTTGGATCATGTGATGCTTCAACGAAAACTCCTGAGCCGTGATGTGCATCGGCGCAATCGGGCCTCCGCGTCCGTTCATGGTGGGTTGACACAATTCCTTCATTGTTCGTAAATCAGGTAGGGGGACATTGTTGTTGTTATTATTCAAATTGGGTAGAGGTGGGTTATTATTGTTGTTATTAACACCAACCATATCTAGATCTTCACGAGTCTCGGGCTCAGAATAGTTCGAAGATCTAGTACGCATACACCTGCAGAAGAAAAATACACAAAGAGAATATCTATATAATCTTTTTGGTGCAAACCTTTGGAAAAGAATTGCTTTTTATGATTTTTCAATGTTTTTGAAGAATTTTATATTTTTTAGGATTTTTGAAAATTTTTAAAGCAAGGAAATAACGTACAAAGATCGAATCCCAAAATTCAATGCGTCTCTCACTAGAAACCGTTAATCTTAACGAAAAGAGCCGGCAGCGGCGCCATTTAATACTCGGCTTTTACCCCAAGTATAAAATCTTATCGTCCGATCTTTTCGAATTCATCTCCAGTCTAAAGTGCGACTCAATTGTCTTTTGGTGAACAAGAGAATTGTTTGGTTGATTATCTATTGTAAACTAATAGCAAATAAGTAAGTGTCGTTGAGTAAAGTAGAAGTTTAAAGATTATACTAAAAATAGCGAGTTAAAAATAAATGCTTGAAAACTTAAAGACAATATTAGGAAAATTACTTAAACACTTATTAAATCTGACACTTAAAAACTTAGCAAAAACAAGAAATTAAACAATTGGAAAACAAACAAATACTGCCAAATCGGAAAATCCAAAATGCATTAATCGGAATGTGTAGTCGGAAAACACTGATCGGAATGTGCAAAATGGCCTCGTCGGAATGTCTGAAAAGGAATCAGATCGGAATAATGACAAATAAGCCTAATCGGAATGTTTGAAAACACCCACAATCGGAATATTGGTAGACACCTTATCGGAATAACCAACAAGGGGCTCAGATCGGAATGCTAAGCAAGAAACCCCCAATCGGAATAAAGTAAAACCGTACCAATCGGAATGTCACAAAAACATGCCAAATCGGAATGGGTAAACCCTAATCCGATCAATACAATCGGAATAATGAGATGCAAATCGGAAAGCCCGAAAACCCTTTTCCGATTTGGAAATCGGAAAGAGGGATGGTGAACGGAAAGCTACAATCGGAAAAGGGTTTGAATCCTTTTCCGATTTATGTGGGATTCGAAATAAAGCTAGGCAATAAGCTACTTTGATAAGCTCACACCAAGACTAGCACGAATCAAAAGTGAAATATACTAAATAAGCACAATCAACAACTTATCCAAACTCAAAATAATCAATCTTTTGAATCAAACTATATAAAAAAAAGAACTTTTTAAGAAAACTTTTAAAAAGTAAATAAGCTAAACATGTAAATAAGCCAATAAGCACAAAGATCTTAAAGCTTATTCGTATGAAAACTTAAGTAAGCATAAAAAGATTAACCTTTTAAGCACGAAAACATCAAGATCAACACGGATTTAATGTAATTCGCACCAAAACTAATCTAAAAATCAAAGAAAGGTAGAAAGAGATGAAAGATTAAAAGCTTAACTAGAACTTGATTAATGAAATCAACAACACACAAATGTTTAATCTTGAAAGATTAAAAGAAAGAAAGATGAAAACTTAGTGAGAGAAAGTTGAGAACTTTCTCTCTCTAAAACTAGAAAGAAAAGTGAAAAATGAAAACTAAAACTAATAACTAACCACCCTCCTAATGTGTATTAGGAGGGTATTTATAGGGAAAATGGAAGGAGTGCATGTGTTGCATCTTCTTTCTTTCTTTACGTCTTCTCGACTCGATTTAATTCTTTGTCTTTTCTCGACGTCGTCTCGGGATTTGAACTTGTCTTGTTAATTTTTTTCTTTAATTTAGACTTGAGTTCTTCGACTTCATTAAACTTCCGTCTTTAGACTTTTTCTTCGATAAATCTTCTGAATAGGCCTTGGACTTTCGTTCTTTTTGCACTCTTGATCTTTTGACTTCGTCTTTTCCCGTTTTCTTCGATAAAAGCCCGTGAAAGCCCGTGTTTTCTTCCTTTTTCATCTTTTGGTCCTAAAACACAATAAAAACACAAACCACGCATAATTCCCACTTTTACGACATAAATTACACGTTTTGGTCTTGTTATTATTGGAAATAAGTGGTAAAAGGATAAGTGTTTTCACACTTATTACATTACTAATTTTCAAGAGTCTAATAATGAAACGTTTTCCGAGGCTTGGGAAAGATTTAAGGATTTAGTGCATAGTTGTCATCATCATGGATTTTCCGCTTTGCACTTATTGATTCGTTTTATAACGGATTGACACAATACGATCAAGATTCTCTAAACACTGCTGCAAGCGGGAATCTATACTCTCGGAGTACTAGTGAGGCTTTAATGATTATTGAGAACAAGTCTCAAGTATGGAGCAAGGCCGAAGTATCCGGTAATACGGTTATCATTAGGAGTGGCCCTCTTTTCTCATATACTCTGAGAGTTAGTGATGAGCCATGTGTTGATTTTGATTACCCAATTTTTGATGATTCTTCTAGTCGCTTTCTCATGTGACTAGTGACTCTTCTCCTCCAGATTTTGAGGAAGAAGTAGTTATTGAGCAACTCTCGGTTGAGTTGACTCCTGACCCACCACAAATTAATGAAGGGTGTTTTTGGGATTTTCAAAATCAAGGCTTTCCAATTCAAGAAGATTTTCAAAATCATAACAATTTTCAAAGTAGTAATCAAGGGGATTTTCAAATTCAACCTTCACAAATGGATGAAATAGTTGAAATATTTGAGGAACAAAAGAGGATGATAAATGATCTTCATGAACAAAACCAAAGTCTTAAATATCACCTTTTAGAAGCTTTGAGAGCTCAATTTGAGGCTAACACCACTACTAGTAGTGATGTTCCTATTGTGGATCCTTCCATCTCTCTACCAATAAAGGAGAGACAAGGCCCGAAGATTATCATGAGTTTTACTCCCCCTCCGGTGTTGACACCCACATATACATTTAGCTCTCCTTCCTCATCTTGTGAGGAAATTCCTAAGATTGTACTTGAGCCTACATTTGACCCTATTCCTTTTATGATTATTTCACCTACTCCTCCAAATGATACTACTCCTCATAGTAGTTATCCGGATATGGATGTGTTATCTTATGATTCCGACTATACATTTAATTCTTTATCGGACTCGGATGAGGATAACTCTCCTATTTTGAAAAACCCTACTTTTGAGAATCATGATAATGATACTAATGATTTCTCGAATCCTTCACTCCTTAGTGATGATTTTTATACCCCGAGTGTTGAGAGATTCCATCAGGAGGATGCTTTCTATGATCCCGTGTTATTCGTTTTCTCGGATGAGCTTCATTGTGATCATGGTATTGATGAGAGGGCAAATGGAGATTTAAAACTTGATTTTGAAATTAATTTTGAAAACTCGGATTTTGACAAATTCACATTTGCCTCTTCACCAATTACTTTTGATTCTACCATCGATTCTTTTCCAGATATCACTTTTAGTGATGATGATGGTTTTCTCATTCCCGAGATCGATGAGTTTCTTGATATTGATACACCCGTGGAGTACATATCTGGATATTTTGATGTGGAGGGAGATATACTTTTTCTAGAGGATTTATTACACGATGATACTATACCTTCTATCCCTCCCGTCCCACCCATTCATGATGATAAAGAGACCAAAGACCTAAGGGTTCTGACTATTAGTGTTTTGACACCTACTTTTTCACCCTCGTTGTCTCTTGTTGATTTCATATTTGAGGGTGATTCTTTTATGGTTGACACCGAGTTGTCTTGCTATTTTCCCATAGAGGAAACGGTATTTGATCTGGGTATACATATTTTTGAGCTATCTAAGTATCTTACTAATGAAATAAAAGGAAAAAAATTTAAATACCTGAGATCATTACCTTGTGACCATACACCTAATTGTAAGAGACTTTTGTTTAAAGGAAACCAATCTTTCTTTTACTTGTTTGCTATTGCCACTTTGGGGTTTATTTCTTTTAGAGATGGAAACCACGTATTTGACCCCGGTGGACTTTTATGGGGTTTATCTTATTTGGGAGGTTATTTCGCTTTATCATGAAGGGATTGTGCTCTTTCATTTGTTCTCGTGTTTCGTTTGTGATGTGATTTCAGGTTTCTCATATATCAAATACTCGTGTTCGTTTTCATCACGTATCACTCGAGTTTCGATCCTTCATTTGAGACATCTGATATCTGATCATTATATCCTTTACTAACGCTTACTTTTATTGGCATAATTAATAAACGGCTTTTAATTATTTGCGTCATACCCTTTTCATGCTAGAATTTTGCATTCGACTTTTCGTCTCTAGGTGGGGGTATTATACTCTAAGACTTGAAACATTGAGGACAATGTTTGGTTTTAGTATGGGGGGGTATCTATCGATATGCTTTTCCTTTTGTTCGTTGTCTTCACGTACTCCGTTTCTCAAAAATGTGCTTAAAATTGCATAAATTATAATTTTTTTTTTCATATTTTAATAAGTGTTTTTAACACGAATGTAAGCTTTCCGTTGGTGAAAATAAGAATAGTTTTTTACTCGACCAGTTTTTACCTTAGCTCATTCCTTAACCATGTAGGCCTTAATTGGTTTATTAGGCTAAGCATCCACGAGTCTCATTATTTGAGATTTTAAATTGTGGAGAATGAGAGATGATAGAGTTGATAATAAGTTTAAAGGTTAATTCTTCCTTATATGAGTTCTTGTGGCTCTTTCTCCCCGCTTGTATATTTAATTGCTTAATAAATGAAGATTTTTGCGGTTTAGGTTCGATATTTTAGCTCTTAACCGATTCTTTTATTTCCCTTGTATTTAAAGCGAGAACACATTAAGGGTGCCAGCGTCATGGACTTCCGACTAAGGTGGCTCATAACCATTAAGTAGGAGGTATTCAGAACATGGGATTACGGAATTTGGCCTACTATATATATATCATAAATAAAGAAGAATACGATTAAAACATGATCTCAAGGAGCCTTCGGGTGTGGGACATGTAGCACGAGCCTTGTCATTAGAGCCTTAGGGTGTATGGCATGGTAAGTGTTTAATAAAAAATGCTTCATCATTATTTCAAGGAGCCTTAGGGTGTGGAGTGATGATAAATGTCAATTCCCTTGTTTATGGTTCAAGGAGCCTTAGGGTGTGGATCATAGATAAGGAGCACTTTTACATCTTAAAGAGCCTTAGGGTATATGATGTAAATTTGCTAACTCCATTAAAAATTCAATATGACTTTGGAGTAATAAATAATAAGTAATACTATTGGCCAAATTTCGAATCCGGGAATTTTTTCCCTAAATCATGTTAAATTATCCTTGATGTGGGCTTTCTTTAGTGATAACGGTTTTTGAGGATGAGGTTAGGTTCTAAGTATCGGGTTTACAACGTTTTGCCTTCATTTTTGGACTAATAATTATTAAATAATTCAAATGAGCCTACGGATGAATGACAATCCTTAAAATCTAGAGATACAACTTAGGCATAATGGAGAAGGAGTTCTACACAAATGTCTTATATAAGTGGTCTTAACATGAGGACTTGTTGTTAACAATAATCTTGTTTTTGAGCTTGGCATGGAAAGAGTGAAAAGTCGAGGACGATCAACCTATTCAAATTTTGTGATCCTAAAAGTTATTTTTGAATAATGAAAGAAATACATTATGTCATTTACACATTTAATATTAATAAAATGAATAAATGCTTTTAATAAATGAAAAACGGAGTTGCTTTATACTTTATTCTAGCATTGCGTGAGGACACGACAATGGTTTAGTAGGGGGTGTGATGTGACTCTAATTACACATCATATTTCCTCGTAAAATGTGCTTAAAATGGTCAAATAATCACCAATTATGCTTTGTATATGCTTGTTTTGTGGTTTGTGCGTGTGCAGGTACGGATATCAAAGAAATCACAAGAAATGAAGCCAAAGAGCCAAAACGGACATGAGAGATGAAAAGAGCACGGATAATCGAGTTCAACGGTGCCTTCATATTTTATTGAGCCGACCCGACACTATTTATATGGGTCGGACCGACCCAATATTTCACAACCAGCCGAAGTTTGACAAAAGCCCACTTCAGCCCGAGATGATATAACAGCCCAGCAAGCCCATGTTTGGAAATCAATTAACAATAGAAAAGTTGCTGGCCCAGCAGGCCTACGAATGAAGCAGCCCAGCAGTGAAAGAAAACTGTAGATCAGATATAGATAGCTTGCTTAGGACATACGCAGCCTTCAATATAGATATTTTTTATCTTTCCCTGTTTTTTTTCCTTTCAAGTACTGTAGCGTATCTATACATTCTAAATGCAACTTTATCATATTATTTGATATCTTCCATTTAGCTTTATTAAATCCATTCGCAGCTTTATTTCTTTAAAAAACTTTGTATTTGATTTTAAGCTTTATAAAGATGCAGTTTTCGTTTAAATGAAGATTATTTTTCGGCAGATTTGGATTTGTGTTTTTAATTCGGTTATGAAATCGATTTGAAGTTCAGGTGATATTTTATTTTTCCTCTTTTGTTTAGATTCGAAAATATACAAAGGTAGTGATAGTGGTAGAAATACGTCTTTTAGGAAAAAGAACGTAAATAGGGTAAGCGTGCACGACGATTTAGGAAAACCGTGTGTGAATGACCCTAAAAGTGAGTTCGTTCTCGAGGAGGTATAGGTGTTGTGAATTAACTTGTATTTATTTGAGATTAATATTAAGAAGAATGGGGGTGAGAAGAAGAAAAGACGGATACGTGAAAATTAAACTACGACGAAAACGTAAGACCGTAGAAAAACCACAAAAATTAAAAATTATTAAAACCAAAAACAAAATATCAACAAGGCTAAAAACAAGTCTAAAATAATATAAATAAAGTTAAAAATCCAACAAAGATATTTTAAAACCTTTTGTTAATTAAATAATTAATTTTAAATGCTAATTAAAGCCCTAAAATTAAATTTAATTAATTCAAATGTCAAAAATATGATTTTATTGAACAATTACTTAACTTATATTATTAGAAGACTAAAAAGTAATTTTCTAAAAATTAAAACCTATTAAAACTATTTTTAAAACCCTAAAAATGATTAAAAATGATTAAAACCTAATTAAACTTAAAATAATTATAAAAATAAATCTAAAAGCTTAAAAATTATTCTAAAAATGGAAATAGTCCTAGTTAATGACAAAGAACCTAAGAAAAATGAAAAAGAAAGAAAAATAAAATTTTGAAAATTTAATAATAAAATAATAATAAAATAATACTAAAAATAAAAAGTTTATAAAATAAATTCTAAAAATTATCTAAAAATCCTAAATAATAAAACTAAGAGAAAAACACAAATTAGAGCTTCTAAACCTTTTTTAATAATTTTATAAAAATCTTTAAAGTTTATAAAAAACCTTAAAATATTATAAAATTAAAAATAAATGTTTTTGAAACCAAAATTAGATGTAAACCTCAAAAATATATTTTAAAAACTAAAAACTATTTTTCCTAAAAATAAAAACTATTTTTGGTATTTTTTAATGATTTAATAAAAACGTATATTAAATAAATTCTAAAAAATAATCTAATAAAAGGAAAATTATGAAACTAATTTTGAAAAATCTATAAACCTATTAACTTCCTATGAAAAATAAGCTAAGAAAAATAAGCTTAAAGAATAAGCTAGGAAAAATGAAAAGGGCTACGGCTTTTTAATAAGCAAAGCAATGAAAAACGTGTTAACTAGTTATGGAAACCAAGACTCTCAGTCAAAGTCCCCAGGGCGCGTTTGGTTAACACGTTGGGTTGTTGAACGGTTGGTCACAGGTTCGAGTCCTGGCAACCTTTTTTTTTGTTTTCACTTAGTTGCGCCGCAACGCTTGTGTCTTGCGCCGCAACTAGTGAAACGAGAACACCTTTGGTCTGTAGCTCCTTCAGTTGCGCCGCAACTAGTAGGTCTTGCGGCGCAGCTAACGTGACAGAATGCTTTTGAACACCAAGCAGGTTTGGCTTTTGCCTTGCTTTCTCACAAGTGATTAAAAGGCCAAAGGAGTTGACCTTATGAGCTTATTTGGTGAGGTATTTTGGACAGTAAGGCACTCTTGTGTTCTTTGGAACACAAGAAGTCAACAAATAAGCAAATTCAAACACTTAGAACCAAGAAAATAAGCAAATCAAAAGCACATCAGCCTAATGAAAGTTGCTGAGATGTTTATGCAGATCAGTGGGCTTATATGGCTAATTTCTAGCAACCTAGTGAACCTTAAGCTACCAAATCATGCACACAAACTCACAAGATGGTATTAAAGCAATCTCAAACCTTAAATCATGCATTCACTCACAGGATTCACAAAATCAAGTAACCAAAATCTGATAAAAATGAGCAATATGTGAACTAGCAGATTATGCTTACTCTATTCTCTTTTAAACACCACAACTTAACCACAACTTAATCCAAATAAAGTTACTAGCTAACTAACAACTAACTCAATCCTTTTTAAACCCTTTAACACTTTTTAATAATCAAACCAAAATCTTTTGTCCTGCTAACACGTGTTGCCAAACACCACTTTACTTTTTGAAAACCAATTTTTCCAAATCAAAACCTTATGAAACCTAACCAAATTGTTATCAAAGCTTCATAACATGTATATCAACTCAAAATAACATCAAATCAACAGCTAAATCACACTTAAACACATAATCAAATAATATCATACAACTTGCTATTTTTGAACTTTTTCAAGGTAAAAGGAAGATACCTTAGGTTCTTACATCCAAGAACCTAGAGGATGAAAATCCTCCTCCAATCCAACTCGGGTTGGAGCAGATCCTTGAACAACAATCCTTGAACACCTGCTTAAATCAAACACAAAAGAAGAACAAACAAAAGCAAAATATTATATATAACTGATTTTTTTTTTCTTCTTTTTTTTTTCTTTCTTAAAAACTTCCAAAACCTTTTCCAATCTATGAAACACGTTTTCTATATTACCTAAACACAAATAACATGAACTTAAAACACCAATTCCTTTTGAGCAGATTTTACCAAAATCTCTCAAAATTTCAAAACCTTAAAGTAACTTTAAACCTCCAAGTTACTTCACCAAATCAAATCATGGAACTCAGTCTCAAGCTTAACAACACACAACTTTTAAAAACAAAAAGGAATTATAATTGATTAAATCAAAATACCAAACTTTTATTTATTAAAAAGGAATTACAAGTTAAAAGCTTGAAACTGGAACCAAGGGGTCATCACAGGTTGATGCCTCCTTTTATAGAGCCTATAGAACATCCTAGAAGCATAAAAACATAAACCCTAATACATAAGAAATTCCAAAATTGCCCTCAAACGTTTTTGGTGCATATGAGCTGTCCATTTGATCTTGAACGTTTATTTTGCTTTGGGAGGAAGCAAATAATCTTGGCCATTGATTTGGGACACGTCATGAGCTTGGGGGCTAAGGAATGATGTGATTGGTGGATTGGGGAATTGGGGGTTTGGACCATGTTGGTGGGATGCAGGTTTTTAGGAGTGGGTTGAGTTTTGGCATGTGTGAATTAAGTGTGTGAGAGTTTAATTGAGTTTTACCCAAGTAAAGGTGAGGGTAAAATCTGGGGTGGTAAGAAAGATGTACAGTACCCCATTTGATCCGAAAATGGGGGAAAAAAGGTGTTAGGCGCCCTTTTCTTTTAAATGTTTCACAGTTGTCACTTTTGGTCCTTGGTTTTTGGTTTTTTTGGCTTTTAAAGATTTCCAGCCCTAAACTTGGTTTTGCTTTGTTAATAAGTTTGAACCTTTTACAATTTTGGCACAAGACTTTCTCCAAAATGTTTCCAAGGACTATTCTTGCTATTTTGAGTATTTCAAGGGCTGAACTTGGACAATGTTGATCTTCAAAGGTCTTCAATGAGTCTTCCACTTTATGAGGGACCATAATTGGCAATTTGAAATTGTTGAAGGACTATTCTTGCCATTTCTTCAAAGTTGAAGGACCTTTTTGCAATTTTGACAAACTTAAGGGACCAAACTTGTAATTATTACTATACAAGGGTTTTAAGTTGTCATTTCTTCAAAGAATGAGGATCAATCTTGCTTGTCTTCAAGTCTTCAAGGGTATTTGATGAAAATTCCATGATTAGGGCCCGGTTCATTGTACGGCTTCGTTTCTCGTGTCCGTTTTTCCTTGTATCTTGTGATCTTTTGTCTTTTTCACGATATCCATACCTAAAACACACAAGTAAACAAACACAAGCATATATATGGTATTTTATGACATTTTTATGCATTTAAAGCCCGAAAAGAACGATGAGATCATGTATAAATGCCATCTCATCACTCCCCCATACTAAGCCATTGCCGTGCCCTCACGCAATGCTAGAATAAAGTATCTAAGCATCACCAAAGTTCAATTTTATTAACCTTTATTGAAGAGTAAAAGACTTGCAACATACTACGAGAATGTGTAAAGACCTAATGTATGATTTTCATCACCAAAAGGTGACTTTTAGGGTCAAAGAATAGAAACAAGTTAATGTCCCTTAGAGTAAACTTCGTCATCCTTGATTGTCATACATTCCATGCTAAGCGCAAAAACAAGATCATTGTTGGTACAAGTCACAATGCTAACACTACTCATACGTTCAAATTGTGTAATACTTTTTCTCCCCGCAATCCTAGTTATTATAAAAGGAAATGGGTTACTAGCATTTTTTATCTATTTGTCATGGATCACAAGTGATTCATATTGACTTATTTGAGTAGTTATTAGTCCGAAAGCAAAGTAGCACGATTTGATCAATAGTTAGCCGAAGGACAAAATCTTTTAAAACGGCTTCTCGTGTATCTCCTTAAGTTCATATCTTGGCATAACTCGTTTCACGATTTGAGACCTTTCTCGGACCGATATTTGGCATGTACTTCATACTTCAAATCTTGGGAAGACGTTCTTGAAATAATGGTCTTCTCTTCATATATTTGGAATTTCTTCACTTGACGTTTTTAAGAGATTCTTCATATAGGACCACGACTTCATCATTTTTCTTCAATCTTTACTTTGGATTTTGATATACAACGATCCGCCTCCTTTTCGGACTTGGATATATTTATCCTCATACCTTGTTAGGGTCTTTTTGGATAGACTTTCTCCATTCTTTAGGGGAGTAATAGCTTCTCGTCGTGTGTCTCGATCCTTCATATTGATTTTGGAACAATGATACTTCACATCATCTTTGGATCTTTAGCAAAAATAGAGCTCCTCATGCCTTGTTAGGGCCTTTTTGGATGATCGCCAATCTTCGCGTCCCGCTTCAATAAGTTATGCCTTGGCTATGAACTCTATTCAACCCCGAGCAACTTTTAAACGATCTTGCGCTAGAGGCTAAGTAACTTTTTCAAATCGTACGACCTTACTTATTGCAATTATGTTTTATTCCTAATGCATTGATCTTATGGGAAGAAAAAAAGCCACAATTAAAAACATATGAGTTTTTGAAAGAACACTTTCATGTTCTACGTTTAGCATGATCACTTGTCTAACTCTATTATTTCTCGTTCTTCACTATTTAAAGACCTCTAATTAAAGAGACTCGTGAATACTTAGCCATGCAAGTCAAAATTAAGCCAAATTTGGATTAGCTTTCATTAAGACTATATCAAATCAAAGTTTTGGGTTTTCAAGCCACCTATAGGATCTTGCACTTTCTTGGACTTTTTCAAGTTTAGAGAATGCGTTTTAAAGTTCCCTTGATAAGTGACTTTCTAGAATCAATTATAGGAACTTGCGAAAAGTTCTTGTTCTTAACCCGAATGAATTAAGACTTTCGCGTTTTAAAGCTCCCTATATAAAAGTCTAGCAAAACTTGAATTGAGCGGGTTAAGGAATGTAAATGGCTCCAAATGCCCATCAAGTCAAAAATTAACTCTTATTCTACCCATCGGAAAATATACATTCGTGTCTTAAAAACACTTATGAAAACTAAGAAAAATTTTAAAATTTGGCCATTTTTAGCCTTATTAGCAAAACAAAACATTGAAAGTTGGAAAACGTGAGGGCGTAGCAAAGCAAGTACCTATTCACCCCCCATACTAAAAGTAAACATTGTCCTCAATGTTTCGAGTCTAAAGGTGGGGCACCCCCATACTAGAGACGAAGAATCGAATGCTTAGGATCTAGCATGGAAAGGGTGATCAACAATATATCTAAAGCCGTTTATTAATTATGCTAAAAGATAATTGTTAGAACAATAAAGGATATGTCATGGAATCGTGAAAAACTTCTTCAAACGAACGATGGAGGCTCACGTAAACGAACACGAGAGTCTTCAATCGTAGACGATGATGATGATCTAGATAACACAATCACAAACAACCACGAGACAACGAGTTGGAAGGGTACAAGTCCCCTTATTAGTGAACATAAAGCATAAAGATAAGCATGGGATCTCCCCCACGAGGCACCTCGTTTTTGATTACCGAGTCATGAGCTCGACTCGATTCCCTCAAAATGTGAACATTTAGGGAAATCATGGTGTGGTCAATTTTTGATGGGGCTTACATGATAAACAAGGCCCAAAAAGCAACCGGTAAAAAGGACTAAGTCCTTAGACGATACAAAATACCGGGGTCGAAGATGGCGTTCTCGTTTCCATTGGAAAAACAAATTAAAGCCACTCCAACATGTGCCATAAACTCAAAGAGTTTGAAGAAAATAGATGAGAAGTAGAAGGGTGAGACAATTGGTAAGACAAACGTTTGAGCTACTCGAGGTAGACTCGCACCAAGCAAATAGAAAGATTTTCCATTTATTGCATCGGTGGAAGACCGAGATTTCCCTTTACATGAAATTCCGGGATCGAATATCTCGTCCTCGGTGGACAAGGATGAGGGAACATAAGGGGCTTCCCCCATACTAGAACCACACAAAACATCGTCAAAAGGAGTAGACGAGTTTGTAGCACTCAAATCACGCGGTGATGACGGAGTTAGATTTGTAGAAAAATCAATTAAATCACATTTAAGATCTTTTCCTTTGTTATCTTTTAAACTCTCCTTATGAAAACCCTTGTTGATTATGTCGAAAATATTCGGTGTTTCTAAGACGATGTTAGTCACACTAAAAATTCTCACATTTTGAAACCGTTTTGGTTTTGGTGGTGGCAAGTTCTCAAAACGTTTATCGACGAAGAAAACCTCCCCATCGGGGCCAACATATTCATCATCCGAAGGATCTTCCGTAGAAACCGGCAACTTATCAACACTTTTCAAGAATGAAGGAGAAGGATTTTTCGATTCAAGTATTGATGGTTTCTTCTTTGTAGGCTTAGCACTCATAACCTCCACCGGCGGAGGAAATGGTAAATTGTTTTTGGCGACATTCCCTAAAACTCTTGGTGAAAATTCTTTGCAAATGACATTGGTCGAGTCACCATGGTTTAAAGTTGCAATAGAATAAACATGAGAAAGATTGGAGTTTTGTGTTGCATTGATGACAAGTTCTTCTTCATTGAAACGAAGGGTGATTTTTCGAGCATGAACATCGATAAGTGCTCGTGATGTATCCAAAAATGAACGACCCAAAATGAGAGGAACTTTTCGATCGATGGGAATGTCTACAACGATAAAGTCAACGGGATAGTAAAACTTTCCGACTTTAACGAAAACGTCCTCGGCTACTCCACATGCCAAAATCGTAGAATGATCGGCCATCTCGATGGACATGTTCGAAGGAATAAGAGCCGGAAGCGAAAGCGATTTGAAAATCTCGAGAGGCATTAAATTAATACTAGCACCAAGATCGGCCAAGGCGTAGCATTCCTCCATATCTTGTATAGCACACGGAATCAAAAATTTACCGGGATCACCGACTTTTTGTGGTATGCGGCTTAGAAAAACCGATGAACAACTAGACGATTGTTGTAACTTTTCTTTGTTGTTTAGCATACTTTTGAAGTTTGCGGCGAATCGAGGCATCATGATTAAAGCATCGGCAAAACTTATGTTAAAATGCAAATCACGAAACATTTTCATAAATAGCTCGAATTGATAATTGTTCCTTTCTTGTGCTTTCTCTTTGTTTCGTCTCGAAGGGTAAGGTAAAGGTGGTGTGGGTTGGTCATTAGGCAACGGCCTTGGAAACTCGGGTTCCATAATTGGTGTAGGTTCAACCGTAGGTGTGGTTTGAGCGGTACTTCGTGGGATTGTAATGTGCTCCTTTTCGACCATCACCTCGGGTTCTTTCTCGATTTCCTTCTCCGTAGAAGTACTTGGTCGAGAGATTGGTTCCTTGAAAGTTTTACCACTTCGTGTAGTAACAACCTTCAATTCTCCCCTCGGGTTGTTAATGGTATCACTAGGAAGACCACCCGAAGAAGAGGGCTTACACATGATTGCTTCAAACATCTTAGCCATACGGTCCTCAAATTTAGATTGCCTAGCATCCGCTTTCAATAACTCTTGCTTAATCTCATGTTGTCCTAATTCCATCTTTTGTTGGTTTTGTTGAAGACGTTGGACATTTCCTTCCATTTTGTTTGCATGAGTTTTAAGTTCATTAGCAAGTTCATTTTTAAGCTCGTTTTTCAACTCGGACCTTAAGCTAATCATCTCACGTTGCATATTATCAAATTTTGCATCATTTGCTTTAGCATAATCCAAAAATTCTCCTTGCAAATTTTTCGTGTGAGCATTTTGAAAACCTTGTGTAGAATTTTGAAAATCACGGTTTTGGTTTTGATTTGAGATTTGTCCATTCCCACTTTGATAATTCCCTTTGTTGTAATTGCGTGTGTTGCCTTGGTAATTACCTTGGTTGTTGTTTTGATAATTGTTAACATTTTGATTTGGTGGAGCTTGATTTTGGCGGGAACCTTGGCCGTTTTGGTTGTAAGTTCCCGTTGCTACATAAGCACTCGAAGTGTTACCATCCGCGGTAATGCACTCGGAAAAATCATGAGCTCCTCCACACGATAAACAACTCTTAGCAACCGCTTTAACCGAAGCGGAATTGGAAGCTTCTTGAGCCTTCCAATGGGACATTAGATTAGCAAATCTATCAAAAAACCGATTCTCCTCATTAGCTTCATCATGTAAGGCATTAATACCACGAGACGATTGTGATGACGATGACGAACCCATATTGGCAACACTCGGTGTGTTACGAGGGCTATAAACCTTAGATCGATTTTCAATGATTTGTAAAGCCTCATTTGTCGTCTTGCACAAAAAATTACCACCCGCGGCGGCATTCAAATAATCTCGTTCATGATCATTAAGCCCATTATAAAAGGTATCAATTTGATGCAATTCCGAAAAATCATGATGAGGACATTCATGTAACATCTCCTTAAATCGTTCCCATGCCATAGAAAAACTTTCATTGTTACGTTGCACAAATCGTGAAATCTCATTTTTTAAGTGTGTTGTTTTCGATGGTGGAAAAAACTTGTTCACAAACTTAGAAACGAGATCGGCCCATGTCAAAATAGAATTTGGCGGTTCTTTCTCGAGCCAAATTTTTGCGGGTCCATCCAACGAATATGGAAACAACATCATCTTAATGGCGTCATGCGGAACATCTTTGAATTTGCTAGTGGCGGTGAGACGGTTGAAATTCCTAATGTGGTAATGCGGGTTGTCTTTCTCATGACCTCGAAATTTGTTTGCTTGTAGCATCGACATTAAACCCGTCTTAATCTCAAAATTCTCCGCAAGGATGGCGGGAATAACAATGGCCTCTCCAAAACCCTCGGTGGGTGCTTGTAGCAACTCCATCATAGTACGATTAGCCATTACGACTTCTTGTTCTATAATAGGTTCAACAATTGGAGGTTCTTCAACAATCAACGATCCTTGATTTGCTTGCTTTTGAAGACGTTTACGAGCTCGTTTAGCTTGATTACGAGTGATCATAAACTTCACGAAGAATGGGAGGTGAGCAAAGAAGATTCTTTTTGGTCGTTTTGTGGATTTTCAATTTTTTTGTGTTTTTGATGATATTTTATTTTTTTGGATTTTGGTGTATCTTCGTAGACAACAATCTACAAAATCTCTCCTCGAATCAAACTCTTGATTAAAGAAGCCTCAAAGGAATGAAAACGATCACGTGGAGTGAACGCCTTCGAATGACTTTAGAACTTTGGTGAAAACCAAATTGTTCACGAGGGTTTAATCACAAAGAAACCAAGCAAATATAGTATACGTATTAATACTTTGGGCGGCAAAACCCTCGATTAGCCTTCAATCTCAAAATACTCACAAGCAAGCGGGGAAACGAGGCGGCGCGAAGCACTTAAGAGCCTTTTTCCTTAGGGTATATTTTATAATACCCGCCTTATACCTACCTTATAGTTTGTATTTTTCAAAATCGAGCTTCACGAAAGTATTTATCTATTTTTGCCTTTTCTTTTTGTTTGAGATTCGAATACAATGATCGAGTGATGAAATCCCGAATCAAGGTTGTGTTTTCACACTTTTGGAGATATTGTATTTTGGTTGTGATACTTAATACAATATATTAATAATATTCACAAAGAAAAACCGAGAAAACCGATAATACGTGTTAAGGGAGTTCCACTTAACACAAATACTATTTATGGATAATATCAAAAACAAAATTTTCCAAATTAAGACACGACACACCTCCCCGGCAGCGGCGCCATTTGATAGTGGTAGAAATACGTCTTTTAGGAAAAAGAACGTAAATAGGGTAAGCGTGCACGACGATTTAGGAAAACCGTGTGTGAATGACCCTAAAAGTGAGTTCGTTCTCGAGGAGGTATAGGTGTTGTGAATTAACTTGTATTTATTTGAGATTAATATTAAGAAGAATGGGGGTGAGAAGAAGAAAAGACGGATACGTGAAAATTAAACTACGACGAAAACGTAAGACCGTAGAAAAACCACAAAAATTAAAAATTATTAAAACCAAAAACAAAATATCAACAAGGCTAAAAACAAGTCTAAAATAATATAAATAAAGTTAAAAATCCAACAAAGATATTTTAAAACCTTTTGTTAATTAAATAATTAATTTTAAATGCTAATTAAAGCCCTAAAATTAAATTTAATTAATTCAAATGTCAAAAATATGATTTTATTGAACAATTACTTAACTTATATTATTAGAAGACTAAAAAGTAATTTTCTAAAAATTAAAACCTATTAAAACTATTTTTAAAACCCTAAAAATGATTAAAAATGATTAAAACCTAATTAAACTTAAAATAATTATAAAAATAAATCTAAAAGCTTAAAAATTATTCTAAAAATGGAAATAGTCCTAGTTAATGACAAAGAACCTAAGAAAAATGAAAAAGAAAGAAAAATAAAATTTTGAAAATTTAATAATAAAATAATAATAAAATAATACTAAAAATAAAAAGTTTATAAAATAAATTCTAAAAATTATCTAAAAATCCTAAATAATAAAACTAAGAGAAAAACACAAATTAGAGCTTCTAAACCTTTTTTAATAATTTTATAAAAATCTTTAAAGTTTATAAAAAACCTTAAAATATTATAAAATTAAAAATAAATGTTTTTGAAACCAAAATTAGATGTAAACCTCAAAAATATATTTTAAAAACTAAAAACTATTTTTCCTAAAAATAAAAACTATTTTTGGTATTTTTTAATGATTTAATAAAAACGTATATTAAATAAATTCTAAAAAATAATCTAATAAAAGGAAAATTATGAAACTAATTTTGAAAAATCTATAAACCTATTAATTTCCTATGAAAAATAAGCTAAGCAAAATAAGCTTAAAGAATAAGCTAGGAAAAATGAAAAGGGCTACGGCTTTTTAATAAGCAAAGCAATGAAAAACGTGTTAACTAGTTATGGAAACCAAGACTCTCAGTCAAAGTCCCCAGGGCGCGTTTGGTTAACACGTTGGGTTGTTGAACGGTTGGTCACAGGTTCGAGTCCTGGCAACCTTTTTTTTTGTTTTCACTTAGTTGCGCCGCAACGCTTGTGTCTTGCGCCGCAACTAGTGAAACGAGAACACCTTTGGTCTGTAGCTCCTTCAGTTGCGCCGCAACTAGTAGGTCTTGCGGCGCAGCTAACGTGACAGAATGCTTTTGAACACCAAGCAGGTTTGGCTTTTGCCTTGCTTTCTCACAAGTGATTAAAAGGCCAAAGGAGTTGACCTTATGAGCTTATTTGGTGAGGTATTTTGGACAGTAAGGCACTCTTGTGTTCTTTGGAACACAAGAAGTCAACAAATAAGCAAATTCAAACACTTAGAACCAAGAAAATAAGCAAATCAAAAGCACATCAGCCTAATGAAAGTTGCTGAGATGTTTATGCAGATCAGTGGGCTTATATGGCTAATTTCTAGCAACCTAGTGAACCTTAAGCTACCAAATCATGCACACAAACTCACAAGATGGTATTAAAGCAATCTCAAACCTTAAATCATGCATTCACTCACAGGATTCACAAAATCAAGTAACCAAAATCTGATAAAAATGAGCAATATGTGAACTAGCAGATTATGCTTACTCTATTCTCTTTTAAACACCACAACTTAACCACAACTTAATCCAAATAAAGTTACTAGCTAACTAACAACTAACTCAATCCTTTTTAAACCCTTTAACACTTTTTAATAATCAAACCAAAATCTTTTGTCCTGCTAACACGTGTTGCCAAACACCACTTTACTTTTTGAAAACCAATTTTTCCAAATCAAAACCTTATGAAACCTAACCAAATTGTTATCAAAGCTTCATAACATGTATATCAACTCAAAATAACATCAAATCAACAGCTAAATCACACTTAAACACATAATCAAATAATATCATACAACTTGCTATTTTTGAACTTTTTCAAGGTAAAAGGAAGATAGCTTAGGTTCTTACATCCAAGAACCTAGAGGATGAAAATCCTCCTCCAATCCAACTCGGGTTGGAGCAGATCCTTGAACAACAATCCTTGAACACCTGCTTAAATCAAACACAAAAGAAGAACAAACAAAAGCAAAATATTATATATAACTGATTTTTTTTTCTTCTTTTTTTTTCTTTCTTAAAAACTTCCAAAACCTTTTCCAATCTATGAAACACGTTTTCTATATTACCTAAACACAAATAACATGAACTTAAAACACCAATTCCTTTTGAGCAGATTTTACCAAAATCTCTCAAAATTTCAAAACCTTAAAGTAACTTTAAACCTCCAAGTTACTTCACCAAATCAAATCATGGAACTCAGTCTCAAGCTTAACAACACACAACTTTTAAAAACAAAAAGGAATTATAATTGATTAAATCAAAATACCAAACTTTTATTTATTAAAAAGGAATTACAAGTTAAAAGCTTGAAACTGGAACCAAGGGGTCATCACAGGTTGATGCCTCCTTTTATAGAGCCTATAGAACATCCTAGAAGCATAAAAACATAAACCCTAATACATAAGAAATTCCAAAATTGCCCTCAAACGTTTTTGGTGCATATGAGCTGTCCATTTGATCTTGAACGTTTATTTTGCTTTGGGAGGAAGCAAATAATCTTGGCCATTGATTTGGGACACGTCATGAGCTTGGGGGCTAAGGAATGATGTGATTGGTGGATTGGGGAATTGGGGGTTTGGACCATGTTGGTGGGATGCAGGTTTTTAGGAGTGGGTTGAGTTTTGGCATGTGTGAATTAAGTGTGTGAGAGTTTAATTGAGTTTTACCCAAGTAAAGGTGAGGGTAAAATCTGGGGTGGTAAGAAAGATGTACAGTACCCCATTTGATCCGAAAATGGGGGAAAAAAGGTGTTAGGCGCCCTTTTCTTTTAAATGTTTCACAGTTGTCACTTTTGGTCCTTGGTTTTTGGTTTTTTGGCTTTTAAAGATTTCCAGCCCTAAACTTGGTTTTGCTTTGTTAATAAGTTTGAACCTTTTACAATTTTGGCACAAGACTTTCTCCAAAATGTTTCCAAGGACTATTCTTGCTATTTTGAGTATTTCAAGGGCTGAACTTGGACAATGTTGATCTTCAAAGGTCTTCAATGAGTCTTCCACTTTATGAGGGACCATAATTGGCAATTTGAAATTGTTGAAGGACTATTCTTGCCATTTCTTCAAAGTTGAAGGACCTTTTTGCAATTTTGACAAACTTAATGGACCAAACTTGTAATTATTACTATACAAGGGTTTTAAGTTGTCATTTCTTCAAAGAATGAGGATCAATCTTGCTTGTCTTCAAGTCTTCAAGGGTATTTGATGAAAATTCCATGATTAGGGCCCGGTTCATTGTACGGCTTCGTTTCTCGTGTCCGTTTTTCCTTGTATCTTGTGATCTTTTGTCTTTTTCACGATATCCATACCTAAAACACACAAGTAAACAAACACAAGCATATATATGGTATTTTATGACATTTTTATGCATTTAAAGCCCGAAAAGAACGATGAGATCATGTATAAATGCCATCTCATCAGGTAGGTTTATAGAAATCGATTATTGTACATGAGCAGATTTGGATTCGATTTATGATTCAGCTTCGGTTAATTGTTGTTTGAAGTCAGTTTTGTTTAGCTTCGATATATATTTCGTTTCGGTTAGTTTTAAGTCGCTAATGTTCGTGAGTTCGTGGCAAGTGGTTCGGTTCTAGATCAGTCTCGGCTTAGTCGTTATAGCTTACGTTTATAAACTGTGGTGTTCGTGACTGTGGTGTTCGTGGTTCGCATAGTACATATTGTTAGAACAATTGATTAAATTCGGTTCAATGTTCCTGTATAAGCTGTTTGGTCACACTTCGATATCAGTTTTCGGTTAGTTCGATAGCATCGTCTCGACATCAACGGACTGGCCTGGATGCGAGGTAGTCTCATTTTACACTTTTTGCATTTATAGCTATAGAATTGTAGTATATTGAGTAGTGTAATTTTGCTAGAATCGGTTCAGCATTCCTGATTACTTGTTGATTTGTTCTACATTGGTTGATTCACTTGATTTAGCTTAAACTGTTATGATTTGATTGTTTCCTGCTTGATCTTATTTGATAAACGATATTAGTGATCTGTTCTTGGTATTAGATCTGTTTTGGTAAGATCAGTGGAGTAAATTTCCTTTAAGTTTGATAAATGAGTACATGGCAATGAGTTTTAGCAGCTATTGTTTGAAAGTTTTTGAATAAGTGTTGAACTGAACTTAAGGCTAATGAACTGTAAGGGATTTAGCAGATGTTTAAGACGTTAGATAATGTAGCTCAGATTAGAAGCTTATTAATCTGTCTATTAAATTAGCTAATAGGAACTCAGTTTAAGTTGTCAAGTGTAGGAGTAGAAATTCAAGTGTCCATGCCTAGCTGTATGATTTGAATTTTCATGAAAGGACCATCAAATCAGTTTAATCAGATTTGTTTTTTTAGAAAGTATAGATTTTCAGCTTTATAAATGTGCAGCTATAAGATTTTCTTTTCTTCGAAAAATAACAGAGATCGAATAGGAAAAGAACCTGAGATGTGTTTTTAGTTAGTAATAAGATAGTTGGCTTTTGTACATTTTTTATCCTTTATTTTGTAAGCTTGTATTTCACTATAGGTCCATTCCAGTTAGTGGGCTGTTAGTTACGTTAGGCCATAGGGTTTATTCTACGATTAGTATAGTAGTACTAGTTTCATTATTTTAGTTACCTCGTCATTTGTTTTGAGTGTTTATTTGCTAATTGTTTTTTTACTCAATTTTACTAGAATACTACAATAATAGAATATAATAATAATAATAGTATATAATATAATATTAGTACTTTTCTCGTTTTACGTGTCAAGTAGTATAAAATACCTAATTACGTTTTTATTAACCAAAAACGAATATAGTCTTAACGATAAAGTTGTTAATGAATTCGAGTCGAGTCGAGAGGAATACGATTATATACTAAAAACGGTTATTAGACGTGTTGACCCCGTCCAGGCCCAGATTGTTGCACTTGCCGCACGCCAGGCTTAGGATATAACAGATATCCATACTCTGCTATCAGCTGGACAGGCTGGATGCACTGTTCTATAGGAGCGTCAGGACCTACTGTCTTGGGCTATCAGTGCCGAGGCACACGCTACTCGGGGGGCATGGTCTACGCCCTACCACTCCCTACAGTGACTGATGGAGAAGAACGAGTTTCTCTACCAGCGGATCTATACCTTGGAGAGTCAGCAGTATGAGACCCATGCTTCCCTCATGTCCATGGAGCAGACACTCTCGATCTTCTATGATATATAGGAGGTTCGCCACCAGGGTTTGACTGTCGAGACTGCCCATCTCAGAGGAGCCGACGAGACCTTCCGAGCTCAGATTCTAGAGGCAATCCGACTCCTTAAGGAGACCCGAGATGCCATGATTACGATGCAGGAGGCTATGCATGCACCAGCAGTCTCATCACCACTAGCAACACCGGCCATCTCAGAGGAGTCTGTTAGGCATGAGTAGACTAGATGTACCAAATCTTTTGTACATCATGATAAGCTTTTGGGTTGCATCCCAGCTATCATGATATAGGACCTCATGTATTTTATTTCCTTTCATCATTTGTATCCTATCCTTGTACTGTACTATCTTAGAATAGGTATTTGTAAACGATGTACTTTAGATTATGTGTACCACTATCCCAGACAGGCGTGTTGTGCTCTGTCTTGGATTGGTTATGCATTTTTTTATTGTTGTTCTACCGTAGAAATGACATGTACTCATTATCTTTTGTTATATTATCTGTTGTATTATATTATGAACTCTTAACAGGTTATCCAATTTGTTGTGAATTCTATGCATGGACTTCTTTTCATGTATTTAAATATAAAACTGTGCTAACGCCTAAAACTAATGATTTCATTTTTGTGTATGATTATAGAAAAATGGCAATCACTAGAACGAACCCCAACAATGCCGATGCTACCCAAACGTCACTGCCGCCCAATTAATGGAAATGATTGATCAGGGCATCGCAACTACGATGGCTGCTAGTAGGAACATGGACGATAGCCAAAACTCCAACGCCCGTAAAAATAACCAGACCACCAGGGGTTGCTCTTATCCTGACTTTCTGAAGTGTAAGCCATCATACTACAAAGGCAGAGAGGGTGTTGTGGAGTTGATGCAATGGTTTGAAATATTGGAGATTGTGTTCCGCATCAGCGATTGTGTAGAGGACAACAATGTCAAGTTTGCCACCTGCACGTTGCTCGAAAGTGCTCTTACTTGGTGGAGCTCTGTAGTTGCTACTCTTGGACACGATGTTGCCTATACTCTTAACTGGAGTGATCTGAAGGAGAGGATGACGGAGAAATACTGTCCAAAGGGTGAAATGAAGAAACTAGAAATCGAATTGTGGGATATCAGATGCAGGAACAATGACATCGTTGCATACAACCAAAGATTCCAAGAGTTGACCCTGATGTGTACTAGAATGTTCCCTGAGAAAGATGAAAAGATTAAGAAATATATTTGTGGACTTCGAGGCGCCATTCATGATAGTGAGCTTGCATCTCGACCCACTACTGTCGAGAGTGTCGTTGAGTTCGCTACTGAATTAATCAACAAAAGAGTTTGTACCATGTCTGAGAGGCAAACAGAAAGCAAAAGGAAGGCAGATGAGAATTTCCGCATTCAGCACTAGCAGCCTCCCAAAAGGAAAAATGTTGGACAGGTTTACAGTGCTACCACCACAGGAGCTAGGCCATATGTAGGTGCAAAACCCTTGTGCTCAAAGTGCCACTATCATAATATTGTTGATAGCCCATGTCAGTCCTGCCATAAATGTGGACAAGTTGGCCATTTTGCACGTACCTGTCAAGTTAATGCTGTCACTCAGGTCCGACCCAACCACAACACTGGGAACCACAACAACAGGGGCGGATACAGTGCCCGTGGGAACGGGATAGGACAGCAGGGAAACCGCAATACTACCAGAGGAAATAGAAATGGACCCAAGAAGGGAGTTGTGTGCTATGAGTGAGGAGCACCAGGACATGTGAGACCAGGTTGTCCCAAGTTGGCTAACCAGAACAATAAAAATGGAGGATCTTCATCAAGAGTGTACGTGGTGGGCAATGCAAATGCCAACCCCGATTCAAATGTCGTTACGGATACGTTCCTACTAAACAATCGTTATACATTTTTTTGTTTGATATTGGAGCAGACCGAAGTTTTATATCCACTGAATTTAGCAATGTATTAGAAGTCATCCCATTGATTCTAGATCACCGCTACTCCGTAGAATTAGCTGACGGTAAAACTGTAGAAGCTGACACAATCATTAGAGGTTGTACCTTAAATCTTTCTAAACTTCCCTTCAACATTGACCTAATCCCAGTAAACCTTGGTAGTTTTGACGTTATTATTGGCATGGACTGGTTGGCAAGATACCACACAGTTATTGTTTGTGATGAAAAACTAGTCCGTATTCCGTGGGGAAACGAAAGCTTGATCATTCGAGGAGACGGTAACAACGACCTTACTGATACTACACCTAGTTTTATCTCTTGTACTAAAGCCCATAATTTTTTTTTTGAGAGGATGTCCTATCTTCTTGGCTCATATTTCCCAAACAAATGAAGAAGACAAACCTGAGAAGAAACAAATCAAGGACATACCAATCGTCCGAGATTTTCCCAAGGTCTTTCCTGATGAGTTGCCAGGCTTACCACCAACCCGACAAGTGGAATTTCAAATTGATTTAATCCCCGGAGCTGCACTGATAGGTGTGAAAACACCGATCCTTTTACCACTTATTTCTTACTAAAACAAGACCAAAACACGTATTTAATATCATTTGTTTGGAATTATGCGTGGTTTTTGTGTTTATTGTGTTTTCAGAGTCAACCGGATGATCATTGAAGAAAACATGGGATTGCACGGGTTTTATCAAGGAAAAAGACTAAAGATGAAGTCTATTGTCCAAGAGATGCAAAAGATTTGAAGTCAATGGGCCTATTTGAAGATTTATCAAAGAAAAGGACCAAAGATGGAAGATTTACATATGTCGAAGAAACTCAAGTCTATTAAACGAAGAAATTGAAAGACGAGTTGAATTTAATCGTCGACAAATCCCGAATCAGAATCGAAAACGTCAACTTTTCTGAAAAGACGAGAAGACAAGAAGAAAGGGAGAAAGCCCACTCACCAACCAACCACTGAGCCTATATAAGGGAATCACCCTCACAAAATTTGGCACCTAGTTTTAGTTTTTCAGTTACTCTTTTCCTATTTCGTAGGAAGAACCATCTCCCTTAAGGAGTGGTTTTCATCTTCTTTGATTTCTTCTTGAATTGTGTAAGTGTAATCCTTTCATTTTGTTTATTGAATATTAATCATCAATACAAGTTTTCATTTAATCTTTTCATTCCTCTTGTTCATCATCATCTTTTTATTCAAAGTTCTTAAGTTCTTATTTAGTTGAGTTTTGATCTTAAAAAGTTGTTGATTTTGTGTTTTTATTGTTGGGATTGGTTGCTTATGGTTATTAAGTGATTATTGGTTAATTTGGTAAAACCTTTTGGTTTATTTGGCTTGTTTCGATTAAATTTGTATTCCCCTGTTAAGTTTCTGCCAACTGTTCTTCATCCCCAGATTATTCCGCATAAGGTGGTCATTTTGTCCCTTACTCGGAAAGTTTATTTATTCTGAATAGCCTCTTATCCTTTTCCCTTATTCGGAAAATTTCATATTCCGCATAGGCTTTTATTCCGAGTAGTGTTATATTCCGCATAGCCTTGATCATTCCGAATAGTTGCTCACTCTTTCCCTTAATTAGAATATTTATTTATTCCGGGTAGCCAATATTCCGCATAGGCTCAGTTATTCCGGGTAGAGTCATTTATTCCCCATAGTGTTAACATTCCGGGTAGAACCCATTATTCCAAGTAGCCAACATTCCGAATATCAGCTTTTATTCCGCATGGTCCATTATTCCGTGTAGCAGTTATTCCGGATAGTACTTTTATTCCGAATAGAGGAAGTTTTCAGTAAGTGTATTTTCCAGCTTTATCGTTTAATTGTTTACCTTTTTCAAGTTTAACTTCATTAACTGTTTTTGGTTTTAATCTTTATTTACTTTATTTACCTTTTTAGTAGAATAGAAAACCAAATCCCTTTTTTTGTCACCAAGAACAAATCATTCCACTTTTAGCTGTGATCAATTCGAGAAGATTCCGAGAAACGAACTTTCAACTAGTAAAATCCATGTATCAAATGGCGCCGCTCCCGGCTCTTCTCGTTAAGATCAACAGTTTTTTGTGAGAACTTGGATTTTGGGATCCGTTCCCCGTGAACGTTACTTTTTCATAAAAATTTTCGAAAACACAAAAAAATATAAAATTTTCAAAAATCCTAAAACTTAAAAAACATAAAAACCAAAAATATTTTTGCTTTGTTTTTGCCTTGTTAGTTCTTTTGCAGGTGCATGCGTACACGATCAACGTCTTATCAAGAGCCCGAGCCTCTCGAAGACTTAGACATGGCCGGTGTACAAAACAACAACAATAACCCACCTCAAAACAATAATAATAACAATAACAATCCACCTTTCAACAACAATAATAACAACAACAACGAGCCTCTACCAGACAATCGCCCGATGATTGAACTTCTGCAAGCACATGTAGACGGCAACAATGATCCAATTGTTATACCCGCGATTGCAGCCAACAACTTTGAGCTCAAATCCGGTTTTATCCAGATGGTCTCTGCTCAACCATTCTTGGGGCGTACCATTGATGATCCACATGACCACATCAAGAGATTCTTGCAACTAACGAATACGGTGAAATTCAATGGTGTTCCACAAGAGGTAATTCGTTTACAACTTTTTCCCTTTTCTTTAGAGGGACAAGCCCGACATTGGCTTGCTAAGGAACCGCCACAAAGTATTCTTACGTGGACGGATTTGGAGACCAAGTTTATAAACTACTTTTTCCCACCCTCTCGTACTACCGCTTTGCGGAATGAAATTATCAATTTTGAACAAAAGTACGATGAGTCTTTTAGTGAATCTTGGGATCGTTTCAAAGATCTTTTAAGAAAATGTCCACAACATGGTTTTACCAAAGTGCATCAAATTAACACTTTTTATAATGGGTTAAGCATGAATGACCAAGATTCACTAAACAGTGCCTCGGGGGGTAATATTTTGGCTAAGACTTCTAATGCCGCTTGGGATATTATTGAGAATAAGTCTCATGTGCAAACCAAGAGTGTTCGGACCAATGTTGCTAGTGCTAGTACTAGTGACAGCGATAAGCGAGTTGACAAAATCACTGCGCTTCTTGAATCGCTTGCTACCCAAACCGCCAGCAACACCAACAGCATCAACGCTAAAAACGCTCACGACGCTCATGTCAGTGCTGTAAGCCAACCATGTGAAATATGCGGGGGTCCTCACTCTTACACCACTTGTACCGCCACCCAAGACTACCCTTCTGAGAATGTGAATGCAGCATACGGTACCTATCCTCAACCCGCTTATCAAGCTCGTCCTCAAGGTGACCGTAACTTGCTTAGCTACCGCTCTAACAACTATCTCTCACCACCCACTTTTACTCCTAACAACCCAAACCAACAAAAAAACCTCAACCGCCCTCCTCAACAACAACAACAATCTCGTGGACCATACATACCACCTCACAAACAACAACATCCACCTCAAAGAAACAACCAAGTTTACCAACAACCTGCTTATCAACCACCCGCTTACAATGCTCCTCCCAACCAACCCACCGCATTACACCAAGACATTGGAACCTACATGAGGACTAATGATGTGATCGTGGACAATCTCCAACGGGAAGTGCTCAACTTGAAAGCAGACCTGGTGAAACAAGGGAACGATCTGAGAGCTGATATGAGAAACACTTTGGATAGTCAAACGAATGACTTAAAGAACATGATGGCTAGTTTCTTCCAAGGTAATCAACCCTCTTCTTCGGGTACTCTTCCGAGTAACACCGTTGCGAATCCAAGAGGGGAGATGAAAGCAATCACCACTCGCAGTGGCAAAGGTACCATGGAACCCGAGCTTCCTATACCTCCACCGGTGATTGTGACTAAGGAGAACGAGTCACCTGCTGCTATTCCTCATCCTTCTACTTCCCCAATTTCTCCACCTCTTACTTCTACCCCTCCTCCACCCAAGGATGTGAGTGATCCTATTCTCCCAAAGCCTTCCTCTTCTTCCGATATACCTTATCCATCAAGGTTGAGGAAAGAGAAGCTCAAAAGCAAGGATGATATTCAAGTTTCGAACTTTCTAAAAATGTTTAAACAATTGAATTTCAACATCTCCTTCGCTGAGGCTCTCGCTCACATGCCTAAGTACGCGAAAATGTTCAAAGATCTTCTTAGCGACAAGGAGAAGCTTCTTGATATTGCTAACACCCAACTTAATGAGAATTGCTCTGCAGTGCTCTTAAGGAAATTACCAACCAAGCTTGGTGATCCGGGTCGTTTCTTAATCCCTTGTAACTTCCCGGGAGTAGAGAATTGCATGGCCCTATCCGATCTAGGTGCCAGTATTAATTTAATGCCTCTAAGCGTTTGGAAGCAATTATCTCTCCCTGAGCTAGTCCCCACCAAAATGACTTTGGAATTAGCTAACCGGACGGTTGCTTATCCAGTGGGGATAGCCGAAGACGTCTTTGAAGGAGTCGACAAATTCACTTTTCCTTCTCATTTCGTTATCGTTGACTACGACATGGACCCTCGTGTGCCATTGATCGCTGGTCGTCCATTCTTGAGGACCGGTCGCACTCTCATCGATGTTGAAGCTGGTGAGCTTATCATGAGAGTGGGTGACGATAAAATTGTCTTCAACATGGAAAAGTTGTCTAAACAGCCTTATTCTAACGAGAGTGTTAATTGTATTGCCGTTCTTGATGAGGCTTGTGAAGAAAACTTCAAAGATGCTTGTAAAAGTATGCCTACCTCTCTTCCTAATGTTGAGACCGTTTCCTCTATTGATTCATCACTATCTCTATTTGGAGAAAGTGATTTTCTTTGGAAAGATTTAGAAGCCACCATGGGAGATGTGAACTTAGCTAATGACGATTCTACCACCGATTGGGATGAAGATCTTCGCCTCATTGAGAACCTTCTTAAAGAAGACAATATATCTCCACCATCTCCCACGGTTATTGCTATCGATGCTCCGACTTTGAAAACGCCTCCCATAAAAAATCCTCCAGATTTAGAACTTAAGAAGTTGCCGCCCCATCTCGAGTACGTGTTCCTTGAAGAAGAGAAGAAGTCGCCCGTCATCATTGCGAAGGACTTGAAATAAGAAGAGAAATCACGCCTAATCGTCGTGCTTAAAGATCATAAGAAGGCAATTGCTTGGAAAATTTCCGATATCCGCGGAATTGATCCGAACTTTTGTACTCACAAGATTCTCATGGAAGATGACTTTAAACCCGCAATCCAGAGCCAAAGAAGGGTTAATCCTCGCATTCATGACGTCATCAAACAAGAGGTTATCAAACTTCTCGATGCCGGCTTGATTTACCCTATTTCGGATTCGCCTTGGGTAAGTCCCGTCCATTGTGTGCCCAAGAAGGGCGGAACAACCGTTGTTTCCAATGAACACAAAGAGTTGATTCCCACTCGTCTCGTTACTGGGTGGAGAGTTTGTATTGATTATCGCAAGCTCAATGATGCCACGAGAAAAGATCACTTTCCTCTTCCCTTCATGGATCAAATGCTCGAGCGTCTAGCTGGTAATGACTATTACTGCTTCTTAGACGGTTTCTCTGGGTATTTTCAAATTCCCATCGATCCCAAAGACCAAGAGAAGACCACATTCACTTGTCCCTACGGAACATTTGCTTACAAACGCATGCCTTTTGGTTTATGTAATGCTCCTGGGACGTTCCAAAGGTGTATGATGGCTATCTTCCATGACATGGTGGAAGACACTATGGAAGTATTCATGGATGATTTCTCGGTTTATGGCGATTCTTTCTCTGCTTGCCTTGCCAATTTAGAACGTATGCTTAAGCGGTGTGAAGACACTCACCTTGTTCTTAATTGGGAAAAATGCCATTTCATGGTAAAAGAGGGCATCGTGCTAGGACACAAGATCTCCAAAGCCGGTCTTGAAGTAGACCGTGCTAAAGTCGATGTTATCGCTAAGTTGCCTCCACCTTCAACCGTGAAGGGTGTGAGAAGTTTCCTTGGTCATGCGGACTTCTACCGTCGCTTTATCAAAGATTTTTCTCAAATCGCTCGCCCGATGACCCACCTCTTGGAAAAAGACACTCCTTTTATCTTTTCCAAAGAGTGTCTTGAAGCCTTCAACTTGCTTATGGATAAGCTTACTAAGGCACCCGTCTTGGTTAACCCTAATTGGGAGCTGCCTTTCGAGTTTATGTGCGATGCTAGTGACTTTGCTATTGGAGCGGTTCTGGGCCAAAGAGTGAATAAACACTTCCAACCAATCCACTATGCTAGCAAGACAATGACGGGGGCCCAATTGCATTACACGACAACCGAAAAAAGAGATTTTAGCTGTTGTCTATGCTTTTGAAAAATTTCGCCCCTATCTTGTCCTTTCTACCACCATCGTGTATACCGATCATTCCGCGTTGAAGTACTTGTTGACTAAACAAGATTCCAAACCAAGACTTCTTCGCTGGGTTTTACTACTCAAAGAATTTAAAATCGAAATTCGCGATAAAAAAGGAGCTGAAAACCTAGCCGCGGATCATCTCAGTAGACTTGAGGATCCTTACCAGGGGGATCATCCGAACAAAGAAATCAATGATTCTTTTCCCCTGGAGACCTTAATGTCTATCAACTCGACTTCTGATGAAACCCCGTGGTTTGCGGACGTTGCAAACTACTTAGCGGGTGGAATTCTCGTTGACGGGTTAACATTCAAGCAAAAGAAAAAGTTCTTCAAAGACATTAAGACATACTTTTGGGATGACCCGTATCTATTCAAACAATGTGCCGACTTGATTATTCGCCGATGTGTTGATGGACCGGCAGCTTTAGAAATCCTTGACGCTTGCCACAAAGGACCCACCGGTGGTCACTTTGGTCCCAACTACACCGCCAAAAAAGTGTTTGACTCGGGATTTTATTGGCCCACCATCTATCGTGACGCTCACGAGATGGTTAAACGTTGTGATGCTTGCCAAAAACAAGCCAAGATCACACATAAAGACGAGATGCCTCAGAATTTCATTCAAGAATGTGAAATCTTTGATGTTTGGGGTATCGACTTTATGGGTCCATTTCCTTCCTCTAAAGTAAACAAATACATCCTTGTAGCCGTTGAATATGTTTCAAAGTGGGTTGAAGCCAAAGCTTTACCCACTAATGACGCAAAGGTGGTTTGTAACTTTTTGAAGTCGCTATTCGCTAGATTCGGTGTGCCTCGTGCCATTATTAGTGATCGTGGGACTCATTTTTGCAATGACCAATTCGCAAGAGTCATGGCTAAGTATGGTGTAAATCATCGTCTTTCCACCGCCTACCACCCACAAACTAATGGCCAGGCTGAAATCTCTAACCGAGGATTAAAGCGAATTCTTGAAAGAACCGTGGTAGAGCATCGTGCCTCATGGGCTGATAAACTTGATGATGCTTTGTGGGATTTCCGTACCGCATACAAGACTCCGATTGGTTGTACACCATATCGTCTCGTGTACGGGAAAGCGTGCCACCTCCCCATTGAGTTGGAGCACAATGCTTACTGGGCCTTGAAGTGGGCTAATTTTGATATCAACAAAACCGGTGACCTACGCAAGATCCAACTCAATGAGCTCAATGAACTCCGTAATGAGGCTTATGAAAATTCTTTGATCTATAAGGAAAAGACTAAGCTCATTCACGACTCCAAGATTAAAAACCAAGAGTACCAAGTTGGAGACAAAGTTTTGCTCTTTAACTCTCGGTTGAAAATCTTTTCGGGCAAGCTAAAATCTCGTTGGTCCGGCCCATTCACCATTGCCCGAATTTTTCCATATGGTACTCTCGAGCTCGCTCAACCTAATGGACCTAATTTTAAGGTGAATGGCCAACGAGTGAAGTTGTACTTTGGTGAGGACATCTCTCATGAGATGATTCCATCCCTCACCACGTTCCCCATGAACTAATTTTGGGTCGAGTCAGACTCGTGACTCGGTTATCAAAAACAAGCGCTCCTTGGGAGGTAGCCCGAGTATCTATCCTTTTCTATTTTAACCTCCTAAGTGTAGGTGTTTGTATTTGTGTGGTGATGTGATTACAGGGATGAATGCACTTTTGGAACCTTTGAAGAACCGTTCTCCCATGTTATCCGAAATCCGGTTCTATCTCTCAACTATCGTGATTCAATTTTCTTCATACTCACATTTGAAATTGATCACTTTAGTCGTCCTTTCCTTAGCTTGATTTAACCAACGTGCACAATGTCATAAGTGTAGGGGATACTTTTCCCACATGCTTAAACATTGAGGACAATGTTTATCTTAAGTGTAGGGGGACTTCTATCGAAGTTTTAAGTGGACTTTTCCATGAAAATGTCTTCATTTAACCGGAAAATCATCTTTTTCAACATTTTTCAAATTTTTTATTAACTTTGGCCATTTAGTAGAAATTTTTAAATTTTTATCGTTGCTTTCATATGTATATATCCCGCAATAAAGTCAAAAATATTAATAAAGTGGTGTAGCTAGCTTTGAAATCTTTGACATATTAGGCCCGTTGCGATTATTTTGACTCAACCCGAATAGACTTGTCCAAGTTTATTCTAGCTAGTATCCTTAACCATATAGACTTTAATTGGTTTATTAGGCTAAGCATCCACGAGTCTCATTAATTGAGATTTTAAAATTGCGGAGAACGAGAAATGATAGAGTCAATTATAAGTCGGTATTCTTGCGCAAGCTCACTTGGTGTAATTAATTGCCTATTCTCCCATCACTTGCTAATAATTTATCTGCAATAAGTAAGGTCGTACGATTTGAAAAGTTACTTAGCTTCTAGCCCAATATCGTTTAAAAGTTGCTCGGTAATGATAAGAGTTCATAGCCAAGTCATAACTTATGAAGCGGGGCGCGAAGATTGGCGAGTCCGAAAAGGCCCTAACAAGGCATGAGGATTCAATCTTATTGCTAAAGATCCAAAGTGATGTGAAGAGCATTATTCCTAAAATCAATATGAAGGATCAAGACTCACGACGAAAAGCAATCGACTCCCATAAAGATCATGGAGAAGTCTATCCGAAAAGACCCTAACAAGGTATGAGGATAAATAGATCCAAGTCCGAAAAGGAGGCGGATCGTTGTATCTCAAAATCCCTATTAGAGATTGAAGAAATAATCATGAAGTCGTGGTCAACAAAGTTGGAGTACCCCTCAAAAGTCTCCAAGTGAAGAAACTCTATTAACGATGAGAAGACCATTATCTCAAAAACGTCTCTCAAGATATGAAGTATGAAGTACATGCCAAATATCGGCCCGAGAAAGGTCTCAAATCGTGAACCAAGTTATGCCAAGATATGAACTTTTTGATATCCCGAGAAGCAGTTTTAAGAGATTTTGTCCTTTAGCTAACTATTGATCAAATCGTCCTACTTTGCTTTCAGCCTAAATAAACTATCAAAATAAGTCCAAAAATGCATCTTCATGATCATTCTAAGACAAAAATAAAATATAAGAGATACACCTAGGAATAAGGGAGTTTAAGCATTTAATTAAGCCATGTGTGTAAGTGTTTGATTTCCTAACTTTAATAACAATTATCTCGTTTGTAAGCTTAGTTTGGGGAACGTGAAACTTGAGGGTGATAAATCTTCACAGCACCAAAGCCCTAATGTAAGTCCTTGATCTCTTTGCAAGTTATTTCCATATAGCTATTTTCAAGTGAAAATGGTTTTCTATCCTTTTGTTTGCTTTAAAGTTTTAATTTCTCTTAGTACTTTAATTTTTGTTTAGTAGTAATTTAATAAGGCCAAGGTTGATTGATTATGAGAAAAGTGTAAAGTTGCTTTATCACTAAGCATTGCATGAGGGCATGGCAATGGTTAAGTGTAGGGGATTTGATAGGTGTGAAAACACCCATCCTTTTACCACTTATTTCTTACTAAAACAAGACCAAAACACGTATTTAATATCATTTGTTTGGAATTATGCGTGGTTTTTGTGTTTATTGTGTTTTCAGAGTCAACCGGATGATTATTGAAGAAAACATGGGATTGCACGGGTTTTATCAAGGAAAAAGACTAAAGACGAAGTCTATTGTCCAAGAGATGCAAAAGATTTGAAGTCAATGGGCCTATTTGAAGATTTATCAAAGAAAAGGACCAAAGATGGAAGATTTACATATGTAGAAGAAACTCAAGTATATTAAACGAAGAAATTAAAAGACGAGTTGAATTTAATCGTCGACAAATCCCGAATCAGAATCGAAAACGTCAACTTTTCTGAAAAGACGAGAAGACAAGAAGAAAGGGAGAAAGCCCACTCACCAACCAACCACTTAGCCTATATAAGGGAATCACCCTCACAAAATTTGGTACCTAGTTTTAGTTTTTCAGTTACTCCTTTCCTATTTCGTAGGAAGAACCATCTCCCTTAAGGAGTGGTTTTCATCTTCTTTGATTTCTTCTTGAATTGTGTGAGTGTAATCCTTTCATTTTGTTTATTGAATATTAATCATCAATACAAGTTTTCATTTAATCTTTTCATTCCTCTTGTTCATCATCATCTTTTTATTCAAAGTTCTTAAGTTCTTATGTAGTTGAGTTTTGATCTTAAAAAGATGTTGATTTTGTGTTTTTATTGTTGGGATTGGTTGCTTATGGTTATTAAGTTATTATTGGTTAATTTGGTAAAACCTTTTGGTTTATTTGGCTTGTTTTGATTTAAATTCGTATTCCCCTGTTAAGTTTCTGCCAACTGTTCTTCATCCCCAGATTATTCCGCATAAGGTGGTCATTTTGTCCCTTACTCGGAATGTTTATTTATTCCGAATAGCCTCTTATCCTTTTCCCTTATTCGGAATATTTACATATTCCGCATAGGCTTTTATTCCGAGTAGTGTTATATTCCGCATAGCCTTGATCATTCCGAATAGTTGCTCACTCTTTCCCTTACTCGGAATATTTATTTATTCCGGGTAGCCAATATTCCGCATAGGCTCAGTTATTCCGGGTAGAGTCATTTATTCCGCATAGTGTTAACATTCCGGGTAGAACCCATTATTCCGAGTAGCCAACATTCCGAATAGCAGCTTTTATTCCGCATGGTCCATTATTCCGTGTAGCAGTTATTCCAGATAGTACTTTTATTCCGAATAGAGGAAGTTTTCAGTAAGTGTATTTTCCAGCTTTATCGTTTAATTGTTTACCCTTTTCAAGTTTAACTTCATTAACTGTTTTTGGTTTTAATCTTTATTTACTTTATTTACCTTTTTAGTAGAATAGAAAACCAAATCCCTTTTTTTGTCACCAAGAACAAATCATTCCACTTTTAGCTGTGATCAATTAGAGAAGATTCCGAGAAACGAACTTTCAACTAGTAAAATCCATGTATCATGCACCTGTGGCTAAAGCTCCATACCGGTTGGCACCATCAGAAATGAAAGAGCTAGCTGAACAACTTAAGGAATTATCTGACAAATGATTCATCCGACCCAATTCCTCACCGTGGGGGGCTCCTGTTTTATTTGTCAAAAAGAAAGATGGTTCCTTCCGAATGTGCATCGACTACAGAGAACTAAATAAGTTAACTATTAAGAATCGTTATCTACTTCCTCGCATTGACGACCTATTTGACCAACTACAAGGGTCAAGTGTGTATTCCAAGATTGACCTGAGATCTGGATACCATCAATTGAGAGTCAGGGAGGAAGATATTCCAAAAATATCTTTTAGAACCTGTTACGGTCATTACGAATTCCAGGTCATGCCATTTGGGTTGACCAATGCGCCAGCCATTTTCATGGATATTATGAATCGTGTGTGCAGACCCTACCTGGATAAATTCGTGATAGTCTTAATTGACGATATACTCAGTTATTCCAAGAACGAACAAGAACACGGGGAACACCTTGCACAAGTATTAAAGGTGCTCAAGGAGGAACAACTTTATGCTAAATTCTCCAGAAGTGGATTCTGGATTCCCAGAGTGCAATTCCTCGGTCACGTCATTGATTGTGACGGTATTCACGTAGACCCAACAAAGGTCGAATCTGTCAAAGATTGGGTATCCCCTAAGTCGCCGATGGAGATCCACCAATTTATAGGCCTTGCTGGGTACTACTGCAGATTTATTGAAGATTTCTCAAAAATAGCCAAACCAATTACCAAACTCACTTAGAAAGGAATAAAGTTCGATTGGGGAGAGAAGGAAGAATCAGCTTTTCAGCAGATCAAATGAAAGTTGTGTAGTGCACCTATTTTAGCCTTACCTGAGGGCAACGATGATTTCGTTGTATACTGTGATGCTTCACACAAAGGTTTGGGTGCAGTACTGATGCAAAGAATGAAAGTGATCGCCTATGCTTCAAGACAACTGGAGAAGGACAAGAAGAACTACACCACTCATGATATAGAGCTTGGATCAGTAGTATTTGCTCTCAAAATCTGGAGACATTACTTATACGACAGAAAGTGTACGGTGCATACTGAACACAAAGTTTGCAACACATATTGGATCAGAAAGAGCTGAACATGAGACAACGCCGTTGAGTTGAGTTGTTAAGTGACTATGACTATGAGATGAAATACCACCCCGGTAAAGCAAATGTAGTTGTTGATGCTCTAAGACGTAAGGAAACGGACCCTCCTATGAGAGTCCGAGCATTGGTTATGAAAATCGGTTTGGACCTACCCAACCAGATTTTGGAAGCTCATACTCAATCCCAAGTACCTGAAAACCTCGGTAAGGAAGACGTCAGGTGAATGCTCAGAACCGATCTTACCAAGGAGAAGTTAGAACCAAGAGCAGATGGGACCCTATGCCTTCACGGGAGGAGTTGGTTACCTTTCTATGGAGACTTGAGGAGCGTGATCATGCACGAATCTCATAAGTCTATGCATTCTATACATCCCGAATCTAAAAAGATGTATCAGGATATGAATAAGTTATACTGGTGGCTAAACATGAAAGCTGACATCGCCACCTATGTTCAGAAGTGCTTGACATGTTCACGTGTCAAAAATAAACACCAGAGACCATCAGGTTTACATGTACAACCCGAGATACCAAAATGGAAGTGGGACAACATCACCATGGACTTTGTCACAAAACTCCCAAAGTCACCTCACAGTTATGATACTATCTGGGTAATCGTCGACCGACTCACCAAGTCCGCTCAGTTCCTACCAATTAGGGAGAATGACTCCCTAACGAAGCTAGCAAAGACGTACCTGAAGGAGATAGTAACCAAACATGGAATACTGTTGGGTTAGTATTTACTGACCCTGAAGCAACTCTAGGATTTGAATATAAAATCCCCCTAAGTGTTACATGCTCAGCAGTAAGTCCAGTCTACTGAAGGATGACCAGAGGAACAAAGTTCCTACTGAAGACTTTATAGCTGAAGAAAGTTCAGCACTCCCCTTCCAGTGATCTTAGAAGACAAAGGAGTCTTCGCTTCAAATACTAGGCAGTCTAGTTGCTGAAGAACAAGGACTGAAGAAGGGCTTTCAGTTTAGTTTGGTTTGACAATACCAGACTGAATGATGTCGATCTCCTCTAGGATACTAAAGACTCTTCAGTATTCTGATGGTTTGCATTAGGCGGAAAAAGATAACTTTAAGTCAAAGTAGGTTGCTTGTATACTTAGATATAAGTACAACCTTTATCTTTTCTAGAATAGTTTAATATGTACTTTGTACTATTTATCCAGTATGGGCATCAACCACCCACTGGATAAACCCATGCATTGAAACATGCAAAATGCAAACCCTAATTACACTGCCTATATAAGAAGTGTACATTGGGAGAGAAAGAGTTAACCAATACAAGAGCTTAAAATCTGAAAAACCTTTCTCTCTCGATACCAACTAAACCATATAGCCAAGATGCATATGAACGTTTAGATTGGAGCTTAGACTTTAACTTTGGTTAGACGTTTAAGTAGAGGAGATCAAAACCCATTTTCATTCAACAACTTTGTTATTCCTCAAAAAAGTGGGTTATAGATTCTTTATTTGATTCTAATAAAAGTCTATACGTTGAAAAGTATATTGGTATTGTTGTTTTAATCTTTCATAGTTCTTATCTATTGTTAAAACAACACAATTGAGTCGAAGTAATAGTTATTACTTAAGATAATAAGTAATAACGAATTACTAAGGACCAACAAGTGGTATCAGAGAAGTTTGATTAGCTAAACTCTTATTTTATTAAACTGCTCATTTAAAAGTTTTCAAATCAAGATCCAAAAAAATGGCTCAAGTTATACCACAAACACTAGAATATAGGGGTGGCCAACTCAATGTTTCTCCTGTACTAGAGGTAGAAAATTTTACAAATTGGAAGAAGAGGTTTCGTGTCCACATGGTTGGGATTGAACCTCAATTGCTTGGAATCATTGAAAATGGTCCTTTTGTTCCCATGGTTGGGGACAATAAAAAACCTGAAGTACAATGGACTGCTGATGAGAGAAAAGCTGCTAACCTAGATCAACGTCTCAAAAGTCTCACCATCTCTGTACTTCCAGATGACCAAATGAATTCTGTTGTAATTGCAAAACAGCCAAAGCTACATGGGAGGACCTTATTCTTTACCATGAGGGACCCTCTGATGTAAAAGAAACCAGAATCATGGATTTAAAGCTTCAATACAACACCTTCAAGCACAAAGAAGGGGAAACCCTCACACAGACATTCACCAGATACAAAGCACTGATGAATGAACTTGTGAATGGTGGTGTTGAGCTTTCAAAACTTGAAATCAACACAGTTTTCGTTAATGTATTGCCAAAGAAGTGGCTCAGTTTCTGCCAAAGCTTTAGAAATGCTAATCACATTAAATATTGTGATCTAGCCTCTCTTTTTGGGAAACTTAAATATGAAGAAAACCTAGTTGATAGGATTTATGAAGGCTCAAGCAACAATAAAGCATTAACCATTGCTACACCCTTGTCCACAGCCTTCTTTAGTGAGGCTGTCATTCAAGACTACCAAGATAGTCTTGATGATGAGGAAGATACTAGATCTAGTGAGGAATATCTGAATGACCTCAAAGAGGAATTTAATGAAAGAGCACTTCTAGCCAAGTCTAGAAGGTTCTTTAAGAAAGGAGGCAAGTTCTCCAACTCCACAAAAGCTTCAGTTGATACGGAATGCTACAAATGTGGGAAGACTGGTCACTATGCTAGGCATTGTTATTCAAAAACATATCTCCCTTCATATTCCTCACCAGATCAATCAAGACCATCTGGTCAATCATCATTTCAACCAAAACAAATTGCTTCTACTCCATTTCAGCAAAACAAGGTTGAACTCAGACCAACAAAAGACTTTGAGGCCAAATACATAGAAATCAAGGCAAGATTAGCCTTAATGAGTACTGAAAGCTCCTCATCCAAGACTCCAAGGCAAGACAAGAACAAAGGGCTTGTTGCTGAAGCATATGAATAGGATGAAGAAGATGTTTCTTCAGATGATGATGAAATGGTTAATGTGAAAGTGCTGATGGCACTTGTGATGATGAAGGGGCTAATTCAAATGTGGTGACCAGACAAAGTGCCAGAAATGATGAATGGGTCAATGTCACAATAAAAAAGGTACAAACTCTTCTTGAATTAGAAGATAAAGATGACATTAAATTTGTCTTTGATTACTTGTGCATTGATCTAAAATTTGTTGAAGAGCAAAGAAACAATTTGCTTGAAAAATTTCATAAACTTGTTCTACAACTTGAAGATTTTGAAAGTAAGCAAATAGAGCTAAAAGAAGCTAAACTTGATATTCTTACTTTTCAACAAATGAACAAAGAAATTTTGGAAGAAAATAACTCCCTTAGATTGAACTAAAAGAAGCAAAAGATATTGTTAAATCTTGGCTTAGAAACTTTGATAGGGTAAATCAATGCATAAGTGAACAAATACTTGCTCAAAAGAGGAAAATTCTTGGTGCTGAAGGATCCTCCAACACTAAATCTACTGTCTTTGTCAAAGCCTCAAATGAGGATGGTAGCTCAATCCCTGACATTGTAAGGTCAGGTGAAGAGAATTTACCTAATCATGACACTAGACGAATCCTTCTTCTTGAGTTTCAAGCAAGTGTTGACACTTCAGCACCAGTTGAGTCCTCAGTTACTAAGGATGACTCAGATGATGATATAGAGAATGAAGTAAGTACCCTACTTCCTCCTTTGGAGAAGCTGGTTGGTGCTGAACCCTCTACTGGACCCAAAACTATCCAGTATATCATCAAGTCACACACAACACACAAAGGTAGTTCTTCCAAACACGTCAAAATTGACACTTCAAAGAACTCTTCAGCTCCTGCTGAAGATTCACATATGGGAACTACCTCTTTAGTTTCAATAAATAAACTAAAGAATGCTAGATCTGAGGAAGATGAGGGAATGTCTCTTGTCATGCAAGAGATCAATGATCTTAAATTGCAACTCAGGCAGCAGCAAACACCAACACGATTCAGAAATGAACCTTCAGATTCTCCTCATCTCAAGTACAAGACACAATTTAAAAGGGCTTGTGATTTATGTGGTCTAAATAACCATCTCACTGAAACTTTCCTAAGAGTGATTTATTGTACAAAATGTGAAAGAACTGATCATCGCACTTGTGAACATGAAGAGACTGCTTTTATACATAGTCTCATCGTCTAAAACGGGCTTAAAATGCATTAAATATCATGAAAAATGACAAATATATGCTTGTGTTTGTTACATGTGTATTTTAGGTACGGATATTGAGAAAATGACAAAAGATCACAAGAAACAAGCAAAAACGAACATAAGAAACGAAGCCGCACAATGAACCAAGCCCTAATGATGATTTTCCAAGAATAACCCTTGTAGAAATGAAGATTGTACAAGAGGGGTCCTCCAATTTTGAAGAATTGACCCTTTAAACCCTTGTTTATTCAAAATTACAAGTTTGGTCCTTAATGTTTGTCAAATTTACAAAAAGGGCCCTCCACTTTGAAGAATTAGCAAGAATGGTCCCTCAAAAATGAAGACTTGTCATTATTAGTCCTCCAAGAAGTCAACAAACAAGTCAACACCTTGAAGAATGAAGATATGCCAAAAACAGCCATTCAAATATCAAAACATGGCAAGAAAAACCCTTTAAAACATTTTGGAAAAAGTTTGGTGGCCAAAGTAGAAAAAACCAAACTTATTTACAAAGGGAAAAACGTTTTAGGCTGATTAAACATGAAGTGAAAGAAAGAAGAAAGGAAGAGGACTTGTTTTTTCAAGACAAGGAAGATACATAGGCCAGTGTCATGGTGACACGTGCCCCATTCACTCAAAACTGCCAATCACAACATCCCTTTACTCCACATCAGGAATCCACTCAGCCTTTACTTTTAGTTAATAAACGCGCTAAACACAACTTTTAAATCCTAAACCAGATCAAAACATGCATTATTCACATTATGAAAAAATTTGGGTTTTCTTTAATCACTTGTAATTAAGCCATGAAACTATCCAGAATTATGATTAAGGTCATCTTAATCATAACCCAACTCACAAAACGCATGCCACATCATCACCCATGTCACATGTTAGATACCATGCACACATTTTGGAGAAGAAGACAAACAAGCCAAAGAGATCCAACGCCCCACAAACTTGCTTGCTTTCTAAGCTTCACATGGGCCATTGGATGAAATTCCACCAACATTTCAACAACAAAACACAAACAAATTCACATGATCAGTCAAGGTTTTAAAAAACCTCAACGTCATTTCAGGAACTTCTATACATTAGGGTTTACATTTTTCTTTGCATTTCTAGAACAAATGTAGCCTACAAAAGGCATTAGAGTTACAACATTGAGCCCTGCTCTTGGTTTTGCTTTGGTCAACATTTCTGTAAATCCTTATTCAAGTTCAATGAAGAGTGTTTGAAATTGTGTGACGAATTCCAAGTGCCAACTTATTCTATGCTTGTTTATGTTTCATGTTTGTGATTTTGAAGTTTCAAAACCTGTTTTTAAACATTGTGCAAGAAATTGCATAATTTTCCAAATCTTGATATTTTACTAAGTTCTTGGTTCAAACCCTTGGAATTTTTGGATTGCAAGTGATTATAGCACCCTGATAAGAAGATTATCAAGGTATTGTAAGCTTGTGGTTTGGGGATAATCAAGGAGTGGGAACAAGGTTGCATTAATCAAGCATTTTTCACCTTTCTGTTTTATTTATGTGTGTTCTAACCTTGTTGAATCTTAGCAGCTTTGTTGTGGAAGCTTGTGCCTTGTTTTTCTAGGCACATAAGCTCAAACGTTCGTGAGTGTGGATGTACATTCATGAGGTTTGATTCCTTTTACCCAAAATCTGATAAAAGTCTTGATTCTTGGTGAATTTGTGTTCTGCTATTGTTCTTGTTGTTTTTGTGGCTTAAAAGTGCTTGGTACTACATAATATAGTTGTTATTGTGTTAGATTGGGCTTGGGTAACATTGAATCATACTTTTAATTTGTTAATCTTGGATTGAAAAAAGTTAAGGGGTGTTTGGGTTAACTTGTTTAAGATCACAAAGTGTTTTTGAGTTATTAGAAAGTGTTGTTTATTGTTGGTATATGATATATACTTGGTTGAGTGCTAATTGCTACAAGTTCTTGGCTTTTAAACATCAAAATCTTGATTGTGCTATAAAGATTGGAAATCTGCTTGTTTTGACCTAAGACTTTGGTAACACTTAGTTTGTATGCATGCTTAGGGATAACAAGTGACTAAAACAAGTTTATATAACCTGTTAAGAAGATTTGAGTGTTTGAAATTGGATTTGTGGTCAAGTATATCAGCAAAGTGTCAAAATTGCTTGTTCTTTGTTCATTAGTAACATTCATTGGATTGAATCTTGATCTAAACTTTGAATTAGTGCATGAAACCTGTTTATTTATGTTCATTTGAATTATTTATAGCTTGTGTATGCATTTGGTGAAGTTTGGTTGGCTTATTCTTGCTAAAAATGCTTATTGAGTTCATAACTGCTATTGTTCATATCTGGTGCATGTTTGTGGATCTTTTGATTAAACTGTGTTAATTGGCTTGGTGAATTAGTGATATTGTTGTTGTTATTGACTCCTTGTGATTAACTGATCACTTGGGTGCCTTTGCTTAACTTGAATCTAACAAAAAGTCACTAAAGACAAAATGTCAAAAAGGTCAAGCAGTGGAAACTTTTCCCACTGCTGAACCCCCAAAACTAGCCACTGCTTGTGTTAAATATCAAACAACTTATTCATAAGCCATTCTAGCTTATTGGGACTTGCAACAACATTGTTTTTGTAATCAATCTTCCTTATTTGACCCATTTAAGAGATCTGGAGCTTTGTGGACTTTGACTTTTAGGTTTGACTAGAAAACGAACTTAGTTGACTTTTACAAAATTGCTTATTGCTTATTCCAGCTTATTGAGTGGTGCTTTTTGAAAGATTTTTGATTATTAAGCTTAGTTAAGTTATTTGTGACTTATTGCAACTTGAATCAGCTCTTGAAATAGCCTAGAACTCGAAAACGACTATTTTGTCGTTATGTGTAGAAAGCTTTTGCTTATTTCAGGATTATTCCTTGGGCTTATTTCAAGTTTCTTTTTGCAAATAGCTTATTTAGGTCAAGAGAAGGACGTGGGTAAAATTTTAGCTTATGGCATCATATTATAGCTTAATGGGCCAAAAAGCCCATTAAGAATAAACTGTTTTGAAATAAGCTATCTTAAGCTCATTTTCAGCTTTTGGGCCTTTGGACAATTGTTTTTAAAATCAGATTTTAAGCTTAATTGGAGCTTTTGTACCATTTATGTGGACTTTTTCTTATTGGGCCTGATTTTAGCCCATTAAGGGACTGTTTGGGTATTTGGCCCATTTGAAGGCCCAATAGGGGTAATTTTGTAATTTCAAGTTCATTTCTTTTTTTAGGTTAAAATAAACTAGTTTGCAACTTTTTAGAATTTTTTATAAATTTTGGATTTTTATTAATATTTTATTATTATTTTATTATTAAAAATTAAATTTTAGATGTTTCCAAGTTTTTCATTTATCCTAGTTCAAATACATTAAGTTAGGAATTTTAAAATTTTTAGATTAATTTTATTGTCATTAGATTAATTTTTAGCCTCCTTGAGAACGAATTTTAAAATTTTATTGTCATTAGATTCATTTTTTCTAGTTCAAATACATTAAGTTAGGAATTTTAAAATTTTATTGTCATTAGATTAATTTTATTTTCATTCATAACTTATAATCACATCATTAATCAATTCTTTACACAACACACTAGCCTCCTTGAGAACGAACTCATTTTTGGGTCATTTACTTGTGGTTTTTCTAAATCACTTGTTATTACTTACCCTAATTACCTTGTTTTCCTAAACAAGTGTAAAATTACAACCATCATTTTTGGCGCCGCTGTCGGGAGGCGTGTTGTGTTTTGATTTGAACAATTGTTGTTTTTATACTAGCCATAATAGCTAATTGTATTAGTAGCACTCTACTAATACGTATTATCAGTTTTCGTTCTTTTTTTGTGAATATTACTATATTGTATACGTAGAACAATAAATCCACAAGTACTCCAAAAGTGCGAAAACACAACCTTGATTCGGGATTTCATCAATCGATCATTGTATTCGAATCTCAAACAAGAAAAAAAAGGCAAAATAGATAATTACTTTCGTGAAGCTTAATTTTGACAAACACAAACTATAAGGTGGGTATAACGCGGGTATTATAAAATATACCCTAAAGAAAAAGGCTCTTAAGTGATTCGCGCCGCCTCGTTTCCCTGCTTGCTTTTGCGTGTTTAGATAAAAAGGGCTAATCGAGAGTTTGCCAACCAAAGTATTATGTAAGTATCATATATATATTTTCTTGGTTTCATTTTATTAAACCCTCTTGAATGTTTTGGTGTTCCACAAACGTTCCAAAGTCATTGAATGCATTCACTTCACGTGATCATTTTCATTCATTGAGGCTTCCTTTAATCAAGAGATTTGATTAAGGGAGAGATTTGTAGATTTTTGTCTACTTAATACAATCACCAAAATCCAAAAAAGTAAAAACAATCAAAAATCACAAAAAAAAATTGGAAAAATTAAAAACACCAAAAATAATATTCTTTTCTCATCCCCACGTTGTACGTGACGTTTATGCTTACTCGTAATCAAGCAAGACGTGCACGTAAATGAAAAACCGAAAGGAGACCACACCTAATCTTTCTAGTGAGGAGTCTCCTATTGACGAACCTATCGTAGAAGAAGAACCAACCATGGCGAATCGAACTATGATGGAGTTACTTCAAGCACCCACTAAGGGTTATGGAGAGGCTATTGTGATTCCCGCCATCCTTGCGGAGAATTTTGAAGTGAAAACGGGTTTGTTGTCGATGATCCAAAAAAACAAATTCCGTGGTGATGAAAAGGACAACCCGCACAACCATATCCGCCAATTCAATCGTCTTACCGCCACTTGCAAGTTTAAGGACGTTGCTAATGATTCGATTAAGATGATGCTTTTTCCGTATTCCTTAGCGGGGCCCGCTAAAATTTGGTTAGAGAAAGAGCCACCCAGTTCTTTATTAACGTGGAAGGATCTCGTTTCAAAGTTTGTGAACCAAATTTTCCCGCCCTCTAAGACTACGCATTTGAATACGAGATTTCAAAATTTTCACAAGAATTTAATGAGAGTTTTTCTACGGCTTGGAATCGGTTTAAGGAAATGTTACATGAGTGTCCTCATCACGGTTTTTCCGACTTGCATCAAATTGACACGTTTTACAATGGTTTAAATGATCATGAGAGAGATTATCTTAATGCCGCCGCGGGTGGTAATTTTTGTGTAAAACGGTTGAGGAAGCGTTGTTGATAATTGAGAATAGATCTATGGCGTATAGTCCTCGTAACACATCGAGTGTTCGTAAGGCGTCGTCTTCGGCTTCACCTTCATTGTCCAATACCATCGATGCTTGCCAAATTGAGGCGAACTTGGATAACAAAATCTCTGATAAGCTTAAAGGTCTTTTAATTGAATTCAAAGTTGGTGAACAAAGTGCTCCCGCTACGGCTAAAGCGGTTGTGGTTTCATGTATGTATTGTGGTGGAGGTCATGATTTCTCTGAGTGCATTACCAACGGTGGTAACCTTCGAGTGCCTACGCGGCCACAAGAACTTACAACCAAAATGGTCAAGTTACCCGCTCTAATCAAATGACTCCACCGGGTTTTGCTCCCAATCAAAATGCTAACAACAACTATCGAAACAATCAAGTTGGTTTCAAAAACAATTACAAAGGGAACAACTATGGGAATCAAGGGGCTAATAACAATCAAGTTTCAAACAAAAATCAAAACAATGATTTTCAAAACAACAACAAGGGTTTGCAAACTTTGAAAGATCTTCCAAATTAACTTGTTGAATACGCAAACGGAAACGATGCTAGGTTTGATAATATTCAAAGAGAGATCATTAGCCTAATATCTGAGTTTAAGAATGACTTGAAAAAGGAGTTGAAAAAGGAGTTGAAAAATGAGTTAGCAAATGAGCTTAAGATCCATACAAACAAAATGGAGGGAAATGTAACTAGGTTACAACAAAACCAACAAACAATGGAACAAGGGCAACATGAAATAAAACAAGAGATGATTAAGGCCGAGAAGAGGCAATCTATGTTTGAGGATAAAATTTCATCCATGTTTGAGGCTATAATGTGTAAACCGTCTTCGAGTAGTCTTCCTAGCAACACCATATAGAACCCTAAGGGGGAGATGAAAGTGATTACCACACGAAGTGGTAAGACACTTAAGGAACCGACTCCTCAACCAATTACTCCAACAGTTGAGGAAATTGAGGAAGAACCCGAGGTGGTAGTAAAAAAGGAGCATGTCCCAATCCCACGAAGTACCGCTCTTGCCACACCTAAGGTTGACTCATTACCACATTTGGAACCCGAGATTCCAAAGGCTATGCCTATGCCTCAACCTACACCACCTTTTCCCTATCCATCGAGACTTAGAAAGGAGAAACGTCAAGAGCGTGATAATTACCAATTTGAGCTTTTTATGAAAATGTTTCGTGATGTGCATTTTAATGTGAGTTTTGTCGATGCTTTGGTCATGATGCCTCGATTTGCCGCTAACTTCAAGAGTATGTTGAACAACAAGGAGAAATTTCAATAATTGTCTAGTTATTCATCGGTTTATTTTAACCGCATACCTCAAAAAGTAGGTGATCCCGGTAAATTATTTATTCCATATGCAATTTAAGATATGGAAGAATGTTATGCCTTGGCCGATCTTGGTGCTAGTAATAACTTGATGCCTCTTGCAATATTCAAGTCGCTTAATCTTCCTAATCTTACTCCTTCAATAATGTCTAACGAATTGGCCGATCATTCCACTATTCCCGCATGTGGATTGGGCAAAGAAGTTTTTGTAAAAGTGGGAATGTTCTATTATCCGGTAGACTTTATTGTTGTCGATATTCCCACGGATCCTCAAGTTCCTCTTATTTTTGGTCGTTCGTTTTTAGATACGTCTATGGCTTTGATTGATGTGCATGCTAGAAAGATCACCTTACATTTCAACGACGAGGAACTTGTTATAAACGCAACTCAAAATTCTCCAATTTCTCATGTTTATTTCGTAGCAACCATAAACCTCGTTGATATTATTGACGTTGTTTGCAAGGAATTTTCACAAGAAGTTATAGGTTTTGGTGACGATGAAAATAGTGGCAATCCCACTATGCTTGATCCCATTCTTGATAATTCGACACCAACCTTCACTCCATTTGAAGGTGGTGGTTTTACGTTGGAAGAATTTGATGTTCCACGTTGATGAGACTACTTTTATACATAGTCTCATCGTCCAAAAGGGGCTTTAAATGCATTAAATATCATCAAACTTACCAAATCAATGCTTGTGTTTGTTACTTGTGTATTTTAGGTAATGATATTGAGGAAATGACAAAAGATCACAAGAAACATGCAAAAACGAACACGATAAACGAAGCCGCATAATGAACCAAGCCCTAATGAAGATTTTCCAAGAAAAACCCTTGAAGAATTGAAGATTATGCAAGAAGGGTCCTCCAAAATTGAATAATTGACACTTTAAACCCTTGATTATTCATAATCACAAGTTTGGTCCTTAAAGTTTGTCAAATTTACAAAAGGGCCCTCCACTTTGAAGAATTGGCAAGAATGGTCCCTCAACAATCATGACTTGTCAATATTAGTCCTCCAAAAAGTCAATCATACAAGTAAAGACCATTATCTATGAAGAAAATGCCAAAACAACCCTTCAAGAATCAACAAATGGCAAGAAATACCCCTGAAAATACTTTGGAAAAGTATTTGTGGCCAAAGTATTAAAATGAAAACTTGTATAACAAAGGGAATCCGGTTTTGGTTATTTAAACTTCAAATGAAAGAAGGAATAAAAGAGAAGGACTGAATTGGGCAGACAACCAAAGTTACCTAGACATCTCACCATCCTACACGTGTCCCACTCACCCTCTCACCCAACCAGAATCCCCCATTCATCCACCTCACTAATCCACTCACAACAACTTTTAAATAATCTGGATTAGTTAAATATTACGCGCTAAACACAAACATTTAAACCCAAAACAGATCAAAACTTGCATTGTTTATCATATGAACAAAATTGGGTTTTTTCTAATGGCTTGAAATTAAAACCTAATCTCTTCCAGAATTAAGATTAAGGTGTCCCTAAACACATCCTAACCTCTAAAACCCTTGCCACGTCACTCATGTGCTCACATGATAAACCCTCCTCTGGCATTTTTGGGGAAAATGCCAAAGCTTGCCAGGAAATCAACACTCAGTATTCAGCTTTCATTCTAAGCTTCATTCTTGGCCCTTGGATGCAATTCTACCTTGGACACCTCACACAAACTGCCAATACTTCATCACATGTTCAAGCAAAGTTCAAATCTGCAAGGGAAAATTGGGGACTTCACCAAGCATTAGGGTTACGTTTTTTATGTTCTTAGTTAAACATTGTAGCCTATATAAGGCATTGAGCCTCATACATTGAGCCCTGCTCTTGGTTTTTCCTTTGTTCAAGTTCTGTAAATCCATTTTCATGTTTAGTGAATTGTGTTTGAATCTTTGACGAAAACCCAAGTGCCAATCTTATTTACTGCTTGATATTGTTTAATGTTTGCTAAACTTGAATCTTAAAACGTGTTTTCAAGGAGTGTGCAAGAAATTGCATATTTTCTTAAATCTTGATATTTTGCTAAGTTCTTGGTACACCTTTGGAATTTTTGGGCTATAAGTGGATCATAGCACCCTGATAAAGAGTTATCAAGGTCTTCTGAGGCTTATAACTTTGGGATAATCAAAGAGTAGGGTACAAGAGTTGCATCAATCAAGTTTTGTCACCTTTCTGTTTTATATTTTTTCTTCTAACCTTGTTCTATCTTAGCAGCTTGATATTGGAAGCTTGTGCCTTGTTTTGCTAGGCACATCAGCTCAAACATATGTGGGTATGGATGTACATCCATGAGGTTTGAACCCTTAATCTCAAAATCTGTTAAAAAATTGGATATTTGTGATATTTGAGTTCTACTTATGTATGTGTTGATCTTGTGCTCCAAATCTTGTTGTTTGTGTTTAAGTTTGATGTTTTGATGCTTATGTATGCATGTGCTAACCTGAATCCAACTTTTGATTTGAAAATCTTGATTTGAAAATATAAAGGGGTGTGTGGGTCAACTGCATATTGAAGTTATTGTGTTATTGGTTAAGTGTTTGTTGTTGTATGGTACTGGTTCTTGTTTAAGAAGTGTAATAGAGTGATAATCTGCAAGTTGTATGCTTTTGAACACCTAAATCAAACATATGCTTATAAAATCTTGATTAGTTGATATTTTGGACTGTGATTTGGTGCACACCTAGTTCTAGGCTTAGACTTAGGATAAAAAGTGATAAATCATATCCAATATAACTTGTTAAGAAGATTTAAGTGTTTGAATTTGGTTGTGTGGTCAAGTATATCAGCAAGTGTTCATAACTACATGTTCTTTGTTAATCAGTAACTTTTTTTTGTGCTTGAATCTTGATCTAGACCTTGAACCATTGCATGAAACCTTCTTAAATTTGTTCATTTGAATTTTATTATAGCTTGTGTATGCTTTTGGTGCAATTTGGTTGGTTGATTTTTGCTAAAACTGCTTATTGAGTGTAAACTGCTTATTGTTCAAGTCAGTGTCTAATGTGGTGCTTAATTGAATTAACTGTATCATTTGGCTGATTGGAAGTGTGATTTCTTTGTTGTTCTTGACTCCTTGTGATCCACTGATTACAAGGGTGCCTTGTTTGTAACTTGAATCCAACAAAAAGTCATATGAGACAAAAAGTAAAAAAGGTCAAGCAGGGGGGAAAGTTCCCGCTGCTCAACCTCCAAAACTAGCCCCTACTAGTGTAAATCTTCAAACAGCTTATTCATAAGCCATATTGGCTTATCCAGACTTGCAACAACTTATTTTTTGTGATAGATCTTCCTCATTTGACCCATTTATTTGATGTGGAGCTTATTAGACTTTGACTTTGACTTTTTACTAGAAAACTCATTAAGTTGACTTTTAAACAAGTGCTTATCTGCTTATTCTAGCTTATTGCTTGTGCTTATTTGAAAACTTTTTGATTATTTTGCTTAATCAAGTCATTTAAAAGCTTTTGAAAGTTGAATCAGCACTTGAGGTGGTCTAGAACTCAAAAACGACTATTTTGTCGTTTTGTGAAGAGAGTCTTGGCTTATTTCAGGCTTATTTCTTGTGCTTTTTCCAATTTTCTTTTTACAGATCTCTTAAGTAACTCAAAAGAAGCTTGTGTGTCAAATTTGACCTTATGGCATCAGCTTATAGCTTAATGGGCCAAAAAGCCCATTAAGAATAAGATGCTTTGAAATAAGCTAGCTTAAACACATTTTCAGCTTTTGGGCCTTCAGATTTTTGTTCTTAAAATCAAATTTTAAGTCAGATAGGAGATTTTGGGCTTATTTGGACAACATTTTTCTTATTGGGCCAATTTTAGCCCATTAAGGGACTGTTTGGACTTTTAGCCCATTTCAAGGCCCGATAGGGGTATTTTTGTAATTTCAACTTCATTTCTGTTTTATTTAGGTTAAAATAAACTAGTTTGCAACTTTTTAGGATTTTTTATAAATTTTGGATTTTTATTAATATTTTATTATTATTTTATTCTTAAAAATTAAAATTTAGATTTTTCAAAGTTTTCCATTTTTCATATATCAAATACATTAAGTTAGGAATTTTACAATTTTTAGAATATTTTTATTGTCATTAGATTAATTTTTAGAATTATTTTAAGTTTAATAGTTTTTAATTGTTTTTAAATAGTTTTTATTAATTTTAAAATTTTCAAAAATAGTTTTAAATTTAGTTAAGGTATTTTAGAGGTTTACAAGTGAAAAAAATCTCATTTTGGGCTTTTTGTTAATTAAATTGATTTTTTGGGCTTTAATTAGCATTAAAAAATTATTATTTAATTAAATAAAAGGTTTGAGTGATTTTTTATTTTTGTAAACTCTAATTACATTTTTTAGGATTTATTGTAATTTTCTAGGAATTTTTAGGGTAAATTTTTAATTTTGTCACTTTTTACGGTTTTACGTGCACGACTATTCGTCTTAGTTTAATTCATAATCGTAACCGTCATTCTCTTCTAATCTCTTTTCTTCTTTTCATTTCTCATTAATATATTCACAAACCACTAATCAATTCTTAGCACAACACACTTGCCTCCTTGAGAACGATCCCCACTTTGGGTCATTAGTGCTTGGTTTTCCTAAACCGACACTTAATACATGCCCTATTTACCTCCTTCTCCTAAAGGTGTGTAAAATCACTACATCATTTTGGCGCCGCTTTCGGGGAGGCGTGTTGTGTTTTGATTTGAACAATTCTTGTTTTTATATAGCCATAATAACTAATTGTATTAGTATCACTCTACTAATACGTATTATCGTTTTTTCTTTTTTGTGAATACTATTACTATATTATATACGTAGAACAATAAATTCACAAGTACTCCAAAAGTGTGAAAACAAAACCTTGATTGGGAGGTCATTACTCAATCATTGTATTCGAATCTCAAACAAGAAAGAAAAGTAAAAATAGATAAATACTTTCGTGAAGCTTAATTTTGAAAAACACAAACTATAAGGTGGGTATAAGGCGGGTATTATAAAATATACCCTAAGGAAAAATTCTCTTAAGTGATTCGCGCCGCCTCGTTTCCCCGCTTGCTTATGTGTGTTTAGATAAAAAGTGTTAATCGAGGGTTTGCCAACCAAAGTATTATCTAAGTATCATATATAGTTTCTTGGTTTCATTTGATTAAACCCTCTTGAACATTTTGGTGTTCCACCAACGTTCTAAAGTCATCGAAGGCGTTCACTTCACGTGATCGTTTTCATTCCTTGAGGCTTCTTTAATCAAGAGATTTGATTAAGGAGGAGATTTGTAGATTTTTGTCTACCTAATACAATCACAAAAATCCAAAAAAAGTAAAAACAATCAGAAACCACAAAAAAATTGGAAAAATTAAAAACACCAAAAACAATCTTCTTTGCTCATCCCCACGTTGTACGTGACGTTTATTCTTACTCGTAATCAAGAAAAACGTGCACGTAAACGAAAAAACCGAAAGGAGTCAACACCTACTCCTAATCTTTCTAGTGAGGAGTCTCCTATTGACGAACCTATCGTAGAAGAAGAACCAACCATGGCAAATCGAACTATGATGGAGTTACTTCAAGCACCCACCGAGGGTTATGGAGAGGCTATTGTAATTCCCACTATCCTTGCGGAGAATTTTGAAGTGAAAACGGGTTTGTTGTCGATGATCCAAAACAACAAATTCCGTGGTGATGAAAAGGACAACCCGCACAACCATATCCGCCAATTCCATCGTCTTACCGCCACTTGCAAATTTAAGGATGTTGCTAATGACTCGATTAAGATGATGCTTTTTCCGTATTCCTTAGCGGGGCCCGCTAAAATTTGGTTAGAGAAAGAGCCACCCAATTCTATATTAACGTGGAAGGATCTCGTTTCTAAGTTTGTGAAGCAATTTTTCCCGCCCTCTAAGACTACGCATTTGAAAAACAAGATTTCAAAATTTTCACAAGAATTTAATGAGAGTTTTTCAACGGCTTGGAATAGGTTTAAGGAAATGTTATATGAGTGTCCTCATCACGGTTTTTCCGACTTGCATCAAATTGACACGTTTTACAATAGTTTAAATGATCATGAAAGGGATTATATAAATGCCGTCGCGGGTGGTAATTTTTTGTGTAAAAGGGTTGAGGAAGCGTTGTTGATAATTGAGAATAGATCTAAGGTGTATAGTCCTCGTAACACATCGAGTGTTTGTAAGGCTTCGTCTTCGACTTCACCTTCTTTGTCCAATACCATCGATGCTTGCCAAATTGAGGCGAACTTGGAAAACAAGATCTTTGATAAGCTTAAAGGACTTTTAATTGAATTCTAAGTTTGTAAACAAAGTGCTCCCGCTACGGCTAAAGCGGTTGAGGTTTCATGTATGTATTGTGGTGGAGGTCATGATTTATCTGAGTGCATTACCAACGGTGGTAACACTTCGAGTGCCTAGGCGGCCATGGGAACTTACAACCAAAACGGTCAAGTTACCCGCTCTAATCAATTGACTCCGCCGGGTTTTGCTCCCAATCAAAATGCTAACAACAACTATCGAAACAATCAAGTTGGTTTTAAAAACAATTACAAAGGAAACTATGGGAATCAAGGGGCTAATAACAATCAAGTTTCAAACAAAAATCAAAACAATGATTTCCAAAACAACAACAAGGGTTTGCAAACTTTGAAAGATCTTCCAAATGAATTTGTTGAATACGCTAATGGAAACGATGCTTGGTTTGACAACATTCAAAGAGAAATCATTAGCCTAAGATCCGAGTTTAAGAACGACTTGAAGAAGGAGTTGAAAATCGAGTTAGCAAATGAGCTTAAAATCCATACAAACAAAATGGAAGGGAATGTAACTAGGTTACAACAAAACCAACAAAAAATGGAACAAGGGCAACATGAAATAAAACAAGAGATGATTAAGGCCGAGAAGAGGCAATCCATGTTTGAGGATAAAATTTCATCTATGTTTGAGGCTATAATGTGTAAACCGTCTTCGAGTAGTCTTCCTAGTAACACCATATCGAACCCTAAGGGAGAGATGAAAGTGATTACCACACGTAGTGGTAAGACACTTTAGGAACCCACTCCTCAACCAATTTCTCCTACGGAGGATGCAATTGAGTAAGAACCCGAGGTGGTGGTCGAAAAGGAGCATGTCTAAATCCCACGAAGTACTGCTCATGCTGCACCTACGGTTGACCCATTACCACATTTGGAACCCAAGATTCCAAAGGCTATGCCTATGCCTCAACCCACACCACCTTTGCCCTATCCATCGAGACTTAGAAAGGAGAAACGTCAAGAGCGCGATAACTACCAATTTGAGCTTTTTATGAAAATGTTTTGTGACGTTCATTTTAATGTGAGTTTTGTCGATGCTTTGGTCATCATGCCTCGATTTGCCGCTAACTTTAAGAGTATGTTGAACAACAAGGAGAAATTTCAACAATTGTCTAGTTGTTCATCGTTTTATCTTAACCGCATACCTCAAAAAGTCGGTGATCCCGGTAAATTCTTGATTCCTTGTGCAATCCAATACATGGAAGAACGCTATGCCTTGGCCGATCTTGGTGCTAGTAATAACTTGATGCCACTTGCAATCTTCAAGTCGCTCAATCTTCCTAATCTTACTCCTTCACTAATGTCTATCGAGTTGGCTGACCATTCCACGATTCCCGCATGTGGATTGGCGGAAGAAGTTTTTGTAAAAGTGGGAAAGTTCTATTATCTGGTAGACTTTATCGTTGTCGATATTCCCACGGATCCTCAAGTTCCTCTCATTTTAGGTCGTTCGTTTTTAGATACGTCTATGGCTTTAATTGATGTGCATGCTAGAAAGATCACCTTACGTTTCAACCATGAGGAACTTGTTATAAACGCAACTCAGAATTCTCCATCTTCTTATGTTTATTCTGTTGCAACCGTAAACCTCGTTGATATGATTGACATTGTTTGCGAGGAATTTTCACAAGAAGTTCTAGGTTTTGGTGATGATGAAAATAGTGGCAATCCCACTATGTTAGATCCCATTCTTGATAACTCGACACCAACCTTCACTCCATTTGAAGGTGGTGGGTTTACGTTGGAAGAATTCGATTTTCCACGTACTTGTGACGAAGACCTCGACAATGATGAGGACTTCTCGATTATCAAGGATTTTCTTAACGATTTCCCATTTCCTCCACCCGAGGAGGTTATGAGTATCGAGCCTAAATCTTCAATTGAGGAGCCACCTATCCTCGAGTTGAAAGATTTACCTCCTCACCTTGAATATGTATTTTTGGAGGAGGACGACAAGTTGCCGGTTATTATTGCGAAAGATCTTTCGGATGATGAAAAAAACGCACTTGTCGATGTTCTAAAGGATCACAAAGGGGCAATTACGTGGAAGTTATCCGACATTAAGGGGATCGATCCCAAATTTTGTACACGCAAAATCTTAATGGAGGAGGATTACAAACCCACAATCCAATGTCAAAGGAGGGTGAACCCCAAAATCCACGACGTCATAAAAAAGGAAGTCCTTAAACTCCTTGACGCGGGAATGATTTACCCTATTTCCGATAGCCCTAGGGTGAGTCCTATTCATTGTGTCCCTAAGAAGGGAGGAATGACCGTTGTGCCAAACGATGCCAACGAGTTAATTCCAACTAGACTCGTGACCGGATGGAGAGTGTGCATTGACTATCGTAAGTTGAATGACGCCACTCGAAAAGACCATTTTCCCTTGCCCTTCATGGACCAAATGTTGGAGCGTCTTGCGGGAAACTATTTCTATTGCTTTTTAGATGGTTTTTCCGGTTACTTCCAAATCCCCATCGATCCTCGTGATCAAGAAAAAACTACGTTTATGTGTCCATATGGAACGTTTACCTATCGTAGAATGCCATTCGGAATTTGCAATGCACCAGGAACCTTTCAAAGGTGCATGATGGCTATTTTTCATGATATGATCGAGAAGACGATGGAAGTCTTCATGGATGACTTTTCCGTTTTTGGTAGTTCGTTCACTTCGTGTTTGTCGAATCTTGGGAGAATGTTGAAGCGTTGTGAGGAAACCAACCTTGTGCTAAATTGGGAAAAATGTCATTTTATGGTTAAAAGTGGAATCGTCTTAGGGCACAAGGTTTCGAAATCGGGGATTGAGGTAGATCAAGCTAAGGTAGACGTCATCGCCAAATTACCTCATCCCAAAACCGTTAAGGGAGTTAGGAGTTTCCTAGGCCACGCGGGCTTTTATCGTCGATTCATCAAGGATTTTTCAAAGATTTCTCGACCTATTAAACATCTCCTCGAAAAAGATGCACGTTTTGTCTTTGACGAAGATTGTGTACGAGCCTTTGAAATCCATAAGAGGAAACTTACCAAATCTCCCATTCTTGTTGCTCCCAATTGGAACCTCCCCTTTGAGCTCATTTGTGATGCTAGTGACTACGCTATTGGGGCCGTATTGGGGCAACCTCATGAAAAACACTTCTTGCCTATTCACTATGCTAGCAAGACGATGACCGAGGCTCAACTAAAATACACTACAACGGAGAAGGAATTCCTTGACGTGGTGTATGCATTTGAGAAATTCCGACCTTATCTCGTCTTGACTACATGCATAGTGTATACGGATCATTCGGCTATCAAGTATCTTATGGCTAACCAAGTTGCAAAGCCGAGATTACTTCATCGGATTCTCCTCCTTCAAGAATTTTATCACAAAATCGTTGACAAAAAAGGAGCCGAGAATCTAGCGGCCGATCATCTTTCTTGTTTGGAAGATCCTCACCAACGTGTTTACGAGCCCAAGGAAATCACCGAAACATATCCGCTCGAGACACTTGGTGTAGTGAATTCTAAGCTTGATTCTTCTACCCCCATGGTTTGCGGACATCGCAAATTACCATGCGGGGAACTTCATCATCAAGGGTATGACGACTCAAGAAAAACACAAATTCTTTCGTGACGTCAAGTTCTATTTTTGGAACGACCCTTACTTGTTTCGTACTTGTGCGGATCAAATTATTCGACGTTGTGTCTTTGGTACCGAAGCTTCTAACATCCTTAGAGCTTGTCACGAGGGACCCACGGGTGGTCACCACGATGCTAATCTCACGGCTAAGAAGGTTTTTTGATGCCGGTTGATTTTGGCCTACTATTTACCGAGATGCACATGCACTTGTGAAGTCGTGTGACTCATGCTAACGACAAGGAAAAGCCTCACAAACCGATGAAATGCCACAAAATATCATCCAAGTGTGTGATATCTTTGACGTTTGGGGCATTGACTTTATGGGGCCGTTCCCATCATCTCGTGGTAATAAGTACATCCTTGTCGCTGTTGAATACCTATCTAAGTGGGTGGAATCTAAGGCTTTGCCCACTAACGATGCTCGTGTGGTATTCAAGTTTTTGAAAAGCTTGTTTTATCGATTTGGAACCCCTTGTGCGATCATAAGCGATCGTGGAACCCATTTTTGTAACGACCAATTCGAAAGGGTCCTAAGGAGATATTGGGTTACACATCGTCTTTCTACGTCTTATCACCCAGAAACGAGTGGGCAAGTGGAGGTTTCAAATCGAGCTTTGAAAAGGATCTTGGAGAGGTCTATTGGGGAAAACCGACAATCTTGGTGGGATAAGTTGGACGATGCTTTATGGGCCTTTAGGACCGCTCATAAGACGCCCATCCGGTGCACTCCTTATAAGCTTGTGTATGGGAAGAATTGCCATCTAGCAATTGAACTCGAACACAAAGCTTATTTGGCCCTTAAGCATTGTAATGATGATATGGAGACCGCTGGAAAACACCAGAAAATGCAACTTAATGAATTGGATGAATTAAGGGACATTGCTTATGAAAATTCATTGATTTATAAAGAAAATACTAAAAAGTTTCATGATTCAAAAACTAAAAACCGGGTTTTTAACATTGGAGATCAAGTGCTGCTTTTTAACTCTCGTTTGAAGATAATTTCCGGTAAGTTGAAATCCCGTTGGTCCGGACCACTCACCGTGACTCAAGTTTTTCCTTATGGGACCATCGAGCTAGCTCAAAATGATGGCCCCAATTTCAAGTTGAATGGACATAGGTTGAAGCACTACTTTGGCGGGGAAGTTCCATCCTTGAACTACCTCGACCAAATCACCTTCCCCAATGATAATTAGTATTGAGGGGATCAAGTCGAGCTCATGACTCGGTGATAAAAAATGAGGTGCCTCGTGGGGGAGTCCCATGCTTATCCTATGTACATATTATCGCTTTCTAATGTAGTAGCGTGTGGGGATTTGTGCCCTTCCAACCTTTGTTCTGTGGTTGTTTGTGATATGTGGTTTTTAGATGATCTTTATCTTCACGATTGGAGCCTCTCGTGTTTGTTTTATGGGAGCAAACGATCGTTTCCTTTGAAGACTTTCACAATATCCATGATATATCCTTTTATGTTCTAACCTTAGGTTTATAGCAAACTTCATAAACGGCTTTAAATTTAACGGTTACACCTTTTCCATGCTAGATTAAGCATTCGACTACGTCTCTAGTATGAGGGTTTTCCAACCCTTAGACTCGAAACATTGAGGACAATGTTTAACATTAGTATGGGGGTGAATAGATACTTGCCTTGCCAAACCTTCACGCTTTCCAATTTTCATCTTTTTGTTATCGTTTTGTTGCAAAATAAGGCTAAAAATGGCCAAATTTTAAAATATTTCTCATGTTTTATAGGTGTTTGAAGACACGAATGTAGGTTTTCCGATGGCGAGAGTAAGAGTAAATTTTGACTCGACCGTGCGTGTTGAGCACTTAGCTTCGATTCCTTAACTTTATATTAGGCTAAGTCTCTTAAATGAGGACGAGAAATGAGAGAGTTAATTATAAGTTACTATGCTAAACGTAGAGTACTCGTATTCTTTCAAAAACTCATGTGTTCTCGTTGTTTGCTTATTCTCCCCTCGCTTGTAAATATTTTTTGCTTAATAAGTATTGACTTAGCGGTTTAGTCTTGATTGTTGGTTTATAGTCTTTTCTAGTAGCTTTCATGTAATTAAATTGGGAAGACATTAAGGTATTGCCAGCGTCACGGTTTTGAAGTATTGGCAACCTGAATAATCGAGAGCTTCACCCAATAATAAGATTTCAAGTGCTCACCTAAATCAAGCAAACGATTTGAAGCTCACAAGGCCGAAAAATCTATGGCAAAATTGAAAGTAAATCAAGCCTTAATCTTTGAAGCTTTAAAGATCCAAATTTCGCTTTAGCGTGAGGATATACGTCTTTGGCCACAATAAACACCTCATGGGGAGGTTAAATAAAAGGCAAGGCAAGACCGAAGTCATAATAAAAGCTTCATGGCGAAGCTGAATAAAAGATGGAGGTAAACCTATGATAATAAGAACCTTTCGTTAGGGGGCGTATAAAAGTCTTGGTAATAAGTCTCACGTTCAAAACCGTTATAAAACCGTGTTTATCGATCCTTCTTGTTGACTTAATTTTTTGACATTGTTGTTTATTAGGAGGGGTTATTAATTCTATGGTCTTGGTTACACCGTTAGGACTCTATTTTTAGACCTAAATCTCTATCATCGCATAAGTCAAACAATGTATCCTCGTGAAACATTCAAGACAAAATAAAATATAAGAGATACAACTTAGGAAAATGGGAGGATAAGTACGTGATTAGGGCATATGAGTAGTGTTAGCATTACTAAATTATAATGACAATGATCTCGTTGCACGCTTATCATGGAATTGGGGTGAAAATCGAGGACGATGAAATTATTTCTAACGAAGCATTCACTTGTTCTTGTTCTATGAACCTAAACGTCCCATTTTGCGATGAAAATCATACATTATGTCTAAAACACAAGCAGTAGCAATAGTAGTATAGCTAGTTTATCATTCAATAAAAGTGAATAAAAATGAATTTTGGAGGTGCTACGATACTTTATTCTAGCATTGCGTGAGGGCACGACACTGGTTTAGTATAGGGGAGTGATGAGACTGCTTTTATACATAGTTTCATCGTCCAAAACGGGCTTTAAATGCATTAAATATCATCAAAAATACCAAATATATGTTTGTGTTTGTTACTTATGTATTTTAGGTACGGATGTAACACCCCCAAATTTACACAATTCAATACAGCGGAAGACTCGTTGGTGTTACGGGATAACACATTACTCACATCATAGACAACGCATAAAAATCGCGTCGTTTATTAATAAAGTATTTCCATTCATAAATATCAAATTTACATAGGTCCCAAGTCATATTATTTCATACAAATTTTACAAAGCATTTGAATGGAAATTATTGTTTAAGTGCGGGCCATGAATTCTTGTTGTCTTCCCGAGAATTACCTTCAAGTACCTGAGATAAAACATGTTAAAAGAAAAGGTCAGCGATAACGCCGAGTGAATTCATAGAGTTTATTTAAATCCATCCATATAACATCGGTATAAAATTATTACCGAAAATCATTTTGTACAAATCATTGTAATAGGCCATAAAATAGCCAAAGTCATTTTATACAAATCCTTATCAAAATCATAATATAGGCTTTCGCCTTCAAAATCATTATACGAACCATTGTCGTTAAAAACATCATACAATACGTTTTATAACGTTGTATAGATTAAATAAAAACCGTTATATGAATATGGTTATGAAAAAACAAAACACGAACATAATATCAATAGTAATACCCCGTATTGCTAGTCAGGCAATATATCGTAATTTAGTGCGTATAGCAGTATTTCGTTATTTGGATTATTATAAGCCGCATGACATTGTTACGTTACTACAACAAACAACGGGTACCTAGCCCGAAACCCAATTTGCCAATCTAAATTAGCGTGTCGTCACAATAATCACGCTTGTGTAAATCTTCTCATACATAAATTTGCTTACCAATCAATGTGGCACAACGGGGATCAATCGTCAAGGCGCGAACTGGGGCGATCGTCCACAAATAGTACTATTATATGCATAAGCGTCTACCAAACCCCGGTAGTTCACAATTCATGCTAATGAGACTTTTAGTGACTGATATGAGCTTAAACTCATATCCTTTTATCAACAAATAACCCTAAAACATGAAGCAAAATACCAATTTATCTTGCAAAAACAGTGTTATGTGGTATGTTTGTGTTTGTGTACACTTGTGTAGGTAAAAGGATACATTTTCAAGCAAACAAAGAAAAATCAAGCTCAAATGGATGAAAAAGACAAAGAAGGATCAAAAGTATCAAGACGTTGAAGTACAAGGACCTATCTTGACAAATTGCCAAAGTTGAGGGACTAAAGTGCAAATATTGTGAAAAGTCAAGATCAAAGTCAAAATTGGTCAACTATCAAGTCAACAAAGTCAAAGGGTGATTTCTGCTCAAAAATGAAGTTTGGAGGACTTAAAATGCCAAAGGAATGAAGCTGCTAGCTCAAAAATGTAATCTGTCAAAGTATAGGGACTAATTCTGCCAACATTTGAAAGTTTATTCAAGGCTTGATCCATGTGAAGAGGAAAGGACCAATGAGATTGCAAGAAAAGTGATACACGGATCACCAACTCAGCTTCATTTATTGCCCACTCAGCCGCCACTTTATTTAATGGGTGTATCCCAACAGTGCAACGCACTCAGCTCTTTTCCACCAATAGAAAATGAGGAATTGGATAATGATCCACAACTTCTTCTCTCACCCAATAAGAATCTGCCACGCATCATCTTCTTCAACAAAAATTGCCAGGGACGAGAAAGAGCTAGAGTGAATTTCAGCAAATGATATAAACATCAAAGTTGGTCTAAATCAAGAGAGGAAGAGATCCTACGTGCTTAATTAGCCTGAAGATCAATAATAAAGAAAAGCCCAAAAGAGTTCTTCACCTGCAAATTCAATTATGTAGAATTGTCCACGTGGAAGCTGTTTATTGGTTCTGACACATCACAATTCCCAACTACTTCACATCTGCAGTCTATAAATACCCTAGATTAGCTTTCATTTCTTGTACGTAGCTTAAGTGTGAAATCACACACACTTAATTTTCTCTCTTCTAATTCTGTTAGAGAAATAGTTAGCCACAACTCTCAAGTGTTTGACACACACTTGAGAGGTTGTTAGTTTGTTGTAACAAGATTTGTAACCACCTCTTCAATCATTCAATAAAATTCACAAAATTTCCCAAATTACTTCTACTGTTCTTCTATACTGTTCATTCATCTTCATTGCTGTTGATTTCTAGTGATTCTACCTAATCACTAGAAGCTTGTTGGAAGTTTTACTTGCTGGCCCTATCCTGTAGCTGCATTTTCATTCAGAAGCCAAAAGTAGCAGTTTTGAGTAGCAGATTTGGTCAATTTGATGATGTTGATGATGGTAGATGGTTAATGGAGTTGGATATTGGTGTTTCATAGAATAGGTGCAGATATAAAGGAGGCTCAGCGCCTGCCTTCTCCATCAAAGGAGGCTTCAAGTAGTAAAGGTGCAAAAGTTGTTGTTTAGGTTCCATTTAAAAGTTGTATGCATGCTAAATACTTAGTGTAACTTGTTTGACTGCATGATCAAAGTTGTTTAGTGGTTAATTGAGTTGATTAGAGCAATTGAGTAGACTTTTGATAAGCTTAGCATTGATATTGTAGCTAATCTAGTAATCTGTCTAGCTTTTGGATTGTTGAGATTTGCTTGCTTGGATTTTGTAGCATAAGTGTTTGACTTGGCTTGTTCTCAGTTTATTTCCATTACATTTGAGTACCTGCATTTGGCCTAGAGTTTGTTTGGATCAGTTTGAAGCTTAGCTTAATTTTCTTCAATAAACTTTGCTCAAAAAATGTAACCAGTGTTTGGCAATAGGATTTAGCTTAAGTCTTAGTAGAAATCTGTGAGCAAAACGTGTTAAGGTGTAGATCTTTAGCTGATTCTAGTCAAATTAGATAAGTTTCAGTCCAATTCTAGCACAAGTTTTAGCCAAGTAACTCATTGTAGCAAAAAGTCATTTGGTCATTTGGTTTTTAAAACTCATTTCAGAAAACTTGCTAGTTTCAAATCATTTCTACAGCTTCATTACTTGATGAAATTCAGTGAAACCACTTTCTAAAGTTCAAGCAACATCTGTGGTTTAAGTCTTTTGGAGGAAATTCTACAGTTTGTAGAAATAAGCTGGCAATAAGCTTTTTGGTCAGGTCTTAGCATATGCCATTTTCTGTGATAATTTGGTAGGCTGTTTTCTTATTCCCACATTTTCACTTCATAAATCTGTTAATTTTCTTTCACATTTAGCTTTAAAAAGTGTTCCTGAGTGGATTTTGAGAATTTCAGCTTTTTGGAAAAGTTGGTCAACGCTTGGTCAACGATAAGCTCTTTTCAGCTTAATTCATTTTCCTAGCTTATTACTTGATGAAAATTGTTCTAGTTTGATTTCCCGTTCATCTTTTGAGTAGCTTAATCAGTTTCAACAAGAAAATCAAGTTGTGATTGTCTAGATTTTGCTGTAGCTTATTTTGGGCTTATTGATAAGTTCTCATTTGCTTATTTTTCGACTTTAGCCAAAATCCTTTTACACACGTAGCTTAATTGGGATTTAAAGTGTTTTGCAACTTGTCTCATTGAATTTGGTTCAGTAATAAGCTCAAACGAGCTTATTTGTTTGCTAAACCCGTTTTTGGCTTAATAAGTTCTTGAAATTGCAAGTTGGTCCTTAATGTTCTAATCAGTTTCTAAACTTGGATAAACTTCATTGTTTTTAGGGTTTGCAACTTTTAAGTCCTTGCAGTTTTGAGATTTGTTATATTCAGTTAGCAAGTTTGTTAAGTTGTTACATTTTAGTTAGTTTGTTATAGAAATTTCACATATTTTGTCCTTGTAGTTTACTGATTTACACTTTTAGTCCCTAGAATTGTTAGAATTTACATTTCAAGCATTTATCTTTCCTAGAATTTACATTTTCAGTCCTTTAAGTTTCATATTTTACCTTTTGAATATTACTTGAATAAAAACTTGGTATTTGCAAAATGTTTTACATATAAGTAGGTAATATTTTTCCGTTTTGCAAGACTTTGTTGAATTAGCAAATAGAATATCCAAACAAGATTAACAACCAAAAACAGTTAAAAACCCGATATTGGTTGGACTTTCCATTAGCAAGAACTGAGAAAAAACGAACTGCATTATACTCAATATCAAATGGCGCCGCTGCCGGTTCTTTTCGTGAAGATTAACGATTTCGAGTGAGACGATTGGATTTTGGGATCCGTTCACTTTTTGAACGTTATTTTTACGTATCATAAATCAAAAACAAATAAAAAATCAAAAATATAAAAATATATAAAAACTAAAAAATTAACAAAACAATTCTTTTCCTAAAGAATTGACCAAAAAAAAATTAAAAAATCCAAAAAGCAATCTTTCTCCTAAGAGATTGCAACGAAAAATATATATTATTGGATTCTCTCGGTTTTTATATACATATAGTATTTTCTCTTAAAAAACTCATAAATACAAAAATATTTTCCATATATTATTATAAGTAAATACGTATACGTATAAGAACAACCAATCTACATATCTTCCATAAGTATTGCCGAGGCAATACACCGTGTTGAGGGGCGTTCCGGTCCTTGACACGTGTATCGATCAAACAAAATAAAGCAAGAATAGATAAATACTCTCAATAAGCAACAATTCGAAGAATACGAACATTTAAGTGAATAGAAAGGCGATGTGCTATAAAATGCCATCTAAGGGTCAATAGGTACTTAAGTGCTTCGCGCCACCTAACCCCCCGTTCACTTGTAAGTATTCTAAGAAGGAAGGCTTCATTGAGGGTCTTGCACCCAAGTAGTACATACGTATATTGTTATTTTCTTGTGGATATTTAATATTGAAACTCGAAGAGGATAATCCATTTCTCTTCAAAGTCACACGAGAGCTTCTCTCTCATTCCTCGTATTGAGTTGCATGCTCACTCGCGGGCGTGCACAAATACCGATTGGTGTACAACCTCTTCCTCCGAAAAGGAAGAAAAAGAGAAAGAGTAAGACCACCACCGTCCACCAAGCCGATCACGAGAATCATGCTTTGACTCCACCACAAGAAGCCATGGCTATTGATAATCGCTCTTTGTATGAACGTATGCAAACCAACATTCATGGATATGCTAGTGCTATTAAGATTCCCGACTTTCCCGCAAACACATTTGAGCTACATACATCTATGATCAATATGGTTTCACAATCACCTTTCTTTGGTATCAAGAATGAGGATCCTCATGCTCACCTTAAGAGATTCCTTTCTCTTTGCAATACCATTAAGCATAATGGAGTTCCACATGAGGTGAGTCGGTTGATGTTAGTGTCATTTTCCTTAGAGGGAATCGCTAAGCATTGGTTAGACACCCAACCACCCGATAGTATCACCACATGGGATGGTTTCACCACTAAGTTTTTGAACAAGTTCTTTCCTCCACATAAGACTATGGCTTTGAGGACTTTAATTATGGGCTTTCAACAAAAACCTAGTCAATCCTTTAGTGATGCTTGGGAAGAGTATAGTGAGTTATTGAGGCGATGCCCTAATCATGGATTGGATCAAGTTCACCAAATCAATCTCTTCTATGATGGCCTTAAATCTCACCACCAAGATTCACTCAATGCTTCCGCGGGAGGGAATATTCTTCTTAAAACCTACCAAGAGGCTTTGGACATCATTGAGACTAAAGCAATGGTTCAAACAAACAATCCATTTGAAGAAAGGGTTCATGTTATCCAAAACAATTCTCAAACTCCTTGTGACAACCAAATTCTCAAATTTCAACAAGAGCTCCTTCAACAAGTCAAACAAGGACATCAAGAAGTACTTCAAGCTTTTAAGACCATGTCATTGAACAATTCCTCAAATAATGTGAATGCCATCACTCTTTCTTGTGTTACTTGTGGAGGTCCCCATTCTTATGAACAATGTGATAAGGTGCAAGTGTATCAAGGGGAATGCTATGCTTACCAAGAGGAACATCGTGAACACTTCAAGCCAAATATCAATCCAAATAACCTTTCTTACAAATCCCAAAACTACCTTACTCCACCCGGATTCCCACCCCACCCAACCACCCAAATTCAACAAAATCCACCTCAAATTTTACCAAGGAATCAAGGGCAAAGACCACCTTACCAAGGAAATAACTACAAGGCACCCAACAATGTTCAACATCAAGGAAATACCTTTTATCCACCACAACAAGGATTTAATCAACCACTACCACTTTTCCCCAATCAAGCATATGCTCCAATACCAAATCAAGCTTACCCTCAACTTCAAAATCAAGGATATGGGATGCAAGAGACTCAAGAGTATGTTGACAAGAAAATGCGTGAAATTGAGAAGAGAATGAATGATCAAATGAAACGTAATATGGAGGAACAAACCAATAGGGTTTTAATGGCATTAAATCAAAGACCACAAGGGGCTTTACCTTCCAACACACAAACTAATCCAAGGGCAAATGTCAATGCTATTACAACAAGGAGTGGAACAACAACAAAGGATCCTTCACCTCCTAAACCTACTATTGTTCAACCCACTTGTGCTCCTACTTGTGACAAGCCCTCTACCTCTACTTCACCACCTCAAAATGCTCCCATTTCTCCAACTTCAACACCTACTCATGAAGCACTCAATAAGGAAAATCCTTCATCAACCACTCAACCACAACCAAAACCAAGTCTTCCTTATCCCTCAAGATTGAGAAAAGAAAAGCTTAAGAACAAGGATGATATCCAAGTTTCTAATTTTTTGAGGATGTTCGAGCAACTTAACATCAATATCTCATTTGCGGATCCTTAGCCAATATGCCTAAGTTTGCTAAGATGATTAAGGACTTGCTTTCTAACAAGGAAAGATTGGTGGATTTGCCTAATGCTTCATTGAATGAAAATTGCTCCGTGGTTTTACTTAAGAAGTTGCCTACTAAGCTTGGAGATCCGGGGAGGTTTTTGATTCCTTGCAATTTCCCGGGGGTGGAAAATTGTATGGCTTTAGCGGATTTAGTAGCAAGCATAAATCTTATGCCATTATCGGTTTGGAAGAGACTTTCACTTCCCGAGCTCACTCCTACAAAGATGACTCTTGAGTTGGCCAACCGTACTATAGCTTATCCGGTGGGAATTGCGAAGGATGTTTTTGTTGGGGTTGATAGATTTACATTTCCTGCGGATTTTGTGGTGGTTGATTATGATATGGATCCTAGAGTGCCTTTGATTGTTGGTAGGCCATTTTTGAGAACGGCTCGTACTTTAATAGATGTGGCGGAAGGAGAACTTACAATGCGGGTAGGAGATGAGAGAGTTGTGTTTAACATGGGGAAGTTGTCCAAAAAGTCTAATGAGCCCAAAGCGGTAAAAAACATTGATGTTGTGCATGAGGAGGAAACACAAGATGATCTTCTTGATGAAGTTTGTGATGAGTACTTTTATGAAGCTTGCTCAAGTGGAGACTATGATTTCCCTCATATTGAGACCATTGCTTCCATTACTTCCTCCTTGGATTTTCATGAACCTCAAGAGCTAAACTTTAGTGAAATCCCATATGACAATCCACTTTTCCACAATGATAATCTTAATCATGAGGACTTAAGTGATGAGGACTGTTTTCTTTGTGATTCACCAACATATGATGACTATAGTGATGATGAGCTTTCTACTTGTGACTCTCCATTTGTTGATGATCATACTTCCTTTGGTTTTGAGGGATCACCAATTTTTGATAGTCCTATATATGATGTTTATGGTGATGAGGAGGATTCTATAATGGATGAGAGTGATGAGTTTTTAGTGGAGGATATATCTTTTGAGTATACTCTTGGTTACCTTGATGAGGAGGGGGACATACTCTATTTAGAATCCCTATTGAATGAAGATCCTTCACCTTTTTCCTTGCCCATTTCAACTTTTCAAAGTGATAAAGGAAAACAAGTCATGATAGTTCCTTCCAAGAGCTTGTTGTTACCCATGCCTTCACAACCTTTCTCTCACAATGTGATTTACAAAGAAGAGTCTTCTAAGGCAACCAACATTTAATGTTTTCCCATCAAGGAACGGATTTTTGATCCTGGCATAGAGCTTGCTAAACCATCTCAGTATCCACCTGATGCAACAAAAGGAAACCTTGTGAAAGATTTGAGAGCTTTACACTATCACCTTGGGAAGAACATATGGGAAACCATTTTAGAGAACTACACCTCATTCTTTTCACCATTGCTTGGGAAGCTAGTTGTTGAATTGTGTTATAAGTGGGAGGGTAATTATCTATTTGATCCTGGGGGATATTTATGGAGTTTTGATAAATGAACAATTGTTTTACCTCATCATGGAGATTTTTCTTAAAAAAGGGTCTTCTCCATGATAGGTTTTAGACACTTTTAAGTGTAGGACGAGTCGAGCTAGAGACTCATTAACTCAAGCATCGTATAACTAGGTTTAGAGTGTTGTAGGTTAGAAATAAAGGTATAGACTTGGAGATAAGTGTAGGGGAGACCTTCTTTTGTCTTCATGATTGTTTGTAGGGTTGCTCACTCATCTCATGCTTTGGAGCTTATGGAGGAGGCCCTTGTATCCGGTTCACTTCGTTACTATAGTGATTTTTCATTTGACACCTTGTGCTTAAACATAATTTCACTAATAGTTGTCCTTTCCTTAACTTGGGTTAAGCAAAGTTTATTCATTGTCAAAGTGTAGGGGAAGTTTTTATACTTCCATGCTCTTAAACATTGAGGACAATGTTTAGCTTAAGTGTAGGGGGTCTTCTATCGAAGTGATCTTACCTAGAACTTGTCATTGTCTTTCATGATAACATGGAAAATTGAATTTTTAACATTTTTCAAATTTTTGATCTACTTTGGCCAACAAAAATATGCATTCATAATTTTTGCATCAATCATTTTTGCATAACACATTGCATTGTATATATTTCTTCTTTTATTTTTCATCAAAAAGATATAAAAAGAAAAAAATATATAATAAAACATGGTTTTAACAAGTTTAGACTTCTTTGACATATTAGGCCCGCCATGGATATTTTGACTCAACCCGAGTTTGCTTATTTTAGCATTCTCTAGCTAGTATCCTTAACCATGTAGTCCTTCATTGGTCTATTAGGCTAAGCATCCACCAATCTCATTATTTGAGATTTTAAATTTGTGGAGAATAGGAAATGATAGAGTTGAAGCAAGTGTAAAAGGGCTAGATAGACTTCATGGCAATTACTTGTGGCTAAACCCTTCTCTTCTTTACCTCTATTTTCTTCGCATGTATATAATTGTTAATAAATAATCAAGTACGGTTTTAATTGGTTTGTAATCTCTTATGCATTTTTGGCTAATCATTTATGGTTGATATGAGTACGTCTTAAGATTCTAAGTTAGCACGTTTTATGTGTACTAGACTTATGTCATGCTCCATATTTAGCGGGTGTTTTTCCTTTTCTTCTTTTCAAATTTCTTTGTGAGGAATAAAGAAAAATAAGAGCGGCTTACAAAAAAAATGAGTGGCTAGAAAAAAAAAAGAAAGAAAAAAAAAAGAAAAAGAAAAAAAATAATACAAGACTCCCAAGAGGGGCCGTGTGGTGTTAATTATAGTGACTATTGAGTTACAATATTACCTTGACGGGTTGCGGGGATTCAATAGATTGCTCCAATCCAATATTACCTTGACGGGTTGCGGGGTTGAAGATCCAAAGTCTCAAAAAGATGGCGGATGTAAATTATTGCGTGAGTTTTATTTTTCTTTCCTTAGCGAGTGTGTAGCTACTTATGAAAGCATGACATGAGGATTTTACACATAAGGCGAATGACTTATTACTCTTAAAACGGACTTATATTAATTGTGAGCGGTTTTTCAAGTAATGGATGAGAGGATTACTTAGGATTAAAACCGTGCTTCCTTATTTTTGGATTTTACATTTTTTATACTTCCCACTTGAATAATGACAAATTTGCCCACAAGCAATTTGCTCAAATAATAACCGGTTCCACATTTAATTGTCATGAATAAGTTGATGCACTTTTTACTTGTGAATGCAATGATCCCATTTTTAAGCTTGGTATGGGGAAAGTGAAACTTGAGGGTGATAAATTTCCATGGTACCCAAGCCCTAATCTAAGCCATTGAATTCTTTATGAGTTATTTCCATCAAAACCATTTCAAGAAAAAAATCAAAAAGATATAGATAGAATTGTATTTTGTTCATTGCATTATTAAAAGTCAAAATCATGCATCATTTAGTTTAGAGTAGTGTAGATGCATCTCATATGGCCAAGGTGGATTAATTATGAGGGAAATGTAAATTTGAGCTTTAATATATAATATTGCATGAGGACATGACAATGTTCAAGTGTAGGGGATTTTGATATGAGCTTAAACTCATATCCTTTTATCAACAAATAACCCTAAAACATGAAGCAAAATACCAATTTATCTTGCAAAAACAGTGTTATGTGGTATGTTTGTGTTTGTGTACACTTGTGTAGGTAAAAGGATACATTTTCAAGCAAACAAAGAAAAATCAAGCTCAAATGGATGAAAAAGACAAAGAAGGATCAAAAGTATCAAGACTTTGAAGTACAAGGACCTATCTTGACAAATTGCCAAAGTTGAGGGACTAAAGTGCAAATATTGTGAAAAGTCAAGATCGAAGTCAAAATTGGTCAACTATCAAGTCAACAAAGTCAAAGGGTGATTTCTGCTCAAAAATGAAGTTTGGAGGACTTAAAATGCCAAAGGAATGAAGCTGCTAGCTCAAAAATGTAATCTGTCAAAGTATAGGGACTAATTCTGCCAACATTTGAAAGTTTATTCAAGGCTTGATCCATGTGAAGAGGAAAGGACCAATGAGATTGCAAGAAAAGTGATACACGGATCACCAACTCAGCTTCATTTATTGCCCACTCAGCCGCCACTTCATTTAATGGGTGTATCCCAACAGTGCAACGCACTCAGCTCTTTTCCACCAATAGAAAATGAGGAATTGGATAATGATCCACAACTTCTTCTCTCACCCAATAAGAATCTGCCACGCATCATCTTCTTCAACAAAAATTGCCAGGGACGAGAAAGAGCTAGAGTGAATTTCAGCAAATGATATAAACATCAAAGTTGGTCTAAATCAAGAGAGGAAGAGATCCCACGTGCTTAATTAGCCTGAAGATCAATAATAAAGAAAAGCCCAAAAGAGTTCTTCACCTGCAAATTCAATTATGTAGAATTGTCCACGTGGAAGCTGTTTATTGGTTCTGACACGTCACAATTCCCAACTACTTCACATCTGCAGTCTATAAATACCCTAGATTAGCTTTCATTTCTTGTACGTAGCTTAAGTGTGAAATCACACACACTTAATTTTCTCTCTTCTAATTCTGTTAGAGAAATAGTTAGCCACAACTCTCAAGTGTTTGACACACACTTGAGAGGTTGTTAGTTTGTTGTAACAAGATTTGTAACCACCTCTTCAATCATTCAATAAAATTCACAAAATTTCCCAAATTACTTCTACTGTTCTTCTATAATGTTCATTCATCTTCATTGCTGTTGATTTCTAGTGATTCTACCTAATCACTAGAAGCTTGTTGGAAGTTTTACTTGCTGGCCCTATCCTGTAGCTGCATTTTCATTCAGAAGCCAAAAGTAGCAGTTTTGAGTAGCAAATTTGGTCAATTTGATTATGTTTATGATGGTAGATGGTTAATGGAGTTGGATATTGGTGTTTCATAGAATAGGTGCAGATATAAAGGAGACTCAGCGCCTGCCTTCTCCATCAAAGGAGGCTTCAAGTAGTAAAGGTGCAAAAGTTGTTGTTTAGGTTCCACTTAAAAGTTGTATGCATGCTAAATACTTAGTGTAACTTGTTTGACTGCATGATCAAAGTTGTTTAGTGGTTAATTGAGTTGATTAGAGCAATTGAGTAGACTTTTGATAAGCTTAGCATTGATATTGTAGCTAATCTAGTAATCTGTCTAGCTTTTGGATTGTTGAGATTTGCTTGCTTGGCTTTTGCAGCATAAGTGTTTGACTTGGCTTGTTCTCAGTTTATTTCCAATACATTTGAGTACCTGCATTTGGCCTAGAGTTTGTTTGGATCAGTTTGAAGCTTAGCTTAATTTTCTTCAATAAACTTTGCTCAAAAATTGTAACCAGTGTTTGGCAATAGGATTTAGCTTAAGTCTTAGTAGAAATCTGTGAGCAAAACGTGTTAAGGTGTAGATCTTTAGCTGATTCTAGTCAAATTAGATAAGTTTCAGTCCAATTCTAGCACAAGTTTTAGCCAAGTAACTCATTGTAGCAAAAAGTCATTTGGTCATTTGGTTTTTAAAACTCATTTTAGAAAACTTGCTAGTTTCAAATCATTGCTACAGCTTCATTACTTGATGAAATTCAGTGAAACCACTTTCTAAAGTTCAAGCAACATCTTAAGTATTTTGGAGGAAATTCTACAGTTTGTAGAAATAAGCTGGCAATAAGCTTTTTGGTCAGGTCTTAGCATATGCCATTTTCTGTGATAATTTGGTAGGCTGTTTTCTTATTCCCACATTTTCACTTCATAAATCTGTTAATTTTCTTTCACATTTAGCTTTAAAAAGTGTTCCTGAGTGGATTTTGAGAATTTCAGCTTTTTGGAAAAGTTGGTCAACGCTTGGTCAACGATAAGCTCTTTTCAGCTTAATTCATTTTCCTAGCTTATTACTTGATGAAAATTGTTCTAGTTTGATTTCCCGTTCATCTTTTGAGTAGCTTAATCAGTTTCGACAAGAAAATCAAGTTGTGATTGTCTAGATTTTGCTGTAGCTTATTTTGGGTTTATTGATAAGTTCTCATTTGCTTATTTTTCGACTTTAGCCAAAATTCTTTTACACACGTAGCTTAATTGGGATTTAAAGTGTTTTGCAACTTGTCTCATTGAATTTGGTTCAGTAATAAGCTCAAACGAGCTTATTTGTTTGCTAAACCCGTTTTTGGCTTAATAAGTTCTTGAAATTGCAAGTTGGTCCTTAATGTTCTAATCAGTTTCTAAACTTGGATAAACTTCATTGTTTTTAGGGTTTGCAACTTTTAAGTCCTTGCAGTTTTGAGATTTGTTATATTCAGTTAGCAAGTTTGTTAAGTTGTTACATTTTAGTTAGTTTGTTATAGAAATTTCACATATTTTGTCCTTGTAGTTTACTGATTTACACTTTTAGTCCCTAGAATTGTTAGAATTTACATTTCAAGCATTTATCTTTCCTAGAATTTACATTTTCAGTCCTTTATGTTTCATATTTTACCTTTTGAATATTAATTGAATAAAAACTTGGTATTTGCAAAATGTTTTACATATAAGTAGGTAATATTTTTCCGTTTTGCAAGACTTTGTTGAATTAGCAAATAGAATATCCAAACAAGATTAACAACCAAAAACAGTTAAAAACCCGATATTGGTTGGACTTTCCATTAGCAAGAACTGAGAAAAAACGAACTGCATTATACTCAATATCAGTGACATAACCTAACTTTAATAATCCATTTCATTTCATCTATCGGGGCATTTAATCATTCATCGGGTCATACAATCATTCGGGTCCAAATCAATAAACAGACAATCGGGACAACTAGTGTCCTATTTTATAAAAACTAACATGTTATCTCCCTCACGGGTTTATAAAACATTTCATAAAAACATTTAAAAGAATGTGAGGCTATGAACTCACTTTGATGTGGGAAGGCGGTTATCGGCGATTTGGTTGTACGGTACGTGCTTCAATCACGGAAACCTAGACAAATAATACTTGTCTTAGACTTTTGTCCAATGACTTCATAAAAATAACAATTATGTATACATATGATGATTTAATACATATGATGATGATCAAGTGGGTTTATACATTTTTACTCATTCATTATAATGTTTATGTGTTGGTAACATTTTTATACTAGTTTTACTAGTTTTACTTATTTACATGTTTTAGGCCCAATAAGCCTATTACAAGCCCAATACTTTATATTAGTCCATTTTACACTTTTATTATCAGTATTATACTTTTCATGTTGGGCCCAAGTGGGTTAAGCCCAATAAGTAAGTTTATAAGTGTTTTACCAAATTAGTCGGGTTTATTGTCCATTAAGGCTACTTTGGCCCGTTAATGTCTATATGTTGTAAGGCTCGGGTTTTATCGATTTTTACTTGTTATATATGTTTATATATCAGTATGTGAGTTTATAAAATTTTACATTAGACGGGTCCAACCGTCTATGTTTTATTTAACAAAAACGTTAATCTTTCGGTTTTAGCCGAAGAGACGTAAAACTTAGTATATAGTTTTTATAACTTATAAAACTTAACAAACTACCATTTTTATATAATATCCATTTATTTATCCTTATGCATTTTTATATAAATGAAATGTATAAGTTAGTGGGTTTTAATTTACATTTTATATTATATTTATTTGAGTGCTTATATAATAATATTAAACTTTAAATTCACAAAATCAGTCCTAAAAATCTAGTTTACTAAAATGATCATATCTTGAGTTCTACATGGAGATAGAACCCCAAATTTTTATCACAGAAACTAAATGATATGTGCTTCATTTTATTCTTTTATAGCTACTGATGAATCAACTTCTAAATATTTTATAAAATTCGTCCAAAACAGTGTACTCAGATTTGCACTCTAAACTTGTTTTGATCATATCTCACTCATTTTTATGATTCCATTGCATGGCCAACTCTCACATGTGTACAAGTCTCAATACTCACTGTATATCAATTCATATATACCATTTTATCAGTTCATCATATGGTTATTTACTGTTTTTATACAGCCTACTAAATTAAGCAAGATTAACCACTTTTACATATAGTTTTTCATCTTTTTACCCATGTTTATCAACACCAAATCTCCACATAATATTTTTATCATCATATATTCATCATATATATATACAATAAGAAAGAAAATACATGATTACATAATCAAAATAACAAGAGGATGGGAAGAACAATCTCTATACCACCAAGATTGTGTAGGTATTCATCAAGGCTTGGATTTTTTATGGAGAAACTTGTGATAGATCAACACCAATCTTCAAGGCCAACAATAATTGTAAACTCCTTGTAGAAATCAGCCCTTGAACATCACCAAATCATCTCCTTGGATGTTAAAATGACCACCAATCAATAGAGCTTCAAGAGTCCTTCATCATGTGTATGAATAACACATGATATTGTGGTAAAAATTGATCAAATGGGGTTGTGTGATGGTGGAATGGGACGAAAATAGGAAGAGAGGATGGAGAGTATTAGTGGTTTTGCATGTTAGATAATGAGGGAATGGTTTTGTGGAAATGGTTTTACAAAGTTATAAGACAAGTGTATAAACTTGTTAGTTAAGCTAGGGGTAAGGTGGCTTAATGTTGTCGTCCCTTTTGAGTGGGGTGGGGAAATTTTTATCTTGTCTCATCCCACTAATTTACGGGTACTCCTCGATTCCAGTTTCCTCGATTTGTGTACCCTCGGGTCGTTTTACGAAAAACGTTTTTATAAATTATAAATCAACGACACAAAACGAATATAATAAAAATTATTTCATCAAAAACGGAGTTCGAAAACGTAAATACGTAATCCTAAGGTTTCCGGTTTAGTCGTAAAGGACGTTAAATTAAAATCGTAAGTCCTAATCTCTTCTCGTAAATTTGTGAGTTTATGAACCAACACAAATTTAAAATCTCAAAATAATATTCACGGACAAATTTATTTTCTGAAATGTTGGACTGTCACCAAAACGGTGTATGTAAACGTAAGCACGTAACGTTGAATCCTCCGGTTTAGACGTAGTCGATGCTACTTCAAGACGTAAATCCAAATCACTTCCCAAAAATAAGTGAGTTCATAATATAACATTAAAATAATATTTTTAAATAATATTTGAGAATAAAATATCAACCATAAATTGACGGATTGTCACAGCATTTACCCCTAAACAGGATCTTTGTCCTCAAAGATCATCTTACCTTACTACTCGCTTCTTATAGAGTTAAAGCCATGTGGGTATTTCATCCACATTCGGTCTTTTCTCACAAGTGTAATTCATTACAATACGCGAGTTTCATCAAACATAACTACGGGAATAAGATCAGGCTTAATGTTGACTTACTTTCTCTATCCATGATGTTCACGGGTTTTTGATGAATGCAACTTTTCGCCGATCTAAACTTTATCAAGAAGAATTCAGATTTTCACTTGATAGTCATTTATCAAGTTCGATATACGAAACATAATTCATGCAGCCCTTGAAGTCCTAAGGTAGATCCAGCATATATGCCTTTCAAACCAATTCTTACATCATCTCAATGGTCCCATACAACGGGGACTTATATCCCATGATCCTTCAGATCATCAATTTATTTTTCCAAGGTTAAAATTTTTGGCATAACTTCGCTACCCATTCAGAACTTCAAGATCTACATTTCATATTCACATAACCTCCTGCCTACTACCGGCAGTCAATAATCAAATCCTAATTTTAACAATCATTTCAGGTCTCGCTGGTCGAGTATTTTGGAAGGTTAGGTTCGCCATCATAGGAAACCTTAAACATAGAAGACATGTCCAACTCACAATGGGTGTATGTCGGATGTCTTCATCCCAACTCCTGCTTACGGATGCTCTAATATTTAGATCGTAACAAGATTCGATCTCGATCCTAATACGATAATTATCAATGATAATCTTTCCAAAGGAAAGCGATTATACGGTTTATTACCAAAGGTCAATCATTCAAGCATAAAACAACACTTCTAGTGTTTCGTATCGTTACTACCTCATCCCTTTGATTTGGGGTGGTAAACGGTACTCTCTTCAAGGTTCGTTCCTAATGACTTCAGAGCAAATCTCTAGAAATTCAATCCGAAGCGAGGATCTTGATAGAGATGATAGATACAGGCACACTATGTTTACACAACTCCTTTAAATACAAAGAGTCAATTTCTTCATCAAGAATTTATCATTAACGAGAATGATATTAGCAGATTTAGTCAGTCTGTCGACGATGACCCAAATCGAACCAAATTCAGATGATGACCTTTGTAATAGTTAGATGTTTACTAATGTAAGAGGCGATGTCTGCCGTCATAATTTCCCATCAGTACATCTTCTTTAGATAAAGATACACTTAATCAAAAATGGCATGAATAAAATACTTATACTTATGAGATTCCAACATAACTAAATCCCAAAATCTCCATATTTAGGCAATCACAAGTGGCCTTTAAAACATTTTAACGCCATTGGCTTCTCAATTATAATGGTTCATATTAGCCGCGAACCCCCTTTTTTTATTATTATCTATATTATCCTTCTTACAAGCATCGGCTATCTTTAAATTGTTCGGAAATTTATTTTGCACATTCATTATTAAGGAACATATCCTAATTGATTCTTTATTTTTTACATAATGTGTCAATATCTACATTCACCTTTTCCTGATGAAATAATTATCAGGACCGTATTCATTCGGAAATTCCTTCTTCATATTTTCTAAGTTTTAGTTTCGTCTCATCTATCATTTTTATCAGTTTTGCTCAATCCGACGTTTAAAGCTTCGATAAGTATTACAAGTAATTAAATATTAAATATTTAAATTTTTATGAAACGTAAACGTAAAATTTTAAATTTCCTAGTTCGACCAATTATATAAAAATGTTCAAAATAATTTGAATTCAATTAACAAGATTTTTGTTGATTTATCGAAAATAATTAAAATAATTAATAAGATCCGTAAATGTTCGAAAAACCTTTGTTTATACTTTGGTCAAAGTTTTCTTAGTTGAAAAGCAAAAATTATCGTTTCAAATTTCAAGTCATGGTTTAAAAAGGTTTCCTCAATCCCTCATAGGTTGTCTTGAGGTATACACAAACATTTACCCCTAAACAGGAGTTTAGTTGAATGATTTGTGTATAAGGAAATAATCCCTTAAAAATCCTTTGTTAAAACATTTGTCAAAACATATTTGCACTTTCTTTTTAGTATAACTCAAAGTCTTAAATGGCTCTAATTTTTGAAGAGTCAATATAGATTCCATTATCTTATTAATCACATGGTCAAATCATTTAAAGGATTAAGTTTTAAATCACATGTTAATTATTCAAGGTACAGGTTTTCATTGTTCGGCCTATTCAGGACAATCTATAAATTTATTAACTCCCTCTTATTCTTATAAACAAACAGATGGTCCTTAATGATCACAAGCATGAATTTATCAAATTATAGCCTACACACGTGATTCACCAAATTTATGGATGCTACATGTGTATTAGTCAATCCAAACGTCATAACATGAAACTCATAATGGTCATTACAAGTTCTGGATGTAGTGATTGGAATAGATAATCTTTTTCGCAGATGCGAAGTTGATGATAACCATGCCGTGGATAAAAATCTTTAAAACATACGCTAGAACCTTATAAATGATAGAACAAATCTATCATCTTGGGTAGTGGATATAGATTTTAATCGTCAATTTACCTAGTTCATGGTAATCAAAAAATAAATATAAGGAATGATAACACCATAACTCTTTATGATGACGAGCTCGGTAGAATAAAAGCTTTCTCCGACAACTCTCTCAGTTGTACGATAATTCTTTTAATTCAGATGGTGCTGACGTACAGTGCACAAGCCACAGGTGCAGCACCGGGAATATTATCAATACCAATTTCAACTTGCCTTAATGGCGAAAGTCTAGGTAATTCACCAGCAAATACCTCCTAAAGTTTCAGATAGCAGGAACATCTTTTAATAAATTCATATTAGGTTCTTTCTAGATTATAATATCTATGACTAATTTACAACCATTCACGGTATAATTTCAAGTCTAAATGCGTGATATGGTCATCCATCAAGAATTATTTAGATCACTTTTGATAATCAACATTTTATCATTTAGGGGAATTCTATTCGAGTTCCCATCAATTAAGACAATGTTGTCATGTCATAATCAATCAATCCATTCTACTGGCACTATCAACTTTCCAGTTTCATTACCGTTGATAATATGTGAACTTCTCAATAGGCTAATAATAAATCATAATCCTTCACAAATTCAAGGATATATGGAGACATAACTACCATTAAAAGAGTAAGGTCAACGCATAATCTACGCGAGAGAATTTCAAATCAGATACAGACAAAAATATTTAATGAATATGAATATATCCCATGTTTTCATAATTTGAGTACGCATTTGAAAGCTCCTCGGATCGTTACCCAGGTCATTCAAATGAAATCAAATCAAAAGAAATGATAGGAACGTCGATACATCCAGTCGGGTATCAACACTCGGTAATCAGATACTTTTCCTAAGAATCTCCATACGGGAGAATTGGACAAGAAAGAATTGTCAATTGTCAAATAATACAATTTCCACATATGAGTAAATTCGACTCAGAAGAATAGATGCTACAGGCACATATGTAGGTGTCCCTAACACTATGTCCCTATTTTTCACTTCTTGCATATCTCATAAAATTTAATCTTTCACAATCTTTAAAGAAAATGTAGTGTTTATTAATCAGTTTTATGGTGACTACTAATCAGCCTTGCATGGTCTATTCCAAATTGTATGTAGGCGCGCAACTATAAACAATTTTAAGATTAACGATGCAATACTCAGTTCGTCAAAATTTTATCATCGTGTTTATAATAAAAACATTTTCATGCTTAATTCTTAAATAAGAATCAAAAATAAATTTACAAAGATTTTCTTTGTTATGAAAACAATTAAGTTTTCCAAGGTATTTCAAATCAACTTTATTTCAATAATGATCACTTATAAATCTCACTTTGATTAATCCTTATGGTGATGAAAATTCAATTTTTCTCAAGGGATACTGTTTTAGCTTATAAAAATAATGAGTGATCTGCAAAAGAGTGATGAAGAGTTCTTCAACAAGAACTAACTACAATATGATAGGAAATGAGCTTAGCCAATTAATCATGAAGTTCATTATCTCGATGGCACTCAAAAAGAATAATTCACAACGCAACTCAAATCGAGATGAGTACTTGTTCAATGGTTGCATCACTAATGTGAACATCAGGATGAATCCATTGAATATAGATAACATCGATATATGTAGAATTTAGCAATCAAAGGTAGTCTTTTCATTAATCACAAACAAGTCAAAATTGTACCGTAACACATTACGTGTCACTATGTCATACAATTCCAAGAACTCATCCTACCAACTGATGTCTCAGTTAAGTTAGGGATTATTTTTAAAAGATACCACAATGAATACTAATCTACAAGAGTCATTAGGTGTTCCACATGTCCTGGAAGATCCATCGGTCCCAATTTAGAAGAAGATTTCTTCAATTTATTTGTTAGACACTGGGCATCCTCGTCATTGGACAATGGCCTAGGAACAACCCTTAACACGAACCAACAATCATTTAAAACCTTATAATTTAATCACAGAACTCAACAACTTCCTCTTAACAATTTCTTATTCCATAAAGGTTAAATTTTTTTTTTTTACTTTATTCAAGTTTTAATCAACTTACAATCAAGCAACATCCTACCTCATTCTCAAATACTTTCAATTTTATTCTTAGACCTTGAAAGGGTAATAAAAGCTCGATATGATCAACACTTAATTTCCAATCCTATAGCTCTTACAACAATAGTTATCAAATGAGTCACTAGTATGAAATGACTCGATCATTCAATTAGACTTCTCGGAATGGTACTAGTGGCATGAGGCTTTTGGGTAATGGTTCCAATGACAGCCTCAAGTGCAACATTCACCCTTTCGATTTCAATTTAAGAATTGGATGACAACGAATCAGATGACATCTTTCTAGGTGGTAACGTTTTGTCAAACTCCACTCTATAAGGAAAGATCGTCATGACATCGATATCAGTTTTAATCTCGCCAATTCTTCTTCAATATCACAATCAACTAATATCCACATTTTTACGAATATCATCCATTTTGTTGGGATCATAAATATCCACAACTTGGTTTAGATCTAGAATAGCTAGAATTCCTACGAGAATAGCTTCGATTATTTTACTAGGGGATTTAGGGTTCCTTGTGACAATCTACGTTGTATAAATACCTCGTATAAATATCAAAATAATCATCAAACAATCATGTAATAAAATTACATCATATATATATATATATATATATATATATATATATATATATATATATATATATATATATATATATATATATATATATATATATATATATATATATATATATATATATATATATATATATATATATATATATATATATATATATATATATATATAAAATCCAAGTTATATATATATATTAAAATAACACTTCTCAGTCTAGCCTTGTCGGTAACTCGGGATTTCTTCGGCACCGTTATAGTCAAAAGATTTTTAGACATTTTTAGAAAAATGTTTTTAGTTAAAAGATTTTGAAATGTTTTCTTCAAAACCTTGGTTTTAAAAATCTTTCGTTCTCTATAACCAGAGCTCTGGTACCAAACTGTAACACCCCCAAATTTACACAATTCAATACAGCAGAAGACTCGTTGGTGTTACGGGATAACACATTACTCACATCATAGACAACGCATAAAAATCTCGTCGTTTATTAATAAAGCATTTCCATTCATAAATATCAAATTTACATAGGTCCCAAGTCATATTATTTCATACAAATTTTACAAAGCATTTGTACGGAAATTATTGTTTATGTGCGGGCCATGAATTCTTGTTGTCTTCCCGAGAATTACCTTCAAGTACCTGAGATAAAACATGTTAAAAGAAAAGGTCAGCGATAACGCCGAGTGAATTCATAGAGTTTATTTATTTATCCATATAACATCGATATAAAATTATTACCGAAAATCATTTTGTACAAATCATTGTAATAGGCCATAAATTAGCCAAAGTCATTTTATACAAATCCTTATCAAAATCATAATATAGGCTTTCGCCTTCAAAATCATTATACGAACCATTGTCGTTAAAAACATCATACAATACATTTTATAACGTTGTATAGATTAAATAAAAACCGTTATATGAATATGGTTATGAAAAACCAAAACACGAACATAATATCAATAGTAAGACCCCGTATTGCTAGTCAGGCAATATATCGTAATTTAGTGCGTATAGCAGTATTTCGTTATTTGGATTATTATAAGCCACATGACATTGTTACCTTACTACAACAAACAACGGGTAGCTAGCCCGAAACTCAATTTGCCCATCTAAATTAGTGTGTCGTCACAATAATCACGCTTGTGTAAATCTTCTCATACATAAATTCGCTTACCAATCAATGTGACACGACGGGGATCAATCGTCAAGGCGCGAACTGGGGTGATCGTCCCCAAATTGTACTATTATATGCATAAGCGTCTACCAAACCCCGGTAGTTCACAATTCATGCTAATGGGACTTTTAGTGACATAACCTACCTTTAATAATCCATTTCATTTCATCTATCGGGTCATTTAATCATTCATCGGGTCATACAATCATTCGGGTCCAAATCAATAAACAGACAATCGGGAGAACTAGTGTCCTATTTTATAAAAACTAACATGTTATCTCCCTCGCGGGTTTATAAAACATTTCATAAAAACATTTAAAAGAGTGCGAGGCTATGAACTCACGTTGATGTCGGAAGGCGGTTATCGGCGATTTGGTTGTACGGTACGTGCTTCAATCACGGAAACCTAGACAAATAATACTTGTCTTAGACTTTTGTCCAATGACTTCATAAAAATAACAATTATGTATACATATGATGATTTTATACATATGATGATGATCAAGTGGGTTTATACATTTTTACTCATTCATTATAGTGTTTATGTGTTGGTAACATTTTTATACTAGTTTTACTTATTTACATGTTTTAGGCCCAATAAGCCTATTACAAGCCCAATACTTTATATTAGTCCATTTTACACTTTTATTATCAGTATTATACTTTTCATGTTGGGCCCAAGTGGGTTAAGCCCAATAAGTAAGTTTATAAGTGTTTTACCAAATTAGTCGGGTTTATTGTCCATTAAGGCTACTTTGGCCCGTTAATGTCTATATGTTGTAAGGCTAGGGTTTTATCTATTTTTACTTGTAATATATGTTTATATATTAGTATGTTAGTTTATAAAAGTTTACATTAGACGGGTCCAACCGTCTAAGTTTTATTTAACAAAAACGTTAATCTTTCAGTTTTTGCCGAAAAGACGTAAAACTTAGTATATAGTTTTTATAACTTATAAAACTTACCAAACTACCATTTTTATATAATGTCCATTTATTTATCCTTATGCATTTTTATATAAATGAAATGTATAAGTTAGTGGGTTTTAATTCACATTTTATATTATATTTATTTGAGTGCTTATATAATAATATTAAACTTTAATTTCACAAAATCAGTCCTAAAAATCTAGTTTACTAAAAGGATCATATCTAGAGTTCTACATGGAGATAGAACCCCAACATTTTATCACAGAAACTACATGATATGTGCTTCATTTTATTCCATTAAAGCTACTGATGAATCAACTTCTAAGTATTTTATAAAATTCGTCCAAAACAGTGTACTCAGATTTGCACTCTAAACTTGTTTTGATCATATCTCACTCATTTTTATGATTCCATTGCATGGTCGACTCTCACATGTGTACAAGTCTCAATAATCACTGTATATCAATTCATCTATACCATTTTATCAGTTCATCATATGGTTATTTACTGTTTTTATACAGCCTACTAAATTAAGCAAGATTAACCACTTTTACATATAGTTTTTCATCTTTTTACCCATGTTTATCAACACCAAATCCCCACATAATATTTTTATCATCATATATTCATCATATAATTATTGTGATATACAATAAGAAAGAAAATACATGATTACATAATCAAAATAACAAGAGGATGGGAAGAACAATCTCTATACCACCAAGATTGTGTAGGTATTCATCAAGGCTTGGATTTTTGATGGAGAAACTTGTGATAGATCAACACCAATCTTCAAGGCCACCAATATTGGTAAACTCCTTGTAGAAATCAGCCCTTGAACATCACCAAATCATCTCCTTGGATGTTAAAATGACCACCAATCAATAGAGCTTCAAGAGTCCTTCATCATGTGTATGAATAACACATGATATTGTGGTAAAAATTGATCAAATGGGGTTGTGTGATGGTGGAATGGGACGAAAATAGGAAGAGAGGAGGGAGAGTATTAGTGGTTTTGCATGTTAGATAATGAGGGAATGGTTTTTGTGGAAATGGTTTTACAAAGTTATAAGACAAGTGTATAAACTTGTTAGTTAAGCTTGGACACCTCATGGGGTGAGGTGGCTTAATGTTGTCGTCCCTTTTGAGTGGGGTGGGGCAAGATTTATCTAGTCTCATCCCACTAATTTACGGGTACTCCTCGATTCTATTTTCCTCGATTTGCGTGCCCTCGGGTCGTTTTACGAAAAACGTTTTTATAAATTATGAATCAACGGCACAAAACGAATCTAATAAAAATTGTCTCATCAAAATCGGAGTTCGAAAACGTAAATACGTAATCCTAAGGTTTTCGGTTTAGTCGTAAAGGACGTTAAATTAAAATCGTAAGTCCTAATCTCTTCGCGTAAATTGGTGAGTTTATGAACCAACACAAATTTAAAATCTCAAAATAATATTCACGGACAAATTTATTTTTTGAAATGTCGGACTGTCACCAAAACGGTGTATGTAAACGTAAGCACGTAACGTTGAATCCTCCGGTTTAGACGTAGTCGATGCTACTTCAAGACGTAACTCCAAATCACTTCCCAAAAATAAGTGAGTTCATAATATAACATTAAAATAATATTTTTAAATAATATTTGAGAATAAAATATCAACCATAAATTGACGGATTGTCACAACGGATATTGAGGAAATGACAAAAGATCACAAGAAACATGCAAAAACGTACACGGGAAACAAAGCCGCACAATGAAACAAGCCCAAATGAAGATTTTCCAAGAAAAACCCTTGAAGAATTGAAGATTATGCAAGAAGGGTCCTCCAAAATTGAAGAATTGACACTTTAAACCCTTGTTTATTCATAATTACAAGTTTGGTCCTTAAAGTTTGTCTAATTTACAAAAAGGGCCCTCCACTTTGAAGAATTGGCAAGAATGGTCCCTCAACAATCATGACTTGTCAATATTAGTCCTCCAAAAAGTCAATCATACAAGTCAAGACCATTATCTATGAAGAAAATGCTAAAACAACCCTTCAAGAATCAACAAATGGCAAGAAATACCCTTGAAAATACTTTGGAAAAGTATTTGTGGCTAAAGTATGAAAATGAAAACTTGTATAACAAAGGGAATTCGGTTTTGGTTATTCAAACTTCAAATGGAAGAAGGAAGAAAAGAGAAGCACTGAATTGGGCAGACAACCAAAGTTACCTAGACCTCTCACCATCCTACAAGTGTCCCACTCACCCTCTCACCCAATCAGAATCCCCCATTCATCCACCTCACCAATCCTCTCACAACAACTTTTAACTAATCTGGATTAGTTAAATATTACGCGCTAAACACAAACATTTAAACCCAAAACAGATCAAAACTTGCACTTTTTATCATATGAACAAAATTGGGTTTTTTCTAATGGCTTGAAATTAAAACCTAATCTCTTCCAGAATTAAGATTAGGGTGTCCCTAAACACATCCCAACCTCTAAAACCCTTGCCACGTCACTCATGTGCTCACATGATAAACCTTCCTTTGGCGTTTTTAGGGAAAATGCCAAAGCTTGCCAGGAAATCAACACTCATTATTCAGCTTTCATTCTAAGCTTCATTCGTGGCCCGTGGATGCAATTCTACCTTGGACACCTCACACAAACTTCCAATACTTCATCACATGTTCAAGCAAAGTTCAAATCTGCAAGGGCAAATTGGGGACTTCACCAAGCATTAGGGTTACGTTTTTTATGTTCTTAGTTAAACAATTTAGCCTATATAATGCATAGGGCCTCATACATTGAGTCCTGCTCTTGGTTTTTCCTTTGTTCAAGTTTTGTAAATCCATTTTCATGTTTAATGAATTGTGTTTGAATAATTGAAGAAAACCCAAGTGCCAATCTTATTTACTGCTTGATATTGTTTAATGTTTGCTAAAACTTGAATCTTAAAACGTGTTTTCAAGGAGTGTGAAAGAAATTGCATATTTCCTAAATATTGATATTTTGCTAAGTTCTTGGTACACCTTTGGAATTTTTGAGCTATAAGTGGATCGTAGCACCCTGATAAAGAGTTATCAAGGTGTTATGAGGCTTATAACTTGGGGATAATCAAAGAGTGGGGTACAAGAGTTGCATCAATCAAGTTTTGTCACCTTTCTGTTTTATATTTTTCCTTCTAACCTTGTTCTATCTTAGCAGCTTGATATTGGAAGCTTGTGCCTTGTTTTGCTAGGCACATCAACTCAAACATACGTGGGTGTGGATGTACATCCATGAGGTTTGAACCCTTAATCTCAAAATCTATTAAAAATTGGATATTTGTGATATTTGTGTTCTACTTGTGTATGTGTTGATCTTGTGCTCCAAATCTTGTTGTTTGTTTTTAAGTTTGATGTTTTGATGCTTATGTATGCATGTGCTAACCTGAATCCAACTTTTGATTTGAAAATCTTGATATGAAAATATAAACGGGTGTTTGGGTCAACTGCATTTTGTAGTTATTGTGTTATTGGTTAAGTGTTTGTTGTTGTATGGTATTGGTTCTTGTTTAGGAAGTGTAATAGAGTGATAATCTGCAAGTTGTATGCTTTTGAACACCTAAATCAAACATATGCTTATAAAATCTTGAGTAGTTGATATTTTGGACTGTGATTTGGTGCACACCTATTTCTAGGCTTAGAATTAGGATAAAAAGTGATAAATCATATCCAACATACCCTGTTAAGAAGATTTAAGTGTTTGAATTTGGCTGTATGGTCAAGTATAGCAGCAAGTGTTCATAACTTCATGTTCTTTGTTAATCAGTAACTTTTTTTGTGCTTGAATCTTGATCTAGATCTTGAACCATTGCATGAAACCTATTTAAATTTGTTCATTTGAATTTATTATAGCTTGTGTATGCTTTTGGTTCAATTTGGTTGGCTGATTTTTGCTAAAACTTCTTATTGAGTGTAAACTGCTTATTGTTCAAGTCTGTGTCTGATCTGGTGCTTAATCGAATTAATTGTATCATTTGGCTGATTGGAAGTGTGATTTCTTTGTTGTTCTTGACTCCTTGTGATCCACTGATTACAAGGGTGCCTTGTTTGTAACTTGAATCCAACAAAAAGTCATATAAGACAAAAAGTCAAAAAGGTCAAGCAGGGGGAAAAGTTCCCACTGCTCAACCTCCAAAACTAGCCCCTGCTAGTGTAAATCTTCAAATAGCTTATTCATAAGCCATATTGGCTTATCCAGACTTGCAACAACTTATTTTTTGTGATAGATCTTCCTCATTTGACCCATTTATTTGATCTGGAGCTTATTAGACTTTGACTTTGACTTTTTACTAGAAAACTCATTAAGTTGACTTTTAAACAAGTTTTTATCTGCTTATTTTGGCTTATTGCTTGTGCTTATTTGAAAACTTTTTGATTATTTTGCTTAATCAAGTCATTTAAAAGCTTTTGAAAGTTGAATCAACACTTGAGGTGGTCTAGAACTCAAAAACGACTATTTTGTCGTTTTGTGAAGAGAGTCTTGGCTTATTTCAGGCTTATTTCTTGTGCTTTTTCCAATTTTCTGTTTATAGATCTCTTAAGTAACTCAAAAGAAGCTTGTGTGTCAAATTTGATCTTATGGCATCAGCTTATAGCTTAATGGGCCAAAAAGCCCATTAAAAATAAGCTGCTTTGAAATAAGCTAGCTTAAACACATTTTTAGCTTTTGGGCCTTCAGAGTTTGTTTCTTAAAATCAAATTTTAAGTCAAATAGGAGATTTTGGGCTTATTTGGACAATATTTTTCTCATTGGGCCAATTTGAGCCCATTAAGGGACTGTTTGGACTTTTAGCCCATTTCAAGGCCCAATAGGGGTATTTTGTAATTTCAACTTCATTTTTGTTTTATTTAGGTTAAAATAAACTAGTTTGCAACTTTTTAGAATTTTTTAATAATTTTTTGAATTTTATTAATATTTTATTATTATTTTATTATTAAAAATTAAAATTTAGATTTTTCAAAGTTTTCCATTTTTCTTAGATCAAATACATTAAGTTAGGAATTTTTCAATTTTTAGAATATTTTTATTTTCATTAGATTAATTTTTAGAATTATTTTATGTTTTAATAGTTTTTAATTGTTTTTAAATAGTTTTTATTAATTTTAAAATTTTCAAAAATAGTTTTAAATTTAGTTAAGGTATTTTAGAGGTTTACCAGTGAAAAAAATCTCATTTTGGGCTTTTTGTTAACTAAATTGATTTTTTGGGCTTTAATTAGCATTAAAAATTATTATTTAATTAAATAAAAGGTTTGAGTGATTTTTTATTTTTTGTAAACTCTAATTTTTTTAGGATTTATTGTAATTTTCTAGGAATTTTTAGGGTAAATTTCTAATTTTGTCACTTTTTACGGTTTTACGTGCACGACTATTCGTCATAGTTTAATTCATAATCGTAAACGTCATTCTCTTCTAATCTCTTTTCTTCTTTTCATTTCTCATCAATATAATTACAAACCATTAATCAATTCTTAGCACAACACACTTGCCTCCTTGAGAACAATCCCGACTTTGGGTCATTAGTGCTTGGTTTTCCTAAACCGACACTTAATACTTGCCCTATTTACCTCCTTTTCCTGAAGGTGTGTAAAATCACTACATCACACGTACTTGTGACAAAGACCTCGACAACGATGAGGACTTCTCGTTTAACAATGATTTTCTTAACGATTTCCCATTTCCTCCACCCGAGGAGGTTATGAGTATCGAGCCCAAATCTTCAATTGAGGATCCACCAATCCTCGAGTTGAAAGATTTACCTCCTTATCTTGAATATGTATTTTTGGAGGAGGACGACAAGTTGCCGGTTATTATTGCGAAAGATCTTTCGAATGATGAAAAACCGCACTTGTCGATGTTCTAAAGGATCACAAAGGGGCAATTGCGTGGAAATTATCCGACATTAAGGGGATCGATCCCAAATTTTGTCCCCACAAAATCTTAATGGAGGAGGACTACAAACCCGCAATCCAATGTCAAAGGAGGGTGAACCCCAAAATTCACGACGTCGTCAAAAAGGAAGTCCTTAAACTCCTTGACGCAGGAATGATTTACCCTATTTTCGATAGCCCTTGGGTGAGTCCTATTCATTGTGTCCTAAGAAGGGAGGAATGACCGTTGTGCCAAACGATGCCAACGAGTTAATTCCAACTCGAATCGTGACCGGTTGGAGGGTGTGTATCGACTATCGTAAGTTGAATGACGCCACTCGTAAAGACCATTTTCCCTTGCCCTTCATGGACCAAATGTTGGAGCGTCTTGCGGGAAACGATTTCTATTGCTTTTTAGATGGTTTTTCCGGTTACTTCAAAATCCCCATCGATCCTCGTGATCAAGAAAAAACTACGTTTACGTGTCCATATGGAACGTTTGCTTATCGTAGAATGCCATTCGGACTTTGCAATGCACCGGGAACCTTTCAAAGGTGCATGATGGCTATTTTTCATGACATGATCGAGAAGACGATGAAAGTATTTATGGATGATTTTTCTGTGTTTGGTTGTTCGTTCACTTCGTGTTTATCGAATCTTGAGAGAATGTTAAAATGTTGTGAGGAAACCAACCTTGTGCTCAATTGGGAAAAATGCCATTTCATGGTTAAGGAAGGAATCGTCTTAGGGCACAAGGTTTCGAAAGCGGAGATTGAGGTAGATAAAGCTAAGGTAGACGTCATCGCCAAATTACCTCATCCCAAAACCGTCAAGGGAGTTAGGAGTTTCCTAGGCCACGCGGGCTTTTATCGTCGATTCATCAAGGATTTTTCAAAGATTTCTCGACCTATTAAACATCTACTCAAAAAAGATGCACATTTTGTCTTTAACGAAGATTGTGTACGAGATTTTGAAATCCTTAAGAGCAAACTTACCGAAGCTCCCTTTCTTGTTGCTCCCAATTGGAACCACCCCTTTGAGCTCATGTGTGATGCTAGTGACTACGCTACTGGGGCCGTATTGGGGAAACGTCATGAAAAACCCTTCTTTCCTATTCACTATGCTAGCAAGACGATGACCGAGGCTCAACTAAAATACACTACAACGGAAAAGGAATTCCTTGCCGTGGTGTATGCATTTGAGAAATTCCGACCTTACCTCGTCTTGACTCGATGCATAGTGTATACGGATCATTCGGCTATCAAGTATCTCATGGCTAAACAAGATGCAAAGCTGAGATTACTTCGTTGGATTCTCCTCCTTCAAGAATTTGATGTCGAAATCCTTGACAAAAAAAGGAGCCGAGAATCTAGTGGCCGATCATCTTTCTCGTTTGGAAGATCCTCACCAAAGTGTTTACGAGCCAAGGAAATCACCGAAACATTTCCTCTCGAGACACTTGGTGTAGTGAATTCTAAGCTTGATTCATCCACCCCATGGTTTGCGGACATAGCAAATTACCATGCGGGGAACTTCATCATCAAGGGTTTGACGACTCAACAAAAACGAAAATTCTTTCGTGACGTCAAATTCTATTTTTGGAACGACCCTTATCTATTTCGGACTTGTGCGGATCAAATTATTCGATGTTATGTCTTTGGCACCGAAGCTTCTAACATCCTTAGAGCTTGCCACGAGGGACCCACGGGTGGTCACCACGGTGTTAATCTCACGGCTAAGAAGGTCTTTGATGCCGGTTTCTTTTGGCCTACTATTTACCGAGATGCACATGCACTTGTGAAGTCATGTGACTCATGCCAACGACAAGTAAAAGCCTCACAAAACGATGAAATGCCACAAAACATCATTCAAGTGTGTGAGATCTTTGACGTTTGGGGAATTGATTTTATGGGGCCGTTCCCATCATCTCGTGGTAATAACTACATCCTTGTCGCTGTTGACTACCTATCTAAGTGGGTGGAAGCTATAGCTTTGCCCACGAACGATGCTCGTGTGGTAGTCAAGTTTTTGAAAAGCTTGTTTTCTCGGTTTGGACCCCCTCGTACGATCATAAGCGATCGTGAAACCCATTTTTGTAACGACCAATTCGAAGGGTCCTAAGGAAATATGGGGTTACACATCATCTTTCTACGGCTTATCACCCACAAACGAGTGGGCAAGTCGAGGTTTCAAACCGAGCGTTGAAGAGGATCTTGGAGATATCGATTGGAGAGAACCGACAATCTTGGTCGGATAAGTTGGACGATGCTATATGGGCCTTTCAGACCGCTAATAAGACACCCATCGGGTGCATTCCTTATAAGCTTGTGTATGGGAAGACACCGGAAAATGCAATTGAATGAATTAGATGAATTGAGAGACATTGCTTATGAAAATTCATTGATTTATAAAGAAAAAACTAAAATTTTCATGACTCAAAAATTAAAAACCGGGTTTTTAACATTGGAGATCAAGTGTTGCTTTTGAACTCACGTTTGAAAAATATTTTCGGGCAAGTTGAAATCCCGTTGGTCGGGTCCATTCACCGTTACCCAAGTTTTTCCTTATGGGACCATCGAGCTAGCTCAAAATGATGGCCCTAATTTCAAGGTGAATGGACATAGGTTGAAGAACTACTTTGGCGGGTAAGTTTCATCTTTGAACAACCTCAACCAAATCACCTTCCCCAATGATAATTAGTATTGAGGGGATCGAGTCGAGCTCATGACTCGGTAATCAAACACGAGGTGCCTCGTGGGGGAGTCCCATGCTTATCCTATGTACATATTATCGCTTTCTAATGTAGTAACGTGAGGGAATTTGTGCCCTTCAAACCGTTGTTCCGTGGTTGTTTGTGATATGTGGTTTTTAGATGATCATGATCTTCACGATTGGAGCCTCTCGTGTTCGTTTTATGGGAGCACTCGGTCGTTTGCTTGGAAGAATTTCTCAATATCCATGATATATCCTTATATGTTCTAACCTTAGGTTTTTAGCACACTTCATAAACGGCTTTAAATTTAATGGTTACACCCTTTCCATGCTAGATTATGCATTCGACTACGTCTATAGTATGGGGGTTTCCAACCCTTAGACTCGAAACATTGAGGACAATGTTTAACTTTAGTATGGGGGGTGAATAGATACTTGCCTTGCCAAACCTTCACGCTTTCCAAAATTTATCTTTTTGTTTATCGTTTTGTTGCAAAATAAGGCTAAAAATGGCCAAATTTTAAAAAATTTCTCATGTTTTATAAGTGTTTGAAGACACGAATGTAGGTTTTCCGATGGCGAGAATAAGAGTAATTTTTGACTCGAACGTGCGTGTTGAGCACTTAGCTTCGATTCCTTAACTTTATATTAGGCTAAGTCTCTTAAATGAGGACGAGAAATTATAGAGTTAATTATAAGTTACTATGCTAAACGTATAGTACTCGTATTCTTTCAAAAACTCATGTGTTCTCGTTGTTTGCTTATTCTCCCTTCGCTTGTAAATATATTTTGCTTAATAAGTATTGACTTAGCGGTTTAGTCTTGATTGTTGGTTTCTAGTCTTTTCTAGTAGCTTCCATATAATTAAAATGGGAAGACATTAAGGTATCGCCAGCGTCACGGTTTTGAAGTATTGGCAACCTGAATAATCGAAAGCTTCACCTAATAATAAGATTTCAAGTGCTCACCTAAATCAAGCAAACAATTTCAAGCTCACAAGGCCGAAAAATCTATGTGAAATTGAAAGTGAATTATGCCTTAATCTTTGAATGTTTAAATATCCAAAATTCGCTTTTAGCGTGAGGATATACGTCTTTGGCCATAATAAACACCTCATGGTGAGGTTAAATAAAAGGCAATGCAAGACCGAAGTCATAATAAAAGCTTTATGGCGAAGTTGAATAAAAGATGGAGGTAAACCTATGATAATAAAGCCCATCCGGTAGGGGGCATATAATAGTCTTGGTAATAAGTCTCATGTTCAAAATCGTTCTAAAACCGTGTTTATCGATCCTTCTTGTTGACTTAATTTTTTGACATCGTTGTCTATTAGGGGGGGTTATTAATTCGATGGTCTTGGTTACACCGTTATGACTCTATTTTTAGACCTAAATCTCTATCATCGCATAAGTAAAAAATGTATCCTCATGAACCTTCAAGACAAAAATAAAATATAAGAGATACAACTTAGGAAAATGGGAGGATAAGTACGTGATTAGGGCATATGAGTAGTGTTAGCATTACTAACTTATAATGACAATGTTCTCGTTGCACGCTTGGCATGCAATTGGGGTGAAATTCGAGGACGGCGAAATTATTTCTAACGAAGCATTCACGTGTTCTTGTTCTATGAACCTAAACGTCCCATTTTGCGATGAAAATCATACATTATGTCTAAAACGCAAGTAGTAGTATAGCAAGTTTATCATTCAATAAAAGTGAATAAAAATGAATTTTGGAGATGCGACGATACTTTATTCTAGCATTGCGTGAGGGCACGGCAATGGTTTAGTATGGGGGAGTGATGAGACTGCTTTTATACATAGTCTCATCGTCCAAAACGGGCTTAAAATGCATTAAATATCATGAAAAATGCCAAATATATGCTTGTGTTTGTTACATGTGTATTTTAGGTACGGATATTGAGAAAATGACAAAAGATCACAAGAAACAAGCAAAAACGAACACGAGAAACGAAGCCGCACAATGAACCAAGCCCTAATGATAATTTTCCAAGAATAACCCTTGAAGAAATGAAGATTGTACAAGAGGGGTCCTCCAATTTTGAAGAATTGACACTTTAAACCCTTTTTTATTGATAATTAAAAGTTTGGTCCTTAATATTTGTCAAATTTACAAAAAGGGCCCTCCACTTTGAAGAATTGGCAAGAATAGTCCCTCAAAAATGAAGACTTGTCATTATTAGTCCTCCAAGAAGTCAACAAACAAGTCAACACCTTGAAGAATGAAGATATGCCAAAAATAACCCTTCAAATGTCAAAACATGGCAAGAAATACCCTTTAAAATATTTTGGAAAAAGTTTGGTGGCCAAAGTAGAAAAAACCAAACTTATTTACAAAGGGAAAAACGTTTTAGGCAGATTAAACATGAAGTTAAAGAAAGAAGAAAGGAAGAGGACTTGTTTTACCAAGACAAGGAAGATACATAGGCCAGTGTCATGGTGACATGTGCCCCACTCACTCAAAACAGCCAATCACAACATCCCTTCACTCCACATCAGCAATCCACTCAGCCTTTATTTAACTAATCATAACTGATTAGTTAATAACGCGCTAAACACAACTTTTAAATCCTAAACCAGATCAAAACATGCACTATTCACATTATGAACAAATTTGGGTTTTCTTTAATCACTTGTAATTAAGCCATGAAACTATCCAGATTTATGATTAAGGTCATCTTAATCATAACCCAACTTACAAAACGCATGCCACATCATCACCCATGTCACATGTTAGCTACCATGCACACGTTTTGGAGAAGAAGACAAACAAGCCAAAGAGATCCAACGCCCCACAAACTTGCTTGCTTTCAAACCTTCACATGGGCCATTGGATGCAATTCCACCAACTTCTCAACAACAAAACGCCAAGAAATTCACATGATCAGTCAAGATTTTCAAAAACCTCAAAGGCATTTCAGGAACTTCTATACATTAGGGTTTACGTTTTTCTTTGTATTTCTAGAACAAATGTAGCCTATAAAAGGCATTAGGGTTACAACATTTAGCCCTGCTCTTGGTTTTCCTTTGGTCAACATTTCTGTAAATCCTTATTCAAGATTAATGAAAAGTGTTTGAAATTGTGTGACGAATTCCAAGTGCCAACTTATTCTATGCTTGTTTATGTTTCATGTTTGTGATTTTGAAGTTTCAAAACCTGTTTTTAAATATTGTGTGATGACGTATAGTCCCCAGCCGGGTCATGAACCCGGCCCACGGGTACTACCCATATCTGGCCCATCCCGGATGGGTGGGATTAATGTTATTTAAGCCTATGGGTTTAGATAACAGTAACCGCACACACGTGTGCGGCCCACGGCCTGGCATGGCCGGTACAGGGTTAGACAGAATCATACTCCTACTATGATTAGGATTTATCCCAAAGGAGAGGATATTTACTCACCATAATTAGAAGATAACAATAAATCTAATTCTGATATTTATCCTTTCCTTGGGGCCGAAGCATCAGTGACAGACCATTAGGGTTTCACTGCCTATATAAGGAACCCCCAAGGGTTCCACAAAGGTATTACATTCTACACACTCATATCTCATCCGATTATAATAACCCTAACCGATTACTTACTCTCACGCCGGAGTCTAATCGTGGGATACATTCCCACGGTATGCCTAACGCGCGTTGTTTTATTGTGCAGGATCCCAACCAGATAATTCACTTGGTGCAGGAGCCGGAGTCCAGCCAGCCCGAATTAAGCCTAATTCGGGTCTAGCAAGGATCACCCAACTTTTGTATCAACAAGTTGGCGCCATCCGTGGGACCATTACAATAAGCTAGAGAAAATCTCATCTCGATCTCTCAATGACGAAAGGACATCCGCAAGGAAACCCCAGGAACACAAATCCTGGGAATCAAAAGTCCCCAGGGGACGGGATACTCATTCCCAATCGATCCCCTAGCAACCAAGCAGGCGGACCAAACAACCGAAGTGGTCTTCAGTCCATGGGTGTGACAACCACGTTCGCTGTCACCCCACCACCTACTTCGACCTTGGATAACCCCGATCCAGGGAGTGCGCCCAACCCCACTAACAAGGAGCCACGCAGACCATCGACTGAGGAAGAAGTGGAGGTCGAACCACTTTAGTGAGGAAGATCTCACTCGAGTTCTCACGCAGAACTTCGAGAGGATCGTCCCAGGAATCGCATCCAGGTTGAACCTAGGGAGGGACCTCCAATCTAGGCTCAACTTTGGTAATGCCGGACCAGGCACCTCTCCTCAAACTCAAAGGAAGCGAAGGACACGACCCCAGGAGCGGAACCTCTTTGAGGAAACTCCCCAACATAGGAATGTGTTCGAACGCATAGGGGATCGCATTATGCAGGAAATACTACAATCCCGTGAGGAGGGAGAGAGGTCCGACGGTTCACCCGAACGACCAGGTCTGGAGCTAACCAGAACCAATCGCCGCACAAGCGTGTGGGACAGGATGAATAACGGGAAGAAGGCTCCTAGCTCTTCTCACAAGAGCGATCCTCAGCCAAATAATGGGGCACCTCCCCCTTCTCCCGGTCCAACAGGAGAGGATTCGGATGACCATCCACCCAAGCGTCGCCGGACTAGGCGTACTCCTCCACCGCCACCAGACAATGAAGAGTACTAGGGCGGCCCCTACTATCGTGAGGCGGAAACAAAAGATCTCTCCCGCCCATGGTGTGATCCTAGTCTCACCCGTCCATGGGCTGATCCCAGGGAAGATCCTTTTACCCTCCGCATACGGAATTATTCCGACGATACAAAGCGTCGCATGCCGGCGTGCGTCAAGACCTATGACGGGACTGGTGATCCGGATGATCACCTAAAGATATTTGACACGTAGGCGAAAATTGAACGATGGCCCATGCCTATATGGTGTCAATTGTTCAATTCAACCTTGATCGGCAATGCTCGTGATTGGTTTGAGGGACTTCCTCCTCGAAGCATTGATAGCTTCACGGAACAACGTACTGCGTTCAAGAAAAATTATACTCAGCGAAAGAAGTATAATAGAGACCCGGTCTCACTGGCAACCGTCAAGCAACGGCATGGGGAATCTACGGAAGCCTTCACCGAACGCTTCAACCCGCACAAAGACAATGCTGGAACTTCTGAAAATTTCCGATTATATGCACGCCATAACAGATAGGGACTTAATTAGACGTCTCAATTAAAAGCGACCGGAGAAGTATGACGACCTTATGGAAAGGGTCAGAAACTTCATAGAGGGAGAAACCGCGGTAACCGCGGCCTACCCTTCAATAGGAAACAGCTATCGATCGAACGACCAGTCCAGAAGACAGTCGGGCGGTCAAAGCAACCAGAGCAGTGGGAGGAGTTCGGACTATAAGAGCCAAAACAAAGGAGGATGGTCGGGGTACAAATTTACTCCTCTAAAGATGTCCTACCGGGAGATCTTGCTAACAGAAGGGGCCAACTTCCCGAGACCTCCCCCAATGACGACTCCGTTGGACCGTCGTCAGGGAAATCGCTTTTGCGAATTCCACAACGACAAGGGTCACGACACGGAGGAATGTATCCAGCTCAAGAAGCACATTGAGTCACTGATCAAGTCAGGCAAACTCAAACATTTGGTCAATGTTTGGAAGGATGGAAAGGACAACAAGAAGTATGACAAAAAGGATCCCCAAAAGGACAAACCTTCAACTATATACATGATCCAATCCAGGCAGCGCCGCGCAAGGCAGAAAATTAGTCAAAAATTTTCACGCGGCAGAGAAATCTCATTCCCTCCCATCACGGCAAGTAATGTAGCCGATGCACCTCTCACGATTGAGATAAGCATTGGAACACAAAACGTCCGCCGTATGTATGTGGATGGAGGGTCATCAGCAGAAGTACTATATGAACACTGTTTCGTACAGTTACGACCAGAAATAAGAAGCCAATTATTACCGGCCACGTCGCCGCTTATCGGTTTTAATGGAGACACCATCTAGCCAATAGGACAGCTGCGCCTGCTTGTAACCATTGGGAATGAAGAGCACTCCACCACGGCGTGGATGAACTTTATGGTGATACGCTCACACTCTCCATACAATGGGATCATAGGCAAATGATAGGTTGTAATTTAGCACTGTTCAGGAAAACAAGGCAATTAGGGCAAGTATTAACAAGTGACTTAGGAAAATCACAAGTTATGACCCAAAGTGGGTATCGTTCTCAAGGAGGCTTGGTGTGTGTGTAATAAAATGATTAACTTTGTGATTATATTTGTGAGAAAGAAAAATAGAAATGGGATAAGAAGAGAATGACGGTTACGATGACGGATTATACTAAGACGAAAAAGGCGTACACGTAAAACCATAAAAAGCACCAAAATTAAAATTTTACTATAAAAATTCCTAAAAATCACTAAAAATCCACTAAAATATTCTAAGTGTTTACAAAAAATCCAAACTTGCTAAAACCTTTTAATTAATTAATTATTAACTTTTTAATGCTAATTAAAGCCCTAAAAATCAATATTAACTAATAAAAAGTCCAAATCAAGATCTTAAAGTTTGTAAACCTTTAAAATAACCTAATTAAGCTAAAAAGTATTTTTTTTAATTTTAAAACCAATAAAAACTATTTTTAAACAATTAAAAACTATTAAAAGCTATAAAAATTTAAAATAATTCTAGAAATTAATTGAAAAACCCTAAAAACATTTGGAAAGTTGTAAAACTCTTAATTAAGTGTCTAGAATCTAGGAAAAATATAAAAACCTAGAAATTCAGACCTTTAATTTTTAATAATAAAATTATATTAAAATATTAATAAAAATCCAAAAATCTTAAAAAATTCTAAAAAGTTGCAAACTAGCTTAATTTAACCTAAATAACTCAGAAATGAACTTGAAATTACCTAAATACCCTTAATGGGCATAGAAAATGGGCTAAACCCAAAACAGTCCCTTATTGGGCTAAAATTGGGCCCAATAAGAAAAAGTTTGTAAAATCGGCCCAAAAAGCACTAATTGACTCAAAATTTGATTTTAAGCAACTTTTTCCAAAGGCCCAAAAGCTGAAAATGTGAAATAAGGAAGCTTATACCAAACAGCTTATTCTTAATGGGCTTTTTGGCCCATTAAGCTATAAGCTAATGCCATAAGCTCAAATTAGACACACAAGCTTCTTTTGTCCTAAATAACACTTTTGTAAAAAGAAATTTGAAATAAGCCAAAGGAATAAGCCTGAAAATGCAATAAGCAATCTACAAAAAACGACAAAATAGTCGTTTTTGAGTTCTAGGCCACCCCAAGAGCTGATTCAAGTTTCTAAAGCTTTTAAATGACTTAAATAAGCTAAATCAACAAAAAGTTTTCAAATAAGATGACTCAATAAGCTAGAAAAATCAAATAAGCACTTATGAAAAAGTCAAATAAGTTGGTTTTCTTGCAAAAAGTCAAAGTCTAAGTCCAATAAGCTCCAGTCTAACCAAATGGGTCAAATAATGAAGATCTATCACAAAAAATAAGTTGTTGCAGGTCTGGATAAGCAATTATAGCTTATTGATAAGCTGATGACAAATTAACACTAGCAGGGGCTAGTTTTGGGTGTTGAGCAGTGGGAACTTTTCCCACTGCTTGACGTGTATACTTTTTTGTCTTTAGTGACTTCTTTGGAGATTCAAGTTTCAACAAGGCACCCAAATGATCATTGGATCATAAGGAGTCAATATAAACAAAGAAATAAACAATCCAACAAGCCAATTTGTACAGTTAATTCAATTAAGCACCAGATCTAACACATACTTAGAACAATAAGCAGTTGAGGTTCAATAAGCACTTTTAGCACAATTCAGCCAGCCAAACTTAACCAAATGCATACACAAGCAATATTAAACTTAAATAAGCAAGTCTAAACAGGTTTCATCCAATGATTCAAAGTTTATGCAAGATTCAAGCACCTTAAGTTACTGATGAACACAAGAACATGCAGTTTTATACTTTTGCTGATGCAATTGACCAACAAGCCAGATTCAAAACTCCAAATCTATCACATATGTTATAATAATGATGTTTAAACAACTTTTAACACTAAGCATGCACAAATTCTAGATTCACCAAAATCTTAGGTCAAAAACAGTTAAAATCAACAAGTTATTGCACAATGTTTGATTTGGTGTTTCAAGACTGAAAACTTGCAGCAAATAGCTCTCAATCAAGCATATAGCAGATAACAAGCACAAACAATACCTTCTAACAACACAATAACAAGTTTTAATCTCAAACAGGTAATCCCAAAAACCCCTTTAACTTTTCAAAATCAAAATTTTCAAATCAAAAGTGAGATTTAAGACCACCCAAGCCCAAATTAACACAATAACAGATGTATATAGCAGATTCAAGCAAGATTAAGCTACAAAATTCACAAGAACACAAGCAACACTCAAATATCACAAATATCCAAAGTATTTTCAGATTTTGAGATTAAGGGTGTGTACCTCATTGATGTACATCCACACCCACGAATTTTGAGCTTATGTACTAGCAAGAACAAGTACAAGCTTCGTTAAACAACCCTGCTAAGAATCAACAAAGTTAGAAGCACAATTATCAAAACAGAAATATGAAAACTTCTTGATTAATGCAACTCTTGTCCTCTACACTTGATTATCCCTAAGTTATAACCTTCACCACACCTTGATAACACAATATCAGGATGCTATGATCATCCCTATAGCCCAAGAATTCCAAGATAGACCAAGAAGTTAGCAAAATATCTAGAAAATGTGGAAAATGTGCAAACTTTTGCACACTCCTCTTTTGAAAACAGGTTTTTGATTCAAGAATAATGAACAAAGAACAATAATAAATAGATTATAACAATGGCACTTGGTCTTCCTTCAACAAACTTAACATAATTTCATTAACAAAAAAATGGATTTACAAGTTTGTGAACAAGGAAAAACCAAAAGCTGGCTACAAATGAACTAGTACATTGCCTTTTATAGGCTACAAGAAGTGAAGGTAAACCCTAAAACGTGAACCCTAAATGCAGTGGAAGCCCAAAAATACCCCTTCAGAATTTTGAACTTCATGGAATCATGTGACTCCTCCTTGGCGTTTTGTTTTAGCTGGCAGGTTGGAATTTCATCCAAGGGTGTAGAGACAGCTTGAAAAGTAAGCCACAATATGGGACGTTGGATTACTGGCTTATCTTTGTCTTCTTCCCAAAAGTGTGTGCAGGGGAGGTCCCATGTGAGCTGTGGGTTGGTGAGGTGTTATGTTTAAGGTTTGGGATGTGTTTAGTGTTAGGTTAATCACAATTCTGGAGGAGATTAGGGTTTAATTCCTACACAATTAGAAAAACCCAACTCGTGTCCTTGGTGAATAGTTGGTGGTTTAATCTGGTTTAGCTTTTAAAAAAGTGTTAAGCGCCACTTTTTAATTAACTAATTACGGGTTAGTTAATTAGTTATGGGTGGAAAGTGAGGTGGCACCAGGGTGGCTTGTGATTGGTTAAAACAAGGTAGTGGGGCACGTGTCAATGTATGAGTGGCCTAGGTAAGTTCTATTGTCTCCCAGAAATAACCCCTATTCTTTCCTTTTCCTTTCATTTCAAGTTTGAACTGGCAAAATTCGTTTCCCTTTGTAAATGAAGTTTCATTTTTCACACTTTTGCCACAAATATTTTTCCAAAGTATTTTCAGGGGTATTTCTTGCCATTTTGTGATTCTTGAAGGATTGATTTGGTATTTCTTCACGGATAATGGTCTAAACTTGTATGATTGACATTTTGGAGGACTAAAATTGTCAAATCATGTTTGATGAGGGACCATTTTTGCCAAGTCTTCAAAGTCAAGGGTCCTTTTGGTAATTTTAATATTTTCAAAGGACCAAACTTGTAATTTCTTGTACTTTGAAGGACTTCATGATATATTTGACTTTGTGGAGGATAATGGTTGACAATTTAGCTTTGTTGAGGGGCTAAACTTGTCAAATCTTCAAAGTGGAGGGCCCTTTTTGTAATTTTGACAAACTTTAGGGACAAAACTTGTAATTATGAAGATACAAGGGTATAAAGTGTCAATTCTTCCATATTGGAGGACCCTTCTTCACAATTCTTCAAATCTTCAAGGGTTTTTCTTAGGAAAACTTTATTAGGGCTTGGTTCATTGTGCGGCTTCGTTTCCCGTGTTCGTTTTTGCATGATTCTTGTGATCTTTTGTCATTTTCTCAATATCCGTACCTAAAATACACAAGCAACAAACACAAGCATATATATGGGTATTTTGATGATATTTAATGCATTTTAAGCCATATTTAGACGATGAGACTATGTATAAAAGCAGTCTCATCACTCCCCCATACTAAACCATTGCCGTGCCCTCACGTAATGCTAGAATAAAGTATCGTAGCACCTCCAAAATTCATTTTTATTCACTTTGTTGAATGATAAACTAGCTACACTACTACTATTACTACTACTTGCGTTTTAGACATAATATATGATTTTCATCGCAAAATGGGACGTTTAGGTTCATAGAATAAGAACACGTGAATGCTTCGTTAGAAATAATTTCATCGTCCTCGATTTTCACCCCAATTCCATGCCAAGCGTGCAACGAGATAATTGTCATTATAAGTTAGTAATGCTAACACTACTCATATGCCCTAATCACGTACTTATCCTCCCATTATTCCTAAGTTGTATCTCTTATATTTTATTTTGTCTTGAATGTTTCACGAGGATACATTGTTTGACTTATGCGATAATAGAGATTTAGGTCTAAAAATAGAGTCCTAACGGTGTAACCGAGACCATAAAATCAATAACCCCTCCCAATAGACAACGATGTCAAAAAATTAAGTCAACAAGAAGGATCGATAAACACGGTTTTATAACGGTTTTGAACATGAGACTTATTACCAAGACTTTTATACGCCCCTAACGGAAGGGCCTTATTATCTTTGGTTTACCTCCATCTTTTATTCAACTTCGCCATGAAGCTTTTATTATGACTTCGGTCTTGCCTTGCCTTTTATTATCCACCTCGTCGGTAGTTTTATTAGCCAAAGACGTATATCCTCACGCTAAAGCGAATTTTGGATCTTTAAAGCTTCAAAGATTAAGGCTTGATTCACTTTCAATTTTGCATAGATTTTTCGGCCTTGTGGGGCTTCAAATTGTTTGCTTGTTTTAGGTGAGCACTTGAAATCTTATTATTGGGTGAAGCTTTTGATTATTCGGGTTGCCAATACCTCAAAACCGTGACGCTGGCGATACCTTAATGTCTTCACAAGTAATTACACGGAAGCTACTAGAAAAGACTAGAAACCCAACAATCCCAACTAAACCGCTAAGTCAATATTTATTAAGCAGAAAATATTTACATGCGAAGGGAGAATAAGCAAACAACGAGAACACATGAGTTTTTGAAAGAATACAAGTACTCTACGTTTAGCATAGTAACTTATAATTAACCCTATCATTTCTCGTCCTCATTTAAGAGACTTAGCCTAATGTGAAGTTAAGGAATCAAAGCTAACTGCTCAACACGCACGGTCGAGTCAAAAATTACTCTTATTCTCGCCATCGGAAAATCTACATTCGTGGCTTCAAACACTTATAAAACATGAGAACAATTTTAAAATTTGGCCATTTTTAGCCTTATTTTGCAACAAAACGATAAACAAAAAGATAAACTTTGGAAAGTGTGAAGGTTTGGCAAGGCAAGTATCTATTCACCCCCCCCCCCCCCCATACTAAAGTTAAACATTGTCCTCAATGTTTCGTGTCTAGGGGTGCAAACACCCCCATACTAGAGACGTAGTCGAATGCCTAATCTAGCATGAAAAGGGTGTAACCAATAAATTTAAAGCCGTTTATGAAGTTTTCTATAAACCTAAGGTTAGAACATCAAAGGATATATCATGGATATTGAATAATTCTTCAAAGCAAACGATCGAGTGCTCCCATAAAACGAACACGAGAGGCTCCAATCGTGAAGATCATGATCATCTAAAATCCACAATTCTCAAACAACCACGGAACGAAGGTTGGAAGGGCACAAATCCCCACATGTTACTATATTAGAAAGCGATAATATGTACATAGGATAAGCATGGGACTCCCCCACGAGGCACCTCGTTTTTGATTACTGAGTCATGAGCTCGACTCGATCCCTTCAATACTAATTATCATTGGGGAAGGTGATTTGGTCGAGGTAGTTCAAGGATGGAACTTCCCCGCCAAAGTAGTGCTTCAATCTATGTCCATTCACCTTGAAAATGGGGCCATCATTTTGAGCTAGCTCGATGGTCCCATATGGAAAAACATAAGTCATGGTGAATGGATCGGACCAACGGGATTTCAACTTACCGGAAAAGATTTTCAAACAAGAATTAAAAAGCAAAACTTGATCCCCAATGTTAAAATCCCGGTTTTTAATTTTAGAATCATGCAACTTTTTAGTTTTTTCTTTATAAATCAATGAATTTTCATAAGCAATATCCATTAATTCATCCAATTCATTTAATTGAATTTTTCAGTGTTTTCCCGCGGTCTCCATGTCATCATTACAATGCTTTAGGGCCCAATAAGCCTTGTGTTCTAATTCGATTGGCAAGTGACAATTTTTCCCATACACAAGCTTATAGGGAGTGCACCCAATGGATGTCTTATGAGCGGTCCTAAAGGCCCATAAAGCATCGTCCAACTTATCCGACCAAGTTTGTCGGTTTTCCCCAATGGATCTCTCCAAGATCCTCTTCAACGCTCGGTTTGAAACCTCGACTTCCCACTCATTTGCGGGTGATAAGCCGTAGAAAGCCGATGTGTAACCCCATATTTCCTTAGGACCCTTTCAAATTGGTCGTTACAAAAATGGGTTCCACGATCGCTTATGATCGCGCGAGGGGTTCCAAACCGAGAAAACAAGCTTTTCAAAAACTTGACTACCACACGAGCATCATTGGTGGGCAAAGCCTTAGCTTCCACCCACTTATATAGGTAGTCAACCGCAACGAGGATGTACTTATTACCACGAGATGATAGGAACGACCCCATAAAGTCTATGCCCCAAAAGTCAAAGATCTCACACACTTGGATAATATTTTGTGGCATTTCATCTTTTTGTGAGGCTTTTCCTTGCCGTTGGCATGAATCACATGACTTCACAAGATCTTGTGCGTCTTGGTAAATAGTAGGCCAAAAGAAGCCGGCATCAAACACCTTCTTAGCCGTGAGATTAACACCGTGGTAACCACCCGTGGGTCCCTCATGACAATCTCTAAGGATGTTAGAAGCTTCGGTGCCAAATACACAACGTCGGATGATTTAATCCGCACAAGTTCGAAACAAGTAAGGTTCGTTCCAAAAGTAGAACTTGACGTCACGAAATAATTTTCGTTTTTCTTGAGTCGTCATACCCTTGATGATGAAGTTACCCGCATGGTAATTTTCAAAGTCCGCAAACCATGGGGTGGAAGAATCAAGCTTAGAATTCACTACACCAAGTGTCTCGAGCGGAAATGTTTCGGTGATTTCCTTGGGCTCGTAAATACTTTGGTGAGGATCTTCCAAATGAGAAAGATGATCGGACGCTAGGTTCTCTGCTCCTTTTTTGTCAACAATTTTGTGATCAAATTCTTGAAGGAGGAGAATCCAACGAAGTAATCTCGGCTTTGCATCTTGTTTAGCCATAAGATACTTGATAGCCGAATGATCCGTATACACTATGCATTTCGTCAAGACGAGATAAGGTCGAAATTTCTCAAATGCATACACCACGGCAAGGAACTCCTTCTCCGTTGTAGTGTATTTTAGTTAAGCCTCGGTCATCGTCTTGCTAGCATAGTGAATAGGCAAGAAGTGCTTTTCATGACGTTGCCCCAATACGGCCCCAATTGCGTAATCACTAGCATCACACATGAGCTCAAAGGGGAGGTTCCAATTGGGAGCAACAAGAATGGGAGCTTCGGTAAGTTTCCTCTTAAGGATTTCAAAGGCTCTTACACAATCTTCGTCAAAGACAAAACGTGCCTCTTTTTCAAGAAGATGTATAATAGGTCGAGAGATCTTTGAAAAATCCTTGATGAATCGACGATAAAAGCCCGCGTGGCCTAGGAAACTCCTAACTCCGTTAACGGTTTTGGGATGAGGTAATTTGGCGATGACGTCTACCTTAGCTTGATCTACCTCAATCCCCGCTTTCGAGACCTTGTGCCCTAAGACGATTCCACTTTTAACCATAAAATGACATTTTTCCCAATTGAGCACAAGGTTGGTTTCCTCACAACGTTTCAACATTCTCTCGAGACTCGACAAACACGAAGTGAACGAATTACCAAACACGGAAAAGTCATCCATGAAGACTTCCATCATATTCTCGATCATGTCATGAAAAATAGCTATCATGCACCTTTGAAAGGTTCCCGGTGCATTGCAAAGTCCGAATGGCATTCTACGATAGGCAAACGTCCATATGGGCACGTAAACGTAGTTTTTCTTGATCACGAGGATCGATGGGGATTTGGAAGTAACCGGAAAAACCATCTAAAAAGCAATAGAAATCGTTTCCCGCAAGACGATCCAACATTTGGCCCATGTAGGGCAAGGGAAAATGGTCTTTTCGAGAGGCTTCATTCAACTTACGATAGTCAATGCACACTCTCCATCCGGTCACGAGTCTAGTGGGAATTAACTCGTTGTCATCGTTTGGCACAACGGTCATTCCTCCCTTTTTAGGGACACAATGGATAGGACTCACCCAAGGGCTATCGGAAATAGGGTAAATCATTCCCGCATCAAGGAGTTTAAGGACTTCCTTTTTGATGACGTCGTGAATTTTGGGGTTCACCCTCCTTTGACATTGGATTGCGGGTTTGTAATCCTCCTCCACTAAGATTTTGTGGGTACAAAATTTGGGATCGATCCCCTTAATGTCGGATAACTTCCACGCAATTGCCCATTTGTGATCCTTTAGAACATTGACAAGTGCGGTTTTTTCATCATTCGAAAGTTCCTTCGCAATAATAACCGGCAACTTGTCGCCCTCCTCCAAATAGACATATTCGAGATGAGGAGGTAAATCTTTCAACTCGAGGATAGGTGGTTCCTCAATTGAAGATTTGGGCTCGATACTCATAACCTCCTCGGGTGGAGGAAATGGGAAATCGTTGAGAAAGTCCTTGATAATCGAGAAGTCCTCATCGTTGTCGAGTTCTTCGTTACAAGTACGTGGAACATCTAATTCTTCCAACGTAAAACCACCACCTTCAAATGGAGTGAAGGTTGGTGTCGAGCCATCAAGGATGGGATCTAACATAGTGGGATTGCCACTATTTTCATCATCACCAAAACTAGAACTTCTTGTGAAAATTCCTCGCAAACCATGTCAATCATATCAACGAGGTTTATGGTTGCAACGGAATAAACATGAGAAATTTGAGAGTTTTGAGTTGCGTTTATAACAAGTTCCTCGTCGTTGAAACGTAAGGTGATCTTCTATCATGAACATCGATTAAAGCCATAGACGTATCTAAAAACGAATGACCTATGTGACAATCCGTCAATTTATGGTTGATATTTTATTCTTGAATATTATTTAAAAACATTTTTTTAATGTTACAATATGAACTCACATATTTTTGGGAAGAAATTTGGATTTACGTCTTGGAGTAGCATCGACTACGTCTAAACCGGAGGATTCAACGTTACGTGCTTACGTTTACATACACCGTCTTTGGTGACAGTCCGACATTTCAGAAAATAAATTTATCCGTGAATATTATTTTGGAAGTTTAAATTTGTGTTGGTTCATAAACTCACAAATTTACGAGAAGAGTTTAGGACTTACGATTTTAATTTAACGTCCTTTACGACTGATAGGTGTGAAAACACCCATCCTTTTACCACTTAAATCGGGCTAAAACAAGACCAAAACACGTATTTAATATCATTTGTTTGGAATTATGCGTGGTTTTTGTGTTTATTGTGTTTTCAGAGTCAACCGGATGAATAATGAAGAAAACATGGGATTACACGGGTTTTATCGAGGAAAAAGACTCAAGACGAAGTTTATTGTCCAAGAGATGCAGAAGATTTGAAGTCATTGTGCCTATTTGAAGATTTATCGAAGAATAGAGCCAAAGATGGAAGAATCATATATGTCGAAGAACTCGAGTCTATAAAACAATAGATTATAAGACGAGTTGGAATAATTCACCGACACTTCTCAAATCCAAGTCGGCAACGTTTATTTAAAAGACGCATGAAGACTTAAGAAGAAAGAAGAAAAAGAAGCCCAAATCAAAGCCCAAAAGCCCATCACCACCATGTACACGCCTATATAAAGGCCCTTACTTCACAAAAATTGACACTTAGTTTTACTTTTTAGTTTTTCTCTCTAGTTTTAGAGAGAGAAAGTTTAGAACTTTCTCTCACTAGATTTCATCTTTTTCTCTTTCAAATTCAAACTTTGTATTACTTTTTCATTAATCAAGTTCAAGTTTTTACTTTTTAATCTTTAATCTCATCCTTCCTTTCTTTTACTTTTATTGATTTGATTTAAAAGTTGTTTATTTTGAGCTTAGATAAAGTGTTTTTAGTGCTTATTTGATCATCTTATCATTGGATTCGAGCTTGTTAGGGAGTTAGCTTATTCAATAAGCTCATTTCCCTTGCTTTTCTCTCGGTTTACACCATTTTCGGAAAAGGGAAACCCCCTTTTCCGACCATACTTTCCGACCAGCAGCATCCCTTCATTCCGATCGACCGATCGGAAGAGGGTTTTGAGATTCCGACGGTGAGCTTTTCTAGCATTCCGATTTGTCCATTTTTTGTATATTCCGACGGTGAGTTTCCCTATATTCCGATCTGGACTGTCTACCATTTTCCGATCGTACTCATTCCTCAGTATTCCGATTGGCTTGTTTCTTAAACATTCCGATTGGTGTGTGTTTGAATATTCCGATTGACATTCTTTGGCAACATTCCGATCACCATTTTCCCCCATATTCCGATCACTTGATCGGAAAAGATTCCGATTGGTGTGTGTTTTCTTATTCCGATTTATCCTATTTGCTTTGTTCGATCCTACTTTCTTTTAGTCTTTTCAAACTAAGTTTTTATTTTTCACAAAGTTTTCCAAGTGTTAGTTTTTATGAAGTGTTCATTTATTTCCCTCGCATAATCTTTAAAAAGTTTTCAAACATTTAATTTTTTAACTCGTTTCTTACTTTAATCTTTCAAGTCTTTAACTTTACTCTTCGACACTTAATTTCTTATCATTAGTTTAAAATAGATAAACAAACCAACCACTTTTTATTAACCAAGAACAAATCATTCCACTTAAGACCGAGATCAATTCGAGAGGATATCGAGAGAATAAAATTGAACCTAGCAAAATCCGAATATCAAATGGCGCCGCTGCCGGCTCCTCTCGTTAAGATCAAAAGTTTTTTGTAGAACTTGGATTTTGGGATCCGTTCCCCGTGAACGTTACTTTTTCAAGAAAATCTTCAACAACAACTAAAAAATATAAAATTTTCAAAAATCCTAAAAAGTAAAAAAACAATAAAAACCAAAAATATTTTTGCTTTGTTTTTCTTTGTTCGTTCTTTTGCAGGTGTATGCGCACTCGATCCACGTCTTATCAAGAGCCCGAGCCTCTCGATAATTTAGACATGGCTGGTGTACAAAACAACAATAACATACCACCTCCGAACAACAATAATAACAACAACAATGAGCACCTTCCGGATAATCGCCCAATGATTGAATTGCTGCAAGCTCATGTTGATGGCAATACGGATCCAATTGTTATACCACCAATTGCCGCCAACAATTTCGAGCTCAAGTCAGGCTTTATCCAGATGGTCTCTGCTCAACCGTTCTTGGGACGCACCATTGATGACCCACACGACCATATCAAGAGATTTCTACAACTCACCAACACGGTCAAATTCAATGGAGTTCCACAGGAGGTTATAAGGTTACAACTTTTTCCCTTTTCTTTAGAGGGACAAGCCCGGCATTGGCTTGCTAAGGAACCGCCACAGAGTATTCTCTCGTGGACGGATTTGGAAACAAAGTTCATCAATTACTTTTTTCCACCCTCTCGTACTACCGCTTTGCGGAATGAGATTATAAACTTTGAACAAAAGTACGATGAGTCATTCAGTGAATCTTGGGATCATTTCAAAGATCTTTTAAGAAAATGCCCACAACATGGTTTTACCAAAGTACATCAAATAAATACTTTTTACAATGGTTTAAGCATGAGTGACCAAGATTCACTGAATAGTGCCTCAGGGGGTAATTTATTGGCTAAGACTTCCAATGCTGCTTGGGATATCATTGAGAACAAATCTCGTGTGCAAACCAAGAGTGTTAGGACCAATGTTGCTAGTGCTAGCACTAATGACAGCGACAAGCGACTCGACAAAATCACCACGCTTCTGGAATCGCTTGTTACCCACACCGTCACCAACAACAACAGCAACAACGCCAAACACGCTCAAGTGAACGCTGTCAGCCAACCTTGTGAGATATGCAGTGGTCCCCACTCTTACACATCTTGTACCGCCACTCAAGATTACCCTGCTGAGAATGTGAATGCGGCATATGGCACCTATCAACAACCTGCTTATCAAGCAAAACCCCAAGGTGACCGTAACTTGCTTAGCTACCGCAACAACAACTATCTTTCACCACCTGGTTTCCCTCCTACCAACCCAAACCAACAACAAAACCTTAACCGCCCTCCTCAACAACAACAACAACCTCGACAACCATACATCCCACCTCACAAGCAGCAACAACCACCTCAACGTAACAATCAAGTCTACCAACAACCAGCTTTCCAACCACCTGCATACAATGCTCCTCCTACCCAAACCAACACGGCTTTACACCAAGAGGTTGCAACCTACATGAGGACCAATGATGTGATTGTGGGAAATCTCCAAGAGGAAGTGCGCCATTTGAAGGCAGATTTGGTTAAGCAAGGAAATGATTTGAGAGCCGATATGAGAACTACGTTGGATAGCCAAACGAATGACTTAAGGAACATGATGGCTAGTTTCTTCCAAAGTAGTCAACCCTCTTCTTCGGGTACTCTTCCGAGTAACACCGTTGCGAACCCAAGAGGGGAGATGAAAGCAATCACTACTTGAAGTGGTAAAGGTACCAAGGAACCCGAGCTTCCTATACCTCCACCGGTGATTGTGACTAAGGAGAACGAGTCGCCTGCTCCTATTCCTCATCCTTCTCCTTCCCCAATTTCTCCACCTCTTCCTTCTACCCCTCCTCCACCCAAGGATGTGAGTGATACTATTATTCCAAAGCCTTCCTCTTCTTCCAATATACCTTATCCATCTAGGTTGAGGAAAGAGAAGCTAAAAAGCAAGGATGATATTCAGGTTTCGAACTTCCTTAAAATGTTCAAACAATTGAATTTCAATATCTCCTTCGCTGAGGCTCTCGCTCACATGCCTAAATATGCTAAAATGTTTAAAGATCTTCTGAGCGACAAGGAAAAGCTCCTCGATCTCGCCAACACCCAACTTAATGAGAACTGCTCTGCAGTGCTCTTAAGGAAATTGCCAACCAAGCTTGGTGATCCGGGTCGTTTTCTTATCCCTTGCAATTTCCCGGGAGTAGAGAATTGCATGGCCCTAGCCGATCTAGGTGCCAGTATTAATCTCATGCCTCTAAGTGTTTGGAAGCAATTATCTCTCCCAGAGCTAGTCCCCACTAAAATGACTTTGGAATTAGCCAACCGTACGGTTGCTTATCCAGTGGGGATAGCCGAAGACGTTATTATAGGAGTCGACAAATTCACCTTCCCTGCTGATTTTGTTGTCGTCGACTACGAGATGGACCCCCGTGTGCCACTGATTGTTGGTCGTCCATTCCTTAGGACCGGTCGCACTCTCATTGATGTTGAAGCCGGAGAGCTTATCATGAGAGTGGGTGACGATAAAGTAGTCTTCAACATGGGAAAGTTGTCTAAACAGCCTTATTCATATGAGAGTGTTAATTGTATTGACGTTCTCGATGAGGCTTGTGAAGAACACTTTAATGATGCTTGCAAAAGTATTCCTACCTCTCTTCCCAATGTTGAGACCGTGTCCTCCATTGATTCATCGTTGTCTCTATTTGGAGATGGTGATTTATTCTGGAACAATCTTGAAGAGACCATGGGAGATGTGAATTTAGCTACTAATGATTCTCCAACCGAGGGGGATGAAGACATGAGTTTCTTTGACAATCTTCTCACCGAAAACAATCCTTCGCCTCCATCTCCCACGGTCATTGCTATCGATACTCCGACTTTGAAAATGCCTCCCGTCGAAAATCCTCCGGATTTGGAACTTAAGGAGTTGCCGCCACATCTCGAGTACGTGTTCCTTGACGACAACAAGAAGTCGCCCGTCATTATTGCAAAGGATTTGAAAGATGAAGAGAAGACTCGCCTCGTTGCTGTATTGCAAGATCATAAGAAGGCTATTGCTTGGAAAATCTCGGATATTCGTGGAATTGATCCTCATTTCTGCACGCACAAAATTCTCATGGAGGACGACTTCAAGCCCACTATTCAAAGCCAACGAAGGGTGAATCCAAAAATTCATGAAGTCATCAAAACAGAGGTTATCAAACTTCTTGATGCGGGCTTGATCTACCCTATTTCGGATTCGCCGTGGGTAAGTCCCGTCCATTGTGTGCCCAAGAAGGGCGGAATAACCGTTGTTCCCAATGAACACAACGAGTTGATTCCCACTCGTCTCGTTACTGGGTGGAGAGTTTGTATTGATTATCGCAAGCTCAATGACGCCACGAGAAAAGACCACTTTCCTCTTCCTTTCATGGATCAAATGCTCGAGCGTCTAGCTGGTAATGACTATTACTGCTTCTTAGACGGTTTCTCCGGGTATTTTCAAATTCCCATCGATCCCAAGGACCAAGAAAAGACCACATTCACTTGTCCTTATGGAACATTTGCTTACAAACGCATGCCTTTTGGTTTATGTAATGCTCCTGGGACATTCCAAAGGTGTATGATGGCGATCTTCCATGACATGGTGGAAGACACTATGGAAGTATTCATGGATGATTTCTCGGTCTATGGCGATTCATTCTCTGCGTGCCTTGCCAATTTGGAACGTATGCTCAAGCGGTGTGAAGACACTCGCCTAGTTCTGAATTGGGAAAAATGCCATTTTATGGTAAAAGAAGGCATCGTCCTAGGACACAAGATCTCGAAAGCCGGTCTTGAAGTAGACCGTGCTAAAGTCGATGTTATCGCTAAGTTGCCTCCACCTTCAACCGTGAAGGGTGTGAGAAGTTTTCTGGGTCATGCGGGCTTCTACCGTCGATTCATCAAAGATTTTTCTCAAATCGCTCGCCCGATGACCCACCTCTTGGAAAAAAGATACTCCTTTTATCTACTCCAAAGAGTGTCTTGAAGCCTTTGACTCACTTAAGGATAAGCTTACTAAGGCACCCGTCTTAGTTACCCCTAATTGGGAGCTGCCTTTTGAGTTGATGTGCGATGCTAGTGATTTTGCTATTGGAGCGATTCTTGGACAAAGAGTGAACAAACACTTCCAACCAATCCATTACGCTAGCAAGACAATGACAGGGGCACAATTGCATTATACGACAACCGAAAAAGAGCTTTCAGCTGTTGTCTATGCTTTTGAAAAATTCCGCCCCTATCTTGTCCTTTCCACCACCATTGTGTATACCGATCATTCCGCGCTGAAGTACTTGTTGACAAAGCAAGATTCCAAACCAAGACTTCTTCGCTGGGTTTTGCTGCTCCAGGAATTTAAAATCGAAATTCGCGATAAAAAAGGAGCAGAAAACCTAGCCGCGGATCATCTCAGTAGACTTGAGGATCCTTACCAAGGGGATCATCCGAACAAAGAAATCAATGATTCTTTTCCCCTGGAGACCTTAATGTCTATCAACTCAACTGCTGACGAAACCCCGTGGTTCGCAGACATTGCAAACTACTTAGCGGGTGGAATCCTCGTCGACGGGTTAACATCCCAGCAAAAGAAGAAGTTCTTCAAAGACATAAAGACTTACTTCTGGGATGACCCGTATCTTTTCAAACAATGTGCTGACTTGATTATTCGCCGATGTGTTGATGGACCGGCAGCTTTCGAAATCCTTGATGCTTGCCACAAAGGACCCACTGGTGGTCACTTTGGTCCCAACTACACCGCCAAAAAAGTGTTTGATTCAGGATTTTATTGGCCCTCCATTTATCGTGACGCTCACGATATGGTTAAAAAATGTGATGCTTGCCAGAAACAAGGCACGATCACACATAAAGACGAGATGCCTCAGAATTTCATTCAAGAGTGTGAAATCTTTGATGTTTGGGGTATCGACTTTATGGGGCCATTTCCTTCATCTAAAGGAAACAAATACATCCTTGTTGCCGTTGACTACGTCTCCAAGTGGGTTGAAGCCAAAGCTTTACCTACTAATGATGCAAGGGTGGTTTGTAACTTTTTGAAATCGCTGTTCTCTCGATTCGGCGTTCCTCGTGCTATTATCAGTGACCGCGGGACTCATTTTTGCAACGATCAATTTGCAAGAGTCATGGCAAAGTATGGTGTCAATCACCGTCTTTCCACCGCTTATCATCCCCAAACCAATGGGCAAGCCGAGATATCCAATCGTGGATTGAAACGAATTTTGGAGCGTACTGTGGGAGAGCATCGTGCCGCGTGGGCCGATAAGTTAGATGATGCTCTGTGGGCTTTCCGTACTGCTTACAAGACCCCGATCGGTTGTACACCTTATCGTCTTGTGTACGGGAAAGCATGCCACCTTCCTATCGAGCTGGAGCATAAGGCGCACTGGGCCTTAAAGTGGGCTAACTTCGACATCAACAAAGCCGGTGATCATCGCAAGATTCAACTCAACGAGCTCAACGAACTGAGAAATGAAGCTTATGAGAACTCGCTGATCTACAAAGAGAAGACGAAGATCCTCCATGACGCAAAAATCAAGAACCGAGAGTTCCATGTTGGTGATCAAGTCTTACTTTTCAACTCTCGGTTGAAGATCTTCTCTGGCAAGTTGAAGAGCCGCTGGTCTGGTCCATTCACCGTCGCCAACGTCTTTCCGTATGGGACCATTGAGCTTTCTCAGCCAAATGGGCCCAATTTCAAGGTGAATGGCCAGCGTCTGAAGCTGTACTTTGGTGAGGACATCTCTCAGGAGATGATTCCATCCCTCACCACGTTCCCCATGAACTAATTTTGGGTCGAGTCAGGCTCGTGACTCGGTCATCAAAAACAAGCGCTCCTCGGGAGGCAGCCCGAGTATCTATCCTTTTACGTTTTAACCTCCTAAGTGTAGGGGGGCCTGCATAGGTGTTTGTATTTGTGTGGTGATGTGATTACAGGGATAAGTGCACTCTTAGAAACTTTGAAGAACCGTGCTCCCGTGTTATCCGAAATCCGGTTCTATCTCTCAACTATCGTGATTCAATTTTCTTCATACTCACATTTGAAATTGATCACTTTAGTCGTCTCTTCCTTAGCTTGAGTTAACCAACGTGCACAATGTCATAAGTGTAGGGGAAACTTTTCCCACATGCTTAAACATTGAGGACAATGTTTATCTTAAGTGTAGGGGGGACTTCTATCGAAGTTTTAAGTGGACTTTTCCATGAAAATGCCTTCAATTAACCGGAAAATCATCTTTTTCAACATTTTTCAAATTTTTAATTAACTTTGGCCATTTAGTCGTAATTTTTAAAATTTTTATCGTTGCTTTCATATGTATATATTCCGCAATAAAGTCAAAAATATTAATAAGTGGTGTAGCTAGTTTAGAAATCTTTGACATATTAGGCCCGTTGCGTTTATTTTTACTCAACCCGAATAGACTTATCCAAGTTTATTCTAGCTAGTATCCTTAACCATGTAGACCTTAATTGGTTTATTAGGCTAAGTGTCCACGAGTCTCATTACTTGAGATTTTAAATTGTGGAGGACGAGAAATGATAGAGTCAATTATAAGTCGGTATTCTTGCGCAAGCTCACTTGGTGTAATTATTTTCCTATTCTCCCATCACTTGCTAAAAATTTATCTGCAATAAGTAAGGTCGCACGATTTGAAAAGTTACTTAGCTTCTAGCCCAAGTTCGTTTAAAAGTTGCTCGGTAATGACGAGAGTTCATAGCCAAGGCATAACTTATGAAGCGGGGCGCGAAGATTGGCGAGTCCGAAAAGGCCCTAACAAGGCATGAGGATTCAATTTTATTGCTGAAGATCCAAAGTGATGTGAAAAGCATTATTCCTAAAGTCAATATGAAGGATCAAGACTCACGACGAAAAGCAATCAACTCCCATAAAGATCATGGAGAAGTCTATCCGAAAAGATCCTAACAAGGTATGAGGATAAATAGATCCAAGTCCGAAAAGGAGGCGGATCGTTGTATCTCAAAATCCCAATTAGAGATTGAAGAAATAATCATGAAGTCGTGGTCAACAAGGTTGGAGTACCCCTCAAAAGTCTCCAAGTGAAGAAACTCTATTATGATGAAAAGACCATTATCTCAAGAACGTCTCTCGAAGATATGAAGTATGAAGTACATGCCAAATATCGGCCCGAGAAAGGTCTCAAATCGCGAACCAAGTTATGCCAAGATATGAACTTTTTGATATCCCGAGAAGCAGTTTTAAAAGATTTTGTCCTTTAGCTAACTATTGATCAAATCGTCCTACTTTGCTTTCAGCCCTAAATAACTATCGAAATAAGTCCAAAAATGCATCTTCATGATCATTCTAAGACAAAAATAAAATATAAGAGATACACCTAGGAATAAGGGAGTCTAAGCATTTAATTAAGCCATGTGTGTAAGTGTTTGAATTGCTAACTTATAATGACAATGATCTCGTTTTTAAGCTTAGTTTGGGGAACGTGAAACTTGAGGATGATAAATCTTCGTAGCACCGAAGCCCTAATGTAAGTCCTCGATTTCCTTGCAAGTTATTTCCATCCTTCTGTTTATTCTAAAAATTTTAATTTCTCTTAGTATTTTGATTTTCGTTTAATAGCATATTAATAAGGCCAAGGTTGATTGATTATGAGGAAAGTGTAAATGTGCTTTGTCACTAAGCATTGCATGAGGGCATGGCAATGGTTAAGTGTAGGGGATTTGATAGGTGTGAAAACACCCATCCTTTTACCACTTAAATCGGGCTAAAACAAGACCAAAACACGTATTTAATATCATTTGTTTGGAATTATGCGTGGTTTTTGTGTTTATTGTGTTTTCAGAGTCAACCGGATGAATAATGAAGAAAACATGGGATTACACGGGTTTTATCGAGGAAAAAGACTCAAGACGAAGTTTATTGTCCAAGAGATGCAGAAGATTTGAAGTCATTGTGCCTATTTGAAGATTTATCGAAGAATAGAGCCAAAGATGGAAGAATCATATATGTCGAAGAACTCGAGTCTATAAAACAATAGATTATAAGACGAGTTGGAATAATTCACCGACACTTCTCAAATCCAAGTCGGCAACGTTTATTTAAAAGACGCATGAAGACTTAAGAAGAAAGAAGAAAAAGAAGCCCAAATCAAAGCCCAAAAGCCCATCACCACCATGTACACGCCTATATAAAGGCCCTTACTTCACAAAAATTGACACTTAGTTTTACTTTTTAGTTTTTCTCTCTAGTTTTAGAGAGAGAAAGTTTAGAACTTTCTCTCACTAGATTTCATCTTTTTCTCTTTCAAATTCAAACTTTGTATTACTTTTTCATTAATCAAGTTCAAGTTTTTACTTTTTAATCTTTAATCTCATCCTTCCTTTCTTTTACTTTTATTGATTTGATTTAAAAGTTGTTTATTTTGAGCTTAGATAAAGTGTTTTTAGTGCTTATTTGATCATCTTATCATTGGATTCGAGCTTGTTAGGGAGTTAGCTTATTCAATAAGCTCATTTCCCTTGCTTTTCTCTCGGTTTAAACCATTTTCGGAAAAGGGAAACCCCCTTTTCCGACCATACTTTCCGACCAGCAACATCCCTTCATTCCGATCGACCGATCGGAAGAGGGTTTTGAGATTCCGACGGTGAGCTTTTCTAGCATTCCGATTTGTCCATTTTTTGTATATTCCGACGGTGAGTTTCCCTATATTCCGATCTGGACTGTCTACCATTTTCCGATCGTACTCATTCCTCAGTATTCCGATTGGCTTGTTTCTTAAACATTCCGATTGGTGTGTGTTTGAATATTCCGATTGACATTCTTTGGCAACATTCCGATCACCATTTTCCCCCATATTCCGATCACTTGATCGGAAAAGATTCTGATTGGTGTGTGTTTTCTTATTCCTATTTATCCTATTTGCTTTGTTCGATCCTACTTTCTTTTAGTCTTTTCAAACTAAGTTTTTATTTTTCACAAAGTTTTCCAAGTGTTAGTTTTTATGAAGTGTTCATTTATTTCCCTCGCATAATCTTTAAAAAGTTTTCAAACATTTAATTTTTTAACTCGTTTCTTACTTTAATCTTTCAAGTCTTTAACTTTACTCTTCGACACTTAATTTCTTATCATTAGTTTAAAATAGATAAACAAACCAACCACTTTTTATTAACCAAGAACAAATCATTCCACTTAAGACCGAGATCAATTCGAGAGGATATCGAGAGAATAAAATTGAACCTAGCAAAATCCGAATATCAACGACTAAACCGGAAACCTTAGGATTACGTATTTACGTTTTCGAACTCCGTTTTTGATGAGACAATTTTTATTGGATTCGTTTTGTGACGTTGATTCATAATTTATAAAAACGATTTTCGTAAAACGACCCGAGGGCACGCAAATCGAGGAAACTAGAATCGAGGAGTACCTGTAAATAAATAGGGATGAGACAAGTGGGACACTTGTCCCACCCCCATCAAAACCGGCCATATAAGCTAGTTACACCATGAGGTGTCAAAAACTCATAAATAAATTCTACACTTGTCTTAGCTTATACTTTAAGCTTCCACTACACATCAAAACCATTAGCTAACACAAATCCTATCATTCCACACATGCAATACCACACACATTTTCTCTCTTCACCTCATATTTGCCGTCCCATTTTTCACCACAAACCACCATCACTTGATCAAAATTAACCATGAAATCTCTTGTTATTTACATACATGTTGAAGCCCTTTTGAAGCTCTCTTGAATGGTAGTGATTATAACATACATGGAGGATTTTCCTTGGTGTCTTGAGGCTGATTTTCCACAAGGTGTTTATGAAGAATGGTGGTCTTGAGATGGTCTTTGTGCATCACAAGTTTCTCCATCAATATCCATGTTTTGATCAACCTACATCATCATGGTGGTATAAAGATTGTCCTTCTCATCTTCTTGTTATTTTGATTATGTAAACATGTATTTTATTTCCTATTGTATATGTATATGATGATTATATGATGATAAAAATGTTATGTGGGGATTTGGTGTTGATAAACATGATTAAAAAGGTGAAAAACTATAAAGAACAAGGCTAAAATCTTTCTTAAAAGTGATGGCTGTATAAAACAGTAAAGAAAAAGGTCATGGACTGATAAAATGATGAAGTAGAATCCATTTACAGTAAGCTATATGTCTTGTACACATGTGAGAGTTGGCCATGCAATGGAATCAAAATAATGAGTGAGATATGATCAAAACAAGTTAGGTGGTCTAATCTGAATAAGCAGTTTTGTAGGGACTGTTAAGGCATGATAAACTTAAAATGGGCAGTAGCTATAACCAAGTTAAATGTAACACATAATATGAAGAACATGTCACCCAAAAATGAGCTTCTAATTCATTATAGAACTCTAGATATGGTAAAAATGGTGGACATGAAGATAAAAATCAGATTTTTGGAAATAATGTTTATTATTATTATATAAGCACTCACATTTTAATGTATAAAATGTAAAAATAAAAACCCACTAACTTATAAAACTTATTTATATAAATATATAAAAGGTTAATTAAATGGATAAATTATATAAATGGTGGTGAAATAATATTTATAAGTAATAAAAACTATAAACTTGATTTTTACGACTTTTTCGGCTATCGCCGTAAAATTTACGTTTTTCGCCAAATAAAACTTAGACGACCAAACCCGTCTAATGTAAAGTTTATAAAAGTCATATACTGATATATAAGTATCTAATACAAGTAAAAACCGATAAAACCCGAACTATAAGAAATACGGACATTTACGAGCTATTAAGCATATTGGACTAATAATCGGACTAAATAAGATAAAAACTTGTAAAAAGAACTTATTGGGCTTAACCCATTTGGGCCCAACATGGAAAGTATACATACTGATAAAATAAGTATAAGAAGGATTAAAACAAGCTAAAGAACTTATAATAAGCTTATAGGACTTAAAACGTGTAAATAAGTAAAACTAGTAAACTAGTATAAAAATTATCGACATATAACACTAAAATGAGTAAACAAGAATAAGTAAACCCACTTGATCATCATATATATATATAATCATCATATGTACACATAATTGTTATTTTTATAAAGTCATTAGACATGAGTCTAAGACGAGTATTATTTGTCTAGGTTTCCGTGATTGAAGCACGTACCGTACATCCAAATCACCGATAATCGCCTTCCTACATCAACGTGAGTTCATAGCCTCGCACTCTTTTAAATGTTTTTATGAAATATTTTATAAACCCGCGAGGGAGATAACATGTTAGTTTTTATAAAATTAGGACACAATTTGTCCCGATTGTTTGTTTATTGATTTGGACCCGAATGATTAAATGACCCGATTGTATGACCCGATGAATGATTAAAGGACCCGATAGATGAAATTAAATGGATTATTAAAGTTAGTTTATGTCACTAAAAGTCCCATTAGCATGAATTGTGAACTACCGGGATTTGGTAGACGCTTGTGCATATAATAGTACTATTTGGGGACGATCACCCCAGTTCGCGCCTTGACGGTTGATCCCCGTCGTGCCACATTGATTGGTAAGCGAATTTATGTATGAGAAGATTTCCATAGCGTGACCTTTGTGACGACATTCTACTTTAGATGGGCAAATTGAGTATCGGGTTAGCTACCCGTTGTTGGTTTAGTAAGGTAACAATGTCATGCGGCTTATAATAATCCAAAACTAACGAAATACTACTAGATGCTCCGAATTACGATGTATTGCCTGACTAGCAATACAGGGTCATACTATTGATATTATGTTTGTGTTTTGGTTTTCATAACCATATTCATATAACGGTTTTTATTTCCATACAACGTCATAAGACGTATTGTACGATGTTTTTACGACATTTGCTCGTATAATGATTTTAAGGAAAATGCCTATATTATGATTTTCGACAATGATTTGTATAAAATGACTTTGGCTATTTTATGGCCTATCAAAAATGATTTGTACAAAATGATTTTCAGTAATACTTTTATACTGATATTATATTGATGAAATTTATTAAAACTCTATGAATTCACTCGGCGTTATCGCTGACCTTTTCTTTTAACATGTTTTATCTCAGGTACTTGAAGGTAATTCTCGGGAAGACGACAAGAATTCATGGCCCGCACTTAAACAAAAATTTTCCATTCAAATACTTTGTAAAACTTTGTATGAAATAATATGACTTGGGACCGATGTAACTTTGATATTTATGAATGGAAATGCTTTATTAATAAACGACGCGATTTTTATGCGTTGTCTATGATGTGAGTAATGTGCTATCCCGTAACACCAACGAGTCTTCCGCTGTACTGAGTTGTATAAATTTGGGGGTGTTACAGTTTGGTACCAGAGCTCTCGTTATAGAGAACGAAAGATTTTTAAAACCAAGGTTTTGAACAAAACATTTCAAAATCTTTTAACTATAAACATTTTTCTAAAAATGTTTAAAAATCTTTTGACTATAACGGTGCCGAAGAATTCCCGAGTTACCGACAAGACCAGACTGAGAAGTGTTATTTTAATATATATAACTTGGATTATATATATATGATGTAATTTTATTACATGATTGTTTGATGACTATTTTGATATTTATACGAGGTATTTATACGACGTTGATTGTCACAAGAAACCCTAAATCCCCTTGTAAATTGATCGAAGCTATTCTCGTAGGAATTCTAGCTATCCTAGATCTAAACCAAGTTGTGGATATTTATGATCCCAACAAATGATTGATATTCGTAGAAATGTAGATAGTAGTTGATTGTGATATTGAAGAAGAATTGGCGAGATTAAATCTGATATCGATGTCATGACGATCTTTCCTTATAGAGTGGAGTTTGACAAAACATTACCACCTAGAAAGATGTCATCTGATTCGTTGTTACCCAATTCTTAAATTGAAATCGAAAGGGTGAATGTTGCACTTGAGGCTGTCATTGGAACCATTACCCAAAAGCCTCATGCCACTAATACCTTTCCGAGAAGTCTAGTTGAATGCTCAAGTCATTTCATACTAGTGACTCATTTGATAATTGTTCTTATAAGAGATATAGGATTGGAAATTAAGTATTGATTCACATCGAGCCTTTGTTGCCATTTTAAGGTTTAAGAATAAGGTTGAAAGTATTGGAAAATGAGGTAGGATATCGAATTGAGTATAAATTGGTTGAAACTTGAATAAAGTAAGAATTTAACTTGTATGGAATATGAAATTGATTAAGAGGAAGTCATTAAGTTTTGTGATTGAATTATAAGGTTTTAATTGATTATAGGTTTGTGTTAAAGGGCTGTTCCTAGGCCATTGTCCAATAATGAGGATGCCCAGTGTCCAAGAAATAAATTGAAGAAATCTTCTTCTGAATTGGGACCGAAGGATCTTCTGGGACAAGTGGAACACCTAATGACTCTCGTAGATTAGTATTCATTGTGGTATCTTTTAAAAATCCCTAACTTAACTGAGATATCAGTTGGTAGAATGAGTTCTGAGAATTGTATGACATAGTGACACGTAATGTGTTACGGTACAATTTTGACTTGTTTGTGATTAATGAAAAGACTACCTTTGATTGCTAAATTCTACATGTATCGATGTTATCTATCTTTTCTTGCTACATCCTAATGCTCGCATTAGTGATGCAACCATTGAACAAGTACTCATATCAAATTGAGTTACTTTGTGGACTATTCTTTTGAGTGCCATCGAGGTCATGAACCTCGTGATTATTTGGCTAAAGCTCATTCCCTATCATATTGTAGTTAAGATCTTGGTGAACAACTCTTCATCACTCTTTTGCAGATCACACATTGTTTTTATAAAGATAAAACGGTATCCTTTGAGAAAATTTAATTTTTATCACTATAAGGATTATTTAAAGTGAGATTTATAAGTGATTGTTATCGAAATGAAGTTGTTTATAAAACACCTTGGAAAACATAATTGTTTTCATAACAAGGAAAATCTTTGTAAATTTTTTCTTGATTCTTATTAAGCATGAAAATATTTTTATTATAAACATGATGATAACATTTTGACGAACTGAGTATTGCATCGTTGATCTTGAAATTGTATACAGTTGCGCGCCTACATACATTTGGAATGGACTATGCAAGGCTGATTAGTAGTCACCATAAAACTAATGAATAAACACTACATTTTCTTTGAAGATTGTGAAAGAATAAATTTTATGAGATCTGCAAGAAGTGAAAAATAGGGACATAATGTTAGGGACACCTACATATGTGCCTGTAGCATCTATTCTTCTGAGTTGAATTTACTCATCTGTGGAAATTGTCTTATTTGAAAATTGACAATTCTTTCTTATCCAATTCTTCCGTAGTGAGATTCTTAGGAAAAGTATATGATTACCGAGTGTTGATACCCGACTGGATGTATTAACGTTCTTATCATTTCTTATGATTTGATTTCATTTGAATGACCTGGGTAACGATCCGAGGAGCTTTCGAATGCGTACTCAAATTATGAAAACATGGGATATATTCATATTCGTTAAATGTTTTCGTCTATATCTGTTTGAAATTCTCTCGCATATATTATGCGTTGACCTTACTCTTTTAGTGGTAGTTGTGTCTCCATATATCCTTGAATTTGTGAAGGATTATGAATTATTATTAGTCTTTTGAGAAGTTCACATCTTATCGACGGTAATAAAACTGGAAAGTTGATAGTGCCAGTAGAATAGATTGATTGATTATGACATGACGACATTGTCTTAATTGATGGGAACTTGAATTGAATTCCCCTAAATGATAAGATGTTGATTATCGAAAGTGATCTAAATAATTCTTGATGGATGCCCGTATCCTGTATTTAGACTTAAAATTTATACCATGAATGGTTGTGAACTAGTTATAGATATTGTAATCTAGAAGAACCTAATATGAATTAATTAAAAGATGTTTATCTTATCTTAAACTTTAGGAAGTATTTGTTGGTGAATTACCTAGACTTTCACCATTAAGGCAAGTTGAAATTGGTATTGACTATATTCTCGGTGTTGCACCTATGGCATGTGCACTGTACGTCAACACCATCTGAATTTAAGGAATTACCGTACAACTGAGAGAGTTGTCGGAGAAAGATTTTATTATACCAAGCCTGTCATCACGAAGAGCTATGGTGTTATCATTCCTTATATTTATAGATTACTGTGACTGAGTAAATTGACAATCGAAAACGATATCCATAACTCGAAATGGAAGATTTGTTCGATCATCTACAAGGTTCTAGCGTATGTTTTAAAGATTTGATCCACGACATGGTTATTATCAACTTCGCGTCCGCGAAAAAGATTATCTATTCCAATCACTACATCCGGTACTTGTAATGAACATTACGAGTTTCATGTTATGTCGTTTGAATTGACTAATACACATGTAGCATTCATAAATTTGGTGAATCACGTGTATAGGCTGTAATTTGATAAATTCATGCTTGAGATCATTAAGGACCAATTGTTTGTATATAAGAATAATAATGAGTTAATAATTAGTTATAAATTGCCCTGAATTGGCTAAACAATGAAAACCTATACCTTAAATATTTAACATGTGATTAAGGACTTAATCCTTTATATGATTTAACCGTGTGATTAATAAATAATGGAAGCTATATTGACTTTTCAAAGATTAGAACCATTAACGCTTAGGGATTAAAAACTTAATCCTTTACATAAAATGACCGTTGGATTAATAATGGTAAGATGTATGCATATAGACTCTTAAAAAAAAATTAAGAGCCCTTTTAAGACTTTGGGTTTTACTAAAAAGAAAGTGCGAATATATTTTGACGAATGTTTTAACAAAGGATTTTAAGGGATTATTCCCTTATACACAAACCATTTAACTAAACTTCTGTTTAGGGGTAAATGTTTGTGTATACTTCTAGACAACCTAAGAAGAATTTAGGAAACTATATAACTTATTACTTGAAATTGAAACGAAAATTTTGCTTTTCAACTAAGAAAACTTTGACCAAAGTATAAACAAAGGTTTTTCGAACATTTACGGATCTTATTAAATATTTTCGATAAATCAACAAAAATCTTGTTAATTAAATTCAAATTTATTTTTGAACATTTTATATAATTGGTCGAACTAGGAAATTTAAAATTTTACGTTTACGTATCATAAAAATTTAGATATCTAACCTTTAATTACTTGTAATACTTATTGACGCTTAAAACGTCGGATTAAGAAAAACTGATAAAAATGATAGATGAGACGAAACTAAAACAGAGAAAATGTGAAGAAATGATTTTTGAATAAATACGGACATGATAACAATTTCATCAGGAAGGTGAACGTAATTACTGACGCATAATATAGAAAGAATATCTGAGTAAATTGTGGACATGATAATTACATCATCATGAGAAGTGAATATAGATACTGACATATTATATAAAAAGGATAAGGAACCAATTTGGATATATTCCTTAATAATGAAGGTGCAAAATAAATTGTTGAACAATGTAAAATAGACGATGATTGTGAAAAGGATAATATAGATAATAAAAGTGGTTCGCGGCTAATGTGAACCATTAGAATTGAGAAGCCGATAGCGTTAAATATTTTAAAGACCACTTGTGATTGTCTAAATATGGAGATTGTGAGATGTAGTTAAATTGGAAATCTTGTAAGTATAAGTATTATATGTATGTCATTTTTTACTAAAAGTATCTTTGTCTGAAGAAGTTGTACTAATGGCAATTATGAAGGCAGACATCGCCTCATACATTAGTAAACGTCTAGCTATTGCAAAGGTCATCATCTGAATTTGATTCGATTTGGGTCATCGTCGACAGACTAACCAAATCTGCTAATATCATTCCCGTTAATGATAAATGCAAAAGAGTTATGTAAACATAGTGTGCCTGTATCGAACATCTTTATCAAGATCCTCGCTTCGCATCGAATTTCTAGAGATTTGCTCAGAAATCATTGAGAACGAACCTTGATGAGAGTGCTATATACCACCCCAAATCGAAGGGACGAGGTAAAGTAACGATGCAAAGTAATATAAGTGCTGTTTTATGTTTAAATGATTGACCTTTGGAAATAAACCGTATAATCGCTTTCCTTTGGTAAGATTATCATTGATGATTATCGTATTAGGATCGAGGTCGAATCTTGTTAAGATTTAGAAATTAGAGCATCTGTGAGCAGGAGTTGAGATGAAGACACCCGACATACACCCACTGTGAGTTGGACATGTCTTTTAGGTATAAGGTTTCCTATGATGGCGAACCTAACCTTACAAAATGCCCGACCCGCGAAATCTGAAATGAGTTTTGAAATTAAGATCTGATTATTGACTGCCAATAGAGGGCAAGAGGATATGTGAATGTGAAATGTAGATCTTGAAGTGCCAAATGGGTAGCGAAGTTATGCCACAATTTTTAAACTTGGAAAAATGAATTCATGATCTGACAAAGCATGGGATATAAGTCCCCGTTGTATGGGACCGTTGAGATGATGTAAAAGTTGGGATTGAAAGACATATAAGCTGGATCTACCCTAGGACTTCAACGACTGCGTGAATTATGTTTCGTATATCGAACTTGATGGAATATCTATCAAGTGAAAATCTGATTGTTCTTTGTAAAGCTTAGGTCGGCGAAAAGTTGCATTCATCAAAAACCCGTGAACATCATGGATAGAGAAAGTAAGTCAACATGTAGCCTGATCTTATTCCCGTAGTTATGTTTGATGAAACTCGCGTATTATAATGGATTACACTTGTGAGAAAAGACCGAGTGTGGAGGAAATACCCACATGGATTTAACTCTATAAGAAGCGAGTAGTAAGGTAAGATGATCTTTGAGGACAAAGATCCTGTTTAGGGGTAAATGCTGTGACAATCCGTCAATATATGGTTGATATTTTATTCTTGAATATTATTTAAAAACATTATTTTAATGTTACAATATGAACTCACATATTTTTGGGAAGAAATTTGGATTTACGTCTTGGAGTAGCATCGACTACGTCTAAACCGGAGGATTCAACGTTACGTGCTTACGTTTACATACACCGTCTTTGGTGACAGTCCGACATTTCAGAAAATAAATTTATCCGTGAATATTATTTTGGAAGTTTAAATTTGTGTTGGTTCATAAACACACAAATTTACGAGAAGAGATTAGGACTTATGATTTTAATTTAACGTCCTTTACGACTAAACCGGAAACCTTAGGATTACGTATTTACGTTTTCGAACTCCGTTTTTGATGAGACAATTTTTATTGGATTCGTTTTGTGACGTTGATTCATAATTTATAAAAACGTTTTTTGTAAAACGACCCGAGGGCACGCAAATCGAGGAAACTAGAATCGAGGAGTACCCGTAAATAAATGGGGATGAGACAAGTGGGACACTTGTCCCGCCCCCATCAAAACCGGCCATATAAGCTAGTTACACCATGAGGTGTCAAAACCTCATAAATAAATTCTACACTTGTCTTAGCTTATACTTTAAGCTTCCACTACACATCAAAATCATTAGCTAACACAAATCCAATCATTCCACACATGCAATACCACACACATTTTCTCTCTTCACCTCATATTTGTCGTCCCATTTTTCACCACAAACCACCATCACTTGATCAAAATTAACCATGAAATCTCTTGTTATTTACATACATGTTGAAGCCCTTTTGAAGCTCTCTTGAATGGTGGTGATTATAACATCCATGGAGGAGTTTCCTTGGTGTCTTGAGGCTTATTTTCCACAAGGTATTTATGAAGAATGGTGGTCTTGAGATGGTCTTGGTGCATCACAAGTTTCTCCATCAAAATCCATGTTTTGATCAACCTACATCATCATGGTGGTATAAAGATTGTCCTCCTCATCTTCTTGTTATTTTGATTATGTAAACATGTATTTTATTTCCTATTGTATATGTATATGATGATTATATGATGATAAAAATGTTATGTGGGGATTTGGTGTTGATAAACATGATTAAAAAGGTGAAAAACTATAAAGAACAAGGCTAAAATCTTGCTTAAAAGTGATGGCTGTATAAAACAGTAAAGAAACAGGTCATGGACTGATAAAATGATGAAGTAGAATCCATTTACAGTAAGCTATATGTCTTGTACACATGTGAGAGTTGGCCATGCAATGGAATCAAAATAATGAGTGAGATATGATCAAAACAAGTTAGGTGGTCTAATCTGAATAAGCAGTTTTGTAGGGACTGTTAAGGCACGATAAACTTAAAATGGGCAGTATCTATAACTAAGTTAAATGTAGCACATAATATGAAGAACATGTCACCCAAAAATGAGCTTCTAATTCATTATATAACTCTAGATATGGTAAAAATGGTGGACATGAAGATAAAAATCAGATTTTTGGAAATAATGTTTATTATTATTATATAAGCACTCACATTTTAATGTATAAAATGTAAAAATAAAAACCCACTAACTTATAAAACTTATTTATATAAATATATAAAAGGTTAATTAAATGGATAAATTATATAAATGGTGGTGAAATAATATTTATAAGTAATAAAAACTATAAACTTGATTTTTACGACTTTTTCGGCTATCGCCGTAAAATTTACGTTTTTCGCCAAATAAAACTTAGACGACCAAACCCGTCTAATGTAAAGTTTATAAAAGTCATATACTGATATATAAGTATCTAATACAAGTAAAAACCGATAAAACCCGAACTATAAGAAATACGGACATTTACGAGCTAATTAAGCATATTGGACTAATAATCGGACTAAATAAGATAAAAACTTGTAAAAAGAACTTATTGGGCTTAACCCATTTGGGCCCAACATGGAAAGTATACATACTGATAAAATAAGTATAACAAGGATTAAAACAAGCTAAAGAACTTATAATAAGCTTATAGGACTTAAAACGTGTAAATAAGTAAAACTAGTAAACTAGTATAAAAATTATCGACATATAACACTAAAATGAGTAAACAAGAATAAGTAAACCCACTTGATCATCATATATATATATAATCATCATATGTACACATAATTGTTATTTTTATAAAGTCATTAGACATGAGTCTAAGACGAGTATTATTTGTCTAGGTTTCCGTGATTGAAGCACGTACCGTACATCCAAATCACCGATAATCGCCTTCCTACATCAACGTGAGTTCATAGCCTCGCACTCTTTTAAATGTTTTTATGAAATATTTTATAAACCCGCGAGGGAGATAACATGTTAGTTTTTATAAAATTAGGACACAATTTGTCCCGATTGTTTGTTTATTGATTTGGACCCGAATGATTAAATGACCCGATTGTATGACCCGATGAATGATTAAAGGACCCGATAGATGAAATTAAATGGATTATTAAAGTTAGTTTATGTCACTAAAAGTCCCATTAGCATGAATTGTGAACTACCGGGATTTGGTAGACGCTTGTGCATATAATAGTACTATTTGGGGACGATCACCCCAGTTCGCGCCTTGACGGTTGATCCCCGTCGTGCCACATTGATTGGTAAGCGAATTTATGTATGAGAAGATTTCCATAGCGTGACCTTTGTGACGACATTCTACTTTAGATGGGCAAATTGAGTATCGGGTTAGCTACCCGTTGTTGGTTTAGTAAGGTAACAATGTCATGCGGCTTATAATAATCCAAAACTAACGAAATACTACTAGATGCTCCGAATTATGATGTATTGCCTGACTAGCAATACAGGGTCATACTATTGATATTATGTTTGTGTTTTGGTTTTCATAACCATATTCATATAACGGTTTTTATTTCCATACAACGTCATAAGACGTATTGTACGATGTTTTTACGACATTTGCTCGTATAATGATTTTAAGGAAAATGCCTATATTATGATTTTCGACAATGATTTGTATAAAATGACTTTGGCTATTTTATGGCCTATCAAAAATGATTTGTACAAAATGATTTTCAGTAATACTTTTATACTGATATTATATTGATGAAATTTATTAAAACTCTATGAATTCACTCGGCGTTATCGCTGACCTTTTCTTTTAACATGTTTTATCTCAGGTACTTGAAGGTAATTCTCGGGAAGACGACAAGAATTCATGGCCCGCACTTAAACAAAAATTTTCCATTCAAATACTTTGTAAAACTTTGTATGAAATAATATGACTTGGGACCGATGTAACTTTGATATTTATGAATGGAAATGCTTTATTAATAAACGACGCGATTTTTATGCGTTGTCTATGATGTGAGTAATGTGCTATCCCGTAACACCAACGAGTCTTCCGCTGTACTGAGTTGTATAAATTTGGGGGTGTTACAGTTTGGTACCAGAGCTCTCGTTATAGAGAACGAAAGATTTTTAAAACCAAGGTTTTGAACAAAACATTTCAAAATCTTTTAACTATAAACATTTTTCTAAAAATGTTTAAAAATCTTTTGACTATAACGGTGCCGAAGAATTCCCGAGTTACCGACAAGACCAGACTGAGAAGTGTTATTTTAATATATATAACTTGGATTATATATATATGATGTAATTTTATTACATGATTGTTTGATGACTATTTTGATATTTATACGAGGTATTTATACGACGTTGATTGTCACAAGAAACCCTAAATCCCCTTGTAAATTGATCGAAGCTATTCTCGTAGGAATTCTAGCTATCCTAGATCTAAACCAAGTTGTGGATATTTATGATCCCAACAAATGATTGATATTCGTAGAAATGTAGATAGTAGTTGATTGTGATATTGAAGAAGAATTGGCGAGATTAAATCTGATATCGATGTCATGACGATCTTTCCTTATAGAGTGGAGTTTGACAAAACATTACCACCTAGAAAGATGTCATCTGATTCGTTGTTACCCAATTCTTAAATTGAAATCGAAAGGGTGAATGTTGCACTTGAGGCTGTCATTGGAACCATTACCCAAAAGCCTCATGCCACTAATACCTTTCCGAGAAGTCTAGTTGAATGCTCAAGTCATTTCATACTAGTGACTTATTTGATAATTGTTCTTATAAGAGATATAGGATTGGAAATTAAGTATTGATTCACATCGAGCCTTTGTTGCCATTTTAAGGTTTAAGAATAAGGTTGAAAGTATTGGAAAATGAGGTAGGATATCGAATTGAGTATAAATTGGTTGAAACTTGAATAAAGTAAGAATTTAACTTGTATGGAATATGAAATTGATTAAGAGGAAGTCATTAAGTTTTGTGATTGAATTATAAGGTTTTAATTGATTATAGGTTTGTGTTAAAGGGCTGTTCCTAGGCCATTGTCCAATAATGAGGATGCCCAGTGTCCAAGAAATAAATTGAAGAAATCTTCTTCTGAATTGGGACCGAAGGATCTTCTGGGACAAGTGGAACACCTAATGACTCTCGTAGATTAGTATTCATTGTGGTATCTTTTAAAAATCCCTAACTTAACTGAGATATCAGTTGGTAGAATGAGTTCTGAGAATTGTATGACATAGTGACACGTAATGTGTTACGGTACAATTTTGACTTGTTTGTGATTAATGAAAAGACTACCTTTGATTGCTAAATTCTACATGTATCGATGTTATCTATCTTTTCTTGCTACATCCTAATGCTCGCATTAGTGATGCAACCATTGAACAAGTACTCATATCAAATTGAGTTACTTTGTGGACTATTCTTTTGAGTGCCATCGAGGTCATGAACCTCGTGATTATTTGGCTAAAGCTCATTCCCTATCATATTGTAGTTAAGATCTTGGTGAACAACTCTTCATCACTCTTTTGCAGATCACACATTGTTTTTATAAAGATAAAACGGTATCCTTTGAGAAAATTTAATTTTTATCACTATAAGGATTATTTAAAGTGAGATTTATAAGTGATTGTTATCGAAATGAAGTTGTTTATAAAACACCTTGGAAAACATAATTGTTTTCATAACAAGGAAAATCTTTGTAAATTTTTTCTTGATTCTTATTAAGCATGAAAATATTTTTATTATAAACATGATGATAACATTTTGACGAACTGAGTATTGCATCGTTGATCTTGAAATTGTATACAGTTGCGCGCCTACATACATTTGGAATGGACTATGCAAGGCTGATTAGTAGTCACCATAAAACTAATGAATAAACACTACATTTTCTTTGAAGATTGTGAAAGAATAAATTTTATGAGATCTGCAAGAAGTGAAAAATAGGGACATAATGTTAGGGACACCTACATATGTGCCTGTAGCATCTATTCTTCTGAGTTGAATTTACTCATCTGTGGAAATTGTCTTATTTGAAAATTGACAATTCTTTCTTATCCAATTCTTCCGTAGTGAGATTCTTAGGAAAAGTATATGATTACCGAGTGTTGATACCCGACTGGATGTATTAACGTTCTTATCATTTCTTATGATTTGATTTCATTTGAATGACCTGGGTAACGATCCGAGGAGCTTTCGAATGCGTACTCAAATTATGAAAACATGGGATATATTCATATTCGTTAAATGTTTTCGTCTATATCTGTTTGAAATTCTCTCGCATATATTATGCGTTGACCTTACTCTTTTAGTGGTAGTTGTGTCTCCATATATCCTTGAATTTGTGAAGGATTATGAATTATTATTAGTCTTTTGAGAAGTTCACATCTTATCGACGGTAATAAAACTGGAAAGTTGATAGTGCCAGTAGAATAGATTGATTGATTATGACATGACGACATTGTCTTAATTGATGGGAACTTGAATTGAATTCCCCTAAATGATAAGATGTTGATTATCGAAAGTGATCTAAATAATTCTTGATGGATGCCCGTATCCTGTATTTAGACTTAAAATTTATACCATGAATGGTTGTGAACTAGTTATAGATATTGTAATCTAGAAGAACCTAATATGAATTAATTAAAAGATGTTTATCTTATCTTAAACTTTAGGAAGTATTTGTTGGTGAATTACCTAGACTTTCACCATTAAGGCAAGTTGAAATTGGTATTGACTATATTCTCGGTGTTGCACCTATGGCATGTGCACTGTACGTCAACACCATCTGAATTTAAGGAATTACCGTACAACTGAGAGAGTTGTCGGAGAAAGATTTTATTATACCAAGCCTGTCATCACGAAGAGCTATGGTGTTATCATTCCTTATATTTATAGATTACTGTGACTGAGTAAATTGACAATCGAAAACGATATCCATAACTCGAAATGGAAGATTTGTTCGATCATCTACAAGGTTCTAGCGTATGTTTTAAAGATTTGATCCACGACATGGTTATTATCAACTTCGCGTCCGCGAAAAAGATTATCTATTCCAATCACTACATCCGGTACTTGTAATGAACATTACGAGTTTCATGTTATGTCGTTTGAATTGACTAATACACATGTAGCATTCATAAATTTGGTGAATCACGTGTATAGGCTGTAATTTGATAAATTCATGCTTGAGATCATTAAGGACCAATTGTTTGTATATAAGAATAATAATGAGTTAATAATTAGTTATAAATTGCCCTGAATTGGCTAAACAATGAAAACCTATACCTTAAATATTTAACATGTGATTAAGGACTTAATCCTTTATATGATTTAACCGTGTGATTAATAAATAATGGAAGCTATATTGACTTTTCAAAGATTAGAACCATTAACGCTTAGGGATTAAAAACTTAATCCTTTACATAAAATGACCGTTGGATTAATAATGGTAAGATGTATGCATATAGACTCTTAAAAAAAAATTAAGAGCCCTTTTAAGACTTTGGGTTTTACTAAAAAGAAAGTGCGAATATATTTTGACGAATGTTTTAACAAAGGATTTTAAGGGATTATTCCCTTATACACAAACCATTTAACTAAACTTCTGTTTAGGGGTAAATGTTTGTGTATACTTCTAGACAACCTAAGAAGAATTTAGGAAACTATATAACTTATTACTTGAAATTGAAACGAAAATTTTGCTTTTCAACTAAGAAAACTTTGACCAAAGTATAAACAAAGGTTTTTCGAACATTTACGGATCTTATTAAATATTTTCGATAAATCAACAAAAATCTTGTTAATTAAATTCAAATTTATTTTTGAACATTTTATATAATTGGTCGAACTAGGAAATTTAAAATTTTACGTTTACGTATCATAAAAATTTAGATATCTAACCTTTAATTACTTGTAATACTTATTGACGCTTAAAACGTCGGATTAAGAAAAACTGATAAAAATGATAGATGAGACGAAACTAAAACAGAGAAAATGTGAAGAAATGATTTTTGAATAAATACGGACATGATAACAATTTCATCAGGAAGGTGAACGTAATTACTGACGCATAATATAGAAAGAATATCTGAGTAAATTGTGGACATGATAATTACATCATCATGAGAAGTGAATATAGATACTGACATATTATATAAAAAGGATAAGGAACCAATTTGGATATATTCCTTAATAATGAAGGTGCAAAATAAATTGTTGAACAATGTAAAATAGACGATGATTGTGAAAAGGATAATATAGATAATAAAAGTGGTTCGCGGCTAATGTGAACCATTAGAATTGAGAAGCCGATAGCGTTAAATATTTTAAAGACCACTTGTGATTGTCTAAATATGGAGATTGTGAGATGTAGTTAAATTGGAAATCTTGTAAGTATAAGTATTATATGTATGTCATTTTTTACTAAAAGTATCTTTGTCTGAAGAAGTTGTACTAATGGCAATTATGAAGGCAGACATCGCCTCATACATTAGTAAACGTCTAGCTATTGCAAAGGTCATCATCTGAATTTGATTCGATTTGGGTCATCGTCGACAGACTAACCAAATCTGCTAATATCATTCCCGTTAATGATAAATGCAAAAGAGTTATGTAAACATAGTGTGCCTGTATCGAACATCTTTATCAAGATCCTCGCTTCGCATCGAATTTCTAGAGATTTGCTCAGAAATCATTGAGAACGAACCTTGATGAGAGTGCTATATACCACCCCAAATCGAAGGGACGAGGTAAAGTAACGATGCAAAGTAATATAAGTGCTGTTTTATGTTTAAATGATTGACCTTTGGAAATAAACCGTATAATCGCTTTCCTTTGGTAAGATTATCATTGATGATTATCGTATTAGGATCGAGGTCGAATCTTGTTAAGATTTAGAAATTAGAGCATCTGTGAGCAGGAGTTGAGATGAAGACACCCGACATACACCCACTGTGAGTTGGACATGTCTTTTAGGTATAAGGTTTCCTATGATGGCGAACCTAACCTTACAAAATGCCCGACCCGCGAAATCTGAAATGAGTTTTGAAATTAAGATCTGATTATTGACTGCCAATAGAGGGCAAGAGGATATGTGAATGTGAAATGTAGATCTTGAAGTGCCAAATGGGTAGCGAAGTTATGCCACAATTTTTAAACTTGGAAAAATGAATTCATGATCTGACAAAGCATGGGATATAAGTCCCCGTTGTATGGGACCGTTGAGATGATGTAAAAGTTGGGATTGAAAGACATATAAGCTGGATCTACCCTAGGACTTCAACGACTGCGTGAATTATGTTTCGTATATCGAACTTGATGGAATATCTATCAAGTGAAAATCTGATTGTTCTTTGTAAAGCTTAGGTCGGCGAAAAGTTGCATTCATCAAAAACCCGTGAACATCATGGATAGAGAAAGTAAGTCAACATGTAGCCTGATCTTATTCCCGTAGTTATGTTTGATGAAACTCGCGTATTATAATGGATTACACTTGTGAGAAAAGACCGAGTGTGGAGGAAATACCCACATGGATTTAACTCTATAAGAAGCGAGTAGTAAGGTAAGATGATCTTTGAGGACAAAGATCCTGTTTAGGGGTAAATGCTGTGACAATCCGTCAATATATGGTTGATATTTTATTCTTGAATATTATTTAAAAACATTATTTTAATGTTACAATATGAACTCACATATTTTTGGGAAGAAATTTGGATTTACGTCTTGGAGTAGCATCGACTACGTCTAAACCGGAGGATTCAACGTTACGTGCTTACGTTTACATACACCGTCTTTGGTGACAGTCCGACATTTCAGAAAATAAATTTATCCGTGAATATTATTTTGGAAGTTTAAATTTGTGTTGGTTCATAAACTCACAAATTTACGAGAAGAGATTAGGACTTATGATTTTAATTTAACGTCCTTTACGACTAAACCGGAAACCTTAGGATTACGTATTTACGTTTTCGAACTCCGTTTTTGATGAGACAATTTTTATTGGATTCGTTTTGTGACGTTGATTCATAATTTATAAAAACGTTTTTTGTAAAACGACCCGAGGGCACGCAAATCGAGGAAACTAGAATCGAGGAGTACCCGTAAATAAATGGGGATGAGACAAGTGGGACACTTGTCCCGCCCCCATCAAAACCGGCCATATAAGCTAGTTACACCATGAGGTGTCAAAACCTCATAAATAAATTCTACACTTGTCTTAGCTTATACTTTAAGCTTCCACTACACATCAAAACCATTAGCTAACACAAATCCAATCATTCCACACATGCAATACCACACACATTTTCTCTCTTCACCTCATATTTGTCGTCCCATTTTTCACCACAAACCACCATCACTTGATCAAAATTAACCATGAAATCTCTTGTTATTTACATACATGTTGAAGCCCTTTTGAAGCTCTCTTGAATGGTGGTGATTATAACATCCATGGAGGAGTTTCCTTGGTGTCTTGAGGCTGATTTTCCACAAGGTATTTATGAAGAATGGTGGTCTTGAGATGGTCTTGGTGCATCACAAGTTTCTCCATCAAAATCCATGTTTTGATCAACCTACATCATCATGGTGGTATAAAGATTGTCCTCCTCATCTTCTTGTTATTTTGATTATGTAAACATGTATTTTATTTCCTATTGTATATGTATATGATGATTATATGATGATAAAAATGTTATGTGGGGATTTGGTGTTGATAAACATGATTAAAAAGGTGAAAAACTATAAAGAACAAGGCTAAAATCTTGCTTAAAAGTGATGGCTGTATAAAACAGTAAAGAAACAGGTCATGGACTGATAAAATGATGAAGTAGAATCCATTTACAGTAAGCTATATGTCTTGTACACATGTGAGAGTTGGCCATGCAATGGAATCAAAATAATGAGTGAGATATGATCAAAACAAGTTAGGTGGTCTAATCTGAATAAGCAGTTTTGTAGGGACTGTTAAGGCACGATAAACTTAAAATGGGCAGTATCTATAACTAAGTTAAATGTAGCACATAATATGAAGAACATGTCACCCAAAAATGAGCTTCTAATTCATTATATAACTCTAGATATGGTAAAAATGGTGGACATGAAGATAAAAATCAGATTTTTGGAAATAATGTTTATTATTATTATATAAGCACTCACATTTTAATGTATAAAATGTAAAAATAAAAACCCACTAACTTATAAAACTTATTTATATAAATATATAAAAGGTTAATTAAATGGATAAATTATATAAATGGTGGTGAAATAATATTTATAAGTAATAAAAACTATAAACTTGATTTTTACGACTTTTTCGGCTATCGCCGTAAAATTTACGTTTTTCGCCAAATAAAACTTAGACGACCAAACCCGTCTAATGTAAAGTTTATAAAAGTCATATACTGATATATAAGTATCTAATACAAGTAAAAACCGATAAAACCCGAACTATAAGAAATACGGACATTTACGAGCTAATTAAGCATATTGGACTAATAATCGGACTAAATAAGATAAAAACTTGTAAAAAGAACTTATTGGGCTTAACCCATTTGGGCCCAACATGGAAAGTATACATACTGATAAAATAAGTATAACAAGGATTAAAACAAGCTAAAGAACTTATAATAAGCTTATAGGACTTAAAACGTGTAAATAAGTAAAACTAGTAAACTAGTATAAAAATTATCGACATATAACACTAAAATGAGTAAACAAGAATAAGTAAACCCACTTGATCATCATATATATATATATATAATCATCATATGTACACATAATTGTTATTTTTATAAAGTCATTGGACATGAGTCTAAGACGAGTATTATTTGTCTAGGTTTCCGTGATTGAAGCACGTACCGTACATCCAAATCGCCGATAATCGCCTTCCCACATCAACGTGAGTTCATAGCCTCGCACTCTTTTAAATGTTTTTATGAAATATTTTATAACCCCGCGAGGAAGATAACATGTTAGTTTTTATAAAATTAGGACACCATTTGTCCCGATTGTTTGTTTATTGATTTGGACCCGAATGATTGAATGACCCGATTGTATGACCCGATGAATGATTAAAGGACCCGATAGATGAAATTAAATGGATTATTAAAGTTAGGTTATGTCACTAAAAGTCCCATTAGCATGAATTGTGAACTACCGGGATTTGGTAGATGCTTGTGCATATAATAGTACTATTTGGGGACGATCACCCCAGTTCGCGCCTTGACGGTTGATCCCCGTCGTGCCACATTGATTGGTAAGCGAATTTATGTATGAGAAGATTTCTATAGCGTGACCTTTGTGACGACACGCTACTTTAGATGGGCAAATTGAGTATCGGGTTAGCTACCCGTTGTTGTTTTAGTAAGGTAACAATGTCATGCGGCTTATAATAATCCAAAACTAACGAAATACTACTAGACGCTCCGAATTACGATGTATTGCCTGACTAGCAATATATGGTCATACTATTGATATTATGTTTGTGTTTTTGGTTTTCATAACCATATTCATATAACGGTTTTTATTTCCATACAACGTCATAAGACGTATTGTACGATGTTTTTACGACATTGGCTCGTATAATGATTTTAAGGCAAATGCCTATATTATGATTTTCGACAATGATTTGTATAAAATGACTTTGGCTATTTTATGGCCTATCAAAAATGATTTGTACAAAATGATTTTCAGTAATACTTTTATACTGATATTATATTGATGGAATTTATTAAACTCTATGAATTCACTCGGCGTTATCGCTGACCTTTTCTTTTAACATGTTTTATCTCAGGTACTTGAAGGTAATTCTCGGGAAGACGACAAGAATTCATGGCCTGCACTTAAACAAAAATTTTCCATTCAAATACTTTGTAAAACTTTGTATGAAATAATATGACTTGGGACCGATGTAACTTTGATATTTATGAATGGAAATGCTTTATTAATAAACGACGCGATTTTTATGCGTTGTCTATGATGTGAGTAATGTGCTATCCCGTAACACCAACGAGTCTTCCGTTGTATTGAGTTGTATAAATTTGGGGGTGTTACAACCTAAAATGAGAGGAACTTGAGGATCCGTGGGAATATCGACAACGATAAAGTCTACGGGATAGTAGAACTTCCCCACTTTCACAAAAACGTCTTCCACCAATCCACATGCGGGAATCGTGGAATGGTCGGCCAACTCGATAGACATTAGTGAAGGAGTAAGATTAGGAAGATTGAGCGACTTGAAGATTGCAAGTGGCATCAAGTTAATGCTAGCACCAAGATCGGCCAAGGCACAGCATTCTTCCATATCTTGGATTGCACAAGGGATCAAAAATTTACCGGGATCACCGACTTTTTGAGGTATGCGATTAAGATAAACCGATGAACAACTAGACAATTGGTGCAATTTCTCCTTGTTGTTCAACATACTCTTAAAGTTAGCGGCAAATCGAGGCATCATGACCAAAGCATCTGCGAAACTCACATTAAAGTGCAAATCACGAAACATTTTCATAAAAAGCTCAAATTGGTAATTGTCGCGCTCTTGACGTTTCTCCTTTCTAAGTCTCGATGGATAGGGAAAAGGTGGTGTAGGTTGAGGCATAGTCATAGCCTTTGGAATCTCGGGTTCCAATGTTGGTAATGGGTCAACCGTAGGTGTGGCATGAGCGGTACTTCGTGGGATTATGACATGCTCCTCTTCGACCACCACCTCGGGTTCTTCCTCAATTGCTTCCTCCGTAGGAGCAATTGGTTGAGGAGTCGGTTCCTTAAGTGTCTTACCACTATGTGTGGTAATCACTTTCATCTCACCCTTAGGGTTTGATACGGTGTTGCTAGGAAGACTACTCGAAGACGGTTTACACATAATTGCCTCAAACATAGACGAGATTTTATCTTCAACCATGGATTGCCTCTTCTCGGCTTTAATCATTTCTTGTTTAATCTCATGTTGCCCTTGTTCCATTTTTTGTTGGTTTTGTTGTAACCTAGTTAAATTTCCTTCCATCTTGTTGGTGTGGATTTTAAGCTCATTAGCTAAATCATTTTTCAACTCTTCCTTCAAGTCGGTCTTAAACTCGGATCTTAGGTGTAAAACCCGCATGCTTTTACCATGAATAGTACCCTTAAGATCGTACGTACTAGATTTAAACTTTCCTAATATAGCATGATTACGATTACGTGTTAGGATTTTACGTATTACGTACGTGTTAGAACACGATAAGTATTTACTACGCACGAGCACGTAATAATTATTTGACAATAATTAATCACGAACATGCGATCATGAAATCATGAACGTAATTAAAACACGAACTATTATTAATTACGTATATATAATTATTACGAGCGTAATTAAATATATTAGATCACGATATTTACGTAACGAGAACACTTAAAACGCGAACACAAATAATCACGAATGTGTAACTTAACATCGAGACACGGAAAAAGGTACGGGTACCCCAAGTGGGGCCCCCTACCCGCGGCTACAAGGACAAATGGGCCAAGCCCATTTGTAAATTTTACTAAAAGGGTTAAATAATTTTACACTACTCATTTTTACATTTACAGAAGATTTTAGAAAAAACCTAAAACCCTCCTCTCTCTTCTCTTTTTGGCCGCCACCCTAAGAACACCACAAGGAGGTGGTTGTTGATCTTGGATCTTGGAATATTAGTTGGTGATCGTGTTTGTTCTTCGTCCTTTTGATCCACGAATTCGGTAAATCCTTTTTAAACCTTTTCTTTTGATTTGATCTTTTAATAAATCAAGAACATGTTATGTTTTTTACAAAAACCTAATAAATAAACATGGATCTAACATGAATTAAGGTTTAATTAAATCAAAAGTATGGTTTTAAAGGGTGTTTGTTTTAGCCGCGGCCTACACCGAACCCAAGGGGGGTTTCGGTTTGGCCATCCGACCACCACCAAGACCATATGGTCTCGGTTGGTGGGTGTGGGTCCCACGGCAGCACCAAGACACGGGGTACCCCGATTTGGTTCGGGGTACGATGTCGATTTTATGTCTGGTTCAAGGTTTTGATTCTAGATACGGTTCATGATGTTTTTTTTAGTTTTTATGTTTTATGATCTTATGTTAGAAATTAAATTAATAAAATGACATGATTAATTTAATAACATGACTTAGGTTATTTTAATTATTAATAATCATGAAATTAATTAACCTAAGTATTTTATATTTTAGACTTATAATTAATTAATTATTTAAAAACCATGATTATAATTAATTAATTAACATGACTTAGGTTATATTATTAATATATAATGATGCATGTTTTAACCTAAGTATTTAACTTTATTTAATTAAAAATATGTTATACTTTAATTAAATATTTTAACCTATAGTTTAATCTAATTACATGGAATAATTATTAAACTATACATTATATCATATGACTTAGAAAATAATCATGGAAACACTTAGGCTTATATACTTAGCTTATTTAACCAGCTTATTTCTAATTATGGAAACTTTCTATTTTTAGAAACTTAATTAAATAAGGCAACTAATCTATTTATGGAAACCTTCTATTTTTAGAAACTTATTTATTTCAGGCAGCTAATCTATTTATGGAAACTTATTTAATTAAGGCAGCTGATCTATTTATGGAAACTTTCTATTTTTAGAAACTTATCTATTTTAAGCAGTAAATCTATTTTTGGAAACTTTCTATTTTTGGAAACTTTCTATTTTTGGTAACTTTCTCTTTTTTTGGAAACTTTCTATTTTTGGAAACTTTCTATTTTTGGAAACTTTCTATTTTTGGAAACTTTCTATTTTAGGAAACCTGCTATTTTTGGAAAGTTACTTATTATTACACAGTAAGTATAATAACACATGAAATACCAGAAATACTTAATCAGATTAAACAGAATATTAGATAAACATGGTTTAAGGCTTAAAAATAGTAAAACATGGTAAGAACACATAAAATAAGCTAAGACATGACATAAAACCAGCTACGTATTTAGTAAGCAGATACTTATTCATGTATGTATTTATGTAGCACTAGTGATTCGGAAGTAGGATTTCTCTCAGTTCATCTTCTTCGTTTACTGGACATTAGGTACGGATTCCCGTCCTTTCAGTATGGACATTCTTTCCTTATTAGGATTCCCCGTATGCAGCCAACTGTTTTCCCGTAGTATAAGTTACGTGTTTGATTGCTTATGTTTAATTAAGAATACCTATAGCCATATACATGCATGACCAGTTTCACCTAGTTATGGAGGTACCATAACCATAACATTAGAGGCACTGATGTTATGACTTCACCACGGCGGAGTGATTGCTCTTGGCGTCCCTTCAGCTTTTAGCCATTTATATTATATTTATCATGTGGGCGTATGGGTGCATCCTAGTTACATGTTTTTAGTCAGGATTTCATGGTGAATGTGGTGTGTGCCTTGCATCCTTCACAAGGAGCTGATCCCTCCTACCCAAAAACCAGTATATTAAATTAGAGGCAGCCCCTCTAATTTTCATGATGAGGTCACCCCTCCAAGTATTCATGCACGGTGGATTTTCATGACCTATATTGGCTAATGGTAAAATTTGACAAATAGTTTTTATAAGATAAACATAAGACTTTCAAACTATAAAACAAGTTTTATCAAGACTTAAGTAGGTTACTCGGGACTTAGTTTTCTTCCGCTGTTATATGTTATATGCTTATCCTATTCATGCTTTATTGTACATCCGTGCACTGAGCGTATTTGCTCAGCCGTTTTCCTTTTCTATGTTCCCAAAACGGCAGGTACTCAGGGACGCTCGTAGACACTAAGAGTACGTGCATATGGACTGGAAGCTGTCTAGCCTTCTTTACTTTATGCATTTCTTTTCCTATGATACATTTGCTATGGACATTTTTTAGTGATGAGCTTTACTTTTGGACTACCGATGTTTGATTCCGGTATTTTCCTTTTATGGTCAAGTAATGTTTAGACATTTTTCCTTGTATGCTTTGATGACATGCCATAATTGCATGTGACACTTCCATTATCAAAATGGGGTGTTACAATTATGGTATCAGAGCCAAGGATTCGACCTGTAGGCTCTCAAATATGACCTGTGATTAGTGGGTAGTCACTACGGTCTTCCTAGAACTGACAGTTGTTTTCATGCATTCATCATTTTTAAGCATACATATACATGTCATTGTTGCAGATTTTTGACTAAGTAATGGTTGGTACAGGACTGGCCCTATTTAGTCGCATGTGTTTTATCGAAACTTTTAAATTTGGGACCGACCCATAGGCGTCCCCTCGCTATGTCTTTTGTTTTGGGTGAACTGACCAGAGGCGTTCACTCTCGAGCATACAAAAGTTTTCATAAAACTGCATCATGCATTCATACACAAAATTTTCTTGCATAAAATTTTTCTCGTGAAATTTTAGTATAAATTTTTTCATGTATATATATATATTATATGTTTTGATCTGTTTAATCATATGTTTTATGTTATACTGTCAGATGGTTCTCACACGCGAACAGGAGCAGCTCAATGCTGCAATTCAGGCTGCCATGCAAGCTTTGCTTCCTCAACTGAGGAATGACATCAGGGCTGAAGTTCAAGCTGCCAATAATCTGCAGCATAATCAGGCACCTCCTCCTCCTCCTCCAGTGACATTAGCAGTATGCCTGGAGAGATTCAACAAGCTCCGCCCTCGAGCTTTTGAGAAGACAAATAGCCCCAGCGATGCTGAAAGCTGGTTGGCACACATCGAGAAGATTTTCAACGCTATGGGCTGTGACCCCGCATACACGGCTAGGTTGGCATGCTATCGGTTCGAAGGCGATGTACTCAATTGGTGGTTAGCACTGATGTAGTCTGAAGGTGGTGACGAGTGGGTTGCTGGTTTGACTTGGCCTCAATTCAAGGACAGGGTGATGGAGCAGTTCTTTCCCAAGGCTGAGCAGGACAAGCTCAAGAGAGAGTACCATGGGATCCGACAAAGAGCTGGGGAGAATAGCAACGAGTTTATGCAGCGCTTTCTTCGCTTAGCTGGTTTCTTTGGTGCGGCAGCAGGTACTCCTGAAGAGCAGGCGCATCACTTTAGATGGGCTCTTCACACATCGGTCGCAAACAATCTAGTGTGTGCTACGTTCAACACTGTAGCACAAGTGGCCAATGCAGCACGTAAATTGGAGATGCTGTAGGAGAGAGATGAGTTCGGGGAAGCTGAAAGACCCGACAAGAGGTAAACCTTCGTATTCAAGCGGTGACCAATCCGTATACTTTCTATATGTCAATTATTCATCTCTTTAAATATATCTTTCAGGCAGAAAACTGGGGACCGGTCTCAGCCGGCTACTCAGCAGCAGCCTCATCAGCCCAAGGGAAACGGTCAGACTAACGACCGTTCTGCTACGGATAGGCGTGGCGGTAATGATAATTACCGTAACAACGCTGGGCACTCCAACAGCAGCAGGTCCTAATACTTACGCATTTCCTTATGATTTCATGTTATAACTCATATTCTGACACTTTAGCAAAACTTCTACCAGGAACCATGGAAATGGTAGGGACCAGAACCAGAGAGGTTCGCAGCCTAGCCGTCCAGCTATCACTAGTATTCAATCTTACGATTATCCGCTTTGTCCTTTGTACCCAATTACCATGTCTTATGTAAAATGTTTCATCAGGTTCCCAGCCAGCCAGAGCACCTGCTGGAGGATACACTCATCCTCTTTTCTCTACTTGCCACCGTAGGCACCCAGGACCATGTCGCCGTAATACTGACGCGTGCTTTAAGTGTGGTCTTCCTGGCCATATTATGAAGGATTGCCGTAAGGGCGAGATGGAGGGTACATCAGGACATGCTGATACCAAGCCGCCTCCTACTACCGGGCGTGTCTACACGACATCTCGAGACCAGACCAACAAGTCTACAGGTACCATCACTGGAATCTTGTATATGTATGGTCAAGCGGCATGTGTTCTTTTTGATACGGGTGCTACTCACTCGGTTATTTCTACTGCTTATGCTAAGAACATTAGGATGCTCCCCATGCCACTAGAAAATAGGCTTACTATTTCCACGCCTTTGAGGGACTTTGTATTAATCACCCATGTATACAAGAGTCTTCCCCTAGAATTTGACGATAAGGTTCGACCTGTCGACGCACTTCCGCTGGACATGAATGACTTCGACATGATTTTGGGCATGGATTGGCTATCCCAGCATCATGCTACCATAGACTGCCATTCATATCGAGTTATCTTCGGTGATGTTAATGCACCAGAGTACATTCATAATGAGTTCATACCCGGACGGTCTGTACAAATCATATTTACCCTGCAAGCGCGTGCACTACTGTCACATGGCTGCGAGGGTTATCTAGCTACGGTTCACGACATGGATGCTGAATCTCCATCAATTCAGGATCAACCTATAGTGTCGGAATTCCAAGATGTTTTTCTAGCAGAACTTCCGGGCATACCACCTGCACGAGAAGTGGAATTTAGTATCGAGCTGGTTCCAGGAGCTGAACCAATCTCCAAGGCTCCTTATCGCATGGCTCCCATAGAGCTGAAGGAGCTGAAGGATCAACTACAAGAACTTCTTGAACGAGGTTTCATTCGACTGAGCGCATCTCTATGGGGCGCACCGGTCTTGTTTGTTAAGAAGAAGGACGGCAGTATGCGTCTTTGTATAGACTATCGCGAGCTCAACAAGATTACCATTTGGAATAGATATCCACTGCCACGCATTGACGATCTGTTTGACCAACTCCAAGGGGCCAAACACTTCTCCAAGATTGATCTTAGGTCAGGCTATCATCAGCTACGGGTCAAGGAGCAGGACATCGCTAAGACTTCCTTTCGTACCCGTTATGGGCACTACGAGTTTGTAGTTATGCCATTTGGCCTGACAAATGCTCCAGCAGTGTTCATGGAATTGATGAACAGAATCTTCCATGAATTTATGGACATGTTCGTCATTGTCTTCATCGATGACATCCTGATTTTCTCAAAGTCCAAGGAGGAACACGAAGACCATCTTCGTACAGTACTACAGATTCTTCGCCAGAAGCAGCTGTATGCTAAATTCTCCAAGTGTGAGTTCTGGTTAGACAAGGTGGCATTCTTAGGTCACATTGTATCAGCAGAAGGAATCACTATGGATCCAGCAAAGGTTGAGGCCATTACTAAGTGGCCAAGGCCGACATCAGCGACGGAAGTCCGCAGTTTCTTAGGCTTAGCTGGCTATTACCGTAGGTTCGTGGAGAACATTTCCCGCCTAGCACTACCATTGACCAAACTGATGCGGAAAGGGGAGAAATTCGTCTGGACTGAAGATCGAGAGAAGTGCTTTGAAGACCGAAGCAGAAGCTAGTATCTGCACCTATTCTTACTCTACCATCTGGTACGGGTGGATTTCAAATCTACAGCGATGCATCAGGGAAGGGACTTGGCTGTGTTCTCATGCAACATGGGAAAGTGATCGCGTACGCTTCACGGCAGCTTAAGCCTTATGAAGAAAATTACCCCACGCATGACCTGGAACTTGCTGCAGTCGTGTTTGCATTGAAGATATGGAGGCAATACTTATATGGAGAATCATGTGACATTTTCACGGACCACAAGAGCTTGAAGTATATCTTCACTCAGCGTGAATTGAACATGAGGCAGAGGAGATGGTTAGAGCTGTTGAAGGATTATGATATTAATCTACAGTATCATCCCGGAAAGGCAAATGTAGTAGCAGATGCTCTTAGAAGGAAGTCCGGAATGATCAACAGCATTAAAATCGAAGAGGAAATCATCAGAGACTTGGAGCGACTAGACATCGAGATCATGGTACGTGGACAGCACGGTTACTGGGCTAATCTTAGAGTAGAACCCGAGTTACTATCTAAGATCAAGGCTCAGAAGGATGACGGAGAAATCTAGGCGATAGTACAGAATTTGGAGAAGCAGACAGAATTCAGAGTAGTGCAGATGGTATCGTATGGCAGGGCACGAGACTTTGTGTTCTTGATGACCAAGAACTCCAGGAAGCTTTGTTAGCTGAAGCTCATAGCTCCCCATTCTCTATACATCCTGGTTCGACTAAGATGTACCATGACATCAAGCAGTACTTTTGGTGGAGTGGTATGAAATAGGATGTGGCCACTTACGTCTCCAAATGTCTTACCTGCCAGCAGGTTAAGATCGAGCATCAGCGATCTGGCGGTCTCCTTCAACCTTTAGATATCCAAGAGTGGAAGTGGTACAAAATCACCATGGATTTTATTACTGGTCTTCCGCCTACCAAGAGGAAGCACGATGCAATTTGGGTTATCGTTGATCGACTTACCAAATCAGCTCATTTCTTACCGATCCGCAAGGAAGATCCGGTAAGTAAACTCACAGATACATACAGAAGAGAGATCATGAGACTCCACGGTGCACCATCCAGCATGTCTCAGACAGAGATCCTCGATTCACTTCGTGCTTTTGGAAAAGTCTATAGAAAGCTTGGGGTACACAACTTAAGCTTAGCACGGCTTTTCATCCTCAAACGGACGGACAGTCGGAGCGAACCATTCAGACATTGGAAGATATGTTGAGGTCATGTGCGTTGGAATGGACGGGTGATTGGGACGATTACATCTGTTTGGTGGAATTTGCATACAACAACAGTTAGCACGCAAGTATCAAGTGTGCTCCATTTGAGATGTTGTATGGCAGAAAGTGTCGCGCCCCAATCTGCTGGGATCAGGTTGGTGAGCGAACACTTGAAGGACTGGAAATCATAGAGATGACCAATGAGAAGATCGCAGTAGCTAAGCAGAAAATTCAGGAGGCACGGTCACGTCAGAAGAGTTACACCGATAAGCATCGTAGGGATATACACTTTAACGTAGGAGATCACGTCTTCCTTAAGGTTTCACCGGCACGTGGTGTTAGACGCTTCGGGATTAAAGGGAAGCTCAGTCCTCGTTTCATCGGACCGTTTGATATCATTGAACGAGTCGGTGAAGTATCTTACCGATTGGCGTTACCTCCGCAGTTTTCGCATGTGCACAATGTGTTTCATGTGTCCTTACTCAGATGGTACCAGTATCATCCCCTTCACATGGTTCAGTATCCACTGGAACAGATACGTGAAGATCTCACTTTTATAGAAGAACCCGAACGAGTTCTTGACAGACAAGAACGAGTCATGAGAAAGAAGACGATTCCATTCGTCAAAATTCTATGGAGGGATCATACCGAGCGGGAAGCCACTTGGGAAACAGAGGAGTCTATCCGGGCTTCTTACCCTCATTTCATATTTTGAATTCTGGTATGTTCTACTTTTCCAGTTTACTTTATCTATAATTCGGGGACGAATTATTCTTTTTAGGGGTAAGAGTTGTAAAACCCGCATGCTTTTACCATGAATAGTACCCTTAAGATCGTACGTACTAGATTTAAACTTTCCTAATATAGCATGATTACGATTACGTGTTAGGATTTTACGTATTACGTACGTGTTAGAACACGATAAGTATTTACTACGCACGAGCACGTAATAATTATTTGACAATAATTAATCACGAACATGCGATCATGAAATCATGAACGTAATTAAAACACGAACTATTATTAATTACGTATATATAATTATTACGAGCGTAATTAAATAAATTAGATCACGATATTTACGTAACGAGAACACTTAAAACGTGAACACAAATAATCACGAATGTGTAACTTAACATCAAGACACGAAAAAAGGTACGGGTACCCCAAGTGGGGCCCCCCTACCCGCGGCTACAAGGACAAATGGGCAAAGCCCATTTGTAAATTTTACTAAAAGGGTTAAATAATTTTACACTACTCATTTTTACATTTATAGAAGATTTTAGAAAAAACCTAAAACCCTCCTCTCTCTTCTCTTTTTGGCCGCCACCCTAAGAACACCACAAGGAGGTGGTTGTTGATCTTGGATCTTGGAATATTAGTTGGTGATCGTGTTTGTTCTTCGTCCTTTTGATCCACGAATTCGGTAAATCCTTTTTAAACCTTTTCTTTTGATTTGATCTTTTAACAAATCAACAACATGTTATGTTTTTTACAAAAACCTAATAAATAACCTAGATCTAACATGAATTAAGGTTTAATTAAATCAAAAGTATGGTTTTAAGGGGTGTTTGTTTTAGCCGCGGCCTACACCGAACCCAAGGGGGGTTTCGGTTTGGCCATCCGACCACCACCAAGACCATATGGTCTCGGTTGGTGGGTGTGGGTCCCACGGCAGCATCAAGACACGGGGTACCCCGATTTGGTTCGGGGTACAATGTCGATTTCATGTCCGGTTCAAGGTTTTGATTCTAGATCCGGTTCATGGTGTATGTTTAGTTTTTATGTTTTATGATCTTATGTTAAAAATTAAATTAATAAAATGACATGATTAATTTAATAACATGACTCAGGTTATTTTAATTATTAATAATCATGAAATTAATTAACCTAAGTATTTTATTTTTTAGACTTATAATTAATTAATTATTTAAAAACCATGATTATAATTAATTAATTAACATGACTTAGGTTATATTATTAATATATAATAATGCATGTTTTAACCTAAGTATTTAACTTTATTTAATTAAAAACATGTTATACTTTAATTAAATATTTTAACCTATAGTTTAATCTAATTACATGGAATAATTATTAAACTATACATTATATCATATGACTTAGAAAATAATCATGGAAACACTTAGGCTTATATACTTAGCTTATTTAACCAGCTTATTTCTAATTATGGAAACTTTCTATTTTTAGAAACTTAACTAAATAAGGTAGCTAATCTATTTATGGAAACCTTCTATTTTAAGAAACTTATTTATTTCAGGCAGCTAATCTATTTATGGAAACTTATTTAATTAAGGCAGCTGATCTGTTTATGGAAACTTTCTATTTTTAGAAACTTATCTAATTTAAGCAGTAAATCCATTTTTGGAAACTTTCTATTTTTGGAAACTTTCTATTTTTGGAAACTTTCTATTTTTGGAAACTTCCTATTTTTGGAAACTTTCTATTTTTGGTAACTTTCTATTTTTTTGGAAACTTTCTATTTTTGGAAACTTTCTATTTTTGGAAACTTTCTATTTTTGGAAACTTTCTATTTTAGGAAACCTGCTATTTTTGGAAAGTTACTTATTATTACACAGTAAGTATAATAACACATGAAATACCAGAAATACTTAATCAGATTAAACAGAATATAAGATAAACATGGTTTAAGGCTTAAAAACAGTAAAACATGGTAAGAACACATAAAATAAGCTAAGACATGACATAAAACCATCTACGTATTTAGTAAGCAGATACTTATTCATGTATGTATTTATGTAGCACTAGTGATTCGGAAGTAGGATTTCTCTCAGTTCATCTTCTTCGTTCACTAGACATAAGGTATGGATTCTCGACCTTTCAGTATGAACATTCTTTCCTTATTAGGATTCCCCGTATGCAGCCAACTGTTTTCCCGTAGTATAAGTTACGTGTTTGATTGCTTATGTTTAATTAAGAGTACCTATAGCCATATACATGCATGACCAGTTTCACCTAGTTATGGAGGTACCTTAACCATAACATTAGAGGCACTGATGTTATGACTTCACCACGGCGGAGTGATTGCTCGTAGCGTCCCTTCAGCTTTTGGCCATTTATATTATATTTATCATGTGGGGCGTATGGGTGCATCCTAGTTACATGTTTTTAGTCAGGATTTCATGGTGAATGTGGTGTGTGCCTTGCATCCTTCACAAGGAGCTGATCCCTCCTACCCAAAAACCAGTATATTAAATTAGAGGCAACCCCTCTAATTTGCATGATGAGGTCACCCCTCCAAGTATTCATGCACGGTGGATTTTCATGACCTATATTGGCTAATGGTAAAATTTGACAAACAGTTTTTATAAGATAAACATAAGACTTTCAAACTATAAAACCAGTTTTATCAAGACTTAACCAGGTTACTCGGGACTTAGTTTTCTTCCGTTGTTATATGTTATATGCTTATCCTATTCATGCTTTATTGTACATCCGTGCACTGAGAGTATTTGCTCAGCCGTTTTCCCTTTCTATGTTCCCAAAACGGCAGGTACTCAGGGACGCTCGTAGACACTAAGAGTACGTGCATATGGACTGGAAGCGGTCTAGCCTTCTTTACTTTATGCATTTCTTTTCCTATGATACATTTGCTATGGACATTGTTTAGTCCTTTCCTTTACTATACTATGTTTGTGTGTGATGAGCTTTACTTTTGGACTACCGATGTTTGATTCCGGTATTTTCCTTTTATGGTCAAGTAATGTTTAGACATTTTTCCTTGTATGCTTTGATGACACGCCATAACTGCATGTGAGATTTCCATTATCAAAATGGGGTGTTACATTAGGCTAATGATTTCTCTTTGAATATTGTCAAACCTAGCATCATTCCCATTAGCGTATTCAACAAATTCATTTGGAAGATCTTTCAACGTTTGCAAACTTTTGTTGTTGTTTTGAAAATCATTTGGATTTTTTTTTGAAACTTGATTATTATCCCATTGATTACCATAGTTTCCCTTGTTGTAATTGTTTTTGAAACCAACTTGATTGTTACGATAGTTGTTGTTAGCATTTTGATTTGAACCAAAACCCGGTGGAGTCAATTGATTAGAGCGGGTAACTTGACCGTTTTGGTTGTAAGTTCTCGTGGCCGCGTAGGCACTCGAAGTGTTACCACCGTTGGTAATGCACTCGGAGAAATCATGACCTCCACCACAATACATGCATGAAACCTCAACCGCTTTAGCCGTAGCGGGAGCACTTGGTTCTCCAACTTTGAACTCAATCAAAAGACCTTTTAGCTTATCAAAAATCTTGTTTTCCAAGTTCGCCTCAATTTGGCAAGCATCGATGGTAGTAGACAAAGAAGGTGAAGCCGAAGACGAAGCCTTACGAACACTAGACGTGCTACGAGGACTATACACCTTAGATCTATTCTCAATCACCAAAGCTTCCTCAACCGTTTTACACAAAAAATTACCACCCGCGGTGGTATTAAGATAATCCCTTTCATGATCATTAAGTCCATTGTAAAACGTGTCAATTTGATGCAGGTCGGAAAAACCGTGATGAGGAGATTCATGTAACATTTCCTTAAACCTATTCCAAGCCGTTGAAAAACTTTCATTAAATTCTTGTGAAAATTTTGAAATCTCGTTTTTTGAATGTGTAGTCTTAGAGGGCGGAAAAAATTGGTTCACAAATTTAGACACGAGATCCTTCCACGTCAATATAGAATTGGGTGGCTCTTTCTCTAACCAAATTTTAGCGGGCCCCGCTAAGGAATACGGAAAAAGCATCATCTTAATCGAGTCATTAGAGACGTCCTTAAACTTGCAAGTGGCGGTAAGACGATTGAATTGGCGGATATGGTTGTGTGGATTGTCCTTCTCATCACCACGGAATTTGTTGTTTTGGATCATCTACAACAAACCCGTTTTCACTTCAAAATTCTCCGCAAGGATAGCGGGAATCACAATAGCCTCTCCATAACCCTCGGTGGGTGCTTGAAGTAACTCCATCATAGTTCGATTCGCCATGGTTGGTGCTTCTCTTACAATGGATTCGTTAATAGGAGACTCCTCAATAGAAAGATTAGGAGTAGGAGTTTTGTTCTTTCGTTTACGTGCATGTCTTGCTTGATTACGAGTTAGCATAAACGTCACGTACAACTAGGGGATGAGCAAAGAAGATTCTTTTTGGTGTTTTGTATTTTTCAATTTTTTTGTGGTTTTTGATTGTACTAACCTTTTTTGGATTTTGGTGAATGTATTATGTAGACAAAAATCTATAAATCTCCTCCTTAATCAAATCTCTTGATTAAAGAAGCCTCAAGGAATGAAAACGATCACGCGAAGTGAATGCTTTCGATGACTTTAGAACGTTGGTGGAACACCAAAACATTCAAGAGGGTTTAATCAATTAAACCAAGAAAGTATATATGATACTTAATAATACTTTGGGCGGCAAAACCCTCGATTAGCTCTCAAAATCAAATACTCACAAGCAAGCGAGGAAACGAGGCTGCGCGAAGCACTTAAGAGCCTTTTTCCTTAGGATATATTTTATAATATCCGCCTTATACCCACCTTATAGTTTGTATTTTTCAAACTTGAGCTTCACGAAAGTATTTATCTATTTTTGCCTTTTTCTTTGGTTTGAGATTCGAATACAATGATTGGGTAATGACCTCCCAAGTCAAGGTTGTGATTTCTCACGTATTTGGAGTACTTGTGAAATTATTGTTCTACGTATACACTATAGTAATAGTATTCACACAAAAATCGAAAAACCGATAATACGTATTAGTAGAGTGCTACTAATACAATTAGCTATTTATGGCTATATAAAAACAACAATTTTCAAATCAAAACACAACACGCCTCCCCGGAAGCGGCGCCAAAATGATAGGTTGTAATTTAGCACTTGTTTAGGAAAACAAGGCAATTAGGGCAAGTATTAACAAGTGACTTAGGAAAATCACAAGTTATGACCCAAAGTGTGGATCGTTCTCAAGGAGGCTTGGTGTGTGTGTAATGAAATGATTAACTTTGTGATTATATTTGTGAGAAAGAAAAATAGAAATGGTATAAGAAGAGAATGACGGTTACGATGACGGATTATACTAAGACGAAAAAGGCGTACACGTAAAACCGTAAAAAGCACCAAAATTAAAATTTTACTCTAAAATATTATAAGGTTTACAAAAAATCCAAACTTGCTAAAACCTTTTAATTAATTAATTATTAACTTTTTAATGCTAATTAAAGCCCTAAAAATCAATATTAACTAATAAAAAGTCCAAATCAAGATCTTAAAGTTTGTAAACCTTTAAAATAACCTAATTAAGCTAAAAAGTAGTTTTCAAAATTTTAAAACCAATAAAAACTATTTTTAAACAATTAAAAACTATTAAAAGCTATAAAAACTTAAAATAATTCTAGAAATTAACTGAAAAACCCTAAAAATATTTGGAAAGTTTTAAAATTCCTAATTAAGTGTCTAGAATCTAGGAAAAATATAAAACTTAGAAAATCAGACTTTTAATTTTTAATACTAAAATAATATTAAAATATTAATAAAAATCCAAAAATCTTAAGAAATTCTAAAAAGTTGCAAACTATCTTAATTTAACCTAAATAACTCAGAAATGAACTTGAAATTACCTAAATACCCTTAATGGGCCTAGAAAATGGGCTAAACCCAAAACAGTCCCTTATTGGGCTAAAATTGGGCCCAATAAGAAAAAGTTTGTAAAATTGGCCCAAAAAGCACTACTTAACTCAAAATTTGATTTTAAGCAACTTTTTCCAAAGGCCCAAAAGCTGAAAATGTGAAATAAGCAAGCTTATACCAAACAACTTATTCTTAATGGGCTTTTTGGCCCATTAAGCTATAAGCTAATGCCATAAGCTCACATTAGACACACAAGCTTCTTTTGTCCTAAATAAGACTTCTTAAGTCCATTCCATACGTTGATACAAAGAACCGGTCAAACCTTTTATTGGTCAACCCTAGCAAACACAACAAACTTTTATCCCACCTGCCCCCTTCACACGTGTACATACATTTACTCCTAACCCCAACTTTACCCACCGCACATATCTTTTATCCCACATTTCGTTAAAAACAAAGAAAGGTCCAAGTCAACTCCCCACACACGGTTGTATATATTTTACCCTTATCCCACACGTTTTATCCCAACTCCCCACATCACAGTTGTATAAAACGAATAAACTTATCCTTACCCCACACATTTCACTTAATAAAACATTTACCCAAACCCTTTTTCATTCGTTACATCCAAGAAAAAAAACACCTTTACTGTTTTTCTTCCTCCTCCATTTTTTACCTCCACAAACCCTAATCACCATGATCAAAAATTACCCACCAAAATTAGGGGTTTTCACTCATACGGTTAATTCAAACTATGGGAATTAAATCCCCCAACTTTTCGGAGCAATCACTATGGTGGTCCAATCTCACGTGGCCTCATCCTTGTTTTTGATTGGTTAATACACATCACAACTCCACTCCATCCAATAAGATGCCTCCACATCATCATAGAAGAAAAACAAGAAGCACAAAAACGCCACGAGGGCAATCCGTGTGCAAGAAGGGTTGATCTCATCCGTTTGATCACAAGAAAAAGAGAGAGAAGAAAAGAAACGACCTAGATTAATTGCTTATCTTTGAAGCTACCAAGAAGGTTTTGTGGGTTTCTCCTATAAAAACCCCTTCATGTGTAATTTTTAGGAAGCACTTTTTCTTTATTTTACTGTTTTTAATTAATTTAGGAGTAGGTTAATTTAGTATTTAATTTTTGCAAAATTAGATTAGGTTAATGTAATTTCTTTAAATTCCAGTAATGTAATTTTCTCTTTATTGATTAATGAAAAGTTTGATTTTAATTCATTTAAGTCTCATTTTAAATTCTGTCAATTTTTTTCTCTTGAATCTAAGTTTCTTTGTTACTGTTCTTACTGTTCGTGAGGTTTAATATTCGGTTAATTAAAATAAATAATAAAAAAATATAAAAAAATAAATAAAAAGAAAGTGTGTAATAACTCTCCCCACTGGAGATTTATAAGTACTGTTACTGTTCGAAGCTTAATTTGGTTCGTGAAGTCTGTTATCTTTGGTTCGAGCTGTTTGGTGATTTAAGGTGGTGATTGTTTCGGTTCACAAGGTGGCTCAGCGCCAACCTTCGACCCAACGGTTTCGACAAAAGGTTCTCAACTTGTTTTCATTTTTTTTAAGTTTTTATTGGTTTTGCTAGGTTGTTTGAATCTGCTTATGCTTGCTTGTTCAACTAGTCTTAATTTAGTTTTTGTTTATTTGGTTTAAGTTTATGTTGCTTATGTTAGTTTATTTAAATCTGCTTTATTTTTGTTATGTATTTCCTGTTTGACTTTGTTAGTTTGATTTGCTTAAGTTGCTTATTTGCTTATGCGTTTAATACTGTTATGGCTTATTTGTTTCAAATTATTTAGTCATTGTTATATCTTATTTGATTCAGTTTTATTTGCTCTTTAGCTTATTTGCTGTTATAGTTTTTTTATGTCTTTGCTGATATATTTCCGCAGACACAATTGGTCTGTGAATTTAGCTGTTGTCCTATTTTCCTGAAATTCCAAAAGAAAAAGCTAATAAAAATAATTAGCAAAAATTTGGTCTCCGCTGGGGTTCGAACTCAGGACCCCTCGCATATCTGTCTAACGACACAACCAGTGTGCTAGCACCCTTTCTTGTGTTTACTTTGGCTATGTTTAATTAATATAGGGTTTGAATTTCTGCCAGTTTACTTATTTAGTTTAATACAAGTTTTTAATTTTATTTATTTTAATTAAAAAGTTTTATTTCAAGTTTCTTTAATTCAGTTTTTCAAAAAAAAAAAATATTATTATTTTATTTACTTTTATAAATTTTAAAGTAGTTTTAAATTTACTTTTATTTAAAATAGTTTTCTTTTATGTTTTTAAATTTAGTTTTAAAAATTAGTTTTTATAAAATTAGTTTTTCATTTAAGTTTTATTTTAAAATAATATTTTTACTTTATTTACTTTTATAAATTTTAAATTAGTTTTAAATTTACTTTTATTTAAAATAGTTTTCTTTTATGTTTTTAAATTGAGTTTTAAAAATTAGTTTTCATAAAATTAGTTTTTCATTTAAGTTTTATTTTAAAATAGTTTACATTTAAAAGTTTTTTCTTTAAATTAGTTTTTTTTATAAAATTAGTTTTAATTGTGTTTAAGTTTTAAAATAGTTTTATTAAAATTTGTTTAAAATAGTTTTCTTTTAATTAAATAGTTTTTATTATTAAATAGTTTTAGTTTAAAATTCCAAAAATACTATTTACCAAAAACGAATTAAGTCGAAACGTTAATTGGAAATCAAATTCGAGTCGAGTCGAGGAAAAACGAACTTAATAGAACAAAAATACCTAGTATTAAAATGGCGTCGCTGCCGGGGAATTTAATAATCAAGGAAATTCTAATCAACGGGGTTTTAATCAAAATCAAGGGAATTTTCAAGGGCAAAACCAAGGGTTCAATAATCAAAATCAAGGACTTAATAACCAAGGTTTTCAAAATCATAGATTTAATCAAGGTTATAATCAATATCAAAACCAAGGTTTTCCTAATCAAGGTTTTAACAATCAAGGGTATAATCAAATGAGCATGCATAACCCTCAAATGGATTTGGTTCTACAAAAATTAACCGACCATGAACGAATGATGAGAGAGATGCAAGAATCGACAGATAAGAATGTTTTGACTATGATTCAAACCTTTCGTCCCCAAGGTGCCCTCCCTTCGAACACCGTGACCAATCCTAGGGCTAATGTTAATGCTATTACTACTAGGAGAGGTAAGACCACCGTAGAACCTTCCTATCCCCCACCTAACCAAGGACCCGAGATACCTTCTTCTTCGACATAACCTCCTTCTTCTTCCACTTGTGACATACCACCCGTTATGCATTCGTCTACACCTTATGTTCCACCGATACCCGAATTTTCTACCACACCTTCGGTTCCCAAACCGGTTCCTTCACCTTCCATTCCTCCTCCTCCAACAAAGGATGTGGGTGAGCAATCCACTCCAAAGCCTTCATCTCAACCCAATATACCTTATCCCTCAAGGTTGCGGAAAGAGAAATTGAAGAATAAGGATGATATTCAAGTTTCGAACTTCCTAAAAATGTTCGAACAATTGAATTTTAATATCACCTTTGCCGAGGCGCTCGCTCACATGCCTAAGTACGCTAAGATGTTTAAGGATATTTTAAGTGATAAGGAAAAGTTGCTTGATATTGCCAATACCCAATTGAATGAGAATTGTTCCGCGGTTCTTTTGAGAAAATTACCGGTTAAGTTAGGAGATCCCGGTCGATTCCTTATTCCTTGTAATTTTCTGGGTGTTGAGAATTGTATGGCCTTGGCGGATCTCGGAGCGAGTATCAATCTTATGCCATTGTACGTGTGGAAACAATTATCTTTACCCGAGCTAGTCCCCACTCGTATGACATTGGAATTAGCTAACCGTACGGTTGCTTATCCGGTGGGGATAGCCGAGGATGTTTTTGTAGGAGTCGACAAATTCACTTTTCCCGCTGATTTCGTCGTAGTCGACTATGAAATGGATCCCCGTGTTCCCTTAATTGTGGGACGACCCTTCTTGAGAACCGGGCGTACACTAACTGATGTAGCCGCGGGTGAACTTATTATGCGGGTCGGGGATGACAAAATCGTCTTTAACATGGGTAAACTTTCCAAACTTCCCGATGAGCCTGAATCCGTGAATTACATCGATGTGCTCGATGAAGCATGCGAAGAACATTTTCACGAGGCTTGTACGAGCGGGATTTCTCCTTTACCTCATGTTGAGACCGTAGCTTCTATTTCTCCTTCATTGACTCCATTTGGAGAAAGTGACTTTCTTTTACAAGAATTTGAAGCAAGTTTAGGGGATGTGGATCTAAAATATGACGATTCTCCCACCGATTGGGAAGACGACATTCGTACCATTGAGAGACTTCTCAATGAGGACCGTATTTCCCCACCTACTCCAAAGGAAGTTACAAACGATGATCCTACTTTGACTAAGCCTTCCATCGACAATCCACCGGATTTAGAGCTTAAGGATTTGCCGTCTCATTTAGAGTACGTTTTCTTAGAGGAGGATAATAAGTTGCCCGTCATTATTGCTAAGGACATAAAAGAAGATGAAAAATCCCGACTTATCGATGTGCTTAAGAATCATAAGAAAGCAATTGCTTGGAAAATCTCCGACATTCGCGGAATTGATCCTAATTTTTGTACTCATAAAATTCTCATGGAAGATGACTTTAAACCCGCAATCCAAAATCAAAGAAGGGTTAATCCAAAAATTCATGAAGTCATTAAGAAAGAAGTTATCAAACTTCTAGATGTCGGAATGATTTACCCTATCTCGGATTCGCCATGGGTTAGTCCCGTCCATTGTGTGCCTAAGAAAGGCGGAATCACCGTTGTTCCCAATGAAAACAACGAGTTGATTCCTACTCGACTCGTAACGGGTTGGCGAGTTTGCATTGATTATCGTAAGCTCAATGATGGCACTCGTAAGGACCATTTCCCTCTTCCTTTCATGGATCAAATGCTCGAGCGTTTAGCGGGTAATGATTTCTATTGTTTCTTAGATGGTTTTTTCTGGATATTTTCAAATCCCTATCGATCCAAAAGACCAAGATAAAACCACATTCACTTGTCCCTATGGAACATTTGCTTACAAAATAATGCCTTTCGGCTTATGCAATGCTCCCGGGACTTTCCAAAGGTGTATGATGGCGATATTTCATGACATGGTTGAAGAAACTATGGAAGTCTTTATGGATGATTTCTCGGTATATGGTGATTCTTTCTCTTCTTGCCTTGCTAATTTAGAACGTATGCTTAAACGGTGTGAAGACACTCGTCTCGTTCTTAATTGGGAAAAATGCCATTTCATGGTAAAAGAAGGCATCGTCCTCGGTCATAAAATTTCCAAAGACGGTATTGAAGTCGACCGTGCTAAAGTTGACGTCATTTCTAAGTTACTTCCACCTACCACCGTCAAAGGAGTTAGAAGTTTTTTAGGCCATGTGGGATTTTATCGACGTTTCATCCAAGATTTCTCGAAAATAGCTCGTCCAATGACTCATCTCTTAGAAAAGGATGCTCCTTTCATCTTCTCTCAAGAATGTCTCGACTCTTTCGAACTTCTTAAAGGTAAATTAACTAAGGCACCGGTCTTAGTCTCTCCAAATTAGGAGTTACCTTTCGAGCTCATGTGCGATGCTAGTGATTTCGCGGTAGGAGCAGTTTTAGGTCAACGAGTGAATAAACATTTCCAACCCATTCATTATGCTAGTAAGACAATGACGGGGGCTCAATTGCATTATACCACTACCGAAAAAGAGCTTTTAGCCGTAGTATATGCTTTTGAGAAATTCCGCCCCTATCTTGTGCTTTCCACCACCATCATTTACACCGACCATTCCACCTTTAAATACTTGTTGACCAAGCAAGATGCGAAACCGAGACTCCTTCGTTGGGTTTTGCTCCTACAAGAATTTAAAATCGAAATTCGTGATAAAAAGAGAGCGGAAAACCTAGCCGCGGATCATCTTAGTAGACTTGAGGATCCTTATCAAGGGGAATCTCCAAATCAAGAGATTAATGAATCCTTTCCCCTTGAGACCTTAATGTCTATTAATTCCAATCTTGATGATACCCCATGGTTTGCGGACATTGCAAACTATTTGGCGGGTGGTGTTCTTATCGAAGGGTTATCGTCCCAACAAAAGAAAAAATTCTTCAAGGACATTAAAACGTACTATTGGGACGACCCTTATCTTTTCAAGCAATATGTAGATTTAATCATTCGTAGATGTGTTGATGGGCCGGCGGCTTTACAAATCCTTGAAGCTTTCCATAAAGGACCTACCGATGGTCACTTTGGTCCTAATTACACCGCTAAAAAAGTTTTTGACTCCGGATTCAATTGGCCCTCCATTTATCATGATGCACATGAAATGGTTAAGCATTGTGATGCTTGCCAAAGACAAGGCAAGATCAAACATAAAGATGAGATGTCTCAAAATTTCATCCAAGAGTGTGAAATCTTTGACGTATGGGGCATCGACTTTATGGGGCCATTTCCATCCTCGAAAGGAAACAAGTACATCCTCGTAGCCGTTGACTACTGATGAGACTACTTTTATACATAGTCTCATCTTCCAAATAGGGCTTTAAATGCATTAAATATCATAAAAATACCCATATATATGCTTTTGTTTGTTGCTTGTGTATTTTAGGTACGGATATTGAGAATATGACAAAAGATCACAAGAATCATACAAAAACGAACACGAGAAACGAAGCCGCACAATGAACCAAGCCCTAATGAAGACTTTCCCAAGATTTACCCTTGAAGATATGAAGAATTATGAAGAAGGGTCCCCCAATATTGAAGAATTGACACTTTATACCCTTGTATCTTCATAATTACAAGATTGGTCCCTAAAGTTGTCAAAATTACAAAAAGGACCCTCCACTTTGAAGATTTGGCAAGTTTAGCCCCTCAACAAAGCTAAATTGTCAACCATTGTCCTCCACAAAGTCAAATATATCATGGAGTCCTTCAAAGTACAAGAAATTACAAGTTAGGTCCTTTGAAAATCCCAAAATTACAAAAAGGACCCTTGACTTTCAACATTTGGCAAAAATGGTCCCTCATCAAACATGACTTGGCAATTTCAGTTCTCCAAAATGCTCAACATACAAGTCAAGGCCATTATCCATCATCAAAATACCAAACCAGTCCTTCAAAAATGCAAAAATGGCAAGAAATACCCCTGAAAATACTTTGGAAAAGTATTTGGGGCAAAAGTGTGAAAATGAAAACTTGAAATACAAATGATTCGTATTTGTGGCTGGTTATTTACAAAATGAAAGGAAAAGGAAAGAATAGGGGCTAAAGCTGGCAGACAAAGGAAGATACCTAGACCACTCTCCTTGTGACACCTGTCCCACTCACCAAAACCCTCCAATCAGCTTCACCCATTCCTCCACCTCATCCCTCCACTCACCAGATTAATTAACTAATTAATTAGTTAGTAAAACACGCGCCTAACACATATTTAAAAACCAAAACAGATTAAACACCATGTTCTTGGTGTTCTTCATCAAATTGGGTTTTCTTAATCTTGTTGAAATTAGCCCCTAAGATTGTCCAGATTTATGATTAAGGTGACCTTAATCATATCCCAACTTTCAAAAAGTCTGCCACATCACCACCCAGCTCACAAGATTCTCCTGTTTTTCACCTTTGGACAAGAAGACAAGAAGAGGACAGACATACAGTGTCCAAGGATCCTGCTTCAATCCTAAGCTTATTTTTCACCCTTTGATCAAGTTTTCACACTGCCAACTCATGCTACAAGCAAAATTCAGTCACATGATCCTCATAAGTTCAAAAAGCTACAAGGGCAATTTTGGGACTTCAAGCATTAGGGTTTTAAGTTTTTAGGTTTAAACTGACCATGTACACCCTCTATATAAAGGGTATAGGGTCCAACATAGACGTTTGCTTTTGGTTTTTCCTTTGTTCAAGCACTTGTAAATCCCTTTTCAGTTTTATGAATTTGAGTTAAGTTTTTTGAAGAAAGACCAAGTGCCATCTTATTTCTGCTTGTTTATGTTCTTAGTTTACTGATTTTGAAGTTAAAAACCTGTTTTCAAAAGAGGAGTGTGCAAAAGTTTGCACATTTTCTCACTTTCTTGATATTTTGCTAAGTTCTTGTTTCTATCTTGGAATTCTTGGGTAATAGGGCTGATCATAGCATCCTAATTGAGTTGATTAAGGTGTGGTGAGGCTTATAACTTGGGGATAATCAAGTGTGGGGTAACAAGGTTGCATTAATCAAGATTTTTCAAGTTTCTGATTTTTATACTTGTGCTTCTAACCTTGTTGATTCTTAGCAGGGGTGTTATTGGAAGCTTGTACTTGTTCTTGGTAGTACATAAGCTCATAAATTTGTGGGTGTGGATGTACATCCATGAGGTTTGCATACTCAATCCTAAAATCTGCTTAAATTCTTGATTTTTGGTGATATTTGTATGTGGCTTGTGTTCTTGTGGATTTTGTGGCTTAAATCTGCTTGAATTTGTTAATCTTACTTGTTATTGTGTTAATTGATGCTTGGGTGGCCTTAAATCTCAGTTTGCATTTGAAAAATTTGATTTTAAAAAGATTAAGGGGTGTTTGGGTCTATCTGTTTGTGATTGTAACTTGTTATTGTGTTGAGGAAAGTTTGAGTTTGTGTTCTATATCTGATATATGCTTGGTTGAGAGTGTATTACTGCAAGTTTTTGGGTTTGAAGCCTTGAATCAAACAATCTGCTATATAATCTTTGTTACTACTTGTTTTGACCTAGGATTTTGGGAACACTTAGTGTGTATGCATGCTTAGGGTTAAAAGTGGTTTAAACAAAGTTATTATAACCTGTTTGAGAGAATTGAGGTGTTGAATCTGGCTTAAGTGTCAAATACATCAGCAAAGTGTAAAACTGCATGTGTTAGTGTTCATCAATAACTTTCATTGGCTTGAATCTTTCTTAATTCTTTGAATCATTGCATGAAACCTGTTTAGACTTGCTTATTGGAGTTTATGATAGCTTGTGTATGCATTTGGTTGAATTTGGCTGGCTGATTATTGCTAAAACTGCTTATTTGTGCTCAACTGCTTAAGTGTTCATGTCTGTATCATATCTGGTGATTTATTGATTAAACTGTATCAATTGGGTGTTTGTGATTTTGTTATTTTGATTGTTCTTGACTCCTCTTGATCCAAAGATCATTTGGGTGCCTTGTTGTAATCTGAATCTCCAAAAAAGTCACTAAAGACAAAAAGTCAAACAAGTCAAGCAGTGGAAAAAGTTTCCACTGCTCAACACCCAAAACTAGCCCCTACTAGTGTAACTTTGAACTCAGCTTATCAATAAGCTATTCTAGCTTATCAAGACTTGCAACAACTTATTTTTTGTGATAGGTCTTCATTATTTGACCCATTTAAGTAGACTGGAGCTTATTGGACTTTGACTTTGACTTTTTACTAGAAAAACAACTTATTTGACTTTTACATAAGTGCTTATTTGCTTTTTCCAGCTTATTGAGTCAGCTTATTTGAAAACTCTTTGTTGATTTTGCTTAATTAAGTCATTTAGAAGCTATAGAAACTTGAATCAGCACTTGGGGTGGCCTAGAACTCAAAAACGACTATTTTGTCGTTTTCTGTAGATTGCTTATTGCATTTTCAGGCTTATTCCTTGGGCTTATTTCAAATTTCTTTTTGTAGAAGTCTTATTTAGGTCAAAAGAAGCTTGTGTGTCAAAATTTAGCTTATGGCATTGGCTTATAGCTTAATGGGCCAAAAAGCCCATTAAGAATAAGCTGTTTGGTATAAGCTAGCTTATTTCACACTTTCAGCTTTTGGGCCTTTGGAAAAAGTTGTTTAAAATCAAATTTCGAGTCAACCTGTGCTTTTTGGGCTTATTTTGAACACTTTTTTATATTGGGCCCAAATTTGGCCCAATAAGGTACTGTTTTGGGTTTAGATTTTTAATATTATTTTAATATTATTTTATTATTAAAAATTAATATTCTGATTTTCCAAGTTTTATATTTTTCCTAAGTTCTAAACACTTAATTAGGAATTTTGCAATTTTCCAAATATTTTTAGAGTCTTTTAATTATTTTCTAGAATTAATTTAAATTTTAATTGATTTTAGTAGTTTTTAATTGTTTAAAAACAGTTTTTAGTGATTTTAAAATTTTGAAAAATACTTTTTAGCTTAATTAGGGTATTTTTGAGGTTTACAAACTTTAAAATCTTGATTGGGACTTTTTAATAATTAATTTTGATTTTTAGGGCTTTAATTAGCATTAAAAAGTCATTATCTAATTAATTAAAAGGTTTTGGCAAGTTTAGATTTTTTGTAAACTCTTAGAATATTATTGTGGATTTTTGGTAATTTTTAGGAATTTTTAGGTTAAAATTTTAATTTTAGTGCTTTTTACGAGTTTACGTGTACACCTTTTTCGTCTTAGCTTAATCCGTCTTCGTAACCGTCATTCTCTTCTAATCCAATTTCTATTTTTCTTTCTCAAAAGTATAATCACAAATCTAATCCAAATCATTACACACATAACACACTAGCCTCCTTGAGAACGATCCCCACTTAGGGTCATAACTTGTGGTTTTCCTAAACTACTCGTTAATACTAGCCACTTTTGCACTCTTTTCCTAAAGAGTAGTAAAACTTAACTATCATTTTGGCGCCACTGCCGGGGAGGCATGTTGTGTTTTGATTGGAATTGTTGTTTTTATATACTAACCATAAATAGTATTTGTATTAGTAGCACTCTACTAATACGTATTATCGGTTTTCGGTTTTTGTGTGAATACTATTACTATAGTGTATACGTAGAACAATAAATTCACAAGTACTCCAAATACGTGAGAAATCACAACCTTGACTTGGGAGGTCATTACCCAATCATTGTATTTGAATCTCAAACCAAAGAAAAAGGCAAAAATAGATAAATACTTTCGTGAAGCTTAATCTTGAAAAATACAAACTATAAGGTGGGTATAAGGCGTATATTATAAAATATATCCTAAGGAAAAAGGCTCTTAAGTGCTTCGCGCCGCCTCGTTTCCCCGCTTTCTTGTGAGTATTTGATTTTGAGAGCTAATCGAGGGTTTTGCCGTCCAAAGTATTACTAAGTATCATATATATTTTCTTGTTTTCCATTGATTAAACCCTCTTGAACGTTTTGGTGTTCCACCAAAGTTCTAAAGTCATCGAAGTCGTTCACTTCACGTGATCGTTTTCATTCCTTGAGGCCTCTTTAATCGATAGATTTGATTAAGGAGGAGATTTGTAGATTTGTGTCTACTTAATACATTCACCAAGATCCAAAAAGGTTAATACAATCAAAAACCACAAAAAAAAATTGAAAAATACAAAACACCAAAAATAATCTTCTTTGCTCGTCCCCTCGTTGTACGTGACGTTTATGCTAACTCATAATCAAGCAAGACGTGCACGTAAACGAAAGAACAAAACTCCCACTCCCAATCTTTCTAGTGAGGAGTCTCCTATTGACGAACCCATTGTAAGAGAAGCACCAACCATGGCGAATCGAACTATGATGGAGTTACTTCAAGCACCCACCGATGGTTATGGAGAGGCTATTGTGATTCCCGCTATCCTTGCGGAGAATTTTGAGGTGAAAACGGGTTTGTTGTCGATGATCCAAAACAACAAATTCCGTGGTGATGAGAAGGACAATCCACACAACCATATCCGCCAATTCAATCGTCTTACCGCCACTTGCAAGTTTAAGGATGTCTCGAATGACTCGATTAAGATGATGCTTTTTCCGTATTCCTTAGCGGGGCCCGCTAAAATTTGGTTAGAGAAAGAGCCACCCAATTCTATATTGACGTGGAAGGATCTCGTGTCTAAGTTTGTGAACCAATTTTTTCCGCCCTCTAAGACTACGCACTTGAAAAACGAGATTTCAAAGTTTTCACAAGAATTTAATGAATGTTTTTCAACGGCTTGGAATAGGTTTAAGGAAATGTTACATGAATGTCCTCATCACGGTTTTTCCGACTTGCATCAAATTGACACATTTTACAATGGACTTAATGATCATGAAAGGGATTATTTGAATGCCGCCGCGGGTGGTAATTTTTTGTGTAAAACGGTTGAGGAAGCTTTGGTGATAATTGAGAATAGATCTAAGGTGTATAGTCCTCGTAGCACGTCTAGTATTCGTAAGGCTTCGTCTTGGGTTTCACCTTCTTTGTCTACTACCATCGATGCTTGCCAAATTGAGGCGAACTTGGAAAATAAGATTTTTTATAAGCTTAAAAGACTTTTGATTGAGTTTAAAGTTGGTGAACAAAGTGCTCCCGCTACGGCTAAAGCGGTTGAGGTTTCTTGCATGTATTGTGGTGGAGGTCATGATTTCTCCGAGTGCATTACCAACGGTGGTAACACTTCGAGTGCCTTCGCGGCCACGGGAAATTACAACCAAAACGGTCAAGTTTCCCGCTCCAATCAATTGACTCCACCGGGTTTTGGTTCAAATCAAAATGCTAACAACAACTATCGCAACAATCAAGTTGGTTTCAAAAACAATTACAACAAGGGAAACTATGGGAATCAAGGGGCTAATAATCAAGTTTCAAACAAGAATCAAAATGATTTTCAAAACAACAAAGGTTTGCAAACATTGAAAGATCTTCCAAGTGAGGTTGTTGAATATGCTAGTGGGAATGATGCTAGGTTTGACAATATTTAAAGAGAAATCATTAGCCTAAGATCCGAGTTTAAGAACGACTTGAAGAAAGAGTTGAAAAATGAGTTAGCTAATGAACTTTAAATCCACACCAACAAGATGCAAGGAAATGTCACTAGGTTACAACAAAACCAACAAAAAATGGAACAAGGGCAACACGAGATTAAACAAGAAATGATTAAGGCAGAGAAGAGGCAATCCGTGTTTGAAGATAAAATCTCATCTATGTTTGAGGCAATAATGTGTAAACCGTCTTCGAGTAGTCTTCCTAGCAACACCGTATCCAACCCTAAGGGTGAGATGAAAGTGATTACCACACTTAGTGGTAAGTCACTTAAGGAACCGACTCCTCAACCAATCGCTCCTACAGAGGAGGCAATTGAGGAAGAACCCGAGGTGGTGGTCCAAAAGGAGCATGTCCCAATCCCACGAAGTACCTCTCATGCTACACCTACGGTTGACCCTTTACCATCATTGGAACCTGAGATTCCAAAGGCTATGCCTACCATGCCTCAACCCACACCACTCTTGCCCTATCCATCGAGACTTAGGAAGGAGAAACGTCAAGAGCGCGACAATTATCAATTTGAGCTTTTTATGAAAATGTTTCGTGATTTGCACTTTAATGTGAGTTTCGCCGATGCTTTGGTCATGATGCCTCGATTTGCCGCTAACTTTAAGAGTATGTTGAACAACAAGGAGAAATTGCACCAATTGTCTAGTTGTTCCCCGGTTTATCTTAATCGCATACCTCAAAAATTCGGTGATCCCGGTAAATTCTTGATTCCATGTGCAATCCAAGATATGGAGGATTGCTTCGCCTTGGCCGATCTTGGTGCTAGCATTAACTTGATGCCACTTGCAATCTTCAAGTCGCTCAATCTTCCTAATCTTACTCCTTCACTAATGTCTATCGAGTTGGCCGACCATTCCACGATTCCCGCATGTGGTTTGGCGGAAGACGTTTTTGTAAAAGTGGGGAAGTTATACTATCCCGTAGACTTTATCGTTGTTGATATCCCCACGGATCCTCAAGTTCCTCTCATTTTAGGTCGTTCGTTTTTAGATACGTCTATGGCTTTGATCGATGTTCATGCTAGAAAGATCAGCTTACATTTCAACGACGAGGAACTTGTTATAAACGCAACTCAAAACTCTCAAATTTCTCATGTTTATTCCGTTGCAACCATAAACCTCGTTGATATGATTGACGTGGTTTGCGAGAATTTTCACAAGAAGTTCTAGGTTTTGGTGATGAAGAAACTAGTGGCAATCCCACTATGTTGGATCCAATTCTTGATAATTCGACACCAACCTTCACTCCATTTGAAGGTGGTGGTTTTACGTTGGAAGAATTCGATGTTCCACGTACTTGTAACGAAGACCTAGACAACGATGAGGACTTCTCGATTATCAAGGATTTTCTTAGCGATTTCCCATTTCCTCCACCCGAGAAGGTTATGAGTATCGAGCCCAAATCTTCACTTGAGGAACCCCCTATCCTTGAGTTGAAAGATTTACCTCCTCATCTCGAATATGTCTATTTGGAGGAGGACGACAAGTTGCCGATTATTATTGCGAAGGAACTTTCGAATTATGAAAAAACCACACTTGTCGATGTTCTAAAGGATCACAAAGGGGCAATTGCGTGGAAGTTATCCGACATTAAGGGAATCGATCCCAAGTTTTGTACCCACAAAATCTTAATGGAAGAGGATTACAAGCCCGCACAAAGTCAAAGGAGGGTGAACCCAAAAATTCACGACATCATCAAAAAGGAGGTCCTTAAACTCCTTGACGCGGGAATGATTTACCCTATTTTCGATAGCCCTTGGGTGAGTCCTATTCATTGTGTCCCTAAAAAGGAAGGGATGACCGTTGTGCCAAACGATGCCAACGAGTTGATTCCCACTAGACTCGTGACCGGATGGAGAGTGTGCATTGACTATCGTAAGTTGAATGAAGCCACTCGAAAAGACCATTTTCCCTTGCCCTTCATGGACCAAATGTTGGAGCGTCTTGCGGGAAAAGATTTCTATTGCTTTTTAGATGGTTTTTCAGGTTACTTCCAAATTCCCATCTATCCTCGTGATCAAGAAAAAACTACGTTCACGTGTCCATATGGAACGTTTGCCTATCGTAGAATGCCATTCGGACTTTGTAATGCACCGGGAACCTTTCAAAGGTGCATGATGGCTATTTTTCATGACATGATCGAGAAGACGATGGAAGTCTTCATGGATGACTTTTCCGTGTTTGGTGATTCGTTCACTTCGTGTTTGTCGAACCTTGAGACAATGTTAAAACGTTGTGAGGAAACCAACCTTGTGCTCAATTGGGAAAAGTGTCATTTTATGGTTAAGAGTGGAATCGTCTTAGGGCACAAGGTCTCGAAAGCGGGGATTGAGGTAGATCAAGCTAAGGTAGACGTCATCGCCAAATTACCTCATCCCAAAACTGTCAAGGGAGTTCGGAGTTTCCTATGCCACGCGGGCTTTTATCGTCGATTCATCAAGGACTTTTCGAAGATTTCTCTACCCATTACACATCTTCTTGAAAAAGAGGCACGTTTTGTCTTTGACGAAGATTGTGTACGAGCCTTTGAAATCCTTAAGAGGAAACTTACCGAAGCTCCCATTCTTGTTGCTCCTAATTGGAACCTCCCCTTTGAGCTAATGTGTGATGCTAGTGATTACGCTATTGGGGCCGTTTTGGGGCAATGTCATGATAAGCACTTCCTGCCTATTCACTATGCTAGGAAGACGATGACCGAGGCTCAACTAAAATACACTACAACGGAAAAGGAGTTCCTTGCCGTGGTGTATGCATTTGAGAAGTTCCGACCTTACCTCGTCTTAGCTAAATGCATAGTGTATACGGCTCATTCGGCTATCAAGTATCTCATGGCAAAGCAAGATTCTAAGCCTAGATGACTTCGTTGGATTCTCCTCCTTCAAGAATTTGATCACACCATCGTTGACAAAAAGGAGCCGAGAATCTAGCGGCCGATCATCTTTCTCGTTTGGAAGATCCTCACCAAAGTGTTTACGAGCCCAAGGAAATCACCGAAACATTTCCGCTCGAGACACTTGGTGTAGTGAATTCTAAGCTTGATTCTTCCACCCCATGGTTTGCGGATTTTGCAAATTACCATGCGGGTAACTTCATCGTTAAGGGTATGACGACTCAAGAAAAACGAAAATTCTTTCGTGACGTCAAGTTCTACTTTTGGAACGACCCTTACTTGTTTCGAACTTGTGTGGATCAAATCATCCGACGTTGTGTATTTGGCACCGAAGCTTCTAACATCCTTAGAGCTTGCCATGCGGGACCCACGGGTGGTCACCACGGTGCTAATCTCACGGCTAAGAAGGTGTTTGATGCCGGTTTCTTTTGGCCTACTATTTATCGAGATGCACAAGATCTTGTGAAGTCGTGTGATTCATGCCAACGACAAGGAAAAGCCTCACAAAAAGATGAAATGCCACAAAATATCATCCAAGTGTGTGAGATCTTTGACGTTTGGGGTATAGACTTTATGGGGCCGTTCCCATCATCTCGTGGTAATAAGTACATTCTCGTTGCGGTTGACAACCTATCTAAGTGGGTGGAGGCCAAAGCCTTGCCCACCAATGATGCTCGTGTGGTAGTCAAGTTTTTGAAAAGCTTGTTTTCTCGGTTTGGAACCCCTCGTGCGATCATAAGCGATCGTGGAACCCATTTTTGTAACGACCAATTCGAAAGGGTCCTAAGGAAATATGGGGTTACACATCGGCTTTCTACGGCTTATCACCCACAAACGAGTGGGCAAGTCGAGGTTTCAAACCGAGCGTTGAAGAGGATCTTGGAGAGATCCGTTGGGGAAAACCGACAATTGTGGTCGGATAAGTTGGACGATGCTTTATGGGCCTTTAGGACCGCTTATAAGACGCCCATTGGGTGCACTCCCTATAAGCTTGTGTATGGAAAGAATTGTCATTTGCCTATCGAGTTACAACACAAGGCTTATTGGGCCCTAAAGCATTGCAATGATGATATGGAGACCACGGGAAAACACTGGAAAATGCAATTGAATGAATTATATGAATTGAGAGACATTGCTTATGAAAATTCATTGATTTATAAGGAAAAAACTAAAAAGTTGCATGATTTTAAAATTAAAAACCGGGTTTTTAACATTGGGGATCAAGTTTTGCTTTTTAATTCTCGATTGAAAATCTTTTCCGGTAAATTGAAATCCCGTTGGTCCGGTCCATTCACCGTGACTCAAGTGTTTCCGTATGGGACCATCGAGCTAGCTCAAGATGATGGTCCTAACTTCAAGGTGAATGGACATAGGTTGAAGCACTACTTTGGCGGGGAAGTTCCATCCTTGAACTACCTCGACCAAGTCACCTTCCCTAATGATAATTAGTATTAAGGGGATCGAGTCGAGCTCATGACTCGGTAATCAAAAACGAGGTGCCTCATGGGGGAGTCCCATGCTTATCCTATGTATATATTATCGCTTTCTAATGTAGTTAACGTGTGGGGATTTGTGCCCTTCCAACCTTTGTTCCGTGGTTGTTTGTGAATTGTGGACTTTAGATGATCATGATCTTCACGATTGGAGCCTCTCGTGTTCGTTTTATGGGAGCACTCGATCGTTTGCTTTGAAGACTTTCTCAATATCCATGATATATCCTTTTGATGTTCTAACATTAGGTTATTAGCACACTTCATAAACGGCTATTAATTTATTGGTTACACCCTTTCCATGCTAGATTAGGCATTCGACTACGTCTCTAGTATGGGGGTGTTTGCACCCCTAGACTCGAAACATTGAGGACAATGTTTAACTTTAGTATGGGGGGGTGAATAGATACTTGCCTTGCTAAACATTCACGCTTTCCAAAGTTTATCTTTTTGTTTATCGTTTTGATGCAAAATAAGGCTAAAAATGGCCAAATTTTAAAATTTTTCTCATGTTTTATAAGTGTTTGAAGTCACGAATGTTGGTTTTCTGATGGCGAGAATAAGAGTAATTTTTGACTCGACCGTGCGTGTTGAGCACTTAGCTTTGATTCCTTAACTACACATTAGGCTAAGTGATAGGTGTGAAAACACCCATCCTTTTACCACTTAATTCTGGCTAAAACAAGACCAAAACACGTATTTAATATCATTTGTTTGGAATTATGCGTGGTTTTTGTGTTTATTGTGTTTTCAGAGTCAACCGGATAAATAATGAAGAAAACATGGGATTGCACGGGTTTTATCAAAGAAAAAGACTCAAGACGAAGTCTATTGTCCAAGAGATGCAAAAGATTTGAAGTCATTGTGCCTATTTGATGATTTATCGAAGAATAGAGCCAAAGATGGAAGATTCATATATGTCGAAGAACTCGAGTCTATAAAACAAAAGATTATAAGACGAGTTGGAATAATTCACCGACACTTCTCAAATCCAAAGTGGAAACGTTTATTTAAAGATGCGTGAAGACTTAAGAAGAAAGAAGAAAAAGAAGCCCAAATCAAAGCCCAAGCCCACCACCACATTACACACGCCTATATTAAGGCCTTACCTCACAAATTTTCATACACTTAGTCTTTAGGTAGTTTTTTCGTTTTCATTTTTCTCTAGTTTTAGAGAGAATAAGTTCTAAACTTTCTCTCACTAGATTTCATCTTTTTCCATTCAAGATCAAAACTTTGTATTACTTTTTCATTAATTCAAGTTCAAGTTTTTAAGTTTTAATCTTTAATCTCATCCTTCCTTTCTTTTACTTTTATTGATTTTGGTACAAATCTCGTGTGATCCGTGTTGTTCATCAATGATTTGTGCTTAAAAAGTTGATTACTTTTTATGTTTCCTTAAGTTTATACATAAATAAGCTTTAAGATCCTTGTTCTTATTGGCTTATTTGTTGATTTATCTTATTTACTTTTTGAAGTTTTTATAAAAGTTCATCTTTTTATTGATTTGATTTAAAAGTTGTTTACTTTGAGTTTGGAAAAGTTGTTTTTAATGCTTATTTGATCAGCTTATTAATAGATTCGAGTTAGTTTTGGGTTTTAGCTTGTCATAATAGCTTATTTCCCTTGCTTTTGTCCCGAATTTGCACCATTTTCGGAAAGGGAAACTCCCTTTTCCGATTGTATTTTCCGACCAAGCAACACCCCCTCTTTCCGATCTACCGATCGGAAAAGGGTTTCGAGTTTCCGATTGAGCATCATAACATTCCGACAGTAGCATACATTGATATTCCGATTGGTAGGTTTTGCGAGTATTCCGATTGAGAAAGTTTTAATATTCCGATTGCTTCATTTTGCCAAATATTCCGATCAGCATCATATTTTGGTTATTCCGATTGTTCCTTGGCTCACATTCCGATCATACGATCGGAATAACATTCCGATTGAGGGGATTTTTACACTATTCCGATTGGAGGTGTTTTGTTACGATCCTACTTTCTTTTAGTACTTTTCATCTAAGTTCTTATTTTTACCAAGTTTTCCAAGAGTTAGTTTTTATTGAGTGTTCATTTATTTTATATTAAAATCTTTAAGTTTTCAATATTTATTTTTAAACTCGTTTCTTACTTTAAACGTTTAAGTCTTTAACTTTACTCTTTGTCACTTAATTTCTTGTCATTAGTTTAAAATAGATAAACAAACCAACCACTTTTTATTAACCAAGAACAAATCATTTCACTTAAGACCGAGATCAATTCGAGAGGATATCGAGACATAAATCTAAACCCCATAGAAAAATCATGTATCAAATGGCGCCGCTGCCGGCTCTTCTCGTTAAGATCAAAAGTGTTTTGTGAGAACTTGGATTTTGGGATCCGTTCCCCGTGAACGTTACTTTTTAATCAAAAATTTCAAAAACATCCTAAAAAATATAAAATTTTCAAAAATACAAAAAAATTAAAAAACATAAAAACCAAAAATATTTTTGCTTTGCTTTTCTTTGTTCCTTCTTTTGTAGGTGTATGCGCACTCGATCCACGTCATATCAAGAGCCCGAGCCTCTCGATCACTTAGACATGGCCGGTGTACCACCTCCAAACAATAATAATAACAACAACCCGCCTTTCAACAACATGAACAATAACAACAACAATGAGCCCCTTCCGGATAATCGCCCAATGATTGAACTACTGCAAGCTCATGTCGATGGAAACACAGATCCAATTGTCATACCTCCAATTGCCGCCAACAACTTCGAGCTAAAATCAGGCTTTATCCAGATGGTCTCCGCTCAACCATTCTTGGGACGAACCATTGATGATCCACACGACCATATCAAGAGATTCTTGCAACTCGCCAACACGGTCAAATTCAATGGCGTTCCACAAGAGGTTATAAGGTTACAACTTTTTCCCTTTTCTTTAGAGGGACAAGCCCGACATTGGCTTGGTAAGGAACCGCCACAGAGTATTCTCTCGTGGACGGATTTGGAAACAAAGTTTATCAATTACTTTTTTCCACCCTCTCGTACTACCGCTTTGCAGAATGAGATCATAAACTTTGAACAAAAGTACGATGAGTCGTTCAGTGAATCTTGGGATCGTTTTAAAGATCTTTTAAGAAAATGCCCACAACATGGTTTTACCAAAGTACATCAAATCAATACTTTTTACAATGGTTTAAGCATGAGTGACCAAGATTCACTGAACAGTGCCTCGGGGGGTAATCTATTGGCTAAGACTTCCAATGCTGCTTGGGACATCATTGAGAACAAATCTCGTGTGCAAACCAAGAGTGTTCGGACCAATGTCGCTAGTGCTAGCACTAATGACAGCGACAAGCGATTGGACAAAATCACTACGCTTCTTGAATCGCTTGTCACCCACACCGTCAGCAACAACAACAGCAACAACAACAACAACGCTAAAAACGCTCAAGTTAACGCTGTCAGCCAACCTTGTGAGATATGCGGTGGTCCTCACTCTTACACAACTTGTACCGCCACCCAAGATTACCCTGCAGAGAATGTGAATGCAGCATATGGCACCTATACTCAACCCGCTTATCAAGCAAAACCTCAAGGTGACCGCAACTTTCTTAGATACCGTTCCAACAACTATCTCTCACCACCTGGTTTTAACCCAAACAACCAAAACCAACAACAAAACCTCAACCGCCCTCCTCAACAACAACAAACTCGTACACCATACATCCCTCCTCACAAGCAGCAACAACCACCTCAACGAAACACCCAAGTTTACCAGCAACCTGCTTATCAACCACCCGCATACACTGCTCCTTCCAACCAAACCCCCGCATCGCATCAAGACATTGGAACCTACATGAGGACTAACGATGTGATCGTGGATAATCTCCAACAGGAAGTGCGCAACTTGAAAGCAGATCTGATGAAACAAGGGAATGATCTAAGAGCTGATATGAAGAACACTATGGATAGTCAAACGAATGACTTGAGGAACATGATGGCTAGTTTCTTCCACGGTAATCAACCCCCTTCTTCGGGTACTCTTCCGAGCAATACCGTTGCGAACCCAAGAGGGGAGATGAAAGCAATCACCACTCGCAGTGGTAAAGGTACCAAGGAACCCGAGCTTCCTATACCTCCACCGGTGGTTGTGACTAAGGAGAACGAGTCACCTGCTCCTATTCCTCATCCTTCTCCTTCCCCAATTTCTCCACCTCCTCCTTCTACCCCTCCTCCACCCAAGGATGTGAGTGATCCTATTCTCCCAAAGCCTTCCTCTTCTTCCAATATACCTTATCCATCTAGGTTGAGGAAAGAGAAGCTCAAAAGCAAGGACGATATTCAGGTTTCGAACTTTCTTAAGATGTTCAAACAATTGAATTTTAACATCTCCTTCGCTGAGGCTCTCGCTCACATGCCTAAATATGCGAAAATGTTTAAAGATCTTCTGAGCGACAAGGAAAAGCTCCTCGACATTGCCAACACCCAACTTAATGAGAATTGCTCTACAGTGCTCTTAAGGAAATTGCCAATCAAGCTTGGTGATCCGGGTCGTTTTCTTATCCCTTGCAATTTCCCGAGAGTAGAGAATTGCATGGCCCTAGCCGATCTAGGTGCCAGTATTAATCTCATGCCTCTAAGTGTTTGGAAGCAATTATCTCTCCCAGAGCTAGTCCCCACCAAAATGACTTTGGAATTAGCTAACCGTACGGTTGCTTATCCAGTGGGGATAGCCGAAGACGTCATTGTAGGAGTCGACAAATTCACCTTCCCTGCTGATTTTGTTGTCGTCGACTACGAGATGGACCCCCGTGTACCACTGATTGTTGGTCGTCCATTCTTGAGGACCGGTCGCACTCTCATTGATGTTGAAGCCGGTGAGCTTATCATGAGAGTGGGTAACGATAAAGTAGTTTTCAACATGGGAAAGTTGTCTAAACAGCCTTATTCATATGAGAGCGTTAATTGTATTGACGTTCTTGATGAGGCTTGTGAAGAACACTTTAATGATGCTTGCAAAAGTATTCCTACCTCTCTTCCCAATGTTGAGACCTTGTCCTCCATTGATTCATCGTTGTCTCTATTTGGAGATAGTGATTTATTTTGGAACAATCTTGAAGATACCATGGGAGATGCGAATTTAGCTACTAATGATTCTCCTATCGATGAGGATGAAGACATGAATTTCTTTGACAATCTTCTCACTGAAGACAATCCTTCTCTTCCATCTCCCACGGTCATTGCTATCAATACTCCGACTTCGAATACGCCTCCCGTCGAAAATCCTCCGGATTTTGAACTTAAGGAGTTGCCGCCCCATCTCGAGTATGTATTCCTTGATGAAGAGAAGAAGTCCCCAGTCATCATTGCTAAGGATTTGAAGGATGAAGAGAAAGCCCGACTTGTCGCTGTGTTGAAAGATCATAAGAAGGCTATTGCTTGGAAGATTTCGGATATTCGTGGCATTGATCCTTACTTCTGCACACACAAAATTCTCATGGAGGACGACTTTAAGCCCACTATTCAAAGCCAACGAAGGGTGAATCCAAAAATCCATGAAGTCATCAAAACAGAGGTTATCAAACTTCTTGATGCGGGTATGATTTACCCTATTTCGGATTCACCATGGGTTAGTCCAATCCATTGTGTGCCCAAGAAGGGCGGAATAACCGTGGTTCCCAATGAACAGAACGAGTTAATTTCCACTCGTCTCGTTACTGGGTGGAGAGTTTGTATAGACTACCGCAAACTCAATGATGCCACGAGAAAGGATCATTTCCCTCTACCTTTTATGGACCAAATGCTTGAACGTTTAGCCGGTAATGAATATTACTGCTTTCTTGATGGTTTCTCGGGTTATTTTCAAATATCCATCGATCCCCAAGATCAAGAGAAGACTACATTCACTTGTCCCTATGGCACATTTGCTTACAAAAGAATGCCTTTTGGCTTATCTAATGCGCCCGGGACTTTCCAAAGGTGCATGTTAGCTATCTTCCATGACATGGTCGAACAAACCATGGAAGTCTTCATGGATGATTTCTCGGTCTTTGGGGATTCTTTCTCTTCCTGCCTTGCCAATTTGGAACATATGCTACAGAGGTGCGAAGACACTCGCCTTGTTCTAAATTGGGAAAAATGCCATTTTATGGTAAAAGAAGGCATCGTGCTTGGACATAAGATCTCGAAAGCCGGTCTTGAAGTAGACCGTGCTAAAGTCGATGTTATCACAAAGTTGCCTCCACCTTCAACCGTGAAGGGTGTGAGAAGTTTCCTGGGTCATGCGGGCTTCTATCGTCGATTCATCAAAGATTTTTCTCAAATCGCTCGCCCGATGACCCACCTCTTGGAAAAAGATACTCCTTTTATCTTCTCCAAAGAGTGTCTTGAAACCTTCAACTCGCTTAAGGATAAGCTTACTAAGGCACCCGTCTTGGTTACCCCTAATTGGGAGCTGCCCTTTGAGTTGATGTGCGATGCTAGTGATTTTGCTATTGGAGCGGTTCTGGGACAAAGAGTGAACAAACACTTCCAACCAATCCATTACTCTAGCAAAACAATGACTGGGGCACAATTGCATTATACGACAACCGAAAAAGAGCTTTTAGCTGTTGTCTATGCCTTTGAAAAATTCCGCCCCTATCTTGTCCTTTCCACCACAATTGTGTATACTGATCATTCCGCGCTGAAGTACTTGTTGACAAAGCAAGATTCCAAACCAAGACTTCTTCGCTGGGTTTTGCTGCTCCAGGAATTTAAAATCGAAATTCGCGATAAAAAAGGAGCAGAAAACCTACCCGCGGATCATCTCAGTAGACTTGAGGATCCTTACCAGGGGGATCATCCGAACAAAGAAATCAATGATTCTTTTCCCCTGGAGACCTTAATGTCTATCAACTCGACTGCTGATGAAACCCCGTGGTTTGCGGACATTGCAAACTACTTGGCGGGTGGAATCCTCGTTGACGGGTTAACATCCCAGCAAAAGAAGAAGTTCTTCAAAGACATTAAGACTTACTTCTGGGATGACCCGTATCTTTTCAAACAATGTTCCGACTTGATTATTCGCCGATGTGTTGATGGACCGGCAGCTTTCGAAATCCTCGATGCTTGCCACAAAGGACCCACCTGTGGTCACTTTGGTCCCAACTACACCGCCAAAAAAGTGTTTGATTCGGGATTTTATTGGCCCACCATCTATCGTGATGCTCACGAGATGGTTAAACGATGTGATGCTTGCCAAAAACAAGGCACGATCACACATAAAGACGAGATGCCTCAGAATTTCATTCAAGAGTGTGAAATCTTTGATGTTTGGGGTATCGACTTTATGGGGCCATTTCCCTCCTCTAAAGGAAACAAATACATCCTTGTAGCCGTTGACTACGTCTCCAAGTGGGTTGAAGCCAAAGCTTTACCTACTAATGATGCAAGGGTGGTTTGTAACTTTTTGAAATCGCTGTTCGCTCGATTCGGCGTTCCTCGTGCCATTATCAGTGACCGCGGGACTCATTTTTGCAACGATCAATTTGCAAGAGTCATGGCAAAGTATGGTGTCAATAACCGTCTTTCCACTGCTTATCATCCCCAAACCAATGGGCAAGCCGAGATATCTAATCGTGGATTGAAGCGAATTTTGGAGCGTACTGTGGGAGAGCATCGTGCCGCGTGGGCCGATAAGTTAGATGATGCTCTGTGGGCTTTCCGTACTGCTTACAAGACCCCGATCGGTTGTACACCTTATCGTCTTGTGTATGGAAAAGCATGCCACCTTCCCATCGAGCTGGAGCATAAGGCGCACTGGGCCTTGAAGTGGGCTAACTTCGACATCAACAAAGCCGGTGATCATCGCAAGATTCAACTCAACGAGCTCAACGAACTGAGGAATGAAGCTTATGAGAACTCGCTGATCTACAAAGAGAAGACGAAGATCCTTCATGACGCAAAAATCAAGAACCGAGAGTTCCACGTTGGTGATCAAGTCTTACTTTTTAACTCTCGGTTGAAGATCTTCTCTGGAAAGTTGAAGAGCCGCTGGTCTGGTCCATTCACCGTCACCAACGTCTTTCTGTATGGGACCATTGAGCTTTCTCAGCCAAATGGGCCCAATTTCAAGGTGAATGGCCAGCGTCTAAAGCTGTACTTTGGTGAGGACATCTCTCAGGAGATGATTCCATCCCTCACCACGTTCCCCATGAACTAATTTTGGGTCGAGTCAGGCTCGTGACTCGGTTATCAAAAACAAGCGCTCCTCGGGAGGCAGCCCGAGTATCTATCTTTTTATGTGTTAACCTCCTATGTGTAGGGGGGCCTACATAGGTGTTTGTATTTGTGTGGTGATGTGATTTCAGGGATGAATGCACTCTTGGAATCTTTGAAGAACCGTGCTCCCGTGTTATCCGAAATCCGGTTCTATCTCTCAACTATCGTGATTCAATTTTCTTCATACTCACATTTGAAATTGATCACTTTAGTCGGCTCTTCCTTAACTTGAGTTAACCAACGTGTACAATGTCATAAGTGTAGGGGAGACTTTTCCCACATGCTTAAACATTGAGGACAATGTTTATCTTAAGTGTAGGGGGGACTTCTATCGAAGTTTTAAGTGGACTTTTCCATGAAAATGCCTTCATTTAACCGGAAAATCATCTTTTTCAACATTTTTCAAATTTTTAATTAACTTTGGCCATTTAGTCGTAATTTTTAAATTTTTATCGTTGCTTTCATATGTATATATCCCGCAATAAAGTCAAAAATTTTAATAAAGTGGTGTAGCTAGTTTTGAAATCTTTGACATATTAGGCCCGTTGCGTTTATTTTGACTCAACCCGAATAGACTTATCCAAGTTTATTCTAGCTAGTATCCTTAACCATGTAGACCTTAATTGGTTTATTAGGCTAAGCATCCACGAGTCTCATTACTTGAGATTTTAAATTGTGGAGGACGAGAAATGATAGAGTCAATTATAAGTCGGTATTCTTGCGCAAGCTCACTTGGTGTAATTATTTGCCTATTCTCCCATCACTTGCTAATAATTTATCTGCAATAAGTAAGGTCGTACGATTTGAAAAGTTACTTAGCTTCTAGCCCAAGATCGTTTAAAAGTTGCTCGGCAATGATAAGAGTTCATAGCCAAGGCATAACTTATGAAGCGGGGCGCGAAGATTGGCGAGTCCGAAAAGGCCCTAACAAGGCATGAGGATTCCATTTTATTGCTGAAGATCCAAAAGTGATGTGAAGAACATTATTCCCAAAATCAATATAAAGGATCAAGACTCACGACGAAAAGGAATCAACTCCCATAAAGATCATGGAGCAGTCTATCCGAAAAGACCCTAACAAGGTATGAGGATAAATAGATCCAAGTCCGAAAAGGAGGCGGATCGTTGTATCACAAAATCCCAATTAGAGATTGAAGAATAATCATGAAGTCGTGGTCAACAAAGTTGGAGTACCCCTCAAAAGTCTCCAAGTGAAGAAACTCTATTACGATGAGAAGACCATTATCTCAAGAACGTCTCTCAAGATATGAAGTATGAAGTACATGCCAAATATCGGCCCGAGAAAGGTCTCAAATCGCGAACCAAGTTATGCCAAGATATGAACTTTTTGATATCCCGAGAAGCAGTTTTAAGAGATTTTGTCCTTTAGCTAACTATTGATCAAATCGTCCTACTTTGCTTTCAGCCTAATTAACTATCGAAATAAGTCCAAAAATGCATCTTCATGATCATTCTAAGACAAAAATAAAATATAAGAGATACACCTAGGAATAAGGGAGTCTAAGCATTTAATTAAGCCATGTGTGTAAGTGTTTGAATTGCTAACTTATAATAGCAATGATCTCGTTTTTAAGCTTAGTTTGGGAAACGTGAAACTTGAGGGTGATAAATCTTCGCAGCACCGAAGCCCTAATGTAAGTCCTCGATCTCTTTGCAAGTTATTTCCACATAGCTATTTTCTATCCTTTTGTTTACTTTAAAGTTTCAATTTCTCTTAGTACTTTAATTTTTGTTTAGTAGTATTTTAATAAGGCCAAGGTTGATTGATCATGAGAAAAGTGTAATTGTGCTTTGTCACTAAGCATTGCATGAGGGCATGTCAATGGTTAAGTGTAGAGGATTTGATAGGTGTGAAAACACCCATCCTTTTACCACTTAATTCTGGCTAAAACAAGACCAAAACACGTATTTAATACCATTTGTTTGGAATTATGCGTGGTTTTTGTGTTTATTGTGTTTTCAGAGTCAACCGGATAAATAATAAAGAAAACATGGGATTGCACGGGTTTTATCAAAGAAAAAGACTCAAGACGAAGTCTATTGTCCAAGAGATGCAAAAGATTTGAAGTCATTGTGCCTATTTGAAGATTTATCGAAGAATAGAGCCAAAGATGGAAGATTCATATATGTCGAAGAACTCGAGTCTATAAAACAAAAGATTATAAGACGAGTTGGAATAATTCACCGATACTTCTCAAATCCAAAGTGGAAACGTTTATTTAAAGATGCGTGAAGACTTAAGAAGAAAGAAGAAAAAGAAGCCCAAATCAAAGCCCAAGCCCACCACCACATTACACACGCCTATATTAAGGCCTTACCTCACAAATTTTCATACACTTAGTCTTTAGGTAGTTTTTTAGTTTTCATTTTTCTCTAGTTTTAGAGAGAATAAGTTCTAAACTTTCTCTCACTAGATTTCATCTTTTTCCATTCAAGATCAAAACTTTGTATTACTTTTTCATTAATTCAAGTTCAAGTTTTTAAGTTTTAATCTTTAATCTCATCCTTCCTTTCTTTTACTTTTATTGATTTTGGTACAAATCTCGTGTGATCCGTGTTGTTCATCAATGATTTGTGCTTAAAAAGTTGATTACTTTTTATGTTTCCTTAAGTTTATACATAAATAAGCTTTAAGATCCTTGTTCTTATTGGCTTATTTGTTGATTTATCTTATTTACTTTTTGAAGTTTTTATAAAAGTTCATCTTTTTATTGATTTGATTTAAAAGTTGTTTACTTTGAGTTTGGAAAAGTTGTTTTTAATGCTTATTTGATCAGCTTATTAATAGATTCGAGTTAGTTTTGGGTTTTAGCTTGTCATAATAGCTTATTTCCCTTGCTTTTGTCCCGAATTTGCACCATTTTCGGAAAGGGAAACTCCCTTTTCCGATTGTATTTTCCGACCAAGCAACACCCCCTCTTTCCGATCTACCGATCGGAAAAGGGTTTCGAGTTTCCGATTGAGCATCATAACATTCCGACAGTAGCATACATTGATATTCCGATTGGTAGGTTTTGCGAGTATTCCGATTGAGAAAGTTTTAATATTCCGATTGCTTCATTTTGCCAAATATTCCGATCAGCATCATATTTTGGTTATTCCGATTGTTCCTTGGCTCACATTCCGATCATACGATCGGAATAACATTCCGATTGAGGGGATTTTTACACTATTCCGATTGGAGGTGTTTTGTTACGATCCTACTTTCTTTTAGTACTTTTTATCTAAGTTCTTATTTTTACCAAGTTTTCCAAGAGTTAGTTTTTATTGAGTGTTCATTTATTTTATATTAAAATCTTTAAGTTTTCAATATTTATTTTTATACTCGTTTCTTACTTTAAACGTTTAAGTCTTTAACTTTACTCTTTGTCACTTAATTTCTTGTCATTAGTTTAAAATAGATAAACAAACCAACCACTTTTTATTAACCAAGAACAAATCATTCCACTTAAGACCGAGATCAATTCGAGAGGATATCAAGACATAAATCTAAACCCCATAGAAAAATCATGTATCACTAAGTCTCTTAAATGAGGACGAGAAATGATAGGGTTAATTATAAGTTACTATGCTAAACGTAGAGTACTCGTATTCTTTCAAAAACTCATGTGTTCTCGTTGTTTGCTTATTCTCCCTTCGCATGTAAATATTTTTTGCTTAATAAATATTGACTTAGCGGTTTAGTTGGGATTGTTGGGTTTCTAGTCTTCTCTAGTAGCTTCCGTGTAATTAAATTGGGAAGACATTAAGTTATCGCCAGCGTCACGGTTTTGAAGTATTGGCACCCCAATAATCAAAAGCTTCACCCAATAATAAGATTTCAAGTGCTCACCTAAATCAAGCAAACAATTTGAAGCCCCACAAGGCCAAAAAATCTATGCAAAATTGAAAGTGAATCAAGCCTTAATCTTTGAAGCTTTAAAGATCCAAAATTCGCCTTAGCGTGAGGATATACGTCTTTGGCTAATAAAACTGCCGATGAGGTAGATAATAAAAGGCAAGGCAAGACCGAAGTCATAATAAAAGCTTCATGGCGAAGTTGAATAAAAGATGGAGGTAAACCAAAGATAATAAGGCCCTTCCGTTAGGGGGCGTATAAAAGTCTTGGTAATAAGTCTCATGTTCAAAACCGTTATAAAACCGTGTTTATCGATTCTTCTTGTCAACTTAATTTTTTGACATCGTTGTCTATTAGGAGGGGTTAATGATTTGATGGTTTTAGTTACACCGTTAGGACTCTATTTTTATACCTAAATCTCTATTATCGCATAAGTCAAACAATGTATCCTCGTGAAACATTCAAGACAATATAAAATATAAGAGATACAACTTAGGAATAATGGGAGGATAAGTACGTGATTAGGGCATATGAGTAGTTTTAGCATTACTAACTTATAATGACAATGATCTCATTGCACGCTTGGCATGGAATTGGGATGAAAATCGAGGACGATGAAATTATTTCTAACGAAGCATTCACGTGTTCTTATTCTTTGAAGCTAAACGTCCCATTTTGCGATGAAAATCATACATTATGTCTAAAACACAAGTAGTAGTATTAATAGTAGTAGTGTAGCTTGTTTATCATTCAATAAAGTGAATAAAAATGAATTTTGGAGATGCTACGATACTTTATTCTAGCATTGCGTGAGGGCACGGCAATGGTTTAGTATGGGGGAGTGATGAGACTGCTTTTATACATAGTCTCATCTTCCAAATTGGGATTTAAATGCATTAAATATCATCAAAATACCCATATATATGCTTGTGTTTGTTGCTTGTGTATTTTAGGTACGGATATTGAGAATATGACAAAAGATCACAAGAATCATACAAAAACGAACACGGGAAACGAAGTCGCACAATGAACCAAGCCCTAATGAAGACATTCCCAAGATTTACCCTTGAAGATTTGAAGAATTATGAAGAAGGGTCCTCCAATATTGAAGAATTGACACTTTATACCCTTGTATCTTCATAATTACAAGATTGGTCCCTAAAGTTGTCAAAATTACCAAAAGGACCCTCCACTTTGAAGATTTGGCAAGTTTAGCCCCTCAACAAAGCTAAATTGTCAACCATTGTCCTCCACAAAGTCAAATATATCATGAAGTCCTTCAAAGTACAAGAAATTACAAGTTAGGTCCTTTGAAAATCCAAAAATTACAAAAAGGACCCTTGACTTTCAACATTTGGCAAAAATGGTCCCTCATCAAACATGACTTGGCAATTTCAGTCCTCCAAAATGCTCAACATACAAGTCAAGGCCATTATCCATCATCAAAATACCAAACCAGTCCTTCAAAAATGCAAAAATGGCAAGAAATACCCTTGAAAATACTTTGGAAAAGTATTTGGGGCAAAAGTGTGAAAATGAAAACTTGAAATACAAAGGATTTGTATTTGTGGCTGGTTATTTACAAAATGAAAGGAAAAGGAAAGAATAGGGGCTAAAACTGGCAGACAAAGGAAGATACCTAGACCACTCTCCTTGTGACACATGTCCCACTCACCAAAACCCTCCAATCAGCTTCACCCATTCCTCCACCTCATCCCTCCACTCACCAGATTAATTAACTAACTAATTAGTTAGTTAAAACACGCGCCTAACACATATTTAAAAACCAAAACAGATTAAACACCATGTTCTTGGTGTTCTTCATCAAATTGGGTTTTCTTAATCTTGTTGAAATTAGCCCCTAAGATTGTCCAGATTTATAATTAAGGTGACCTTAATCATATCCCAACTTTCAAAAAGTCTGCCACATCACCACCCAGCTCACAAGATTCTCCTGTTTTTCACCTTTGGACAAGAAGACAAGAAGAGGACAGACATCCAACGTCCAAGGATCCTGCTTCAATCCTAAGCTTATTTTTCACCCTTTGATCAAGTTTTCACACTGCCAACTCATGCTACAAGCCAAATTCAGTCACATGATCCTCAAAGGTTCAAAAAGCTACAAGGGAAATTTTGGGACTTCAAGCATTAGGGTTTTAAGTTTTTAGGTTTAAACTGACCCTGTACACCCTCTATATAAAGGGTATAGGGTCCAACATAGATATTTGCTTTTGGTTTTTCCTTTGTTCAAGCACTTGTAAATCCCTTTTCAGTTTTATGAATTTGAGTTAAGTGTTTTAAAGAAAGACCAAGTGCCATCTTATTTCTTCTTTTTTATGTTCTTAGTTTACTGATTTTGAAGTTAAAAACCTGTTTTCAAAAGAGGAGTGTGCAAACGTTTGCACATTTTCTCACTTTCTTGATATTTTGCTAAGTTCTTGTTTCTATCTTGGAATTCTTGGGTTATAGGGCTGATCATAGCATCCTAATTGAGTTGATTAAGGTGTGGTGAGGCTTATAACTTGGGGATAATCAAGTGTGGGGTAACAAGGTTGCATTAATCAAGATTTTTCAAGTTTCTGATTTTTATACTTGTGCTTCTAACCTTGTTGATTCTTAGCAGGGGTGTTATTGGAAGCTTGTACTTGTTCTTGCTAGTACATAAGCTCATAAATTCGTGGTTGTCGATGTACATCCATGAGGTTTGCATACTCAATCCTAAAATCTGCTTAAATTCTTTATTTTTGGTGATATTTGTATGTGGCTTGTGTTCTTGTGGATTTTGTGGCTTAAATCTGCTTGAATATGTTAATCTTACTTGTTATTGTGTTAATTGATACTTTTTGTTCAAAAAAAATTGATGCTTGGGTGGCCTTAAATCTCACTTTGCCTTTGAAAATTTTGATTTTGAAAAGATTAAGGGGTGTTTGGGTCTATCTGTTTGTGATTGTAACTTGTTATTGTGTTGAGGAAAGTTTGAGTTTGTGTTCTATATCTGATATATGCTTGGTTGAGAGTGATTTACTGCAAGTTTTTGGGTTTGAAGCCTTGAATCAAACAATCTGCTATATAATCTTTGTTACTGCTTGTTTTGACCTAGGATTTTGGGAACACTTAGTGTGTATGCATGCTTAGGGTTAAAAGTGGTTTAAACAAAGTTATTATAACCTGTTTGAGAGATTTGAGGTGTTGAATCTGGCTTAAGTGTCAAATACATCAGCAAAGTGTAAAACTGCATGTGTTAGTGTTCATCAGTAACTTTCATTGGCTTGAATCTTTCTTAATTCTTTGAAGCATTGCATGAAACCTGTTTAGACTTGCTTATTGGAGTTTATAATAGCTTGTGTATGCATTTGGTTGAATTTGGCTGGCTGATTATTGTTAAAACTGCTTATTTGTGCTCAACTGCTTAAGTGTTCATGTCTGTATCATATCTGGTGATTTATTGATTAAACTGTATCAATTGGGTGTTTGTGATTGTGTTATTTTGATTGTTCTTGACTCCTCTTGATCCAAAGATCATTTGGGTGCCTTGTTGTAATCTGAATCTCCAAAAAAGTCACTAAAGACAAAAAGTCAAACAAGTCAAGCAGTGGAAAAAGTTTCCACTGCTCAACACCCAAAACTAGCCCCTACTAGTGTAATTTTGAACTCAGCTTATCAATAAGCTATTCTAGCTTATCCAGACTTACAACAACTTATTTTTTGTGATAGGTCTTCATTATTTGACCCATTTAAGTAGACTGGAGCTTATTGGACTTTGACTTTGACTTTTTACTAGAAAACCAACTTATTTGACTTTTACATAAGTGCTTATTTGCTTTTTCCAGCTTATTGAGTCAGCTTATTTGAAAACTCTTTGTTGATTTTGCTTAAATAAGTCATTTAGAAGCTATAGAAACTTGAATCAGCACGTGGGGTGGCCTAGAACTAAAAAACGACTATTTTGTCATTTTCTGTAGATTGCTTATTGCATTTTCAAGCTTATTCCTTGGGCTTATTTCAAATTTCTTTTTGCATAAGTCTTATTTAGGTCAAAAGAAGCTTGTGTGTCAAAATTTAGCTTATGGCATTGGCTTATAGCTTAATGGGCCAAAAAGCCCATTAAGAATAAGCTGTTTGGTATAAGCTAGCTTATTTCACACTTTCATCTTTTGGGCCTTTGGAAAAAGTTGTTCAAAATCAAATTTTAAGTCAACCTGTGCTTTTTGGGCTTATTTTGAACACTTTTTTATATTGGGCCCAAATTTGGCCCAATAAGGTACTGTTTTGGGTTTAGCCCATTTTCTAGGCCCATTAAGGGTATTTAGGTAACTTCACTTTCATTTCTGAGTTATTTAGGTTAAATTAAGCTAGTTTGCAAGTTTTTAGAGTTTTATGATTTTTAGATTTTTAATATTATTTTAATATTATTTTATTATTAAAAATTAAAAGTATGATTTTCCAAGTTTTTATATTTTCCCTAGGTTCTAAACACTTAATTAGGAATTTTGCAATTTTCCAAATATTTTTAGTCTTTTAATTATTTTCTAGAATTAATTTAAGTTTTAATTAATTTTAGTAGTTTTTAATTGTTTAAAAACAGTTTTTAATGATTTTAAAATTTTGAAAAATACTTTTTAGCTTAATTAGGGTATTTTTGAGGTTTACAAACTTTAAAATCTTGATTGGGACTTTTTAATAATTAATTTTGATTTTTAGGGCTTTAATTAGCATTAAAAAGTCATTATCTAATTAATTAAAAGGTTTTGGCAAGTTTGGATTTTTTGTAAACTCTTATAATATTATTGTGGATTTTTGGTAATTTTTAGGTTAAAATTTTAATTTTAGTGCTTTTTACGAGTTTACGTGTACACCTTTTTCGTCTTAGCTTAATCCATCTTCGTAACCGTCATTCTCTTCTAATCCAATTTCTATTTTTCTTTCTCAAAAGTATAATCACAAATCTAATCCAAATCATTACACACATAACACACTAGCCTCCTTGAGAACGATCCCCACTTAGGGTCATAACTTGTGGTTTTCCTAAACTACTCGTTAATACTTGCCACTTTTGCACTCTTTTCCTAAAGAGTAGTAAAACTCATCTATCAACTACGTATCAAAATGGGTTGAAGCAAAGGCTTTACCTACTAACGATGTGAGGTTGGTTGTTAACTTCTTGAAACAATTGTTTGCTCGATTCAGTGTGCCTCGTGCTATTATTAGTGATCGCGGGACTCATTTTTGCAATGATCAATTTGCACGAGTCATGGCTAAGTATGGTGTCAATCACTGACTTTCCACCGCGTATCATCCTCAAACTAATGGACAATCCGAGGTTTCTAACCGTGTTCTTAAGAGAATCTTAGAGCGAACCGTGGGAGAGCATCGTGCCTCATGGGCCGATAAATTAGATGATGCTTTGTGGGCTTTCCGTACCGCTTATAAGACACCTATAGGTTGTACTCCTTATCGCCTTGTGTACGGAAAGGCATGCCACATCCCCATTGAGTTGGAGCATAAGGCTTATGGGGCCTTTAAATGGGCTAATTTTGACATAAACAAAGCCGGTGATCATAGGAAAATCCAACTCAATGAACTTAATGAACTTAGGAATGAGGCTTATGAAAATTCATTAATCTACAAGGAGAAGACTAAGCTCATTCATGATTCCAACATTAAAAACCAAGAGTTCCATATTGGTGATCAAGTTTTACTCTTTAACTCTCGGTTGAAAATATTTTCGGGTAAACTTAAGAGTCGTTGGTCCGGTCCATTCACCGTGGCCCAAGTCTTCCCTTATGGCACCATTGAGTTATCCCAACCAAATGGGCCCAACTTTAAGGTGAATGGCCAACGGGTTAAGTTGTACTATGGAGAGGACATCTCTCACGAGATGATTCCATCCCTCTCCACATTTCCCTTGAATTAATTCGGGAAATCGAGTCAAGCTTGAGACTCGTGATAAATAAATCAAGCATCGTATAACTAGGTTATATTTTTACCTTTACCATCCTTTCCACCCTTTTTCACCTTCATCCATTTCCACCAATAAGTGTAGGGGGAGCCTTGTAGGTTGTTTGTGTGTTGTGATGATTGTGCGGGGACATGTGCTTTGATGATCCACTTTTGGTGTTTTTGACGCGACCCGTGATCCCGTGTTCCCGTGTACCCGGTTCTATCAAAACTATTGTGATTCATACATGTATATAAATAAAACGAATAAATGTAATCATTTTAGTTGTCCCTTCCTTAGCTCGATTTTAAATAACGTACTCAATGTCCTAAGTGTAGGGTAGTTTATTCTCCCACATACCTAAACATTGAGGACAATGTTTATATTAAGTGTAGAGGGGACTTCTATCGAATTTTATTGGGCTTTTCCATGAATTTTACCCCATTTAACCGGAAAAATTTAAAAAAATTTCAATGTTTTTCAAATTTTTGATCTATTTTAGCCTAGTAGTATTTTCATTTATTTTCTTTCCTTTTATCATCGCATCGTAATAATTCCCATTTCAAGAATAAAGTCAAAAATAAATAAATGAATAAAATGGTTTTAACAAGTTTAGATGTCTTTGATATATTAGGCCTGTCGTGAATATTTTGACTCAGCACGAGTTTACTTATCCAAGTTTACTCTAGCTAGTATCCTTAACCATATGGACCTTAATTGGTTTATTAGGCTAAGCATCCACGAGTCTCATTACTTGAGATTTTAAAATTATGGAGAACGAGGGATGATAGAGTTAATAATAAGTTTGGTATTCTTTCATTAACTTATGTGAGTTAGTTATGAGCTTTTTCTCCCATCACATGTAAATAAAATAAATGCAATAAGTAAGGTCGTACGATTTGAAAAATTACTTAGCTTCTAGCCCAAGATCGTTTAAAAGTTGCTCGGGATTAATTAGAGTTCATAGCCAAGGCATAACTTATTGAAGCGGGACGCGAAGATTGGCATATCCAAAAAGGCCCTAACAAGGCATGAGGATACCCGAGTCCAAAAAGGCCCTCACAAGGCATGAGGATTCACTTTTTTCGCTAAAGATCCAAAGATGATGTGAAGATCATTAATCCAAATCAATATGATGGATCAAGACACACGATGAGAAGCAATTACTCCCCTAAAGATCATGGAGAAGTCTATCCAAAAAGACCCTAACAAGGTATGAGGATAAATAGATCCAAGTCCGAAAAGGAGGTGGATCGTTGTATATCAAAAATCCTAAATAAAGAAGAGGATAAATGAAGAAGTCGTGGTCAACATTTGAAGCATCTTTCACTCCTAATGAAGATGTATCCCAAAATGAAGAGAAGACCAGAATTTCAAGATCGTCTCTAAAGATTTGAAGTTTGAAGTACAAGCCAAATATCGGTCCGAGAAAGGTCTCAAATCGTGAAACAAGTTATGCCAAGATATGAACTTTATGAGGTTTCGAGAAGCCGTTTTAAAAGATTTTGTCCTTCAGCTAAATATTGATTAAATAATCCTAGTTTATTTTCGGCCTTAATAAATTATCGAAGTAAGTCAAAAATGCATCCTCGTGATCATTCAAGACAAAAATAAAATACAAGAGATACACCGTAGGAATAAGGGGGTCTAAGTGATTAATTAAACCACATGAGTAAGTGTTAGTTGTGCTAACTTGTAGTTTCAATGATCTCGTTTTTAAGATTGGTATGGGGAACGTGAAACTTGAGGGTGATTAATATTCATGACACCAAAGCCCTAATTTAAGTCTTAGATTTCTTTACGAGTTTCTTCCATCAATAATTTCCAAGTTAAATAATTGTTATAACTTTTGTCTCCTTTTAAATTTTTATCTTTTCATCGTAGTAGTAGTGGTAATTGTAATAAAGGCCGAGATGGATTAATTATGAGAAAAATGTAACTTAATGCTTTAAAACTATGCATTGCATGGGGTCATTGCAATGGTCAAGTGTAGGGGATTTAATAAGTGTGTAAACACTTATCCTTTTGCCACTAAAATCATGGAAAAACTAGACCTAATCATGTGTTTTATATCATAAATGTCGGAATTACGCGTGGTTTTGTGTTTTTGTGTTAAAATAGGTACAAATGATCAAAAGAAGAGAAAACACGGGATTTCACGGTCAAATGTTGAATAAAAGTCCAAGAAAGAGACAAAGACAAAGTCGAAAGACCAAAAGTGTGCGAAGATCACGAAAACCGGCTATACCGACACGGTTTTGAAGAAATGATCAAAGAAAGCCGAAATCGAGCTCGTTTTAGTGGATTTAATTATTTACGAAGATTTCGGGTCTTGTGGGTCCCACATTGGATAAATGGGCTCAAAAGCCCATTTAAGGATTTAAAAGTATTAACTTCTTGGTAAATTAGCCCAATATGGCCCATTTGATAACTACCTTAAGGGACGGATTCAATTTATATTGGGCCAGAGGCATTTAAACGAGAGATAAATTGGGAAATTAAAAAAAAGCCCATTTTAGCTAAGTCCATTCCATACGTTGATACAAAGAACCGGTCAAACCTTTTATTGGTCAACCCTAGCAAGCACAACAAACTTTTATCCCACCTGCCCCCTTCACACGTGTACATACATTTACTCCTAACCCCAACTTTACCCACCTCACATATCTTTTATCCCACATTTTGTTAAAAACAAAGAAAGGTCCAAGTCAACTCCCCACACACGGTTGTATAAATTTTACCCTTATCCCACACATTTTATCCCAACTCCCCACATCACAGTTGTATAAAACGAATAAACTTATCCTTACCCCACACATTTCACTTAATAAAACATTTACCCAAACCCTTTTTCATTCGTTACATCCAAGAAAAAAACACCTTTACTGTTTTTCTTCATCCTCCATTTTTTACCTCCACAAACCCTAATCACCATGATCAAAAATTACCCACCAAAATTAGGGGTTTTCACTCATACGGTTAATTCACACTATGGGAATTAAATCCCCCAACTTTTCGGAGCAATCACTATGGTGGTCCAATCTCACGTGGCCTCATCCTTGTTTTTTATTGGTTAATACACATCACAACTCCACTCCATCAAATAAGATGCCTCCACATCATCATAGAAGAAAAACAAGAAGCACAAAAATGCCACGAGGGCAATCCGTGTGCAAGAAGGGTTGATCTCATCCGTTTGATCACAAGAAAAAGAGAGAGAAGAAAAGAAACGGCCTGAATTAATTGCTTATCTTTGAAGCTACCAAGAAGGTTTTGTGGGTTTCTCCTATAAAAACCCCTTCATGTGTAATTTTTAGGAAGCACTTTTTCTTTATTTTACTATTTTTAATTAATTTAGGAGTAGGTTAATTCAGTATTTAATTTTTGCAAAATTAGATTAGGTTAATGTAATTTCTTTAAATTCTAGTAATGTAATTTTCTCTTTATTGATTAATGAAAAGTTTGATTTTAATTCATTTAAGTCTCATTTTAAATTATGTCATTTTTTTTTATCTTGAATCTAAGTTTCTTTGTTACTGTTCTTACTGTTCGTGAGGTTTAATATTCGGTTAATTAAAAAAAATTATAAAAAATATAAAAAAATAAATAAAAAGAAAGTGTGTAATAACTCTCCCCACTGGAGATTTATAAGTACTGTTACTGTTCGAAGCTTAATTTGGTTCGTGAAGTCTGTTATCTTTGGTTCGAGCTGTTTGGTGATTTAAGGTGGTGATTGTTTCGGTTCAGAAGGTAGCTCAACGCCAACCTTCGACCCAACGGTTTTGACAAAAGGTTCTCAACTTCTTTTCATTTTTTTTAAGTTTTTATTGGTTTTGCTAGGTTGTTTGAATCTGCTTATGCTTGCTTGTTAATTTAGTCTTAATTTAGTTTTTGTTTATTTGGTTTAAGTTTATGTTGCTTATGTTAGTTTATTCAAATCTGCTTTATTTTTGTTATGTATTTCTTGTTTGACTTTGTTAGTTTGATTGGCTTAAGTTGCTTATTTGCTTATGCGTTTAATACTGTTATGGCTTATTTGTTTCAACTTATTTAGTCATTGTTATAGCTTATCTGATTCAGTTTTATTTGCTCTTTAGCTTATTTGTTGTTATAGTTTTTTTCTGTCTTTGCTGATATATTTCCGCAGACACAATTGGTCTGTGAATTTAGCTGTTGTCCTATTGTCCTGAAATTCCAAAAGAAAAAGCTAATAAAAATAATTATCAAAAATTTGGTCTCCGCTGGGGTTCGAACTCAGGACCCCTCGCATATCTGTCTAACGACACAACCAGTGTGCTAGCACCCTTTCTTGTGTTTACTTTGGCTATGTTTAATTAATATAGGGTTTGAATTTCTGCCTGTTTACTTATTTAGTTTAATACAAGTTTTTAATTTTTTTTATTTTAATTAAAAAGTTTTATTTCAAGTTTCTTTAATTCAGTTTTTCAAATAAAAAATAAAAAGAAAGAAATTTTATTTTATTTTATTTACTTTTATAAATTTTAAATTAGTTTTAAATTTACTTTTATTTAAAATAGTTTTCTTTTATGTTTTTAAATTGAGTTTTAAAAATTAGTTTTCATAAAATTAGTTTTTCATTTAAGTTTTATTTTAAAATAATATTTTTATTTTATTTACTTTTATAAATTTTAAATTAGTTTTAAATTTACTTTTATTTAAAATAGTTTTCTTTTATGTTTTTAAATTGAGTTTTAAAAATTAGTTTTCATAAAATTAGTTTTTCATTAAAGTTTTATTTTAAAATTGTTTACATTTAAAAGTTTTTGCTTTAATTTAGTTTTTTTATAAAATTAGTTTTAATTGTGTTTAAGTTTTAAAATAGGTTTATTAAAATTAGTTTAAAATAGTTTTCTTTTAATTAAATAGTTTTTATTATTAAATAGTTTTAGTTTAAAATTCCAAAAATATTATTTACCAAAAACGAATTAAGTCGAAACGTTAATTGGAAATCAAATTAGAGTCGAGTCGAGGAAAAACGAACTTAATAGAACAAAAATACCTAGTATTACAAGTCTAAACAGGTTTCATGCAATGATTCAAAGTTTTAAGCAAGATTCAAGCACCTTAAGTTACTGATGAACACAAGAACATGTAGTTTTATACTTTTGCTGATGCAATTGACCAACAAGCTAGATTCAAAACTACAAATCTATCACATATGTTATAATAATGATGTTTAAACAACTTTTAACCCTAAGCATGCACAAATTCTAGATTTCACCAAAATCTTAGGTCAAAACAGTTAAAATCAACAAGTTATAGCACAATGTTTGATTTGGTGTTTCAAGACTGAAAACTTGCAGCAAATAGCTCTCAACCAAGCATATAGCAGATAACAAGCACAAACAATACCTTCTAACAACACAATAACAAGTTTTAATCTCAAACAGGTAATCCCAAACACCCCTTTAACTTTTCAAAATCAAAATTTTCAAATCAAAAGTGAGATTTAAGACCACCCAAGCCCAAATTAACACAATAATAGATGTATATAGCAGATTCAAGCAAGATTAAGCCACAAAATTCACAAGAACACAAGCAACACTCAAATATCACAAATATCCAAAGTATTTTCAGATTTTGAGATTAAGTGTGTGTACCTCATGGATGTACATCCACACCCACGAATTTTGAGCTTATGTACTAGCAAGAACAAGTACAAGCTTCCTTAAACAACCCTGCTAAGAATCAACAAAGTTAGAAGCATAATTATCAAAACAGAAATATGAAAACTTCTTGATTAATGCAACTCTTGTCCTCCACACTTGATTATCCCCAAGTTATAAGCTTCACCACACCTTGATAACACAATATCAGGATGCTATGATCAGCCCTATAGCCCAAGAATACCAATATAGACCAAGAACTTAGCAAAATATCAAGAAAATGTGGAAAATGCGCAAACTTTTGCACACTCCTCTTTTGAAAACAGGTTTTTGATTCAAGAATAATGAACAAAGAACAATAATAAACAGATTATAACAATGACACTTGGTCTTTCTTCAACAAACTTAACACAATTTCATTAACAGAAAAATGGATTTACAAGTTTGTGAACAAGGAAAAACCAAAAGCTGGCTACAAATGAACTAGTACATTGCCTTTTATAGGCTACAAGAAGTGAAGGTAAACCCTAAAACGTGAGCCCTAAATGCAGTGGAAGCCCAAAAATACCACTTGCAGAATTTTGAACTTCATGGAATCATGTGACTCCTCCTTGGCATTTTGTTATAGCTGGCAGGTTGGAATTTCATCCAAGGGTGTAGAGACAGCTTGAAAAGTAAGCCACAATATGGGACGTTGGATTACTGGCTTATCTTTGTCTTCTTCCCAAAAGTGTGTGCAGGGGAGGTCCCATGTGAGCTGTGGGTTGGTGAGGTGTTATGTTTAAGGTTAGGGATGTGTTTAGTGTTAGGTTAATCACAATTCTGGAGGAGATTAGGGTTTAATTCCAACACAATTAGAAAAACCCAAATTGTGTTCTTGGTGAATAGTTGGTGGTTTAATCTGGTTTAGCTTTTAAAAAAGTGTTAGGCGCCACTTTTTAATTTACTAATTACGGGCTAGTTAATTAGTTATGGGTGGAAAGTGAGGTGGCACCAGGGTGGCTTGTGATTCGTTAAAACAAGGTAGTGGGGCACGTGTCAATGTATGAGTGGCCTAGGTAAGTTCTATTGTCTCCCAGAAATAACCCCTATTCTTTCCTTTTCCTTTCATTTCAAGTTTGAACTGGCAAAATTCGTTTCCCTTTGTAAATGAAGTTTCATTTTTCACACTTTGGCCACAAATACTTTTCCAAAGTATTTTCAGGGGTATTTCTTGCCATTTTGTGATTCTTGAAGGACTGATTTGGTATTTTCTTCAAGGATAATGGTCTAAACTTGTATGATTGACATTTTGGAGGACTGAATTTGTCAAATCATGTTTGATGAGGGACCATTTTTGCCAAGTCTTCAAAGTCAAGGGTCCTTTTGGTAATTTTAATATTTTCAAAGGACCAAACTTGTAATTTCTTGTACTTTGAAGGACTTCATGATATATTTGACTTTGTGGAGGATAATGGTTGACAATTTAGCTTTGTTAAGGGGCTAAACCTGTCAATTCTTCAAAGTAGAGGGCCCTTTTGTAATTTTGACAAACTTTAGGGACCAAACTTGTAATTATGAAGATACAAGGGTATAAAGTGTCAATTATTCCATATTGGAGGACCCTTCTTCACAATTCTTCAAATCTTCAAGGGTTTTTCTTGGGAAAACTTCATTAGGGCTTGGTTCATTGTGCGGCTTCGTTTCCCGTGTTCGTTTTTGCATGATTCTTGTGATCTTTTGTCATTTTCTCAATATCCGTACCTAAAATACACAAGCAAAAAACAAAAGCATATATATGGGTATTTTGATGATATTTAATGCATTTTAAGACCTATTTGGACGATGAGACTATGTATAAAAGCAGTCTCATCAGCAGACCAGGTATCCTAGCCATACGGGCAGTACCCTCCACAGCTCACGGAATGATTAAATTCCCTGTGGAAGGAGGAATTGTCACTATCTATAACACAATCGTACCAGCATCCGAGTGTCTTGCCGTGACAACACCAGTTCCACCGGTTCCCCCCAAGGATGGATCACCACCTCCTAATTGGAAGGTGGAAATCCATCCTGATTATCCGGAGCAAGAGATATCCATAGGGGGAACACTCTCGGATAGCGACAAGAGGGCCATGTGCTCTCTCCTAAAAGCAAACCTAGATGTATTCGCATGGGAGCCTAAGCATATGACGTGCGATAGCAGATCATAAGCTCCAAATCTGCCAGGGATATCCTCCCGTTAAGCAAAAGAAGCGCGGTCAGGCACCAGAACGCAGCCAAGTAATATTGGATGAAGTACGGAAATTGGTAGATGCAGGTATCATGCACGAGGCATACTACCACGAGTGGTTATCCAACCCGGTCATGGTCAAAAAACATGATGGGAGCTGGCGCATGTGCGTGGACTTTACAAATCTTAATAAAGCCTGTCCACATGACTGCTATCCGTTACCAGAGATTGATTGGAAGGTGGAATCCCTATTGGGATATCCATTTAAGTGCTTCTTAGACGCATACAAAGGATACCACCAGATCCAGATGGCAGAAGAGGACGCAGAGAAGACGGCGTTCCATACTAGTCAAGGCGTATACTGTTATACAAAAATGCCATTCGGACTAAAGAACGGCGGGGCAACATATCAGCGGCTTGTTGACAAAGCCTTTGACTCAAAGATAGGCCGCAATCTTGAGGTCTATGTTGATGATTTAGTCATCAAAAGCCATACGGAGGATGCACTTCTCCGTGATGTCCAAGAGACATTTGACACATTGAGGAGGATTAATATGAAATTGAATCCAAAGAAATGCACGTTTGTGGCAACTGAAGGGATGTTCCTTGGATATATGATTGATCTAAATGGCATCAAGCCTTGTCCGGAAAAGACGGACGCGGTAATACAGTTACCATCCCCTCAGACGCGGAAAGAGGTGCAATCATTAAATGGGAAGTTGGCCGGGCTAAACAGATTCTTGTCGAATTCCACAGAGAAGTCACTCCCCTATTCAAAACACTCAAGAAGTGCATCAAGAAGGGAGATTTTCGGTGGACAAAGGAAGCGAAGGAAGCTTTTGGTCAGCTTAAACAACACCTCGCATCTCTTCCCATGCTCGTGGCCCCCAGACCCAAGGAGGAGCTCATCATGTATCTGTCGGCCACACACGGAGCAATAAGTGCGGTACTCATGACGGATAGGGACACAGTCCAAACTCCGGTCTACTTTATCAGTAGAACACTACAAGGGCCGGAGTTGAATTATTCTTCCATGGAGAAATTGGTTTTGGAATTAGTGGAGCATTCTATTGGGAGAGCATAACATCTCTTATAGACCAAGGACGGCTGACCAACCAATAAAACAAGTCATCTCCAGACCAGATGTAGCCGGTAGGCTACAGAAGTGGAGCATTCTATTGGGAGAGCATAACATCTCTTATAGACCAAGGACGGCTGTTAAAGGCCAAATCTTGGAAGATTTCTTGATAGAGAAGCCGGATGAGGACGGGCCGGTCGTAAAACGAGAGGAAACTCCAGTAGAACCATGGGTATTATTCATGGACGGGTCTTCGTGCACGGACGGATCAAGAGCTGGTCTCGTCCTTACGAATCCGGAAGGAATGGAGTTTACATATGCCCTGCGCTTTGAGTTCACAACCACCAATAATGAGGCAGAATATGAAGCGTTGATTGCGGGTTTAAAAATCGCCGCTAGAATGGGAGTCCGCATCCTTGAGGCCTACGTGGACTCACGGCTTGTCGCGAACCACATTCTAGGGGGTTACGTAGCCGAGGAGGATAACATGGTTCGATACTTGGAGAAAGTCAACTCACTCATTGCTGCTTTCAACAAGTTTTCTATAAAGCAGGTACCAAGAGGTGAAAACAAGAAGGCAGACGCTCTTAGCAAGATCGCGTCTACAAGTTTCGCCCACTTATCCAAGCAAGTCTTGGTAGAAATACTAAAGGAAAAGTCTATAGCGGAAGGGGAAGTCGCAGCCATAGTTGAGGAAGACGGACCTACATGGATGACCCCGATCATCAACTATTTGACTAATGAAACCCTTCCGGATGAGGAAAAGGCGGCACGACGTATCAGAAGGAAGTCGCATCATTTCGAGCTTCGAGAAGGTATTCTTTACAAGCGCTCCTTCTAACAGCCGTGGTTGCGGTGTGTTGGGCCACGCCAGGCTACTTATGTGATCAGTGAGTTACATGAAGGGTTATGCGGCATGCACGCGGGTCCCCGATCCGTAGTAGCTCGAGCTCTACGCACAGGATATTATTGCCCTACTATTCACAGGGATGCACGCGACATGATTCACAAATGCAGTGATTGCCAAGTGCACAGAACAGTACCACGACATCCGCAGCAGGAACTGACACCCATTACATCCCCATGGACATTCTATAAGTGGGGGATTGACATTGCAGAACCTTTCCCCGTAGCTGCAGGGGGGGTTAAGTTCTTGATTGTCCCAATGGACTACTTTACACGTTGGATAGAGGCCAAGGCAGTTAAATCCATCACAGGCAAACAAGTTAAAAAGTTTGTTTGGGAGAACATCGTGTGCCGTTTTGGATTACCAGGAGAAATCATCTCGGACAACGGGAAGCAGTTCGCGGATAATCCATTCAAGGACTGGTGCGCATCATTGAATATCACGCGGCGCTTCACATTTGTTAAACATCCGCAGACAAATGGTCTTGTGGAACGAGCAAATAGAAGTTACGGCTTCCGCATGGACACTTCGCTATATCTAGCTTCAATGAAGATCAATGTGTTCTCTTTGTTTTGTTTTTTTATGCTTTCTAGGTTCCTTTTGTTTTTTAGGATTTCCCATTCTTGTTAAAACAAAAAACGTAAACGTTCTAATAAAATGCCTTGGTGCCTAGCTAGCTCCACGACTCGTTCTTGTGCAAATTATCATCTTCTTTTTTAGATTTTATTATTGTCATATAGATTTAGTTGTTGTTACTACAATGTGCTATATCTTATTCATATGCATTCATTCAATATCGTACATGTACAATGCGCCTCCAGGCGGGGTAAGAGGATTTACTGAACCTAATAATTCAACTTGTCGCATAAGAGGGATGCAACCCCAGTGACGCGGATCATGTATCCTTACTAGACACCTTACTCACAAGACGTTGTGATAAGTTTCTATATGCCGCGCTCACGCAGTGCTTTGCATGATAAAGACACACGCCGCACGTCTAGTAAAATATAGACATGATTGTATTTTTTTTGAGTAAGATGTGACATGTCATGCAGTACAGGTATATGATATCTAAAATAAAATACACAAGTTTCAAATTCAAAACACCAAAATAGCCATGGTCATCACGGACTCGCTTGCATAAATATGACAAGTTATTACAACAACATCAGTTTTAGCCGTATACATACACGGACGAATAAAATAGTACAAATGTTTACAATGTAAATTACAAGGGAGGTAGGAAATCCCCTATCTCTTTCTTCCCTTCTTCAATCAAAGTGCGGAGGACCTCCCCGTGCGCATTCCTTCCTTCTTGGGCCCTGATCATGTTTGCATCCAGCGCCTCGGCCAACAGTTTTTCACCTTTCATCACCTTCGACACAAAGTCGTATATAGGCAGGGATAGTTGGATAGGATCGGCGGTGAGCTTAGACATTATTACTCTATTGGGAGCATCCTTCAGTGACTCTAGCTCATCTAGGAAAGGGTGTTGGATTTCAGCAAGTGCGGCCATTGACGCGGTCATCTTTTCTGCGGCTAGAGGGTTGTGGTAGGCATGCTGGGTGATATCTTCCTTCTTGCCTATCAGCTCCGTAGCTTTGACCAGCCCCTCGTGCCTACCACGGTCAATACCGTCCGATACAACGTCAGCAAAGGCCTGCAACAGGTGAGGAGCTTCTGTCACCTTGCTCACGGCAAGCCGCATTCCCTGGCCAACCATCCATCTACGCCCAGCTATGGTTGTGAGCAAAGGAGGACATATCATTTCAGCACAGTCCGTGGCCATCTGGCTTAGTTCGCCCTCAGCTGCTGCAGCTTGCTCGTCCAAGGTAGTCCGCGCCTGGGTTAGCTCATCCTTCAGCGCGTCGCGCTCCTGAGCAATAGTGAAGGCTTGTACGGTTACGGCTTTAGTAGAAGCTTCGGCTGCGGATACCTATATATGACACTTGGAGTTATTACAGACACAATGTGGTTTTTTGTGTGCACAAATAAGCATTAATATGAGAGCATACCTTCTCGTTGGATGCAGCTAAAAGGGCCTCCAGCTCGACAATACGTTCTTCACGAGCGTTGGCGTGATGGGCTTGCTCCTTGACGGTTGATTCGGCCACGAACAACGCTGCCTGCAAGGATGTGATGGTTTTCTCGTGCTTACCCACCAGTGCTTCACGGCGAGCTATCTTTTTATCAGCACGGCTCACGTTAGCCAAATCCTTGATCAGACGGCGTATCAGGGCCGCACCAACCGTCACCTGGTGTGCGGAGGACACATTAAACTGCTCCAGCAACGTCTCATGCTCTAGTTCGTCCAAATCTTGCGCCAGTGCTGGAGGAGTGATGCGTTCAATGAATTCAGAGCACTCGGACTCCACCTCCAACCTTGTTAAGCTAGATAAATTCTGTTAATCCCATTCAATCCATAACACAAGATTTAGAAGAGATATTTAGAGAGAGAAAGAGAAGAAAGTAGAGAGAGAAACAAGAGAGAATTTGGAAGTTTAATGTTTACTAGAGAGAGAAAGTAAAATGAACCAACACCCTCTTCCACACATGGAAGAGGGTATATATACCCTTGGCTTATGGGCCGTGGGTTTAAGTGACTTAGGTCGGGCTTGGCTTTGTTTTGGGCTTACGCCCCTAACTTATACAATATTAGCTTAAAGTCCAAGCCCGGTTTTTCCCGACTAACCTATTACAATACAAGACCTTTAACGACTAAGATGACTGTTGATGCAAAAGTTGGTTGATCCTTGCTAGACCCGAATTAGGCTTAATTCGGGTTGGCTAGGCTCCGGCTCCTGCACCAAGTGAATCGTCTGGTTGGGATCCTGCACACTAAACAACACGCGTTAGGCTTATCGTGGGAGTGTTTCCCACGATTAGACTCCGACGTGAGAGTAAGTAATCGGTTTAAGGTTTATGTGAGTTTAGAGTATAAGTCGTAATACCTTTGTGGAACCTTGGGGGTTCCTTTTATAGGCAGTGAAACCCTAGTGGGCCTCTACTGATGCATCGGCCCCAAGGAAGAGATAAGCACCATAATTAGAATGATTGTTATCTTCTAATTCTGGTAGTGAATATCTTCTCCTATTGGGATAAAGATATTCCTAGACAGAATATTATTCTGTCTAATCTTATGTCGGCCACCTTGGGCCGTGGGCCGCACACATGTGCGGGTACTGTTCGCTCAAACCCATAAGCCTGAATGACATTTATCCACCCATCTGTGATGGGCCGGATACGGGTAGTACCCGTGAGCCGGGCTCATGACCCGGTTGGGGACTATACGTCATCATGTCCCCCCAGTCTAGTTGTTACAGCCGTAGGCGTAACCTCTAGACTATCAAGATGCTCTCCGGACATACCAAGAAAGACCTAGGAAATGATATTGGAAAATTTGCTCTCGGCCGCACGTGGCAACCGGTCGTAGGAATATACTTTAGTGAATACTACCTCAGCCGCATGTAAGAGCCGAGACAAATTAAATGCAACATTAAATACGGTCTTACGTAAGAGCCGCATAACCCGACAAGAACCCAGTCGCATTAATGATATTCAATAATCCAGTCACATGTCTGCAAAAAGTCCATGATTACTGACCACCCTTGAGCCACGCGAAACTGTTTAAGAAGTGACCCGTGGGTCCCCCACTGACGTTACAGAAATGCCAGAAACCCTATCCATTGGATAGGGTATGTGACTGACACGTGTCAAAGATCTACGGCACCTCAGAAACCGAGGCAACCCTATATAAGAGTAAGTATGCGTGTATGTTACACACACAACTCACTCATTCTTCCGCCATTGTTAACTTCAAGCTTTTCTCTCAAAAAATTTTGCCTTCTTTTCCACGGATATCCATCACCACAGGTTAGATTACCACGCCTTTAAAAACCTTTTCATAAAATATGGTCAAGGATAACCCCCTCATCACGGACGTCCTGAATGTGATGTCAGGGGAGAAATACCTCGACTTTCTGTCGAAGTATTATGTGCCCGAAAGCGTACACCCCACCTTTCCGGGTGATGGTGAAGCTATTACGGATGCACCGACGGGGAAAATAGGCATATACACACGCCTGTTTGACTCAGCCAACTACCGTATTCCGTTATCTAAGTTCTTAGTAGAACTTCTTTTGTATTATGACTTCCATATCACCCAGCTCCACTGTATAGGGGCGTGTAAAATCAATCAGTTTGAGATTACATGCCATACCTGCAGGGTAACCCCCACCGTGAACCTTTTTATGGCTTTCTACTTCCCCCAATTAGTGAACGGGTGGTTGTCGTTCAAGAAACGACCCGGGAATGCCCCGATGACATATAGGAAACCCCTTGAATCCCTGAAGAATTGGTACGACCATTACTTCTTTGTGGATGAGAAAGTATTCCCCACCCCCTTCGTGCTTAAAACCAAAGCCCCAAAAGACTATCCGCCCAAATCCAAAGATTATAGTAGCCGGGACCTGAAAATACTAGATACCCATCGCACGGAATTTCATAGAGGGTTGCCGGAGCACTTTCTATGCTTAGTAGGGATAAGCCGCCGTTACTTTGGGAGGGATGACTTATATCCGTGCTTCTTAACGGAACAGGGCGAGGGTAGGTCATATATATCTTGTAAATTTGATCTATCACATGTGTAAAATGTTATTAACCCGTATACTTCTACAATCATTTGCAGAGATGAACCTCCACGGATTACTTCGTCAAGGCGACCCCATGAAGGTGGCGGAAGGATTCCGGCCATTAAAGCCAAATGAGCTCCCTTTGCTAGAAGCTTTAGCCGACCGTACGATTCCGCTGGAGGAGACAACCGAACCTAGGTCGGACGAAGAAGAGCCTGTTATCGAGAAGTCCCCATTGGACTTTCACAACGAAGATGGCGACGACCCCTTGCTGGAGGGAGGCCCCACCAACCAGGAGGAGGAGCGCGATCCTAATGAAGACACTACGCAGGCTTCCGGATCCACCACACTTACTTCAAAAAAGAGAAAAACAACCAGGCGTGTGGCGAAGAAGACTGGGGAAGATGCCGGAGTTGCAAATGCTCCTCCCAAGAAGTTGCGGAAAGACCATCCTCAGTATCAAGAAGGAGGCAGCACAATGACTGGTCAAGCCGACCCCACCCCGACCATGGAAGGGCCAGTGCTGCGAGTCGCCCCTGTGAGCGCCGTAGCTCCTACCGGCCCAGACCCTGCTATTGGCACCTCGTAAGTACCCCTCATGATTTATGATTTGTATCTTCGTATGATATATGTAGACTAATAAATTATTTTTTTTTGAACGACAGGGTGAATCCGGCAGCCGCAGTTCAAGGAGAAGAAGTGGGGAGAAATCCATCCCCCGCGGCTACTAACAATCCCCCTTCACCCATCACCGCACGTGACAAAGAACCGTGCCCCGAGGGGCCAGAAGAGAGCTTGCGTTTAGCATGGAACCTATCAAGCTTGACACGACTAGAGGCCGAATCAGAGTGTTCAGAATTCATCGAACACATCACCCCGCCTGCCCTCGCACAGGATTTAGATGAACTAGACCATGAGGCCCTGATTGAACAGTTTGATGTGTCATCTGCACATCAGGTGACGGTGGGTGCCGCGTTGAGACGCCGACTGATCAAGGCCCTCACCAATGTGAGCCGTGCCGACAAAAGGATAGCCCGACGTGAGGCATTGGTCGTAAAGAACGAGAAGACCATCACATCCTTGCAAGCGGCGTTATTGACTGCCGAGGCAACGGTGAAGGAGCAGGCGCTTCATGCCGATACAAGAGAGAAGCGTATCGCTGAGTTGGAGGCCCTCGTAGCCGCATCAAACGAGAAGGTAAACTGTCAAACATGTTGTTCATATATTCCTACTCCTTGTATGCATGTAGCCCAAATATATATTCGTGTAGTAACTCCAAATTTCATACGCAGATGTCTGCGGCCGAGGCTGCTACTAAAGCGGTGACCGCTCAATCGTTCAGCATTGCCCAAGAGCGTGACTCACTGAAGGAGGAATTCACGCAGGCTCAAACCAGTCTTGAAAATCAAGTTGCCTTAGCGGTTGAAGAGTTGAGCAAGGTGGTTGTCAGCTGTGCGGAAAGAGTATGCCCCCCCTACTGACCGCGACAGCCGGTCGTAGGTGGATTATCGGGCAAGGACTGCGGCTTGCCTTAAGTGGGGCCCTTAACGCTCCACATCTATTGCAGGCCTTTGCTGGGGTTGTATCTGACGGGATCGACCGTGGTAGGCATGAAGGCATGGTCCAAGCTGCGGAGATGATCGCAAAGAATGAGGATATCACACAGCATCCGTATCACAACCCCTCCGCAGCGGGTAAGATGACAGCGTCCATGGATGCCTTGGCAGACCTTCAACACCCCCTCCTTGACGAGCTTGAAGCCATGAAAGATGCTCCCAATGAAGCAATAATGTCCCGGCTGAGTGCTGATCCACTTCCCTTGACGCTGGCTACCTATGATTTCGTATCCAAAGCCATGTCAGGTGAGAAGCCACTTGGTGAAGCCTTAGACGCTCATGCAGTCAAAGTTCAGGACGGGAAAGATGCTCGCGGGGAGCATCTTCGTGCTTTAATTGAGGAAGGGAAGAAGGATCTAGAAGAATTCCTTCCCCCCTTGTAACTGATATGTTGTAAACATTTGTGACTATATTCGTCCGTGTATGTACACGGCTAAGACATATATGTAATAACTTGTCCTTTTATTTTATAAGTCCGTGACAACCACGGTCATTTTGTTTATTGTTGATTTTGAAACTTGTGTATTTCATTGTATTCTAATGCCGTGTGACGTATCACGTCTTACACATAAAGAAAAAATACATACAAGTCTATAATTTACTAGACATGCGACGTGCGTCTTTACTATGCAGAGTACCGTGTGGATACGGTACACAAAAAACTTACCCCAACGTCTTGTGAGTAAGGTGTCTAGTAAGGATACGTGATCTGTGCGGCTGGGGTTGCATCCCTCTTACGCGGCAAGTTGAATTAGTAGGTTCACTTAATCCTCTTACCCCACCTGGGGGCGTATAGTACATGTACTGTAATTTGAGAGAATGCATATGAATGAAACATGGCATATTATAATACAAGTAAAATTCATACGGCTAACAAAGAATCTAACAAAGAAAGGAAAATGATTTGCACGAAACAGGCCGTGGAGCTAGCTAGGAACCACGGCATTTTATTAGAACGTTTACACTTTTGTTTGAATAATGACGACAAGTCCTAAAAACAAGAAGGGAAACTTAAACAAACATAAGAAAAACAAACAAAACAAATAACCCGCATGGTTCTTTATTAAGACCGCCTATAGCGAAGTACCCATGCGGAAGCCGTAGCTTTCAAAGATAGCACCTTTTGAGATTGGAGATGTTCCATGTGCGCTCTAGGTCGCGGCCATCCATATCACGTAACTTGTACGCGCCTCGTCCCAAGGTTTCAGTGACTTCGTACGGTCCTTCCCATTTAGGGCCCAGTTTTCCTGTATTCTCCACTCGACTCGCTTCATTAGCACGATAGACGTAGTCTCCCGGTCGAAAAGAAACACCCTTGACCTTGGCGTCATAATAAGCCTTCATATTAGCCTTGGACTTAGCCTCATTGATGGCTGCTATTTCCCTTTTCTCTTCCAACAGATCCAGGTTGATTCGCAGTTGTTCATCGTTTGTGACAACGTTAACCTCCGCCGTGCGGATGGTAGGCATCCCTATTTCTGCTGGTATAACGGCTTCAGTGCCGTAAGCCAATGCAAATGGAGTATCTCCGTTGGCTGTTTTGATCATGGTTCTATGTGCCCATAGCACGTGTGACAACTCGTCGACCCATTTGCCCTGTCGTTCATCCAGCCGCGCCTTGATTCCATTCCCCAAGCTCCTATTTGCTCGTTCGACAAGGCCGTTCGTTTGTGGATGCTTAACGGACGCGAAGCGCCGTTTGATGTTCAATGATGCACACCAATCTTTGAATGGGTTGTCCGTGAACTGCTTGCCATTGTCCGAGATGATTTCTCCTGGCAGACCCAAACGGCACACAATGTGTTCCCACACAAACTTCTTGACCTGCTTACCTGTGATAGACTTGACTGCCTTGGTTTCTATCCATCGTGTGAAGTAATCCATTGCGACAATCAAGAATTTAACCCCCCCCCCCCCCCGCAGCTACAGGGAATGGTCCTGCAATGTCAATTCCCCACTTGTAAAATGGCCATGGGGACGTGATAGGTGTAAGCTCCTGCTATGGGTGCCGCGGTACTGGCCTATGCACTTGGCAATCATTGCACTTGCGAATCATGTCGTGCGCGTCTCTGTGCATGGTGGGCCAATAGTATCCTGTTCGTAAGGCTCGGGCTACCACGGATCGTGGGCCTGCATGCATGCCGCACAACCCTTCATGTATGTCACTGATGACGTAGGCCGCCTGGCGTGGTCCAACACACCGCAGCCACGGCTGCAAGAAAGAGCGCTTGTAAAGGATGCCTTCTCGAAGTTCAAAATGTTGCGACTTCCTTTTAATGCGCCTTGCTGCTTTTTCCTCGTCTGGGAGGGTTTCATTAGTCAAATAGTTGATGATTGGAGTCATCCACGTGGGTCCCTCCTCCTCAACTATAGCGGCTATCTCCCCTTCCGTGATAGATTTCTCCTTGAGTATTTCCACCAAAACCTGTTTAGACAAGTGGGCGAAGCTCGTGGATGCGATCTTGCTAAGAGCGTCCGCTTTCTTGTTCTCGCCCCTTGGCACCTGCTTGATGGAAAACTTACTGAAAGTCGCGATTAACGACTTGACTTTTTCCAAGTACCTCACCATGTTGTCCTCCTTAGCCACATACCCACCTAGAATATGGTTCGCGACAAGCCGTGAGTCCACGCAGGCCTCAAGGTTGCGGACTCCCATTCTAGCGGCGATTTTTAAACCCGCAATTAATGCTTCATATTCCGCTTCGTTATTGGTGGCCGTGAACTCAAAACGGAGGGCGTATGTGAATTCCATTCCTTCTGGATTCGTAAGGATGAGACCTGCCCCGGACCCGTCTGTACATGAGGATCCGTCCGTGAATAGCACCCAAGGTTCTGTTGGGATCTCGTCTTGCTTAATGACTGGTTCTTCCTCATCCGGCTTCTCGATCAGGAAATCTGCCAAGATCTGGCCTTTAACCGCCGTCCTTGGTCTGTAAGATATATTGTGCCCCCCCCCCCCCAATAGGATGCTCCATTTCTCCAGCCTCCCTGCCACGTCTGGTCTAGAGATAACCTGCTTGATTGGCTGATCCGTGATTACCACAATTGGGTGCGCCTGGAAGTACCGGCGCAACCGCTTTGTAGCAAATACTAGTGCTAACACCAATTTTTCCATGGAGGAATAATTCAGCTCCGCCCCCTGTAGTGTTCTACTTATAAAGTAGACCGGAGTCTGTATTGTATCTCTATCCGTCATAAGTACCGCGCTTATTGCGCCATGAGTAGCTGAGAGATACATAACGAGTTCCTCCTTTGGCCGGGGAGCTACTAGCATAGGGAGAGATGCGAGATGTTGCTTGAGTTGGCCGAAAGCTTCCTCAGCTTCCTTCGTCCAACGGAAGTCTCCCTTTCTAATACACTTCTTGAGTGTCTTAAATAGGGGTAATGACTTCTCTGCGGATTTAGACAGGAATCTATTCAGCCCGGCTAACTTCCCATTCAGGGACTGCACCTCCTTCCGTGTCTGCGGGGACGGTAGTCGTATCACTGCGTCCTTCTTCTCTGGACAAGGCTTGATGCCATTTGGGTCAATCAAATATCCCAGGAACATTCCTTATGTTGCACCAAACGTACATTTCTTTGGATTTAACTTCATTTTAATCCTTCTCAGCGTGTCGAATGTCTCCTGGACATCCCGGAGAAGTGCCTCCTCCGTGTGGCTTTTTATCACCAAGTCATCAACATATACTTCCAAGTTGCGTCCTATTTGTGATTCGAAAGCTTTATCCACCAACCGTTGATACGTAGCGCCGGCGTTCTTCAATCCAAACGGCATTTTTGTATAGCAATATACGTCCTGGCTCGTGTGGAACGCCGTTTTTCTGCATCTTCCTCCGCCATCTGGATTTGGTGATACCCTTTATATGCATCCAAGAAGCATTTGAAAGGATATCCACACAAGGACTCCACCTTCAAGTCGATTTCTGGTAACGGGTAACAGTCTTGTGGGCAGGCCTTGTTCAGGTCCGTGAAATCCACACACATGCGCCAACTTCCGTCATGTTTCTTGACCATGACCGGATTAGATAACCACTCGTGGTAGTATACCTCGCGCATGATGCCTGCGTCCACTAGCTTACGCACTTCCTCCAGTATCACTTGGCTGCGCTCGGGCGCCTGGCCGCGCTTCTTTTGCTTGATGGGTTGGTACCCTTGGCGGATCTGGAGCTTATGCTCTGCTATCGCACGTGGCACACCCGTCATATGTTTTGGCTCCCATGCGAATATGTCCAGGTTTGCACTTAAAAGAGAGCACATGGCCCTTTTACCGCTATCCGAGAGCGCCCCTCCTATGGATACCTCCTGTTCCGGATAGTCAGGGGCAATGGCCACCTTCCAATTGGGTGGTGGTACCCCATCCTTGGGTGGGACAGGTGGAGCCGGTGTTGTCACGGTGTGACACTCGGATGTTGGTACGACTGTGTTGTAAATAGTAACGATTCCCCCTTCAACGAGGAATTTGATCATTCCGTGTGCCGTAGAGGGTACTGCCAGGATAGCCAAAATGCCTGGTCTGCCTATGATTCCATTATAGGGAGAGTGTGAACGTATCACCATGAAGTTCATTCACGTCGTAGTGGAATGTTCCTCATTCCCAATGGTGACAAGCAAACGCAATTGCCCTATCGGCCAGATAGTGTCTCCACTAAAGCCAGTAAGCGGCGACGTGGCCGGTACTAATTGGCTTCTTATTTCTGGGCATAACTGCACAAAGCAGTGTTCATACAGTACCTCTGTTGACGATCCTCCATCCACATACATGCGACGAACATTGTGTGTTCCAATGCTTATCTCAATAGTGAGAGGCGCATCAATCACATCGCTTGCTGTGATGGGAGGGAATGAGATTTCCCTGCCGCGTGAAAATTTTTGGCCAATTTTCTGTCTCGTGCGGCGCTGTCTGGATTGGATCATGTATATGGTAGAAGGCTTGTCCTTTTGGGAATCCTTCTTATCATACTTCTTGTTGTTGTCTTTTCCGTCCTTCCAATCCTTAACTAGGTGCTTGAGTTTGCCTGATTTGATTAGCGACTCGATATGCTTCTTGAGCTGGATACACTCCTCCGTGCCGTGTCCTTTGTCATTATGGAACTCGCAGAAGCGACTTCCTTGCCGACGCTCCGGGGGAGTGGTCATTGGAGGAGGCCTTGGAAAGTTTGCCCCTTCAGTCAACAAGATCTCCCGGTAGGACATCTTTAGGGGAGTGAACTTGTCATCCGACCGTCCGCCTTTGCTTTGGCTCTTATAGTCCGAGCCCTTGTTATTGTTCTGGTTACCTTGACCGCCCGACTGCCTCCGAGACTGGTCATTTGACCGGTACCCACTTCCTCGGGATGGGTAGGCCGTGGCGACAGCTGTTTCTCCCTCTATGAAATTTCTGACCCTTTCCATGAGGTCATCATATCTCTCTGGACGCTTGTCGTTGAGACGCCTGATCAGTTCTCTGTCTGTTATGGCGTGCATGTAGTCAGAGATTTTCAGGAGTTCTGGCATGGTTCTTGTGCGTGTGCACTCATCATTGAAGCGCTCAATGAAGGCTTCTGTGGACTCCCCCGGCCGTTGCTTGACAGTTGCCAATGAGACCGGATCCCTATTATACTTCTTCCTTTGAGTATAATTGTTCTCAAACGCAGTGCGTAGTTCCGTGAAACTATCAATGCTCCGTGGGGGGAGTGCCTCGAACTAGTCACGGGCGTTTCCAATCAAGGTCGAATTGAACATTTGGCACCATATGGGCATGGGCCATCGCTCAATATTGGCCTGCGTATCAAATATTTTGAGGTGATCCACAGGATCACCGGACCCATCATAAGTCTTGATACATGCCGGCATGCGATGTTTGGTGTCCTCGGAATAGTTCCGTATGCGGAGGGTGAACGGGTCTTCCCTGGGATCCGCCCACGGCCGTGTGAGCCTAGGGTCATCCCATGGTTCACACCATGGATGCGAGAGGTCCTCTGCTTCCGTATCCCGATAGTAAGGGCCACCATAATACTCCTCATTGTTGGGTGGTGGAGGCGTGCGCCTAGGCCGGCGGCGCTTAGGCGAATGGTCATCTGATTCCTCCCCAGACGGATCTGGGGACGGTGGTGGTGCCCCGCCTTTTGAATAGGGACCACTTTTTTGAGACGAACCAGGAGCCTTTCTCCCAGTGTTCATTCTATCCCACACACTTGGGCGGCGTGTGGTTCTGGTCACCTCTCGATCTGGCCGCTCGGGTGAGCCATCCGACCTTTCTCCTTCTTGAGACTGCGTTAATTCCTGTATAAGGCGATCTCCTATGCGCTCAAACACATTCCGGGGTTGAGGGTTTTCCTCAAAGGTTCCCTGCTCCTGAGGCCGAGTTCTCCTTTTTCTCCGGTTTTGGGAGGGGGTGGTTGGTCCACTGTCACCAAAGTTGAGTCTGGCTTGGAGGTTCCTCCCCAGACTCAATCTTGATGCAATCCCTGGGACGATCCTTTCGAAGTTCTGAGTGAGAACTCGAGTAAGATCCTCCTCACTGAGTGGTAGGGCTTCCACTTCTTCCTCCGTAGAGGGTCTGCGCGGTTCCTTGTTAGGAGGGTCTGGCGCACTCCCTGGATCAGGGTTGTCCAGGGTTGAAGTAGGCGGGGGTGTCACTGAGATCGTGCTCGTCACCCCCGCGGGTTGAAAACCGCTACGGTTACCCAGCCCGCCTGCGGGGCGGTTAGGTGATTGGTTGGGGATGAGAATCCCTTCCCCTTGGGACTTCCGGTTCCCAGGATTCACATTCCTAGGGTTAGTTGGCGGATGCCCCTTCGTCATTGGAGATTCGAGATGAGGTTTTGTTCTAGCTTAGTGTTATGGGTCCCACGGATGGCGCCAACTTGTTGATGCAAAAGTTGGTTGATCCTTGCTAGACCCGAATTAGGCTTAATTCGGGTTGGCTAGGCTCCGGCTCCTGCACCAAGTGAATCGTCTGGTTGGGATCCTGCACACTAAACAACACGCGTTAGGCTTATCGTGGGAGTGTTTCCCACGATTAGACTCCGGCGTGAGAGTAAGTAATCGGTTTAAGGTTTATGTGAGTTTAGATTATAAGTCGTAATACCTTTGTGGAACCTTGGGGGTTCCTTTTATAGGCAGTGAAACCCTAGTGGGCCTCTACTGATGCGTCGGCCCCAAGGAAGAGATAAGCACCAGAATTAGAATGATTGTTATCTTCTAATTCTGGTAGTGAATATCTTCTCCTATTGGGATAAAGATATTCCTAGACAGAATATTATTCTGTCTAATCTTATGTCGACCACCTTGGGCCGTGGGCCGCACACATGTGCGGGTACTGTTCGCTCAAACCCATAAGCCTGAATGACATTTATCCACCCATATGTGATGGGCCGGATACGGGTAGTACCCGTGAGCCGGGCTCATGACCCGGTTGGGGACTATACGTCATCAATGACCTATTACATTCTTGTTCGACTATATAAAATATAGGGCTAACAATCTCCCCCAATGTATCGGTCATCTTAAAAAGCTTAAAAAGCCTAAGATGGTTGAGTGAATACATTCTTGTAGAGGAGATCTTCCTGCTTTGGTCTTGTATCTTGGTCTTGATCTTATTTGTAACAGCTTTGTTCCTTCATGCTTTCGTGATCTTTATCTTGAGCCTTTGTCATTTGACTTTGAGTGCTTGAGATCTTCATCTGTGCTCCTTGTAACTAAGATGACCTATTACATTCTTACATTCTTAGGTATCTTGATTATCGCCATCTTGTGCTCTTGTGACTTCTGAATCGACATCGGTTGCACAGCTACACCACCTTCTTGATATGCAGCAACATATATAAACACGGATAAAATGGATTTGAACATTTCATCCTAACTCGGTAGCGTTTTACCTCCGGTCGATGAAGACTGTTTAGACGGTATTAGATACCGTACTTGTGATCGGGTAGATTCGATTAAGAATCTCCTTGACAGGGTTTCCCGGCGGTAGTAGCCAGTTCTCTTTACTCGACAGTCTCAAAGCAGACTGTGAACGTAAAGAGTGAATAAAAAAGGGTATGGTTATCCGTTTGATTAGAGTCGTCCATTCAGAATTCCTGGAACAAGTTTGATTCTATAAGAATCGCACCACTGTTGCTTTCCAGTTTGCCACAAGCTCGATTCATAAGAATCTTGCATGTTACCTACCGCAGTGCTGTTTGATGTTGACACTGGAAGGATTTACATTCGTCACTGTGAACACTAAAGAGTGTCACTCTGAATGTTCTGTCAAGATCACACGGATTTTGCGAAGAAACCTGGAATCAAGTTTGAATCAATTAAGAATCGAAACTTAGTTGCTTTCCAGTTCTCACAAGTTTGATTCGTCTAGAATCGCACAAGTTACCTACCATGAGCTTGTTTAATGCTGGCTCAAGCAGGATTTCCATCTTCATTGTGAATCGTATCACTCAGATGTTCTGGCAATATCACAAGGATAATGCGTAGGACTCGATTGTGTCCTAATGAGATGATAGATTGATCTCGTTTGGCTCTAGACTCAATAAGTGCATTTTGGTAATCGGAGGCTGGAGCAGACTGCCACCTTTTCAATATTAACTGACTCGGGGTGAGAAAGTCAATAGATACGTGTTGATCTCCGTGACAATGAGACAAGTTTCTTTTGAGAGAAACTCGAATGGCTGGGAAGGGTTGTGCATTGCATCACTGGGTCCATGATGACTTGTCTTCAATAGATGTATTCACCCGGTTTCTGCCTAAGTTGCATAGAATATTCAACTCCTTTAGTGCTTACCAATACGTCATCATTAGCACCTTGTTGTGATTGTTCCAGTGCTAACTTAAGTACTTGGTCCGCATTCAGCTTCATTCCACTCCATCTTTCCTAAGGACGACTATTTCTAGCTATGGAATGTCCTTGGGTAGATCCCTCCGGTTCTGGTTGGATCATAGGACTTAGTTTCCTATCCTAAACCACCTTTTGACTCCATCGTTCCGTCGTGGATAGTAGGTTGTTTTAGGAATAGATCGTAACCATAAACCATAGAAAACCATTCAAAGTGTTTGATAAAAATCAAAACTTTTAACACTTGAAAGTTTTACATTTCCGAAAAGCTCCCCCTACACACAAGCATCGATATACGAAATAGTTTGGCATGTGAAGGAAAGAGTTGCACTTGAGTCTTTAAGATCACATGTTGCGACATATTACATTTTAATCACATTTTCTCCCCCTATCTCTAATATAAAAATATAATGTTAGAGATACCAATTGATTAAAATTTGACATTTTCCGAAAAATCGACGGGAGAGAAACATGTGTGCACACATGAATCATGGAACAATTTCAGTCGGGTCGCTCCCCCTCAACAATATATGTGTGTCTTGAGACAAAATTTGACAAAATTTTTAGAAAAACGACACCACAAAATATGTTGAGGTACGGAGTTGAGATGCCTTTTCCGATATAATATATTACATTTGACAATTTCATATCATTTTCGGAATGTGTTGGATACATAAAATATGACAATTTTAGAGATGTACCCAACAACATTAAAAGGCTTGATTTTAAAACGTTCCCCCTCAAAAATTGATCAAAATAACATATGACAATTTTGAGATATAAAAACCACTTATGAGGAAGGCAGTGTTGAACACACAATTTTGAAAGATTTAGAAAAACCTTTTGAGAAATTCTTGAAAAATTGTGTTCAACGGTTTTAAAATAATCAGGATAGAAGACTTCTCTTCTATTGATTAGGGAAAGCGCACTGAAACGTACACTCCCCTTTCGGGTCCGTTTTTCATGAGCTCAAAACTTTGATTGTTTTGTGACTAGCTCATGACCGAGAAAAATAAATTTCCCGTTGTGAAGGATAAGTTATCATCCCTGATAAACTTTCCTTAAGTTGAAGTTCGAGTTCTAAGCTGACATTTACTTAGAAATCGTTTTTCATGAACTTAAAAACTTTGAATGTTTTTATGAGAAGCTCATGACCGAGAAGTATGAACTTCTCATTGAGAAGGATAAGTTATTGTCCGAGATAGACTTTTCTTAGTTGAGGTCCGAGTCCTAAGCTGTGATGCGCTTAGAAGTCGTTGTGAGAGAATATCAAGCAGCTTCATTTACCAAAACCTCCAAGTCTTCTGAAGTCATATACTTCATACCAAGACGGTCAACAAGATACGCAAACCTATCTTTCGAGAGAGCTTTTGTAAACAAGTCTGCCAGCTGGTACTCAGTTCTGAAAAAGTATAATTCCACGATGCCGCGTTCCACTTGTTCCTTGATGAAGTGATATCTAACATCGATGTGCTTGGTGCAGGAGTGCTGAACCGGATTGCAAGATATGGCTATGGCCGACTTTGAGTCACAATACATAGGTATTTTATCAAAGTGGAAGCCATAATCCGTGAGTTGAGTTCTCATCCAGAGGACTTGAGCACAACACGCGGATAGAGCCATATATTCTGCTTCAGCCGATGAGAGCGAAGTGCAATCTTGCTTCTTTGACGACCAGCTGACAAGCTTGTCTTCCCCTAGAAATTGGATGCTACCAGAAGTGCTTTTTCGACTATCAAGGCAACCTGCGTGATCAGAATCTGAAAAAGCTGTTAGATGAAAACCGGTTCCCTTCGGATACCAGAGTCCCATGTGAATGGTATACTTAAGGTACCGAAAGATCCGTTTAACCTCTTTGAGGTGCTTTTGAGTAGGTCTGGCTTGATAGCGTGCACAATAGCATGTGGCATGATGAATATCAGGCCTACTGGCTGTAAGGTACATAAGTGACCCGATCATACTACGATATCGCGTTTGATCTACGGGATATGAGTACAAGTCAGTGTCTAGGGATGTGGTCGACAATGGTGTACCAACGCGAGCACATGAGATCATACCATGCTTTTTAAGTATCTCTTGAGCATACTTAGCTTGGTTTATGAAGATACCATGTGGGGATTGATGAATCTGGAGGCCTAAAAAGAATTTTAGCTCCCCCATCATTGACATTTCAAATCTGCTGTGCATTAATTTTTCAAAACGTTTTGAGAGTTTTGGGTTCGTAGAACCAAAAATAATGTCATCAACATAAACTTGCACCAGCAGTATGTCATGCCCATATTTATTAATAAAGAGAGTAGGATCAATAGAACCTTTGGAGAATCCTTTGGAAACCAAGAAGTTGGATAGTTCTTCGTACCATGCCCTTGGAGCTTGTTTAAGTCCATATACAGCCTTCTTGAGACGATAGACTTTGTCAGGATGACGAGGATCGATGAATCCTTCCGGCTGATTCACATACACTTCTTCATTCAAATGACCATTGAGAAAAGCAGTTTTAACGTCCATCTGAAAAACCGTGAAGCCCTTATGTGCAGCATAAGCAAGGAATATCCTGACTGCTTCCAAACGAGCGACTGGAGCGAATGATTCATCGTAGTCTATGCCTTCTTGTTGACGGTATCCCTTAACCACAAGACGAGATTTGTTTTTGATGATGGTTTATTCTTCATCTAGTTTGTTTTTCCAGATACATTTGAAATCTAAAATTGACATTCCATAGGGTCGGTCAACAAGTTCCTAAACATTTAGGCGTTCAAACTGATGAATTACGTCTTGTATTGATTCAATCCACGCATGATCAGTCATGGCTTGTTTGATGTTTGTAGGTACAGCTGAACTCACGGTGAGTGCATACATACACACATCGCCATCGGTTTCGAGTTGTCTGCGTGTTCGAACCGGTTGTGAAGGATTTCCAATGACTTGCTCCAATGGATGATCACGTGTCCAATGGTGACTGGATGGATATGGTTGGTAGAATGTATGCATGTTGGACGGATCAACATGTTGAGTAGAAGACTCTCCGACTTCGTGTACCGGTGTACCGAACGGGTTGATAAATTCTTCTTCGTCAGGTTGTGCATCGACTGCTTGATTGTTGTTTCCTCCTTCAGCATTGACGGTTGGTGATGTTGGTTTTATGATGGTTTCTAGAGTTTGTTGAGTATCCAATGGAATAGTCTCTTGAGCAACGGTTGCTGAAGTAGAGGTAGTTGTGTCTTGTTGATTTTGTTCAGGTGCATTAGCAGTATTGACAGCGGAAGGCTTTGACACAACTTGATTGTTTCCATAGTAATATTCATCAAACATTGGATCATATAAATCAACCAACTCATTCATATGTGTCGAATCCGTCAATTCTGCTATAGGAGTATTTTCTTGACATTCTTGCACGGGACGTACACTGTTGTGTGTAGGTGCCATTGTTGGACATTGAGGTGCGGGACTTGAGCTGTTGTGATCAAGTACCATGTGTGGCAATTCGTCAAAGTTCACATGAATTGTTTCGACAATAATCTTTGTTCTCTTGTTATAGACTCAATATCCTTTCGACAATGTAGCATACCCCACAAAAATACATGCATCACCTTTTTCTTTCATCTTGTCGAGATTCTCACCGTCTTTAGGATGTAGCATAAAGATCCAAATACGTGAAAGAATTTGACAGTAGGTTTCCTGCCATTGATGATGTGGTAAGGTGTCTTTTCATGTCTAGGGATGACGAGAGAACGATTCTGAGTATAACAGGCAGTTGCAATTGCTTCAGCCCAGAAGAATAGCGGTAATTTTGAAGCAGAAAGCATTGTTCGATCAGCCTCAACCAAAGTACGGTTCCGCCTTTCGACAACGTCATTTTGTTCAGGAGTTCGAGCAATAGACGTTTGATGTTCGATGCCTTCTTCTTGAAAGTAAGATTGCAAGTTCTTGTTCAAAAATTCAGTACCCCTATCCGTTCTTACGGTTAAGACTTGAGCTTGAAGATTGCGTTGTATCATCTTGAGAAAGTTTTTGAGAACCTCTGGAGTTTCATCTTTGGACCTTAAGAAGAAAGTCCATGTGTATCTAGAATAATCATCAACAATCACGAGAATATACTTTTTCCCGTTAATACTCTCTACACGCATGGGACCACATAAATCCATGTGTAGAAGTTCCAATCGTCCTTTTGAGCTTGGGGTAGTCTTTGATTTGAAAGACTTCCGTTTTGCTTTCCCCAACTCACAAGAAGAACAAAGATGGTCTTTCACGAATTTTAACTTTGGGAGACCGGTCACAATATCATTTTTCGAAAGCAAGTTGATGGTGTCAATGTTGAGATGTGACAATCGTTGATGCCATAACCATGCTTGAGAGGATGAAGCTTTAGCCATTAAGCAAATTGGATTTGTTGAAGATGTGTCTTGAAGAGTTACTGTGTAGAGATCAGAACCACGAGAACCTGTAAGAAGGTCATTCCCATCGTAGTCTCTAACATAGCAAGTAGATTTCCGAAAAGCCACTTCCAAATCCGCATCACAAAATTGACCAACCGAGAATAAATTGTGATTCAGTCCCTCGACGTAATAAACCCGTTTGATAGTGATATTTCCTTGAACCAAATCGCCATATCCAAGTATCGGTGCAAACTGATCATTTCCAAACTGCACCGTACCCAGAAACTTCTCCACGAAGTTAATGAGAAGCTTGAGATTCCCGTCATGTGCTTTGTGCACCCGGAGTCCATTATGAATAGGATGATTTCGACGAGCTGCAGAAGAATTAGAAGACAATGTAGCTTTTGAAAAATGGGAGCCCTTGATAGAAAGGGGTCCAAAATAGTAGTGGGCCTAGATGCAAAGTCTACAGGCAAGCTGATATTCCTAGACCCAATCACTAAAGTGGTTAACTTAGGTACCCATTTGTATCCGGGTGGTGTAAATCTCGAATACCCCCGTGTACATGTCCTAATCATGTTCTCATATAGCTTCTTTAATCTGTTTTGTTTACGAAGAGTAGTGGAGTCAAACGTACTTAGATTCTTAAGTGGTTGATCAGTGGATTGGTTCAAAGTTCTTGTGGGTTCTCTAGTACTAGTGGGCACAGGAATAGGCTTCCTAGTTCTAGTATTCACGTCATTATGATTAAGAGCACAAGCATCATGATTGAAAGTACGAACACATTTTCCACATTCAACACAAACAACTTCAACATTCGAGGTCTTAGCATTTAAACTTTCATTACAAGCAGTTACAAACGTTTTATTCTTAGAAAACTTAAAATTCCTACGGTGATCTTCTACTTCCTTCTTCTTCCCTTGACTATTGTTAGGCATGACTCTATCTTCAATTCTATTGCTCTTAAGCTGTGGTCCGCTAACACTAGTAGTGGGGATTACTCCTGTAGAAGAAGACACACGTTGATTAGTTTTCTTAATATTCTGAGGTAACCGCGATGTTCCAGTTTGAGTGGGCCTAGTGTTCATCTTATACATTCCAGGTGCTGTCACATTTGTGCTCTTATCATTTCCTATCTTAGGCAAAGTCTGTGGGGATTGTCCCAAAATAGATGATTTAGGGCATTTAACCGCATTCGGTTGACGAACGGTGGATGGTTTACCCAAAACAGACTTTCCTTTCATTTTCTCAATGAGTTTCTGTAACTCACTAATGGCTATGTCACTTTCTTTTAGCTGAGCTTTCAAATCATTTATTTCGAAATCTTTTTCATTTAGTAAACAAAACGAAGAAGCTGACATTTCTTGACACTTTTTATGATTATGAGATTTTTCACCTTTTTGTAAAGCAAGTTCAAGAGAAATGGAGTGTTTCTCAAGTTGAGAAAAACTTTTTGAAAGTTTGTTATATGACTGAATTTGTTTCGAGAGCTCTACTTCAAGATTGCGACATTTCGCGTCCGATTCTGACACTAGACATGCTACATGACAATATTGATCCTGATCGGTATACACACCAAGTATAGCATTTATATGGTCAGCATAAAAATATTCCTTAGAAAGTCGGTCAATTTCGTTAGAAAGTTGGTGTTCTTGTGTCTTTAATTTAGTTTGAAGAAAATCAACTTCATCTTCAAGAGATTTAACATAACTCAAATCAGTTAACATTTCCTCAGTGAGAGCTGTATAAAACATTTCCACATTTTTTGAAAGATCATCAATGGTTGGAACAATACATTGTTGAATGGCGACTTCTACTTGTGGGTTAGGTTTAATATTCTAAATGGTATCCCTAGAAACTTTTTCAAGTCGACGACACCTTTGTACAAATTTAAAACCCCTTGTTTTATAAACTCATATTGCTGAACACTTTTGCTTTTCTCATCCCATTTACGTTTTTCACCCAAAATTCGCTTTTCTAACAAAATTGATTGCTTTTTGAAAGTCCTTTTTAAAGAAACTTTCTTTTGTGGTTCATCACTTGGTGGTGGAACACTATTATACATCTTTTGTTCTTTTGAAAGTTCTTTTTGAGGGAAAAACTTAATATGATTGTTAGAATCAGAAAGGTTTATTAAATCACTTAAGTTTGATCGACTTTCTTCTTGTTGACGAATGATTTCGTCGCTGTCAGCGGAAAGCATAAGAGCAAGATTATCAACATAACAACCGATATCATAAAGAGCAGGCTTGGTGCTTTGAGCTTTCTTGAGATATTCAGGCTTGACAAAACTCGTTTTCATATTTCTATTGAGCATATTCATAGTTTGAATAGACTGACTCGTTTTGTAAACAATGTTGTTTAACGTGTCGACTCTCTTTTCCAAAGAAAGAATTTTTTCAATATCCTTTTCTTCACGAGTTTTAAAAAGCTCAGTTTGTTCTTTGTTAACCGACTCTAATTCAGTAATTTGGAGTTTATGTAGCAGCAGTTGTTCTTAAAGTTTCGATATCTTCTATTTTGACATATGAATTTTGTGTGTTACTTCAGAACAATATTGTTCGTTGAGCACCTTACGTTCATATACCAAACCATTAGCTATCGCAACCCGTCGATCAGCTTCTTTTACATAATCACACTCTTTAAGCCTGTCTATCTCCCCGGTTAAGGATGTGTTTGCTTGCTTCAAACATTTATTAGCCTCTTTGTTTTCCTCAGTTTCATGTTTTAAAGAATCAATAATAGACGCAAGCAAATCACGGTCCTCATCCGAGTCAGTATCCTGAACAGCTTTTCCGTCATCATTACACATATGTTGTGAATCCGTAGAGATATTGCTATCCTCCGTGTCCATTACATATGTTTCATTGATGCTTTCGGGTTGTTCAGGATGACGTCGTTCATTAGCAAACACATTATAGTTATCATGTGATGGTACCTTTTCAAGTGGCTCAGAATCATAGATGGGTCCAGAAGTATCATCAGTCTCTGGGATCACTTCTTGAATCTTTGCCATGTACACATAATGTGCCTCTAACTCTTGATCATCGGCTTCATCATCAGTGTCATCACGCCATTCAACTTCATCTGCTGTGAGTGGAATTCCTGCTTCTTCTTTCTTACACAACAACATCTTTTCCTTGTGATATCTCGAATCCTTAACCCATTTTGGCTTCTTGCATTCCCTAGCCATGTGCCCAAATCCCTTGCAGTTGAAGCATTGAATCCCAGTCTTTTGCACAACCGGAGTTTCTACAGTGTCTCTAGCCCCAACTTGATTCGGCATCCTCTGATTATCATACCTAGCATCACGATCATACCGAGGTACATGATCAACTTCCTTATATCTAACATTGGATGATGATCTGAGGTTGTTGTTGGTAGGTTTGTAGATCTTCTTATAAGTTGTGGTGAGTAAAGACATGAGTTCCTCAATCTTCTTGCCCCTTGAAGTTTGTTCATCATCACTTTCTCCATCTGACTCGGTGTCATACTTTGGAGGTAGAGTGGGGACAATTGCTTTTGCTTTGTGTTTAGCAGCAGCTAGAGGTTTGGTGGATGAGCTTGATGATTTTGAGGAATGAGTAGGTGGTTGTTGACGAGGAACGGGTTTTGTTGAAGTAGCAGCCACAAAAGTAATAGAGTTCGCAGATCGTTCTGCCTTTTCAGCTCTAAGTTCATTTACTTCATTCTGATGTTGTTTCAATATATCATAAAGTTTGTGGTAAGATATAGTCTTGATATCCTCCCTTTGTTTGACCAAAGTCACAAACCTTTGCCATTCCGGTTTGAGTTGAAGTAAAAACTGAACATTGGCATGATGATTGGAGATGGTGCACTGATTTCTGAAAAGCTCATTCATCATTTTGTAGAATCTCGAGTAATATGAGTCAATGGATTCACCATCTTCAGATGTGAATTTTCCAAACTCCCAAAGTAGATTAGTCTCGAGATCTTGAACATTGATTGACTCACCTTGCTTCAATCGATGAATTGCATTCCACATTTCCATAGCATTAGGACATGCATCAACTGTGGAATAGATATCGTTATCAATTCCAGTGAGTATGAAATTTACAGCATCAACTTCAGCTTGTAGGAGTTTCTTTTTCTCAACAGAACATGTGTCAAAATCCTCCATAGCTCGTATAGTTGATGAAGTACCATCCTCTGCCTGTGTGGTAATTGGTCTGAATTCAAAAACTGGAGGTGGATTCTCAAGGCAGTGACGAAGAGCAGTTCGGTTTTCTTTTCCGTCGAGAAATCTGAGAAAACGAGATCTCCATTAAATGTAGCAACCGGCAGTGAGCAAAGGTGGATTACCGTTGCCACCTTGTTCCAAACGAATTTGATTAGAAGTTGCAATGTTGATGTTGTTGTTAGACATGGTGAATACTTGTGAATGAATTGCAGATCTTAGTGGATTTGTTGTGATGTTGTGTGGTTAAAATTGAAATTCCGAAAATTCAAAAAAAAAAAATTTCAGTCCGACAATAAATTCCTCAGTCTGACAAAACGGTAAGCCGAAAAATTTTGTATCGCCAAATTTTGAATTTGAGTTAGAAATAGCCAAAAACTAATAGGGAAAAAATTTGATTTTACTTGACCTAAATATTTTAACTTTTTTTTTTTAATCTTCGTGTAAACGATGTTCCGAAACTAGTCTAGATAGTGGCTAAGTCTAAAAATTACTCAAACAAAATATCCATCGGAATGTCCATCAGAATAACCTTGTCGGAATAAACCCTATCGGAATACCCTGATCGGAATATCCCTAATCGGAATACCCTTGTCGGAATAACCTTGTCGGAATGTCTCTATCGGAATGCCAAATCGGAATGGCCAATTCGGAATGCTCAGATCGGAATGTCAAATCGGAAAGCTCAGATCGGAATGTCAAATCGGAATATTCAAATTGGAATACTCAAATCGGAATGTCAGATCGGAATTACCAAATCGGAATCCCTAAACCCTATTCCGATTACACTGATTGGAATAACTGTAAACCCCTTTCCGATGACCTGATCGGAATAAATCCCACTTTTCTCGAACAAAACTCAACAATTCGTGATTTTAAGCCAAAAAATGATCAAAACACCCAAAAATTTTGTGTTTTTAGCCAAAGTAACAATACCAAATCTCTACCACAACTATGTAGAAGATTTGTATCAAGAAAAAACCATAAAAAACACATGAAAAATTTTGGGAAGTGATATATGGATCAAAATGACCATGAAAAATCAAGAACACACCACACGAATCTTCAATCACCTATCCACTATAGGCTCTTGATACCAAATGTTAATCCCATTCAAACCATAACACAAGATTTAGAAGAGATATTTAGAGAGAGAAAGAGAAGAAAGTAGAGAGAGAAACAAGAGAGAATTTGGAAGGTTAATGTTTACTAGAGAGAGAAAGTAAAATGAACCAACACCCTCTTCCACACATGGAAGAGGGTATATATACCCTTGGCTTATGGGTCGTGGGTTTAAGTGACTTGGGCCGGGCTTGGGTTTGTTTTGGGCTTACGCCCCTAACTTATACAATATTAGCTTAAAGTCCAAGCCCGGTTTTACCGACTAACCTATTACAATACAAGACCTTTAACGACTAATATGACTTATTACATTCTTGTTCGACTATATAAAATATAGGGCTAACAAATTCCATGCTAGGCGTAGGCTGGTGTCGGGTCCCTCAGGATGTGGCTCCTCAGCATGGGTCACAATAGGGGATGGAGGTCTCATTGATGTCACGGGAGAGGGTTCCCTTTCCACCTCCTTCTCTTGGGCCACGGTCGACGGATCCGCCCTGTTAAAACATTTATTAGTTATGTTTATGGATTTTTATCATTTGGAGTATTAAAGGGGTACTTACGTAGTGCCAATCACGGGTTCCGTGATGGTAGGAGCCACGATATTCACAGGAGTTGCCATCCAGACTTGCTCATCCGCGTGCAGCGAAGGGTCGACCTGGGCCGTAGAGGCGCTACTCCCTTCCTGGAACTGCGGATGGTCCTTGCTTAGCTTCTTTGGGGTGCATTATGTGCCCCCGCCCCATCCCCTAGAGTTTTTGCTACCCTCATGGTAGTCTTTCTTTTCCTGGATTTGGGTTTGGGGGACCCAGAAGCTTGGGTGGTTTCCTCATCCTCACTAGTGCGGTTGTCAGCAGGGTTGGTGCATTCTTCTTCTTCTCCTTCTTCATCCTGGTGCGGCACGGTGTCCTCCAACAGCAGTTCTACACCATCTTCGTTATGGAAGTCAAGCGGGTACTTCTCAATCACGGGTTCTCCCTCATCTGATCTCTGCTAGGTGGTTTCTTCCAGCGGGATGGTTTTGTCTACGGTCGCATCAAGAAAGGGGAGTTCATTTTCTTTCAGCGGACGGAATCCTTCAGGAACTTTCATTGGGTCGCGTTGGTGCAATAATCCATGTAGGTTCATCTCTGCGAACATATGCATATATACAGATTAGTAAGTTCACAAAGTACAAATGTGGCATTTTTTACATCTACAAATATAAGTGGACCTACCCTGCCTACGTTCGGTCAGAAAGCACGGATACATATCCTCCCTCCTATAGTAGTAGCGGCTTATCCCTACTAGGCATAGGAAGTGCTCTGGCAAACCCCTATGAAATTCTGTGCGGTGGGTATCTAGAATTTTCAAATCCTTACTACTATAGTCTTTGGATTTAGGAGGATAGTCTTTGGGTACTCTGGTTTTGAGGACGAACGGGGTAGGGAATACTTTCTCATCAACGAAAAAGTAATGGTCGTACCAATTTTTGAGGGAGTCTAAAGGCTTCCTATAAGTCATGGGGGCGATCGCGGATCGTTTTTTGAACGACAGCCACCCATTCACTAGTGAGGAGAGTAAAAGACCATAAATAGATTTACGGTCGGGGTTACCCTGCACATATGACAGGTAATCTCAAACTGATTGATTTTACATGCCCCTATGCAGTGCAGTTGGGTTATGTGGAAGTCATAATATAGAAGCATATCTACCAAAAACCTAGATAAAGGGATACGGTAGTTAGCCGAGTCGAATAGGCGTGTGTAAACGCCTATCTTCCCCTTTGGAGCATCCGTAATCGCTTCACCGTCACCCGGATAGGTCGGATGTACGCTTTCCGTAATATAATACTTAGATAAGAAGTCTATGTATTTCTCCGCAGGCATCACGTTAAGGACATCCTTAATAAGGGGATTGTCCTTCACCATGTTTTACACAAAGGATTTGAGAGGCGTGATGATCTAACTTGCGGTGGAGTAAATCCGTGGGATAAGAAGCGAAGGTATGAAGGAAGGAGCTTGGGAGTAACAATGGTGGAATGCAATATAAACTGTGTGTGTAACAGTAGCACACACCAACTCTTATATAGGGTTGCCTTGATTTCCGAGGTAGCATGGATGTTCGCCACGTGTAAGCCACCACACCCATCCAACAGATGGGATTTCTAACACTTCTGAAACGTCAGAGGGGACCCACGGGTCACTTCTTGACAGGTGGGCCTTTCTGGTGCACTTTTGCAGGCGTGCGTTTGACTATTGACTACCATTAATGCATTCATTAAAGTTGTCCCGGTCGGCTAATTTTGGAGTACGGCAGTAATTGTAACAAACAGGTTTACAGGACATTGTATAGTCTAGAGGTTACGCCTACGGCTGTAACAACTAGACTGGGGGGACATGATGACGTATAGTCCCCAGCCGGGTCATGAACCCGGCCTACGGGTACTACCCGTATCCGGCCCATCACAGATGGGTGGGATTAATGTTATCTAAGCCTATGGGCTTAGATAACAATAACCGCACACACGTGTGCCGCCCACGGCCCGGCATGGCTGGTACAGGGTTAGACGGAATCATACTCCTACTATGATTAGGATTTATACCAAAGGAGAGGATATTTACTCACCATAATTAGAAGAAATTGCATAATTTTCCAAATCTTGATATTTTGCTAAGTACTTGGTTCAAACCCTTGGAATTTTGGATTGTAAGTGATTATAGCACCCTGATAAGAAGATTATCAAGGTGTTGTAAGCTTATGGTTTGGGGATAATCAAGGAGTGGAAACAAGGTTGCATTAATCAAGCATTTTTCACCTTTCTGTTTTATATATTTTTGTTCTAACCTTGTTGAATCTTAGCAGCTTTGTTGTGGAAGCTTGTGCCTTGTTTTGCTAGGCACATAAGCTCAAAAATTCGTGAGTGTGGATGTACATTCATGGGGTTTGAGTCCTTTTACCCAAAATCTGATAAAAGTCTTAATTCTTGGTGGATTTGTGTTCTGCTATTGTTCTTGTTGTTTTTGTGGCTTAAAAGTGCTTGATACTTCATAATATAGTTGTTATTGTGTTAGATTGGGCTTGGGTAACACTGAATCACACTTTTACTTTGTTAATCTTGGATTGAAAAAAGTTAAGGGGTGTTTGGGTTAACCTGTTTAAGATCACAAAGTGTTTTTGAGTTATTGGAAAGTGTTGTTTATTGTTGGTATCTGATATATACTTGGTTGAGTGCTAATTACTGCAAGTTCGTAGCTTTTAAACATCAAAATCTTGATTGTGCTATAAAGATTGGAAATCTGCTTGTTTTGACCTAAGACTTTGGTAACACTTAGTTTGTATGCATGCTTAGGGATAACAAGTGATTAAAACAAGTTTATATAACCTGTTAAGAAGATTTGAGTGTTTGAAATTGGATTTGTAGTCAAGTATATCAGCAAAGTATCAAAACTGCTTGTTTTTTGTTCATTAGTAACATTCATTGGCTTGAATCTTGATCTAAACTTTGAATTAGTGCATGAAACCTGTTTATTTATGTTCATTTGAATTATTTATAGCTTGTGTATGCATTTGGTGAAGTTTGGCTGGCTTATTCTTGCTAAAAGTGTTTATTGAGTTCATAACTACTATTGTTCATATCTGGTGCATGTCTGTAGATCATTTGATTAAACTATGTTAATTGGCTTGGTGAATTTGTGGTATTGTTGTTGTTATTGACTCCTTGTGAGTAACTGATCACTTGGGTGCCTTTTCTTAACTTGAATCCAACAAAAAGTCACTAAAGACAAAAGTCAAAAAGGTCAAGTAGTGGAAACTTTTCCCACTGTTGAACCCCCAAAACTAGCCACTGCTAGTGTTAAATATCAAACAGCTTATTCATAAGCCATTCTAGCTTATTGGGACTTGCAACAACTTTGTTTTTGTAATCAATCTTCCTTATTTGACCCATTTAAGAGATCTGGAGCTTTGTGGACTTTGACTTTTAGGTTTGACTAGAAAACGAACTTAGTTGACTTTTACAAAATTGCTTATTTCTTAGTCTAGCTTATTGAGTGGTGCTTTTTGAAAGATTTTTTATTATTAAGCTTAGTTAAGTTTGTAGAAACTAGAAGAGGGGGGGGTTGAATAGTTTCTTATGTTTACTTGTTAAAATGTGGTTTTCAAAAAATCCTTTTTCAAAAACTTAAGCTTGAGGAAATATGTGAAATCTTCTTATGCACAATATGAACAATGATAGTGTAACTAAACTTATACTAACAAAAATATATGCACAAAGAATAAAGAATGTAAAGAGTTAAGGGTAAAGAAAGATCAAACCGAACACCAAGGATTTATAGTGGTTCGGCAACGAAGCTCACTCCTCGTTCCTACTCCACTCCTCGAGTACTACTTACTAGAGAGTTCACTACACAACAAGCTCCTTATGGTGGAGAAAACCGTACATGTCGCTTAACCAATTTCTGACTCTAAGCTAAAAGTCGAGCCCTAATCGTAGCTATGACCAATCTACACAACTATACTTAGTACATACACAACTTCCAAATAGACACAACTACTTGGATCTTCACAACTATGTCACAACTACAAATGTATAAAATTAGATCTTCAATGGATCTTTGGTGGTGGACTCAACACTTCACAAGGATAGTGTTCTTCTCTTTGCACTTGGAGAGGAAGGGATGGAAGAACAAGATTCACTTCTTAAACAAGTAGTAATCAAACAAATGATCAAAGATTTGAGTGATTAAAGAAGAGTGTTTGAATCTGGAAATTGTAGGATCGTACTTTCTAAGGATTAGGCATGTATGGATTAATCTATTGAGATGGATGGAGAAGTGGAAGAACTTAGAGAGAGAAAGGTAGAGAGAGAAAGGAGAGAGATGAAAAGAAAGATGAAAATGTTGTAAAATGGTAAGTGTTCAACCCCTTCTAACATGCTAGGAGGGGGTTTATATAGCCCACCCTACATGTGGGCTATATGGGCTATATTGGATCACGAGCCCAATATCATTGGAGTGACCGATCCTTTCTAAATACGTAAAAAACGTATTTCCAACAATCTCCCCCAAAGGGAGGTCACTCCAAGTTACAATGTCCTAAATAGTCTATAGCTCGTGATCTACGCTAATAATGATGTGACCGAGTCTTTCCTTGGAAAAACGTATTTCCAACAATCTCCCCCAAAGGGAGGTCACACCATTTTACAAAATCTTAAACCTAGCATACTATGCTTGAGTATTCGATCTTGTTTTTGTGAATATGCTGATGAGATCTTTGACTTTGGTCTTGAGCATGTGTCCTTGCTTTGACCTTGTGCATTCATCACTTGTGACGTTTGCCTCCTCGTGACTTCATGTTCCACATACTTATACTTTTATAAATTCTTGAAAGCTTCAGAGTTTGATACAGCGTAAGACTTGACTTTTAGACTTTCTTGAATTTGATGAATTATTAAGTGCATATAGTATTAGCATGTGGTGACGACTTCTTCTGGATTGTACACCGCAATGTCACCTTCTTGTTACGCTGCATAAGACAGTTAGCAACAAAACATATACACGGATGAAATGGCCTTGAACATTTCATTCTAATTCGGTAGCATTTTACCTCCGGTCGGTGAAGACCGTTGGACGATATAAAAATATCGTACTTGTGGCAGGTAGTTTCAATTAAGAACCTCCTTGACAAGATTTCGCGGGTAAACCCGTTCTCTTTATTCGACCGTCCAAAGCTGACTGCGAACATAAAGAGTGAATCATTTGGGTAATAATATCCGCATGATTTGAAGCCGTCAATTCATTTTCCTATAACAAGTGAAATTCAATTAAGAACCGCACCATCGTTGCTTTCCAGTTGTCACGAGCTTGATTCGTATAGAATCTTGCAAGTTACCTACCAAGTGTTGTTTGAGGTTAACACTAGAAGGATTTCCACTCATCACTGTGAACACTAAGGTATCACTCTGAGTGTTCTGGCAAGATCACTAAGATATTGCGTAGAGGCCTGGAACGTGTTTAAATTGATTTAAGAATTAAACCACTGTTTCTTTCCAGTTATCACAAGCTTGATTCATAAAGAATCACACAAGTCACCTACCATGAGCTTTTTGATATTCGCTCAAGAAGGATTTCCATCTTCATTGTAAATACATTCGTATTACTCGGATGTTCAGGCAAGATCATGAAGATTTTGCGTAGGACTCTTAAGATTTTTCTTACTTTTCACAGTGTGTGAAGAAGCATGGAAATATGAAAGTGTGTCCTAGTGAGATATTTGATGATCTCAAATGGCTCTAGACTCAATAGTGCATTTTGGATTTTTAGTGATCGGAGGCTGGAGAGGAGTGCCACCATTTCAATACCAATTTATTCGGAGTGAATAAATCAATAGATAATGCCTTGTCTCCGTGTGATTAAAACAAATATCTTTTGAGAGATATCTGAGTTAGCCGGGATGGGTTGTGCATTGCATCACTTGGTCCATGATGTCTATCTTCAATATCAAGCATCATTAAAAATGATCTCAATAGCTAATGAGTTGACCCGGTTTCTGCCTAGGTTGTAAGGAGGGCTTCTTTCTTTATACCCTTTATCATTACAATTCTTTTTCATTCTTCAACCCTGTCAATGCTTACCAATACGTCATAACTAGCACCTTGTTGTGATTGTTCCAGTGCTAACTTAAGTACTTGGTCGGCATTCAGCTACGTTCACAATCTTTCTCCATCTTTCCTAAGGACTACTATTTCTAGCTATGGAATGTCCTTGGGAAGATTCCTCCGGTTCTAGAGGAATCATTGGACTTTAACCTATCCTACCATCCTTATGTCACCACAATCTTCATCGTCGTGAAATAAATGGGTTATGGGTAAGTATAAATCACCATGAAATCCATTTTGAAGTGCAAATCCATTTTGCTCCCCTTTAACATATGCCACGATATCCGAAAACATTTTGCACATGTCGGGATGAGCTAGCACGTTAAGTCAAACCATTTGTGATTAATCATTTCCCATATTAAATCACATTTTCTCCCCCATATTAAAAATATTAACCCAATCGATGTTTTTAATATCAATTGATTTAATAGCTTTTTAAGAAAAGTTGGGAAGAAAAATGCAAAGCCAATTATCTTCATGACTTACACAGGCTCCCCCTCAAATTAATGAGGGTGTATTTGAAACGTAAATTAAATACCTTTTAAACACAAGTGTAAGGTATTTATCACGTGCAAAGATCATATATGATAATGAATTTACAAGATTAGCGTTTTATGAGGTTGGACCTGAATGATGAAGAACATCATATGAAAGAAGCACATGGTTCTTGTTCACGAATGTTGGTCGCCTCATCACGTCTGAAGTTATCTCTTGACTCCATTTGATTTGATATCGTTGTCTTGACACCAACATGTGAACTTGGCACTTTCGGCGTCAAAGATTCTGAATGCTGGACAATTGATCCCCCTCAATTGTTGACCCGTGTTCTATTGAAAGAGTTGTAGTCACCGTTTGAGTAGTCGCATCGTCGAGTATGTAGATATCAAATGTAAATTGCTACGGTTGGTGGAGATGATAACTTCATAAAAAACAAGATTTCTCTTGTTTTAACAAATAAATGCACTGACATGTACATAAATTTGTGTTGGATTGTGTTATTACGTAAACACAATCCCTTACATGGTTATAAAGTAAACCATGCCCGAGAAAATTAATTCCCGTTGTTGAGTCAAAGCTTTCCGGTGAAATGCTTGACTTGAATAAGAAAATCGGGTTACTATCTGAAATAATAGCAAACCATTATGAGCATGTTTTAAAACATTTGAACTTCTGTTCAAACTTTATTTACAACCCCGTGTCATTATTGAATGACATTTCTAGTATCGTAAATATTATCGATTCCAGAAGACATGCTCTTTTTATCAAAACATTTTTTGAACACGCAATTTTGAAAGATTTAGAAAAACCTTTTTGAGAAATTCTCGAAAAATTGTGTTCAACATTTTGAAAACCAATTACTTGAGCTTAAGATGTTGAATATCTTACAAAACGAGCTCAAGTCCGAGAAGTTGTAAACTTCCCGTTGTTAAGGATAAGTTTATCATCGGGGATAAACTTTCCTTTTAACTGAAGAACGAGTCCTAAGTTGACATTTACTTAAAAGTCGTGTTCATGAGCTTGAAAACTTTGAATGTATTAATGTAAAGCTCATGACCGAGAAAGGTGAATTTCTCGTTATGAAGAAAAGTTCTCTTATTTAAACGATACACTTTCCTTTATGAGCTTAAAACTTGGAATGTTTTAATACAAGATCATGACCGAGAAAATTTAATTTCCCGTTACGAGGATTAGCTATCTTTAAATATAAGCTCTCCTAAAATTGAAGTCCGAGTTACAGTCTGATATTTAACAGTAAGTCATTGTGCATGAGCTTAAAAACTTCGAATGTTTTTAATATTAGCTCATGCCCGAGAAAAATTAATTTCTCGTTGTAAGGATAAGTTTATCATCGGCGATAAACTTTCCTTTTAATTGAAGAACGAGTTCTAAGTTGAAATTTACTTAGAAGTCGTTTTCATGAGCTTGAAAAACTTTGAATGTTTTAACGTAAAGCTCATGACCGAGAAAGATGAATTTCTTGTTAAGAAGGTAAGTTATCTTTGTGTAGATAAACTTCCCTGTCTCTGAAGTCCGGGTCATCGTCTGTCATTTAGCGAGGAGCCATTTACACGAGCTTAAAACCATTGAATAGTTTTAATATAAGCTCGTGTCCGAGAAAACTTAATTTCTCGTTTTGAGGGTAAGTTATCGTTGCGTAGATGAACTTCCCTTTCTCTGAAGAACAGGTCACAGACTGTGATTTGAATGTGAGCCATCGTGCATGAGCTTAAAAACTTGGAATGTTTTCGATATAAGCTCATGCCCGAGAAAAACTTAATTTCTCGTTGTTAGGATAATTTTATCATCGACGATAAACTTTCCTTTCATTGATGAACGAGTTACGGTCTGTTATGTGACTGTAAGTCCTTGTGCACTGTAAGCTTAACTGGAAATCCCCTGAGACACTTGTTTCTTAGATATCAGCTTCTTTAGCAACCAAACTCTGAGAGTGTCCTTAATTGAATGGTATACAATGATTGGACCGCTTCGTTCTTTTGGAACATCCTCTTTGGTACCTGCATTTTCATTAGGAACTTGCATGCTTGGATATGGGTTAGCGATATTTATCTTAGAAGCAAGTGGGGGTTCACAGTTTTCTTTTCTTGTGCTAGAAGTGTTCTGTGGAGATGATTCACTTGTCTTAGCTGGTAAACGTTTCCTTTTATAGAAAACCTTAAGTTCAGGCTTAAGTGATGTATCCTCCTTTTCAATTTCCTCCCTAGTAGTCTTAGTAGAATCGGAGACTATCCTAGTTAAAGGTCACTCGTTTCCTACAATAGTGAAAGTTCTACCAGTGGGGCGCCACATTTTACCAATGGGTTTGATTTTAGCAACCCACTGGGATTTAAGTCTAGCACGGGAGTTCACCTCATTAAGTAATTTCTTGATAAAATAATCATGATTTACCATAAAGACACATTTTCTACATGTTTTACAAGTAGCATATTTAATGTCCGAGTAAGATCTAGAATTCCTGGACGATTGATTCATTCTCCTAGGATTTGACATGCTACGGTTAGCAGTGTTGGGTAATCTAGAAGGCATCTGACTAGGTTCGAAATTCATATCTCTTACTTGTGTCTTTTGCTTAGCTTCCCTTAGATCAAATGTATGGCGAACGTCATTTGAACTAGTTTGAGACGTGTTCTTTGGACTATGTCTAGGGAAACTAGAGGCAATCATGTGATTAGGTCTTGCAAAAGCTCTTTTAGTCACATTGGGCCTAGATAGTGGAGTGACTGGTCTTGAAAGATAAACCATATCAACTTGGGAGGCAAACCACGGTCTCGAGGAATGTGGTCGCTCGGATCTCAATGCAGTAGGTTGTCTGACAGTCGGTTGTCTGACGAACTGATTTGTAGGCGGTTTCCCCAAGATTGATGGTTTTTCAAGCTTAGTGTCCACACTAGTTCCTTTAGTTTTCCTTAATTCATTTCTTAAAGCAGCTATAGCAAAAACCTTTTCTTGTACTTGAGCCTTTAAAGTCTCATTCTCTTTGAGCAAGTTATCTTGGGATGCCAATTTAGATTCAAGCAACTTAATTTGTTTCAAAAGATTATCCTTTTCAGCTTTAGAATCTAGAACAGTTTGATCCAATTTTCGTTCAAGAACAACGTTTGACTTTTCAAGTTTTTCAAAATATGTTTCAAATTTCTCCGTTTTCTTTGAAAATTCAATTTTGGCATCCTCAATCTCTTTGGATTGCTGAGCTAAAATCGTTTCAAGCTCTTGAATCCTAGAATCAGAATTATTTAAAGAAGCAGTCCTAAGACACTTATCATGATGTTTAGCATTTTGAACACTTTTTCCCCCATTATGACTCACATCGGATGAATCAGAAGTGGTATCGCTATAACTCTTTTCCATCCCATGTTTGGCATAATTAGGTTCAGAATGGTCAACATGCTGTATTTTGTTGAAACTTGGCACCTGAACAGTTGGTGCTTGTGACTTGCTGCTTGTTTCATGCGTTCCTCCTGATTCCTTGCCATTGCTTACCTTGACGACCAGACTGGCACCTATTTCTTGCTCGGGGCAGATGTAATCTTCTTTTGATGACAACTTGAAGCATGTCTCTTTCTCATGTTCATGAGGTATTGCTGCATTCAATGACTTAGACGACTCCTTGATTCTTTGAATCTGACCCTTTTTCAACCGTATCTCGTTGTAATTAACGAACCTGACCTCAATACACTTCTCAAGTATATTGATGTGATTGAGTAAACCACTTCTAAAGGTTTCAGTCTGACAACCCGTATGCGTTTTGAAAAGCTGGTGAAGGATTGGAGTCGAATAATCAAAAGGATGTACCATTGTTGAGGCAAAGAAGTCCTTAAACTATGTGCGAATAATTTCTAGACATAACATTGCTTTAACCTCATGAAGATTTTCCCTTTCAAGTTGCAACCGTAACTCATTCAAATTATTTAAAATCTTCTCTTTAAAATTATCCACTTTGCCAAAGAATATTTGAACCGTGGCTAGAAGTTCAGGCATGTTGTGCGGATAAAGAAGTGCAAAATATGTCTTGAGCTCGTGAAAGATTTCCAATGATTTTTGACGCAATTTGATCTCTTTGAGTTGCATGTGTTGCAGTTCTCCCTCGTGAACGTTCGAATTCGACGATTCCATTTGAAATTCGATGAAAAATGACGGTAAGGATTATGAAGAAAAATAATTATAATCCCCTAAGTGTGTATACTCGAGAACAAAAAATCTCTTGAATACGAAACAACGATGATCAAATAAGAGACACGTCTTTTTGACACGTCACTTAGGCAAATTTATTCCTAAACAACTTAATATCAAATTTTAGTCCAAAATAAAAATAAAAATAAATAAAATAAAAAATATTCAGTGGTGCCAAAAAAACGTGGCCCTTGTGACTCAGTCCACCACTATTTGAAGTATCACCTCCTTAACCAAAGCAATGACACACGTCAAGGTGGGATGATAGATTTATGGACCAGCTTTACCACTTGATAACTTCGGATGAAAGCCCATCTTAGAAATACTGTCCAAATCGTATGAGTATATATGTATATTACTCACCCTAATAAAAACACAACCCTAATCATTTTATCACTTAGACAAAACGCAGCCACACACACAAACAACAACGACCCCCTCCATCTTCTTCTCAGCTGACTAAAAAACAAAAATCAAATCCACCTCTTAATATATAATTTACTCACATCAACAAAAAGTAAGACTCATCTTTCCCATGACTAATCACAAACACCTAATCTCTATCAGTCTCATACAGCCCATGAATAAAGAACACAACCGATTAAACCACTTTCATATATCAATGAGATAACATATATCTCATACAACTTGAATTGCTGCAAACCAATTTCGAAATGAAGGTGAAGTGCAACGGTTTGTCAAGATCTATGGAGATCTCGGGTAGGTTGATTCGTGATTGATTTGTGCTTGTTATGATTTCGTGTTTTCTTAAGGTTAAAAATCGAAATCAATGAAAGAAATGAACATGCATGTTCTTATTCATTATTTGATTTCGAAAAATTAAGATTGGGTAAAACCATAAACGGATCAGATATGATTTTTGTTCAAAAAGTTAAGATCTATAAGGATCAATAATATATTGAACAAAACAGAGATTTGGTTTGTGATATATTGTTGATTTTAGATTTAGTTGAGATGGATTGGTTGTTAGTTGGTGTCAGTAGTGAGTAGTGACGAAGGAAAAAAATAGATCGAGTCAGGTGTTGGATTGGTTTGGTTGGTTTATCAGTTTTGAGACAAAGTTGTGGTTAGGGTCGAGTCGTGTTGAGTGCTTGAGTCCTTTTGTTTGAGTCTCAGTTGATGTTTCTGTTAAGTTTGTTGGGTTTTGTGGGTCGAGTCGAGGGTGGGTTAAAGATTGCACTCAATGTGTAACAGTCGAGTTTAAAGAGGTTGTTTGAGTGGTTCGAGTCTTGAGTAATAGGTGTTTTTGAGTCTGTTGGGTTCGAGTCTGGGTTCGAGTCTGTGTGAGAGTGTGATCAAGGGTCTTTGTTATATCACGATTGTTGAATAAAAGTCAATATTTGTTATATCAAAAACCATCGGAATGTCACAGACCATCGGAATGCGTATCAGAATCAAACCATCGGAATTTATACAACCATCGGAATACAAGCAGTCGGAATGCTATTGCAATGTAACTGATCGGAATGCTATCCGAATAAGGCCATCGGAATATAGAGAAAACTTTTCTATCAGAATATAACAAAAAATTGACACATCGCAATATGACAAAACTTTATCCGTCGGAAAAATGGTCGGAATACGTGTCGGAATGAAAAACCCTTTTCCGACAGACACCAAAACAAAAACAGAATGAAACAAAAGTTTATAAAATAAAAAACTGATACTTTTAAATAACTTTTGAGACAAAGAACTCAAATCGAGACAGTAAAATAACACAGATCGAGACAAAAACTGATACTTTAAAAAAAACGGTGACAAATTAAGACTAAACTTGTTAAAATAAACTTCAAAAGTAAACTCCCAAATTGATACTTTTTATCCGTGAGAAATTGTTAAAATAAACTTCAAAAGTAAAAAAAATAATACCAAATAAATAGATCAAAACACAATCCTAAGATGCAACCATAGCTCTTGATACCAATTGTAGGATCGTACTTTCTAAGGATTAGGCATGTATGGATTAATCTATTGAGATGGATGGAGAAGTGGAAGAACTTAGAGAGAGAAAGGAGAGAGATGAAAAGAAAGATGAAAATGTTGTAAAATGGCAAGTGTTCAACCCCTCCTAACATGCTAGGAGGGGGTTTATATAGCCCACCCTACATGTGGGCTATATGGGCTATATTGGATCACGAGCCCAATATCGTTGGAGTGACCGATCCTTTCTAAATACGTAAAAAACGTATTTCCAACAGAAATAGATGTGCAAAAGAGGTGAATTGAAAAGCTGAGAATGGTCCACTATTTATAGGAGAAAGGGCCAACGGCTATATCTGTCCGCGGTTCCTTATCTTAGCCCGCGGTACCTTATCGATAAGGAACCGCCTAGGAGCTAAAGAACCGCTGGACTAAACTCCTCTCCCTTTTTGTCCTTTAGTGGTGGAGATCATATCTGGTTTAAAAAATATCCTGATTGAATATTCCTAACCAAATAAGAATATGCCATTTTCAAATTTTCAAATAATTAATTTAATAAAACATTTTCTTAAAAAGAAAGTTTAATAAAAAACTTGTCACACTTAATAAAAAGTAAGTTTTAAGAAAAGATTAAATTACTTGATCACTTGATTAAGGTTAGTACTTGTTTATCTATAACTTAAGTGAAAATGGGTAAAATGGAAAATATTTGAACTCAAGAATTCGTTTTTCGTTGTTTTTGTAAATGCTTGTTTTTACATATTGTCGTAATCAAAACTAAGCGAGACCGAAAAATGCAAGTAACGTTTTTAGGCATTATTGCATTAACAATCTCCCCCTTTTTGATTCCGAGAATACATAAACTCAATCATACAAAAACAAGATTTTCGAAGACGAGTTTATTCATTTCTCCCCCTTTGTCGAAGCAAAAAGGTTGCACAAGTTGGTGTTTGAAGAGACGGACTTTGCAAAGACTCCCCCTTGGTGCTTACTCCCCCTAGCTTGGGGCACCGAGGAATCGAGATATGGTGACAAGCTACATAGAAGGGTTAGTTGAACAAAAGAAACAACCAACAAGATATAGCAATAGGTCACAAAATGAAAGAGAAAAAACAAAAAGACAAAGATCCAAGATAGGTTACTAAAAAAAACATCATACAAAGATGTATGGAAAAAGAAACAAGCCAAAAGCATAAATCTAATCCTAGTTATTCTAGAATTCTAAGATTTGCTTGAATTTGGTGTCTTGTGAATAAGCAACCAATGCTTATATGAAAGACAAGGTAATGGCGAAGGGTGGTGGTGGTGGCTTGTTGGAGATCTCATAATCATAATGAAGAGGAGGCTTGATTAAGAGACTCTTGATGTAGCTCAACTCCTCATAGATGTGTGCCATAGCAAGATGTTGATATTGACAACAATGACAATATGTTCCATTTTGCATGACCTTATCATGAGAAGGAGGAAGAACACTAAAGGGTGGTGGTGGAAGAATAGATGTTCCACAATCAACATTCTTGGTAGGAGAGATGTGATTAAGAGTGTTCTTGGGTGAGTTTGGATTGTAATGGTTTTTGAGTGAGTTGGGATTGAAAGCAATTGGAGAAAATTGAGGAGATTCAAGGCTTTCATTGGGAGAGTAAGACATTTTGAGGTGTGAAAAATGCTTATGGTTTAAATAGGGAAGGCTTAGGGTATTTTTGGGGTGGTCAAAGGGTTTGAAACAAAGATTCTCAAAAATGTTGGAGCAAATCTAGAGTTTCAGACAAAGACCCGAAAAAGGAAGGCAATGTAGGCGGTTCCTTATCAAGGCTGGCGGTACCTTATCAATAAGGCACCGCGATTCACATATGGAACCGCCTGCAGAGGCTGTGTTTCGTGTTTGGAGGAAGATTTTTCAGCAAATCTTATTTTTCTAGTCTAACTTATCATAGGGATATGCTTAAAAGCAAAGATAGACAAAGAAAACTTATGCAAACTTACCAAATAGAGATTTGACCAAAATACATGGATTAAAAAATCGATGTAGGAGGTGTGTAAGACAAGACCTTATGTCATGACACAATGATCCTCCATGATTCAATCTTGTTCTTGATATGTTTGAGAGAATCATACATATGAATTATATAAGCTCTAGATTAATAGCGAGAATCTATGAAAAATCGTTTTTAGATTGAATTAACAATGTCAAACGTATTTCTCAACCATTTTCGAAAGAGACTTTGAGAATTTTGAAAAGGAGGAGAGAGGGTTTTTTCAAAAAGAGTTTGGAAGACTCAATGACTCAAAGTGATAAAAGAAAACACACAAAAAGAAAAGAAATTAAGGAAGATGTTCCATTAATCCTAGACCTAGACGCAAGTAATTAAAAGGTTCCCTCTTAAGTGGCTTAGTGAAGATGTCGGCTAAGTTATCTTCGGAGGGTACCTTCTCAATTGAAATGTTCCCCTTTTGAACATTATCCCTAAGGAAATGGTGTCGAATTTCTATGTGTTTGGTTCGTGAATGATGCACGGGATTCTTGCTAAGTTCTATAGCACCTTTATTATCGCACATGATGGGAACATCATCAAGAGAAATCCCGTAATCAACAAGCGCTTGCTTCATCCATAGTGCTTGTTGGCATGCTTTTCAGGCACTCACATACTCGGCTTCCGTGGTGGATATTGCAAGAGCGGTTTGTTTCTTGGAGAACCAAGAAGTTAAACAACAACCCATGAAGGTACAAACTCCACTAGCGCTTTTCCGGTCCACATAGTCTCCCGCATGATCCGAGTCCGTGTAGACAATGGTTTCTACGCCGGTCCCTTTAGGATACCATAATCCTAAATGTATAGTGCCTTTAATGTATCGGAAGATACGCTTAACCGCTTCTAGGTGAGAGGTTTTGGGAGCCTCTTGGAAGCGAGCACAAAGGCAAACACTAAACATGATATCCGGTCGACTTGCCGTTAGGTACAACAAACTACCAATCATACCTCTATATTTGGTGTTGTCTATCAACTCACAATCATCATCTACGGTGAGTTTAGTATCCGAGGCCATTGGGGTCTTCATTGGTCTAGATTCTTCTAATCCAAATTTCTTTAGTATTTCTTTAGCGTACTTAGATTGACTAAAAAAATACCATCGTCCATTTGTTTAATTTGGAGTCCTAAAAAGAAGTTAAGTTCTCCCATCATACTCATTTCAAACTCATCATGCATGATTTTGGCAAAGTCATCACACGATTCTTGACAAGTTGAGCCAAATATAATGTCATCAACATATATTTGTACGATTATGAGGTGAGGACCTTTCTTCTTTGTAAAGAGTGTATTGTCTACCATTCCCATGGTATACTCATGTTTAACAAGAAACGCTTTAAGTCTATCATACCAAGCTTTGGGTGCTTGTTTGAGACCATAAAGTGCCTTCTTAATCTTGTAAACATGATTCAGTTTCTCAAAATCAATGAAGCCGGGAGGTTGAGCCACATATACCTCCTCATTGATCAAACCGTTAAGAAATGCACTATTTACATCCATTTGTTGAAGCTTAAAGTATAAGGCACAAGCGTAGGCTAAAAGGATTCTAATGGATTCTAATCTAGCTACTGGTGCATATGTCTCGTCATAATCAATCCCTTCTTGTTGATTATAGCCTTGTGCTACAAGTCTAGCTTTGTTACGAGACACAACACCATTCTCATCTAACTTATTCCTATATACCCATTTGGTTCCTATAATGGTAGAACTTTTAGGTGGAGGAACAAGTTCCCGAACATCATTGGCAACGAATTGATTCAATTCTTCTTGCATCGCAATGACCCAACTCTCGTCCGTCAAAGCTTCTTTAACATTCTTTGGTTCAATCAAGGAGACGAAGCAAAATAATTTGCTTTGGTTTTGGACTTGAGATCTTAGGGTCCTTTGATTTAAGTCACCAATGATATTATTGAGAGTTTGATCCCTCGACTCCTTAATGTTTACTTCCTTTTCAACACTAAGGTCTTCAACTCCTATTTTTCTAACCTCTTTGGCTTTTACTACTTCAAATTCATCCAAGTCATCATCAACCAATGGTGGTGTCTTGGGTGAGGGAGGGGTTTCATCAAAGGTTATGTTGAGTGATTCTTCAATAACCCCCGAGGTTCTATTTAGGACAATGTAGGCTTTGCTAGTTTGGGAATAACCTAAAAGGATACCTTCGTAAGACTTTGGGTCAAACTTGGTAAAGTAGTCTTTGGTGTTGAGGATAAAGCACTTGCTTCCAAACACCCTAAAGTATTCCAATGAGGGTTTCTTACCTTTAAGAATCTCATAGGGGGTCTTTCCTATGAAAGGTCGAATAAGAATTCGGTTGAGAATATAAGTCAATGTGTCCACTGCATTGCACCAAAACTTTTGAAGAAAAGATTGCTCGTTTAGCATCGTCCTACTCATCTGTTGGACAGTCCTATTCTTCCTTTCAACTAACCCATTTGATTGTGGAGTGCGAGGAGCCGATAAGTTATGGGTAATACCATGAGCTTCACAAAAGCCACCAAATTACACTTCATTATCAAACTCCCTACCATGATCCGTCCTAATAGAGACAATTGGACATCCTAGTTGATTTTGAATTCTTCGACTAAAGATTTCGAAATGATCGAAAGCTTCATTCTTAGATGCAAGGGCCATTAATGCATTTTCTTCATTTTCCAAGGGCTGATCTTGTATAGTCTTCAAACTTTAGGGACCCTATTCATAATTTTGAATATTTGAGGGGTATAAAGTGTAAATCTTCAAAAGTTGAGGGACCAAACTTGACAATCTTCAATTCTTCAAGGGCATTTTTGTACAATCAAAACTTGGGCCCGGTTCATTGTGCGGCTTCGTTTCCCGTGTTCGTTTTTGAATGATTCTTGTGATCTTTTGCCATTTCCTCAATATCCGTACCTAAAAATACACAAGTAACAAACAAGAGCATATATTTGGTATAAGTAATGACATTTTATGCATTTTAAGCCCGATTTGGACGATGAGACCATGTATAAAAGCAGTCTCATCACTCCCCCATACTAAACCATTGTCGTGCCCTCACGCAATGCTAGAATAAAGTATCATAGCACCTCCAAAATTCAATTTATTCACTTTATTGAAATGATAAACTAGCTACACTACTACTATTACTACTATTACTGTTTTAGACATAATGTATGATTTTCATCGCAAAATGGGACGTTTAGGTTCATAGAATAAGAACACGTGAATGCTTCGTTAGAAATAATTTCATCGTCCTCGATTTTCACCCTAATTCCATGCCAAGCGTGCAACGAAATCATTGTCATTATAAGTTAGTAATGCTAACACTACTCATATGACCTAATCATGTACTTATTCTCCCATTATTCCTAAGTTGTATCTCTTATATTTTATTTTGTCTTGAATGTTTCACGAGGATACATTTTTGACTTATGCGATAATAGAGATTTAGGTCTAAAAATAGAGTCCTAACGGTGTAACTAAGACCATCAAATCAATAACCCTTCCTAATAGACAACGATGTTAAAAAATTAAGTTGACAAGAAGAATCGATAAACACGGTTTTATAACGGTTTTGAACATGAGACTTATTACCAAGACTTTTATACGCCCCCTAACGGAAGGGCCTTATTATCTTTGGTTTACCTCCATCTTTTATTCAACTTCGCCATGAAGCTTTTATTATGACTTCGGTCTTGCCTTGCCTTTTATTATCCGCCTCATCGGTGGTTTTATTAGCCAAAGACGTATATCCTCACGCTAAAGCGAATTTTGGATCTTTAAAGCTTCGAAGATTAAGGCTTGATTCACTTTCAATTTTTGCATAGATTTTAGGCCTTGTGGGGCTTCAAATTGTTTGCTAGATTTAGGTGAGCACTTGAAATCTTATTATTAGGTGAAGCTTTCGATTATTCGGGTTGCCAATACTTCAAAACCGTGACGCTGGCGATACCTTAATGTCTTCCCAATTTAATTAAACGGAAGCTACTAGAAAATACTAGAAACCCAACAATCCTAACTAAACCGCTAAGTCAATATTTATTAAGCAAAAAATATTTACAAGCGAAGGGAGAATAAGCAAACAACGAGAACACATGAGTTTTTGAAAGAATACGAGTATTCTACGTTTAGCATAGTAACTTATAATTAACTCTATCATTTCTCTTCCTCATTTAAGAGACTTAGCCTAATGTGAAGTTAAGGAATCAAAGCTAAGTGCTCAACACGCACGGTCGAGTCAAAAATTACTCTTATTCTCGCCATCGGAAAATCTACATTCGTGTCTTCAAACACTTATAAAACATGAGAAAAATTTAAAATTTGGCCATTTTTAGCCTTATTTTGCAATAAAACGATAACAAAACGATAAACTTTGGAAAGCGTGAAGGTTTGGCAAGGCAAGTATCTATTCACCCCCCCATACTAACGTTAAACATTGTCCTCAATGTTTCGAGTCTAGGGGTGCAAACACCCCCATACTAGAGACGTAGTCGAATGCCTAATCTAGCATGGAAAGGGCGTAACCATTAAATTAATAGCCGTTTATGAAGTGTGCTATAAACCTAAGGTTAGAACATAAAAGGATATATCATTTGGATATTGAGTAATGTCTCCAAAACAAACGATCGAGTGCTCCCATAAAACGAACACGAGAGGCTCCAATCGTGAAGATCATGATCTAAAAACCACAATTCACAAACAACCACGGAACAAAGGTTGGAAGGGAACAAATCCCCACACATTAAACTACATTAGAAAGCAATAATATGTACATGTATAAGCTTGGGTCTCCCCCACGAGGCACCTTGTTTTTGATAACCGAGTCAAAAGCTCGACTCGAATCCCCATAAATATGATCATTTAGGGATAATCATGGTATGGTCAATTTTTGGTGGGGCTTACATGATAAACAAGGCCCAAAAACAACCGGTATTAAGGACTAAGTCCTTTGATGGTGCAAAATACCGGGATCGAAGATGGCGTTCTCGTTTTCATTGGAAAAACAAATCAACGCCACTTCATAAATAGTCAACATAAACTCAAAGAGTTTCAAGAAAATACAAGAAAAGAAATAGAAGGGAGGGACAATGGGTAAGTCTCTAAAAATATGAGCTACTCGAGGTAGACTTGCACCAATCAAATGAAAAGATTTTCCATTTATTGCATCGGTGGAAGACCGAGATTTCCCTATATAAGCAATTCCAGGATCAAATATCTCGTCCTCGGTGGAGAAAGGGAAGGGAACATAAGGGGATTCCCCCACACTAAGTCCACACAAAGCATCGTCAAAAGGAGAAGACGGGCTTGTAGTACTCAATAAACGCGGTGATGACGAAGTTAGAGTTGTAGAAAAATCTTTTAAATCCAAGTTAAAATCTTTTCCTTTTTCATCTTTTAAACTCTCCTTGTGAAAACCCGATTTGATTATGTCAAAAATATTTGGTGTATCTAAAGCAATTTTAGTCACACTAAAAATTCTCACATTTTGAAATCTTTTTGGTTTAGGTGGTGGTAAGTTTTCAAATCTTTTGTCAACAAAGAAAACCTCCCCATCGGGATCAACGTATTCATCATCCGAAGATTCACTCGAGATTGGAATCGTAGGCTTAACACTCTTAACCTCCACCGGCGGAGGGGACGGAAATTCATTTTTCTCAACAACTCCTAAAACTCTATTTGAAGTTCTTTTGCAAATGTTTTTGATGGGATTGACATTGTACAAAGATGTGATAGAATACACATGAGAAAGAGTGGAGTTTTGGGTTGCATTAATGACGAGTTCTTCCTCATTGAAACGAAGAGTGATTTTTCTTGCATGCACATCGATAAGTGCTCTCGAGGTATCCAAAAAAGATCGACCTAAAATTAACGGAACTTTAGGATCGATAGGAATGTCAACAACAATAAAGTCTACGGGATAGTAGAACTTTACAACTTTCACGAAGACGTCCTCGGCTACTCCACAAGCTAGAATCGTAGAATGATCGGCCATTTCGATTTACATTCTTGAAGGAGTGAGATTTGGAAGATTGAGTGCTTTAAAAATCTCAAGAGGCATCAAATTAATACTAGCACCAAGATCGGCCAAGGCGTAGCATTCTTCCATGTCTTGTATAGCACATGGGATTAAAAACTTTCCAGGATCACCGACTTTTTGAGGTATGCGGCTTAGAAAAACCGATGAACAACTAGACGATTTTTGCAATTTCTCTTTGTTATTCAACATACTTTTGAAGTTCGCGGCAAATCGAGGCATCATGACTAAGGCGTCGGCAAAACTTATATTGAAATGCAAGTCACGAAACATTTTCATAAAGAGTTCAAATTGATAATTATTTCGTTCTTGTGCCTTTTCCTTGTCTCGTCTTGAAGGGTAGGGTAAAGGTGGTGTGGGTTGGGGCAAAGTAGGCATAGGCATCGGCCTTGGAATCTCGGGTTCCATGATTGGTGTAGGTTCAACCGTAGGTGTGGTTTGAGCGGTACTTCGTGGGTTTAGAATTTGCTCCTTTTCGACCACCACCTCGGGTTCTTTCTCTTTTTCCTTCTCCATAGAAGTACTTGGACGAGAAATGGGTTCTTTGAAGGTTTTACCACTACGAGTAGTAATAACCTTCAATTCTCCTTTCGGGTTCACGATGGTATCACTAGGAAGACCACCCGAAGAAGAGGGCTTACACATGATAGCTTCAAACATCTTAGCCATTCGGTCTTCAAACTTAGATTGCCTAGCATCCGCTTTTAACAACTCTTGCTTAATCTCATGTTGACCTTGCTCCATTTTTTGTTGATTTTGTTGGAGTCGTGTGACATTTCCTTCCATTTTATTAGCATGAGTTATAAGTTCATTAGCAAGTTCGTTTTTAAGCTCGTTTTTCAACTCGGACCTTAAGCTAACCATTTCACGTTGCATATTGTCAAACTTAGCATCATTAGCCTTAGCATAATTCAAAAATTCTCCTTGAAGATTTTTGGTGTGATCGTTTTGAAAACCTTGAGTAGAAGTTTGAAAATCACGGTTTTGGTTTTGGTTTGAAATTTGCCCATTTCCACTTTGATAATTACCCTTGTTATAATTCCTTTGATTTCCTTGGTAATTTCCACCTTGGTTGTTGTTGCGATAGTTATTAGCATTTTGGTTTGGTGGAGCTTGATTTTGGCGGGAACCTTGACCGATTTGGTTATAAGTTCCCGTGGCTACATAAGCACTCGAAGTGTTACCATCCGCGGTAATGCACTCGGAAATATCATGAGCTCCACCACATGACAAACAACTCTTAGAAACCGCTTTAACCGAAGCGGAATTCGAAGCTTCTTGAGCTTTCCAATGGGACATAAGAGTCGAAAACCTATCGAAAAACCGATTCTCCTCATTTGCTTCATCTTGTAAGGCATTGATACTACGAGACGATGATGAGCCCATTTTGGCAACACTCGGTGTGTTACGAGGGCTATAAACCTTAGACCTATTCTCAATTATGACCAAAGCTTCTTCAACCGTTTTACACAAAAAATTACCACCCGCGGCGGCATTCAAATAATCTCTTTCATGATCATTAAGTCCATTGTAAAACGTGTCGATTTGATGTAAGTCGGAAAAACCATGATGAGGACATTCATGTAACATCTCCTTAAACCTATTCCAAGCCGTAGAAAAACTTTCATTTGATTCTTGTGAAAATTTAGAAATCTCATTTTTCAAATGCGTAGTCTTAGAGGGCGGAAAAAATTGGTTCACAAATTTTGAAACGAGATCCTTCCACGTCAATATAGAATTGGGTGGCTCTTTATCTAACCAAATTTTAGCGGGCCCCGCTAAGGAATACGGAAAAAGCATCATCTTAATCGAGTCATTCGAGACATCCTTAAATTTGCACGTGGCGGTAAGACGATTAAATTGGCGGATATGGTTGTGGGGATTGTCCTTCTCATCACCACGGAATTTGTTGTTTTGGATCATCGACAACAAACCCGTTTTCACCTCAAAATTCTCCGCAAGGATTGCGGGAATCACAATAGCTTCTCCATAACCCTCGGTGGGTGCTTGAAGTAACTCCATCATAGTTCGATTCGACATGGTTGGTGCTTCTCGTATAATGGGTTCGTCAATAGGAGACTCCTCACTAGAATGAGTTGGAGTGGGAGTTTTGTTCTTTCGTCTACGTGCACATTTTGCTTGATTACGAGTGAGCATAAACGTCACGTACAACGAGGAGACGAGCAAAGAAGATTCTTTTTGGTATTTTGTATTTTTCAATTTTTTGTGGTTTTTGATGGTATTAACTTTTTTTGGAAATTGGTGAATGTATTAAGTAGACAATAATATACAAATCTCCTCCTTAATCAAATCTCTCGATTAAAGAAGCCTCAAGGAATGAAAACGATCACGTGGAGTGAACGCCTTCGATGACTTTAGAACGATGGTGGAACACCAAAGCGTTCAAGAGGGTTTAATCAAATGAAACCAAGAAAATATATATGATATGTAATAATACTTTGGGCGGCAAAACCCTCGATTCACTCTCAAAATCAAATACGCACAAGCAACGGAGGAAACGAGGCGGCGCGAAGCACTTAAGAGCCTTTTTCCTTTAGGTCGTGAAATACAACCGCCTTACACCCACCTTATAGTTTGTATTTTCAAGATTAAGCTTCACGAAAGTATTTATCTATTTTTGCCTTTTTTCTTTGGTTTGAGATTCGAATACAATGATTGGGTAATGACCTCCCAAGTAAAGGTTGTGATTGCTCACGTATTTGGAGTACTTGTGAATTTATTATTCTACGTATACAATATATTAATAATATTCACACAAAAACCGAAAAACGATAATACGTATTAGTAGAGTGCTACTAATACAAATACTATTTATGGCTAATATAAAAAAACAACAATGTTCAATAAAAACACAACATGCCTCCCCGGCAGCGGCGCCAAAAATTGATGTAGTGATTTGTATACCTTTTTAGGAAAAGAGGCAACAAAATAGGGCAAGCGTGCACGACGATTTAGGAAAACCGTGTGTGTATGACCCTAATGAAGTGAGTTCGTTCTCGAGGAGGCACGTGTGTTGTGTAATGAGTTGATTTTGATTGATGATTTTATTAACAAGAAAAGAAAAAAAGAAAATAGAAAGGAAAGAAAAACGGTTACGAAGACGGATCGAGCTAAGACGAAAACACGTTCACGTAAAACCGTAAAACTACAAAAATTAAAATTTTAAACCTAAAAATCAATTAAAAGTTAAAACAAGTCCAAAATAATATAAATAAGAAATAAAATCCAATAAAAATATTTTAAATCCTTTTATTAATTAAATATTCAATTTTAAATGCTAATTAAAGCCCTAAAATTAAATATAATTAATCAAAATGTCCAAAATATGATTTTATTGAATTAATAACTTACTTATATTATCTAAAGACTAAAAAGTATTTTACCTAATTTAAAAAAAATATTTTTCTATGTTTAAATTACTAAAAACTATTTTAAAACTAAAATAATTATAAAAAATAATAAAATAATGCTAAAAATAATCTACCAATTTTAAAAATCCTAAATAACTCTAATGAACAGAAGAAAAATGAAAAAGATTGAAAAGTATTAAATTTTTCACTAAATGACAAAACTAGTTTAATTAAAACCCTAATTAACTTAAATTAATTATAAAAAATAATTAAAAGATGAACAGTAAAAACTTTTTATACTAAAACTCTTAAAATATTATTCTAAGTCTAGGAAAATTGTTAAATCTGAAAAATACCCATTTTAGGCACTAAAAGACAAAATCAAAAACTTTAAAAGTTAATTAAAAATACTATAAAACCTAGAAAATAGCAGATGAACAGTAGAATAAAAACTAATTAAACAGAAAAATCCTAAATTAAATTAGAAAAATTACAAAATTGGTTTCAAGTCCTAACTCTAATTTTCACCCACAAAAGACAAAAAAACGAAATCTGATAGTGACATGTTACTAGACTTTTGTCCTTTTGCTTGGCAGTACCAACTTTAGTGCTACCAGTGGGAAGTTTGTTCCCACTGCTAGTGTAATATTTTGGTCAGGAGACCAAATGAGCTTAGGGAAGCTCTTGGATGGTTTTCTCTTGGCACAAAGGGCACTCCCACAACCAGTTGGGTTGTGGGAAGTCAATCAAACAAGAAAAACAACAAGCTACTTAGCAAAAATTCACACAAATAAGCCACAAAGTTTCTGATTAAGCCAAAAGTGTGTCTGAGAGTTTGTTGCTGATATACTTGGCACAATAATGAAACTCAATGGCTTAAAATTTGCACATAAGTCCACTAGCTAGCATAAAACCAGTACACAACCCTTAAATAACCTGTATTCTAGCTATGATCAAGATTTATGGGTCAAATGAACACAAAATCTTACAAAACAAAGACCTACTGATTTCTGACCACTTTTCCAAATTTTTATCACACAACTTGTTTAAAAACATTACCAAACTGACAACAAACCTACAAGCAACCTATTAATACCCTTGTGAGTGATTTAAAACAGGTTTTAAGCCAAGAATTTGTCAAAGACTCTGCCTAAAACACAAATCCAAACACTCCTTAAAAAACTGGAATTGAAAATTTCCAAAGAAAAACTTTTCAAATCAACACCAATCTGATTGCTACTTACTCTAACATGCATAACAAACAAAACTCAGCAAAATCAAACCATAAAACAATCATATGAGCAGGTTTCATACCAAATCAACAAATCAAAATCTTGGAACTGAAAATGAGGGAACAAGTATTTTACCTTGTTGGACCTACATCCAGGCCCAACAATGGCTTGGTAGCCACCTCCAATAGACCCGGGTCTATGCAGGACCTTGAACAACAAAAGCTCTTAAACCTGCTAAGAGAAAATGAAAAACAAGCAATAATATAACACTTCTGTTTTCTTCTTTCTTTCTTAAAACTTTTCAAAAACTTTCCAAGTATTTTTCTTTCAAAATACTCAAACCAAATAACTTATACTCCCTGAAAAATCAAACCTTGAATCAACTTTCACCAAAAATTACCAATTTCAGAAAAACCTTTTTTCTTCTGAAAATCAAAACACACAAGATGTTTTGCACAATTAAGATGGAACTCAGCTTAGCTATCAATCACATACCAACTTTTTAAAATCAATAAAAGGAATTACAATTTTAGGAAAAAAATACCAAACTTTATAAATTTGTAAAAAAGGAATTACAAGAGTTGATTGCTAAAAGCTGGAACAAAGTGAAATAGAGACACATGCGTCTCTATTTATACAACTAAAAAACTATCTAGAACTACTAAACCCTAGTTCTTGAATTGCCAATAAAGCCCTTGGGTCTTTTGAATTTGTTGACTGAAAATTGAGTCAAAAGATGAACCCATGTGATGCTAGTTGTTGGTGATGTTTGAATGCATCATAGGCGTTGAAATGATCTTGGGGGCCAAGGAGTCCAATCTAGCCGTTCCTTTTGTCGGGTTTAGGGTTTTTGGCGAAAGTGATGTTGCAGGGGAGGGTCCCACAAGACACATGGGTGTGTCTTGTGGTGGTTTGTGATGTGGGTTTAGGTGAGAAAGGAGGTAATTAGGGATCTGGAGGGAATTGGGTAAAAGTCCTTTGTATTAAAGGTGATTAGGTCTGGGTGGATTAGGGTTTATAGGGTGATTAAGAACTGGTTTAATCTATTTTGGGTGGGGTTAATTTTAAAAAATGTGTTTTGGTGGGAAATAAGTGGGGGTGTTGACTGGTCTTTGACCAGTTTAATTTAAATAAACCGGTTGGGTAATGGGTTGTGGGCTACGGGTTGGGTAGGGTTATTGGGTATATGGGTGGGTATTGATGAGGTGTCACATTCTGAGTGGTTGTGTGAGTTTTGTTGTCTGGCAGTTTCAACCCCCAAGGTTCTTTCTTTCTTCCACTTTGTAACAAATGCTGTCAATGCCCATTTTACTCTTGACAACTTTTGGCAAGTTGTCACTTTTGGCAAATAAACTTTATAAACTTGAAACAAGGGACATTAATGCATTTTCTTCATTTTCCAAGGGCTGATCTTGTATAGTCTTCAAACTTTAGGGACCCTATTCATAATTTTGAATATTTGAGGGGTATAAAGTGTAAATCTTCAAAAGTTGAGGGACCAAACTTGACAATCTTCAATTCTTCAAGGGCATTTTTGTAAAATCAAAACATGGGCCCGGTTCATTGTGCGGCTTCGTTTCCCGTGTTCGTTTTTGAATGATTCTTGTGATCTTTTGCCATTTCCTCAATATCCGTACCTAAAAATACACAAGTAACAAACACGAGCATATATTTGATATAATTAATGACATTTTATGCATTTTAAGCCCGATTTGGACGATGAGGCCATGTATAAAAGCAGTCTCATCACTCCCCCATACTAAACCATTGCCGTGCCCTCACGCAATGCTAGAATAAAGTATCATAGCACCTCCAAAATTCAATTTATTCACTTTATTGAAATGATAAACTAGCTACACTACTACTATTACTACTATTACTGTTTTAGACATAATGTATGATTTTCATCGCAAAATGGGACGTTTAGGTTCATAGAATAAGAACACGTGAATGCTTCGTTAGAAATAATTTCATTGTCCTCGATTTTCACCCTAATTCCATGCCAAGCGTGCAACGAGATCATTGTCATTATAAGTTAGTAATGCTAACACTACTCATATGCCCTAATCATGTACTTATTCTCCCATTATTCCTAAGTTGTATCTCTTATATTTTATTTTGTCTTGAATGTTTCACGAGGATACATTTTTGACTTATGCGATAATAGAGATTTAGGTCTAAAAATAGAGTCCTAACGGTGTAACTAAGACCATCAAATCAATAACCCTTCCTAATAGACAACGATGTTAAAAAATTAAGTTGACAAGAAGAATCGATAAACACGGTTTTATAACGGTTTTGAACATGAGACTTATTACCAAGACTTTTATACGCCCCCTAACGGAAGGGCCTTATTATCTTTGGTTTACCTCCATCTTTTATTCAACTTCGCCATGAAGCTTTTATTATGACTTCGGTCTTGCCTTGCCTTTTATTATCCGCCTCATCGGTGGTTTTATTAGCCAAAGACGTATATCCTCACGCTAAAGCGAATTTTGGATCTTTAAAGCTTCAAAGATTAAGGCTTGATTCACTTTCAATTTTTGCATAGATTTTAGGCCTTGTGGGGATTCAAATTGTTTGCTAGATTTAGGTGAGCACTTGAAATCTTATTAGTAGGTGAAGCTTTCGATTATTTGGGTTGCCAGTACTTCAAAACCGTGACGCTGGCGATACCTTAATGTCTTCCCAATTTAATTACACGGAAGCTACTAGAAAAGACTAGAAACCCAACAATCCTAACTAAACCGCTAGTCAATATTTATTAAGCAAAAAATATTTACAAGCGAAGGGAGAATAAGCAAACAACGAGAACACATGAGTTTTTGAAAGAATACGAGTACTCTACGTTTAGCATAGTAACTTATAATTAACTCTATCATTTCTCGTCCTCATTTAAGAGACTTAGCCTAATGTGAAGTTAAGGAATCAAAGCTAAGTGCTCAACACGCACGGTCGAGTCAAAAATTACTCTTATTCTCGCCATTGGAAAATCTACATTCGTGTCTTCAAACACTTATAAAACATGAGAAAATTTTAAAATTTGGCCATTTTTAGCCTTATTTTGCAATAAAACGATAACAAAACGATAAACTTTGGAAAGCGTGAAGGTTTGGCAAGGCAAGTATCTATTCACCCCCCCATACTAAAGTTAAACATTGTCCTCAATGTTTCGAGTCTAGGGGTGAAAACACCCCCATACTAGAGACGTAGTCGAATGCCTAATCTAGCATGGAAAGGGTGTAACCATTAAATTAATAGCCGTTTATGAAGTGTGCTATAAACCTAAGGTTAGAACATAAAAGGATATATCATTTGGATATTGAGAAATGTCTCCAAAACAAACGATCGAGTGCTCCCAAAAAACGGACACGAGAGGCTCCAATCGTGAAGATCATGATCTAAAAACCACAATTCACAAACAACCACGGAACAAAGGTTGGAAGGGCACAAATCCCCACACATTAAACTACATTAGAAAGCAATAATATGTACATGGATAAGCATGGGTCTCCCCCACGAGGCACCTTGTTTTTGATAACCGAGTCAAAAGCTCGACTCGAATCCCCATAAATGTGATCATTTAGGGATAATCATGGTATGGTCAGTTTTTGGTGGGGCTTACATGATAAACAAGGCCCAAAAACAAACGGTATTAAGGACTAAGTCCTTTGATGGTGCAAAATACCGGGATCGAAGATGGCTTTCTCGTTTTCATTGGAAAAACAAATCAACGCCACTTCATCAATAGTCAACATAAACTCAAAGAGTTTCAAGAAAATAGAAGAAAAGAAATAGAAGGGAGGGACAATGGGTAAGTCTCTAAAAACATGAGCTACTCGAGGTAGACTTGCACCAATCAAATGAAAAGATTTTCCATTTATTGCATCGGTGGAAGACCGAGATTTCCCTATATAAGCAATTCCAGGATCAAATATCTCGTCCTCGGTGGAGAAAGGGAAGGGAACATAAGGGGATTTCCCCACACTAAGTCCACACAAACATCGTCAAAAGGAGAAGACGAGCTTGTAGTACTCAATAAACGCGGTGATGACGGAGTTAGAGTTGTAGAAAAATCTTTTAAATCCAAGTTAAAATCTTTTCCTTTTTCATCTTTTAAACTCTCCTTGTGAAAACCCGATTTGATTATGTCAAAAATATTTGGTGTATCTAAAGCAATGTTAGTCACACTAAAAATTCTCACATTTTGAAATCTTTTTGGTTTAAGTGGTGGTAAGTTTTCAAATCTTTTGTCAACAAAGAAAACCTCCCCATCGGGATCAACGTATTCATCATCTGAAGATTCACTCGAGATTGGAATCGTAGGCTTAACACTCTTAACCTCCACCGGCGGAGGGGACGGAACTTCATTTTTCTCAAAAACTCCTAAAACTCTATTTGAAATTCTTTTGCAAATGTTTTTGATGGGATTGACATTGTACAAAGATGTGATAGAATACACATGAGAAAGAGTGTAGTTTTGGGTTGCATTAATGACGAGTTCTTCCTCATTGAAACGAAGAGTGATTTTTCTTGCATGCACATCGATAAGTGCTCTCGAGGTATCCAAAAAAGATCGACCTAAAATTAACGGAACTTTAGGATCGATAGGAATGTCAACAACAATAAAGTCTACGGGATAGTAGAACTTTCCAACTTTCACGAAGACGTCCTCGGCTACTCCACAAGCTAGAATCGTAGAATGATCGGCCATTTCGATTGACATTCTTGAAGGAGTGAGATTTGGAAGATTGAGTGATTTAAAAATCTCAAGAGGCATCAAATTAATACTAGCACCAAGATCGGCCAAGGCGTAGCATTCTTCCATGTCTTGTATAGCACATGGGATTAAAAACTTTCCAGGATCACCGACTTTTTGAGGTATGCAGCTTAGAAAAACCGATGAACAACTAGACGATTTTTGCAATTTCTCTTTGTTATTCAACATACTTTTGAAGTTCGCGGCAAATCGAGGCATCATGACTAAGGCGTCGGCAAAACTTATATTGAAATGCAAGTCACGAAACATTTTCATAAAGAGTAAAAATTGATAATTATTTCGTTCTTTTGCCTTTTCCTTGTCTCGTCTTGAAGGGTAGGGTAAAGGTGGTGTGGGTTGGGGCAAAGTAGGCATAGGCATCGGCCTTGGAATCTCGGGTTCCATGATTGGTGTAGGTTCAACCGTAGGTGTGGTTTGAGCGGTAGTTCGTGGGCTTGGAATTTGCTCCTTTTCGACCACCACCTCGGGTTCTTTCTCTTTTTCCTTCTCCATAGAAGTACTTGGACGAGAAATGGGTTCTTTGAAAGTTTTACCACTACGAGTAGTAATAACCTTCAATTCTCCTTTCGGGTTCACGATGGTATCACTAGGAAGACCACCCGAAGAAGAGGGCTTACACATGATAGCTTCAAACATCTTAGCCATTCGGTCTTCAAACTTAGATTGCCTAGAATCCGCTTTTAACAACTCTTGCTTAATCTCATGTTGACCTTGCTCCATTTTTTGTTGATTTTGTTGGAGTCGTGTGACATTTCCTTCCATTTTATTAGCATGAGTTTTAAGTTCATTAGCAAGTTCGTTTTTAAGCTCGTTTTTCAACTCGGACCTTAAGCTAACCATTTCACATTGCATATTGTCAAACTTAGCATCATTAGCCTTAGCATAATTCAAAAATTCTCCTTGAAGATTTTTTGTGTGATCGTTTTGAAAACCTTGAGTAGAAGTTTGAAAATCACGGTTTTGGTTTTGGTTTGAAATTTTCCCATTTCCACTTAGATAATTACCCTTGTTATAATTCCTTTGATTTCCTTGGTAATTTCCACCTTGGTTGTTGTTGCGATAGTTAGTAGCATTTTGGTTTGGTGGAGCTTGATTTTGGCGGGAACCTTGACCGATTTGGTTATAAGTTCCCGTGGCTACATAAGCACTCGAAGTGTTACCATCCGCGGTAATGCACTCGGAAAGATCATGAGCTCCACCACACGACAAACAACTCTTAGAAACCGTTTTAACCGAAGCGGAATTCGAAGCTTCTTGAGCTTTCCAATGGGACATAAGAGTCGAAAACCTATCGAAAAACCTATTCTCCTCATTTGCTTCATCTTGTAAGGCATTGATACTACGAGACGATGATGAGCCCATTTTGGCAACACTCGGTGTGTTACGAGGGCTATAAACCTTAGACCTATTCTCAAAATACTCAAACCAAATAACTTATTCTCCCTGAAAAATCAAACCTTGAATCAACTTTCACCAAAAATTACCAATTTCAGAAAAACCTTTTTTCTTCTGAAAATCAAAACACACAAGATGTTTTGCACAATTAAGATGGAACTCAGCTTAGCTATCAATCACATACCAACTTTTTAAAATCAATAAAAGGAATTACAATTTTAGGAAAAAAAATACCAAACTTTATAAATTTGTAAAAAAGGAATTACAAGAGTTGATTGCTAAAAGCTGGAACAAAGTGAAATAGAGACACATGCGTCTCTATTTATACAACTAAAGAACTATCTAGAACTACTAAACCCTAGTTCTTGAATTGCCAATAAAGCCCTTGGGTCTTTTGAATTTGTTGACTGAAAATTGAGTCAAAAGATGAACCCATTTGATGCCAGTTGTTGTTGGTGATGTTTGAATGCATCATAGGCGTTGAAATGATCTTGGGGGCCAAGGAGTCCAATCTAGCCGTTCCTTTTGTCGGGTTTAGGGTTTTGGGCGAAAGTGATGTTGTAGGGGAGGCTCCCACAAGACACATGGGTGTGTCTTGTGGTGGTTTGTGATGTGGGTTTAGGTGAGAAAGGAGGTAATTAGGGATCTGGAGGGAACTGGGTAAAAGTCCTTTGTATTAAAGGTGATTAGGTCTGGGTGGATTAGGGTTTATAGGGTGATTAAGAACTGGTTTAATCTATTTTGGGTGGGGTTAATTTTAAAAAATGTGTTTTGGTGGGAAATAAGTGGGGGTGTTGACTGGTCTTTGACCAGTTTAATTTAAATAAACCGATTGGGTAATGGGTTGTGGGCTACGGGTTGGGTAGGGTTATTGGGTATATGGGTGGGTATTGATGAGGTGTCACATTCTGAGTGGTTGTGTGAGTTTTGTTGTCTGGCAGTTTCAACCCCCAAGGTTCTTTCTTTCTTCCACTTTGTAACAAATGCTGTCAATGCCCATTTTACTCTTGACAACTTTTGGCAAGTTGTCACTTTTGGCAAATAAACTTTATAAACTTGAAACAAGGGCCATTAATGCATTTTCTTCATTTTCTAAGGGCTGATCTTGTATAGTCTTCAAAGTTTAGGGACCCTATTCATAATTTTGATTATTTGAGGGGTATAAAGTGTAAATCTTCAAAAGTTGAGGGACCAAACTTGACAATCTTCAATTCTTCAAGGGCATTTTTGTAAAATCAAAACTTGGGCCCGGTTCATTGTGCGGCTTCGTTTCCCGTGTTCGTTTTTGAATGATTCTTGTGATCTTTTGCCATTTCCTCAATATCCGTACCTAAAAATACACAAGTAACAAACACGAGCATATATTTGGTATAATTAATGACATTTTATGCATTTTAAGCCCGATTTGGACGATGAGACCATGTATAAAAGCAGTCTCATCAGTCATCAACTATAACTACGGTATAAAGGTTACCTCCATAACTCCGTATGGCGGAAGGTCCAAAAAGATCCATATGTAGGAGCTCTAAGCACCGAGAGGTCGAAACCAAATTCTTGGCTTTGTGACTTGAGTAAACTTGCTTTCCAACTTTGCAAGTAATAAGTGTGAAAACACTTATCCTTTTACCACTTATTTCCAATAATTACCAGACCAAAACGTGTGATTTATGTCGTAAAAGTCGGAATTATGCGTGGTTTGTGTTTTTATTGTGTTTTAGGACCAAAATATGAAAAAGGAAGAAAACACGGGCTTTCACGGGCTTTTATCGAAGAAAACGGGAAAAGACGAAGTCAAAAGATCAAGAGTGCAAAAAGAACGGAAGTCCAAGGCCTATTTTGAAGATTTATCGAAGAAAAAGTCAAAAGACGGAAGTTTAACGAAGTCGAAGAACTTAAGTCTAATAGAAGAAGAAAATTAAAAAGACAAGTTCAAATCCCGAGACGACAAAGACAAAGAATTAAAGTCGAGTCGAGAAAACGTGAAGAAAGCAAGAAAGAAGATGCAACACATGCACTCCTTCCACCTTCCCTATAAATACCCTCCTAATAGTCATTAGGAGGGGTGTTAGTGGTTAGATAGTTTTAGCTAGTTTTCACTTTTTCATTTTCTTTCTAGTTTTAGAGAGAGAAAGTCTTAAACTTTCTCTCACTAAATTTCATCTTCTTTCTTAATCTTTTAAGATTAAACACCTTTGTATTGCTTATTTTTATTAATCAAAGTTCTATTTTAAGCTTTAAATCCTTAATCTCATTCTACTTTTCTTCGATTTAAGATTGATTTGGTGCGATTATCAATAGATCTGTGTTGTTCTTAATGATTTCGTGCTTAAAAAGTTAATCTTTTGATCATTTCATAAGTTTTCATTTGATTAAGCTTTAAGACTTTTGTGCTTATTGGCTTATTTTTATGATTAGCTTATTTACTTTATAAAAATCTTCCATAAAAAGTTTATGTTTTTATTGTTTGATCCAAAAAGTTGATTATTTTCGAGTTAAATAAGTTGTGATAAGTGCTTATTTGATTTGGTTTTGTCATTGATTCGGCTTAGTTTGGTGATAAGCTTATTATATAGCTTGTTCATTAGCTTATACTTGAATCCCACCATTTTCGGAAAGGGTTATAAAACCCCTTTCCAATTGACCCTTTCCGACCGAGACATTCCGAGCAGCCACCCCTCTTTCCGATTGAGTCCAATCGGAAAAGGGTTTTCATTTTCCGACTGGCACCCATGAGTATTCCGATTGTGGAGCCTTTGATCATTCCGATTGAGCTCATTTGGTAATATTCCGATTAGTTACTTATCAACTTTCCGATTTGGAACCTTGTGTAGTATTCCGATTGCCCCTTTTTGTTACATATTCCGATCGCAGGTCTTACCAATTTTTCCGATCAACCGATCGAAATACATTCCGATCGGGACACTTGTTGCCTTATTCCGATTGATGCATTTGTTTGATGTTCCGACCTTACTTTCTTTTAGTACTTTTCAACTTAGTACTTATTTTTAGAGAGTTTCCCAAGTGTTAGTTTTATTTAGTGTGCTAGTACTTTTCCATTGTTGCCTTTAAGTTTCCTATCATTTATTTTTATTCGTCATTTTAAATATTAATCTTTATTCTTCCATTTTACTCAACGACACTTTAATTACTTGCTAAATAGTTTAAAATAGATAATCAAAACCAAACCATCCTCTTGATCCACCAAAAGACGATTGAGTCGCACTTAAGACCGGTTTTCAATTCGAAAAGACTTGGGACTACGAATTTTGATACTAGGGGGTAAAAACCAAGTATTAAATGGCGCCGCTGCCGGCTCTTTTCGTTACGATAAACGGTTTCTAGTGAGAGACGCATTGAATTTTGGGATCCGTTCTTTGAACGTTATTTTCCTTGCTTTCAAAATTTTCAAAAATCCATAAAAAAATATAAAACTCTTCAAAAATACAAAAACATTGAAAAATCATTAAAAGCAATTCTTTTCCAAAGGTTTTGCACCAAAAAGATCATATAGATATTCTTTGTGTATATTTCTCTTCTGCAGGTGTATGCGTACTAGATCTTCGAACTATTCTGAGCCCGAGACTCGTGAAGATTTAGATATGGCTGGTGTTAATAACAACAATAATCACCCACCTCTACCCAATTTGAATAATAACAACAACACCAACAACAACAACAATGTCCACCTACCTGATTTACGAACGATGGAGGAATTGTGTCAACCCACCATGAACGGACGCGGAGGCCCGATTGCGCCGATGCACGTCACGACTCAGGAGTTTTCGTTGAAGCATCACATGATCCAGCAAGTGCAAACTAACCCATTTCGTGGAATTCCGGATGATGATGCCAACAAACACCTCGACAAATTCATTACCATTACCCAAAGCATGAAGTGCTCCGGTGTTGCTATGGATGACCTTCGCCTTCAACTTTTTCCCCACTCGCTTTCTCACCATGCCGAAAAATGGTTTGACAGTCTTCCTAAGAATTCTATTCATACGTGGAACGACATGACTCAACGCTTTTTATCGCGCTACTTTCCCCCATCCATGGTCACTAGCCTTCGTAACCAAATCAGTGGATTCATGCAAGAGAATGATGAATCGCTTTTCGATGCTTGGGAACGATACAATGATTTGTTCGACCGCTGTCCAAATCACAATATGCTCCCCGTCACTCTCATTGACACCTTCTACAATGGTCTCACTTTTCGTGATCGTGACACGATCAATGCCGCCGCCGGTGGTACTTTTATGAAAAGGAGACCGGAGGAGTGTCGAGAGTTGATCGAAAACAGGACTACTCACCACAAGAATTGGGATTCATCCGCATCCTCAAGAACTAATCAGAGAGTCAATGTTTCTTCTACTACCTCCAATCCTGAGATATCCGAACTTACCCGACAAATTGCTATGATGCACAAAGATTTCATGTCCATAGCTACAAACAACTTTCAACAAGCTAAAGCCGTTGCTATTTCTTGTGACACATGTGGTGGTCCTCATTCTTATAATGATTGTCCTTCAACCCAAAGCAATTTTTCTGAAAACGTTAACGCAGCTTACGGCACTTATCCCACGGGAAGCTATCAAGCCCGCCCTCAAGGAGACCGTGGCTTGCTAAGTTATCGTTCCAACAATTATCTTGCTCCTCCCGGTTTCCCTCCTGCAAACCAAAACCAACAACAAAGCTATAACCGAAACAACCAATCCCAACCTCGTGCTCAAAATCAATATCATCCCAAAGAAACCCATACCCAACTCAAGGAAATTCTCAAGCTTACCAAGCTCCACCTCTCGATCAACCGATGGCAGTAAACCAAGACGTCGAGATATTCATGAAGACTAATCGTGAGATGGTGACGAATCTTCAGAGTCAATTTGTCAACTTGAAGAATGACATGGTGAAACAAGGGAGCGATATTCGAGCCGAGCTTAGGAATGACATGGCCAAACATAGCAATGAAATTAATGCTAACATGCAAAACTCTTTTAATAATCAGGCGGTTCACCTTCGTGATATGATTGGTTCGCTCATTCAAGGTAATCAACCCTCTTCTTTGGGTACTCTTCCGAGTAATACCGTTGCGAATCCAAGAGGGGAGATGAAAGCAATCACCACTCGTAGTGGAAAAGGTTATATGGAACCCGAGCTTCCTACACCTCCACCTGTGATTGTGAACATGGAAAAAGAGCAACTTTCCCCACCTCCTTCACCTTCTATCCCCGTTTCCCCACCACCCGTGGTTGTGAGTGATCCTATTCCCTTAAAGCCTTCTTCTTCATCCAATATACCTTATCCTTCAAGGTTGAGGAAAGAGAAGCAAAAGAGCAAGGATGATATTCAGGTTTCAAACTTTCTAAAAATGTTTAAACAATTGAATTTTAACATCTCCTTTGCCGAGGCTCTCGCTCACATGCCCAAATACGCTAAGATGTTTAAAGATCTTCTAAGTGATAAGGAAAAGCTTTTTGACATCGCTCAAACCCAACTTAATGAGAACTGCTCCGCAGTGCTCTTAAGGAAATTGCCCACCAAACTTGGTGATCCGGGTCGCTTCTTGATTACTTCCCGGGAGTAGAGAATTGCATGGCCCTAGCCGATCTAGGTGCCAGTGTAAACTTAATGCCTTTAAGTGTTTGGAAGCAATTATCTCTCCTCGAGCTAGTCCCCACTAAAATGACTTTGGAATTAGCCAACCGTACGGTTGCTTATCTAGTGGGGATAGCCGAAGATGTCTTTGTTGGCGTCGACAAATTCACCTTCCCGGCGGATTTTGTTGTCGTTGACTACGAGATGGATCCCCGTGTTCCATTAATCGTTGGACGTCCATTCCTGAGGACCGGTCGCACTCTCATTGATGTAGCCGCGGGCGAAATAATCATGAGAGTTGGTGACGATAAAATTGTCTTCAACATGGGTAAGATTTCTAAGCAACCTTATTCATATGAGAGTGTTAATGCTATTGATGTTCTCGATGAGGCTTGTGAAGAACATTTTCATGATGCTTGCAAAAGTACTCTTTCTTCTCTACCCAATGTTGAGACCGTTGCCTCAATTGCTCCAGCATTGACTCCTTTTGGAGAAAGAGACTTGGATGATTTTGAAGCTAGCTTGGGTCCTCTTGATATTAAATATGATAATTTGTCCACCAATTGGGATGAAGATATTCGTACTATTGAGAGACTTCTCAATGAGGACCCGTTGTCTCCTCCTTCCCATAAAGAGGTGACTAATGATGATCCGTCGTTAGTTTCACCATCTATTGAGCATCCTCCTACTCTCGAGCTTAAGGACCTACCTCCTCATCTTGAGTACGTTTTCCTGGAAGACAACGAGAAGTTACCGGTCATCATCGCAAAGGATCTGAAAGAAGACGAAAAAGCCCGACTTGTCGCTGTGTTGAAGAAGCATAAACGCGCTACCGCTTGGAAAATCTCCGACATCCGTGGAATTGATCCTCACTTTTGCACACATAAAATTCTCATGGAGGACGACTTTAAGCCCACAATTCAAAGCCAACGAAGGGTGAATCCTAAAATCCATGAAGTCATCAAAAAAGAGGTTATCAAACTTCTTGATGCGGGTATGATTTACCCTATTTCGGATTCACCATGGGTTAGTCCAGTCCATTGTGTGCCTAAGAAAGGCGGAATCACCGTTGTGCCCAATGCAAACAACGAGTTAATTCCTACCCGTCTCGTTACTAGGTGGAGAGTTTGTATAGACTACCGCAAACTCAATGATGCCACGAGAAAGGATCATTTCCCTCTACCTTTTATGGACCAAATGCTTGAACGTTTAGCGGGTAATGAATATTACTGCTTTCTTGATGGTTTCTCGGGTTATTTTCAAATACCCATCGATCCCCAAGATCAAGAGAAGACAACATTCACTTGTCCCTATGGCACATTTGCTTACAAAAGGATGCCTTTTGGCTTATGCAATGCCCCCGGGACTTTCCAAAGGTGCATGTTGGCTATCTTCCATGACATGGTTGAGCAAACCATGGAAGTCTTCATGGATGATTTCTCGGTCTTCGGGGATTCCTTCTCTTCTTGCCTTGCTAATTTGGAACGTATGCTTAAGCGGTGCGAAGACACTCGCCTTGTTCTAAATTGGGAAAAATGCCATTTTATGGTCAAAGAAGGCATTGTGCTAGGACACAAAATCTCTAAAGCCGGTCTTGAAGTCGACTGTGCTAAAGTAGATGTCATAGCCAAATTACCTCCACCTTCAACCGTGAAGGGTGTGAGAAGTTTTCTGGGTCATGCGGGCTTCTATCGTCGATTCATTCAGGATTTCTCTAAAATCGCTCGCCCGATGACCCACCTCTTGGAAAAAGATACTCCTTTTATCTTTTCTAAAGAGTGTCTCGAAGCCTTCAATCTTCTTAAGGATAAGCTAACTAAGGCACCCGTCTTAGTTACCCCTAATTGGGAGTTGCCTTTCGAGTTGATGTGCGATGCTAGCGATTTTGCTATTGGTGCGGTTTTGGGCCAAAGAGTGAATAAACACTTCCAACCAATCCACTACGCTAGCAAAACAATGACGGGGGCTCAATTGCATTATACGACAACCGAAAAAGAGCTTTTAGCTGTTGTCTATGCTTTTGAGAAATTTCGCCCCTATCTTGTTTTATCCCCCACCATCATATACACGGACCATTCCGCATTGAAGTACTTGATGACAAAGCAGGATTCTAAGCCAAGACTTCTTCGCTGGTTTTTACTCCTTCAAGAATTCAACATTGAAATTCGTGACAAGAAGGGAGCCGAAAACCTGGCCGCGGATCATCTGAGCAGACTTGAGGATCCATATCAAGGGGATCATCCGAACAAAGAGATCAATGACTCTTTCCCCCTGGAGACCTTAATGTCCATAAATCTCAATCTTGATGGCACCCCGTGGTTTGCGGACATTGCAAACTACTTAGCGGGTGGTATTCTCATCAAAGGGTTAACATCCCAGAAAAAGAAGAAGCTCTTGAACGATGTTAAGACTTACTTTTGGGATGACCCTTATCTATTCAAACAATGTGCTGATCTGATCATTCGTCGTTGTGTTGACGGACCGGCAGCTTTTGACATTCTCCAAGCTTGCCACAAAGGACCCACCGGTGGTCACTTTGGTCCCAACTACACCGCTAAGAAAGTGTTTGATTCTGGATTCTATTGGCCCACCATTTATCGTGACGCTCACGAAATGGTTAAGCATTGTGATGCTTGCCAACGCCAAGGCAAGATCACACATAAGGATGAGATGCCTCAAAATTTCATACAGGAATGTGAAATCTTTGATGTATGGGGCATCGACTTTATGGGGCCATTTCCATCCTCCAAAGGGAACAAGTACATCCTCGTCGCCGTCAACTATGTTTCTAAATGGGTTGAAGCTAAGGCTCTCCCTACGAATGATGCGAGGGTGGTTGTGAACTTTTTGAAGCAGCTTTTCGCTCGATTTGGCGTTCCTCGTGCTATTATCAGTGACCGCGGGACTCATTTTTGCAACGATCAATTTGCAAGAGTCATGGCTAAGTATGGTGTCAATCACCGTCTTTCCACCGCCTATCATCCCCAAACCAATGGGCAAGCCGAAATTTCCAACCGTGGCTTAAAGAGAATTTTGGAGCGTACTGTGGGAGAGCATCGCGCCGCGTGGGCCGATAAGTTAGGTGATGCTCTGTGGGCTTTCCGTACTGCTTACAAGACCCCGATCGGTTGTACACCTTATCGTCTTGTGTACGGGAAAGCCTGCCACCTCCCCATCGAGTTGGAACATAAGGCGCACTGGGCCTTGAAGTGGGCTAACTTCGACATCAACAAAGCCGGTGATCATCGAAAGATTCAACTCAACGAACTCAATGAACTGAGGAATGAAGCTTATGAGAACTCGCTGATCTACAAGGAGAAGACGAAGATCATTCCGATCGCAGGTCTTACCAATTTTTCCGATCAACCGATCGGAATACATTCCGATCGGGACACTTGTTGGCTTATTCCGATTGATGCATTTGTTTGATGTTCCGACCTTACTTTCTTTTAGTACTTTTCAACTTAGTACTTATTTTTAGAGAGTTTCCCAAGTGTTAGTTTTATTTAGTGTGCTAGTACTTTTCCATTGTTGCCTTTAAGTTTCCAATCATTTATTTTTATTCGTCATTTTAAATATTAATCTTTATTCTTCCATTTTACTCAACGACACTTTAATTACTTGCTAAATAGTTTAAAATAGATAATCAAAACCAAACCATCCTCTTGATCCACCAAAAGACGATTGAGTCGCACTTAAGACCGGTTTTCAATTCGAAAAGACTTGGGACTACGAATTTTGATACTAGGGGGTAAAAACCAAGTATTAGCAAGCATCACGAAAGTGACTATCAAACTTCATCTTGGGGATGTGTCTTACCAACTCCTTAGAGACTAAAGATTGAATTAAACGCATATTAGCGTGACCTAATCTCCTATGCCAAAGAGTAGAACTATCATCTATAGTCGCAAGACATATGTTGTCTTTTGACTTCTTATTAACCTTCATGACATAAAGCCCATGCTTTCTAACACCTTTTCCAATGACTTTTCCATCTTTTACGATTTCACTGTCATGTTCCGAAAAGATGACCTTACACTTATTGTCACAAAGACCTATACTTAAAAGGTTAAACCCTAAGTTATCTACGTGCTCAACATTTTCAATGGTCATAGAGTCAAGAGAAACCGTACCTTTGCCAATGATATTACCACGTAGACTACTTGCAAATGTGACGTTACCTCCTCATATGCTTTATAGTGCGAGAACAAACTTTAATTACCCGTCATGTGTTTAGAACATCCACTATCCTTAATCCACTCGTCGGGCTCCAAATCAATTCCTAAGCATATATAGGTAACAACACACAAGAATAAACATTTGGTCCCCAATATCTAATGGGTCCAAAATTATTAGTTCCAAACATCCCTTGCATTTGGTTGGGATGCATGAATGAAGGAGGGGTTCCCCATGGAGAACAAAATGGAGGAGGGTAGTAATTCATATAACCATTTTGTTGTTCGTTATTTCTCCTAGGTGTATTTGATCTAGGTTTAGAGTTATGATCATTTTTTCTAGGTGTTGGGGTTTTACTTCTATATCGTGAATTGTTTTGATTATCTCTTCTAGGCGTTGTCGTTCTACTTCTAGGCTTAGACTCATTCCGTATTCTAGGTGGAGTAGAAGATGGTCTTGATAAGCTTCTATTTCCCATTAGAGGTTTACTTAATGGCTTGTAGAACTTATCAATAGCATTGTCGTCAAGTATGGGTAATTTTACCTTATTAACAATAAGATGCTTTGGTTTTTCACCTGATTTTGATTTTTCAGAAAGTTCATGATTTTCACAAAACTCCTCTTCTGGCCGCGGTACCTTATCTATGGCGGCGGTTCCATAGTGATAAGGAACCGCCGCATACAATCTGGGACCGCGTACAGTGGGTGATTTTTGTGAAAATCTGACTTGTTTAGGTTCACTAGTTGAGGCTTCATTTGAGTTAAAACCTAGACCAAGTCTTTCCTTAGAGTGAACTTGTTTGTTTAACATATCATCAAGAGCATTGGTACCTTTCATGAACTTTTCCAATTTAATGGATGTGTTCTTGAGATCTTCATTCTCTAATCTAAGTTTCTCACAACTTAAGCAACCTAAATCAACTTCTTTATTTTTCTCAAGTATTGCCAATTTCTACCTAAGTTCATTGATCTCATTTTCAAGCTTAGTTTTGGTTGATTTTAAGGTTTTATTCTTTTCTATGAATTTAAGACTAAGTTTGTGTAAACTATCATATTTGTTTTCAAATTCAATATCATCAAAAGTGGAGCTATCATTGCTATAATATTCGGTTTCGAAATGTACCTCTTTAGAAGTGTGAGCCATAAGACATTTCTCCTCTTAGGGGTTGTCATCGTCATTTTCACCGCTATCGCTCCAAGAGCCACTAACGAACGCCGTGTGATTCTTATCGCGTGAGGGATTTAGACAATCACCAACGAAGTGATTTGGATCACCGCATCTAAAGCAATTCCTATCACCTTTTTCGTTCTTGACAAACCGATTCTTTGAGAATGGTTTCTTATCATTGTTGGGGTGCCTAACGTGTTGACCTCGTCTCTTGAAGAACTTCTTGAAATCTCTCACCGCCAATGCATACTCCTCGTCATCGCTATCCGAGGAACTATCATGGTCACTTTGTGCCTTCTTGGCTTTAAGTGCAAGAGATTTTCTTTCACTCTTGGTTTTCACTAATTCCGAGTCCTTCAAAATTATCATCTCATGAACCTTCAAGTTGCCTATGAGTTCATCGAGTGATAAAGTTGAGAGATCTTTCGACTCTTCAATCGCCGTGACTTTTGCTCTCCACTTTGGATGTAAAGCCCTTAGAAACTTCCTAACATTGTTCTTGCTAGAAAAACCTTCATCAAGTGCTTTTAGACTAGTAATAATGGTGTTAAACCTAGCAAATGCACTATCAATAGTTTCATCTTCTAAGATAACAAATTGTTCATATTGTTGGACAAGAAGATCGATTTTGCTTTCTTTGACTTGGCTATTACCTTGGTGGGTTACTAAAAGAGTGTTCCAAATATCTTTAGCGGTTTCACGCATAAAAATTCTTTCATACTCTTTCTTAGGCAAAGCATTATAAATCACCATTTTAGCCTCATTATTTTTTGAAAGTTTCTTTTTAGTGTCGTCATTAGCTTTGTCAAAAGTGACCAATTATTTTGTTTTAGAAACTTCATTAAATTGATAAGGTAAAAAATCACCATTGGTAATAACATGCCAAAGATCTAAATCTTTTGATTTTCACATAAGTTTCAAATCTATTTTTCCAATAAATAAAACTATCGGTTTCAAAAAGTGGTGGTCTTTGCATAGATTGCTCTTCTAGGTATTTGTTGGAATCCATAGATCGATTCAAGTTTTAAAATACAATATACTTTAAAAATTCTTGAGCAACCTGCTCTGATACCAATTGTAGAAACTAGAAGGGGGGTTGAATAGTTTTTTATATTTACTTGTTAAAATGTGGTTTTCAAAAAATCCTTTTTCAAAAACTTAAGCTTGAGGAAATATGTGAAATCTTCTTATGCACAATATGAATAATGATAGTGTGACTAAACTAATACTAACAAAAGTATATGCACAAAGAATAAAGAATGTAAAGAGTTAAGGGTAAAGAAAGATCAAACCGAACACCAAGGATTTATAGTGGTTCGGCAACGAAGCTCACTCCTCGAGTACTCCTTACTCGAGAGTTCACTACACAACAAGCTCCTTATGGTGGATAAAACCGTACACGTCGCTTAACCAATTTCTGACTCTAAGCTAAAAGTCGAGCCCTAATCGTAGCTAGGACCAATCTACACAACTATACTTAGTACATCCACAACTTCCAAATAGACACAACTACTTGGATCTTCACAACTATGACACAACTACAAATGTATAAAATTAGATCTTCAATGGATCTTTGGTGGTGGACTCAACACTTCACAAAGATAATGTTCTTCTCTTTGCACTTGGAGAGGAAGGGATGGAAGAACAAGATTCACTTCTTAAACAAGTAGTAATCAAACAAATGATCAAAGATTTGAGTGATTAAAGAAGAGTGTTTGAATCTGGAAATAGATGTGAAAAAGAGGTGAATTGAAAAGTTGGGAATGGTACACTATTTATAGGACAAAGGGCCAACGTCTATATCTGCCCGCGGTTCCTTATCTTAGCCCGCGGTATAATACTTAGATTTTGCAAGGTGAAAAAGTTCGTTTCTCGGTATCTCTTCGAATTGATTTTCGGTTAAGTGCAAGAGATTAGTTGTTCTTGGTGGAATAAAAAGGGAATGGTCGTTGTTGTCTAAAACTAATGAAAAATAAAGACTTGGAACAAATAAAAATAAAGTAAAAGACGGTAAAAAGAAACAACAATGAAAGATTAAAACTTGACAAAAATTAAATGACGAGAAATTAAAAGGGCAACAAAGGTAAATAACGCAAACTAAAACTTAAACTAAAAGGAAAGCAAATAAAAATGCAAATAAGGAAAAGGCGGGAAAAATAAAGTTTAAAACTAAAAAGTGGAAAACACTCATCCGGAATAATAAAGCTCATCCGGAATAAGGCTTGATCCGGAATAAAAGAGAAAAGAAAAGTTTGATTCGGAATAAACGACTGATCCAGAATAACATTCCGGATGAACCACTTGATTCGGAATACTAGGTATTCCTGATGAACCACTTGATTCGGAATACTAGGTATTCCGGATGAAGTCCTTGATTCGGAATATTAGATATTACGGATGAAGTCCTTTATTCGGAATACTAGATATTCCGGATGAAGTCCTTTATTCGGAATACTAGATATTCCAGATGAAGTCCTTTATTCGGAATAATAGATATTCCGGATGAAGTACTTTATTCGGAATACTAGACATTCCGGATGAAGTCAGTTGATTCGAAATATCTGGGCAAGCATGAAGAAACAGTAACTAGAAGATGAAGAAACAGGGAATGAAAACCAAGCACGAATTTAATCAAAACTAATCAAGATTAACCAAAAGATTAAACCAAAACAACCACAAATGGTCTACTAACAATAACCAATCAATCCAAATCAATAAAACTAACAATCATAACCAACATAATCATAACCCACTTGATCAAAACTATAAAACTCAAGAACATGAACACAACGATTAAGAACAAATCAAACAAGAAATGTAGATGAAAGATTGAACAAGAAAAGTAAAGATTCAATAAAACTTACTTGAATTAAAGGGTGCAATACATGAAAATTAAAGTGCAAGAATTTAAAGTGAAGGAATGTAAAATGGTGGAAGAATGGGTTGTCAAGCCACCAACAACTACAAAATGAAGGGAAATCTAATATATAGGGAGATTAGGGAGGAGCTTAGGAAGCTTCATCCCTCTTTCTTCTTTTCCTTAATTGCACACTTAAGTCCTTGTCTTCTTAATCTTTTGTTAATCTTTGACTTTAATGACTTTGTCTCGGGATTTCTTTGAACTCGTCTTGTAATTCTTCAATAAATTAGACTTGAGTTCTTCGGCTTTAAGTAAACTTCCGTCTTTTGACTTTTTCTTCGATAAATCTTCGGAATTGGTCTTGGACTTCCGTTCTTTTCGCACTCTTGATCTTTCGACTTTGTCTTTCGTCTTTTTCTTCGATAAAAGCCGTGAATGCCCGTGTTTTCTCCACTTTTCACCTTTTCGTCCTAAATCACAACAAAACACAAACCACGCATAATTCCGACATAAATGACATAAAATACACGTTTTGGCTCGGTTATTATTGTAATTAAGTGGTAAAAAGGATGGGTGTTTACACACCTATCAAATCACCTTACAAAGCACGTTTACATTTTTCATCATAATCAATCCACGTTGGCCTTTATTAAAGAGATAGAAAATTATAAACATTCAAAGTAAAGAAATTAAAAGCATACCTTTGGGTTTTGGAAATGTTATGATTGATCATCATCCTCAAGTTTTTACTTTCTCCAAACCAAGCTTAAAATCGAGATCATTGTTATTATAAGTTAGCAAACTAACACGAACTCATGTGGGCCAATTATTCACTTAGACTCCCTTATTCCTAGGTGTATCTCTTATATTTTATTGTTGTCTTGAATGATCACGAGGATGCATTCTTGACTTATTTCTATAGTTATTATGTCTGAAAATAAAGTGAACGATTTAATCAATAGTTAGCTAAAGGACAAAATCTTTTAAAACTGCTTCTCGGGACCTCATAAAGTTTATATCTTGGCATAACTCGTTTCGCGATTTGAGACCTTTCTTGGACCGATATTTGGCAGCGACTTCATACTTCAAACCTTGAGAGATGTTCATGAAATTATGGTCTTCTCTTCATATAGGAATTTCTTCACTTGAAGTTTTGAGAGATTATTCATCTTTGGACCACGACTTCTTCATTTTTCTCCAATCTTTATTTTGGACTTTGATATACAACGATCCGCCTCCTTTTTGGACTTGGCTTTATTTATCCTCATACCTTGCTAGGGTCTTTTCGGATAGACTTCTCCATGACTTTTGGGAGTTTTTGCTTTTTGTCGTGTGTCTCGATCCTTCATATTGATTTTCGATAAATGATCCTTCACATCACTTGGGATCTTTAGCAACAAAATGTAGCCCTCGTGTCTTGTCAGGACCTTTTTGGACTCGCCAATCTTCGCATCCCGCTTCAATAAGTTATGCCTTGGCTATGAACTCTAATCCATACCGAGCAACTTTTAAACGATCTTCGGCTAGAAGCTAAGTAACTTTTCAAATCGTACAACCTTATTTATTGTAGATAATATTAGCAAGCGATGGGAGAATAGTCTCATAATTAACTCACATAAGTTCACGAAAGAATACTGAACTTATAATTGACTCTATCATCTCTCGTTCTCCACAGTTTAAAATCTTAAGGAATGAGACTCGTGGATGCTTAGCCTATTAAATCAAAGTTTTGGGTTTTCGAGTCGCCTATAGGATCTTGCAAATTCTTGGACTTTTTCAAGTTTAGAAATTGTGTTTTAAAGTTCCCTTGATAAACGACTCTCTAGGATCAATTATAGGAACTTGCGAAAAGTTCTTGTTCTTAACCCGTGAGAGTTAAGACTTTCGCGTTTTATAGATCCCTATATAAAAGCCTAGCAAAACTTGACTTAAACACGTTAAGGATACTAGCTAGAGTAAACTTAGATAAGTAAACTCGGGTTGAGTCAAAAGATTCACAACGTTTGAAAATTAAAACCACTTTATTAAAGATTTATTCTAGCAAGGAAAGAAAATAACTATACAAAAGGGAAAACTAATAGGCCAAAATAGATCAAAAATTTTGAAAAATGTCGAAAAATTGATTTTCCGGTTAAAATGAGGACAAATACAAGGAAAAGACCACTTAACTTCGATAGAAGTCCCCCTACATTTAATATAAACATTGTCCTGAATGTTTAAGCATGTGGTAGTAAACTCCCCTACACTTAGGACATTGTGCATGTTGTTTAAATCTCGGTAAGGAAAAGACAACTAAAGAGATTCCGATTTTAATATTAAGAAATATAAAATAGTGAATCGAAAAGAGTTTAGGATAGAACCGGGAAAAAGTGAACTCGGAATCACGGGTCGTCAAAAGTCATCAAGAGTGTGTCTTTGAAGCTCTAATCCCTGCACATGATAAGAAAGAAAGCAAGAAACACCACGGGGCTCCCCCTACACTTATGGTGAAAACAGGGAAAGATAGATAGATAATTAGGTTGCCTCCCAAAAAGCGCTTGTTTTTGTTAACCGAGTCAAGAGCCTGACTCGTCCCCGAATTAAATGGTCCATGGGGAAGCCTCGAATGTAATACCGGGATCAAAGACCTTGTCCTCGTTCCCGGTTGACATCAACAAAGGCGAGGCGGGGGGATAAGTCTTGAATGGGATAAAGGTTCTTTCAACATACGAAAAGTATGTGAAATCAAGATCCACGGGAGGTGGGGTGGGTAAAGTAAGCACATTGTCATCCCCCAAAGACAATGGATGCTGAGCAAGCGGCAAAGCCGTAAGGTTATCAATGATAGCATAATCAATGTCACCTCCCGGGTCAAAGCACTCATCCTCCGTAATAGTGGCTAAAGAGGAGGATGAAAGGTGCTCGGGAGGGGGACTTGGGTCAATACCTTCCTGTAGCAAATTATCAAGAATAATATCCCCCTCCGAGTCATAATCATCAATACCTGGAGGGATGGAGTGGATATCGATTTCTTCCAGCAATGGGTCATTATCTTTGTAGAATATTGATAACCTATGAATCTATGAAGGGGTTTGTTGTTTTCTAGAGAGAGAAACAAGAGAGAGAAAGTGAGAGAAAACTATGTGTTATTTCAATAAATGGAACTGGCAAAATGACAACAACCAACCCCTTTCCATGGTGGAAAGGGGTATTTATACTTCCAAGCTACATGGGCTTGGGCCGGTCCATGACAAGCCCATGGACCGGTTCTTACTTAACTTAATAAGCAACTAATAACTATTTGTTAACTACGATCTATTACAACATTTATAATATTGTGGAGTGACCGATACTTCTAATATACGTAAAAACGTATTTCTAACAATCTCCCCCTAAGGGAGGTCACTCCACGTTACAAAGTTCTAAACCTAGCATACTATACTAAGTCTTCGTTCTTTAGCTCGTAGTCTTTTCTTCTTTTCTTTCTTTTGTTGTGAATATGTTGGTTTGATCTTTTTGGCTTTGGCTTGAGAGCATTGTTCATTTGGCCTTTCACGTGCGATCTTTGCCTTCTTGTAAAACTTGCCTCCTCGTGACTCCATGTTCCACACACTTATGTCTTTTTGTTGAATTCTCGAAAGTTTCAGAGCTTGGTACAGCGGAAGACTTTATCTTGTACTTTCTTGAATTTTTTCTAAACTTTGATGCAGAAAAACATAAGCATGTGGGAACGACTTCTACAGGTACACCGCAACACCACCGTCTTCACTGGTACACAGCAACGCCACCGTCTTCAATAGGTACACAGCAACGCCACCGTCTTTAACAGGTACACAGCAACGACACGAATAAAATGGCTTTGAACATTTTATTCTAACTCGGTAGCATTTTACCTCCGGTCGGTGAAGACCGTTGGACGATATTAGATATCGTACCCGTGACGGATAGTTTCAATTAAGTAACTTCTTGACAGGATTTCGCGGGTAAACCCGTTCTCTTTATTCGACCGTCCAAAGCTGACTGCGAACATAAAGAGTGAATCACTTGGATAAATTATCCTTGTGATTTGAAGCCGTCAATTCATGAAACCTGGAACAAGTGAATTTCAATTAAGATTTTCACCATCGTTGCTTTCTAGTTGTCACGAGCTCAATTCATAAAGAATCTTGCACGTCACCTACCAAGTGCTGTTTGATGTTAACACTAGAAGGATTTCCACTCGTCACTGTGATCAATAAAGAGTCACTCTGAGTGTTTTGGCAAGATCATATGATAATGCGAAGAGGCCTGGAACGAGTTTAAGTTCAATTAAGAATTAAACCACTGTTTCTTTCCAGTTTTTCACAAGATTGGTTCTAAAAGAACCGCACGTGTAACCTACCATGAGCTTGTTTGATGTTGGCTCAAGCAGGATTTCCATCTTCATTGTAATACTTGCGTATCACTCAGACGTTCTGGCAATATTTCAGGAATACTGCGTAGGACTCATGAAAATCTCTTACTTTTCACAGTGTGTGAGAAAGCAAGGAATAAATGGAAAGTGTCCTAATGAGACTTTTGATGATCTCTTGGCTCTAGACTCGATTGTGCGTTTTGATTTAGTGAGCGATGGCTATAGAGGAGTGCCACCTTTTCAATACCAGTCTATTCGGAGTGAATAAACCAATAGATAACGTGTTAATCTCCGTGTGATTAAAACAAATACCTTTTGAGAGATATTTGAGTTAGCTGGGAAGGGTTGTGCATTGCATCACTGGGTCCATGATGTCTTTCTTCAATACCGAGAATCATTTGCAAAAATGACCTCAATAGCATATGTATTGACCCGGTTTCTGCCTAAAGTTGTAAGGAGGGCTTCTTTCTTTACACCCTTTATCTTTACAATTCTTTTTCATTCTTCAACCCCTTCAATGCTTACCAATACGTCATCACTAGCACCTTGTTGTGATTGTTCCAGTGCTAGCTTAAGTACTTGGTCGGCATTCAGCTACGTTCACATTCTTTCTCCATCTTTCCTAGGACTTCTAATTCTATCTAGGGAATTGTCCTTGGGAAGATTCCATCGGCTCTGATGAATCATTGGACTAAACCTATTCCTACCACCCTTTTGTCACCACATTCGTCGTGAATTAAGCGTGTTTTGGGAAGGAATTGCCACCATGAAAAATCATTGAAAATCACATAAGGTACTTGTGATATTAAAATCAAAAGTTTCGTACCTTAGGTGTTTTTGATCATCAAAAACGCTCCCCCTTAACACGTGCTTTACACATATTAAGTTGGATTATCGTTAAGTCTTTTTCATCTTTTAGCCAAGTATCACTTAAGTCTCCTTAATCCCATTTTCTCCCCTTATCCAAAATGTTAACCATTAATATTTGGGATATTGAATGGATTAACCGGTCTTTGGGTAAAAATGAAATCGATGTTTGGCCATAGAACAAGTTATTGCTCCCCCTTAATTTAATAAGGGATAGTTGTAGTGCTTTGGTATGATATATTTTGAAAGATTTAGAATCTCGTGAGAAATTCTTGAAAAATTATCATACTTTAACACTACATCAAGCCATTAATGCACAATATTCACAAATATACATATTCACAATTGAAAACCAATATAAAGTGGACCTGAAATGTACAACCCATTAGATGGATCGTTGCAGTAGCTTGTGGTGCACTAAATATGGTCTTCCACCAACGAATCTTTCCAAGCTCCTCATCAATCTACGTTCACTGAGCTTTTGATCAATTTTCTTGATCACGTACTTCGCCATCTGCCGGTAACCCGGATGCCAATCCTCCGTCATCTCTGGCAAAGTCCCACCCGAGTTAAGAAGCTCCAATTTTCCTCTGACTTGTAGAAGAGTCCCATCACTGTACTTATGGAGCTCACCCACCCTCATAAACTTCATCAAACCTCGACTATTCAAGTAGAAAATGCCGTAATTCGGGACAGAAATGCCGGTATAGGGACATCTATCTACATGTTGAGGTAGCACTTGATTCACTGGACGGGTTAGGTTAAGCTTCCTTTGATAGCTTTCGACTCCCAACTGAAGATCTTCAACTCGTGTCTTGATGACAACGCTTCGTGTGAACATACGAAGTGCTGTATTCAAAGCAATGAGGTCTTCACGAGGAATATGTGTGAGTTGATCTCGGGTCATCAGAAGCAGCATATCTTCGATATCCTCAAGGCGAATGATGGAAAAATCTCCCTGCTGGATTTTGTATTCCCTGTCATCCTCCCTTTTCAAACGAATCTCCGTCACATGATAATAGCCATTCTTGGCTTCAGTTTTCATCCCTAAGATGCTGGAGATGCGGATGTCGGATCTAACGTTGCTTCCAGAATTGACTAGGCAGCAACCCCTGTACGCCCTTCGGACTCGTTCGTCCCAATGAGATGCACCTATGACAGCATACATATCATAATTACGATTTATCTTTGGGACCCAGAGTCGGTTTACCTTTTCCTCGATAAAGGGTATTGTCCCCCAGTTGGCAGCTTTTAGCAAGGTTAGGGAGGTTGCGTACTTTGATGACCCCTTCAGAAGATACACAAGATCATTGGTGACGAAGAAGTCAAGAGCAATCTGATTATCTTGAGAAGGATCCATTGGAGGTGGAGCTCTTTCTGATTCATGAAGGCCTGGCCGTTGAACTGTATTCAGAGCCTTCAGGATCTCATCGGCATAATACTCGAACTCCATTCGGGTTAACCGGGTTTTGGCACGAAGTCTCTTATCCTTCAGCGCTTTCTTCACCAAGGATGGAGTAACCGAAGTCTTATACTCATGAGCAAGAAATGAACATAAGTCAATCGGACTGCGGATACGGAGATACAACACATCTTTGTCAGCGTTTGTGATCAGATCATATTGTGATGCTGCCGTGATCCAAGCCTGTGGTGGTGCAGTCTCGTCTATCTCCAACGTGTCTGCCCAGTCTCGTGTGCTTGGTTCAGGAACCGTAGATTGTTGTGCTTGTTGTAGAGGAGTAGAAGCTCGAACATCTGTTGGTTCTGATTCAGGCATTTCGGCAGTGTCGTGAACTGGTGAGTGTTGTGCAGCTTCGGGTTCCGTTACTGATTCTGCAATCACAGGAGCAACAACAACAGAACTAATGGGGTTAGTGGTAATAGGTAAAGATACAGCAATAGAGGTACCGGGAATCGATGACGCTGTAGTAGCATTCACATCGTGGCGCCACTTAGATCGTCTTGATTTCGATGATGTTGATTTGTCCTTCTGTGCTGCATCTTTCTTGGACTTGGTTCCAGTCTTAGCAGTTTTCTTGGAGCTGGTAACCTTATCTGCCTCTTTAGGTTGTTCACCCCCATCATCATCCTCATTGTTATCCCCGTTGCTCCCCCTAGCACTCTCCTCATTACCATCACCACCATCATCGCCATCATCATCATCGTCATCATCATCCTCATCCTTATCCTCATCATCACCATCATCGTCATCCTTTTCCTCTTCTTCTCCTTCTTCTTCCTCTTCCTCTTCACCAGTACCCGCTTCCTGCTCACTTTCTTCCCTTTCTTCCTCAGGTAGAATGTGATAAGGTACCACACTTCCAAACGTTTTGAATAACCTATCATCCTCCATGATAGCGTCATTCAGGGATTTGTATAGAGCCTGTTGAATCCTAGACTTATCAAACGATCCAAGTTCCACCATACGAGCCTTAAGGATCTTCTTTAATTCAAAATCCGTTAACTCATAAGCAATTTTGTAGGCGGATTCTGAAGGATTGGATGACTTGATCATCAAGTTATCAGCTGCTAGCGTCTTCAATTCATCACGCAGTTTAGGCATAATGGATTCGACGGATTCTTGCACTCTCTCTTTAACAGAAGCTTCAAGTGCTTCTTTTTGCTCCTTATATTTATCCCTCATCGCTTGAAGTCTGGTGATACGTGCAGCATGCTTATCAGCCTCAGCCTGCTTAACCCGAGCTAGTTCTTCTGCATGTGCTTTTCGAGTCAACTCCATATCTGCAGCGAACCTAGCAATCATCTCCTCTTGGGCTCGCCTAGATGCTTCTTCACTTTGAGCTCGTCTTTGTAACTCTTGGCGAAGTTCATCCATTTCTCGTTTGTGATTATCCACATGTTTATCCAACATTTCGGCCATCACCAATGCAGCCATTGTAGATGTTGTAGAGCTGCTATGGGTTGATTGAAGAGGCTCGGTTGTTACTGCGGTACTAAGGATGGGAGTTATAGGTGGTGGAAGAAATGGTGTTGAAGCCGGTCTGGTTGGTAAGGGTTGTATTGGTGGAGGTTGAGTTGCTAAAGGTTGAGTTGACACCATGATCGTAGGAGCAACAGACTCCTTTTCCACACTTGCTGAAATAGGGATTGATGGCTCCTTCGAAGTGGAATAATGTTCAGGTGAACCAAACTCATAAATATCATCTGGTTCCTGGTACTCTTCTTCAACATTTACCCTTGCACCTGAACCACTACCGCCAGTATCTTTCCTACTCCTTTGAATTGCTATCTTCATCATTTGTTTCTCTGTCTTGTCAAGAGCAGGATCAACAACATCTTCTTCGTCACGTAAAACCATCTCATCAGCCTTACCCTTTCCCTTCTTACCCTCAGTCTTCTTCTTCTTGGTTTCGGGTTCAGGTAACGCAGCTGGTTGTTTGCGTTTACCTTTACTCTTGACCGTTGTAGACGAATCTTCTCCAGTCTGAAGGTTTGCTTTCAGCTTCTTGATTTCTAGCTGCAGTAGCTTGTAATCAGCAGAACCTTTGATTTTCTCCGTCAGAAGATAATCGGGAATAGGACCAGGAATCACACCACCAGACGGTCCTTCATGCCTTAGATCCACAGTATCATCAGCTTCTTCAGTGTGATAACGACTTGCTGCACGCCTATCAATAGTAGCATCATTCTTCATAAAATAATTAATGATAAGCTTAATAAACCGAGGATAAGGAAAGAAATTTGTCTTCAGCTTCTTGTTCTGGAAAAGTTGAAAGGTGAATTCTTCCCATATCAACAATGCATAATCTGCATTTGCAGCTTTGTACATGCCATAGAAGAGGTTTATAATAGGACTGCGCAAAGCATCATGGCCGCTTGTTTTTGGTGTAAGACATCTACTGAGAATACCCAACAATGCTCTCCAGGGTTGTCCTACTTTAGCAGTGGTAAATTCAGACGCAACTCGTATGTCAGGACATCCAAGAGCCTCAAATAACTCCATGAGTTCATCTTTAGTAGGATCCCTCGAAAATGACATGCCTTTGGGTGTATCCCGTATACCAAAAATCTTACGGAAGTCTGAAACTGTGAGCGTCTGCTGCTTGTTGTCGATGGTGAAGGTGATCTTGTTTGAAGTGATTTCCTTGGTAGCCCAAAATTCATACATATAATCATAAGGCACCGAGGCACTACTTCTTAAAGCATTCTTAAAATGGGATTGATCAAGGATCGCGATGGCTACTTTAAATCCATGGTGAGTGGATTTTGAGACTTGCTTCAGCCGGTAGTTGTTGGGTATAAACTTAAGGGTTCGTGCTTTAGCAATAGCGGCTTCTCTAGAGTCTTGGATTGCTTGTACTGTTGGATTAGTCATTGTATCTGCTTAAGATAAGACATGAAAGGTTGATGCACAAAAACATATAGATATATATCATTCTTACTTCTAAGCATAACACATTTCATAACATAATACAACAAGTACATATAACATGCAAACAATAATAATCACACAACTCTTCATCCGGAACTTTCCTTCATTCGGAACTTCTTCATTCGGAACATTCCTTCATTCGGAACTTCCTTCATCCGGAAGTTCTTCATTCGGAACTTCCTTCATCCGGAAGTTCTTCATTCGGAACTTCTTCATTCGGAACTTCTTCATTCGGAACATTCCTTCATTCGGAACTTCCTTCATTCGGAAGTTCTTCATTCGGAACTTCTTCATTCGGAAGTTCTTCATTCGGAACTTCTTCATTCGGAAGTTCTTCATTCGGAACTTCTTCATTCGGAAGTCCTTCATTCGGAACTTCTTCATTCGGAACTTCTTCATTCGGAACTTCTTCATTCGGAAGTCCTTCATTCGGAAGTCCTTCATTCGGAACTTCTTCATTCGGAAGTTCTTCATTCGGAACTTCTTCATTCGGAAGTTCTTCATTCGGAACTTCTTCATTCGGAAGTTCTTCATTCGGAAGTTCTTCATTCGGAACTTCCTTCATTCGGAAGTTCTTCATTCGGAACTTCTTCATTCGGAAGTTCTTCATTCGGAACTTCCTTCATTCGGAACTTCCTTCATTCGGAACTTCCTCATTCGGAAGAAAAAATCCTTCATTCGGAAGTTCATATCCATGTTCATCCGGAACTTTTTCAAACGTAGCTGTGATGATTAATCTATGCGCGTTTGTGAGTTTCTAAGGCAATCTAAGGCAATTAAACATCATCTAATGCTAATCCGCACAAAACCCACCACAAATCCTAATCAATTACTGTTTAATTAGACACAAAACCCTAATTTGGACTTAATCTAAATTAAACGAATCGTTTACCAGGAGATAGTGAAGAATTAGACGAATTATAAGTTTAAATATTGATGTATTTACCTTATTAAGCGAATGAACAGGATTGGATGAATAAACGAAAGATTTTTAGAGCTTGTGTGTGTGATTCAACAATGGCGGCAAAGAGATAAAGATACAGTGAAAAGAAAGGGGGGCGGGGGGCTTAGTTTTGACTTAGGTCAATTTTTGACTTTTCATTCTTTTCCTTAAGTCCCTACATTTTCTCATTCTTTTCCTTAAGTCCCTACATTTTCTCATTCTTTTCCTTTTTGTTTATAATTTTTCATTTTTCTTAACCCTTGTTTAACTTACACACAACTTAGCAAACGCAATCTATTAGCATATCTCCAAGATCTAAAAGCAATGCCTATCACATAGAACGAACACAAGTCGTATTCTAAAGCAAGACCACTCAATTACCATTTAGCCATTAATTTTTCACAATCACTTTTGAAAATCAATTTAATGACGAAGATGATTTTACTATTTTCTCCCCCTTAAACGATGACCCGTTTTCTATTTAAAGAGCTGTAGTCATTGTTTAAAGAGTCAAATAGTGATGAAAGCATTTCCAATTTGTATCTTGAAAAAATTTGATTCGTGGTGTCAATAAGATATCTCTTATTTTAACAAATTAATGCACTGAGACGTACACAAATTCGTGTTAGACCAAGTTGTAAAGTAAACTTGATCCCTTTGCATGATTTGGCTTGTAAATCACGCCCGAGAAAATTAATTCCCGTTCTGAGCCAACGTTTTCCAAGGAAATACGTGACTTTAATATGAAAACCGGGTTGCAGTCAGAAATAACTACAAGCCATAATGGGCATGTTTTAAAAATGTACAACTTTTATACGGACTCTATTTATGGCACCGTGTCAATATTGATCGACATTTCTAAGGCCGTAAATATTACCGTACTAAAAGACATGCCCGATTTAAAAAACGAAAAATATTTTTGGATTTTCTGGATTTTATAATTTTTATGGTTTTTCTAGGTTTTATATTTTTTTATGGTTTTTGTTGGTTTTATATTTTTGTATTTTTCTTTTGTGGTTTATATATTTACTATAATATACATGATCACGAACAAAGGATACTCTGAATAGTTTACCACGACTATTCAGCTGATTCTTCTGCCAACTCTTTGAGAGTCGCTGGAGTGAATGATTTCATGCCAAGCTTGTCGATCAAAAACTCAATTCGTCCTCGATCTAATGCTTTGGTGAACATATCCGCCAGCTAGTACTCAGTAGTGACAAAATACAGCTCGATCACTCCGTTCTCCACCTGCTCCTTAATGAAATGGTAGCGAATGTCTATGTGCTTGGCCCGGGAGTGTTGAACATAGTTGCAGCAAAGGGCAATGGCGCTCTTGTTGTCACAATACATCGGGATTTTGTTGAATCCCAAACCGTAGTCAGTTAATTGTGATCTCATCCAAAGGACTTGAGCACAACAACCGGACATGGCGATGTATTCAGCCTCCGTGCTTGATATTGCAGCGCTTTTCTGCCTTTTTGAAGACCAACTGATCAATCTATCTCCAAGGAGTTGCACAGATCCAGAAGTGCTACGCCTCGTGTCTTGACATCCAGCATGATCGGCATCTGCGTATGATATTAAAGCAATAGAGGAATCTTTCGGATACCATAGACCACGATGAAGTGTTCCTTTTAGATACCGAAAGATCCTTTTCACAACATGTAGGTGCTTTTTGGTAGGCCGAGCCTGATACCGGGCACACATGCATACAGCAAATTGCAAATCAGGCCTGCTAGCAGTCAGATATAGAAGGGTGCCGATCATCCCACGGTAAAGTTTTGGATCGACAATAGTCCCATTCCTATCTTCATCTAACTTGGATTTCTCCACCATTGGAGTGTCCACGGGGTCACAATTTTCAAAGTTGTATTTCTTAAGAGATTCTAGAGCATATTTGGATTGATTAATAAAGATGCCTCTGGGATTTTGAGAAATCTGTAATCCTAAGAAAAATGAAAATTTTCCCATCATCGACATCTGAAAGCGTGTGGACATTATCTTCTCAAATCGATTTGACAATTCAATGTTAGTGGCAACAAATATTATATCATCAACATAAATTTGTACCAGAATCATGTCGTTGCCTTCCTTGAGAGTGAATAGAGTGGGGTCCACCTTGCCTTTGGAGAAGCCTTCCGAAATGAGATATGTGGACAGGAGATCATACCACGCGCGTGGAGATTGTTTCAACCCATAGAGAGCCTTCTTAAGCTTGTACACATGATTAGGAAACTCCGTGCTAACGAACCCATCCGGCTGACTAACATAGACTTCTTCCCTTAGTTCACCGTTCAAAAATGCCGTCTTCACATCCATTTGATAGACGATCATGTTCATATGAGCAGCATACGCAAGGAATAGTCTAATCGCCTCCAATCTTGCTACTGGAGCAAAAGATTCTTCAAAGTCTATACCCAAGGCTTGTTTATATCCTCTAGCAACCAAGTAGGGGTGACGATTCAAGTGTAGTTTGAGAATCACTTGGTGAAGGTGCATCCGGTTCAATGTGAATTGTAGATGCATTAGATAAAGGTTCATTAGCTTGAGCAACCACTTCAGGGATTGGAGCGATTACTACAGGTGCTGGAACTTCATCAGTCGGGGGATCGAAGAATTCATCAAACAACGGTTGAAACAGTTTATCCCACTCGGGCCTTGTTGGTGGTAAAAATGATGTAGAAGTAGGATTATTGGGAACTAATCCAGAACTAATAGCACCGGTTCCCATCTCATGAAGCGCGGGTTCAGAGCTGTGTTGCTCAGAAGCCATCGCTGTCAGCTCATCGAAATCAGCGTCCATAGTTTCTACAATCTTGCCAAGACGACGGTTATAGATTCGGTATGCTTTCTTGGACGGTGAGTAACCAATGAAAATACCTATATCGGCTTTCGGTTGAAGCTTACCCAAGTTCTCACTATTGATGTTTGGATAACAAAGAGCACCAAACACATGAAAAAATGAAACATCGGGTTTACGGTCATGTAGAAGCTCATAAGGTGTTTTTCCATGGCGTTTCCGAATGATAGAACGGTTTTGGGTGAAACATGCAGTAGATATAGCCTCTGCCCACAAGAACAATGGAGCGTTCGCGTAAATAAGCATAGTCCTAGCAGCTTCCATAAGTGTACGATTCCGTCTTTCAACGACACCGTTTTGCTGTGGAGTGCGTGCAGCGGATGTTTCATGTGAGATACCAACTCCCTCATAATAATCACGAAGAGTCTGGTTGACGAACTCTGTACCATTGTCTGTACGAATACGGCGGACAGTAGTGTTCAAACGTACCTGAATGAATTTCAGAAAAGTGATGATAGCTTTCAGTGCTTCATCCTTTGTACGTAGAAATCTAACCAATGTAAACCTGGAGAAATCATCCACAATAACCAGAATGAATTTCTTACCGCTCACACTTTCAGTTCTCATTGGCCCACAAAGATCCATATGCAAAAGATGAAGTTTTTCTTGATTGGTGTCTTCAGCTTTGGGCTTGTAAGATTTCTTGGTACTTTTCCCCCTTGAACACGTGGAACATAAATGGTCCTTGTGAAATTTAAGCTTTGGAAGACTACGAACTAATTCGTTTTTAGCCAGATGATTGATAGCATCAAAGTTAAGATGAGATAATCTGCGATGCCATAACCATGACTTGGTCTTAGATGCTTTAGAGAGAAGACATACTGGAGAGGCGGCCATCATGTCTTGTAGGGACAACGTATAAAGATTTGCACCACGAGAACCCTTCAACAAATCTTTTCCTACCAAGTTGCGGATGAAACAAGTGTGTTGTTGAAAAGCAACCTCAAGGTTGGAATCACAAAACTGTCCTACTGAGAATAAATTATGACCAAGACCTTCTACATAGTATACCCTTGAAATCGTCACATTTCCAATCTGATATTCACCATACCCCATTATCTTTGCTATATGATCATTCCCGAATTTAACCGTACCAAGAAACTTGCTGACGAAATTTCGGAGCATCGAGCGATTTCCGGTCATATGCTTTGAACAACCGGAGTCCAAATACCACAGGATGATTTGGACCACCTGAAAATATCACCACACGAAGACAATGTAGAGGTATCGGAATCTGAGTGTTCCTTGTTATTAGCAGGTACAGATTTAATAATCTTAGATTTGCTAACTCTAGGTTTCTTAGATTTCCTACCCTTCTTCTTCCTAATTGGTGGTGTAGATTCTAGTTGGCTTAAATCCTGAGGTATTTCTACACTGATAGGCACTATAGTGGGGGCTGACCTAATTAAAGGGCGCTGTTTCCATACTTGAGTGCGAGTGTTCCTAACTAAAGGACGCTCAGACCTAACCTCAATGGATGCATTCCTAGTTAAAGGGCACATTTTTCCATCTAATGTAAAGGTCCTACCAGTGGGACGCCATTGCCAGCCAACTTGCGCACGAGTTCTACCCGTTGGCTTCCATTCAAGACAATTCTTAATTGCATTTATTTCATTCACATGATCAATAAGACACAAATCATGACGTTGTGAAAACATACATTCATTACAATTCCAACATTTTAAATCAGAATTCACAAATGGTTTAGGCTTCTGCACAGGCGCAGAGCTTTTAGTCTTAACATGATTCTTCTTATTTAAAACTGAACTAGCATTCCTATTGTGAACTTCTACTTTCTTCTTTTTGGCACTACTAGTGGAGGGCTTGATCTTATCTTTCTTGAGTGGCGATCCTTTAGCCTTAGTAGTCTCTTTTAATCCTGTAGAAGGCAAAGTGGGAACATTAGCAACAGATTTTAAAGGTGCCTTACTTGATTGTGCCAATGACGGTTTCGCTCCTGGAGTCTTATTAAATGGAGTTACAGCAATGGGCCTATTAGTAAGTAGTGCAGAGCCTGGTGTACCTATGTATTGCAAATATGCTAAGCAATATTGAACTCGCTTAATATATTCATGAGCCGAATAATAGTAGCTACTTGAGGGATCTAAGGCATAAAGATCGTCTAAAATATCCCTAACAAGATCTACATGCTTAATGGCATTCCTCATATAATCATCGTAGGTAACCGGGTTTCTCTTATGAAGCGGATTCTTATAAAGCACTACTGACTTGGTTGTTGGAGCACTAGTGGACGGTGCAGAGTCGGTAGCTAAGTTATCAACAACTTCTTGTCGGGTGAGAAGAAGTGTCTCCTTTAACTCGGCCAAAACCATATTTTTGTCAATGAGCAGGATGTTCAAGTCAGAGATTTCCTCGCACTTTTGGTTCAGTTGTTCAACATAAGATTGTTGCTGTGCTGCATTAAAAGCAAAGCATTCTTCTAGTGAACCATAAAGAGCGGATAGTCCCTGTCTTGTCCGATCCATCTCCCCTAGAATAGACGAGAGTCTAATTTCTAAGACCTGGTTTTTAGACTCTGCAGCCTCTAGTTCCAATTTTAATGTTTCATTTGATGACACATCTCTCTTCAATCTCATGATTTCTTCCTCTAATGTCTTAACAATTGCAATCATCTTGTCACTCGTCTCAACACCGTTTTCACAAACATTTGATATCAAAAGATTCTCATTTTGAGTTTGTTGTTTTAATTCTAAAGATATACAATGTTGTTCTAGTTGATTAAAGCGTTTTGAAAGTAAATTGTAAGAATCTTGTAGCTTTAAAAACTCAGCGTTAGATTCGTGAGAAGAATGATTATCTACCTCATTTACAGTATCAGCAACATTTACAGAGAGATCACAAACATTATCACAAATATTCACAGCATCACAATTAATCATAGCGGATGTAAGCTCATTCGAATAATTAACATTTACAGTAGTAAGCACATCACACTAGATTACTTCGGACAAGAATCGGTCATATTCGGATAAAATCTTTTCCTTTTCAATTAGTTGTAGTTCGTAAGCGGTGTCCATTTCATAAAACACTTTTTGAACTTCGCCAATTTCAAACTGAAGATTTTCCTTAAGAGATGCAAAACTTCCTTTTAGACTTTCGACAAACGGATTGATCTCATTTTTAAACACCTCGTTCATGTGTTCGAAAGCCCATTCTCTGGCGTTTAAGCCATTTGAAGTCGTACATTCCAAAATGACCTTGTCAAAATTAGTAAAGTATTGATTAATCTCTTGCAAGTTTAACCATACAGTGCTAACTGGTGGAAGATTCTTTGGAACTTCCTTAGGACCTTCCATGTTGACAAGTGTAGGAAATGTACTAGGGCTTTCTTCCTCTAACATGTAGGTTGGTGCTGTGATGAGATCTTTATCCATATGGAAGCGAACTCTAAAATCAGTTTTTGCAAGCTCCTTATTCATTTTAAAATAATCACACTCGGGATATTTTGCTGAATTGTATGACCGATCCTCATCAACTAGATCCTTATTTGTTCGATCATCGGGAAAAACAATCGGGTCTAAGGCCAATCCTAATTGAGTTGCATTATACAGTCTTGGACTATGTCTAAAAGCTTGTTTTGCATACCTTGGGTTAGGGGGAAGGACTTTTTGACGTGATAAGTTAAACTCTCTAAACGAAGCATCAAATAAGTGCACTAGTTGAGAAGCAGCGTATTGTCTTAAAAGCAAGTAGTCTAGACTTCTAATCTTATTAGCAGCATTAATCTCCATTTCATTCTTCTTAGACTCGAGTAATTCAAAATCCGTTTGAAGTTTTTGAAAATTAGTGACCACTAACTCTTTTTCTTTAAGTTCATTAGACAGATTTGCTCTTAAGTTTTCAATTTCTTGCAAATGACCCATTTGTTTGTTTCTAAAGTGATCATATTCGAGATTTGTGAGAACACTAGACGAAGGCACTAATTCCAAAGTTTGAACTTTCTCATTGCTTAAGGCAAGCTCATCAGACAAATTCTTATTCTTAGCTAGGGTTTCTAAGAGTGCAGCATTCATTTGGCTAAGTAATGTAGCAGGAACCATGACCAAATCTTGTTGAGCAGGAGTAGGTGTATGCGAAATGGCTCCCGGTTGTGATTCACTCAAAGTCTGGGGACTCACATTGATATTACTATCATTGATTGTCTCCTCATTTGAAAGACTCACCACCGAAGATTCATTCGAATCAGCACTCTCTTGCAAAACTCGATGTGGTTGAATACTAGCATCAATGGTATTATCAGTGTTATTAATAAGTACCTCAGATCTCTTATCTGGCCCTAAGCTGGAGATAGTTGCCATGAGAGCAACCTTTGCAGATTGAAAGTCATCACAGTCTGAATCATACGCATCAAGATCATCTGCTTGGTATGCTGCATTCTGTGTGGAGACAGTGTCTTGTTCAGCAATCCCGGGATCAGCAAGAAATGCAAGCTCCTCTTCATCAAGTTCCCTTCCTTGTGCCTGAGCATTCACCAGATAGATCTTCTCTACAAACCATTGTCCATCCCTTCTCCTCTTGGGTTTCTTGCAATCCCTGGACATATGTCCTCCTTCCTTGCAGTTGTAGCAAGTAATCATTCTCAACTTGCCTGAATTAGCCCGAGGAGGATTGTTGACCATTGGAGCAGGAGCAGGATTAACCGTGCGAGCATTGTTGGTTGATGTAGTAGGTCTCCCCTGATAAGGTTGAATTGGTTGAACCATTACCCTGCCATTCTCAATAGTAGCTTGTTGGCGAGAATTGGATGAATTCCTCAACTGATTGTTGGTAGGAGCTGAACCCCTAAATCCTCGTTTGCTTAAAGTCCTTGTGAGATATGCAGACATAGTGGTTAACACTTCAACTGGGTCAGCACCTTGTTTGAACACAGGAATGGGGACTTCCTCATCATCACAGTACATTGCTTGGTCTTGGTGAGCTGCATAATCACTAGAAGGAATACTCATTTGATCAGGGTAGCTTGTTGGATATGCTGCATTCTCTTGATAAGAATATGAAGATTGAGCATAAGGTGCAATGCTTGCTGGGTGAGGTTGTGTAGCATATTGTGATGAAGGTGCACTAAACCGATATTGTTGCTGATGTGAGGTGGGTGGTTGCGGTAAAATCGAATATTAGGGAAAAGTTGGTGTCATGTAAGGTGATGGATGATAGGCTTGATGTCCCAAAATATAAGGAGTGTTGTTGTGAGATAAGCTTGGTTGATTCGCCATCAAAGCTAATGAATCAGGGTACATACCTCGGGGCGAACGGTGCATGATCACATGTTTCTCATGCTGCTAAAGGAAAGCATAGAGTTGATCCAAATTGCACTTATGCAAATCCCTGGTTAACTTAACATCGGTAATATACTCACCCCATTCAGCTTGAGGTAAAGTATTCAAGAATTTGGTATTAACCTGGAATGGAGCAATCACGAGATTGTATACATTCAGATCATTCATTAGAGTGGTGAATCTGAAGTAATAATCGTGAAGCGTTTCCCCTGGGTTGTACGTGAATCTATCAAACAAATCATACAACTGACATTCCCTTTCCTGTTTGGTGAGAGACGTACCTTGTAGCAACACCTTCAGACGTTCCCATAAATCTTTTGCCACAGTATACTGACTTACCATCCGATAGATATCGTGTGGAAGGGCTTGAAGAATGGTTTGAAGAGCTTTTTCATCTGCATCTGCAACAAGTTGTTGAGCTGGAGTGAGTTCTTCAAATTCTCGTGGTCGAGTCACGTTGTCAACCACGATGGTACCATAGTCGAGTGGACCATTTAAGATTGACTTGACCATAAGCCTTCCATATACGGGTTTTCCCTTAAGGTAAGACATCATCCGGCCTTGCCAAGCTTCAAAAACTTCTTTGATGAGCATTGGCGGGCGATTATCCGTTCCCGTAATCACCGAAATATCCGTAAGTGATGTCATCTGAGGCATTACTGAATTCGGATTCATTATGTTAACTTCAAAGAGACAAAGATTATCGGTTGATCGAGCAGTGAAGTAAAGCTTGTGAATTGTGTTGAGTTTTTGTTGTAAGAAACCAAGATTAAATCCTCTAAAAAATCGTCGAAAAAACAAGCAAAATAACCCTTGATTCAGAACTTTTTGTTGATTCGGAAGTTTGATTCGGAAGATTTGGCTTGGAATTACCTTGATTCAGAACTTATGGCTTGATCCGGAACTTCTTGGTTCGGAAGTTCTTGGTTCGGAAGTTCTTGGTTCGGAAGTTCTTGGTTCGGAACTTCTTGGTTCGGAACTTCTTGGTTCGGAACTTCTTGGGTCGGAACTTCTTGAGTCGGAACTACTTGAGTCGGAACTTCTTGAGTCGAACTTCTTGAGTCGGAACTTCTTGAGTCGGAACTTCTTGAGTCGGAACTTCTTGGTTCGGAACTTTTGGCTTGATCCGGAACTTCTTGAATCGGAACTTTTGGCTTGATCCGGAACTTCTTGGTTCGGAACTTTTGGCTTGATCCGGAACTTCTTGGTTCGGAACTTCTTGGTTCGGAAGATCTTGATCCGGAAGTTCTTGATTCGGAAGTTTCTTGGTTCGGAACTTTCCTTGGTTCGGAACTTTCTTGATCCGGAACTTTCTTGATTCGGAACTTTCTTGATCCGGAACTTTTTTCGTTCGGAACTTCTTGGTTCGGAACTTTTGGTTGATCCGGAACTTGTTGGTTCGGAACTTTTGCTGGGTAATCAGAAGTTTAATACGATGAACAGTCGACCACAAAAAGAGAGATTAAACCCAGATTTTGACCAAATGACCCAAAAAGTTTTGTGATTTCAACAATAATAAGTAAAAACTAATACTTATCCACTAATCCCAATCACAAAAACACCAAAAACACCAAGAATCAAGATGGATTTTCTTAAAGAACACTAATACAATCAAAAACTAAAAAACCACACAAATCACTACCTTAAATCACCCCATAGCTCTTGATACCAAATGTAGAATATTGATAACCTATGAATCTATGAAGGGGTTTGTTGTTTTCTAGAGAGAGAAACAAGAGAGAGAAAGTGAGAGAAAACTATGTGTTATTTCAATAAATGGAACTAGCAAAATGACAACAACCAACCCCTTTCCATGGTGGAAAGGGGTATTTATACTTCCAAGCTACATGGGCTTGGGCCGGTCCATGACAAGCCCATGGACCGGTTCTTACTTAACTTAATAAGCAACTAATAACTATTTGTTAACTACGAGCTATTACAACATTAATAATATTGTGGAGTGACCGATACTTCTAATATACGTAAAAACGTATTTCTAACAATCTTCAACGGGAGGAATAGATGGAGGTAAAGACTCGGAAAGAGGAGGAGAAGTCAACTCTTCGATTTGAGCAATAAGAAGGTGCACTTTCCGTAATCTATCGCGAAGAAGCACGTCTTCCACCTCATCCACAAGATCAAGTTCATCGGTGAACGTCTCGTAAGCCGGAGAGAATAAATCGTCATCGCCCGCATCTCCCGGTGGAGATTGAGAAATTTCAAAAGTGAAATTCTCATAGCGGGGAGAAGAATCGTCATCACTAGGATCGTCCTCTTCCGTAAGAGCAACGTCGTCCTGAAGCTCCATAGCAGGTAAGTCACAAACCTCATCATCCAATAATTTGTCGAGACCAACATCAATAAGCTCATTCAACGAATCAAGATCGTTAGACGCAGTAGGAACATCGAGAGTAGGAGCAACAACTTCAGAAGATGTGTTGAAAGTGCATACAGCATCGTCGTCATCATCATCATAATAGTATTGATGCACAAGAGGAGGGGTATAATCACTAAGATTAGATACTTGCTCTTGTTGCAGTCGCTTTTCCTCCGCCCATGCTTCTTTTGTTAGAACAACGGCTTCTTGAAGTTGCAGAATGATGGTGTGTGTTTCGTCATTCAAAGTAGTGAGTTGTTGGGCAAGACGAATTCTCTGAGAGGATTGATGATTGAGGGTGTGATGTGGGGGCTCAAAATTTTGAAAACCGGAATTATAGCACGGATGTGGCTCATAATAATCCATCGGTGAAGAAAATTGAGGACACGGATCTGGCTCATAATAATCCATCGGCTGACAATAAGAAGTATCGTGAGGACCTCCACAGTTGTTGCAAAACGGGTATGGAGAGAAATCGGGTGCTTCTTGTAGATAGCTATTACCATTGTCATAATTGTAACCCGGTTCTTGCTCGTGACCATACGGGTATCGAACCGGGCACGAAACATGCCAATGAGAATCGCTTCCACAATAGATGCACGGGGGAACAGGAGGTGGATTCAAAAAGGACGAATTAGTCGAGTTGCACAAGGGACAAAATCCGAATTGTGTGTTGTCGATATCGTTTCCGCACCATTCACATGTACACCATTGACAAGAGTCGTTCCCGTACAATCGTCTCCCACACCTGACGCAACGGACATAAGAATCCATAAAGAAAAATAGATAAGCAAGAAGAATATTTTTGGTGCAAAACTTTGAAAAAGAAATGCTTTTTATGATTTTTCAAATGTTTTTGGATTTTTGAAAATTTTTGATACAAAAAATAACGTTCACGAGTGAACGGGTCCCAAAAGCCAACGCGTCTCTCACAAAAAACCGTTAATCCTCACGAAAAGAGCTGGCAGCGGCGCCATTTTAATACTTATATTTTGCAAGGTGAAAAAGTTCGTTTCTCGGTATCTCTTCGAATTGATTTCCGGTTAAGTGCAAGAGATTAGTTGTTCTTGGTGGAATAAAAAGGGAATGGTCGTTGTTGTCTAAAACTAATGAAAAATAAAGACTTGGAACAAATAAAAATAAAGTAAAAGACGGTAAAAAGAAACAACAATGAAAGATTAAAACTTGACAAAAAGTAAATGACGAGAAATTAAAAGCGCAACAAAGGTAAATAACGCAAATTAAAACTTAAACTAAAAGGAAAGCAAATAAAAATGCAAATAAGGAAAAAGGAGGGAAAAATAAAGTTTAAAACTAAAAAGTGGAAAACACTCATCCGGAATAATAAAGCTCATCCGGAATAAGGCTTGATCCGGAATAAAAGAGAAAAGAAAAGTTTGATTCGGAATAAACGACTGATCTGGAATAACATTCCGGATGAACCACTTGATTCGGAATACTAGGTGTTTCGGATGAACCACTTGATTCCGAATACTAGGTATTCCGGATGAAGTCCTTGATTCGGAATATTAGATATTCCGGATGAAGTCCTTTATTCGGAATACTAGATATTTCGGATGAAGTCCTTTATTCGGAATACTAGATATTCCGGATGAAGTCCTTCATTCGGAATAATAGATATTCCGGATGAAGTACTTTATTCGGAATACTAGACATTCCGGATGAAGTCAGTTGATTCGGAATATCTGGGCAAGCATGAAGAAACAGTAACTAGAAGATGAAGAAACAGGGAATGAAAACCAAGAACGAATTTAATCAAAACTAATCAAGATTAACCAAAAGATTAAACCAAAACAACCACAAATGGTCTACTAACAATAACCAATCAATCCAAATCAATAAAACTAACAATCATAACCAACATAATCAAAACCCACTTGATCAAAACTATAAAACTCAAGAACATGAACACAAAGATTAAGAACAAATCAAACAAGAAAGGTAGATGAAAGATTGAACAAGAAAAGTAAAGATTCAATAAAACTTACTTGAATTAAAGGGTGCAATACATGAAAATTAAAGTGCAAGAATTTAAAGTGCAGGAATGAAAAATGGTGGAAGAATGGGTTGTCAAGCCACCAACAACTACAAAATGAAGGGAAATCTAATATATATAGAGAGATTAGGGAGGAGCTTAGGAAGCTTCCTCCCTCTTTCTTCTTTTCCTTAATTGCACACTTAAGTCCTTGTCTTCTTAATCTTTTGTTAATCTTGGACTTTAATGACTTTGTCTCGGGATTTCTTTGAACTCGTCTTGTAATTCTTCAATAAATTAGACTTGAGTTCTTCGGATTTAAGTAAACTTCCGTCTTTTGACTTTTTCTTCGATAAATCTTCGGAATTGGTCTTGGACTTCCGTTCTTTTCGTACTCTTGATCTTTCAACTTTTTCTTTCGTCTTTTTCTTTGATAAAAGCCCGTGAATTCCCGTGTTTTCTCCAGTTTTCACCTTTTCGTCCTAAATCACAAAAAAAACACAAACCACGCATAATTTCGACATAAATGACATAAAATACACGTTTTGGCTCGGTTATTATTGTAATTAAGTGGTAAAAAGGATGGGTGTTTACACCTATCAAATCCCCTACACTTAACCATTGCAATGTCCTCATGCAATGCATTAGTTACAAAACACGTTTACATTTTTCATCATAATCAATCCACGTTGGCCTTTATTAAAGAGATAGAAAATTATAAACATTCAAAGTAAAGAATTAAAAGCATACCTTCGGGTTTTGGAAATGTTATGAATGATCATCATCCTCAAGTTTTCACTTTCTCCAAACCAAGCTTAAAATCGAGATCATTGTAATTATAAGTTAGCAAACTAACACGAACTCATGTGGGCCAATTATTCACTTAGACTCCCTTATTCCTAGGTGTATCTCTTATATTTTATTGTTGTCTTGAATGATCACGAGGATGCATTGTTGACTTATTTCGATAGTTATTAAGTCTAAAAATAAAGTGAACGATTTAATTTAGCTAAAGGACAAAATCTTTTAAAACTGCTTCTCGGGACCTCATAAAGTTCATATCTTGGCATAACTCGTTTCGCGATTTGAGACCTTTCTCGGACCGATATTTGGCAACGACTTCATACTTCAAACCTTGAGAGATGTTCATGAAATTATGGTCTTCTCTTCATATAGGAATTTCTTCACTTGAAGTTTTGAGAGATTCTTCATCTTTGTACCACGACTTCTTCATTTTTCTCCAATCTTTATTTTGGACTTTGATATACAACGATCCGCCTCCTTTTTGGACTTAGATTTATTTATCCTCATACCTTGCTAGGGTCTTTTCGGATAGACTTCTCCATGACTTTTGGGAGTTTTTGCTTTTTGTCGTGTGTCTCGATCCTTCATATTGATTTTCGATAAATGATTCTTCACATCACTTGGGATCTTTAGCAACCAAATGTAGCCCTCATGTCTTGTTAGGACCTTTTTGGACTCGCCAATCTTTGCATCCCGCTTCAATAAGTTATGCCTTGGCTATGAACTCTAATCCATACCGAGCAACTTTTAAACGATCTTGTGCTAGAAGCTAAGTAACTTTTCAAATCGTACAACCTTATTTATTGCAAATATATTATTTAACAAGTGAAGGGAGAAAAAGCTCACAATAACTCACATAAGTTAATGAAAGAATACCAAACTTATAATTAACTCTATCATCTCTCGTTCTCCACAATTTAAAATCTCAAGGAATGAGACTCGTGGATGCTTAGCCTAATAAACCAATTAAGGTCCATATGGTTAAGGATACTAGCTAGAGTAAACTTGGATAAGTAAACTCGGGTTGAGTCAAAGTATTCATGGCGGGCCTAATATATCAAAGATATCTAAACTTGTTAAAACCATTTTATTTATTTATTTATTTTTGACTTTATTCTTGAAATGGAAAATATAAATACTATGCGATGACAAAAGAAAATAAAACAAAATACTACTAGGCCAAAATAGATCAAAAATTTTAAAAACGTTGAAAATTTTTTAAATTTTCCGGTTAAAATAGGGTCAAATTCATGGAAAAACCCACTAAAGTTTCGATAGAAATCCCCCCTACACTTAATATAAACATTGTCCTCAATGTTTAAGCATGTGGGAGAATAAACTCCCCTACACTTAGGACATTGAGTACGTTGTTTAAAATCGAGCTAAGGAAGGGACAACTAAAGTGATTACATTTATTCACGTTTTATTTATATACAAGATAGAATCACAATAGCAAAAACTTATCGAAGGAACCGGGTACACGGGAAACACGGGAACACGGGTCTCGTCAAAAGTACCAAAAGTGGATCATTAAGCACATGTCCCTGCACACAACATCACAACACACAAACCTACTTGGCTCCCCCCTACACTTATTGGTGAAAATGGGTGAAGGTGAAAAAGGGTAAAAATCTAACCTAGTTAAACGATGCTTGATTTTTAACACGAGTCTCTAGCTCGACTCGAATTCCCGAATGTCATCATTCAAATGGGAAAATCATGGAAAAATCAAGATTTCCAAGGGAGGAAAATCTCTCCATGATAAGGGTAAAACAAAGTCATATAAGGCATACCCCATGAAAATCCGCCCGGGTCAAACACATAATTTCCATCACAAAAGGAAATAAACCCCGAGGTGGTACGCAAGTCAAAGAAAAGTGGGGTATCCTTAGGCAAAAGTCTCTTACAAGGAAGGGTGTTATGGTGATAAGACAATGAAAGAACAAAAGTCTCTATTCCGGGATCAAACATCGGTTCCTTAATGGGAAAATAGCAAGAGGTATTGACATTTAAGCTCAAAATATCATCAAAATCGATAGTGGGAAAGTCATCCTCTTCCAAACTTGATGTGAAAACATAAGTAAAGTCGGAGTCATAGGAAAACTCATCCTCATGAGGAAAATAGGTATTTAGAAAGATATCTAAATCCTCCTCAAATGGAATAACCTCTAAAGTAGGTATGATCTCTAAGAGTGGAGGATCCTCCTCAATAGTCATGACTTCTAAAATTGGAGTATAAAAGTCAAAAGGAGTCTCCATGGAAGAATCACTCATAGAGATATGAGGTGCATTAAGATCATGGGGTGGGTCATCAAAGTTAATGAGACCACTTAAAGAAGTGTCATCACTATAGGTGTCATAAATAGGAGTTCCAAAAATTTGAGGCTCTAAGGGAAGGGATGAATTTATCACAAAATCATTTTGATTAGAATTTTCAATTCCAAAAGGATTAATAAAAATCTCTTCATTATCATAATTAAGAACATCAATCATATTGACCGACTCTTTTCCATTTGATTTTGTTGTGATTTTTCCCATTTTAAAAACTTGTTGTTCATCCCGAACCCTAAGAATTAACTCCCCTTCGGCTACATCAACTAAGGCTCTCCCGGATCGTAAGAATGGTCTACCAAGTATTAACGGAATACGAGGATCCATCTCATAGTCGACGACGACAAAGTCCACGGGAAAAGTGAGTGTACCAACTCGAACAAAAACATCTTCGGCAATACCAACGGGGTATGCGAGAGTTCGATTAGCTAACTCGAGAGTCATGCGAGTCGGTACAAGGTCGGGTAAGGACAATTGTTTCCAAACCGAAAGTGGCATAAGATTGATGCTAGCACCGAGATCCGCTAAAGCCATACAATCATCGATTTGAGGAAACGAGCAAGGTAACACGAATCGTCCGGGATCTCCTAGATTTTCGGGAAGCTCTTTGAGAAGGATCGCGGAACAATTCTCATTTAAACGGGTGTTCACGAGCTCAACCATTTTTTCTTTCTTATTAAGAAAATCTTTAAACATTTTGACAAATTTTGGCATTTGAGCAAGTGCTTCAATAAGGCTTATGTTAACATTCACATTGGAAATCATTTTTAAAAAATTAGAGACATGAATGTCATCTTTGGTGAGCACTTTAGCCCTGTCTAACCTAGATGGATAAGGAATATTAGGCTTAGACTTTGAAGGTTGAGAAGGAGAAGGACTCACTTCTTGAACAACCGTAGGGATAGGCTCTTTCAGCAATGGGGCACTAGTACTAGGAGTGGTAGTGGGAGGAATCACCGAAGGGGGAGTAGGATTACTCATTATGACCTCCGGGCCTTGTCTCTCCTGTATGGGCGAAGAGATGGAAGGTCCCACTAAAGTGGCTCCACTTCGAGTATTGATAGCACTCACATTAGCACGAGGGTTAATCTCGGTATTGGATGGTAAGGCTCCTTGGGGTCTAAGGGCTTGAATCATTGTTAAAAACTTTTATCGGTCGATTCTTGCATCTCTTTCATCATTCGCTCATGGTCGGTCAATTTTGTAGAACCAAGTCCATTTGAGGATTATGCATGTTCATTTGATTAAACCCTTGATTAGGAACACCTTGATTAGAAAAACCTTAGTTTTGATATTGAGGTTGAAAACCGTTGTTATTATAAAAACCTTGATTATTATTTTGAAACCCTTGGTTTTGACCATTAAAATTCCATTGATTAGCATTCCCTTGAAAATTACCCATTTGAGGACCTTGGTTCCTATTTTGGTATTGGGTATTTTGGGCGGGTGGGGGTGGTCTTTGTGGTGCTACAAAACCCGGGGGAGCCAAATAATTAGTACTCTTGTAAGGCAATTGGTTAACATCAACATTAGGTTTAAATGGAACCCTTTCATTAGCATTAAAAGCACAAATTTGTTGTTGTTGATTATAAACCTTGTCACAATTGAAATATGAATGTGGTCCACCACAATTCTCTCACACGTTTCACAATTTTCTTTCACGGCATTCACATGTGTAGTGAGGGCGTCGGTTTTTAGAGCAAGGTGTTTCACAATTGAAGTAAGCTCCTTAATTTGATTAGTCACCTCATTATTACTAGTACTAGCACTTGCCATAGTAGCCCTGACACTCTTCGTTTGCACTTTAGCATTGTTTTCAATAATCGCCCAAGCCTCGTTCATGGTTTTCACAAGAATATTGCCCCCCGCGGCACTATTAAGTGAGTCTTGGTCATTTAGAGTTAAACCATTGTAAAACGTGTTAATTTGATGCACTTTAGTGAAACCGTGTTGTGGACATTTTCTCAAAAGTTCTTTAAATCGATCCCAAGACTCACTAAACGTTTCCCCATATTTTTGCTCAAAAGTGATTATTTAATTTCTTAAAGTGGTGGTCCATGATGGTGGGAAAAAGTAATTAATGAACTTGGTCTCTAAGTCGATCCATGTGGTAATACTTTGGGGTGGTTCCTTATCAAGCCAAATCCGGGCTTGTCCCTCGAGGGAAAAAGGAAAAAGTTGTAGGCGAACGGCCTCTTGTGGCACCCCATTGTATTTGACGGTATTAGCTAATTGGATGAATCGTTTGATATGAGTGTGTGGGTCATCATTAGTACGGCCTAAAAATGGTGTAGCGGAAACCATTTGAATAAAACCCGATTTAAGTTCGAAATGATTAGCTCCAATAGTCGGCACCACAATCGCTTCATCGTGTCCTTCAACGTGAGATTGAAGAATCTCAATCATTGGTCGATTATCCGTTGCCATCGTATTTTCGAAAGCTCGATTCTCGGGATCGGCTTTAATGACGGTCTTTTTGTTTTTCTTCTTCTTCTTTTTGGAAGAATTAGAAGTATTTGGTACACCACTCGGTATGTATGTACGCGCACGAGTGCGCATACAATTAAAACTTAGGATGAGGTAGGTGACCTCGGTCGACTTTGAGAGGAAAAGGATTTTCCCTCTCGAGGTGCAATATTAAAAAGCTACAAAAATATATACTTAATACTAATTGAGTTGGCAAACCAATAATCGGTCGTCCCTCTCAATATACGCTCAAGCAAGCGGGGAAACGAGGTGGCACAAAACACTTAAAAACCTTTTTCCTTAGACGGCCTTTTATAGCGCGTCGCCTTATCCCACCTTATAGTTTTTATATGTCGAGTTCAAATGTCTTAGTAGTATTTATCTATTTTGCCCTTTTTTTCTTGTTATGGATGCGACTACAATAGTTAGGTGATGAAATCCCAACTAAGGCTTATTTGAAAAGTAGGTAAATTATTGTGCTACGTAATATACTATAGTAAAAGAAAAATATTTTTGTATTTTTTAGAAAAATATATATTCACAAGAAAAATCAAAAGAAATCGAACTAAGAAATAACACTAATACGTAATATTTTTTTGGTGTAATACTTTTAGGAAAAAGTATTACTTTTGGATTTTTTTAATTTTTTGGTGCAAATCTTAGAAAAGAATTTGCTTTTGTGATTTTTTAATTTTTTTTGTATTTTTAAGTTTTTGATTTTTTTGTATGTTTGATTTTGTTTCAAGAAAATTAACGTTCAAAATGAACGGATCCCAAAATCCAAACGTCTTCACGAAAAATCGTCAATCGTACGAGCGAAGCGGCAGCGGCACCATTTGAAATTAAAACCACATGGTTTTATTTTAATTCAGTTTTGTTTAAAAAATTATATAAAAAGATAAAAAAATATTTTTATTTACTTTTATAACTTTAAATTTGTTTTCATTTTATTTTGTTTATTTAAAATAGATTTCATTTTAAATTTACTTTCATTTTTAAATTTAAATTAGTTTTAAATATTTTTATTTTAAATTTACTTTTATGAGTCTTTAGTTTAAAAAAGTTTTTAAGTTTTCATTTAAAAGTTTTAGTTTAAAATTAAGTTAGTTTTATTTTAAATATTTTAAGTAGATTTTATTTAAAGTTACTAGTTTAAAATTAATTAGATTAAAATAGTTTTCATTTAAAAAATTTATTAGTTTAATTTTTAAATTAGATTAAATAAATTTTATATTAAATAGCTTTTAGTTTATAATTCCAAAATCATACGTTTACCAAAAACAAAGTAAGTCGAAACGTTAATCGGTAATCAAATTCGAGTGAGTCGAGGAACGAAAATACATACAAAATCTCTAATTTCAAATAGCTTTTATATTGGGAGCTATAAAACGCGAAAGTCTTAACTCTCACGGGTTAAGAACAAGAACTTTTCGCAAGTTCTTATAATTGATCCTAGAGAGTCGTTTATCAAGGGAACTTTAAAACGCAATTTCTAAACTTGAAAAAGTCTAAGAATTTGCAAGATCCTATAGGCGACTCGAAAACCCAAAACTTTGATTTAATAGGCTAAGCATCCACGAGTCTCATTCCTTGAGATTTTAAACTGTGGAGAACGAGAGATGATAGAGTTAATTATAAGTTCGGTATTCTTTCGTGAATTTATGTGAGTTAATTATGAGCCTATTCTCCCATCTCTTGCTAATAAATTTATCTGCAATAAATAAGGTTGTACGATTTGAAAAGTTACTTAGCTTCTAGCCCAAGATCGTTTAACAGTTGCTCGGTATGGATTAGAGTTCATAGCCAAGGCATAACTTATTGAAGCGGGATGCAAAGATTGGCGAGTCCAAAAAGGTCCTAACAAGACATGAGGGCTACATTTTGTTGCTAAAGATCCCATGTGATGTGAAGAATCATTTATCGAAAATCAATATGAAGGATCGAGACACACGACGAAAAGAAAAAACTCCCAAAAGTCATGGAGAAGTCTATCCGAAAAGACCCTAGCAAGGTATGAGGATAAATAAAGCCAAGTCCAAAAAGGATGCGGATCGTTGTATATCAAAGTCCAAAATAAAGATTGGAGAAAAATGAAGAAGTCATGGTCCAAAGATGAAGAATCTCTCAAAACTTCAAGTGATGAAATTCTTATATGAAGCGAAGACCATAATTTCATGAACATATCTCAAGGTTTGAAGTATGAAGTCGCTGCCAAATATCGGTCCGGGAAAGGTCTCAAATCACGAAACGAGTTATGCCAAGATATGATCTTTATGAGGTCCCGAGAAGCAGTTTTAAAAGATTTTGTCCTTTAGCTAACTATTGATTAAATCGTTCACTTTATTTTTAGACTTAATAACTATCGAAATAAGTCAACAATGCATCCTCGTGATCATTCAAGACAACAATAAAATATAAGAGATACACCTAGGAATAAGGGAGTCTAAGTGAATAATTGGCCCACATGAGTTCGTGTTAGTTTGCTAACTTATAATAACAATGATCTCGATTTTAAGCTTGGTTTGGAGAAAGTGAAAACTTGAGGATGATGATCATTCATAACATTTCCAAAACCCGAAGGTATGCTTTTAATTTCTTTACTTTGAATGTTTATAATTTTCTATCTCTTTAATAAAGGCCAACGTGGATTGATTATGATGAAAAATGTAAACGTGTTTTGTAACTAATGCATTGCATGAGGACATTGCAATGGTTAAGTGTAGGAGATTTGATAGGTGTGTAAACACCCATCCTTTTTACCACTTAATTACAATAATAACCGAGCCAAAACGTGTATTTTATGTCATTTATGTCGGAATTATGCGTGTTTGTGTTTTTGTTGTGATTTAGGACTAAAAGGTGAAAAGTGGAGAAAACACGGGCATTCACGGGCTTTTATCGAAGAAAAAGACGAAAGACAAAGTCGAAAGATCAACAATGCGAAAAGAATGGAAGTCCAAGACCAATTCCGAAGATTTATCGAAGAAAAAGTCAAAAGACGGAAGTTTACTTAAATCCGAAGAACTCAAGTCTAATTTATTGAAGAATTACAAGACGAGTTCAAAGAAATCCCGAGACAAAGTCATTAAAGTCCAAGATTAACAAAAGATTAAGAAGACGAGGACTTAAGTGTGCAATTAAGGAAAAGAAGAAAGAGGGAGGAAGCTTCCTAAGCTCCTCCCTAATCTCCCTATATATATATTAGATTTCCCTTCATTTTGTAGTTGTTGGTGGCTTGACAACCCATTCTTCCACCATTTTTCATTCCTACACTTTAAATTCTTGCACTTTAATTTTCATGTATTGCACCCTTTAATTCAAGTAAGTTTTATTGATTCTTTACTTTTCTTGTTCAATCTTTCATCTACCTTTCTTGTTTGATTTGTTCTTAATCTTTGTGTTCATGTTCTTGAGTTTTATAGTTTTGATCAAGTGGGTTTTGATTATGTTGGTTATGATTGTTAGTTTTATTGATTTGGATTGATTGGTTATTGTTAGTAGACCATTTGTGATTGTTTTGATTTAAACTTTTGGTTAATCTTGATTAGTTTTGATTAAATCCGTGCTTGGTTTTCATTCCATGTTTCTTCATCTTCTAGTTACTGTTTCTTCATGCTTGCCCAGATATTCCGAATCAACTGACTTCATCCGGAATGTCTAGTATTCCGAATAAAGTACTTCATCCAGAATATCTATTATTCCGAATAAAGTACTTCATCCGGAATATCTAGTATTCCGAATAAAGGACTTCATCCGGAATATCTAGTATTCCGAATAATGTGGACTTCATCCGGAATATCTAATATTCCGAATCAAGGACTTCATCCGGAATACCTAGTATTCCGAATCAAGTGGTTCATCCGTAATACCTAGTATTCTGAATCAAGTGGTTCATCCGAAATGTTATTCCGGATCAGTCGTTTATTCCGAATCAAACTTTTCTTTTCTCTTTTATTTCGGATCAAGCCTTATTCCGGATGAGCTTTATTATTCCGGATGAGTGTTTTCCACTTTTTAGTTTTAAACTTTATTTTTCCCGCCTTTTTCCTTATTTGCATTTTTATTTTCTTTCCTTTTAGTTTAAGTTATTTACCTTTGTTGCCCTTTTAATTTCTCGTCATTTACTTTTTGTCAAGTTTTAATCTTTCATTGTTGTTTCTTTTTACCGCCTTTTACTTTATTTTTATTTGTTCCAAGTCTTTATTTTTCATTAGTTTTAGACAACAACGACCATTCCCTTTTTATTCCACCAAGAACAACTAATCTCTTGCACTTAACCGGAAATCAATTCGAAGAGATACCGAGAAACGAACTTTTTCACCTTGCAAAATCTAAGTATTACGGTACCTTATTGATAAGGAACCGCCTAGGAGCTAAGGAACCGTTGGACTAGACTCTGCTCCCTTTTTGTCCTTAGTGGTGGAGGTCGTATCTGGTTTAAAAAATATCCTGATAGAATATTCCTAACCAAATAATAATATGCCATTTTCAAATTTTCAAATAATTAATTTAATAAAACATTTTCTTAAAAAGAAAGTTAAATAAAAAACTTGTCAAACCTAATAAAAAGTGAGTTTTAAGAAAAGATTAAATCACTTGATCACTTGATTAAGGTTAGTACTTGTTTATCCATACCTTAAGTCAAAATGGGTAAAATGAAAAATACTTGAACTCAAGAATTCGTTTTTCGTTGTTTTCGTAAATGCTTGTTTTTACATATTGTCGTAATCAAAACTAAGCGAGACCGAAAAATGAAAGTAGCGTTTTTAGGCATTATTGCATTAACAAAGTTATTTGTGATTTATTGCAACTTGAATCAGGTCTTGAAATAGCCTAGAACTCGAAAACGATTATTTTGTCGTTTTGTGTAGAAAGCTTTTGCTTATTTCAGGCTTATTCCTTGGGCTTATTTCAAGTTTCTTTTTGCAAATAGCTTATTTAGGTCAAGAGAAGGACGTGGGTAAAATTTTAGCTTGTGGCATCAGCTTATAACTTAATGGGCCAAAAAGCCCATTGAGAATAAGCTGTTTTGAAATAAGCTATCTTAAGCTCATTTTCAGCTTTTGGGCCTTTGGAAAATTGTGTTTAAAATCATATTTTAAGCTTATCTGGAGCTTTTGGGCAATTTTTGTGGACTTTTTCTTATTGGGCCTGATTTTAGCCCATTAAGGGACTGTTTGGGTATTTGGCCTATTTGAAGGCCCAATAGGGGTAATTTTGTAATTTCAAGTTCATTTCTGTTTTATTTAGGTTAAAATAAACTAGTTTGCAACTTTTTAGAATTTTTTATAAATTTTGGATTTTTGTTAATATTTTATTATTATTTTATTATTAAAAATTAAATTTTATATTTTTCCAAGTTTTTCATTTTTCCTAGTTCAAATACATTAAGTTAGGAATTTCAAAGTTTTTAGATTAATTTTATTGTCATTAGATTAATTTTTAGAATTATTTTAAGTTTTAATAGTTTTTAATTGCTTTTAAATAGTTTTTAATAATTTTAAAATTATCAAAAATAGTTAAATTTAGTTAAGTCATTTTATAGGTTTACAAGTAAAAAAATCTCATTTGAGCTTTTTGTTAATTAAATTGATTTTTTGGGCTTTAATTAGCATTAAAAATTAATATTTAAATAAATAAAAGGTTTGAGTGATTTTTGATTTTTTGTGAACTCTAATTACATTTTTTAGGATTTATTGCAATTTTCTAGGAATTTTTAGGTTAATTTTAAATTCAGTGACTTTTTACGGTTTTACGTGCACGACTTCGTCTTAGTGTAATTCATAATCTTAACCGTCATTCTTCTATATAACAAATGTCACGCGTGATTATGGCGTGTCATCAAAGTATACATGGATAAATGTCTAAACATTACATGACCATAAAGGAAAATACCGGAATCAAACATCGGTAGTCCAAAAGTAGAACTCATCACACACAAACATAAGTACTGGTAAATGAAAGGACTAAACAATGTCCATGGAAATGAGTATCAAAGTATAAATAAATGCATAAAGTAAAGAAGGCTAGAAAGCTTCCAATCCATATGCACGTACGCTTAAAGTCTACGAGCGTCCCTGAGTACCTGCCGTTTTGGGAACATGAAAAGGAAAACGGCTGAGCAATACGCTCAGTGCACGGATGTACAAATAAAGCATGAATAATATAAGCACATAAGCATGAAACAACGGAAGAAAACTAAGTCCTGGATAACCGGTTATATCTTAGTAAAACTAGTTTTATAGTTTGAAAAGCCTTATGTTTATCTTGTAAAAACTGTTTAACATATTTTACTGTTAGCCAATATAGGTCATGAAATATCAACGTGCATGAATACTTGGAGGGGTGACCTCGTCATGCAAATTAGAGGGGTTGCCTCTAATTTAATATACTGGTTTTGGGTAGGAGGGATCAGCTCCTTGTGAAGGATGAAAGGCACACACCACATTCACACTGAGTAATCTGCTGAAAACATGTAACTATGATGCACCCACACGCCCCACATGATAATAATAATATGGCCAAAAGCTGAAGGGACGCCACGAGCAATCACTCCGCCGTGGGGAAGTCATAACACCAGTGCCTCTAGTGTTATGGTTATGGTACCTCCATAACTAGGTGAAACTGGTCATGCATGTATATGGCTTTAGGTATTCTAATTAAACATAAGCAATCAAAAACATATAAAACATATATTGGGGAAAACAGTTGGCTGCATACGGGGAAATCCTAATAAGGAAAGAAAGTCCATACTGAAAGGACGGAGAATCCGTACCTTATGTCCAGTGAACGAAGAAGACGAACGGAAGAGAGTCCTACTTCGGTATCACTAATGCTACATAAATACATACGTGTATAAGTATTTGATTAATGAGTACGTAACTGATTTTATATCATGTCTTAGCTTGTTTTATATGTTCATGTCATGTTTTACTGATTTAAGCTTTATATTGTATTTATCGTATATTCTGTCTATTCTGATTAAGTATTACTTGTATTTCATATATTATTATACTCGTTGTGTAATAATAAGTAACTTTCTAAAAATAGCAGGTTTCCTAAAATAGAAAGTTTCCAAAAATAGAATGTTACCAAAAATAGAAAGTTTCCAAAAATAGAAATTTTCCAAAAATAGAAAGTTTCCAAAAATAGAAAGTTTCCAAAAATAGAATTATTGCTTAAAATAGATAAGTTTCTAAAAAAGAAAGTTTCCATAAATAGATTAGTTGCCTTAAATAAATAAGTTATATAAGCTTAAGTGTTTTCTGATTATTATTCTAAGTCATGTGATTATATAGTATAGTTTATTAATTATTACATGTAAATTAAATAAACTATAGGTTATAGTGTTTAATTAAATATAACATGATTTTAATTAAATAAGGTAAGATACTTAGGTTAAAACATGTATTATTATCTATTAATAATCTAACCTAAGTCATGTTAATTAATTAATTATAATTCATGGTTTTAATAATTAATTAATTATATAGTCTATATAAAGATAAATACTTAGGTTTAAATTCATGAATTAATAATTAAATTAATAACCTAATTCATGTAAATTAAATTAATCATGTTCATGTTTTTAATTAATTTAATTTATGTCTTAAAAAACATAACATGTAAAAATCATAAACCTTGAAAAATGATTCATGAACCGGACCCGTGATTAAAAACCCATGAACCGGACCCGTAACCATCACCATACCCCGACCTAAGTCGGGTTTCCCCTTGTTTTTGCTACTGCCGTGAGACCACCAACACCATACCGAGACCATATGGTCTCGGTGGTGTGAGATAAGCTAAGCCGAGACCCCTATGGGGCTCGGTTAGGCGTCGGCCAAAAGAAAAACACCCCTAAACCCTTCATTGATTTAACCCCATGATTATTAACATGTTTAAAATACTTGTTTTAATTAGTTTAATTAAAAACATCATGATTTTATGTGATTCAGTAAATCAAAACATAAAAAAAAGGTTAAAAGTTATACCGAATACGTGAATTGAATGAGGACGAACACACAACGATCCTTGTAAATATTCTAAGATCAAAATCAACCCGAACACCCCTTTTTGGTGTTCTAAATCCAGCGGCCAAAGAAGGAGCAAAGAAAAGAACTAGGGTTTTCTTATTTTCTAATTTTTGTAAATAATGAACATGTTTTACCTTAATTCCCTAGTTAGTAAAAATTACATGGGCCAAGCCCATGTTTCTTGTGTATGCCGCGGGTAGGGGGCCCCACATGGGGTAACCCGTACCTTTTCCCGTGTCTAAGTTTAATAGTGTGTTCTCGTGTGTTCTTGTGTTCGTAAATTACGTGTTCTAGTTAGTTATCGATCGTGACTTAGTTATTCGTGTTCGTAATAAATATATATACATAAATTATATTAGCTCGTGATTAATTTACGTTCATGATTTCATGTTCACATGTTCGTGATTATAATTATTATTGGAATAATTATCGTGTGTTCATACGTAATAAATACTTATCGTGTTATAACACGTACGTAATACTTGTAATTATTATTCATGAAACGTAAACGTGCTATAAAAGGAAAGTTCTAATCATGTACGTACGATCTTAAGGGTACTATTCATGGTAAAAGCATGCGGGTTTTACAACTCTTCCCCCTAAAAAGAATAATTCGTCCCCAAATTATAGATAAAGTAAACTGGAAAAGAAGAACATACCCGAATTCAAAATATGAAATGAGGGTAAGAAGCCCGGATAGACTCCTCTGTTTCCCAAGTGGCTTTCCGCTCGGTATGATCCCTCCAAAGGATTTTGACGAATGGAATCGTTTTCCTTATCATGACTCGTTCTTTTCTGTCAAGAACGTGTTCGGGTTCTTCTATAAAAGAGAGATCTTCACGAATATGTTCCAGTGGATACTGAACCATGTGAAGGGGATGATACTGGTACCCTCTGAGTAAGGACACATGAAACACATTGTGTACATGCGCAAGCTGTGGAGGTAACGCTAAACGGTAAGATACTTCACCGACACGTTCAATGATATCAAACGGTCCGATGAATCGAGGACTGAGCTTCCCTTTAATTCCAAAACGTCTAACACCACGTGCCGGCGAAACCTTAAGGAAAACGTGATCTCCTACGTTAAAATGTATGTCCCTACGATGCTTGTCTACGTAGCTCTTCTGACGTGACTGTGCTTCTTGAAGTTTCTACTTAGCTACTGCGACCCTCTCATTAGTTAACTCGATGATTTCTGGTCCTTCAAGTGTTCGCTCACCAACCTGATCCCAGCAGATTGGGGCGCGACACTTCCTGCCATACAACATCTCGAAAGGAGCACACTTGATACTTGCGTGCCAACTATTGTTGTATGAAAACTCCACCAAACAGATATAATCGTCCCAATCATCCGTCCATTCCAACGCACATGACCTCAACATGTCTTCCAATGTCTGAATCGTTCGCTCCGACTGCCCGTCTGTTTGAGGATAAAAAAGCCGTGCTAAGCTTAAGTTGTGTACCCCAAGCTTTCGGCACACTTTTCCAAAATCGCGAAGTGAATCGAGGATCTCTGTCTGAGACGATGCTGGATGGAGCAACCGTGGAGTCTCATGATCTCCCTTCTATAAATATCGGCGAGTTTACTGACCGAATCTTCCTTGCGGATCGGTAAGAAATGAGCTGATTTGGTGAGTTGATCTACGATAACCCAAATTGCATCGTGGTTCCTCTTGGTTGGCGGAAGACCAGTAACAAAATCCATGGTGATTTTGTCCCACTTCCACTCTGGAATATCTAACGGTTGAAGGAGACCGCTAGATCGCTGATGCTCGATGTTAACCCGCTGGCAGGTAAGACATTTGGAGACGTAAGTGGCAACATCCTGTTTCATACCACTCCACCAAAAGTACTGGTTGATGTCATGGTACATCTTGGTCGAACCAGGATGTATAGAGAATGGGGAGCTATGAGCTTCAGCTAACAAGGCTTCTCGGAGTTCTTGATCATCAGGAAAACAAAGTCTCGTGCCCTGCCATAAGATACCATCTGCATCTACTCTGAATTCTGTCTGCTTCTCCAAATTCTGAATTATTGCCCAGATTTCTCCATCATCCTTCTGGGCTTACTTGATCTTAGAGAGTAACTCGGGTTCTACCCTAAGATTAGTCCAGTAATCGTGCTGTCCACGTACCATGATCTCTATGTCTAGTCGCTCCAAGTCTCTTATGATTTCCTCCTCAATCTTAATGTCGTTGATCATTCCGGACTTTCTGCTAAGTGCATCTGCTACTACATTCGCCTTGCTGGGATGATACTACAGATTAATGTCATAATCCTTCAACAGCTCTAACCATCTCCTCTGTCTCATGTTCAATTCACGCTGAGTGAAGATGTACTTCAAGCTCTTGTGGTCCGTGAAAATGTCACGTGATTCTCCATACAAATAGTGCCTCCATATCTTCAATGCAAATACGACTGCAGCAAGTTACAAGTCATGCGTATGGTAATTTTCCTCATAAGGCTTAAGCTGCCGTGAAGCGTATGAGATCACTTTCCCATGTTGCATGAGAACACAGCCAAGTCCCTTCCCCGATGCATCACTATAGATTTGAAATCCACCCGTACCAGATGGGAGAGTAAGAATAGGTGCAGATACTAACTTCTTCTTTAGGTCTTCAAAGCTCTTCTCTCGTTCTTCAGTCCAGACGAATTTCTCCTTTTTCCGCATCAGTTTGGTCAATGGTAGTGCTAGGAGGGAAAAGTTCTCCACGAACCTACGGTAATAGCCAGTTAAGCCTAAGAAACTACGGACTTCAGTCGCTGATGTCGTCCTCGGCCACTTAGTAATAGCCTCAAACTTCGCTGGATCCATAGTGATTCCTTCTGCTTGGAGATTTTAGCATACAGCTGCTTCTGGCGAATAATCTATAGTACTGTATGAAGATGGTCTTCGTGTTCCTCCTTGGACTTTGAGAAAATCAGGATGTCATCGATGAAGACAATGAAGAACTTGTCCAGAAATTCATGGAAGATTCTGTTCATCAAATCCATGAACACTGCTGGAGCATTGGTCAGGCCGAATGGCATTACAAATTCGTAGTGGCCATAGCGTGTACGAAAAGCAGTCTTTGCGATGTCCTGCTCCTTAACTCGTAGCTGATGGTAGCCTGACCTAAGATCAATCTTAGAGAAGTGTTTGGCCCCTTGGAGTTGGTCAAACAGATCATCTATACGTGGGAGTGTATACCTATTCCTGATAGTAATCTTACTGATCTCGCGATAGTCAATGCAAAGACGCATATTGTCGTCCTTCTTCTTAACAAATAAGACCAGTGCGCCCCATGGAGATGTGCTCGGTCGAATGAAACCTCGTTCTAGAAGTTCTTGCAGTTGATCCTTAAGCTCCTTTAACTCTATGGGAGCCATGCGATAAGGAGCCTTGGAAATCGGCTCAGCTCTTGGGATGAGCTAGATATTGAATTTCACTTCTGGAAATACGTCTTGAAATTCTGACACTATCGGCTGATCCTAAATTGATGGGGATTCAGCATGCATGTCATGAACCGTAGCTAGATAACCCTCGCAGCCATGTGACAGTAGTGCACGTGCTTGCAGGGTTGATATGATTTGTACAGGCGTGCCGGGTATGAACCCGTTAGGAATGTACTCTGGTGCATTAACATCACTGAAGATGACTCGATATGAATGGCAATCTATGTTAGCATGATGCTTGGATAGCCAATCCATGCCCAAAATCATGTCAAAGTCATTCATGTCTAGCGGAAGTGTGTCAACAGGACGAACCTTGTCGTCAAACTCTAGGGGAAGACTCTTGTACACATGGGTGATAAGTACAGAGTCTCTCAAAGGCGTGGTAATACTGAGTCTATTCTCTAGTGGCATGGGGAGTATCCTAACATTCTTGGCATAATCAGTAGAAATGACCGAGTAAGTAGCACCCGTATCAAATAGAACACATGCAGCTTGACCATACATATACAAGATTCTAGTGATGGTACATGTAGACTTGTTGGCCTGATCGTGAGATGTCGTGTAGACGCGTCCAGTGGTAGGAGGCGGCTTGGTATCAGCATGTCCCGATGTGCCCTCCATCTCACCCTTGCGACAGTCCTTCATGCGATGGCCAGGAAGACCACACTTGAAGCATGCGTCACTGTTGCGGCGACATGGCCCTGGGTGCCTACGGTGGCAAGTAGAGCAAAGTGGAAGAGTAAATCCTCCAGCAGGTGTCCTGACTGGCTGAGAACCTGATAAGAACACTTATACATGAGACATGAAAATAGGGTGCAAAGGACAATGCGGATAATCATAAGATTGAATACCAGTGATAGCTGGACGGCTAGGCTGTGAACCTCTCTGGTTCTGGTCCCTACCGTTTCCATGGTTCCTGGTAGAATATTTGCTAATATGTCAGAATTATGAGTTATAACATGTAATCATAAGAAAAATGCGTAAGTATAAGGATCTGCTGTCGTTGGAGTGTCCAGCGTTGTTACGGTAATTATCATTACTACCACGCTTATTCGTAGCAGAACGGTCGTTAGTCTGACCGTTTCCCTTGAGCTGATTAGGCTGCTGCTGAGTAGCCGGCTGAGACCGGTCCCCAGTCTTCTGCCTGGAAGATACAATTTAAAGAGATGAAATATTGACATATACTGAAAGAATACGGATTGATCACCGTTTGAATACGAATGTTTACCTCTTCTCGGGTCTCTCTGCTTCCCCGAACTCATCTATCTCCTGAAGCATCTCCAGCTTACGTGCTACATCGGCCACTTGTGATACCGTGTTGAACGTAGCACACACCAAGTTGTTTGTGACCGATGTGCGAAGAGCCCACCTAAAATGGTGTGCCTGCTCTTTAGGAGTACCTGCCGCTGCACCAAGGAAACCAGCTAAGCAAAGAAAGCGCTGCATGAACTCGTTGTTGTTCTCCCCAGCTCTCTGTCGGATCCCATGGTACTCCCTCTTCAACTTGTCTTGCTCAGCCTTGGGAAAGAACTGCTCCATCACTCTATCTCTGAACTGAGCCCATGTCAAACCAGCCATCCAATTATCACCTCCCTCAGACTACTTCAATGCTAACCACCAATTTAACACATCGCCTTCGAACCGGTAACATGCCAACCTCGCCTTGAAAACGGGGTCACAACCCTTAGAATCGAAGATCTTCTTGATGTGAGCCAACCAGCTTTCAGCTTCACTAGGGCTATCTGTTCTCTCGAAAGCTCAAGGACGGAGCTTGTTGAATCTCTCCAGCCATGTAGCCAATGTTACTGGAGGAGGAGGAGGAGGTGTTGGGTGATACTGCTGATTGTTGGCAGCCTGAACCTCAGCCCTGATGTCATTCCTCAGCTGAGGAAGCAAAGCTTGCATTGTAGCTTAGATTGCTACATTGAGTTGTTCCTGCTCGCGTGTGAGAACTGTCTGACAGTATAACATAAAATACATGATTAAACTGTTCAAAACATAAAATATATACTTGAAAAAAAAAATTATACCAATAAATCATGAGAAAAATTTTATGCAGGAAAACTAGTACATGAATGCATGATGCAATTTTATGAAAACTTTTGTATGCTCGAGAGTGAACGCCTATGGTTAGTTCACCCAAAATAAAAGACATGGCGAGGGGACGCCTATGGGTCGGTCCCAAATTTAAAAGTTTCGATAAAAAACACATGCGACTAAATAGGGCCAGTCCTGTACCAACCATTACTTAGTCATAAACCTACGACAATGACATATATATGTATGCATGAAAATGATGAATGCATGAAAACCGACTGTCAGTTCTAGGAAGACCATAGTGACTACCCACTAATCACAGGTCGTGTTTTGAGAGCCTATAGGTCGAAACCTTGGCTCAGATACCATAACTGTAACACCCCATTTTGATAAATAGAATGTCACGCGTGATTATGACGTGTCATCAAAGCATACAAGGATAAATGTCTAAACATTACATGACCATAAAGGAAAATACCAGAATCAAACATCGGTAGTCCAAAAGTAGAACTCATCACACACAAACATAAGTACTGTAAATGAAAGGACTAAACAATGTCCATGGAAATGAGTATCAAAGTATAAATAAATGCATAAAGTAAAGAAGTCTAGAAAGCGTCCAGTCCATATGCATGTATGCTTAAAGTCTACGAGCGTCCCTGAGTACCTGCCGTTTTGGGAACATGAAAAGGAAAACGGCTGAGCAATACGCTCAGTGCACGGATGTACAAATAAAGCATGAATAATATAAGCACATAAGCATGAAACAGCGGAAGAAAACTAAGTCCTAGATTATATCTTAGTAAAACTGGTTTTATAGTTTGAAAAGCCTTATGTTTATCTTGTAAAAACTGTTTAACATATTTTACCGTTAGCCAATATAGGTCATGAAATATCAACATGCATGAATACTTGGAGGGGTGACCTCGTCATGAAAATTAGAGGGGCTGCCTCTAATTTAATATACTGGTTTTGGGTAGGAGGGATCAGCTCCTTGTGAAGGATTCAAGGCACACACCACATTCACACTGAGTATTCTGCTGAAAACATGTATCTAGGATGCACACATATGCCCCACATGATAATAATAATAATATGGCCAAAAGCTGAAGGGACGTCACGAGCAATCACTCCGCCGTGGGGAAGTCATAACACCAGTGCCTCTAGTGTTATGGTTATGGTACCTCCATAACTAGGTGAAACTGGTCATGCATGTATATGGCTTTAGGTATTCTAATTAAACATAAGCAATCAAAACATATAAAACATATATTAGGGAAAACAATTGGCTGCATACGGGGAAATCCTAATAAGGTAAGAATGTCCATACTGAAAGGACGGAGAATCTGTACCTTATGTCCAGTAAACGAAGAAGACGAACGAAAGAGAGTCCTACTTCGGTATCACTAATGCTACATAAATACATACGTGTATAAGTATCTGATTACTGAGTACGTAACTGATTTTATATCATGTCTTAGCTTGTTTTATATGTTCATGTCATGTTTTACTGATTTAAGCTTTATACTGTATTTATCGTATATTCTGTCTATTCTGATTAAGTATTACTTGTATTTCATGTATTATTATACTTGGTGTGTAATAATAAGTACCTTTATAAAAATAGCAGGTTTCCTAAAATAGAAAGTTTCCAAAAATAGAAAGTTACCAAAAATAGAAAGTTTCCAAAAATAGAAAGTTTCCAAAAATAGAAAGTTTCCAAAAATAGAATTACTGCTTAAAATAGATAAGTTTCTAAAAAGAGAAAGTTTCCATAAATAGATAAGCTGCCTTAAATAAATAAGTTATATAAGCTTAAGTGTTTCCTGATTATTATTCTAAGTCATGTGATTATATAGTATAGTTTATTAATTATTACATGTAAATTAAATAAACTATAGGTTATAGTATTTAATTAAATATAACATGATTTTAATTAAATAAGGTAAAATACTTAGGTTAAAACATGTATTATTATCTATTAATAATATAACCTAAGTCATGTTAATTAATTAATTATTAGTCATGGTATTAATAATTAATTAATTATATAGTCTAATGAAAGATAAATACTTAGGTTAAAATTCATGAATTAATAATTAAATTAATAACCTAAGTCATGTATATTAAATTAATCATGTTCATGTTTTTAATTAATTTAATTTATGTCTTAAAAAAACATAACTTGTAAAAATCATAAACCTTGAAAAATGATTCATGAACCGGACCCGTGATTAAAACCCATGAACCGGACCCATAACCATCACCATACCCTGACCTAAGTCGGGTTTCCCCTTGTTTTTGTTTCTGCCGTGAGACCACGACCACCATATCGAGACCATATGGTCTCGGTGGTGTGAGATAAGCCAAGCCGAGACCCCTATAGGGCTCGGTTAGGCGTCGGCCAAAACAAAAACACCCCTTAACCCTTCATTGACTTAACCCCATGATTATTAACATATTTAAAATACTTGTTTTTAATTAGTTTAATTAAAAACATCATGATTTTATGTGATTCAATAAATCAAAACATAAAAAGAAAAGGTTAAAAGTTATATCGGATACGTGAATCGAATGAGGACGAACACACACCGATCCTTGTAAAAATTCCAAGATCAAAATCAACCCGAACACCCCTTTTGGTGTTCTAAATCCGGCGGCCAAAGAAGGAGCAAAGAAAAGAACTAGGGTTTTCTTATTTTCTGTTTTTTGTAAATAATGAACATGTTTTACCTTAATTCCCTAGTTAGTAAAAATTACATGGGCCAAGCCCATGTTTCTTGTGTATGCCGCGGGTAGGGGGCCCCACATGGGGTAACCCGTACTTTTTTCCGTGTCTAAATTTAATAGTGTGTTCTCGTGTGTTATTGTGTTCGTAAATTACGTGTTCTAGTTAGTTATCGATCGTGACTTAGTTATTCGTGTTCATAATAAATATATATACATAAATAGTATTAGCTCGTGATTAATTTACGTTCATGATTTCATGTTCGCATGTTCGCGATTATAATTATTATTGGAATAATTATCGTGTGTTCATACGTAATAAATACTTATCATGTTATAACACGTACGTAATACTTATAATTCTTATTCATGAAACGTAAACGTGTTATAAAAGGAAAGTTCTAATCATGTACGTACGATCTTAAGGGTACTATTCATGGTAAAATCATGCGGGTTTTACATCTATTCTCTTTTCTATTTTTCTTTTCTTCATAAATTATAATCACATCATTAATCAATTCTTTAGACAACACAATAGCCTCCTTGAGAACGAACTCCTTTTTGCGTCATTTACTTGTGGTTTTCCTAAATCACTTGTTATTACTTACCCTAATTACCTTGTTTTCCTAAACAAGTATAAAATTACAACCATCAGAACATACTCAGTATATGCTGGCCAAAACAAGTGTTGATGCTCAAAAATCGGAAGCATCTCATTCCAGGCGAAATATGCCTTTCCCGCCATGCATTCTGTAGAAACTAGAAGGGGGGGTTGAATAGTTTCTCTTCGATTGGTGACCAAATTAAAATTACTTTCAATTTGGTTTGTATCAAAACTATCTTTTACTTGAGGCTAAGTTTCATAATGATTAGGTTCAATTCAAATGCACTAGCAAAGATAATAGGTAAGTGTAATGATAATGAAATAAGTAAAGAGTAAGTAAGGAGACAACCTAGTGGGAAGACACCAAGATTTATATTGGTTCGCCAACGAGGCTCTATCCTCGTTTCTACTCCACTCCTCGAGTACACCTACTCGAGATTTCCACTATATCCACAAGCTCCCTTCTCGACGGAGAAAACCTTACATCGTTGCTTACATTATTTTCCGACACTAAGCTAAATGTCGAGACCTAATCTTTAGCTAGGACCAATCTACACAACGTTGCCTACTTCACAATTTAACGACACAAGGCTAGATGTCGGGTTCTAATCTTAAGGTAGAACCAATCTTCATGACGTTGCCTACTTCACCATTTTACGACACAAGGCTAGATGTCGAGTTCTAATCGAAAGCTAGAACCAATCTTCACGACTCTTCACTTTGAAGTTAAGTGAGAACTTCACACAACACAACTACTAGTCACTTTATAGTTTAGTGAGAACTCACAAGACACAACCACGTCACTTTATAGTTTAGTGAGAACTCCTAATCAAATCTATTACAACTCAACTAGACTTATCCAAGTACACACATGTATCTTGGATTTACACAACACAAATCCAAGCAAACACATATGAAATGGATGTACACAACAAATCCAAGTATCCACAAATAACTTGGATGAACACAACTAGTCCAAGTATTCATAAATACATTGGATTGACCTAAAACAGAAAGGGTATCATGATGAATATGACTAGCTCATAGATTCATCTTTATCACAACACTAGTGAGTGAGTGATCTTCTCATTGGACAAGGTAAAGGACGGGATCAAGAGGATAATCATATGTAAACATCCTTAACAATTTAAGTGATCATTTACTAATGATTATGCTATAGAAAATAGAAAGAGGGCTGAGAAAAACGTCCAAGAGGCTTGCTGGAAAATGAGATTTGACCCACTATTTAAAGGAGAGAAAGTATACCGGATCTATAACGGCTAGCTGTGCGCGGTACCTTATCTCACCCCGCGGTCCCATATCGCTAAGGAACCGCGTAGGTACTTAAGGTACCGCCACTAGACTACGCTCCGTTTTTTGTCTTTTAGTGGGGTGGGAATATCTGAGGTATTTGAAGCCTTCAAAGGATATTCTAACAGCATTTGGAATATGCTATTTTCAAATTTTCATTTTCCATTTTAATAAAACATTTTCTAAAAAAGAAAGTTTATTAAAAAGTCTTTTGTCATATTAACAAAAGTGAGTTTTAAGGATAATCATTTTGATGATCACTAAGTATGAATAATAAAGGTTAGTGATATGATTATTACCTTGATGATAGTGTTAGTTAAATAATTTATTTTGTGTTTTACACTAAATGTGTTGTATGGTTTGTTGTGATCAAAACTAAGAAAGATTAGTTAACACTAATAATGTTTTTAGGCATCACTTGCATTAACAATCTCCCCCTTTTTTATTACGACAAACGATAAACTCATTTACGTAGAAACACAAAATATGGAATTAGTAACTAGTTTATCACTATCATTTCTCCCCCTTTGTCGTAGCAAAAAGGTTAGCACAAGTCTTTGAAGAACATCGAACTTTGCTAGTAGCTCCCCCTTGGTGGTTGCTCCCCCTTGCTTGAGGCACCAAGTTTGTGAGCTTAGGTGACATGCTACACAAAGGTTAGTAGAAAGGAAAGAAACACCAATGTATATATGATCACTACCTACTAAGTAACTTGAGAGGGAGAGAGAGAGAAGAAGTCTCAAATTAGAAGCAAGTATTTTGCTAAGTATGTCCAAAGAGGTAATTGACAAAATCAAGCTTCAATCTGATGAAGATGATAAGCTTGTCAATGGGTTAAAGTTTAGAATTGATGGAATCACCCATAAGCAATTGTAACAATTAACCATGATCAACTCAAAATAGAACTAATGAAATAACACACAAACAACACAAAGGTTACATAAAAGAAAAAGACACAACAAAGAAGATAGTCATACACATAATATGAGTATCTAAAATCAATAAATATGGAAAATAAACCACTAAGCATAAGCTAGTCTAATAGTGATATTTTCCAAGATTGCTTAAAAAAATAAAAGACTAAAAAGACGACGATGCATCATTCGAAGTTTGTCCACCGGAACGAAAACTTGAATAGGAGGTCGAGTGAGGAGGAATTCAAGAAAATTAACTTCTCATACACATGAGCAAGTTCAATTTGTTGAAATCGACAACAAGCACACGATGATCCATGATGCAACACAAAATCGTTTGATGGGGGTATGGCATCAAACTTAGGGTTTGGTGGTGGTGGGGTAATGGGTTTGGGAATGTTTTCACAATGCCTTGTGAGGTTTGGGAAGGTTGAAAGGTCATTGAGTTGAGGGGTGTTGAAGGATTGAGGTGGTGGGGGAACATTTTCTTTAGCTCCGGTGATGGGGTTTATGGTATAAGTCTCATTCCAATACTTGATTGGAGAGAAGGTAGGGTTTTTAGGTGGTTTGGACGAAGATGGTTCATTCTTCTTAACCCAAATAGGTCGAACCGAGATTTTCGGTTTCTTTGAAAGCTTGGATGAGGAAGCTTTGGGTGAGTGGGGTTGTGACAAAGAAATATCAAGGTTAGGAATGTAGGAGTTAGGCATTGTGAGAGTGTGAGAATGAAATCTCAAGGTTATGTGAGAATGAATTCTCAAGGTTGGGAAGGTGTGAGAATGAAATCTCAAGGTTGTGTGAGAGTGAATTCTCAAGGTTGGGAAGGTGTGAGAATGAAATCTTAAGGTTGGGTTATAAGTAAAATGTAATCAAGGTAAGAATTTGAATACAAAATGTGAAGTTTCAAGGAATGTTTAGTCAATTTGAGTAAACAAGGAATCTTGACAGGGTATAGGGTTTTAAAAGTTTTGACCAAAAATTCGTCAGAAACTGATTTCTGCCCGCGGTACCTTAAAGGGACCGGCGGTTCCATATCGCTAGGAAACCGCGGGGCTTTAAGGATCCGCGTCCAGTGGACTTGAAACCAAGTTTTTACAGGTTTTTGAGAAAAACTAAGACTTTTTCAAAAAGTTGCAAATCTTGGAATTTTACCTCTATTAGCACCAAATTATGCTAGGGTTGCATAAAGCAACACATTCACCAAGAATGTCTTGACAAAGGGTGACAAAATAATTTAGATATCATTTGAACCAATTTTAGTCAAGTTTTTAGAGGTTATGATAGATTTAGGTTCAATTTTATTTCCAATTAAAGTTGATTAGTGTGCACAAAAGGATAGAAACACACAAAGCTAAATCCATAGATCAACAACATGAAACATTCATGAAAGAAGCAAATACAAAGACAAATAAAACTAGCTAATACATAGCTAGCTTAACATTAGATCTAGACAAGTAGTCTTCTTTGGCTTGGTTTTGTTGAAAACTCTTATTAAGAAAACTCCATCATTCATCTCCTAGGAGGAGGCATGGAGAACAAGGCAACAAAGAACTCTTGCAACCTCCTATGTAGTCCATACATATCCATCCTAAGGTTATGGATGATGTAGTGGTTGTAAAGACAACATGGACAACTAGGACCATGTGTTTGTTGAAACCCATAGTATGGATCACCCAAAAGGAGGGAAAGTGGAACACCCAAAATTGGAATGTTTGAGTTGGGTGGAGGTGGAGGAGGCATGTTCTCCAAGGGTGATGTGGGTGAGAGTGGAGGCATGTTCCCTAAAGGGGAAATGGGTGAGTGTGGAGGTAAATTCTCCAAGGTTGGTGAAATGGGTGAGTTAAGAGGGGTAAATAGTGAAGTCACCAAGGTGTCATCAAAGTCATTCACAAAAGGAATGCTTTGGATTGGTTGGAGTTGTGTGGTCACATCCAAGGGTGCACTTGGAGTGAAGGGTGAAGAGAGCTCATTCATTCTTGAGTTGAATGAAGAGGAGGTAGAACCAATTGAGTGGTTAGTACCATGGGTGGATGATGTCTTGCATGGAGCAAGAGGTGGGGAAGGTGATGAAGAAATGAGGATAGGAACCATCTCATTCTTAGGTGTGTGGAAAGGTGAGGAGCTAGGCTTGGCTACCTTAATCCTTATTTTGAGTGTTTTCCTTGGGGTGGAGGTCTTGGAAGTGTTTGAGGTTTTGGTACAAACCATGGTTGACAAGGGTGGTTTAAGGTTTAGGGAAGTATGTTTGATGTGTGAAGAACATGGCAAACAAGGTGGGTTTAAATGGGTGAGGGGATGATCCAAACTAGTAATGGGTTAAAATAATTTTAGGTGAATAATGAATTTAGGTAAGCTAGTTAAGGAAATGTGCAGTTTATTACTGAAAATCATGCAAGGTTTACACAGATTTAAGAAAACAGTGTAAAGCAAAAGATGCTGTCGTGCACAGTGGTCGGCGGTTCCTTATCTAGGACACGCGGTTCCTTATTGATAAGGAACCGCTGGTAGATATTGAACCGCGTCCAGAGGTTTCAAAAAATCTTTCATCCTAGTTTTTGTAAAACCCAGATTTTTCCCAAAAGATTCACAAGCCAAAGTTAACTACAGATCATAATCTAATAAGCTAACTATCATAAGGCATGCACAAAGCTATGTAAATCACAAACATCATGGCATAAACAATATTAAGGATCAAAATAGATAATAATCCAAACATGTAGCATGAGTTAATACACATTTAAGATAATAAAAAAAATTGTTCAACATTACATGTTTACCAACATGTATTCTTTGAAATACTTCAAAGCTTTCACCTTCTCTTTTTGCCCAATCCCTTGATCATATTCCCCAAGAACTTGAAACCCTTCCTTGACTCAACCCGGTGTTCATGCAATTCACCTCTAGTCCTAAGGTTTTCACGGTAAAGATGCTCCATGTTAAAGATCTTCCGATACTTCACTAGAGGAGTAATGAGGTGGGGAAGCTAAGTCTTCAAATTCATCCTCGAATGGGTTTGAGGATGGATGGGAATTACTCGAAGAGTGGAAATGAGAACTAGTACCTATGCCATCACCATCACTTGTTGGCATGTCCATGTCCTCATCATCCATCTCTTGATGATCAGATTTTCTCGATCCTCAATCACTTCTTGTCTTTCTTGCATATGCCTCTTGAATAGGCAACATAACCCGATGAACCGGGTAGAAGCGAGAGAGATCGAGGTGGGGAAAATCATGAGCAACCCTTTTGAAAAGGCGAGTTAGAAGCATAGCATAGGGAAGGGTTTTTTTTGGGCTTCGAAAGGGCATAATTGATTCGTCGAGCGATATAGAATGCCAAGTTGTACTTGGTGGATGTAAAGATGCAACTCAACATATGCACCATACACGTCGGGATATGATCTCGGTTTCCACCAAGACAAAAGACATTCTCCCTAAGTATATTGGCCCATTGGACCATAAAATCCTTAAGGTCACTAGAGAGCACTTCATATCGATTCACATTTCTTACATTTGAAAGAAGACTTCTCACAACGTTTCCATCACGCTCTTTCGAGATGATGTCAAGGATGAACTCTAGATCAATTTCGGTGAGTTCATTTGGAGGTTTATCGTAGGATTCCGATAGAGCATCAAGTCTCCATTTATCCGTAAAACGACAAGTGCCTTCATATGGCACACCGAGAATTTGACCAAAGTTTTCGAGGGAGTATTGAATCAATTGATCATTCAACACGAAACGAATGAAAATTTCTCCATTGTATTCAAGCATGGAGTAGGTGCTAAAGAATTCAAGAAGGAATAAGGGGTAAATATCTTCTTCTATGTTGAGCAAGCAATCAAACCTCGAAAGCTCAAACATAGATTGGATATAGTCATAACCCGTTATTTCCTTGTCAACGACTCTACCCTCATGGAAACAACGAGTGGAAAGGGATGGAAAAGCGTTTTGAAGTTGGGGGGAAGCATAGGTTTGGGAGAGGTTTGGCATGTATTGTCTAGTGTATTGATGATCCTTTTGAAATTGAGAAGGCATGATTAGTACCTAAATAAACATAAGACAATATTTTTCCAATCACTCATATGAAAAATAAAATCAAAAATTGAAAATATGAGAATGTGTTATATCAATTTCTTGACAAACAAATGATTGAATCCATATCATTCTCATGTTCACAATGCATCTATTCCATCATTAACCAAGAACACATGAACTATGTTGGATCAACAATGGATTAGAACATTGGTTTTTCAAAACAAGGTTTTTAGGTAAGCATTAACAATGTCATTACCTACTTGTTCATGGGTTCATCTCAAATCCATCTTTCAACCAAAATCATTTAGCCTAAATTCGGATTTGTTCTACAAGTAGGTTTTAGTGAAATCTTAATGAATATGAACCTAAGGAATCATAGTAAAATAACCATGTCAACCCACATTCCTATTAAGGTTTTAATTCAATTTCAATTTTTTAAAATCCCCAATTATGAAAGGATGAACCCTAGAACAAAATAGATGAAATTGAAAGAAAATACTTACAATTAATTGATGTTAGATGAAGGATGAGTGAAACCCACAACTTGGAATCAATTAATTTTAGTGATTGAAGGTTTTGGAAGCTTCAACAATGGTGGAAAAACAAGAAAACCGTCGCTGTGTGTTTTTGGGAGAGAGAGGGTTTGGTTTGAAAAAGAATAAAATAACCAAACTGGCGCTCTAAAAGAAATTCCTGCCCGCGGTTCCTTATCGATAAGGAACCGCGCCTTTGAGCCGCTGAGATAAAGAACCGCCTCCAGAGGTCGGTTTTTATCTATGAAAAACGTCAAATTTTGAAAACCAAGTTTTTCTAAAATACTTAAAATTAAATCATGAGCCTTTTAGAATATCATTGGATCATCATGACACTAAGCAATATGCCTAAACGAAGGATTACGAGTTAAATCGAGATCGAAAAGAACCGAAACGGAAAAACGACTACTCGTAGCAAAACGACTAAGTGGAGAGAAGACAAGGGAAGTGAATCAAGACTAGGACCAATGCTCAAGGGATTAATGACAATCTTCAAATAGTGGTAACGAAGAGCTTGTGTCATATATAGTGGTTTAAGACGTGCCTTTCCGGCGAAACGTTAAACGGCTTAGGTAATGAATAAGCACAAAGCAATTATTCAAGTATAGACTAAGATCACTTTCAATAATAGTCTTAGTCTAAACCAAAATATGAGCAAGGTATTAATTCACTTTCTCTCCCACAAAGGGCCTACTAACCGTATAGGTGCAAACCATGGAAATCGTGCTTGATACTTTAAGCTTCTACTAACTCACTCTACATCACCATAGTGAGTCAAGTATCCAAGCAATGAAGGTTTGAGAGGATAAAGGAAAAGAAACACAAACCACAAATAAATGTCAAGGCAAGGATGCCAAGAGCAAGCACATAGTCATGTAATGATCAAAAGAATGATCAAAAGGGCGTGTGGAAGAACGAAAGCATACCTTGGCCACAAGAGCATTCCAATCCATCAATGCAAACCCCAAGAGTGACTATCATGAATACTAAGTCTTCAATGACTAGTATCAATTCCACTCATCATTCAAAGATATTGAAAATCGATGATGATAAGTCTTCTACAAGTGCAAGTAACTCAATCCGCAACCAATTCAATGATTGATCTTCATGAGTACCTACACAAAACAAGATGCAATATAGTAGATACATTTCAAGAGTAGATCTAAAATGTATAAAGGCTACTAATCTAAGTGGGATGCAATATTACCAATTAAAAGACCTATTTTCAAAGGAAAAAATAATTTTGACCAAAGAGAAACTTTAGTACAACTAGACCTTCTAATTTGAGGAGACAATGGATCGATCCAAGTTTCAAAGTACAATATACTTCAAAGATCTTGAGTGACCATCGCTCTGATACCAATTGTAGAAACTAGAAGGGGGGGTTGAATAGTTTCTCTTCGATTGGTGACCAAATTAAAATTACTTTCAATTTGGTTTGTATCAAAACTATCTTTTACTTGAGGCTAAGTTGCATAATGATTAGGTTCAATTCAAATACACTAGCAAAGATAATAGGTAAGTGTAATGATAATGAAATAAGTAAAGAGTAAGGAAGGAGACAACCTAGTGGGAAGACACCAAGATTTATAGTGGTTCGACAACGAGGCTCTATCCTCGTTTATACTCCACTCCTCGAGTACACCTACTCGAGATTTCCACTATATCCACAAGCTCCCTTCTCGGCGGAGAAAACCTTACATCGTTGCTTACATTATTTTCCGACACTAAGCTAAATGTCGAGACCTAATCTTTAGCTAGGACCAATCTACACAATGTTGCCTACTTCACAATTTAACGACACAAGGCTAGATGTCGGGTTCTAATCTTAAGGTAGAACCAATCTTCACGACGTTGCCTACTTCACCATTTTACGACACAAGGCTAGATGTCGAGTTCCAATCGAAAGCTAGAACCAATCTTCATGACTCTTCACTTTGAAGCTAAGTGAGAACTTCACACAACACAACTACTAGTCACTTTATAGTTTAGTGAGAACTCACAAGACACAACCACATCACTTTATAGTTTAGTGAGAACTCCTAATCAAATCTATTACAACTCAACTAGACTTATCCAAGTACACACATGTATCTTGGATTTACACAACACAAATCCAAGCAAACACATATGCAATGGATGTACACAACAAATCCAAGTATCCACAAATAACTTGGATGAACACAACTAGTCCAAGTATTCATAAATACATTGGATTGACCTAAAACAAAAAGGGTATCATGATGAATATGACTAGCTCATAGATTCATCTTTATCACAACAGTAGTGAGTGAGTGATCTTCTCATTGGACAAGGTAAAGGAGGGGATCAAGAGGATAATCATATGTAAACATCCTTAACAATTTAAGTGATCATTTACTAATGATTATGATATAGAAAATAGAAAGAGGGCTGAGAAAAACGTCCAAGAGGCTTGCTGGAAAATGAGATTTGACCCACTATTTAAAGGAGACAAAGTATAACGGATCTATAACGGCTAGCTGTGCGTGGTACCTTATCTCACCCCGCGGTTCCATATTGCTAAGGAACCGCGTAGGTACTTAAGGTACCGCCACTAGACTACGCTCCGTTTTTTGTCTTTTAGTGGGTGGGAATATCTAAGGTATTTGAAGCCTTCAAAGGATATTCTAACAGCATTTGGAATATGCTATTTTCAAATTTTCATTTTCCATTTTAATAAAACATTTTCTAAAAAAGAAAGTTTATTAAAAAGTCTTTTGTCATATTAACAAAATTGAGTTTTAAGGTTAATCACTTTGATGATCACTAAGTATGATTAAGAAAGGTTAGTGATATGATTATTACCTTGATGATAGTGTTAGTTAAATAATTCATTTTGTGTTTTACACTAAATGTGTTGTATGTGTGATCAAAACTAAGAAAGATTAGTTAACACTAATAATGTTTTTAGGCATCACTTGCATTAACACATTCATTGTGGTATCAACAATCATCACTCAGATGACTGCCGTTATTACCCTGTTTGTAATATTTTTGGAAGTTATGCCCATGACACTCATGGACATAATCGAATCATCTCACTTAGAAGAGGTATTAAACCAAGCCCAAACTCTATTACTAAATATTGTGAGACTTGTGGAAGCGATGTCCACACTACATCTGATCATAACCATATAGAGTGGTTCAGAAGAGGTGAAGCCATTCAGGCTAAGAAAGCAAAAGTTGTTCAGACCTATTCTTCTTTTGAGCAATCACACATACCCTCTACAAGAGGACCCTTCAGATCTAGAACACCTTCTAGATCTAAAACCCCCACCCAACAAAGGTGGGTTTCAAAACAAAACTGACCATTTCCTTAACTTGTGCAGTGTGATCTCATGAAGCCTATTTGGTACCTAGATAGTGGCTTGATGGTTGAGTTTTTACGTCTTTTAGGAAAAAGAGCGTAATTAGGGCAAGTGTTAACAAGTAGTTTAGGAAAACCACAAGTTATGACCCTAAAATGAGTTCGTTCTCAAGGAGGGTTGGTGTGTGTGTAATGAATTGATTATCTTTGTGATTATATTTGTGAGAAAGAAAAACGTAAATGGGATAAGAAGAGAATGACGGTTACGATGTCGAATTAAACTAAAACGAAAAAGGTGTACACGTAAAACCGTAAAAAAAGCACCAAAATTAAAATTTTACTCTAAAAATTACCAAAAATCACTAAAAATCCACAAAAATATTCTAAGAGTTTACAAAAAATCCAAACTTGCCAAAACCTTTTAATTAATTAAATAATGACTTTTTAATGCTAATTAAAGCCCTAAAAATCAAAATTAACTAATAAAAAGTCCCAATATAGATCTTCAAGTTTGTAAACCTTTAAAATAACCTAATTAAGCTAAAAGTCTTTTTCAAAAATTCAAAACCAATAAAAACTATTTTTTAAACAATTAAAAACTATTAAAACCTAATAAAACTTAAATTAATTCTAGAAAATAATTAAAAGACTCTAAAAATATTTAGAAAGTTGAAAAATTCCTAATTAAGTGTCTACAATCTAGGAAAAATATAAAAACTTAGAAAATCTGAATTTTAATTTTTAATAATTAAATAATATTAAAATATTAATAAAAATCCAAAAATCCTGAAAAATTCTAAAAAGTTGCAAACTAGCTTAATTTAACCTAAATAATACAGAAATGAACTTGAAATTACCTAAATACCCTTATTGGGCCTAGAAAATGGGCTAAACCCAAAACAGATCCTTAATGGGCCAAATTTAAGCCCAAAATGAAAAAGTGGCCCAAATAAGCCCAAAAAGCACTACTTGACTCAAAATTTGATTTTAAACAACTTTTTCCAAAGGCCCAAAAGCTGAAAATGTGAAATAAGCAAGCTTATACCAAACAGCTTATTCTTAATGGGCTTTTTGGCCCATTAAGCTATAAGCTAATGCCATAAGCTCAAATTAGACACACAAGCTTCTTTTGTCCTAAATAAGACTTCTGTAAACAGAAATTTGAAATAAGCCCAAGGAATAAGCCTGAAAATGCAATAAGCAATCTACATAAAACAACAAAATAGTCGTTTTTGAGTTCTAGGCCACCCCAAGAGCTGATTCAAGTTTCTAAAGCTTTTAAAAGACTTAATTAAGCTATTTCAAGAAAAAATTTTCAAATAAGCTAACTCAATAAGCTGGAAAAAGCAAATAAGAACTTATGAAAAAGTCAAATAAGTTGGTTTTCTAGCAAAAAGTCAAAGTCAAAGTCCAATAAGCTCCAGTCTACTCAAATGGGTCAAATAATGAAGATCTATCACAAAAAATAAGTTGTTGCAGGTCTGGATAAGCTAAAATAGCTTATTGATAAGCTGAGTATAAATTAACACTAGCAGGGGCTAGTTTTGGGTGTTGAGCAGTGGGAACTTTTCCCACTGCTTGACTTGTAGACTTTTTTGTCTTTAGTGAACTTTTTGGAGATTCAGATTTCACAAAGGCACCCAAATGATCTTTGGATCATAAGGAGTCCATAACAATCAATAAAGCACAAACACAATCACCCAATTGATACAGTTAATTCAATTAAGCATCAGATATGATACAAACATGAACAAGTAAGCAGATTAGGTTCAATAAGCACTTTTAGAACAATTCATCCAACCAAACTCAACCAAATGCATACACAAGCTATATTAAACTTAAATAAGCAAGTCTAAACAGGTTTCATGCAATGATTCAAAGTTTTAAGCAAGATTCAAGCTAATGAATATTACTGATGAACACTAACACATGCAGTTTTATACTTTGCTGATATATTTTGACCAACAAGTCAGATTCAAACACTCAAATCTCTAAGATATGATATGATAACAATGATTTAACTGCTTATATCCCTAAACATGCATAAACTCTAGGTTTTCCCAAAATTTTAGGTCAAACTCAATAAGTTATAGCACAATCTTTGATTTCAAGGTTTAAGTCCAATAACTTGCAGCAAAACACTCTCAAACAAATGTATGACAGATAACAAACACAAACAACACCTTCTAACAACACAATAACCAATTATGATTCCAAACAGGTAATCCCAAACACCCCTTTAACTTTTCAATCCAAAAACTAAACAAGTATAACTGTGATTCAGTTTACCAAATGATTAAACTAGCATACTAACAACATTATCATGCAAGTTTAAGCAGATTCAAGCCAAGAAATCAACAAGAACACAAGTAGAGCACCAATGCACCAAAAATCCAAAATTTATCAGATTTTTAAGGTTTTAAGACAAACCTCATGGATGTACATCCACACCCACGAATTTATGAGCTTATGTGCTAGCAAGAACAAGCACAAGCTTCCACAAACAACCCTGCTAAGATTCAACAAGGTTAGAGGAACAATATCAAAATCAGAAAAGTAAAAAGCCTTGATTGATGCAACCTTGTTACCCCACACTTGATTATCCCCAAGTTATAAGCCTCACCACACCTTGATAACACAATATCAGGATGCTATGATCAGCCCTATAGCCCAAGAATTCCAAGGTTTGAACAAGAACTTAGCAAAATATCAAGCGTGAAGGAAAAATGCAAACTTTTGCACTCTCCTTAAAAACAGGTTTTGAGATTCAGAAATATCAAACTAAGAACAATAATAAGCAGATTATAACAATGGCACTTGAGCTTTCTTCAACATTTCAAACACATTTCATTAAGATTGAAAAGGATTTACAGAAAAGTGAACAACTGAAAAAATTCAAGAGCATGTGTAAATGAAAGACCTAATACCCTTTATATAGAGGGTGTACAATGATCCTAGAATGCATAAAAACGTAAACCCTAGTTGGGAGAATCCCTTAAATGCCCTTGTGAACTTTTTGAAAAGCTTGAAGTATTGTGACTGATCTTGTATTATAGCATGAGTTGGCAGTGTAAATTTTGATCTAAGGGCTTATACAAAGCTTAGAAACAAAGCTGGATTGTGGGGCGTTGGATGAGGGCCTACTGTTTTGGCATCTTCTCCAAAGTGAAAAGCAGGGTAAACATGTTACTTGGGTGATGATGTGGCAGGCTGTTTGAAAGGTGGGATGTGATTAAGGTCACCTTAATCATTAATCTGCACAATTTTGGGGTTTAATTTTTGCTAAAACAAAAATCCCCAATTATGTTCTTGAGCTGATGAACATAGGTTTTGATCTGTTTAAGGGGTGATTAACATTTAAATAAATGTTAAGGCGCCAAGGTTAATTATATATTAAACCGGGTTTGAGTGGAAAGGTGAGGTGGAGGGAAGGAGAGTGGTGATTGGTTGTTTAAGGTGTATGGGGCACGTGTCACCCCTTGGTTGGTCTAGGTAAGTATCTTGTCTGGTCAATTTTAACCCTCTTTCTTCCCTTTTCTTGTCATTTGAGTTTAAAACCTGTCAACGCCCATTTCCTTCTTTAACAACTTTTCATTTTTCACACTTTTGCCCCAAAACATTTTGCAAAGTGAATTCACAGGTAATTCTTGCCAATTCTGGATTCTTGAAGGGCTGATTTGGTAATTTCTTTAATGGTAATGGTCTTGACTTGTATATTTGATATTTTGGAGGATTGAAATTGCCAAGTCATAATAATTGAGGGACCATTTTTGCCAAATCTTCAAAGTTAAGGGTCCTTTTTGTAATTTTGGTATTTTCAAAGGACCAAACTTATAATTTCTTGTACTTTGAAGGACTTCATGATATATTTGACTTTGTGGAGGGTATTGGTTGACAATTTAGCTTTGTTGAGGGGCTAAACTTGTCAATTCTTCAAAGTGGAGGGCCCTTTTTGTAATATTGACAAACTTTAGGGACCAAACTTGTAATTATGAAGATACAAGGGTATAAAGTGTCAATTCTTCCATATTGGAGGACCATTCTTCATAATTCTTCAAGTCTTCAAGGGTTTTCTTTGGAAAATTCTTCATTAGGGCTTGGTTCATTGTGCGGCTTCGTTTCCCGTGTTCGTTTTTGTATGATTCTTATGATCTTTTGTCATTTTCTCAATATTCGTACCTAAAATACACAAGAAACAAACACAAGCATATATATGGGTATTTTGATGATATTTAATGCATTTTAAGCCCTTTTTGGACGATGAGACTATGTATAAAAGCAGTCTCATCACTCCCCCATACTAAACCAATGTCGTGCCCTCACGCAATGCTAGAATACAGTATCGTAGCACCTCCAAAATTCATTTTTATTCACTTTATTGAACGATAAACTAGCTACACTACTACTATTACTACTTGCGTTTTAGACATAATGTATGATTTTCATCGCAAAATGGGACGTTTAGGTTCATAGAATAAGAACACGTGAATGCTTCGTTAGAAATAATTTCATCATCCTCGATTTTCACCCCAATTCCATGCCAAGCGTGCAACGAGATCATGGTCATTATAAGTTAGTAATGCTAACACTACTCATATGCCCTAATCACGTACTTATTCTCCCATTTTCCTAAGTTGTATCTCTTATATTTTATTTTGTCTTGAATGTTTCACGAGGATACATTGTTTGACTTATGCGATAATGGAGATTTAGGTCTATAAATAGAGACCTAACAGTGTAACCAAGACCATCAAATCAATAACCCCTCCTAATAGACAACGATGTCAAAAAATTGAGTCAACAAGAAGGATCGATAAACACGGTTTTATAACGGTTTTGAACATGAGACTTATTACCAAGACTTTTATACGCCCCCTAACGGAAGGGCCTTATTATCTTTGGTTTACCTCCATCTTTTATTGAACTTCGCCATGAAGCTTTTATTATGACTTTGGTCTTGCCTTGCCTTTTATTATCCACCTCATCGGTAGTTTTATTAGCCAAAGACGTATATCCTCACGCTAAGGCGAATTTTGGATCTTTAAAGCTTCAAAGATTAAGGCTTGATTCACTTTCAATTTCGCATAGATCTTTCGGCCTTGTGGGGCTTCAAATTGTTTGCTTGATTTAGGTGAGCACTTGAAATCTTATTATTAGGGTGAACCTTTTGATTATTCGGGTGCCAATACTTCAAAACCGTGACGCTGGCGATACCTTAATGTCTTCCCAATTTAATTACACGGAAGCTACTAGAAACGACTAGAAACCCAACAATCAAGACTAAACCGCTAAGTCAATATTTATTAAGAAAAAAATATTTACATGCGAAGGGAGAATAAGCAAACAACGAGAACACATGAGTTTTTGAAAGAATACGAGTACTCTACGTTTAGCATAGTAACTTATAATTAACCCTATCATTTCTCGTCCTCATTTAAGAGACTTAGCCTAATGTGAAGTTAAGGAATCAAAGCTAAGTGCTCAACACGCACGGTCGAGTCAAACATTACTCTTATTCTTGCCATCGGAAAATCTACACGTGTCTCAAACACTTACAAGACATGAGAAAAAATTTAAAATTTTGCCATTTTTAGCCTGATTTTGCAACAAAACGATAAACAAAAAGATAAACTTTGGAAAGCGTGAAGGTTTAGCAAGGCAAGTATCTATTCACCCCCCATACTAAAGTTAATCATTGTCCTCAATGTTTCGAGTCTAGGGGTGCAAACACCCCCATACTAGAGACGTAGTAGAATGCCTAATCTAGCATGGAAAGGGTATAACCGTTAAATTTAAAGCCGTTTATGAAGTGTGCTATAAACCTAAGGTTAGAACATCAAAGGATATATCATGGATATTGAGAAAGTCTTCAAAGCAAACGATCGAGTGCTCCCATAAAACGAACACGAGAGGCTCCAATCGTAAAGATCATGATCATCTAAAGTCCACAATTCACAAACAACCACGGAACAAAGGTTGGAAGGGCACAAATCCCCACACGTTACTACATTAGAAAGCGATAATATGTACATAGGATAAGCATGGGACTCCCCCACGAGGCACCTCGTTTTTGATTACCGAGTCATGAGCTCGACTCGATCCCCTCAATACTAATTATCATTGGGGAAGGTGACTTGGTCGAGGTAGTTCAAGGATGGAACTTCCCCACCAAAGTAGTACTTCAACCTATGTCCATTCACCTTGAAATTGGGGCCATCATTTTAAGCTAGCTCGATGGTCCCATATGGAAAAACTTGGGTCACGGTGAATAGACCGGACCAACGGGATTTCAACTTACCGGAAAATATTTTAAAATGAGAATTAAAAAGCAAAACTTGATCCCCAATGTTAAAAACCCGGTTTTTAATTTTAGAATCATGCAACTTTTTAGTTTTTTCTTTATAAATCAAAGAATTTTCATAAGCAATATCCCTTAATTCATCCAATTCATTTAATTGCATTTTCCGGTTTTCCCCACGGTCTCCATGTCATCATTACAATGCTTAAGGGCCATATAAGCCTTGTGTTCCAATTCAATAGGCAAGTGGCAATTCTTCCTATACACAAGCTTATAGAGAGTGCACCCAATGGGCGTCTTATGATCGGTCCTAAAGGCCCATAAAGCATCGTCCAACTTATCCAACCAAGATTGTCGGTTTTCCACAATGGATATCTACAAGATCCTCTTCAACGCTCGGTTTGAAACCTCGACTTGCCCACTCGTTTGTGGGTGATAAGCCGTAGAAAGCCGATGTGTAACCCCATATTTCCTTAGGACCCTTTCGAAATGGTCGTTACAAAAATGGGTTCCACGATCGCTTATGATCGCACGAGGGGTTCCAAACCGAGAAAACAATTGCTTCAAAAACTTGACTACCACACGAGCATCATTGGTGGGCAAGGCTTTAGCCTCCACCCACTTAGATAGGTAGTCAACCGCAACGAGGATGTACTTATTACCACGAGATGATGGGAACGGCCCCATAAAGTCTATACCCCAAACGTCAAAGATCTCACACACTTAGATGATATTTTTTGGAATTTCATCTTTTTGTGAGGCTTTTCCTTGTCGTTGGCATGAATCACATGACTTCACAAGATCTTGTGCATCTCGGTAAATAGTAGGCCAAAAGAAGCCGGCATCAAACACCTTCTTAGCCGTGAGATTTGCACCGTGGTGACCACCCGTGGGTCCCTCATGACAAGCTCTAAGGATATTAGAAGCTTCGGTGCCAAATACACAACATCGGATGATTTGATCCGCACAAGTTCAAAACAAGTAAGGGTCGTTCCAAAAGTAGAACTTGACGTCACGAAAGAATTTTCGTTTTTCTTGAGTCGTCATACCCTTGATGATGAAGTTACTCGCATGGTAATTTGCAAAATCCGCAAACCATGGGGTGGAAGAAGCAAGCTTAGAATTCACTACACCAAGTGTCTCGGGCGGAAATGTTTCGGTGATTTCCTTGGGCTCGTAAACACTTTGGTGAGGATCTTCCAAACGAGAAAGATGATCGGCCGCTAGATTCTTGGCTCCTTTTTTGTCAACAATTTTGTGATCAAATTCTTGAAGGAGGAGAATCCAAAGAAGTAATCTCGGCTTTGCATCTTGTTTAGCCATGAGATACTTGATAGCCGAATGATCCGTATACACTATGCATTTCATCAAGACGAGATAAGGTCGAAATTTCTCAAATGCATACACCACGGCAAGAAACTCCTTTTCCGTTGTAGTGTATTTTAGTTGAGCCTCGGTCATCGTCTTGCTAGCATAGTGAATAGGCAAGAAGTGCTTATCATGACGTTGCCCCAATACGGCCCCAATAGCGTAATCACTAGCATCACACATGAGCTCAAAGGGGAGGTTCCAACTGGGAGCAACAAGAATGGGAGCTTCAGTAAGTTTCCTCTTAAGGATTTCAAAGGCTCGTACACAATCTTCGTCAAAGACGAGACGTGCCTCTTTTTCAAGAATATGTGTAATAGGTCGAGAGATCTTTGAAAAATCCTTGATGAATCGACGATAAAAGCCCCGCGTGGCCTAGGAAACTCCTAACTCCCTTAACGGTTTTGGGATGAGGTAATTTGGCGATGACGTCTACCTTAGCTAGATCTACCTCAATCCCCGCTTTCGAGACCTTGTGCTCTAAGACGATTCCACTTTTAACCATAAAATGACATTTTTCCCAATTGAGCACAAGGTTGGTTTCCTCACATCGTTTCAACATTCTCTCTAGATTCGACAAACACGAAGTGAACGAATTACCAAACACGGAAAAGTCATCCATGAAGACTTCCATCGTCTTCTCGATCATATCATGAAAAATAGCCATCATGCACCTTTGAAAGGTTCCCGGTGCATTGCAAAGTCTGAATGGCATTCTACGATAGGCAAACGTTCCATATGGACATGTAAACGTAGTTTTTTCTTGATCACGAGGGTCGATGGGAATTTGGAAGTAACCGGAAAAACCATCTAAAAAGCAATAGAAATCGTTTCCCGCAAGACGCTCCAACATTTGTTCCATGAAAGGCAAGGGAAAATGGTCTTTTCGAGTGGCTTCATTCAACTTTCGATAGTCAATGCACACTCTCCATCCGGTCACGAGTCTAGTGGGAATTAACTCGTTGGCATCGTTTGGCACAACGGTCATTCCTCCCTTTTTAGGGACACAATGGATAGGACTCACCCAAGGGCTATCGGAAATAGGGTAAATCATTCCCGCGTCAAGGAGTTTAAGGACTTCCTTTTTGATGACGTCGTGAATTTTGGGGTTCACCCTCCTTTGACATTAGATTGCGGGCTTGTAATCCTCCTCCATTAAGATTTTGTGGGTACAATATTTAGGATCGATTCCCTTAATGTCGGATAACTTCCACGCAATTGCCCCTTTGTGATCCTTTAGAACATCAACAAGTGCGGTTTTTTCATCATCCGAAAGCTCCTTCGCAATAATAACCGGCAACTTGTCGCCCTCCTCTAAATAGACATATTCGAGATGAGGAGGTAAATCTTTCAACTCGAGGATAGGTGGTTCCTCAATTGAAGATTTGGGCTCGATACTCATAACCTCCTCGGGTGGAGGAAATGGGAAATCGTTGAGAAAATCCTTGATAATCGAGAAGTCCTCATCGTTGTCGAGGTCCTCGTTACAAGTACGTGGAACATCGAATTCTTCAAACGTAAAACCACCACCTTTAAATGGTATGAAGGTTGGTGTCGAATTATCAAGAATTAGATCTAACATAGTGGGATTGCCACTAGTTTCTTCATCACCAAAACCTAGAACTTCTTGTGAGAATTCCTCGCAAACCACGTCAATCATATCAACGAGGTTTATAGTTGCAACGTAATAAACATGAGAAATTTGAGAGTTTTAAGTTGCGTTTATAACAAGTTCCTCGTCGTTGAAACGTAAGGTGATCTTTCTAGCATGAACATCGATCAAAGCCATAGACGTATCTAAAAAAGAACGACCTAGAATGAGAGGAACTTGAGGATCCGTGGGAATATCAACAACGATAAAGTCTACGGGATAGTAGAACTTTCCCACTTTCACCACAACGTCTTCCGCCAATCCACATGCGGGAATCGTGGAATGGTCGGCCAACTCGATAGACATTAGTGAAGGAGTAAGATTAGGAAGATTGAGCGACTTGAAGATTGCAAGTGGCATCAAGTTAATTCTAGCACCAAGATCGGCCAAGGCAAAGCATTCTTCCATATCTTGGATTGCACAAGGGATCAATAATTTACCGGGATCACCGACTTTTTGAGGTATGCGATTAAGATAAACCGACGAACAACTAGACAATTGGTGCAATTTCTCCTTGTTGATCAACATACTCTTAAAGTTAGCGGCAAATCGAGGCATCATGACCAAAGCATCGGCGAAACTCACATTAAAGTGCAAATCATGAAACATTTTCATAAAAACCTCAAATTGATAATTATCGCGCTCTTGACGTTTCTCCTTTCTAAGTCTCGATGGATAGGGCAAAGGTGGTGTGGGTTGAGGCATAGGCATAGCCTTTGGAATCTCGGGTTCCAATGTTGGTAAAGGGTCAACCGTAGGTGTGGCATGAGCGGTACTTCGTGGGATTGGGACATGCTCCTTTTCGACCACCACCTCGGCTTCTTCCTCAATTGCTTCCTCCGTAGGAGCAATTGGTTGAGGAGCCGGTTCCTTAAGTGTCTTACCACTACGTGTGGTAATCACTTTCATCTCACCCTTAGGGTTGGATACGGTGTTGCTAGGAAGACTACTCGAAGACGGTTTACACATTATTGCCTCAAACATAGATGAGATTTTATCTTCAAACTTGGATTGCCTCTTCTCGGCTTTAACCATTTCTTGTTTTATCTCATGTTGCCCTTGTTCCATTTTTTGTTGGTTTTGTTGTAACCTAGTTACGGTTCCTTCCATCTTGTTGGTATGGATTTTAAGTTCATTAGCTAACTCATTTTTCAACTCTTTCTTCAAGTCGGTCTTAAACTCGGATCTTAGGCTAATGATTTCTCTTTGAATATTGTCAAACCTAGCATCATTCCCATTAGCGTATTCAACAAATTCATTTGGAGGATCTTTCAGTGTTTGCAAACCTTTGTTGTTGTTTTGAAAATCATTTTGATTTTTGTTTGAAACTTGATTATTAGCACCTTGATTCCTATAGTTTCCCTTGTTGTAATTATTTTTGAAACCAACTTGATTGTTGCGATAGTTGTTGTTAGCATTTTGATTTGAACCAAAACCCGGTGGAGTCAATTGATTAGAGCGGGTAACTTGACCGTTTTGGTTGTAAGTTCCCGTGGCCGCGTAGGCACTCGAAGTGTTACCACCGTTGGTAATGCACTCGGAGAAATCATGACCTCTACCACAATACATGCATGAAACCTCAACCGCTTTAGCCGTAGTGGGAGCACTTGGTTCACCAACTTTAAACTCGATCAAAAGTCCTTTTAGCTTATCAAAAATCTTGTTTTCCAAGTTCGCCTCAATTTGGCAAGCATCGATGGTAGTAGACAAAGAAGGTGAAGCCGAAGACGAAGCCTTACGAACACTAGACGTGCTACGAGGACTATACACCTTAGATCTATTTTCAATTATCACCAAAGCTTCCTCAGTCGTTTTACACAAAACATTACCACCCGCGGCGGCATTTAAATAATCCCTTTCATGATCATTAAGTCCATTGTAAAACGTGTCAATTTGATGCAAGTCGGAAAAACCGTGATGAGGACATTCATGTAACATTTCCTTAAACCTATTTCAAGCCGTTGAAAAATTTTCATTAAACTCTTGTGAAAATTTTGAAATCTCGTTTTTCAAACGCGTAGTCTTAGAGGGCGGAAAAAATTGGTTCACAAACTTAGATACGAGATCCTTCCACGTAAATATAGAATTGGGTGGCTCTTTCTCTAACCAAATTTTAGCGGGCCCCGCTAAGGAATACGGAAAAAGCATCATCTTAATCGAGTCATTCGAGACATCCTTAAACTTGCAAGTGGCGGTAAGACGATTGAATTGGCGGATATGGTTGTGTGGATTGTCCTTCTCATCACCACGGAATTTTTTGTTTTGGATCATCGACAACAAACCCGTTTTCACCTCAAAATTCTCCGCAAGGATAGCGGGAATCACAATAGCCTCTCCATAACCCTCGGTGGGTGCTTGAAGTAACTCCATCATAGTTCGATTCGCCATGGTTGGTGCTTCTCTTACAATGGGTTCGTCAATAGGAGACTCCTCACTAGAAAGATTAGGAGTGGGAGTTTTGTTCTTTCGTTTACGTGCACGTCTTGCTTGATTACGGGTTAGCATAAACGTCACGTAGAACGAGGGGACGAGCAAAGAAGATTCTTTTTGGTGTTTTGTATTTTTCAATTTTTTTTGTGGTTTTTGATTGTATTAACCTTTTTGGATTTTGGTGAATGTATTAAGTAGACAAAACTCTACAAATCTCCTCCTTAATCAAATATCTTGATTAAAGAAGCCTCAAGGAATGAAAACGATCACGTGAAATGAACGGCTTCGATGACTTTAGAACGTTGGTGGAACACCAAAATGTTCAAGACGGTTTAATCAATGAAACCAAGAAAATATATATGATACTTAGTAATACTTTGGGCGGCAAAACCCTTGATTAGCTCTCAAAATCAAATACTCACAAGCAAGCGGGGAAACGATGCGGCGCGAAGCACTTAAGAGCCTTTTTCCTTAGGATATATTTTATAATATCCGCCTTATACCCACCTTATAGTTTGTATTTTTCAAAATTGAGCTTCACGAAAGTATTTATCTATTTTTGCCTTTTTCTTTGGTTTGAGATTCGAATACAATGATTGGGTAATGACCTCCCAAGTCAAGGTTGTGATTTCTCACGTATTTGGAGTACTTGTGAATTTATTGTTCTACGTATACAATATAGTAATAGTATTCACACAAAAAACGAAAACCGATAATACGTATTAGTAGAGTGCTACTAATACAAATACTATTTTTGTTAGTATATAAAAACAACAATTCCAAATCAAAACACAACACACCTCCCCGGCAGCGGCGCCAAAATAATGGTTGAGTTTTTACGTCTTTTAGGAAAAAGAGCGTAATTAGGGCAAGTGTTAACAAGTAGTTTAGGAAAACCACAAGTTATGACCCTAAAATGAGTTCGTTCTCAAGGAGGCTTGGTGTGTGTGTAATGAATTGATTATCTTTGTGATTATATTTGTGAGAAATAAAAATAGAAATGGGATAAGAAGAGAATGATGGTTACGATGTCGAATTAAACTAAAACGAAAAAGGTGTACACGTAAAACCGTAAAAAAGCACCAAAATTAAAATTTTACTCTAAAAATTACCAAAAATCACTAAAAATCCACAAAAATATTCTAAGAGTTTACAAAAAATCCAAACTTGCCAAAACCTTTTAATTAATTAAATAATGACTTTTTAATTCTAATTAAAGCCCTAAAAATCAAAATTAACTAATAAAAAGTCCCAATCAAGATCTTCAAGTTTGTAAACCTTTAAAATAACCTAATTAAGCTAAAAAAGTATTTTTCAAAAATTCAAAACCAATAAAAACTATTTTTTAAACAATTAAAAACTATTAAAAGCTAATAAAACTTAAATTAATTCTAGAAAATAATTAAAAGACTCTAAAAATATTTAGAAAGTTGAAAAATTCCTAATTAAGTGTCTACAATCTAGGAAAAATATAAAAACTTAGAAAATCAGACTTTTAATTTTTAATAATAAAATAATATTAAAATATTAATAAAAATCCAAAAATCCTAAAAAATTCTAAAAAGTTGCAAACTAGCTTAATTTAACCTAAATAATACATAAATGAACTTGAAATTACCTAAATACCCTTATTGGGCCTAGAAAATGGGCTAAACCCAAAACAGATCCTTAATGGGCCAAATTCAAGTCCAAAATGAAAAAGTGGCCCAAATAAGCCCAAAAAGCACTACTTGACTCAAAATTTGATTTTAAACAACTTTTTCCAAAGGCCCAAAAGCTGAAAATGTGAAATAAGCAAGCTTATACCAAACAGCTTATTCTTAATGGGCTTTTTGGCCCATTAAGCTATAAGCTAATGCCATAAGCTCAAATTAGACACACAAGCTTCTTTTGTACTAAATAAGACTTCTGTAAAAAGAAATTTGAAATAAGCCCAAGGAATAAGCCTGAAAATGCAATAAGCAATCTACAGAAAACGTCAAAATAGTCGTTTTTGAGTTCTAGGCCACCCCAAGAGCTGATTTAAGTTTCTAAAGTTTTTAAAAGACTTAATTAAGCTATTTCAAAAAACATTTTTCAATTAAGCTGATTCAATAAGCTGGAAAAAGCAAATAAGCACTTATGAAAAAGTCAAATAAGTTGGTTTTCTAGCAAAAAGTCAAAGTCAAAGTCAAATAAGCTCCAGTCTACTCAAATGGGTCAAATAATGAAGATCTATCACAAAAATAAGTTGTTGCAGGTCTGGATAAGCTAAAATAGCTTATTGATAAGCTGAGTACAAATTAACACTAGCAGGGGCTAGTTTTGGGTGTTGAGCAGTGGGAACTTTTCCCACTGCTTGACTTGTAGACTTTTTTGTCTTTAGTGAACTTTTTGGAGATTCAGATTTCACAAAGGCACCCAAATGATCTTTGGATCATAAGGAGTCAATAACAATCAATAAAGCACAAATACAATCACCCAATTGATACAGTTAATTCAATTAAGCACCAGATATGATACAGACATGAACAAGTAAGCAGATTAGGTTCAATAAACACTTTTAGCACAATTCAACAAGCCAAACTCAACCAAATGCATACACAAGCTATATTAAACTTAAATAAGCAAGTCTAAACAGGTTTCATGCAATGATACAAAGTTTTAAGCAAGATTCAAGCTGATGAATGTTACTGATGGACACTAACACATGCAGTTTTATACTTTGTTGATGTATTTGACCAACAAGCCAGATTCAAACACTCAAATCTCTAAGATATGTTATGATAACAATGATTTAATAGCTTATATCCCTAAACATGCATAAACTCTAGGTTTTCCCAAAATTTTAGGTCAAAAACAGTCAAACTCAATAAGTTATAGCACAATCTTTGATTTTAAGGTTTAAGTCCAATAACTTGCAGCAAAACACTCTCAAAACATGTATGACAGATACACAAACAACACCTTCTAACAACACAATAACCAATTATGATTCCAAACAGGTAATCCCAAAAACTCCTTTAACTTTTCAATCCAAAAATTAAACAAGTATAAGTGTGATTCAGTTTACCAAATGATTAAACCAGCATACTAACAACATTATCATGCAAGTTTAAGCAGATTTAAGCCAAGAAATCAACAAGAACACAAGTAGAGCACCAATGCACCAAAAATACAAAAAATTTCAGATTTTTAAGGTTTTAAGACAAACCTCATGGATGTACATCCACACCCACGAATTTATGAGCTTATGTGCTAGCAAGAACAAGCACAAGCTTCCACAAACAACCCTGCTAAGATTCAACAAGGTTAGAGGCACAATATCAAAATCAGAAAAGTAAAAAGCCTTGATTGATGCAACCTTGTTACCCCACACTTGATTATCCCCAAGTTATAAGCCTCACCACACCTTGATAACATAATATCAGGATGCTATGATCAGCCCTATAGCCCAAGAATTCCAAGGTTTGAACAAGAACTTAGCAAAATATCAAGCTTGAAGGAAAAATGCAAACTTTTGCACTCTCCTTAAAAACAGGTTTTGAGATTCAGAAATATCAAACTAAGAACAATAATAAGCAGATTATAACAATGGCACTTGATCTTTCTTCAACATTTCAAACACATTTCATTAAGATTGAAAAGGATTTACAGAAAAGTGAACAACTGAAAATTCAAGAGAAAGTGTAAATGAAAGACCTAATACCCTTTATATAGAGGGTGTACAATGATCCTAGAATGCATAAAAACGTAAACCCTAGTTGGGAGAATCCCTGAAATGCCCTTGTGAACTTTTTGCAAAGCTTGGAGTCTTGTGACTGATCTTGTATTGTAGCATGAGTTGGCAGTGTGAATTTTGATCTGAGGGCTTATACAAAGCTTAGAAACAAAGCTGGATTGTGGGGCATTGGATGAGGGCCTACTGTTTTGGCATCTTCTCCAAAGTGAAAAGCAGGGTAAACATGTGACTTGGGTGATGATGTGGCAGGCTATTTGAAAGTTGGGATGTGATTAGGGTCACCTTAATCATTGATCTGCATAATTTTGGGGTTTAATTTTTGCTAAAACAAAAATCCCCAATTATGTTCTTGAGCTGATGAACATAGGTTTTGATCTGTTTAAGGGGTGATTAACATTTAAATAAATGTTAAGGCGCCAAGGTTGGTTTGAGTGGAAATGTGAGGTGGAGGGAAGGAGAGTGGTGATTGGTTGTTTAGGGTGAGTGGGGCACGTGTCACCCCTTGGTTGGTCTAGGTAAGTATCTTGTCTGGCCAGTTTTAACCCTCTTTCTTCCCTTTTCTTGTCATTTGAGTTTAAAACCTGTCAACGCCCATTTCCTTCTTTAACAACTTTTCATTTTTTACACTTTTGCCCCAAAACATTTTGCAAAGTGAATTCAGAGGTAATTCTTGCCAATTTTGGATTCTTGAAGGTCTGATTTGGTAATTTATTCAATGGTAATGGTCTTGACTTGTATATTTGATATTTTGGAGGACTGAAATTGCCAAGTCATAATAATTGAGGGACCATTTTTGCCAAATCTTCAAAGTTAAGGGTCCTTTTTGTAATTTTGGTATTTTCAAAGGACCAAACTTGTAATTTCTTGTACTTTGAAGGACTTCATGATATATTTGACTTTGTGGAGGGTATTGGTTGACAATTTAGCTTTGTTGAGGGGCTAAACTTGTCAATCTTCAAAGTGGAGGGACCTTTTTGTAATATTGACAAACTTTAGGGACCAAACTTATAATTATGAAGATACAAGGGTATAAAGTGTCAATTATTACATATTGGAGGACCCTTATTCATAATTCTTCAAGTCTTCAAGGGTTTTCTTTGGAATATTCTTCATTAGGGCTTGGTTCATTGTGCGGCTTCGTTTCCCGTGTTCGTTTTTGTATGATTCTTGTGATCTTTTGTCATTTTCTCAATATCCGTACCTAAAATACACAAGCAACAAACACAAGCATATATATGGGTATTTTGATGATATTTAATGCATTTTAAGCCCTTTTTGGACGATGAGACTATGTATAAAGCAGTCTCATCATGGCTGCTCAAGGCATATGACTGGCACCAAAACTTATCTGTACAAGTATAAGGAGGAACAAGGTCGTAAAGTTGTTTTTGGTGATAACTCATCAGCTACTACTAAAGGATTTGGTTCAGTAAAATGCAATGGTATAGTTTTCTCAAAGGTAGCATATGTAAATGGATTGAAGCACAACCTCATCAGCATAAGTCAAATTTGTGATGCAAAGTATCTTGTGTTGTTTGATGACAAAAAGGTACAATCTTCAACTCCAATCATGAAATTGTGATGATTGCTCCCAGAGTCAAAGATGTTTATGTCATGAACATGAACTCTACTCAGGAAACGTGCTTCTTTGCTAAAGCTTCCAATATTACTAATTGGCTTTGGCATAAGAGGCTCTCACATCTCAATTTCAAAGCAATAACTCTGCTGGCAAAACAAAATCTTGTTATTGGTCTTCCTTCACTTGTCTACTCCAAGGACAAACCATGCTCAGCATGTGAAAGGGAAGCACCATAGGGCCAGGTTCAAAACAAAGCAAACTTTCTCAATAAAAGAAAGTCTTCATTTGCTTCACATGGACTTATTTGGCCCAGTATCACCTAGGGCCATTTTTTCATGAAAAATATACACTTATCATTGTTGATGAGTACTCTAGGTACACCAGGGTATATTTTCTGACAAAGAAAAGCCATGCACTAGATGCCATCACGTCATTCATCAAAAAAGTTGAAAATCAAAATGACACTCATGTCAAACAACTCAGAACTGACAATGGCACTGAATTCAGAAATCACACACTGATCAAATTCTGTGATGACAAAGGAATTTCTCAAAATTTCTCATCTCCTTACACGCCTGAACAAAATGGCGTGGCTGAAAGAAGGAACAGAACTTTGATTGAAGCAGCAAGGAAAATGCTTGCTGGATCTGCTCTCTCTAAGAATTTTTGGACTGATGCTGTAGCCACTGCTTGCTACACTCAAAATAGATCCATCATTGTGAAGAGACACATGAAGACTCTCTATGAAGTATTCAGGGGGAGAATTCCAAACATTTCATTCTTACATGTGTTTGGGTGTCTAGTATTCATTCACAATCACAAGGATCACCTTGGAAAATTTGATGAAAAATCTGATGATGGTTACTTTCTTGGATACTCCCTAGTATCTAAATCATGTAGAGTCTTCAACTCTAGAAGACAATGTATTGAAGAAACCTATCACATCACATTTAATGAAAGTTCTGAAGCTCTCACTTTTACAAATCCATCAGATGATGAACTTCATATACATGAATCTCACAATTATCCATCTGATGAGTTTCATCACTATGAGCCTTCTCAAAAATATCAAACAAGAAACTCAGTCCCTCATATTGATCCATTTGAAGATATGAAAAGTCATACAAAAGAAAATCCTTTAGTATCACATACTGATGGCTGTCAATCAAATAATGATCATTCTCAAAATGATCAAAATGATCAGCAAGGAAACACAAATGACCATAATGGTCAGTCTCAAAACAATCGACATGCTGACACACATGATCAAAATGATGAATCATATGCAGCTGTTGAGGAACAATCTGAGCCCCTTGCTCAAAGCTCTCCTATCATCTCTTGGGAATTAGGTCTTGGATATGTTGCTTCTGACCAAGAAGGAAGTCCTCCAATGATTGAACCTTTGTCCACTGAATATCCTTCAGTAGACACTAGAGACATTCCAAGTCCAAGTCCATGTCATGGACTTCCAAGCTCTAGCTCTAATCATGATACCAATACCAATTCTTCAGCTCCACAAAAATCTTGTACTCAAAATAGTCACATACAGCTGGTGAACATAATAGGTAATCCTGGTGAAGGTAGAGTCAGTAGATCTATGGTAAATAAACTGAGTGCTGCTTCATCTGGATAATGTCTCTATGTAAATTTTCTCTCAGAAATTGAACCTACAAAGGTTTCTAAAGCACTCACACATCCTGGATGGGTGGATGCCATGCAAGAGGAACTCGATCAATTTGAAAGAAACAAAGTCTGGAAATTGGTTCCTCTTCCATATGGTAAATCAACCACTAGCGCCAAATGGGTTTATGTCACACCCCACCAAGGCGGAATATGGGGCGCGACGTATGGATATCATCACAACATGGCGTGTCTATAGAGATAACTATATGAAATAAGAAATGTCATAAAATGGTGACACAAAAGTCATGACAATATCTCATCAAATGCGGGAGTCTAGGTAAGTAGGTAACAGTCCTACCTCTTACCCAAGACAAACAAGTAACATAACCAAAACAAACATATGTGTGCCACAGTATCACTTATTAAATGAACAAATAAAAACTAAGAAGGAAACGGGGATATCCTTCTATATGCATTCCTACGCTCTCCAAATCCTAGCCACTTAAGTTCTCATGCCTACCCATAGCATCACCTGAAAATGACACTAAAATCTGTCAACATAAAGTTGGTGAGAACATAGGTTTAAGTTACCGAAAACATCTTAAGAACCCTTAACAACCGCTGTAAATAGTTGAAGAAAAACAATTTATAGTAATGGACCATAATGTGATAATCATGCTCGTGCATCCACAACAAGACTCAAGCCAAGTACCAATCACATCTACAATTCACAAAGCACACTATAATAGTCAAGAAGTATCCCGTCACACACACAAGAGCACACACCACACTATCCGGATCTTTCCCACACCACCTGTGGAAGATGAACAATATCCCCGTCGAGATATCTTGCCTCCGAAGAGACGATGCACAAGTACTCAGGACGGATCGTGCCCCACGAACCAAGAACTCAGAACCAAGAACTCAGGACGGATCGTGCCCCACGCTCCACACACATCACAACTGGTCCCATAGACGCCCATACATCTATGTATCAATCCCAATCATAACACAATCAAGATTCACATATCAAAACACACTTCAGAACACATATGAGAACACATAAGCACACAAATCACACAATAGCACATTTATGTCCACACATTTTAAAACATAGTACTAAATCATTTTAAGAACATTAGAAGTGTCATCTCCATCCCATACTGGAAAAACATTTAAAAACGTAGCAAAAATGGAACTATGAACTCACCTGAATGCTTCTTCACAAGTCCTCGCACTAGCAACAAGCTAACAAACCAAAAACACGGAATCAATACATGAACTAATCACTAAGATGGCTCATCAACCTATGATGGACATCTAGCCTATTCCCATATAAATACCTCATTGATAAGCTCTAATCACCCCATTAACCTTCCTTAACAAGTCCTTAACTTGGTTAGGTTTAATAACTATCCCGTTCATATTTTACACAAAACAGTCCCAGTTTTTAGGTCTCAAAACTTTAAGTCAAACGTCCACTTAAACATACACATGGTTTCTGTAAAAGGAATATTCATACCCTCACATATGTTAGCTAACACCTACCACTTGCCCTAACCTTAAAGCTACTGTTAAGACACCAATATATATATATATATATATATATATATATATATATATATATATATATATATATATATATATATATATATATATATATATATATATATATATATATATATATATATATATATATATATATATATATATATATATATATATATATATATATATATATATATATATATATATATATATATATATATATATATATATATATATATATATATATATATATATATATATATATATATATATATATATATATATATATATATATATATACTTTTGTCATTCCAGATTTCCTGATTTTAAACATACTAAAAGTGTGTTACAATTAAGGGGTCTTACCCTAAACCACAACCTTAGCCCAAGTGAAGATACTTACTACAATATATAAACCATCTCTCATGTTCGTGAGAAGATCCCAATGCAACCCTAAGTACCCCAAACAACCCAAAACTTAAAAAGAAAACAGGCTGACTTCAAAACTGTTTTGACCTTCGACTGTTGTAACCTGTTTTTGACCCACTTCCCCACCTCCAATTTAGTTCTGGTTTCTTGCATTGGAAAGCCACTTTAAATAGCTTTCCAGGGATATGTGGATCGTAAAATAAGAGTTTGTAGAACTCCCAATATGACCACAACAATTGACTCAAAATTCTGCCCAGTTTTTAAAAACGGGTTTAACAAAATCAACCACATTAATTAACCCTAATTCCTCTAATTACAAGCCCTAATTCATGTAATCATCCTAATATGATTATTACAACATTAATTCACTGTTTCTAAAATTAAACCTAACCTAAATCCATCATAAGATGATCAATTAAACATAAAAACAATGTAATTAAAAAGGTTTAAGAAGGTTTTACCTTTAATCCAATGGAAGATGAAAAAAATACTGAAAACCCTAAAAATTTCTTGCTTCTGTCGACTAAAAGGTTCCAGGAAGAAAAAAATATGATTTTATTTTTTAGTTATAGCTTTATATAGGGTATGGGTGAACCCAAGTCCAACCCATAGCCCAAAACACTTTCCTTTTCTTATTTTTTTTACCAATCGGCTCTAGCCGACTTTTATAAGCATTTTTTTTTATTTTTTTTTCTTTTTATTGTTTAATAATATATTACTAATATTACCTTAATTTGTCTTAATTTATTTCAGCTCCTAAAGCTTCCAAAACCTCAAAACCGTAAAACTAGTCAAATTTACGCGTTTTACCGTAAAAGACGTAAAATATACACTTTTAAAAAAATCTCAAATTTTTAAATAAACTTTATAACTAAGTCCTAAATGACTTAAAACCATCCCGTAAAATATTCCCGTGACTAAATACCTCATCCGAGACCTCTAAACGCTAAACCCTAAATCGTAAAAAAATACGATTTACAATAATACTTATACATACACATAAAATCCTAAAATAGCACTGCATTCTATCATAGTCACATCCATGTGAACTAATGAGCACGAACTATCCCATTCGTAACATTATATAATGCACCACGCAATACACGAACGATGACTAACATCCAATCCAAGGCTCAAATATAAACAGAATGCTCGTAAACGCACACTAAGCACATAATCAAAGTCAAACAGTCAAAAGGGAGAAATCCAAAATCTAGGGTTGTCACATCACTCCCTCGTAATAGAAATCTCGTCCCGAGATTTACTCCTAAACTCAAACTTATTCTCAGCAATCAAACGAGGATACATATCCCTGATAAAACCTTCACGTTCAAGCGTAAACTTAATTTATAATAAATAAACTCAACCAACAACACATGAGCCTTAACCGTCTACGAGGAAACTTATTAAAACCATAAAGTTATGTAATCAACCTAACTAAATCTCGCAACTCATCAAACAAGAACTGTCTTGAAACCAAGTTAGGAGCCATCACATAACTCGACGGGTTTAAAACTGTCACCCCGATTTCAGTCTTACTCATAAATACCATAAATCAAAACTCATCAAATATAACCACGTATTCTAAAGTCTAAAGAACTCTCAAATTCCATACCAACTCATCTCTGTGTTAACCCTCCAAGTGTTTATTACTCCAAAATACTCAAAACACGAGTTTAAACCATGTTGTCCGAAAATTAACCTTGAACTCGACACTTGTACAATTAATTAGACTTAGCTACTGACCTTCAGTTGCTAAACATTCTGAATATTTGAAAAGTACGTTCTGAGTACATAATTTTAGGCTTTTGAATCACCCAAAAAAAAACTTTAAAAACGAATAAGTTATGACCAAAACGATTTTTACCTAAAACCTCTTATTAATTACCAAATTCAAGCCCTAATTTATATTAACTCCAGAGAATTAAAACTCTCACCCATCATATGATTAAATACATGATTTTAACATATTTAATTTAATAAAAAAAATTAACTGAAGAACAATAACTTTAGGTGATCAAAACCAAAATATTTTAAAATAAACAAGCCATGCTTAAATGTAAAAAAAATTATATTCCACCTTATTTCAAACACGTTTTCGACACTTTACCCTCATTTTATCGACTACCAACAACTATCTTTTTACTATTTGCAAGTTCCATTTTTTACCATGTAAGACTCAAAACAAAAGATATCGTTATTCCAAAATAAATCTCCACCCTCTCAATAGATTCTACACCAAAAGTACCGTACAAACAAACACGTGAAATGAGGACTAGATAAATGCGCTACTACAGAAGTTGATCATCCCAAAGAGAAAAGATCTAGCAAACCATCATAAGAATACAACCGATAAGTAGAAGGGATATATACATTATAGGCATAGGCATACATACACTCAAATCCATCCAACATATACTATACAAGCATGTATTAACCCTCTTTCATGCAACCATACTTAGGAATCCATTGATGTTGTGGTACTTGTATAACTATGTTGGCCACCATACTTATACCAGTCCCTTTTTACTAATGTACTCCCTCCTATGATGACACTTATAAGAATTAATACTACACATAACACATCAGTCTACCAACTCAAATAAGCACATAGATCCCACAACTCATATAAGCACATAACCACAACATAAAATAAGATCCAAAATCCATGTAATAAAATAACGTAGCCAATGCATGAAACATATAAACTCGTAGTCCAACTGAACCAGCATAGACAAAATTCAAAATGTATAAAGAACATGAAAGCATAATTAAATGAAATCCAACAATGACTAGCGTATACGACTATAGTTCAACCCGCACTATTCAAAACTCGAAAAGAAAATAACATGAGCTAAGTATGAACTTACTATGGTTCAATTCATACTAGTCAAAACATCGCAGTAAATAAGATCCAAATACATCAATTAATATAAAATGCACACATACTCCAATGACGCCTATATGCAGGGACCCTTAAGCTATAGACTAGGCTACGCGACTAGGCAACCTAATTCTCTATAACCATTGTCTCTGATACCATTCTGCCACACCCCACCAAGGCGGAATATGGGGCGCGACGTATGGATATCATCACAACATGGCGTGTCTATAAAGATAACTATATGAAATAAGAAATATCATAAAATGGTGACACAAAAGTCATGACAATATCTCATCAAATGCATGAGTCTAGGTAAGTAGGTAACAGTCCTACCTCTTACCCAAGACAAACAAGTAACATAACCAAAACAAACATATGTGTGCCACATTATCACTTATTAAATGAACAAATAAAAACTAAGAAGGAAACGGGGATATCCTTTTATATGCATTCCTACGCTCTCCAAATCCTAGCCATTTAAGTTCTCATGCCTACCCATAGCATCACCTGAAAATGACACTAAAATCTGTCAACATAAAGTTGGTGAGAACATAGGTTTAAGTTACCGAAAATATCTTAAGAACCCTTAACAACCGCTGTAAATAGTTGAAGAAAAACAATTTATAGTAATGGACCATAATGTGATAATCATGCTACATGCATCCACAAAAAGACTCAAGCCAAGTACCAATCACATCTACAATTCACAAAGCACACTATAATAGTCAAGAAGTATCCCGTCACACACACAAGAACACACACCAAACTATCTGGATCTTTCCCACACCACCTGTGGAAGATGAACAATATCCCCGTCGAGATATCTTGCCTCCGAAGAGACGATGCACAAGTACTCAGGACGGATCGTCCCCACGAACCAAGAACTCAGAACCAAGAACTCAGGACGGATCGTGCCCCACGCTCCACACACATCACAATGGTCCCATAGACGCCCATACATCTATGTACCAATCCCATTCATAACACAATCAAGATTCACATATCAGAACACACTTCAGAACACATATGAGAACACATAAGCACACAAATCACACAATAGCACATTTATGTCCACACATTTTAAAACATAGTACTAAATCATTTTAAGAACATTAGAAGTGTCATCTCCATCCCATACTGGAAAAACCTTTAAAAACGTAGCAAAAATGGGACTATGAACTCACCTGAATGCTTCTTCACAAGTCCTCGCACTAGCAACAAGCTAACAAACCAAAAACACGCAATCAATACATGAACCAATCACTAAGATGGCTCATCAACCTATGATGGACATCTAGCCTATTCCCATATAAATACCTCATTGATAAGCTCTAATCACCCCATTACCCTTCCTTAACAAGTCCTTAACTTGGTTAAGTTTAATAACTATCCTGTTCATATTTTACACAAAACAGTCCCAGTTTTTAGGTCTCAAAACTTTAAGTCAAACGTTCACTTAAACATACCCATGGTTTCTGTAAAATGAATATTCATACCCTTACATATATTTTCTAAAACCTCCCACTTTCCCTAACCTTAAAGCTACTGCTAAGGCCCCGATATATATATATATATATACTTTTGTCATTCTAGATTTCCTGATTTTAAACATACTAAAAGTGTGTTACAATTAAGGGGTCTTACCCTAAACCACAACCTTAGCCCAAGTGCAGATACTTACTACAATATATAAAACATCTATCATGTTCGTGAGAAGATCCCAATACAACCCTAAGTACCCCAAACAACCCAAAACTTAAAAAGTAAACAGAATGACTTTAAAACTGTTTTGACCTCCGACTGTTGTAACCTGTTTTTGACCCACTTACCGACCTCCAATTTCGTTCTAGTTTCTTGCATTGGAAAGCCACTTCAAATAGCTTTCCAGGGATATGTGGATCGTAAAATAAGAGTTTGTAGAACTCCCAATATGACCAAAACAATTGACTCAAAATTCTGCCCAGTTTTTAAAAACGGGTTTAACAAAATCAACCACATTAATTAACCATAATTCCTCTAATTACAAGCCCTAATTCATGTAATCATCCTAATATGATTATTACAACATTAATTCACTCTTTTTAAAATTAAATCTAACCTAAATCCATCATAAGATGATCAATTAGACATAAAAACAATTTAATTAAAAAGGTTTAAGAAGGCTTTACCTTTAATCCAATGGAAGATGAAAAAAATACAGAAAACCCTAAAAACTTCTTGCTGCCGTCGACTAAAAGGTTCCAGGAAGAAAAAATATGATTTTATTTTTTAGTTATAACTTTATATAGGGTATGGGTGAACCCAAGTCCAACCCATAGCCCAAAACACTTTCCTTTTCTTATTTTTTTACCAATCGGCTCTAGCCGACTTTTATAAGCATTTTTTTATTTTTTTTTTCTTCTTTTTATTGTTTAATAATATATTACTAATATTACCTTAATTTGTCTTAATTTATTTCAGCTCCTAAAGCTTCAAATCCTCAAAACCGTAAAACTAGCCAAATTTACGCTTTTTACCGTAAAAGACGTAAAATATACACTTTTATAAAAAATCTCAAATTTTTAAATAAACTTTATAACTAAGTCCTAAATGACTTAAAACCATCCCGTAAATTATTCCCGTGACTAAATACCTCATCTGAGACCTCTAAACGCTAAACCATAAAGTGTTAAAAAATACGATTTACAATAATACTTATACATACACATAAAATCCTAAAATAGCACCGCATTCTATCATAGTCACATCCATGTGAACTAATGAGCACGAACTATCCCATTCGTAACATTATAAAATGCACCACGCAATACACGAACGATGACTAACATCCAATCCAAGGCTCAAATATAAACAGAATGCTCGTAAACGTACACTAAGCACATAATCAAAGTCAAACAGTCAAAAGTGACAAATCCAAAATCTAGGGTTGTCACAGTTTACAAGCTCAAAAGAGATGAAACCAATGTAGTGACCAAAAATAAAGCTAGGTTGGTGGCCCAAGGATTCAATCAAGATCCTGGTGTTGATTTTGATCAAACCTTTGCTCCAGTTGCACGTATAGAAGACATGTGAATCATTCTTGCATATGCCACTTACATGAAATTCACCATCTACCAAATGGATGTCAAAAGTGCATTCCTAAATGGTGACTTAAAAGAAGAAGTTTATGTTACTCAGCCTCCTGGCTTTGAGAGTAGCAAATACCCAAATCATGTCTACAAGCTTTACAAAGCATTGTATGGGCTGAAGCATGCTCCAAGAGCATGGTATGAAACTCTCTCAACATTTCTCATTGAACATAAATTTGTCAGAGGAAAAATAGATAGCACCTTGTTTATCTATAAATCTAAAACTGACACCATTCTGGTACAAATTTATGTGGATGATATAATATTTGGTTCTACAAGCTTGAAACTTTGCAAACAATTTGCCAAGCTTATGACCAGCAAGTTTGAGATGAGTATGATGGGAGAACTCACATACTTCCTTGGTCTTCAGATTAAACAATCTGACCAAGGCATCTCCATCAATCAAGAAAAATATGTCAAGGATCTGCTGAAGAAGTATGATATCAATTGTGCTTCAGTGAAGACTCCAATGGTACCCCCTAACAACTTAGAACCTGATCTCAATAGACAATCAGTCAATGAGACTCAGTATAGAGGTATGATTGGGTCACTCATGTACTTAACTACAAGCAGGCCTGACATTCAATTCTCTACATGCCTTTGTGCAAGATACCAAGCAGATCCAAAGGAATCACACCTTACTGCTGTAAAGAGAATCTTCAGATACCTAAAAGGTACACCAAGTCTAGGTCTTTGGTACCCCAAATCCTATGGTTTTCATCTAAAGGGGTATTCAGATTCTGACTATACTGGATGCAATTTGGACAGAAAAAGCACTTCTGGTGCCTGCCAATTTCTAGGTGGTAAACTTGTGTGTTGGAGTGCTAAAAAGCAACAAACAGTTGCCATGTCTTCAGCAGAAGCTGAATATGTGGCAGTTTCTGGATGTTGTGCCAATGTTCTTTGGATGAAAAGCCAACTGGCTGATTATGACATAGAATATGAAAAGGTACCAATCTTCTGTGATAACACTAGTGCCATTGCAATATCTAACAATCCAGTCCTCCACTCAAGAACAAAACACATTGATATAAGATACCACTTTATCAGAGATCACATTGTGAAAGGGGACATTGAATTACATATCATCCCCACTCAATACCAATTGGCTGATATCTTCACCAAACCACTGGCTAAACCAACTTTCAAAAGATTGATAATGGAGCTTGGTATGCTGAACATTGACGATACAAAACCTGAACCTTCAGAAATTACTGAAGAAGCTTGAAGGTTCAGCATTTTATAAAAAATTTTGATTAATGTTAAGTAGCATTGTCTGAGTAAAGGAGTGTGCAATGTCATGTGTCTATTTCACTTTATGTGATTATGTATATGATGTTTTGTCACCTTATCTGATTCACTGAAGCTGAACAAATAATCACCAGTCATTAAAAGGTTCCTTCAGCAATGCTGAACAAATTTTTAATACATCTGAGTAGCTAGGCCTGAGTAGAGGAGCGTGCAATGTCATATGTCTTGTTCACTTATGTGAACATGTATATGGGGTTTTGTCGCCTCATCTGACGCACTGAAGCTCACAAGTATTGCCATCAGCTTCAGCATATCTAAGCAACAGCATTTAAAACCTATCAATCATGTGATTCAAAAAGAGTTAATGGCATTAAATTTCTTGTGAATAAAACAAACATTCTTTCAAAAAGGTGTCATTTGTTAATTAAGGAAATTTCAAACGTCTCCATCCATAGTCAACAACTCCCTGACACATGGGGCGTTTCACTGTTCAAAGCAACAGAAAACCATACCTTTTTGCAGAACACTAATGAGAAATTTGTACCAAATGTTCAAAAGAAACCCTAAAAGATTTATATTTTTTTCAAATGGTTTTAAAAACTTTTTGCAAATCAGTTAAAGTTTTTATATAATCCCTAACAATTGGATTTCATTCCACGCTTACAAATCTTTTCATCCAAAAACACACACAACCTCTCTCTCTCTTTCAAAACACACACAGAAACATCAATGGCTGAATCATCTTCCACCCCCAAGATTGCCAAAATCACCCTTAAACCATCCACTCATGTTAACTATCCCATTGATGATATCATCTTCAAACCCAACAACATCACCTTGCTCAAACCCAAATCCATTAAGTCTGTACCTGGGGAACAAGTTTTGACTTATTAATCCAAAAGTGTTTTAAGGTATGCTTTATTTGAGGATCCTGGTATGATGTTTCAGAATGTGCTAAAAGAATTTTGGTTTTTGGTAGAGACTTCTAACAACAAGAAGTCAATTGAGTTTGATTCTACCATGATTGGGATTCATGGTAGATTTCGGTTAAAGTTATTTAGAAAAGCTTTGGGGTTAGATTATTTGGAAAACCCTAATGAGTATGAAGCAGTACCTAATGATTTTATGGTTGTAAAAAAATTCTTTAAAGAGATTGGGTATACTGAAGAAATTACTGAAAATGGGGGGTTAAAAAGAAGTTCTTTGTCACCAAGATGGAAATTGTTGATGTCCATTCTCATTGAATGTTTGGGGGGGAAAACTGGAGGCCTTGACCAGATCAACCAAAAAGATGCTATTATTTTATACTGTCTGGCCAAGGGTGTCAAAGCTAATTTTGGGAGGCTTATTTTTGAAGATCTCCATGGGAAGCTGGAGAAAAAGACTAGAGAGAAAAACGTTGTGTACACCATATTTCTATCTCTCCTCTTTGATGACCATCTTGGAAATGACTTTTCAAAAATCAATGGAGAGAAACTAATTTTTAAGACCTTTGATCTCACTCGCTGGAACATTCCAGTCAGCACCATTGATCATCCTCTTACACAACCCATGCTAGACATCTACTCAGTAGATGGTCCAGTAGTGTACAAAGCTCCCAAAGACCCTTCTCTAACTGGAGAAGGGGATCTACAAGGCAAAAAGCCTGGAGCTTCATCTGGACCTCGTCAGAAGCAAACGTCAATTAATACCAAGAAGGTTAGACGTACGTACAGAAAGAGGAAAACCCTCACACAATCTTCCTTGAAGAAGATTGATGATGATTCCCAATGCCATATTTTGAAGAAGACCAAGTCTCTGGCCAAGGACAAGAACCCCAGCCAGCCATCACCTTTAGTCTCTGCTGGAGGAGATATGCATAAAGAGGCCCAGCAAGCAACCCATCTCTCAACTTCTTTAGGAGAGAAGGGTGAAGATGGAGCTCACCCTCAGCTCAATAGTGTGGAGTCAGCATTGTTAAGTACTTTCATTCTGAATACAAGTAATACTTCATTACCAATTTCTATCACTTGTCACTCTAAGTCTGCATCAGGGAATGATGTGTCAGCAAATCCAACAGCTGATGTTGATCCTGGCCAATCTGTTTCTAATGATGTAGCTCCCCCACAACAGGGTTCTACTAAAGGAACTAAAAACATTATCATTGATCTAAACTTATCAGGGACTCTTTCTCAGGATCCATCAGGTCAAACCAACCCTGGTGGTGAAGGGCTTGAAACTGATCTACACACTCATGATGATGCTCCAAAGATTCCCAAGGAAGTGCATCTCACCACTGGAGCCAAGGTGGGACACTTGCCTACGTTTGTTGTCAGCATGTCTGGAGATGATTTGGAGAAAGAACTTGGGTTCAATGAAAGAATTCCTTGAAATCTAGATGAAAGTGATGAAGAGCCTGCTGATACAAGACAAAAGCCACCTTCCCCCAGAACTGAGCAGGTAAAAGAATTAACCAATCAAGTGTTGATTCTTCAATTACAGGTGGCCAGACTGAAGGAAGAAAAGGTGCTTGCTGACAATGAAATCTCAACTCTCAAAGCAAGACCATCTCCTCCTTCTGCTGAACAAATTAAGGATGTCATCATTGCTAATTTGAAGCCCTTAGTCCAAGATGTGGCCGCCACCACTTCCTTAAAGCACGAGATGTCCTCTCTTATGAACTCCATCAACGGTGCTTCCATGGAGTTTCCACCAGAATTCACACTAGTTCCTGGCCAAGTTAATACCTTGTGTGGTCAAAGATCAAAGATAGAGTGGCGTTGTTGGAGAAACAAAAGTTGACCATTTCTGATGAGGTTTAACAGAAGCTACATGCCCTCGAAACTGTTCTAGTCATGATGGCTAAGGTAACTACCACTCTTGATCATCTTTGTGGCCTCTTCCCTACTGATGGGTCATCCGAAGCTGCTGGCAGTCTTCTGCTGAGGGGGAGAAAAACACAATCCAGTAGCTATTTTAGAAACATGCCCAAAAGAAGGCTCAGAAACAATCCATTGAGTCACCTATCACTGAAAAGAGCCCAGCAAAGGGTAAGGGGGAGTCATCAGCCAAAGATGATCATATGCAAGGGCTGACCACAAGTGGGGAAACAACTGATAGTGGTTCAGCTCCCTTTATACCCAAAAACAAAGGAGAAGTTTTTACTCTGAATGATCGTTTGATTAAAGCTGGAATGGATACTCAGGAAGAACTTGACAAGTTATACAAGCTTCAGCAAGAAGAAAAGCTAAGAGATCTGAAGCTAAGCTTGTATGAACAAATTAGAAAAGTTGAAGTAGAAAGTGTCTTCAAGAAGAAAGTGTTATATGAAAATTTTTGTATAACAAGGCTTAACAAAAGAAATATCTCACCAATCACCAATGTTGACATGTTTACCAGCAAAGGCGACATCAATCTCAAGTTCTATAGGGGTGATGGGACTTATGAGATACTTGAAAACTTTCAAGGAAAAGAACTTTCTTACACTGAATGGATGGAAATGAATGTGATGATCGAGAAAATAAAATCCAAGAGATGGGATGAAGTTCGCACCAGAATCGAGCACTACATGAGAAATCATGAAAGACTAGGTGAAATTCTGAACATCAACACTCAAGTTTCTCTGGAAGATCAAGATCCAATATTGGAGCTGAACAAAAGAGCAAATCTGATACAACCTGAAGTTGGTGACATCTTTGTCACTACAAAGAAATACAAAGGCTTTGTTCAGTTTCAAAATCATCTCCCTGGTCATGTACTGGAGGAACCAAAACTAGGAATGATTATGTTGAATCATCAAGAACGTCAAGACTTTGTGGGCATAAGTGATCTTGATGAAATTAATAATGAACTTCTCTCGAATGTGCAACGGATCTTTTACTCTCTTCATGGTGGTCCAGGACTTACTGATGTTGCTAGAACCTTTAGCATGTGCTTGCACTAGTACAAAAATAGGTTTTGGTCACACATACCAAATTTCGTGTAGTCACAAATAATTTTTTTGTGTGACTGAATTCGCCAGTCATAAATAAACAGTCACACTTGAAGTCAGTTTGTATGACCAATTCGTATTTTGTTTGTCACACATATGAATATTTACGTGACTAGGGCTAACAAATGCTTTTTGGATGAGTCGTTAGTCACTTAATAATTTGAGAGTGTTACCGAATCAAAGTCTGGTTCAAGTAGTAGTCACATTATACCTATACATGTGTGATAAATATTTGTCATACACACATTGAATGTGACCAAAAATCATATATGGTCACATAGACTTATTTTACAAGTGACAAATCGATAAACAAGGTTGTCACACACATTATTTTAATGTGACTAGTATATTTTGTTAAATGTTAACCACACATGAATTTTGTGTGTGTGGCAAATTGAAAGTAGGTATTGAAACATTTGCCACTATATTTATTTAAATGTGACAAAATTTTATAATTACTTGAAGACTATGATCAAGTATAGTACATGATCTCACTAAATCATCAAACAATTATGTGACTATAAATTTAGCAATAGTCACAACATTTAAGCAACTTGTAACTAAAGTATATTTATGGTCACATTATAATGGGATTATATGTGACCAACACATTGAAAACGTCACACAGTAAAATATTCATGTGAAAAATGTTTAGAACCAAATGTAATCTCAATTTTCACTAGTCTTGATATGAGTCACATTTTTAAGTGTTTGTATGACTAAAGTCACTACACATAGTCACAACAAGTAATTTTCTTTGTGACTAACTAAGCCCATAAAATAGTAGTTTGTCTCAACAAGTATTTTTTTATGTGACTTACTAAGCCCATCAAAAAAAATTATCACACACATTTATGAGTGTGTGTCGAAGCTTCCTTGTACTCCCTGCATGCATTAAGTTCAGACTATTTGCCATTATGGTTTGCAACTCTTCATTTGCCCCGTTAAAAAACTGTGGTCGTTATGGGTTGTATAAATACACTGCCTATGGTTACATAATCTATAACATCACCAACTATGTGACAATCTGTCAATTTATGGTTGATATTTTATTCTCAAGTATTATTTAAAAACATTATTTTAATGTTATATTATGAACTCACTCATTTTTGGGAAGAAATTTGGGTTTACATCTTGAAGTAGCATCGACTACGTCTAAACCGGAGAACTCTACGTTACGTACTTACATTTACATACACCGTTTTTGGTGACAGTCCGACATTTCAGGAAATAAATTTATTCTTGAATATTATTTTGGAATTTTAAAGTTGTGTTGGTTCATAAACTCACAAATTTACGAGAAGAGATTAGGATTTTACGTGCATAATTTAGCGTCTTTTACGACTAAACTAGAAACCCTAGGTTTACGTATTTACGTTTTTGAACTCCGTTTTTTATGAGACAATTTTTATTAGATTCGTTTTGTGTCGTAGATTCATAATTTATAAAAACGTTTTTTGTAAAACGACCCAAGGGCACGTAAATCGATGAAACTAGAATCGAGGAGTACCCGTAATTAAATGGGGATGAGACAAGAATAAACTTGCCCCACCCCCACATGGGACGGCCAAGTATAAGCTACAACACACCATTATGTGTCAAAGCTTAGCAACAAAGCTAAGACACTTGTCTTAACTTTGCCACCAAAACCACAAAACTAGCTACTCATACCACTCACACTCATTTCTTACATGCAAAACCACCTAAACTCTCTCTTCCTCTCTCCTTGAACGTCCAACATCACCCATAAACACCACCATTGATCAAAATTTAAACCATAAATCTTATGTATAACTTACATAAGATGATAACCCATTGAAGACATGGTGATTTGAGGTGATTCTAACAACTAAAAAGGAGTTTACAAGGAGGTTTAGGGATGATTTCCATGAAGGTGTTCATCCATTTGAAGAACTCAAAAGTTCATTTGCCAAGTTAAAGATGTGGTGACAAGAACCAAGTCTTGATCATCATAAACCTCATCTTTTCATCACTATTTGTGGTATAGATATTGTTTCTTCCTATCCTCTTGTTATTTTGAATATGTAATCTTGTATTTTCTTTATTTATGTATATGTATATTGATGAGATGGCATTTATACATGATCTCATCGGTCTTTTCGGGCTTTAAATGCATAAAAATGTCATAAAATACCATATATTGTGCTTGTATTTATTTACTTGTGTTTTAGGTATGGATATCGTGAAAAAGACAAAAGATCATAAGAAACAAAGAAAAACGGACACGAGAAACGAAGCCGTACAAAGAACCGGGCCCTAATTCATGAATTGTCCAACATTTACCCTTGAAGACTTGAAGATATGCAAGATTGATCCTCAAACAATGAAGAAATGACACTTAAAACCCTTGTGAATTCATAATTACAAGTTTGGTCCCTTAAGTTTGTCAAAATTGCAAAAAGGTCCTTCAACTTTGAAGAAATGACAAGATTAATCCCTCATCAAATCTAATTTGTCAATTATGGTCCCTCATGGAGTTAAAGTTATATTGAATAACTTTGAAGATCAACAATGTCCAAGATCAGTCCTTGAACTATTCAAAAATGGCAAAAACAACCCTTGTAACCCTTTTACCAAAGTTTTGTGGCCAAAGTGTGAAATTGGAAACTTAAATAACAAAGGGAATACGTTTTTAAGGCTGAAATACTTTGTTTATATGTTTTCCCAAAACACAAGGACTCAAAGTGCCAATTCCCAAAGTTTAAACACAATAACACGCGCCAAACAACTTACCACCCCCTTTTTCGGATCAAACGAATTACTGTTTACCCACATGAACCCAGAATTACCTCCACTTAAAACAAGGGATTAATTTCAATTACCATGGCACATGCTTAATTCACACGCCCAGAAACCCTTCCCACACCAAAAAACCCTCAATCCCACTTACCAAAAGGCCCCACCATTCAACACGTCAACCAATCAAAACACAACTTCCTCTCCAAGTAAGCTGACATGGCAAGATCAACGCATTAGGCTTATTGCTTCATCACAAAGCTAAAATGAACACTCAGGATCATTTTGGACAGCTCATATCCAGAATTCGTCTAGAAGCATTTGAGGACAATATTGGAAATTCACTTTTAGGGTTTGTGAACAGTGTTAGCTTAGCATATGTCTATAAAAGGAGACCTCAACCTGTGAGAGTCCCTTTGTTCCAATTTTAGGCTATCAATCTTTGTAATTCCTTTTTAAGTTAATAAATTTTGATTTTCTGAAATATGTGAAATCTCTTTTATGTTTATTAAAAGTTGGTGTTAGAATAGCCTAAATCTGAGTTCCACTTACATGTTTGAAGGTTTTTGAGGCAAGGTTTTAATCAATAAGACTTGTGTTTCAAAAATCAGAAAGTCTTTGATATTTGTTCATCACTTTGGTTTGTTCTTCTTAGCAGGTACTTGGAAGCTGGTACTTGTTCTGCTAGTACCTCAGCTCAAACAATCCAGGGCCTGGATGTAGGTCTTGGAGGTTTGCACCCTTCTCCTTTTTCATTTCTCCTTATTTTGTTGCATATTGGTGATTTTTGTATGATTGTTCTTGAATATGTGTTATTTTGGTTGAATCTTGCTTATCTGTGTTGGTTTGATGTTATTGAGTGGTTATTAACTTGATTTGTGGGTTAAATCTTGAAGATCCTTTGAAAATTTGTCAAAACAGATAATTAAGGGGTGTTTGGGTTAACTGCATAAGCAGGTTTTATGGCTTGTTGTTGGGTTGTATTGAGCTTGTAATTGTTGGTACTTGTTTTACAAATATACTTGGTCACTTATTTGCAGGTTTTGTGGTTTGAAACACCTAGATCTTAAAAAGGGCTATAAAATCTTTGTTACTTGATAGAATTGGATGTGGTTTAAGGGACACCTAGATCTAATCATATACTAGGGCTAACAAGTGATTAAGCCTAGTTAATAACACCAGGGAAAGAGATTTGAGTGCCTGAAATTGGATATGTGGTCAATTAGATCAGCAAACTGTGCATGTGTTCTTGTAGTTCATATCAGAAGGTGAAATTTGCTTTGATCTTGTTCCATACTTTGATTTAATGGCTGATATAAGTTTGTTTATGCTTAACCATAGTTTATATAGCTGGTGTATGCATCTTGTTGAATTTGGAGTGCTTATTCATGCTTAAAACTGCTTAAGTGTTCATAACTGCTTAATATCAAGGTCTGTGCTATATCTGTGGATTGTTTGCTTAACCTGGGCTTATTGTGTGAACCAATTTGTGATTTCTTTGTTGATATAGACTCTTTGTGATTCACTGATCACAAGGGTGCCCTTGTTTCCATTTGAATCCAACTGGATCTCTCTAAAAAGCTTGGTCAAATAGTCAAAGCAGTGGGAACTCCTTTCCCCTGTTGCTACCACTGCTAGTGTATTTTTGTGTTCAGCTTATCAATAAGCTATAATAGCTTATTTTAACCAGCAACAACTTGGATTTTGTAATAGGTGCTCATTATTTGACCCATTTGTTCATACGGGAGCATTTGGTGGGTTGACTTTAGGGTTTGACTAGAAAACCAACTTAATTGACTTTTTCATAAGTGCTTATTGGCTTATTCTGGCTTATTGGTGTGGCTTATTGGAATTTTGTTGATTGTTTTGGCTTATTGAAGTCATTTGTGACATTTTGCAAGTTGACTCAAGTCCTGAGGTGCCCTAGATCTCAAACCCGACTATTTTGTCTTTTGGTGAAATTGTACTTTGCTTATTTCTGGCTTATTGAGTGTGCTTTTTCAAAAAATTTTTTTACAGATCTCTTTAGTATCCCAAGAGAAGGTTGTGTGTTAAATTAGAGCTTATGGCATTGGCTTATTGCTTAATGGACTTATTGGCCCAATAAGGATAAGCTGTTTGCTTAATAATCTGTGATAAGCTCACTTTCAGCTTTTGGGCCTTCAGAGTTTTGTGTCTAGAATTAAATTTTGAGTCAGATAGGGCTTTTCCAAGTTAATTGGGCCAAGTTTGACTTTTTGGGCTAAAAAGCCCATTAGTGTTGACTGTTTTTGGTTTTGGCCCATTTGAGGGCCCAATAGGGGTATTCTGGTCATTTCACTTTCATTTTCTGTTTATTTAGGTTAAAATAAACTAGTTTGCAAGTTTTTAGAATTTTTTATAATTTTTGGATTTTTAATATTATTTTAATATTATTTTATTATTATTTTTCAAATTTCACATTTTTGCACTTTTTACATTTTTCTTAGCTTAAATACATTAAAATAGGATTTTTGCAACTTTTAGATTAATTTTATCATCCTTAGATTAATTTTTATAATTATTTTAAGTTTTAATAGTTTTTAAATCATTTTAAATAGTTTTTATTAGTTTAAAAATTTCTAAAAATAGTTGTTAATCTTTTTAGGTCATTTTAGAGGTTTACCAATTGAAAAATCTTTATTTGGGCTTTTTGATAATTAATTTGATTTTTAGGGCTTTAATTAGCATTTAAAAATTGAATATTTAATTATTTAAAAGGTTTGAAAAAGTTTTGATCATTGGTAAACTCTTAGTTTATTTATTTTGATTTTTGGTGAATTTTTGGTAATTTTTAGAATTAATTTTTATTTTAGCTTATTTTACGGTTTTACGTGTAGTCGTAGTAGTAATTAATTTCACGTTTTCGTCATCCTCTTTTCACATCCCCTTCTAACCGATATTAATCTCAATCCTTGCTACATTTTAGTCACACACATATACCTCCTTGGGAAACGAACTTGGAACTTCATTAGGGTCATTTGTACACGGTTTTCCTAAACCGTCGTATTTAATACTTTCCACTATTTTACCCCTTTTGTTTTTCCTAAAGCAAGGGTGTGTAATTTACTGCAACCATTTTGGCGCCGCTGCCGGGGAGGTGTGTCGTGATAGTCGTAGAAATACGTCTTTTAGGAAAAAGAGCGTATAATAGGCAAGTATTAAGTTGCACGTTTTAGGAAAAACGCGAAACCGAACAAATGCGGGTTCGTTCTCGAGGAGGTGTGTGGATTAATGTGCCAAAATATATAATCAATGGTTTGGGGTAGTGTCGTTTTTAGATGAGAAAAGAAAGAAAAACTAAGACGAACTACGATTACAATTAAACTACGACGAATGACGTAAAACGCGAACGTAAGTACGTAAAACGTGAAAATTTTAAAATTTTAAGCTAAAAACAAATTAAAAATGAAAAAGTAGTTCAAAATAATATAAATAAGGATAAATATCCAATAAAAATATTTTAGAACCTTTTATTAATTAAATATTCAATTCTTAATGCTAATTAAAGCCCAAAAATTAAATATAATTAAGAGAAAGCCCAAAATATTATTTTATTGGACAAATAACTCACTTATATTATTTATAAACTAAAAAGTATTTTTCCTAAATTTTAAACACTATTTTTCTATTTTTAAATTACTAAAAACTATTTTAAAACTAAAATAATTATAAAAAATAATAAAATAATGCTAAAAATAATTGAACAATTTTAAAAATCCTAATTTACTCTAATGAATAGTAGAAAAATGAAAAAGTTTGAAAAATCAAATATTTTTCACTAAAAGACAAAACAGTATATAATTTAAACCCTAATTAACTTAAATTAATTCTAAAAATTAAATAAAAGGTGAACAGTAAAAACTTTTTTAACCAAAAATCTTAAAATGTTTTTCCTAATCTAAGAAAAATGTTTAAACTGAAAAACAAGTATTTTTGGCACTAAATGCCAAAAACAGAAATAATAAAAGTTAATTAAAAAAAGCTAATTAATCTAAAAAATATAAAATGAACAGTAAATAAAAATCTAGTTAAACAGAAAAATCATAAATAAAATAAGAAAAATAACAAAACTGGTTTCAAAGTCTAATTCCCATTTTAGGTCACTAAAGACAAAAAAATTAAGGAATCTGACAATGACATGTGACCCCTTTTGTGTGTTAGCTTAGCAGGGGAAACTTTTACACTAGCAGTGGGAAGTGAGTTCCCACTGCTTTCACAAAAAAACGGGTCTGGGCACTTTTGTGCCTAGAACTTGTTGATTTCTTGGTTTTGTGGGCAAACAAAGGCACCCCCACAACCAGTTGGGTTGTGGGGAGTCAACAAAATTATAAAAACAATAAGCTATTAAGAAAAATCAAGCAGAAAAATCCCAAAATCAGTCACTGTTCTTTAATAGGGGGTCTGTGGGGATTTTGCTGGTGTGTTGTGCACTTTGGTGAGTTTTGGTTGGCCAAAACTCATTCAAGGCACTCACAAACTAGCCAAAATCAAACACAAGCACTAACCTAACCCTAATCTAAGCCTAGTTCAAAGATTGCAGGCCAAAATCTACAAAATCAAGCAAGTTTGTAGCCTACTGATTTTTTAAACCATGTTTTACCAAATCTATCATGCAATACTTCACAAAGCCTTCCAAATCCTACTCAATAACTGATAACATACTAAACCTACTCAAGCAAGTGCTTATCTACTAATTTTCAACTCAATGCATCATTTTCATTGCTTTTAAAACCAGGATCCAAACACCCCCTTAACTTTCTGTAAATTAAAAATTAACAAGAAAATTATGATCAAATCTGCTCCAAATCCAATCTAATCTACCCTAACATGTTTCAGGCTAACAAACATACAATATCCATCATTTATTCTTCCATCCACAACCCAAATCCCTAAAATTACTCTAGCTCAAAAAAAATACTCCAAGCAAGTATAGAGAAAGGAGAAAGAGATTTTACCTAGTGACCCCTACATCCAGGAGTCACAAAGGGTAGCTTACCCTTCTCCATCAAGCCCGGGCTTGAGCTGACAGCTTGAGAAAGGCTTGTGGTATAGCAAGATAGAGATGATGATGGACTTCAACCACCATTCATCAAAATGCAAGATTTGTGATCCCTGTTAAGACAAAAAAAACAAGCAGAGTGACCTGAATAATCAAAAGCTTCCAAGAGTATAAATCTAGCTTATTGGTTAAGCTAGCCTATCTCTTTAAGCTTATAAGAGAAAAATTGGTTTTTTTTTTCAAACAGATTTCAAGAATTTTTTGCTAAAAATGGAGACTTTCTCACTCCAAAACTGATTTCAAACAAATATCATAAATTCAAACAATGTGGAACTCAGATTATGCAAAATTCAAAAGCTTTTTCATTTTCATTAATAAAGTCTAAAAAATAGTACAAAAATCTGGAACAAAACTAAAAGGAGGATACTACTGGCTTTATATAATAGCCTACAGAACCTACTAGAATGCATAAAACCCTAATCCTTGTATTCCCTATTATGCCCTTGGAATCTTCAAATTTTCAGTCAAAGTGCACCCATGTGATTTGTTGCTTGGCTTGTTGTGATATCCAGCTGTTGATAAGCAATCTCATACGTTCATTGAGGCCTTTGGGATCATGTTTTGGTTGATGCTCCGAATAGATGCCAAATTTGCCATTTTGGGGGTGACAGGGTCGTCCTTGTGGGGTCCAGGGGTCACGGGTATATGTTTCTGGGTTGTGGGTTTGGTTTGTGGTAGGGTTTATTGGTGATCTGGAAAATATGGGGCAAAACCCCTTTGGTTTAGATGGGTAATTAAGTTAGGGTTCTTGGATATTAGGGGTGGTTAAAAAGGGGTTTTAATTCGTTTTTAGGGATGGTTTAGTTTGAAAATTGTGTTTAGGAGGGAGATATTATTAAACTGATTATTCAGTTTAAGTGGGGTGTGACGTGTAGGGGTGGGGTGAGGTGGAGGGAGTTGGTTGGTGGAGGGAGGATAGTGGGTGACGTGGCGAAGGATGAGTGGTGAGTTAAAGTTAGGATGTCTGGCCAGAATGGCCCCTGGACTCTTTGTTTCTTGTCAATCCGAGTTAAACTTCCATCAGCGCCTAAAATGCATGTAACAACTTTGCCTTGTTTGTCAAATTTGGCACAACATTTTACAATCTTGTTTCAAGGACTTCTTTTGCACTTTCTTCATTCTCCAAGGACTGAATATGCAAATACTTGATATTTTAGGGACCCACAAGTAATTTTAAGGATTTACAGGGGTATAAAATGACAAGTCTTCATAAGTTGAAAGACCATTCTTGCCAATCTTCAATTCTTCAAGGGTATATTTGGAAATTCCAGATTTGGGCCCGGTTTCTTGTGCGGCTTCGTTTCCCGTGTTCGTTTTTGCTTCATTCTTATGATCTTTTGTTGATTACACGATATCCGTACCTAAAATACACAAGACACAAATACAAGCATATATAGAGGTATTTTGATGATATTTTAAGCGTTTTAAGCCCAATTTGGACGATGAGACTATGTATAAAAGCAGTCTCATCACTCCCCCATACTAAACCATTGCCGTGTCCCCACGCAATGCTAGAATTAAGTATCGTAGCACTTCCAAAATTCATTTTATGATGACTTTTATTGAATACATAAATTTAAATAAACTACTACACGTGTTTTAGACATAATGTATTGTTTTCATCACGAGAATGTGACTTTTAGGATCATAGAACAAGAACACGTGAATGCTTCGTTAGAAATAATTTCGTCGTCCTCGATTTTCACCCAATTCCATGCTAAGCGTGTAACGAGATCATTGTTATTATAAGTTAGCAACACGAACACATCTTATGAGTGTTAATTACGAACCTAAACTCCCTTATTCCTACTTGGTATCTCTTATATTTTATTTTTGTCTTAATGATCACGAGGATACATCATCGACTTATGCGTGAATAGAGATTAAGTCTAAAAATAGAAACTTAACGGTGTAACCAAAATCATTAAATCAATAATTCGCCCTAATAGACAACGATGTCAAAAAATTAAGTCAACAAGAAGGATCGATAAACACGGTTTTATAACGGTTTTGAACATGAGACTTATTACCAAGACTTTTATACGCCCCCTAACGGAAGGACCTTATTATCTTTGGTTTACCTCCATCTTTTATTCAACTTCGCCATGAAGCTTTTATTATGACTTCGGTCTTGCCTTGCCTTTTATTATCCGCCTCATCGGTGGTTTTATTAGCCAAAGACGTATATCCTCACGCTAAAGCGAATTTTGGATTTTTAAAGCTTCGAAGATTAAGGCTTGATTCACTTTCATTTTTGCATAGATTTTAGGCCTTGTGGGGCTTCAAATTGTTTGCTTAATTGGGTGAGCACTTGAAATCTTATTATTAGGTGAAGCTTTTGATTATTCGGGTGCCAATACTTCAAAACCGTGACGCTGGCGATACCTTAATGTCTTCCCAATTTAATTACATGGAAGCTACCAAAACAAATTAGAAACCAACAATAGTGACTAAACCGCCAAATCAATATTTATTAACAATTTATTATGCAAAAGCGTTGGGAGAATAAGCTAATAATTACTACACATAAGATCGTGACGATTACTAGACTTATAAATAACTCTATCATTTCTCGTCCTCATTTAAGAGACTTAGCCTAAAAAGTTAAGGAATCGAAGCTGAGTGCTCAACACGCACGGTCGAGTCAAAAATTACTCTCGTTCTCACCATCGGAAAACCTACATTCGTGTCTTAAACACTTATGAAAATTTTAAAATTTGGCCATTTTTAGCCTTATTTGCAACAAAACGATAACAAAAAGATGAATATTGGATAGCGTGTTGACGTGAGCAAGGTGAAGTATCTACTCACCCCCCCATACTGAAATTAAACATTGTCCCCAACGTTTCGAGTCTAGGGGTGCAAACACCCCCATACTGGAGACGAAGTCGAATGCTTAATCTCGAGCATGGAAAGGGTAAAACGAATAACCTAAAAGCCGTTTATGAATTATGCTATTAAGATAAACGTTAGAACATAAAAGGATATCATCGGATATCGGAATCTCCAAAGGCAACAATCGAAGCTCGAGTGCTACGTAAAACGAACACGAGAGGCTTCAATGATGACGATGTACCTAATGAATCACAATCACGAACAACCACGGAACAAAGGTTGGAAGGGCACAAATCCCCTCACATTAGGATTAACTAAAAAGCAATAATATGTACATGGATAAGCATGAGAATCCCCCACGAGGCACCTTGTTTTTGATAACCGAGTCAAAAGCTCGACTCGAATCCCCATAAATGTGGTCATTTAGGGATAATCATGGTTCGGTCATTTTTGGTGGGACTTACATGTAATCAAGGCCCAAAAGCAACCGTGTATAAAGGCAAAACCTCTATACCGGGATCAAAGATCGTGTCTTCGTTTTCGGATGATAAACGAAACAACACGACTTCAAACATCGTCGTCCCAAAGGGACACAAGAAAATAGAAAGAGAATAGAAGGGTGGGACATTGGTTGGGCAAAACAATCGAGTCACTCGAGGTAAACTCTCACCGTAAGTGTAGAAAGAATTTCTAGTGACTACTTCGGTAAAAGACTGAGATTTTATCTTAAACGTGATACCGGGGTCAAAAATCTCGTCCTCGGTGGAGAAGTGTGAGGGAACAAATGGGGCTTCCCCCATACTAGATCCACACAAAACGTCGTCAAAAGAAGTAGACGCGTTTGTAGCAAGCTGAATTAAGCGAGGTGATGACGAAGTTATCTTTGGAAAAATTTTCGAATCAATTGTAAAATCTTTGCCTTTTTCATTTCTTAACTCTTTGTTACGAAAACCCAAGTTGATTAAATTGAAAATATTTGGTGTTTCTAAAATAATTCTAGGCACACTTAAAATTTCCACATTTATCTTGAAGGTGGGAGGAGGATTTGAATTTTTAAATCGTGAATCAATTAACAAAACATCCCCCTCCGGGCTAACGCAACGGTCCTCATCAAACTCGAAAATCGAAAGCGGGTTATCGAGAATACGTTTGATCTCGCAAAAATCTCCATCGGGATCAAAAACGTCTTCTCTTCCTCGTGGAAGAGGTCGAGCAATAAAGTCGTCGATAATCGAGTCGCTAGCTTCAACCGTCGTGAGACTAGGAATAGAAGGCTCTTCGATTGAAGATTTTGCCTTTGTCGTTTCGACCTCGATATCGAAAAACGTATCGATGTGAGCAAGGCCATCGGCGGACTTCTCACATGATAAATCCAAAATCTCACTCGGTGTGGGATTAGGAGTAAAAGGCTCGTCTCGTGACGATTTTGCCTTGACGGTTTCAACTTTGTCCTTCGAAGGGATCGAACGTGGGTTTTCAAACATTTTAGCAAAATTACAAACACATCCCTTAGGAATTAATTTTCGTTCATCTTGTAAAAACGAGGGTTCAATGCTTTCCTTAAAAACCTTTTCACATTTTTCTTTTTTAAAATCACTTAATGGAATTTCTTTGTCAAAATCAAGGGTATATTGATTTAGAAAATCCTCAATAATTTCATCCTCATTAGAAAAATTTGGTTCACAAGGTATTAGATTTAAAACTCCCAAGTATCCTACGAGTTTTTCCTTTGGTTTGTTTTCAACAACATTTTTCAAAACTTCGTTAGATGACTTTTTCGTTTCCTCTATGTTGTTGCAAGACGACGAAGGTTGCACGACTCTAAAATTCGAGAGATGTGGATCAATGCGAGACGTATGAGTCTTAGGAGTCGATACGGCTTTAACCTCTCCCTCGGAATTAGGATTGGTGTTGTTAGATAAAGAATTAAATTTTTCCACTAAGCCCTCGAACATTAAAAGAATTTTATCTCTCTCTCTATCATAATTTTCTCTTTCAATAGCATGATTTTCCTTAATGCTATCCACATATCCTTTCCACATCTCTTCATTTTGATCATACAAACGTTGTTGCCCTTCAATAAAGGTGTCATAATCGTTCTCCATTTTTTTGAAAGTGTCCCTTTGGGTTGCCATTCGTTTATTACAAGTTTCCTTAAGGCTAGACAATTGTTCTTCCATCATCGTTAATTTCTCATTATTTCGTCTCACAAAATCATTAAAGGCATTATGAAAAAACTCATTATTGCAATTAAAAGACGGATCATACGACGAATAAAACGAAGACGATGGGTGACCTTGGTCGTAAGATTGAAAATTGGGACCATGATCACGTGGAGCGGAGTTATAAAGATACCCCCCTCGACCTCCAATAACCTCACAATAAAAACAATTGGCACCATCGGGCGGGCCTCCACAATTTGGACACGAATAATAACCACCATGATTCGACATGATGCAACGAGAACGGTGTTACGAGAATTAAACGTTATAGAGGGTGAAAGAAGAGAATTATGAAATTAGAGGGAATGTAGAAGATTATTTTTGTGCTTTTGATTGTTTTTTAATTTTTTGGTATTTTGAATGTATTACGTAGACAAAAATCTACAAATCTCTCCTCGAATCGACTTTCTCGATTAAAGGAGCCTCAAAGAATGAAAACGATCACGTGGAGTGAACGTCTTCGATGACTTTAGAACGTTGGTGGAACACCAAAACGTTCAAGAGGGTTTAATCTTGAAAACAAGCAAATATATATACGTAGATAATACTTTGGTTGGCAAACCCTCGATTAGCCTTCTTTCTCAAAACACTCACAAGCAAGCGGAGGAAACGAGGCGGCGCTAAGCACTTAAGAGCCTTTTTCCTTTAGGTCGTGAAATACAACCGCCTTATACCCACCTTATAGTTTGTGTTAATTGAAATCAAGCCTCACGAAAGTATTTATCTATTTTGCCTTTTACTTTTGCTTTGGATTCGAATACAATGATCGAGTGATGAAATCCCGAATCAAGGTTGTGATTTCTCACGTATTTGGAGTACTTGTGTATTTATTGTTCTACGTAAATACAATATATTAATAATATTCACAATAAAAACGAAAACCAATATATCTACAATATAGTATAATGATGTTGTGTGTTTAATTTAGGAAAACTAAACACAATTTATTTGGATACTATAATATAATAAGGAAAAATACAAAAAATGAGTATGTACGATATTCACGCTTTTCAAAATGTGAAAAGCAAAAACGCACCACTCACAAAAACACGATACTAATAATGGCACACTAAAAACACCTCCCCGGCAGCGGCGCCATTTTGATAGTCGTAGAAATACGTCTTTTAGGAAAAAGAGCGTATAATGGGCAAGTATTAAGTTGCACGTTTTAGGAAAAACGCGAAACCGAACAAATGCGGGTTCGTTCTCGAGGAGGTGTGTGGATTAATGTGCCAAAATATATAATCAATGGTTTGGGGTAGTGTCGTTTTTAGATGAGAAAAGAAAGAAAAACTAAGACGAACTACGATTACAATTAAACTACGACGAATGACGTAAAACGCGAACGTAAGTACGTAAAACGTGAAAATTTTAAAATTTTAAGCTAAAAACAAATTAAAAATGAAAAAGTAGTTCAAAATAATATAAATAAGGATAAATATCCAATAAAAATATTTTAGAACCTTTTATTAATTAAATATTCAATTCTTAATGCTAATTAAAGCCCAAAAATTAAATATAATTAAGAGAAAGCCCAAAATATTATTTTATTGGACAAATAACTCACTTATATTATTTACAAACTAAAAAGTATTTTTCCTAAATTTTAAACACTATTTTTCTATTTTTAAATTACTAAAAACTATTTTAAAACTAAAATAATTATAAAAAATAATAAAATAATGATAAAAATAATTGAACAATTTTAAAAATCCTAATTTACTCTAATGAATAGTAGAAAAATGAAAAAGTTTGAAAAATCAAATATTTTTCACTAAAAGACAAAACAGTATATAATTTAAACCCTAATTAACTTAAATTAATTCTAAAAATTAAATAAAAGGTGAACAGTAAAAACTTTTTTAACCAAAAATCTTAAAATGTTTTTCCTAATCTAAGAAAAATGTTTAAACTGAAAAACAAGTATTTTTGGCACTAAATGCCAAAAACAGAAATAATAAAAGTTAATTAAAAAAAGCTAATTAATCTAAAAAATATAAAATGAACAGTAAATAAAAATCTAGTTAAACAGAAAAATCATAAATAAAATAAGAAAAATAACAAAACTGGTTTCAAAGTCTAATTCCCATTTTAGGTCACTAAAGACAAAAAAATTAAGGAATCTGACAATGACATGTGACCCCTTTTGTGTGTTAGCTTAGCAGGGGAAACTTTTACACTAGCAGTGGGAAGTGAGTTCCCACTGCTTTCACAAAAAAACGGGTCTGGGCACTTTTGTGCCTAGAACTTGTTGATTTCTTGGTTTTGTGGGCAAACAAAGGCACCCCCACAACCAGTTGGGTTGTGGGGAGTCAACAAAATTATAAAAACAATAAGCTATTAAGAAAAATCAAGCAGAAAAATCCCAAAATCAGTCACTGTTCTTGAATAGGGGGTCTGTGGGGATTTTGCTGGTGTGTTGTGCACTTTGGTGAGTTTTGGTTGGCCAAAACTCATTCAAGGCACTCACAAACTAGCCAAAATCAAACACAAGCACTAACCTAACCCTAATCTAAGCCTAGTTCAAAGATTGCAGGCCAAAATCTACAAAATCAAGCAAGTTTGTAGCCTACTGATTTTTTAAACCATGTTTTACCAAATCTATCATGCAATACTTCACAAAGCCTTCCAAATCCTACTCAATAACTGATAACATACTAAACCTACTCAAGCAAGTGCTTATCTACTAATTTTCAACTCAATGCATCATTTTCATTGCTTTTAAAACCAGGATCCAAACACCCCCTTAACTTTCTGTAAATTAAAAATTAACAAGAAAATTATGATCAAATCTGCTCCAAATCCAATCTAATCTACCCTAACATGTTTCAGGCTAACAAACATACAATATCCATCATTTATTCTTCCATCCACAACCCAAATCCCTAAAATTACTCTAGCTCAAAAAAAATACTCCAAGCAAGTATAGAGAAAGGAGAAAGAGATTTTACCTAGTGACCCCTACATCCAGGAGTCACAAAGGGTAGCTTACCCTTCTCCATCAAGCTCGGGCTTGAGCTGACAGCTTGAGAAAGGCTTGTGGTATAGCAAGATAGTGATGATGATGGACTTCAACCACCATTCATCAAAATGCAAGATTTGTGATCCCTGTTAAGACAAAAAAAACAAGCAGAGTGACCTGAATAATCAAAAGCTTCCAAGAGTATAAATCTAGCTTATTGGTTAAGCTAGCCTATCTCTTTAAGCTTATAAGAGAAGAATTGGTTTTTTTTTTCAAACAGATTTCAAGAATTTTTTGCTAAAAATGGAGACTTTCTCACTCCAAAACTGATTTCAAACAAATATCATAAATTCAAACAATGTGGAACTCAGATTATGCAAAATTCAAAAGCTTTTTCATTTTCATTAATAAAGTCTAAAAAATAGTACAAAAATCTAGAACAAAACTAAAAGGAGGATACTACTGGCTTTATATAATAGCCTACAGAACCTACTAGAATGCATAAACCCTAATCCTTGTATTCCCTATTATGCCCTTGGAATCTTCAAATTTTCAGTCAAAGTGCACCCATGTGATTTGTTGCTTGGCTTGTTGTGATATCCAGCTGTTGATAAGCAATCTCATACGTTCATTGAGGCCTTTGGGATCATGTTTTGGTTGATGCTCCGAATAGATGCCAAATTTGCCATTTTAGGGGTGACAGGGTCATCCTTGTGGGGTCCAGGGGTCACGGGTATATGTTTCTGGGTTGTGGGTTTGGTTTGTGGTAGGGTTTATTGGTGATCTGGAAAATATGGGGCAAAACCCCTTTGGTTTAGATGGGTAATTAAGTTAGGGTTCTTGGATATTAGGGGTGGTTAAAAAGGGGTTTTAATTCGTTTTTAGGGATGGTTTAGTTTGAAAATTGTGTTTAGGAGGGAGATATTATTAAACTGATTATTCAGTTTAAGTGGGGTGTGACGTGTAGGGGTGGGGTGAGGTGGAGGGAGTTGGTTGGTGGAGGGAGGATAGTGGGTGACGTGGCGAAGGATGAGTGGTGAGTTAAAGTTAGGATGTCTGGCCAGAATGGCCCCTGGACTCTTTGTTTCTTGTCAATCCGAGTTAAACTTCCATCAGCGCCTAAAATGCATGTAACAACTTTGCCTTGTTTGTCAAATTTGGCACAACATTTTACAATCTTGTTTCAAGGACTTCTTTTGCACTTTCTTCATTCTCCAAGGACTGAATATGCAAATACTTGATATTTTAGGGACCCACAAGTAATTTTAAGGATTTACAGGGGTATAAAATGACAAGTCTTCATAAGTTGAAAGACCATTCTTGCCAATCTTCAATTCTTCAAGGGTATATTTGGAAATTCCAGATTTGGGCCCGGTTTCTTGTGCGGCTTCGTTTCCCGTGTTCGTTTTTGCTTCATTCTTATGATCTTTTGTTGATTACACGATATCCGTACCTAAAATACACAAGACACAAATACAAGCATATATAGAGGTATTTTGATGATATTTTAAGTGTTTTAAGCCCAATTTGGACGATGAGACTATGTATAAAAGCAGTCTCATCATTAATTTGTCTTGTTGTTTTTAATATTAACCATATATAGTATTTGTATTAGTAGAAATCTACTAATACGTATTATCGTTTTTTTGTTTTTCTTGTGAAATTATTATTACTATATTGTATTAAGTATCACAATAAATACAAAATATCTCCAAAAGTGTGAAAACACAACCTTAATTGGGATTTGATCTCCTAATTATTGTATTTGAATCTCAAACAAAAAGAAAAAGGAAAAAATAGATAAATACTTTCGTGAAGCTCGATTTTAAAAAATACGAACAATAAGGTGGGTATAAGGCGGGTATTATAAAATATACCCTAAGGAAAAAGGCTCTTAAGTGCTTCGCGCCGCCTTGTTTTCCCGCTTGCTTGTGAGTATTTAGAGATTGAAGGCTAATCGAGGGTTTTGCCGCCCAAAGTATTATTACGTATAATATATTTGCTTGGTTTCTTTGTGATTAAACCCTCTTGAACAATTTGGTTTTCACCAAAGTTCTAAATTCATTCGAAGGCGTTCACTCCACGTGATCGTTTTCATTCCTTTGAGGCTTCTTTAATCAAGAGTTTGATTCGAGGAGAGATTTGGTAGATTGTTGTCTACGAAGATACACCAAAATCCAAAAAAATTAAAAACAATCAAAAACACAAAAAAAATTGAAAATCCACAAAATACCCAAAAAGAATCTTCTTTGCTCACCTCCCATTCTTCGTGAAGTTTATGATCACTCGTAATCAAGCAAAATGAGCTCGTAAACGTCTTCAAAAGCAAGCCAATCAAGAGACGTTGATTGAAGAACAAACTTCAATTGTTGAACCTATTGTAGAACAAGAAGTCGTCATGGCTAATCGTACTATGATGGAGTTGCTACAAGCACCCACCGAGGGTTTTGGAGAGGCCATTGTGATTCCCGCTATCCTTGCGGAGAATTTCGAGATTAAGACGGGTTTAATGTCTATGTTGCAAGCTAATAAGTTTAGAGGTCATGAGAAAGACAACCCGCATTACCACATAAGGAATATTAATCGTCTCACCGCTACTAGCAAGTTTAAGGATGTTCCACATGACGCCATTAAGATGATGTTGTTTCCATACTCGTTAGATGGACCCGCTAAAATTTGGCTCGAGAAAGAACCGCCAAATTCGATTTTGACATGGGGTGATCTCGTATCTAAGTTTGTGAACAAATTTTTTCCACCATCTAAAACAACACATTTGAAAAATGAGATTTCACGATTTGTGCAAAGAAATAATGAAAGTTTTTCAATGGCATGGGAACGCTTCAAAGAAATGTTACATGAATGTCCACACCATGATTTTTCGGAATTGCATCAAATTGATACTTTTTATAATGGGCTTAATGATCATGAACGAGATTACTTGAATGCCGCCGCGGGTGGTAATTTTTTGTGCAAAACGACCGATGAAGCTTTAAAGATTATCGAGAATAGATCTAAGGTTTATAGCCCTCGTAACACACCGAGTGTTGCCAATTTGGGTTCGTCATCGTCGTCATCGTCTCGTAGCATTAATGCCTTACATGATGAAAGTAATGAGGAGAATCGGTTTTTCGATAGATTTGCTAATCTTATGACTCATTGGAAAGCACAAGAGGCTTTGAGTTCTGCTTCGGTTAAAGCGGTTGCTAAGAGTTGTTTGTCTTGTGGTGGAGCTCATGATCTTTCCGAGTGCATTACCGCGGATGGTAACACTTCGAGTGCTTACGTAGCAACGGGAACTTACAACCAAAACGACCAAGGTTCCCGCCCAAATCAAGCTCCACCAAATCAAAATAACTATCGAAACAACAACCAAGGTGGTAATTATCAAGGCAATTCACCTAACTACAACAAAGGGAATTATCAAAGTGGGAACGGACAAGTCACTAATCAAAACCAAAACCGTGATTTTCAAAACACTACACAAGGTTTTCAAAATGCTCACACTAAGAATATTCAATGAGAATTTTTGGATTATGCTAAAGCAAATGATGCTAAATTTGATAACATGCAACGTGAGATGATTAGCTTAAGATCCGAGTTGAAAAACGAGCTTAAAAACGAACTTGCTAATGAACTTAAAACTCATGCAAATAAAATGGAAGGAAATGTTCAACGTCTTCAACAAAATCAACAAAAGATGGAACAAGGAAAACATGAGATTAAGCAAGAGTTGTTAAAAGCGGATTTAAGGAAATCAAAGTTTGAGGACTGAATGGCAAAAATGTTTGAAGCAATCATGTGTAAACCCTCTTCCTCGGGTGGTCTTCCTAGTGACACCACTGCAAACCCGAAGGGAGAAATGAAGGTTATTACTACACGAAGTGGTAAAACTTTCAAAGAACCAATCTCTCATCCAAGTACTTCTACGGAGAAGGAAATCGAGAAAGAATCCGAGGTGATGGTCGAAAAGGAGCACATTACAATCCCACGAAGTACCGCTCAAACCACACCTACGGTTGAACCAATACCAATCATGGAACCCGAGATTCCAAGGCCGTTGCCTAATGTCCACCCCACACCACCCTTACCTTACCCTTCGAGACGAAACAAAGAGAAAATGCAAGAACGTAACAAACAACAAATCGAGCTTTTTATAAAAATGTTTCAACAAGTACATTTTGATGTGAGTTTAGCCGACGCGTTGTTATATATGCCTCGTTTCGCTTCCGTTTTTAAAAGTATGATGAGCGATAAGGAAAAGCTTTCAAAGCTTACTAATTGTTCTTCGGTTTATCTTAACCGCACACCGGAAAAAGTTGGTGACCCAGGAAAGTTTCTCATTCCTTGTGACATACAAGATATGAAAGAATGCCTCGCCTTGGCCGATCTTGGTGCGAGCATTAATTTGATGCCATTTTCCATTTGGAAATCGCTTTCGCTTCCGGCTCTTACTCCTTCGAACATGTCTATCGAGATGGCCGATCGTTCTATGATTTTAGCATGTGGAGTAGCCGAAGATGTTTTCGTGAAAGTGGGGAAGTTCTACTATCCCGTTGATTTTATAGTAGTTGACATCCCCGTAGATCCTCAAGTTCCTCTAATTTTAGGTCGTCCATTTTTAGACACCTCGAGATCGCTTATCGACGTTCATGCAAGAACTATCACTTTGAGATTCAACGAAGAGGAACTTGTTATAAACGCTACTCAAAACTCAAAACCTTCTCATGTTTATGCAATCGCTACCATCAATCACATTGACTTAGTTGATGTGGTTTGCGATGAGTTTTTACAAGAAGTGTTAGGTTTTTCCGATAGCTCGTCAAGTGGCAATCCCACTATTTTGGATCCGATTCTTGCTAATTCTACACCAAATCTCACTCCATTACAAGGAGGCGATTTCACTTCAAATGAAATCGACAATGAAGATGCGGTGTTGATTAGTGATGATACTTCTATTCCACCATTTTTTCCACCGATGGAAGTTATGAGTGTTGAACCAAAATCTTCAATCGAGGAACCACCTATCCTTGAATTGAAAGATCTTCCTTCTCACCTTGAATACGCATTCTTGGAAGGTGATGACAAGTTGCCGGTTATTATTGCAAGAGGTCTTGCTAATGATGAAAAAACCGAGCTCTTGAAAGTTCTTAAAGCTCATAAAGGGGCAATTGCGTGGAAAATTTCTGACATTAAGGGTATTGACCCAAAATTTTATACTCACAAGATTTTAATGGAGGAGGACTACAAACCCGCAATTCAAAGTCAAAGAAGGGTGAATCCAAAAATTCACGATATCATTAAAAAGGAAGTGTTGAAACTCCTTGACGCGGGAATGATTTATCCTATCTCCGATAGCCCATGGGTGAGCCCAATCCATTGTGTCCCTAAAAAGGGAGGAATGATCGTTGTGCCTAATGAAAACAACGAGTTAATTCCCACTCGTGTTGTGACCGGTTGGAGGGTGTGTATTGACTACCGAAAGTTAAATGACGCCACTCGTATAGACCACTCTCCTTTGCCCTTCATGCATCAAATGTTGGAGCGACTCGCGGGAAATGATTTCTATTGCTTTTTCGATGGTTTTTCCGGTTACTTTCAAATCCCTATCGACCCTCGTGATCAAGAGAAGACTACGTTTACGTGTCCTTATGGAACGTTTGCTTATCGTAGGATGCCTTTCGGACTTTGTAATGCACCAGGTACGTTTCAACGGTGTATGATGGCAATTTTTCACGATATGATTAAGAAGTCGATGGAAGTGTTTATGGATGACTTTTCGGTGTTTGGCAATTCGTTCACGTCGTGTTTATCTAATCTCGAGAAAATGTTAAAACGTTGTGAAGAAACCAATCTTGTGCTTAATTGGGAAAAATGTCATTTCATGTGTAAACAAGGAATCGTCTTAGGACATAAGGTCTCTAAAGCGGGGATTGAGGTCGATAAAGCTAAGGTAGACGTCATCGCTAAGTTACCTCATCCCAAAACCGTTAAGGGAGTTAGGAGTTTCCTAGGCCACGCGGGCTTTTATCGTCGTTTCATCAAAGACTTTTCGAAAATCTCTCGACCTATGACACACCTTCTCGAGAAGGATGCTCCTTTTAATTTCAATGAGGATTGTGTTAGAGCTTTCGAAACTCTTAAAAGGAAACTTACCGAAGCTCCCATTCTTGTTGCTCCTAATTGGGAATTACCCTTTGAAATCATGTGCGATGCAAGTGATTATGACATAGGGGTCGTCTTAGGGCAACGTTATGAAAAGCATTTCCGTCCTATCCATTATGATAGTAAGACGATGACCGAGGCTCAATTAAAGTACACCACAACGGAAAAGGAATTCCTTGTCGTGGTCTATGATTTTGAGAAATTCCGACCTTATCTCGTCTTAACTAAAAGCAACGTGTATACCGACCATTCGGCTATCAAGTATCTCTTAGCTAAGCAAGATGCTAAGTCGAGATTACTTCGTTGGATGCTCCTCTTCCAAGAATTTCATGTCACCGTGCTTGACAAAAAAGGAGCCGAGAATCTAGCGGCCGATCATCTCTCTCGTCTAGAAGATCCTCACAAAGATGTTTTCGAGAACAAGGAAATCACTGAAACATTTCCTCTCGAGACTCTCGGTGTAGTGAATTCCACCCCATGGTTTGCCGACATTGCAAATTACCATGCGGGGAATTTCATAATCAAGGGTATGACGACACAACAAAAGCGAAAATTCTTTCGTGACGTCAAGTTCTATTTTTGGGACGACCCTTATCTCTTTCGGGTTTGTGCGGATCAACTCGTTCGACGTTGTGTTTTTGGTACCGAAGCTTCTAACATCCTTAGAGCTTGTCACGAGGGACGCACGGGTGGTCACCACGGTGCTAATCTCATGGCTAAGAAAGTGTTCGATGCCGGCTTCTTTTGGCCTTCTATCTATCGTGATGCACACGCACTTGTGAAGTCGTGTGATTCGTGCCAACGTCAAGGAAAATCGTCTCAACGTGATGGAATGCCGCAAAACATAATTCAAGTGTGTGAGATTTTCGACATTTAGAGCATATACTTTATGGGGTCGTTCCCATCGTCTCATGGTAACAAGTATATCCTCGTCATGGTGGACTACCTTTCTAAGTGGGTGGAAGCTAAGGCTTTACCTACTAATGATGCTCGTGTGGTAGTGAAGTTTTTGAAGCAATTATTCTCTCGGTTCAGAACCCCTCGGGCTATTATAAGCGATCGTGGAACCCATTTTTGTAATGACCAATTCGAAAAAGTCTTAAAGAAATATGGAGTTACTCATCGTCTTTCTACGGCTTATCACCCGCAAACGAGTAGGCAAGTCGAGGTTTCGAACCGAGCTTTGAAGAGGATTTTAGAAAGGTCAATTGGAGAAAACCGTGCTTCATGGTCCGACAAACTTGATGAGCTTTATGGGCCTTTAGGACCGCTTATAAGACACCTATCGGTTGCACTCCTTATAAGTTAGTCTATGGGAAGAATTGTCATTTGCCCATTGAATTGGAGCACATGGCATATTGGGCCCTTAAGCATGCAAACTTTGACTTGAAGACCGCGGGAGATCACCGGAAAATACAATTGAATGAATTGGATGAACTAAGAGACAATGCTTATGAAAATTCATTGATTTTCAAAGAAAAGACTAAAAAGTTTCATGATGCAAAGATTAAAAACCGGGTTTTTAACATTGGTGATCAGGTGTTACTTTTTAACTCTAGACTTAAGATATTTTCCGGGAAATTGAAATCTCGTTGGTCGGGTCCTTTCACCGTTACACAAGTGTTTCCTTATGGGACCATCGAGCTAGCTCTAGATGATGGTCCTAACTTCAAGGTGAATGGACATAGGCTTAAGCACTACTTTGGTGGGGAAATTCCTTCAATGGTTGACCTCGACCAAGTCACCTTCCCCAATGATAATTAGCATTGAGGGGATCGAGTCGAGCTCATGACTCGGTAATCAAAAACGAGGTGCCTCGTGGGGGAGATCCCATGCTTATCCTTTTATGCTTACTAATCACTAATAAAGGGGACTTGTACCCTTCCAACTCGTTGTCTCGTGGTTGTTTGTGATTGTGTTATCTAGATCATCATCATCATCTACGATAGAAGACTCTCGTGTTCGTTTACGTGAGCCTCCATCGTTTGCTTGAAGAAGTTTTTCACGAATCCATTGACATATCCTTTATTGTTCTAACAATTATCATTTAGCATAATTCATAAACGGCTTTAGATATATTGTTGATCACCCTTTCCATGCTAGATCCTAAGCATTCGATTCTTCGTCTCTAGTATGGGGGTGCTCCACCTTTAGACTCGAAACATTGAGGACAATGTTTACCTTTAGTATGGGGGGTGAATAGATACTTGCTTTGCTTCGCCCTCACGTTTTCCAACTTTCAATGTTTTGTTTTTGTTGCTAATAAGGCTAAAAATGGCCAAATTTTAAAAATTTTCTTAGTTTTCATAAGTGTTTTTGAGACACGAATGTATATTTTCCGATGGGTAGAATAAGAGCTAATTTTTGACTTGATGGGCATTTGGAGCCTTTTACATTCCTTAACCCGCTCAATTCAAGTTTTGCAAGACTTTTATATAGGGAACTTTAAAACGCGAAAGTCTTAGCCCATTCGGGTTAAGAACAAGAACTTTTCGCAAGTTCCTATAATCGATCCTAGAAAGTCACTTATCAAGGGAACTATAAAATGCATTCTCTAAACTTGAAAAAGTCCAAGAAAGTGCAAGATCCTATAGGTGGCTTGAAAACCCAAAACTTTGATTTGATATAGTCTTAATGAAAGCTAATCCAAATTTGGCTTAATTTTGACTTGCATGGCTAAGTATTCACGAGTCTCTTTAATAAGAGGTCTTTAAATAGTGAAGAACGAGAAGTGATAGAGTTAGACAAGTGATCATGCTAAACGTAGAACATGAAAATGTTCTTTCAAAAACTCATATGTTTTTAATTGTGGCTCTTTCTTCCCATAAGATCAATGCATTAGGAATAAAAATAATTGCAATAAGTAAGGTCGTACGATTTGAAAGGTTACTTAGCCTCTAGCGCAAGATCGTTTAAAAGTTGCTCGGGGTTGAATAGAGTTCATAGCCAAGGCATAACTTATTGAAACAGGATGCGAAGATTGGTGAAGATCCAAAAAGGCCCTAACAAGGCATGAGGAGCTCTATTTTTGCTAAAGATCCAAGATGATGTGAAGTATCATTATTCCAAAATCAATATGAAGGATCGAGACACATGACGAAAAGCAATTACTCCCCTAAAGATCATGGAGAAAGTCTATCCAAAAAGACCCTAACAAGGTATGAGGATAAATATATCCAAGTCCGAAAAGGAGGCGGATCGTTGTATATCAAAGTCCAAAATAAAGATTGAAGAAAAATGACGAAGTCGTGGTCCAAATATGAAGAATCTCTCAAAAACGTCAAGTGAAGAAATTCCAAATATATGAAGAGAAGACCATAATTTCAAGAACATATTCCCAAGATTTGAAGTATGAAGTACATTCCAAATATCGGTCCTAGAAAGGTCTCAAATCGTGAAACGAGTTATGCCAAGATATGAACTTAAGGAGATACACGAGAAGCCGTTTTAAAAGATTTTATCCTTCGGCTAACTATCGATTAAATCGTGCTACTTTGCTTTCGGACTAATAACTACTCAAATAAGTCAAATATGAATCACTTGTGATCCATGACAATTAGTTAAAAAAATGCTAGTAACCCATTTCCTTTTATAATAACTAGGATTGCGGGGAGAAAAAGTCTTACACAATTTGGACGTATGAGTAGTGTTAGCATTGTGACTTGTACCAACAATGATCTCGTTTTTGCATTTAGCATGGAATGTATGACAATCAAGAATGACAAAATTTATTCTAAGGGACATTCACTTGTTTCTATTCATTGACCCTAAAAGTCACACTCGTGATGAAAATCATACATTATGTCTTTACACATTCTCGTAGTATTCTTGCAAGTCTTTTACTTTCCAATAAAGGGTAATAAAATTGAACTTTGGTGATGCTTAGATACTTTATTCTAGCATTGCGTGAGGGCACGGCAATGGCTTAGTATGGGGGAGTGATGAGATGGCATTTATACATGATCTCATCGGTCTTTTCGGGCTTTAAATGCATAAAAATGTCATAAAATACCATATATTGTGCTTGTATTTGTTTACTTGTGTTTTAGGTATGGATATCGTGAAAAAGAAAAAAGATCACAAGAAACAAGGAAAAACGGACACGAGAAACGAAGCCGTACAAAGAACCGGGCCCTAATTCATGAATTGTCCAACATTTACCCTTGAAGACTTGAAGATATGAAAGATTGATCCTCAAACAATGAAGAAATGACACTTAAAACCCTTGTGAATTCATAATTACAAGTTTGGTCCCTTAAGTTTGTCAAAATTGCAAAAAGGTCCTTCAACTTTGAAGAAATGGCAAGATTAGTCCCTCATCAAATCTAATTTGTCAATTATGGTCCCTCATGGAGTTAAAGTTACATTGAAGACCTTTGAATATCAACAATGTCCAAGATCGGTCCTTGAACTATTCAAAAATGGCAAAAACAACCCTTGTAACCCTTTTACCAAAGTTTTGTGGTCAAAGTGTGAAATTGGAAACTTCAATAACAAAGGGAATACGTTTTTAAGGCTGAAATACTTTGTTTATATGTTTTCCCAAAACACAAGGACTCAAAGTGCCAATTCCCAAAGTTTAAACACAATAACACGCGCCAAACAACTTACCACCCCCTTTTTGGATCAAACGAATTACTGTTTACCCACATGAACCCAGAATTACCTCCACTTAAAACAAGGGGTTAATTTCAATTACCATGACACATGCTTAATTCACACGCCCAGAAACCCTTCCCACACCAAAAAAAATCCTCAATCCCACTTACCAAAAGGCCCCACCATTCAACACGTCAGCCAATCAAAACACAACTTCCTCTCCAAGTAAGCTGACATGGCAAGATCAACGCTTTAGGCTCATTGCTTCATCACAAAGCTAAAATGAACACTCAGGATGATTTTGGACAGCTCATATCCAGAATTTGTCTAGAAGCATTTGAGGACAATATTGGAAATTCACTTTTAGGGTTTGTGAACAGTGTTAGCTTAGCATATGTCTATAAAAGGAGACCTCAACCTGTGAGAGTCCCGTTGTTCCAGTTTTAGGCTATCAATCTTTGTAATTCCTTTTTAAGTTAATAAAATTTGATTTTCTGAAATTTGTGAAATCTCTTTTATGTTTATTAAAAGTTGGTGTTAGAATAGCCTAAATCTGAGTTCCACTTACATGTTTGAAGGTTTTTGAGGCAATGTTTTAATCAATAAGACTTGTGTTTCAAAAATCAGAAAGTCTTTGATATTTGTTCATCACTTTGGTTTGTTCTTCTTAGCAAGTACTTGGAAGCTGGTACTTGTTCTGCTAGTACCTCAGCTCAAACAATCCAGTGCATGGATGTAGGTCTTGGAAGTTTGCACCCTTCTCCTTTTTCATTTCTCCTTATTTTTCTGCATATTGGTGATTTTTGTATGATTGTTCTTGAATCTGTGTTATTTTGGTTGAATCTTGCTTATCTGTGTTGGTTTGATGTTATTGAGTGGTTATTAACTTGATTTGTGGGTTAAATCTTGAAGATCCTTTGAAAATTTGTCAAAACAGATAATTAAGGGGTGTTTGGGTTAACTACATAAGCAGGTTTTATGGCTTGTTGTTGGGTTGTATTGAGCTTGTGATTGTTGGTACTTGTTTTACAGATATACTTGGTCACTTATTTGCAGGTTTTGTGGTTTGAAACACCTAGATCTTAAAAAGGGCTATAAAATCTTTGTTACTTGATAGAATTGGTTGTGGTTTAAGGGACACCTAGATCTAATCATAGACTAGGGCTAACAAGTGATTAAACCTAGTTAATAACACCAGGGAAAGAGATTTGAGTGCTTGAAATTTTAGATCAGCAAACTATGCATGTGTTCTTGTAGTTCATATCAGAAGGTGAAATTTGCTTTGATCTTGTTCCATACTTTGATTTAGTGGCTGATTTAAGTTTGTTTATGCTTAATCATAGTTTATATAGCTGGTGTATGCATCTTGTTGAATTTGGAGTGCTTATTCATGCTTAAAACTACTTAAGTGTTCATAACTTCTTAATATTAAGGTCTGTGATATATATGTGGACTGTTTGCTTAATCTGGGCTTATTGTGTAAACCAATTTGTGATTTCTTTGTTGATATAGACTCCTTGTGATTCACTGATCACAAGGGTGCCTTTGTTTCCATTTGAGTCCAACTGGATCTCTCTAAAAAGCTTGGTCAAATAGTCAAAGCAGTGGGAACTCCTTTCCCCTGCTGCTAGCCACTGCTAGTGTATTTTTGTGTTCAGCTTATCAATAAGCTATAATAGCTTATTTTAACCAGCAACAACTTGGATTTTTTAATAGGTGCTCATTATTTGACCCATTTGTTCATACTGGATCATTTGGTGGGTTGACTTTAGGGTTTGACTAGAAAACCAACTTAATTGACTTTTTCATAAGTGCTTATTGGCTTATTCTGGCTTATTGGCGTTGCTTATTGGAATTTTGTTGATTGTTTTGGCTTATTGAAGTCATTTGTGACATTTTGCAAGTTGAATCAAGTCCTGAGGTGCCCTAGATCTCAAACCCGACTATTTTGTCTTTTAGTTAAATTGTACTTTGCTTATTTCTGGCTTATTGAGTGTACTTTTTCAAAATTTATTTTTACAGATCTCTTTAGTATCCCAAGAGAAGGTTGTGTGTTAAATTAGAGCTTATGGCATTGGCTTATTGCTTAATGGGCTTATTGGCCCAATAAGGATAAGTTGTTTGCTTAATAAGCTGTGATAAGCTCACTTTCAGCTTTTGGGCCTTCAGAGTTTTGTGTTTAGAATTAAATTTTGAGTCAGATAGGGCTTTTCCAAGTCAATTGGGCCAAGTTTGACTTTTTGGGCTAAAAAGCCCATTAGTGTTGACTGTTTTTGGTTTTGGCCCATTTGAGGGCCCAATAGGGGTATTCTGGTCATTTCAATTTCATTTTCTATTTATTTAGGTTAAAACAAACTAGTTTTCAAGTTTTTAGAATTTTTTATAATTTTTGGATTTTTAATATTATTTTAATATTATTTTATTATTATTTTTCAAATTTCATATTTTTGCACTTTTTACATTTTTCTTAGCTTAAATACATTAAAATAGTATTTTTGCAACTTTTAAATTAATTTTATCATCCTTAGATTAATTTTTATAATTATTTTAAGTTTTAATAGTTTTTAAATCATTTTAAATAGTTTTTATTAGTTTAAAAATTTCTAAAAATAGTTTTAATCTTTTTAGGTCATTTTAGAGGTTTACCAATTGAAAAATATTTATTTAGGCTTTTTGATAATTAATTTGATTTTTAGGGCTTTAATTAGCATTTAAAAATTGAATATTTAATTAATTAAAAGGTTTGAAAAAGTTTTGATCATTGGTAAACTCTTAGTTTATTTATTTTGATTTTTGGTGAATTTTTGGTAATTTTTAGAATTAATTTTTATTTTAGCTTATTTTACGGTTTTACGTGTAGTCGTAGTAGTAATTAATTTCACGTTTTCGTCATCCTCTTTTCTCATCCCCTTCTAACCAATATTAATCTCAACCCTTGCTACATTTTAGTCACACACATATACCTCCTTGGGAAACGAACTTGGAACTTCATTAGGGTCATTTGTACACTATTTTCCTAAACCGTCGTATTTAATACTTTCCACTATTTTACCCCTTTTGTTTTTCCTAAAGCAAGGGTGTGTAATTTACTGCAACCATATATGATGATGAATGATTATCAAAATGTTATGTGAGGATTTGGTGTTGATAAATTTGGTTAAAAAGATTAAAAGCTACATGAAAGGATGTTAAAATCATGGCTAAAAATATAGGTTGTGTAAAACTGTAAAGAACTATATGATAACTAGTTAAAATGACTTGGATAAATTAATATACAGTAAGGTATGTGACTTGTACATATGTGAGAGTTGGCCACTCAATGGAATCCATAAAATGAGTGAGATGTGATCAACACATTATTGAAGTTCAAATCTGTATAGTCTGTTTTGGACGAACTGTTAGAGACATTTAGAGGTTGATTGAGCAGTAGCTAAACGGGAGTTAATTGTAGCACATATCATGTAGTTTGTGCTGCCCAAAAATGAGCTTTTATCTCCTTGTAGAACTCAAGATATGGTAAAAATGGTGAAAGTGAAATTCATAATAAGATTTGTAAAATAAATGTATATATTATAAAATTAGCACTCAAGTAAAACTAATATAAAATGTATACCTAAAATCCACTAACTTATATATTACTTATAAATAAGTATATAATTTGATAAATAAATGGGACATTTTATAAAAATGGCAATTTGATAAGTTTTATAAGTGATAAAACTATATACATAAGTTTTACGTCTTTTCGGCTAAAACCGAAAGATTAACGTTTTCGTCAAATAAAACTTAGACGATCGGACCCGTCTAATGTAAACTTTTTATAACTCATATACTGATGTATAAGTACATTTGACAAGTAAAAACTGATAAAACCCGAGCTTTATGACTTATGGACATTAACGGGCCAAAGTAGCCTTATTGGACTATTGACCCAACTAGTTTGGATAAACAATAATGGACTTACTCATTGGGCTTAACCCACTTGGGTCCAAAATATGAGTATATGCCTGGTACAAAAAGTATAAATGGGATAATATAAAGTATTGGACTTTAATGGGCTTACTGGGCCTTGATATGGAATTGGATTAAAACAAGTGTAACTAGTCAAAAATTTGACTAACACATAACACTATAATGTGTATGAAGATATGAAATCCCACATGATCATCATTATACTCATGATATCATCATATATACATAGCCATTGTTTTTATAAAGTCATTGGACAAGAGTCTAAGACGAGTATTATTTGTCTAGGTTTCCGTGATTGAAGCACGTACCGTACATCCAAATCGCTGATAACCGCCTTCCCCAATCAACGTGAGTTCATAGCCTCGCACTCTTTTAAATGCTTTTATGAAATGTTTTATAAACCCACGAGGGAAATAACATGTTAGTTTTAACAAAATAGGACACCAGTTGTCCCGATTATTTGTTTATTGATGTGGACCCGAATGATTGTATGACCCGATGAATGATTATATGACCCGATGAATGAAACAAAATGGATAATTATTAGTTAGGTTATGTCACTAAAAGTCCCATTAGCATGAATTGTGAACTACCAGGATTTGGTAGACGCTTATGCATATAATAGTACTATTTGGGGAAGATCACCCCAGTTCATGCCTTGACGGTTGATCCCCGTCGTGCCACATTGATTGGTAAGCGAATTTATGTATGAGAAGACTTATATAAGCGTGATTATTGTGACGACATGATGTTTTAGATGGGAAAATGAGTTTCGGGTTAGCTACCCGTTTTTTGTTATAGTAAGGTACCAATGTCATGCGGCTTACAATATATTGCCTCACTAGCAATACAGGGTCTTGTTATTGATATTATGTTCGTATTTTGGTTTTACATAACCATATTCATATAACGGTTTTTATTTAACTCTATACAACGTTATAAAATGTATTGTATGATGCTTTTACGACAATGGTTCGTATAATGGTTTTTAAGGCAAAAGCCTATATTGTGATTTTGACAAGGATTTGTATAAAAATATTTTTGGCCTATTTTATGGCCTACGACAAGGAATTGTATAAAATGATTTTTGGTGACGATTATATATACTGATGATATATTAATGGTTTATTAAACTCTATGAATTCACGCGGCGTTTTCGCTGACCTTTTCCTTTAACATGTTTTATCTCAGGTACTTGAAGGTAATTCTCGGGAAGACGACAAGAATTTATGGCCCGCACTTAAATAACAATATTCATTCAAATGCTTTGTAAAAATTGTATGAAATACTATGACTTGGGACGATTGTAAATTTGATATTTATGAATGTAAATGCTTTATTATTAAACGACACGATTTTTAAGCGTTGTCTATGATGTGAGTAATGTGGTATCCCGTAACACCAACGACTCTTCCGCTGTATTGAATTGTGTAAATTTGGGGGTGTTACAGTTTGGTACCAGAGCTCTCGTTATAGAGAACGAAAGATTTTTAAAACCAAGGTTTTGAATAAAACATTTCAAAATCTTTTTACTATAAACATTTTTCTCAAAATGTCTAAAAATCTTTTGACTATAGCGGTGCCAAAGAATTCCCGAGTTACCGACAAGACCATACTGAGAAGTATTATTTTAATATATATATACATATATATATATATATATATATATATATATATATATATATATATATATATATATATATATATATATATATATATATATATATATATATATATATATATATACATATATATATATATATATATATATATATATTCCAAGTTATATATATATATATATAACTTGGAATATATATATATATATATATATATATATATATATATATATATATATATATATATATATATATATATATATATATATATATATATATATATATATATATATATATATATATATATATATATATATATATATATATATATATATATATATATATATATATATATATATATATATATATATATATATATATATATATACGTTTTAATTTAATTACATGATTGTTTGATGATTATTTTAATATTTATACGAGGTATTTATACGACGTAGATTGTCACAAGAAACCCTAACTCCCCTAGCAAATCAATCGAAGCTATTCCCGTAGGAATCTAGCTATTCTAGATCTAAACCAAGTTATGGATAATTATGATCCCAACAAAATGGTTGATATTCGTAGAAATGTTGATATTAGTTGATTGAAATCTTGAAGAAGAATTGGCGAGATTAAATCTGATATCGATGTCATGACGATCTTTCCTTATAGAGCGGAGTTTGACAAAACGTTACCACCTGGAAAGATGTCATCTGATTCGGTGTTACCCAATTCTTAAATTTGAAATCGAAAGGGTGAATGTTGCACTTGAGGTTGTCATTGGAACCATTACCCAAAAGCCTCATGCCACTAGTATCCTTCCGAAAAGTCTAATTGAATGTGTGAGTCATTTCATACTAGTGACTCATTTGATAACTATTGATGAAAGAGCTATAGGATTGGAAATTAAGTGTTGTTCATATCGAGCTTTTATTGCCCTTCTAAGGTCTAAGAATAAGGTTGAAAGTATTGGAGAATGAGGTAGGATATCGCATTGAGTATGATTTGGTTGAAACTTGAATGAAGTAAAATTTAACTCGTATGGAATAAGAAATTGTTAAGAGGAAGTTGTTGAGTCTTGTGATTCAATTATAAGGTTTTAAATGATTTTTGGTTCGTGTTAAGGGTTGTTCCTAGGCCATTGTCCACTGACGAGGATGTCCAGTGTCCGAGAAATAAATTGAAGAAACCTTCTTCTGAATTGGGACCAGTGGATCTTCTGGGACAGGTGGAACACCTAATGACTCTTGTAGATTAGTATTCATTGTGGTATCTTTTAAAAATCCCTAACTTAACTGAGACATCAGTTGGTAGGATGAGTTCTTGGAATTGTATGACATAGTGACACGTAATGTGTTACGGTACAATTTTGACTTGTTTGTGATTAACGAAAAGACTACCTTTGATTGCTAAATTTTACATGTATCGATGTTATCTATCTTTTTTTTCTTCTTCCTAATGTTCGCATTAGTGATGCAACCATTGAACAAATACTCATCTTGATTTGAGTTACGTTGTAGATTATTCTTTTTGAGTGCCATCGAGGTCATGAACCTCATGATTAATTGGCTAAGCTCATTTCCTATCATATTGTAGTTAGTTCTTGGTGAACAACTCTTCATCACTCTTTTGTAGATCACTCATTGTTTTTATAAGTTAAAACAGTATCCCTTGAGAAAAATTAAATTTTGATCACCGAAAGAATTATTTAAAGTGGGACTTATAAGTAATCATTATCGAAATAAATTTGTTTATGAAACACCTTGGAAAACTTAATTGTTTCCATAACAAAGAACATCTTTGTAAATTTATTTTTGATTCTTATTCAAGAATTAAGCATCAAATTAGTTTTTATTTTAAACATGATGACAAAGTTTTGACAAACTGAGTATTGCATCATTAATCTTAAAATTCTATATAGTTGCGCGGTTGCGCGCTTACATACAATTTGAAAGGGACCATGCAAGGATGATTACTAGTCACCATAAAATTGTTAATAAACATTACATTTTCTTTGAAGTTATGAAAGATTAAATTTTATGAGATCTGCAAGAAGTGAAAAATAGGGGCATATTGTTAGGAACACCTACATATGTGCCCGTACCATTTATTTTTTGAATCAAATTTAATCATCTGTGGAAATTGTCTTAACTGACAATTGATATCCCCTCTTTGTCCAATTCTCCCGTGGTGAGATTCTTTGGAAAAGTATTTGATTACCAAATGTTGATACCCGACTGGATGTATCGACGTTCCTATCATTTCTTTTGATTAGATTTCATTTGAATGACATGGGTAACGATCCGAGGAGCTTTTGAATGCATGCTTAATTCATGAAAAGATGGGATATATTCATATTCGTTCATGTTTTTGTCTGTATCTGATTTGAAATTCTCTCACGTAGATTATGCGTTGACCTTACTCTTTTAAGGTTAGTTATGTCTCCTGATATCCTTGAATTTGTGAAGGATTATGAGTTATTATTAGTCTTTTGAGAAGTTCACATCTTATCGACGACAATAAAACTGAAAAGTTGGTAATGCTAGTAGAATGGATTGATTGATTATGACATGACGACATTGTCTTAATTGATGGGAACTCGAGTAGAATTCCCCTAAAAGATAAGATGTTAATTATCAAAAGTGATCTAAATAATTCTTGGTGGATGACCATATCCTGCATTTAGACTTGAAATTATACCATGAATGATTATAAACTGATCATAGATCTTGCAATCTAGAAAGAACTTAAAATAAATTTGTTAAAAGCTGTTTATGTTATCTGAAATTTTAGGAGGTATTTGCTGGTGAATTATCTAGACTTTTGCCATTAAGGCAGGTTGAATTTGGTATTGATTATATTCCCGGTGTTGCACCTGGGCGTGTGCACTGTACGTCAGCACCATCTGAATTAAAAGGATTACCGTGCAATTAAGAGAGTTGTCGGAAAAAGCTTTTATTATACCAAGCTCGTCATCATGAAGAGCTATGGTATTATCATTCCTTATATTTGTAGAATTACCATGAACTAGGTAAATTGACGATAAAAATCTATATCCACTACCCAAGATGATAGATTTGTTCGATTATTTACAAAGTTCTAGCGTATATTCAAAATTTGATCCACGGCATGGTTATCATCAACTTCGCGTCCGCGATAAAAATTAACTTTTCCAATCACTACATCCAGAACTTGCAATGAACATTATGAGTTTCACGTGATGTCGTTTGGATTGACCAATGCACATGTAGCATTCACGAATCTGATGAATCGCGTGTGTAAGTTGTATTTTAATAAGTTCATGCTTATGATCATTAAGGACCATTTGTTTGTTTCTAGAAATAAGAAGGAGTTAATAATCATTTATAAACTGTCCTGAGTTGGTCGAGCAATGAAAACCTACACCTTGAATATTTAACACGTGATTTAAGGCTTAATCCTTTACATTATTTGACCGTGTGATTAATAGATAATGGAATCTATATTGACTCTTAAAAAATTAGAGCCATTAAGGCTTTGGGTTTTACCAAAAAGAAAGTGCAAATATGTTTTGACAAATATTTTATCAAAGGATTTTTAAGGAATTATTCCCTTACACCCAGATAATTTAACTAAACTCCCTTAGGAGTAAATGTTTGTGTATACCTTGAGACAACCTAAGAGGGATTGAGGAAACCATTTAAACCATGACATGGAATTTGAAACGACAATTTTTGCTTTTCAACTAAGAAAATTTTGACCAAAGTATAAACAAAGATTTTTCGAACATTTACGGATCTTATTAATTATTTTCGATAAATCAACAAAAATCGTGTTAATTAAATTCAAATTTATTTTGAACATTTTTCTATAATTGGACGAACTAAGAAATTTAAAACTTTTTACGTTTACATTTCATAAAAATTAAATATTTATTTTTTAATTACTTGTAATATTTATCGACGCTTTAAACGTCGGATTGAGCAAAACTGATGAAAATGATAGTTGAGACGAAACTAAAACTTAGAAAATATGAAGAGAGAATTTCTGAATGAATTGTGGTCATGATAATTATTTCATCCGGAAAGGTGAATGTAGATACTGGCACATTATGTAGAAAGGATAAAGAATCAATTAGGATGTGTTCCTTAATAATGACTGTGCAAAATCAATTGCCGAGCAATTTAAAAAAAACTAGCCGATGTTTGTAAAAAGGATAATATAGATAATAAAAGGGGTTCGCGGCTAATGTGAACCATTAGAATTTACAAGCCGATGGCATTAAATGTATAAAAGGCCGCTTGTGGTTGCCTAGATATGGAGGATTTCGAGATTTAGTCATGTTGGAATCTCGTAAGTATAAGTATTCTATTCATGTCATTTCTGATAAAACGTATCTTTATCTAAAGAAGTTGTACTGATGGCAAATTATGAAGGCAGACATCGCCTCATACATTAGTAAACGTCTAAATATTGCAAAGGTCATCATCTGAATTTGATTCGATTTGGGTCATCGTCGACAGACTGACCAAATCTACTAATATCATTCCCGTTAATGATAGATTCTCGATGAAGAAATTAACTCTTTGTATTTAAAGGAGTTGTGTAAACATGGTGTGCCTTTATCGATCATCTCTATCAAGATCCTCGCTTCGCATCAAATTTCTAGATATTTGCTCAAAAGTCATTGGGAACGAACCTTGATGAGAGTACTGTCTACCACCCCAATCAAAGGGACGAGGAAAGTAATGATACAAAACACTAGAAGTCTTGTTTTATGTTTGAATAATTGACCTTTGGTAATAAATAGGAAAATCGCTTTCCTTTGGAAAGATCATCATTGATAATTATCGCATTAGGATCGAGATCGGATCTTGTGAGGATCTATATATAAGAGCATCTGTAGGCAGGAGTTGGGATGAAGACACCCGACATACACCCATTATGAGTTGGACATGTCTTTTAGGTTTAAGGTTGCCTATGGTGACAAACCTAACCTTACAAAATACCCGACCCGTGAAACCTGAATGATTGTTGAAATTAGGATCTGATTATTGACTGCCAGTAGTGGGCAGGAGGTTATGTGAATATGAAATGTAGATCTTGAAGTGCAGGATGGGTAGCGAAGTTATGCCAAAAAAATTTCACCATGGAAAAGTGAATTGATGATCTGAAAGATCATGGGAAATAAGTCCCCATTTTGATGATGTAAAATGTTGGTTTGAAAGGCATATAAGCTGGATCTACTCTAGGACTTCAAGGGCTGCGTGAATTATGTTTCATATATTGAACTTGATAAAATGTCTATCAAGTGAAAATCTGATTATTTCTCAATGACGTTTGGATCGGCAAAAAGTTTCATTCATCAAAAACCCGTGAACATCATGGATAGAGAAAGTAAGTCAACATTAAGCCTGATCGTATTCCCGTAGTTATGTTTGATGAAACTCGCGTATTGTAATGAATTACACTTGTGAGGAAAGACCGAATGTGGAGGAAATACCCACATGTCTCTAACTCTATAAGAAGCGAGTTGTAAGATAAATTCATCTTTGAGGACAAAGATCCTGTTTCGGGGTGAATGCGGTGACAATACGTCAATTTATGGTTGATATTTTATTCTAAAGTATTATTTAAAAACATTATTTTAATGTTATATTATGAACTCACTCATTTTTGGGAAGAAATTTGGGTTTACATCTTGAAGTAGCATCGACTACGTCTAAACCGGAGAGTTCTACGTTACGTGCTTACGTTTACATACACCGTTTTTGGTGACACTCCGACATTTCAGGAAATAAATTTATTCTTGAATATTATTTTGGAATTTTAAATTTGTGTTGGTTCATAAACTCACAAATTTACAAGAAGAGATTAGGATTTTACGTGCATAATTTAGCATCTTTTACGACTAAACTGGAAACCCTAGGTTTACGTATTTACGTTTTTGAATTCCGTTTTTGATGAGACAATTTTTATTAGACTCGTTTTGTGTCGTACATTCATAATTTATAAAAACTTTTTTCGTAAAACGACCCGAGGGCACGTAAATCGAGGAAACTAGAATCAAGGAGTACCCGTAATTAAATGGGGATGGGACAAGAATAAACTTTCCCCACTCCCACATGGGACGGCCAAGTATAAGCTATAACACACCATTATGTGTCAAAGCTTAGCAACAAAGCTAAGATACTTGTCTTAACTTTGCCACCAAAACCACAAAACTAGCTACTCATACCACTCACACTCATTTCTTACATGCAAAACCACCTAAACTCTCTCTTCCTGTCTCCTTGAACGTCCAACATCACCCATAAACACCACCATTGATCAAAATTTAAACCATAAATCTTATGTATAACTTACATAAGATGATAACCCATTGAAGACATGGTGATTTGAGGTGATTCTAACAACTAAAAAGGAGTTTCCAAGGAGGTTTAGGGCTGATTTCCATGAAGGTGTTCATCCATTTGAAGAACTCAAAAGTTCATATTCCAAGTTAAAGATGTGGTGACAAGAACCAAGTCTTGATCATCATAAACCTCATCTTTTCATCACTATTGGTGGTATAGAGATTGTTTCTTCCTATCCTCTTGTTATTTTGAATATGTAATCTTGTATTTTCTTTATTTATGTATATGTATATGATGATGAATGATGATCAAAATGTTATGTGGGGATTCGGTGTTGATAAATTTAGTTAAAAAGATTAAAAGCTACATGAAAGGATGCTAAAATCATGGCTAAAAATGTAGGCTGTATAAAACAGTAAAGAACTATATGATAAATTGTTAAAATGACTTGGATAAATTAATGTACAGTAAGGTATGTGACTTGTACATATGCGAGAGTTGGCCACTCAATGGAATCCATAAAATGAGTGAGATATGATCAAAACATTATTGAAGTTCAAATCTGTATAGTCTGTTTTGGACGAACTGTTAGGGACATTTAGAGGTTGATTGAGCAGTAGCTAAACGGGAGTTAATTGTAGAACATATCATTTAGTTTGTGCTGCCCAAAAATGAGCTATTATCTCCTTGTAAAACTCAAGATATGGTAAAAATGGTGAAAGTGAAATTCATAATCAGATTTGTAAAATAAAAGTATATATTATAAAATTAGCACTCAAGTAAAACTAATATAAAATGTATACCTAAAACCCACTAAATTATATATTACTCATAAATAAGTATATACTTTGATAAATAAATGGGACATTTTATAAAAATGGCAATTTGATAAGTTTTATAAGTTATAAAACTATATACATAAGTTTTACGTCTTTTCGGCTAAAACCGAAAGATTAACGTTTTCGTCAAATAAAACTTAGACGATCGGACCCGTCTAATGTAAACTTTTTATAACTCATATACTGATGTATAAGTACATTTGACAAGTAAAAACCGATAAAACCCGAGCTTTATGACTTATGGACATTAACGAGCCAAAGTAGCCTTATTGGACTATTGACCCAACTAGTTTGGATAAACACTAATAGACTTACTCATTGGGCTTAACCCACTTGGGCCCAAAATATGAGTATATGCCTGGTATAAAAAGTATAAATGGGATAATATAAATTATTGGACTTTAATGGGCTTATTGGGCCTTGATATGGAATTGGATTAAAACTAGTGTAACTATTCAAAAATTTGACTAACACATAACACTATAATGTGTATGAAGATAAAAAATCCCACATGATCATCATCATACTCATGATATCATCATATATACATAGCCATTGTTTTTATAAAGTCATTGGACAAGAGTCTAAGACGAGTATTATTTGTCTAGGTTTCCGTGATTGAAGCACGTACCGTACATCCAAATCGCCGATAACCGCCTTCCCCAATCAACGTGAGTTCATAGCCTCGGACTATTTTAAATGCTTTTATGAAATGTTTTATAAACCCTCGAGGGAGATAACATGTTAGTTTTTATAAAATAGGACACCAGTTGTCCCGATTATTTTTTTATTGATGTGGACCCGAATGATTGTATGACCCGCTGAATGATTATATGACCCGATGAATGAAACAAAATGGATTATTATTAGTTAGGTTATGTCACTATAAGTCCCATTAGTAAGAATTGTGAACTACCGGGATTTGGTAGACGCTTATGCATATAATAGTACTATTTGGGGAAGATCACCCCAGTTCGTGCCTTGACGGTTGATCCCCGTCGGGCCACTTTGATTGGTAAGCGAATTTATGTATGAGAAGACTTATATAAGCGTGATTATTTTGACGACACGCTGTTTTAGATGGGAAAATGAGTTTTGGGTTAGCTACCCGTTTTTTGTTATAGTAAGGTAGCAATGTCATGCGGCTTATAATAATCTAATAACGAAAACACTGCTATATGCATTGAATTACAATATATTGCTTGACTAGCAATACGGGGTCTTGTTATTGATATTATGTTCCTGCTTTGGTTTTACATAACCATATTCATATAACGGTTTTTATTTAACTCTATACAACGTTATAAAACGTATTGTATGATGTTTTTACGACAATGGTTCGTATAATGGTTTTTAAGGCAAAAGCCTATATTGTGATTTTGACAAGGATTTGTATAAAAATGTTTTTGGCCTATTTTATGGCCTACGACAAGGAATTGTATAAAATGATTTTTGGTGACGATTATATATAGTGATGATATATTAATGGTTTATTAAACTCTATGAATTCACTCGGCGTTTTCGCTGACCTTTTCCTTTAACATGTTTTATCTCAGGTACTTGAAGGTAATTCTCGGGAAGACGACAAGAATTTATGGCCCGCACTTAAATAACAATTTCCATTCAAATGCTTTGTAAAAATTGTATGAAATACTATGACTCGGGACCTATGTAAATCTGATATTTATGAAAGGAAATGCTTTATTATTAAACGACGCGATTTTTAAGCGTTGTCTATGATGTGAGTAATATGCTATCCCGTAACACCAACGACTCTTCCGCTGTATTGATTGTGTAAATCTGGGGGTGTTACAAACTACCTATCATCTTCCCCAAATCAAACACCTTTCTTCTTTCAATTAACAGATCGATCCATGGCAGATTCTCAAGGAAGTACTTCTGATGCAAACGCCACCCCTGTGTTGGATGAGATTATGCAACTCACTAGTGGTGCACCTATTTCGTATGCCATGAGTGTCTTCTTAGAGCAACAGATTATTGAGGAGAAGGCTTTTACTAATGATATCTGGGATTTGATTGAACTAGTTAAGGTAAGCCTAAAAAGGGTTCGTACTGCACTTGCTGAAATGAAGACCAAGCATCCAGCTGCTAAATGGGAGGAGTCTATTGAAGCTTTTACAGATTCAAAGAAGAGGTTGGAGTTGAAGCTTTTTCGTTTGAACAAGATTGTATAGGAACAACTCGAAGGTGTGGATGAGTTGAAAGCTTGGTCCACCTCAATGGAAATACTTCCACCACTAGAAGAAGAAAATGTTTGATGATTGTTGTGCATCGGCACGTATGTTTGTGTTGTTTTTTACCATCAATATGAAGGCTGGGTATGTTGTGTCTAATCTAGTTATTTTGTTTAAGTTAATGTACTATGTATCCATGTTTTGTTACTGCATATGTAATATGGTGGTCTAATGGTAAATGTTTGACATTTATGTTTAATTTCGTTGAATAGCCTGCTATTGTGTTTATCTTAATTGGTATATATTACATCTTAAATTGATCTTTAACTTATAGTTATGTTTAATATCAGTATCTGTTGTTATTTTTGGGGGTTAAGATAGCAGAGTGTGTTGTGTGTATGAAATTAAAAAAGGTACATGAAATAATTTAAGTATGAATTTGAGCACAAAGTTGCCAAGTATGAAAAAATTATGTATTATAGATTATTCAAACTTCTTGCAGACACAAACTTATACTCTTGCAGACACAACCTTATACTCATTATGTCAATACACAATGTGTATCTTTCCCACATACCACGCAACCATTGAATCCACTGTATAGGCAGACACATAATGTACCCAGTGCTGGGTAATCATTTATCGTTCATAACACAACGGAACGAAGCTTAAAGTTATGTTTCGTTGACGCATCAAATGTATCAATACCATCTTCAAATAAGTTATACAGATCATCAACTAACGGTTCTAAGAAAACATCAATATCATTCCCCGGGTATCCTGATATAAGGGTCGAAAGCATGATAAACTTTCGTTTCATACACAACCATGGAGGAAGGTGGTATATGACACATAAAACTGGCCATACACTGTGATGCCTATTACCTGAGTTGACGTCAACCCTATCACCCGGTATTCCCATCCATATATTTCTTGGATCTTCTACAATTTGGGGGAATTATTCATCTATGGTACGGCATGCCTGTGAATCTGCAGGGTGACGTAAAATACCATCTGTTATCCTCCTTGTTGCGTGCCATCTCATGTTTTCTGCAATACTTGGTATCTTAAAGAATCGTTTTAGTCTTGGTATAATTGGGAAGTACCACATCACTTTGGCTAGAATGTTTTCGTAAACTTTCTTTGTCTTATTGTCGACCTTCCATCTTGTTGTCCCACATGTTGAGCAAGCAGTCAAACCTGAGTTAGTTTTCCAGTAAATCATGCAGTTGTTGATACATACATGTATCTTTTTGTATCCTGATCCCATCAGTAGCATCATTTTTTTTGCCTGATAAGTTCTTTCAACTAGTTCGTTACCAGCAGGTAGCATCTTTTTAATCAAACCATGTAATTCAGTAAAAAAACTTGTCACAAGCTCCATACTTACCCTTCAAGTTGAGAAGTTGAACTATTGCAGACAACTTTGTGAAGTCGGGACATCCTTCATATAGTGGCTTCTCTGCGTCTACTAATAGTTGTTGAAACTTGTCAATGTCATCCTCATCAATACCATCTTTCGTAGCGTTAACCATCTCTACTGTTGCTGGGCCATCTGTTGGAATCTCTGAACCAGCATCCGTGTCGACATCCGTGTTGTCAACATACTTTGTTGTATCATCAACTAATATTTGGGCATTTAATGATTGCTCGTCCTTTTCTCCATGTTTTTTTCCAATTTGTGTACTTTAGATTAAACGCATGTCTGAATAAATGGAATCCTACTGATTCCACTGTACCCTCTATGAAGTTTAAGCATCTGTTACATGGACATAGAATTGTAAGTGGTCCTTTATGACTTTCTAGGTGGCGGTTAATCTCCCCTTGCGCTTTTTTTTGGCATATTCAATAAACGCTTCTACTCCGGTAAAATATTCTTTATTAGTCCTATTACTTTCTATCCAAGACTTGTCCATCGTAGTGTTGAGGATAAATCGTACCGTATATATCCTACAAATCACAAAACAAACCAATATATGATATCCAAGATAAAACAATCTAAAAGGTTTAAGGCACATAGCATGAATCAATAACGCAAAATATAAATCCCCAAAAATCACATATATATTAACTATCTAAATAAATGCATATGAACACTATAGATTGTAGTCCTAATAAAAACATTACCTGATTTATAAAGTAATGAAATTAAAACTGGTGTAGATGGCCGGACCGAATAGTTGTTGATGTTAATGATGGCTGGAGAATGAGGGATGGAAAAATATGTGGAATGAGTTTAAAATTTTTGGGAGTTAATTTCAATTTGCACTAAATAACATTTTGGAGGCAAAGTTCCAATTTTCAACAAAAAAAAATTGGAGGCATGTTTAAAATTTCACTCAATAAAAGTTTGAAGTCAAAGTGTTAAAATTTGACCCGAAAATGTTGGTTATTTATTATCTGATATGCATCTAGGGGTGTGTGTGGCGCAAGGGGTTGATCGCGGGACTAGAGTTAGAGCTTGTTTAAGTATACGTTGGGTTTAAAATTTGTATTTTTTTTATTTTTTTTTTACTTTAATGACTTTATTTATATGTTATAAATAGGGTAATATTCAGAATGACAAGCTATAAACAAACATAGATTAACTTGAAATTCATTTTGTTAGCAAAATTTATAGACCACTACATCATCTGTGGTCAATCATTGTTTCAAGCAATTACATCAATGATTGTTCTAAAAAAAGTTACATCACAGGAAAATGCAGAAAATTAGACAATACTAAAAATGTAAAAAAACATCAGGCCTTTGCCTTTCCCTTCCCGTTGGAACCAGTCGGCCTCTTCCTCATTTTTTCCACAATTTGTTTCCAAGTTGTTTTGTTACCAAGACAAAGAACAGCATTGTAAATAGGGGTAGGGCTTTTCACAATGTTTTTTGGAACATAGTTCACATAAGGACCTGTTTTCTTTTGGGTGTTGGCTTTCACTTTTAGGGTGTCTTCATAGAACTCAAGTGAGTTAATGTTGTATTCATCAGCCTCAGCTGTCTCATCATAATAGGAATCAGCAACTGGACTACCTTCATCTTCATCCCAAGTCTCTCAGTATTGTGAATCAGCATAATACTCAGCTAAATCAACATAGCCATACGATTGCAGCACCTCCTTTGGAATATTCCCAGTCTTAAACCTTTTAGCAACAGCAGCCGTAACAGCAGGCCTAGGCCTTTTAGCTGATCCAATAGGAGGAAGTGCATGCTGCTTTGAAGATCCTTCACATCCCTTTTCGAACCACCTAGCATCTCCACTAGGACAAAACATATCTTCGCAGCTAGAGTCACTCAACTCAATCACTTCAACCTTGTTTGTCATTTTTTATATATTATATATAGATGTTAGGGATTGAAAGTGTAAAGGGATATGGATAAGTGGTGTTAGGAGTTGGAACCAATTTTTATAGAAAACAAGGGATTGTAGATTTTTATGCCACTTTGGTTATTTTTATGACAAACATATCATGCAAATAAACAGACCACAACCCTAAACTAACAAATGGAGTAACTGATAACAAAAAATCATGGACTCAAACACAAAATCAAAGATTTTAGAACCTAATAACTGAAACAGGCAGATTTTTGTGAATCTTGCATAAAGAAATTGGGACTTAAATAATTAAAACTAAAACTTGAAAACACTTATAACTAGCAAAAAACAAGTGTTCAGGGTCCAGTCTTGGGATTTGCTGTAACTCAAACCTCAAAAAAACCCTATCAATCTGAAACACCCATTTTATGATTTTTAAACAGATTTAACAGAGTGATTCTATGCAAATGGGATCTAAATAAAATTAAATCGCCATGAACATAAGTAAGCAGTCAAAAATATGCAAAAAATAACATAAATTGTCATAATCAATATAAATGGGGTTCAATTATGTCTATCCAATTAACGTTTAAATCCTAATAATGTTATGGTTCTTTGATTCTAAAAAAAGGGAAAACAAATGTTGATTGTAGATAACATCATAAATAATAATACAAACATCATGTATAGAAGCACAAACCTGTTCAACAAATTAGACAGTGGAATTAATTTTTTAGGGTTCTTGTTCTTAGTAGCGAAGGGGAAAAGATGATTATGATTTCTGGTGGGTAAGTTGATCATTATAAGTGTTATTTTCCCCCACAAGAAATATAACTGGTTATATCTAGTCATTAAAAAGATAGTCCAACTTTATATTTCTGTTCAAATAGGAATATCGCACATAAAAAAGTCCATTAGGTACAATGGACCATTATAAGTATTTGTGTATTTATGACTTTTACCCTTTTATAAATATGTTATTTATGATTTATTAAACATATATAAGTCGAGATGGGCTTATGTGTCATAAGCTTACCTTTTGTGGTTTATATCTATTATAAAATTAATATAATGCATGAAATATATTTAAGGAATTATTAGTGTAAACGGGCCAATGTGGTGGAGTTGTATTATCAAGTAATCATATAACATAAACAAATATGTTAAAAGTGAAAGTATAAGTATAAACATTAAGACAAAAAAGTCAACAACAGACAATTATTATAAAAGACGAAGTATATAAAACTTGATAAAAATTATCTCAATGGAAATACATTAATTATGTTCTAAATAAGTAATATATGAATAATATATGCAAACGTTTTATGCCTCTTTGAAGAGGTCGGTGCTTAAACGTTTTTATGACTTATTTCACCAAGACCACGTCTGAACATAACATAAACGATGAGTAATTTGTTATCGGAATTATTTTAAAACCTAAACCTTAAACCATTTAACCCTAAGCCATATAACCCTTATACCGTAAACCCTAATTAAACCATAAATCAAAATCATACATACCATAAACCCTAAACCCTAAACATAAAACCTCAATAAACCCTAACCTTAAACCCTAAACCATAAACATTAATCCTCAATAAACCCTAAACCTTAAACCCTAAACATTAAACCTCAGTAAACTCTAAACCTGAAACCCTAAACCCTAAACATTAAATCTTAAACAAATAAACCCTAAACCATAAGCCCTAAACCTTAAACCAATGAACCCTAAACACTAAATCATAAACCTTAAACCTATAAACCTTAAATCCTATTTAACCCAAAACCCACAAACCCTAGCTAATTAAACCATAAATCATAAACCTAAAATCATAAACCAATAAACCTTAAACCCTAAGCCCTAAACCTTAAACCAATGCACCCTAAACACTATATCATACACCTTAAACCTATAACCTTAAATCCTATTTAACCCTTAAACCACAAACCCTAGCTAATTAAACCATAAATCATAAACCTTAAACCATAAACCAATGGACCTTAAACCCTAAAGCCTAAGCCCTAAACCTTAAACCAGTGCACCTTAAACACTAAATCATACACCTTAAACCATTTAACCTTAAATCCTATTTAACCCTTAAACCACAAACCCTAGCTAATTAAGCCATAAACCAATAAACCTTAAACCATAAGCCCTAAACCTTAAACCAATTCACCCTAAACACTATATCATACACCTTAAACCTATAAACCTTAAATCCTATTTAACCATTAAACCACAAACCCTAGTTAAATAAACCATAAATCCTAAACCTTAAAACATAAACCAATGAACCTTAAACCCTAAACCCTAAACATTAAACCAATGCACCCTAAACACTATATCATACACCTTAAACCATTTAACCTTAAATTATAAACCTTAAATCATAATTAATCTTTAAACCATAAACCCTAGCTAAATAAACCATAAATCCTAATTAAACCTTAAACCATAAACAATACCTAATTAAACCATAAATCCTAAACCTTAAACCATATCCTTATAGTCTAAATCATAGAACCTAAACCTAAAGTCTAAACCATACAACCTAAACCTAAAGCAGTATACTCTATATAAACCCTAAATCATAAACTTTAAACAACATTAATTAACCCTAAAACATGAACTTAAATTAAACTATAAACCCTAAACATAAACCACTTCATTAACCGTAAACCATAAACCCTAAACCATAAATCCTAAACCTTAACCCTCAACCCTATACCTTAAACCCTAAACCCTAAACCCTAACCCTAAACCATAAACCCTAACCCATTACTAAACTATAATGTTGTCACCCTAACCTTATTAAACCGACCATTCAAAATCGACCATATTCATATCACATTGCTTGAGATGATTGTTCAAGGTGATTGATATAAAGCTCACCTAAATAACATCCAGTGCTTAAAAACCTAAAGATATTCAAGGTGATTATTATAACCTTATATATTTAAGTTATTTAACTATAATTTTATGTTTACATTTAAAGTAATATTTTAATTTTATGTTTAAAATTATAACCTTTTTAAAGTTAGTTAATTTTTACAAAATGTTTTTAATAAAAATACAACGTATATGTTTTTTTATTTACTTATTATTTATTTATTATTAACTTTTAATAATTAAATGTTAATTATAATTTTATTATTAATTAATTTTAATATTTACATTTTCATTAAACAGAAACAATATCCAGCAACCATCTTGTAACCGCCACCATCTTCAGAATCACACACAGGAAGAACAAACCCTAAATCTTCATCCAATACACAATAAAAAAATAAAACCCTCATACACAATACTCTCCAATCTACACAATCATTAACGACATGAAGCATCAGGAAAAACGTAATGCAACAATCAGTATTGTTCAATTTAAATATTAGGGTTCATATGAATAGTGTAATTTTGTTATGGTATTAGGGTTTACACTAATTTTTAATGCATGTATGTGTACCTATGTCATTTTTCATTAACGTGATTCGATTTATAGGACTATAACCCTTCTTAATCTATGTCATTTTTAATTAGCATGTTTATATGGTCTATGTTTCAACCTTGGTTATGGGTTTTGTTAATGTGTCCGGATATGGTCCTATGGTATATTATGGTTACAGGTTTTTTGGTATGATATTGTTTTAGGTTTTTTGAAATTAGTTGGATATGGTCCCCTATACAAACATATGCATAACCAAATCCAAATGTTGTTAGCGCATCGACAACCATGCTACACATACTGCCAAACAATCCCTTCGTCGACATATAACTAACATTAATATGTACATGTTTGCTGATAGGTGTGTAAACACCCATCCTTTTACCACTTAATTACAATAATAACCAGGCCAAAACGTGTATTTTATGTCATAAATGTCGGAATTATGCGTGGTTTGTGTTTTTGTTGTGATTTTAGGATCAAAATGTTAAAAGGGAAGAAAACACGGCTTTCACGGGCTTTTATCGAAGAAAAAGACAAAAGACGAAGTCAAGAAATCAAGAGTGCAAAAAGAACGGAAGTCCAAGGCCTATTCTGAAGATTTATCGAAGAAAAAGTCTAAAGACGGAAGTTTAATAAAGCCGAAGAACTCAAGTCTAAATTAATGAAGAAATTACAAGACGAGTTCAAAGTAATCCCGAGACAAAGTCTGAAAGGTCGAAGAATTTAAAAGATTAAAGACTAAAGACGAAGAATTAAATGATAATTAAAGAAATAAGAAAGAGAGGATGAATCTTTCTTCCACTAATCACCTCCTCCCCTATAAATAGACTCATTAGGATTTCATTTGTTTTTGTTGGCTAATAGTGACAATTAGTCTTCCACCATTTTTAATTACTTGCACTTTAAATTCATGTTATTTACTTAATTGTCTTGCACTTTAATTCCTTTAATTATCAAGTAAGTTTCCTTTTTATGTTATTGAATCCTTACTTTTCTTGTTAATCTCCTATCTACCTTTCTTGTTTAATCTTTAATCTTTATGCTTTATGTTCATGTTTATGTTCTTAATTTTATTGATTTGATTAAGGTGGTTTTGATTATTTTGATTATTATTGTTAGTTTTATTGATTTGGATTTATAGATTATCATTAGTTGATCATTTGTGGTTAGTTTGATTTAATCTTTTGGTTTAATTTGATTAGTTTTGGTTAGATTCGTGTTCTATTTCTTCCCCGTGTTCTTCGTAATTTTTATTTTCCCAGGATTATTCCGGATCAACAAGTTTATTCCGAACCAAGCAATCATTCCGGATCAGCTGTTATTCCGAACCAGCAGTTTATTCCGGATAAAGGTTTTATTCCGGATCAAGTGTATATTCCGGATAAAGCAAGTATTTCGGATAAACCAAATATTCCGAATAAAGGTGTTATTCCGGGCGAAGGGCATATTCCGAATAAACCACATATTCCGGATGAAGCGTTATTCCGGATGAACCCCTTATTCCGAATGAGCAATCTTTCTGAATCAGTCTGTTATTCCGAATGAACCGGATTTATTCCGAATAAATTTATTCCGGATCAACAGATATTCCAAACGAAGTGTTTATTCCGGACGAAGGATTTATTCCGGATCAACGTTTATTCCGAGTGAAAGGTATATTCCGGATGAACCTATATTCCGGATGAGACTTTTATTCCGGATGAAGAGTTATTCCGGATGAACGCTTTATTCCGAGTGAAGCACTTTTTCCGCATGAGTATTTTTATTCCGGATCAAGGGTTTTGTTAAGATATTCCGAACGAAGAAGAATTATTCCGAGTGAAGGTGACATTCCGAACGAGTAATTATTCCGAGTGAGGTGTTTTTAGTTTCTTTTAAGTTTATGTTTTTTTTTAAGTTTTAAACTTTAATTTTCCTGCCTTTTTACTTAGTCGCACTTTAAGATTACTTGCCTTAGATTTATTTTAAGCTTGCCTTTAGTTTAAGTTTAAGTTTTCCTTCAGGATAGTTTTAAGTTTGCGTTATTTACTTTAATTGCGCTTTAATTACTCGTCACGCTTTAATTTCCCGTCGTTTATTTTCAGTTAGTTTAGATTTAAATTACCCGCCATTTACATTAAAGTTTGTGCACTTTTCCTTTACTACAACGACACAACATTTGTTTAACCAAAGATAGCTGAGTCACACTTTTAACCGGAGATCAATTCGAAGAGGTCAGACGATAAAAATTTTTAATTGGCAAAAAGCCAGTTATTAAATGGCGCCGCTGCCGGGGATCAAAGACAGCTGAGCCACACTTTTAACCGGAGATCAATTCAAAGAGGTCGGACGATAAAATTTTCTTACTAGGCAAAAACCTTGTATCAAATGGCGCCGTTGCCGGCTCTTTTCGTAAAGATTGACGGTTTTCTGTGAGAGACGCGTTGCTTTTTGGGATCCGTTCACTCGTGAACGTTATTTTTCTTTTTCTAAAATTCTAAAAAATCCATAAAAATTAAAAAATTTCAAAAATCCAAAAAGATTTTATTTTTATAGTGTATATATATTGTCTATTGCTTTGGTATCTTTTTCTTTTGCTTTCGCAGGTGTATGCGTACTAGATCTTCAACTTATCCAGAGCCCGAGACTCGTGAAGATTTAGCTATGGCAGGTGTGAACAACAACAATAATCCACCGCACCTCAACAATAACAACAACAATGTTCTTCCACAGCCCGATCTTCGGACAATGGAGGAGCTTTGTCAACCAACAATGTTTGGACGAGGAGGACCGATTGCGCCGATGCAAATCACGGCTCCGGAGTTTTCGTTGAAGCATCACATGATTCAACAAGTGCAAACTAATCCATTCTGCGGAATGCCTGATGATGATGCCAACAAGCACCTCGACAAATTCATTACCATCACCCAAAGCATGAAGTTGACTGATGCTACTATGGATGTTCTTCGCCTTCAACTCTTTCCACATACTTTATCACACCACGCCGAGAAATGGTTTGATCGTCTCCCGAAGAATTCCATTCATACTTGGGATGACATGACTCAACGCTTTTTGTCGCGCTACTTTCCACCATCCATGGTCACGAGCCTTTGAAATCAAATCAGCGGTTTCATGCAAGAACCCGATGAATCTCTCTTTGATGCTTGGGAAAGATAGAATGTTTTAATCGATCGATGTCCCAACCACAACATGCTCCCCGTGACCTTAATTGATACTTTCTACAACGGTTTGACTTTTCGCGATCGTGATACGATTAATGCAGCCGCCGGTGGCACATTTATGAAAAGAAGACCTGAGAATTGCAGAGAGCTTATTGAGAACATGATTACTCATCACAAAAACTGGGATTCCTACGCTTCTTCAAGGAACAACCCGAGAGTCAATGTTTCTTCTACTTCAGCAAACCCCGATATGATCGAATTCACCCGCATGATGGCCGAAATGAACAAAAATATCTTGCTCCTAGCTACAAACCAACAACAACAAGTTAAAGCTGTAGCAAATTCTTGTGAGACATGCGGCGGTCCTCATTCATACACCGATTGTCCTTCTACTCAAGGAAATCCGGAAAATGTGTATGCGGCTTATGGTAACTATTCACCGGAAAATTACCAAGCCCGACCTCAAGGGGATCGAAATTTGCTAAGTTACCGTTCGAACAACTATCTTTCACCCGGTTTTTCTCCTCAAAACCACAACCCCAACAACAATTACAATATAAGCAACCAAATCCCACCTCGAGCTTCTAATCCTTATCACCCACCCGCTCAACAAGCCCCACCCATTAATCAAGATGTTGAAGCTTTAATGAGAACCCAAGGAGAGCAAATTAAGAATCTGCAAAGCCAAATTATCAATTTGAAATGAGATATCACTAAGAAAGGGAATGACATTAGATCCGAGCTTCGAAATGATATACAATCCTCCTTCAGCAATCAAACGAATGATTTGAAGAATATGCTGGCCAGTTTCTTACCCACCACTCAACCCTCTACTTCGGGATCTCTACCTTCAAACACCGTCACCAATCCGAGAGCGAATGTGAGTGCTATTACTACCCGTAGTGGAGCTACTTTAGTAGGACCATCTATCTCGCCCCCAGTTACATCATCTACACCTCCTCCACCACCATTTATCCCTACTACTCCCACACCTAGTATTAGTTCACCATTACCGTCTCTGCCTCGTCATGAAGACGTACCTAACAAGAATCCTCCACTAACCCCACCTTCTACCTTTAACCCTTCAACATCTCAACCTTCACCTTCTACACCTCCACCACCCAACCCCAGCATTCCTTACCCTTCTCGATTCAACAAGGCTAGAATTTCGACTAAGAATGACATTCTAGTCTCTAACTTTTTGGAAAAGATTGTCGGCATAAAAGTCACCTTTACCCTTGTTGAAGCTCTTGCCCAAATGCCACAATTTCTCAAGATGTTTAAGGAATTGCTTAATAAGAAGGAGAAGATGGTCGAGTTTGTTAACACTCGCTTGAATGGGAAAATTGCTCTGCAATCCTTCTTAAAGAACTTCCAGAAAAACTTGGAGATCCCGGTCGTTTTGTGCTACCTTGTACTTTTAACCAAACCGACAAATTTACTGCCTTAGCCTATCTCGGGGCAAGTATAAATTTGATGCCTTTCAGCGTTTGGAAAAAGTTATCATTGCCTGACCTTACACCCACCAAGATGACTCTTGAGCTAGCCAATCGCACTCTCGCTTACCCCATTGGTATTTCCGAAGATGTGTTCATTAAAGTTGGCACATTCACTTTTCCGGTCGACTTTGTCGTTGTTGATTATGAAATGGACCCTCGTATTCCTTTAGTACTTGGACGCCCATTTTTGAGAACCGGTAGAGCTTTAATAGATGTGGATAAATGTGAACTCATCTTAAGAGTCGGGGATGATGCACAAGTTTTTGAAATGGGGAAGCTTACAAGCAAATATAATGGAAGAGAATCCGCGAATATGATTAATGTGCTTGATGATTTTGTCGTCTACAACAATCCTCTATTCGATTCTTGCAATGATAATCCACTGTTTCAAGATGATGTGGATGATTCTCTCTCCAATTTGGAACCTCCACCCATATGATTCTCCAACGATCTTTGATACTTATGATGATGATTCTAGCTCCGATGGGGATGATTATGATGATTTTACTTCCGAGTATCCCGACATGCCCACTTATGATGATTTTGATGAGGCTGATACTCTCTCGAGTGATTCTTCACATGATGAAGATCCTCCGCCTACAACACTTGATCCTACTTTGGATGACTACTCATTTGAGGAAGACTTTTCTACTTTTCTCAATACATACTTCCCTCATGAGAGTGATGCCCCTCCTTTGGACTTTGATGATTATGGTCTTCATCCTTCTACGGATTTGAAGAAAATTCTTTCAAAGGAGACAACACCGGACGACACCAACATCCGTAGCACATATGTTTTGACACCTCTTTGTCCACCTTCTGAGGACGAGGTTGTGCATTTTCTTCGCGGATCTTCTTCAAATTCTACTGAGCCTGAGTGCTATTTTTCCCTAAAGGAAAAGGTGTTCGATCCCGGTATTGCACTTTTCGAGCCATCTCAGTATCCATCTGATGCAATAAAAGGAAAGATTTTTGGAACTACTAGAGATATGCTTGCACCTCACCATACTTGCTTCCATCGTGCTCCATCTTTGCTTAAGGGAACCTTGCCTACTCTTCTTTGGCTTGCCTTGTTCGCCTTGAGCTTGTGCTATTTGATGGACGAAAACCAAGTATTTGATCCCGGTAGATGTTTTTCAAGCTTCTTCCTATGATAATCAAGGTCGAGTCAGGCTCACGACTCGGTGAACAAAAATCAAGCGCTTCTTGGGAGGCAACCCAAGTATCTATCTTTTAGCTATCTTTATCCTAAGTGTAGGGGAGACCCGTTGGTGTTTGCTATTTCCTCTCTTCTCATATTCAGGGATTCTCGCTTTCAAAGATCCACTCTTGATGATTTGACGACCCGTGATTCCGTGTTTCCGTCTTCCCGGTTCTATCCTAAACTCTTTTCGATTCACTATTTTATATTTTTCAATATTAAAATAGGAATCTCTTTAGTTGTCTTTTCCTTAGCAAGATTTAAACAAAGTGCACAATGTCCTAAGTGTAGGGGAGTTTACTCCCACATGCTTAAACATTGAGGACAATGTTTATATCAAGTGTAGGGGGACTTTGATATTAGGGATTTTGCTAGGTTCAATTTTACTCTCGATATCCTCTCGAATTGATCTAGGTCTTAAGTGGAATGATTGTTCTTGGTTACTAAATAAAGGGGTTGGGTTTTCTATTCTAATAAGAAGTGAAATGAAACTTTAAATCAAAGACAATTACTTTAATTATGATTAACAAAAACTTGGTTGAAAATTTAAAGTTCAAATTAAAATCAAATTGAAATTAAAGTTAACAAGTAAATTGTGAAATCTGAGTAGAGAAACAGTAAATTAATCAACAGTAAAACAATAACATTAAAATACTCAAAAATAATTGATTCGGAACTTTAAACCTTGATTCGGAACTAACTGATTCGGAAGACACTATTCACTCATCCGGAACTTTCCCATCCGGAACTTACTCATCCGGAACTTAATGGTTGATTCGGAACCTTCCGGATGAAGGTTCTTGGTTCGGAAGTCTGAGCTTGATCCGGAACTTTTGCTTCGTCCGGAAGTCACTGGTTCGGAACTTTATGACTGATCCGGAACTTTCCGGATGAATAGGTTGATTCGGAACTTCTTCTTGATTCGGAAGTTTGAAACTTCCGAATGAAGGTGACTTGATGCGGAACTTAAGAACTGATTCGGAACCTTCCGAATGACTACTTCATTCGGAACTTTTTGGCTGGTTCGGAAGATTTTGAAACCCAGAAACAGTAGCAGTTAAAGCGAAGAACACGGGACACAAAATTAATCAAAATCAAATCAAACACTTAAAAAGGTTTTACCAAATTAAACACAAATCATTTAGACAATATAAGCAACAAATCCCACTAATAAAAACACAAATCCAAACAACTTTTGAAGATCAAATCAAGTAAATAAAAACTTAAGAACTTGAAGATAAAGATGATGATGAACAAGATGAAATGAAAGATTAAACAAGAACTTGGTATTGAATGATTGATGTTTTGACAAGATTAAACAAAAATTAAAATTACAAGATCAATGAACTAGAAATAAAAATCACCAATCACCCTAGTGGTGATGGTGTTCTACGAACCAGGAGAAAGAAAAGGGAGGAAGAAAGAAAAACTAGCTCCCTAAAAATGTGTATGGGATGGCCTATTTATAGGTGTTTCCTTTGGTTGGTGAGTGGGCTTTCTCCCGTTCTTCGTGTCTTTTCGTCTTTTCAGAAAAGCTTCCGTTTTCGATTCTGATTCGGGATTTGTTGTCGATTAAATTCAATTCGTCTTTTAATTTCTTCGTTTAATAGACTTGAGTTTCTTCGACTTATATAAATCTTCCATCTTTGGTCCTTTTCTTCGATAAATCTTCGAATAGGCCCAGCGACTTCAAATCTTTTGCATCTCTTGGACAATAGACTTTATCTTGAGTCTTTTTCTTCAGTAAAACCCGTGCAATCCCATGTTTTCTTCAATATTTATCCGGTTGGCTCTGAAAACACAACAAACACAAAAACCACGCATAATTCCAAACAAATGATATTAAATACGTGTTTTGGTCTCGTTTTAGCCCGAATTAAGTGGTAAAAGGATGGGTGTTTACACACCTATCAAATCCCCTACACTTAACCATTGCCATGCCCTCATGCAATGCTTAGTGATAAAGCAAGTTTACACTTTTCTCATAATTAATCAACCTTGGCCTTATTTAAAATTCTACTAAACAAAAATTAAAGAAATAAAACTTCAAAGATAACAAAGGGATAGAAAACCATTTTCATGTGAAAATAGCTTCATGGAAATAACTTGTAGAGAAATCGATGACTTACATTAGGGCTTTGGTGCTGCGAAGATTTATCACCCTCAAGTTTCACGTTCCCCAAACTAAGCTTAAAAACGAGATCATTGTTATTATAAGTTAGCAATTCAAACACTTACACACATGGCTTAATTAAATGCTTAAACTCCCTTATTCCTAGGTGTATCTCTTATATTTTATTTTTGTCTTAGAATGATCATGAAGATGCATTTTTGGACTTATTTCGATAGTTTATTAGGGCTGAAAGCAAAGTAGGACGATTTGATCAATAGTTAGCTAAAGGACAAAATCTCTTAAAACTGCTTCTCGGGATATCAAAAAGTTCATATCTTGGCATAACTTGGTTCACGATTTGAGACCTTTCTCGGGCCGATATTTGGCATGTACTTCATACTTCATATCTTCGAGAGACGTTCTTGAGATAATGGTCTTCTCATCATAATAGAGTTTCTTCACTTGGAGACTTTTGAGGGGTTCTCCAACTTTGTTGACCACGACTTCATGATTATTTCTTCAATATCTAATTGGGATTTTGAGATACAACGATCCGCCTCCTTTTCGGACTTGGATCTATTTATCCTCATACCTTGTTAGGGTCTTTTCGGATAGACTTCTCCATGATCTTTATGGGAGTTGATTGCTTTTCGTCGTGAGTCTTGATCCTTCATATTGACTTTAGGAATAATGCTTTTCACATCACTTTGGATCTTCAGCAATAAAATTGAATCCTCATGCCTTGTTAGGGCCTTTTCGGATTCGCCAATCTTCGCGCCCCGCTTCATAAGTTATGCCTTGGCTATGAACTCTTATCATTACCGAGCAACTTTTAAACGATCTTGGGCTAGAAGCTAAGTAACTTTTCAAATCGTACGACCTTACTTATTGCAGATAAATTATTAGCAAGTGATGGGAGAATAGGCAAATAATTACACCAAGTGAGCTTGCGCAAGAATACCGACTTATAATTGACTCTATCATTTCTCGTCCTCCACAATTTAAAATCTCAAATAATGAGACTCGTGGACACTTAGCCTAATAAACCAATTAAGGTCTACATGGTTAAGGATACTAGCTAGAATAAACTTGGATAAGTCTATTCGGGTTGAGTCAAAATAAACGCAACGGGCCTAATATGTCAAAGATTTCTAAACTAGCTACACCACTTATTAATATTTTTGACTTTATTGCGGAATATATACATATGAAAGCAAAGATAAAAATTTAAAAATTACGACTAAATGGCCAAAGTTAATAAAAAATTTGAAAAATGCTGAAAAATAGGATTTTCCGGTTAATTGAAGGCATTTTCATGGAAAAGTCCACTTAAAACTTCGATAGAAGTCCCCCCTACACTTAAGATAAACATTATCCTCAATGTTTAAGCATGTGGGAGAAGGTTCCCCTACACTTAGGACATTGTGCACGTTGGTTAACTCAAGTTAAGGAAGAGACGACTAACGTGATCAATTTCAAATGTGAGTATGAAGAAAATTGAATCACGATAGTTGAGAGATAGAACCGGATTTCGGATAAACACGGGAGCACGGTTCTTCAAAGATTCCAAGAGTGCACATATCCCTGTAATCACATCACCACAAAGACAAACGCATATACAAGTCCCCCCCTACACTTAGGGGATTAAAACATACAAGGATAGATACTCGGGCTGCCTCCCGAGGAGCGCTTGTTTTTGATAACCGAGTCACGAGCCTGACTCGACCCAAAATTAGTTCATGGGGAACGTGGTGAGGGATGGAATCACCTCCTGAGAGGTGTCCTCACCAAAGTACAACTTCACTCGTTGGCCATTCACCTTAAAATTTGGTCCATTAGGTTGAGCGAGCTCGAGAGTACCATATGGAAAAATTTGGGCAATGGTGAATGGGCCGGACCAACGAGATTTGAGCTTACCCGAAAAGATTTTCAACCGAGAGTTAAAAAGTAAGACTTTGTCTCCAACATGGAACTCTCGGTTTTTGATCTTAGAGTCGTGAATGAGCTTAGTTCTTTCCTTATAGATCAAAGAATTTTCATAAGCCTCATTCCGAAGTTCATTCAGCTCATTGAGTTGGATCTTGCGTAGGTCACCGGCTTTGTTTATATCAAAATTAGCCCACTTCAAGGCCCAATAAGCCTTGTGTTCCAACTCAATGGGGAGGTGGCACGCTTTCCCGTACACAAGACGATAAGGCGTACAGCCGATCGGGGTCTTGTAAGCAGTACGGAAAGCCCACAAAGCATCATCGAGTTTATCAGCCCATGCGGCACGATGCTCTCCCACAGTCCTTTCAAGAATTCGCTTCAGCCCTCGGTTTGATATTTCAGCCTGGCCATTAGTTTGTGGGTGGTAGGCTGTGGAAAGACGATGATTTACACCGTACTTAGCCATGACTCGAGCAAATTGGTCATTGCAGAAATGAGTCCCACGATCACTAATAATGGCGCGAGGCACACCGAATCTAGCGAAAAGAGCTTTCAAAAAGTTACAAACCACCCTTGCGTCATTAGTAGGCAGAGCTTTGGCTTCAACCCACTTTGAAACGTAGTCAACGTCTACAAGGATGTATTTGTTTCCTTTAGATGAAGGGAATGGCCCCATAAAGTCGATACCCCAAACATCAAAAATTTCACATTCTTGAATGAAATTCTGAGGCATCTCGTCTTTATGTGTGATTTTGCCTTGCTTTTGGCAAACATCACATCGTTTGACCATATCGTGAGCGTCACGGTATATGGAGGGCCAATAAAATCCCGAATCAAACACTTTCTTTGCGGTGTAGTTGGGACCAAAGTGACCACCGGTGGGTCCTTTGTGGCAAGCATCAAGGATGTCCGACGCTGCCGGTCCATCAACACATCGGCGAATTATCAAATCAGCACATTGTTTGAATAGGTAAGGGTCGTCCCAAAAGTAAGTCTTGATGTCGGTAAAGAACTTCTTCTTTTGCTGGGACGTCAACCCTTCCTTGAGAATTCCACCCGCCAAGTAGTTTGCAAAGTCCGCAAACCACGGGGTTTCATTCGGCTTCGAGTTTATAGACATTAAGGTCTCCAAGGGAAAAGAATCATTGATTTCTTTGGTCGGATGATCCCCTTGGTAAGGATCCTCAAGTCTACTAAGATGATCCGCGGCTAAGTTTTCTGCTCCTTTTTTATCGCGGATGTCGATTTTAAATTCCTGGAGCAGCAAAACCCAGCGAAGAAGTCTTGGTTTGGAATCTTGCTTTGTCAACAAGTACTTCAACGCGGAATGATCGGTGTACACAATGGTGGTGGAAAGGACAAGATAGGGGCGGAATTTTTCAAAAGCATAGACAACAGCTAAAAGCTCTTTTTCAGTTGTCGTATAATGCAATTGTGCCCCCGTCATTGTCTTGCTAGCGTAATGGATCGGTTGGAAGTGTTTGTTCACTCTTTGTCCAAGAACCGCTCCAATAGCAAAATCACTAGCATCGCACATCAACTCAAAAGGAAGCTCCCAATTAGGGGTAACCAAGACGGGTGCCTTAGTTAGCTTATCCTTAAGTGAGTTGAAGGCTTCAAGACACTCTTTGGAAAAGATAAAAGGAGTATCTTTTTCCAAGAGGTGGGTCATCGGGCGAGCGATTTGAGAAAAGTCTTTGATAAATCGGCGGTAGAAGCCCGCATGACCCAAGAAACTTCTCACACCCTTCACGGTTGAAGGTGGAGGCAACTTTGCTATAACATCAACTTTAGCACGGTCTACTTCAAGACCGGCTTTCGAAATCTTATGTCCAAGCACGACGCCTTCTTTTACCATAAAATGGCATTTTTCCCAATTTAGAACCAGGCGAGTGTCTTCGCACCGCTTTAGCATACGTTCTAAATTGGCAAGGCAAGCAGAGAAGGAATCCCCGAAGACCGAGAAATCATCCATGAAGACTTCCATGGTTTGTTCAACCATGTCATGGAAGATAGCTAACATACACCTTTGGAAAGTCTCGGGCGCATTACATAAGCCAAAAGGCATTCTTTTGTAAGCGAAAGTGCCGTAGGGACAAGTGAATGTAGTCTTCTCTTGATCTTGGGGATCGATGGGTATTTGAAAATAACCCGAGAAACCATCAAGAAAGCAGTAATATTCATTACCGGCTAATCGTTCAAGCATTTGGTCCATGAAAGGTAGGGGGAAATGATCCTTTCTCGTGGCATCATTGAGTTTGCGGTAGTCTATACAAACTCTCCACCCAGTAACGAGACGAGTGGGAATCAACTCGTTGTGTTCATTGGGAACAACGGTTATTCCGCCCTTCTTGGGCACACAATGGATTGGACTAACCCACGGGGAATCCGAAATAGGGTAAATCATACCCGCATCAAGAAGTTTGATAACCTCTGTTTTGATGACTTCATGTATTTTTGGATTCACCCTTCGTTGGCTTTGAATAGTGGGCTTGAAGTCGTCCTCCATGAGAATTTTGTGTGTGCAGAAGTGAGGATCAATTCCACGAATATCCGAGATTTTCCATGCAATAGCCTTCTTGTGAGCTTTCAACACAGCAACGAGGCGAGTCTTCTCTTCATCTTTCAAATCCGTTGCAATAATGACGGGTGATTTCTTGTTGTCGTCAAGGAACACGTACTCGAGATGAGGCGGCAACTCCTTAAGTTCCAAATCCGGAAGATTTTCGACGGGAGGCGTTTTCAACGTCGGAGTATCGATAGCAATGACCGTGGGAGATGGAGGCGAAGGATTGTCTTCGGTGAGCAGATTGTCAAAGAAACTCATATCTTCATCCCCCTCGGTGGGAGAATCATTAGTAGCTAAATTCGCGTCTCCCATGGCATCTTCAAGATTGTTCCAGAATAAATCACTATCTCCAAATAGAGACAACGATGAATCAATAGAGGACACGGTCTCAACATTGGGAAGAGAAGTAGGAATACTTTTGCAAGCATCATTAAAGTGTTCTTCACAAGCCTCATCAAGAACGTCAATACAATTAACGCTCTCATACGAATAAGGCTGTTTGGACAACTTTCCCATGTTGAAGACTACTTTGTCGTCACCCACTCTCATGATAAGCTCTCCGGCTTCAACATCAATAAGAGTGCGACCGGTCCTCAAGAATGGACGACCAACAATAAGTGGCACACGGGGGTCCATTTCGTAGTCGACGACAACAAAATCAGCAGGGAAGGTGAATTTGTCGACTCCTACGATGACATCTTCGGCTATCCCCACTGGATAAGCAACCGTACGGTTGGCCAATTCCAAAGTCATTTTAGTGGGGACTAGCTCTGGGAGAGATAATTGCTTCCAAACACTTAGAGGCATGAGATTAATACTGGCACCTAGATCGGCTAGGGCCATGCAATTCTCTACTCCCGGGAAATTACAAGGGATAAGAAAACGACCCGGATCACCAAGCTTGATTGGCAATTTCCTTAAGAGCACTGCAGAGCAGTTCTCATTAAGTTGGGTGTTGGCAATGTCGAGGAGCTTTTCCTTGTCGCTCAGAAGGTCTTTAAACATTTTGGCGTATTTGGGCATGTGAGCGAGAGCCTCAGCGAAGGAGATATTAAAATTCAGTTGTTTAAACATTTTAAGGAAATTCGAAACCTGAATATCATCCTTGCTCTTTTGCTTCTCTTTCCTCAACCTTGAAGGATAAGGTATATTGGAAGAAGAGGAAGGCTTTGGGAGTATAGGATCACTCACAACCACGGGTGGAGGAGGGGTAGAAAGAAGAGGTGGAGAAATTGGGGAAGGAGAAGGATGAGGAATGGGAGCAGGCGACTCGTTTTCCTTAGTCACAACCACCGGTGGAGGTATAGGAAGCTCGGGTTCCTTGGTACCTTTACCACTTCTAGTAGTGATTGCTTTCATCTCCCCTCTTGGGTTCGCAACGGTGTTACTCGGAAGAGTACCCGAAGAAGAGGGTTGACTACTTTGGAAGAAACTAGCCATCATGTTCCTCAGATCATTAGTCTGGCTATCCAACGTGTTTCTCATATCAGCTCGCAAATCATTTCCTTGCTTGACCAGATCTGCCTTCAAGTTGCGCACTTCCTCTTGTAGATTTCCCACTATCACATCATTGGTCCTCATATAGGTGGCGACCTCTTGGTGTAGTGCAGTGTTTGTTTGGTTGGAAGGAGCATTGTATGCAGGTGGTTGGTAAGCAGGTTGTTGGTATACTTGATTGTTACGTTGAGGCGGTTGTTGCTGCTTGTGAGGTGGGACGTATGGTTGTCGAGGTTGTTGTTGTTGTTGAGTAGGGCGGTTAAGGTTTTGTTGTTGGTTTGGGTTGGTTGGAGGAAAGCCAGGTGGTGAAAGATAGTTGTTGTTGCGGTAGCTAAGCAAGTTACGGTCACCTTGAGGTCTAGCTTGATAAGCAGGTTGTTGGTAGGTGCCATATGCCGCATTCACATTCTCAGCAGGGTAATCTTGGGTGGCGGTACAAGTTGTGTAGGAATGGGGACCACCGCATATCTCACAAGGTTGGCTGACAGCGTTCACTTGTGCATTTTTGGCGTTGTTGCTGTTGTTGTTGCTGACGGTGTGGGTGACAAGCGATTCAAGAAGCGTAGTGATTTTGTCAAGTCGCTTGTCGCTGTCATTAGTGCTAGCACTAGCAACATTGGTCCTAACGCTCTTGGTTTGCACACGAGACTTGTTCTCAATGATATCCCAAGCAGCATTGGAAGTCTTAGCCAATAAATTACCCCCTGAGGCACTATTCAGTGAATCTTGGTCACTCATGCTTAAACCATTGTAAAAAGTATTTATTTGATGAACTTTGGTAAAACCATGTTGTGGGCATTTTCTTAAAAGATCTTTAAAACGATCCCAAGATTCACTGAATGACTCATCGTACTTTTGTTCAAAGTTTATAATCTCATTCCGCAAAGCGGTAGTACGAGAGGGTGGAAAAAAGTAGTTGATAAACTTTGTTTCCAAATCCGTCCACGAGAGAATACTCTGTGGCGGTTCCTTAGCAAGCCAATGTCGGGCTTGTCCCTCTAAAGAAAAGGGAAAAAGTTGTAACCTTATCACTTCTTGGGAAACTCCATTGAACTTGACCGTGTTAGTGAGTTGTAGAAATCTCTTGATGTGGTCGTGTGGATCATCAATGGTGCGTCCCAAGAATGGTTGAGCTGAGACCATCTGGATAAAGCCTGACTTGAGCTCGAAATTGTTGGCGGCAATTGGAGGAATGACAATTGGATCCGTGTTGCCATCGACATGAGCTTGCAGCAATTCAATCATTGGGCGATTATCCGGAAGGTGCTCATTGTTGTTGTTATTCATGTTGTTGAAAGGCGGGTTGTTGTTGTTATTATTGTTGTTCGGAGGTGGTATGTGATTGTTGTTTTGGACACCAGCCATGTCTAAGTTATCGAGAGGCTCGGGCTCTTGATAAGACGTGGATCGAGTGCGCATACACCTGCAAAAGAACGAACAAAGAAAAACAAAGCAAAAATATTTTTGGTTTTTATTGTTTTTTTTTTTAGTTTTTAGGATTTTTGAAAATTTTATATTTTTTAGTTGTTTTTGAAGATTTTCTTGAAAAAGTAACGTTCACGGGGAACGGATCCCAAAATCCAATTTCTCACAAAAAACTTTTGATCTTAACGAGAAGAGCCGGCAGCGGCGCCATTTGATATTAGGGATTTTGCTAGGTTCAATTTTACTCTCGATATCCTCTCGAATTGATCTAGGTCTTAAGTGGAATGATTGTTCTTGGTTACTAAATAAAGGGGTTGGGTTTTCTATTCTAATAAGAAGTGAAATGAAACTTTAAATCAAAGACAATTACTTTAATTATGATTAACAAAAACTTGGTTGAAAATTTAAAGTTCAAATTAAAATCAAATTGAAATTAAAGTTAACAAGTAAATTGTGAAATCTGAGTAGAGAAACAGTAAATTAATCAACAGTAAAACAATAACATTAAAATACTCAAAAATAATTGATTCGGAACTTTAAACCTTGATTCGGAACTAACTGATTCGGAAGACACTATTCACTCATCCGGAACTTTCCCATCCGGAACTTACTCATCCGGAACTTAATGGTTGATTCGGAACCTTCCGGATGAAGGTTCTTGGTTCGGAAGTCTGAGCTTGATCCGGAACTTTTGCTTCGTCCGGAAGTCACTGGTTCGGAACTTTATGACTGATCCGGAACTTTCCGGATGAATAGGTTGATTCGGAACTTCTTCTTGATTCGGAAGTTTGAAACTTCCGAATGAAGGTGACTTGATGCGGAACTTAAGAACTGATTCGGAACCTTCCGAATGACTACTTCATTCGGAACTTTTTGGCTGGTTCGGAAGATTTTGAAACCCAGAAACAGTAGCAGTTAAAGCGAAGAACACGGGACACAAAATTAATCAAAATCAAATCAAACACTTAAAAAGGTTTTACCAAATTAAACACAAATCATTTAGACAATATAAGCAACAAATCCCACTAATAAAAACACAAATCCAAACAACTTTTGAAGATCAAATCAAGTAAATAAAAACTTAAGAACTTGAAGATAAAGATGATGATGAACAAGATGAAATGAAAGATTAAACAAGAACTTGGTATTGAATGATTGATGTTTTGACAAGATTAAACAAAAATTAAAATTACAAGATCAATGAACTAGAAATAAAAATCACCAATCACCCTAGTGGTGATGGTGTTCTACGAACCAGGAGAAAGAAAAGGGAGGAAGAAAGAAAAACTAGCTCCCTAAAAATGTGTATGGGATGGCCTATTTATAGGTGTTTCCTTTGGTTGGTGAGTGGGCTTTCTCCCGTTCTTCGTGTCTTTTCGTCTTTTCAGAAAAGCTTCCGTTTTCGATTCTGATTCGGGATTTGTTGTCGATTAAATTCAATTCGTCTTTTAATTTCTTCGTTTAATAGACTTGAGTTTCTTCGACTTATATAAATCTTCCATCTTTGGTCCTTTTCTTCGATAAATCTTCGAATAGGCCCAGCGACTTCAAATCTTTTGCATCTCTTGGACAATAGACTTTATCTTGAGTCTTTTTCTTCAGTAAAACCCGTGCAATCCCATGTTTTCTTCAATATTTATCCGGTTGGCTCTGAAAACACAACAAACACAAAAACCACGCATAATTCCAAACAAATGATATTAAATACGTGTTTTGGTCTCGTTTTAGCCCGAATTAAGTGGTAAAAGGATGGGTGTTTACACACCTATCAGACTTCTATCGAAGTTAAGTGGCCTTTTCCTTGTATTTGTCCTCATTTTAACAGGAAAATCAATTTTTTCGACATTTTTCAAAATTTTTGATCTATTTTGGCCTAGTAGTTTTACCTTTGTATAGTTATTTTCTTTCTTTACTAGAATAAGTTTTAATAAAGTGGTTTTAATTTTCAACGTTGTGAATCTTTTGACTCAACCCGAGTTTACTTATCTAAGTTTACTCTAGCTAGTATCCTTAACGTGTTTAAGTCAAGTTATGCTAGGCTTTTATATAGGGAGCTTTAAAACGCGAAAGTCTTAACTCTTACGGGTTAAGAACAAGAACTTTTCGCAAGTTCCTATAATTGATCCTAGAGAGTCGTTTATCAAGGGAACTTTAAAATGCGAATTCTAAAACTTTAAAAAGTCTAAGAGTTTGCAAGATCCTATAGATGACTCAAAAACCCAAAACTTTGATTTAATAGGCTAAGCATCCACGAGTCTCATTCCTTGAGATTTTAAATTGTGGAGAACGAGAGATGATAGAGTCAATTATAAGTTTGGTATTCTTTCGTGAATTTATGTGAGTTGATTATAAGTCTATTCTCCCATCGCTTGCTAATAAGTTTAATTGCAATAAGTAAGGTTGTACGATTTGAAAAGTTACTTATCTTCTAGCCCAAGATCGTTTAAAAGTTGCTCGGTATTAATTAGAGTTCATAGCCAAGACATAACTTATTGAAGCGGGATGCGAAGATTGGCGAGTCCGAAAAGGCCCTAACAAGGCATGAGGGCTACATTTTGTTGCTAAAAATCCCAAGTGATGTGAAGAATCATTTATCGAAAATCAATATGAAGGATCGAGACACACGACGAAAAGCAAATACTCCCCTAAAGATCATGGAGAAGTCTATCCAAAAAGGCCCTGACAAGGTATGAGGATAAATAGATCCATGTCCAAAAAGGAGGCGGATCGTTGTATATCAAAGTCCAAAATAAAGATTGGAGAAAAATGAAGAATTCGTGGTCCAAAGATTAAGAATCTCTCAAAACTTCAAGTGAAGAAATTCCTATTATGAAGAGAAGACCATTATTTCATGAACGTCTCTCAAGATTTGAAGTATGAAGTCGCTGCCAAATATCGGTCTGAGAAAGGTCTCAAATCGTGAAGCAAGTTATGCCAAGATATGAACTTTATGAGGTCCCGAGAAGCAGTTTTAAAAGATTTTGTCCTTTAGCTAACTATTGATTAAATCGTCCCACTTTATTTTCAGCCTAAATAACTATCGAAATAAGTCAACAATGCATCCTCGTGATCATTCAAGACAACAATAAAATATAAGAGATGCACCTAGGAATAAGGGAGTCTAAGTAAATAATTGGCCCACATGAGTTCGTGTTAGTTTGCTAACTTATAATAACAATAATCTCGTTTTTAAGCTTGGTTTAGAGAATGTGAAAACTTGAGGATGATGATCATTCATGACATTTCCAAAACCCTAAGGTATGTCTTTGATTTATTTACTTACTTTCTTCCTTTGAATGTTTATAATTTTCTATCTCTTTAATAAAGGCCAATATGGATTGATTATGATGGAAAATGTAAAACGTGCTTTGTAACTAATGCATTGCATGAGGACATTGCAATGGTCAAGTGTAGGGGATTTGATAGGTGTGTAAACACCCATCCTTTTTACCACTTAACTACAATAATAACCAGGCCAAAACGTAAATTTTATGTCGTAAATGTCGGAATTATGCGTGGTTTGTGTTTTTGTTGTGATTTAGGACGAAAATGTGAAAAGGGGAGAAAACACGGGCTTTCACGGGCTTTTATCGAAGAAAAAAGACAAAAGACGAAGTCAAGAAATCAAGAGTGCAAAAAGAACGGAAGTCCAAGGCCTATTCTGAAGATTTTTCGAAGAAAAAGTCTAAAGACGGAAGTTTAATAAAGCCGAAGAACTCAAGTCTAAATTAATGAAGAAATTACAAGACGAGTTCAAAGTAATCCCGAGACAAAGTCTGAAAGGTCGAAGAATTTAAAATATTAAAGACTAAAGACGAAGGATTAAATGATAATTAAAGAAAGAAGAAAGAGAGGAGGAAGCTTCCTTCCACTAATCACCTCCTCCCCTATAAATAGAGTGATTAGGATTTCATTTGTTTTTGTTGGCTAATAGTGACAATTAGTCTTCCACCATTTTTAATTACTTGCACTTTAAATTCATGTTATTTACTTAATTGTCTTGCACTTTAATTCCTTTAATTATCAAGTAAGTTTCCTTTTTATGTTATTGAATCTTTACTTTTCTTGTTAATCTCCTATCTACCTTTCTTGTTTAATCTTTAATCTTTATGCTTAATGTTCATGTTTATGTTCTTTAATTTTATTGATTTGATTAAGGTGGTTTTGATTATTTTGATTATTATTGTTAGTTTTATTGATTTGGATTGATAGATTATCATTAGTTGATCATTTGTGGTTAGTTTGATTTAATTTTGGTTTAATTTGATTAGTTTTGGTTAGATTCGTGTTCTATTTCTTCCCCGTGTTCTTCGCAATTTTTATTTTCCCAGGATTATTCCGGATCAGCAAGTTTATTCCGAACCAAGCAATCATTCCGGATCAGCTGTTATTCCGAACCAGCAGTTTATTCCGGATAAAGGTTTTATTCCGGATCAAGTGTATATTCCGGATAAAGCAAGTATTCCGGATAAACCAAATTTTCCGAATAAAGGTGTTATTCCGGACGAAGGGCATATTCCGAATAAACCACATATTCCGGAAGAAGCGTTATTCCGGATGAACCCCTTATTCTGAATGAGCAATCTTTCCGAATCAGTCTGTTATTCCGAATGAACCGGATTTATTTCGAATAAATTTATTTCGGATCAACAGATATTCCGAACGAAGTGTTTATTCCGGACGAAGGATTTATTCCGGATCAACGTTTATTCCGAGTGAAAGGTATATTCCGGATGAACCTATATTCCGGATGAGACTTTTATTCCGGATGAAGAGTTATTCCGGATGAACGTTTTATTCCGGGTGAAGCACTTTTTCCGCATGAGTATTTTTATTCCGGATCAAGGGTTTTGTTAAGATATTCCGAACGAAGAAGAATTATTCCGAGTGAAGGTGACATTCCGAACGAGTAATTATTCCGAGTGAGGTGTTTTTAGTTTCTTTTAAGTTAATGTTTTTTTTTTAAGTTTTAAACTTTAATTTTCCTGCCTTTTTACTTAGTCGCACTTTAAGATTACTTGCCTTAGATTTATTTTAAGCTTGCCTTTAGTTTAAGTTTAAGTTTGCCTTCAGGATAGTTTTATGTTTGCGTTATTTACTTTACTTGCGCTTTAATTTCTCGTCACGCTTTAATTTCCCATTGTTTATTTCCAGTTAGTTTAGATTTAAATTACCCGCCATTTACATTAAAGTTTGTGCACTTTTCCTTTACTACAACGACACCACATTTGTTTAACCAAAGACAGCTGAGTCACACTTTTAACCGGAGATCAATTCGAAGAGGTCGGACGATAAAATTTTATACTTGGAAAAACGCCAGTTATTAAATGGCACCGCTGTCGGGGATCAAAGACAGCTGAGTCACACTTTTAACCGGAGATCAATTCGAAGAGGTCGGACGATAAAATTTTCTTACTAGGCAAAAGCCTTGTATCATTTGCAGAAGTTATTCATATTGAATTAGACACTTCATCATCTACTTCTGAAAGTGCTAAATTTCGCCCACCCCTAGCAATAGAAGTCCGATTTAGAGTTTGACCACAAGTTCTTTAAGTACTCCATGTATTCGCCCTCCACTGTTTCAAACTCCTATTGTAGGCATACATAATGTAAGAAGGTTTGTACAAGAAATGTTGTAGAGGGGAGCAACAACAAAGGCAAAAGGAAGGTTGGATGATGTCAATTCTCCCCGTGTAATATGAACAAATTTTTTGTGTTTTGTTGGTCTGCGATTGTTGGGCACCTGTTGCATTTTCAACCTACAGGTCGCAACAATTTAATAGATTTGTATGCATTACTATCATTATGAAACAATTATCAGTTATCTGTAATCAACAATACGAGTTTGTTAATTAGTTAAAATAAGTATTTTAAGGCCATGTACAATTCACTATATGTTATATCCATTTTCTTATAATATATGAGTTCAAGTTTTTATGCAGTATAAACTAAAGGTTTTTGGTTGAATGTTAAAATGTGTAAAATAGTATAAAATTTTGTTCAAAATTTATTTTTACTACGAAACTCAAAGGGAAAGTTTACCTAGTTTGAATGTTTAATTTGGAGGCAAATTTTAGTTCAAAATATTTGGTTGTTAAATTTTTAAATTTGGAGCAAAAATTTTCACGAAAATTTTGAATTTCCATGCTAAGTAAATGCATATGCAGTTATGATGGTTGTAAATTCACACTCTTTTAGGAAAAAGAGCGTAAAATATAGTGTTGGAAATACGTTTTACGTATTAAGAAGGATCGGTCACTCCAACAATAGTATATGTAATAGCTCGTAGTTTAGTTATCTTAATATTAAACGAACAAGGCCAAGCCAAGCCTACAACATGTGTAGGCCGGCGGCCCAATGTAAGCCCAAGCCCATCATATGGGCTTGGTATATAAACCCTCTCCTTTGATGGAGAGGGTGTGGTTTTTCATAATTTACACATAGTTCTTTCTTAGTTTCTCTCTCTAAAGTGTGAAATCCACCATTTCTCTATCTCTTTCTCTCTCTAAAATCATAAGCATAGATTTACAAATCTACAAATGGTATCAAGAGCTTGGGATGAAATTAAGGTTTGTTTTTAGTGTTGCGTATTGTTTTCTAAACAATTCGTAGAGTATAGGTTTGTTTTTGCCGAAATCTTCAAAAAATTTTGTGTTGGATCGAAGATTAAAGTAGTGTAACATAGGGATTCGTGCTTAAGAGTGTTCTTGGTATCTTGGTTTTCATTAAAACATCAGTTTTCTTGGATCAAAAGTGCAAAAAAAGGCTTTGTTCTTCATTCCGAAATTCTAGCAGAAAGATCCATCGGAAAGTACAAACTGTACTTGGGCCTCCATCGCAATAACTTAACCATCGGAAAGGGTTAGGTTTCTACATTGCGATCGTTGGATTTTTATCACTTATTCCGATCTGAATCATTCCGATAGCTATTGCGATCTGAGATTCCGACGGGTATAAGGAAGTATTTTAAGTCGTTACTCTGCTCGAATTTTGTCAGCCACTTTGCGATCTGAACAATCCGATAGGGCTTTGCGATCTGAACATTCCGATACCAACAACATTTCGACAGGGCTAAATTCCGATCTGGTATTACGATCTGACATTCCGATCTGGTATTACGATCTGACATTCCGATCTGGTATTACGATCTGACATTCCGATCTGGCATTCCGATAATCACAATTTTTTCCATAAAAAATTTCGAACATCGTGTGTAATTTTGACTTGGAATTTTTGGTTTATCGAGAACATATTTTAGGGGATTTTAACATTGTTTCTCGATTATAACTCACAACAACACAAAAATACTTAACCTTATTTCATTGTTCGATCAACTTTGTAAATCTTAACTTATTGAAATGGAGTATACATCTCTTACGGATAAGTCCATCCTCTCGGGTACGGATAATCGTCCACCAATGTTGGTGAAGACCATGTATGAGGAATGGGCTTCCCGAATGGAACTTTATATGTTGAACAAGGAGAATGGACATCTTATTTGGGCATCGGTGCTCAATGGACCATTAGATTATGGTACTGTGACGGAAGGTACGACCACTCGTCCTCGCACAACGGGTGAGTTGACTGGAGATATGAAGATTCAAGATAACCAATTTCGTTTTGAAAAGATTGAACACTTGAAAGAAATAGAATCATTAAAAGCTAATCTTTCTAATGAATTAAAAGAAAAGGAGTCGGTTGTCAATGATTTTCAGAAACTTAAAATGGATTTCGAAACTCTCGAGTCTAAAAAGGTTGAATCAGAAATTAATGCTACCAAACTTCTTAAATTCAAAGAACAACAACTTTTAAAACAATACGCTTCCACAGAAAAGGTTCATCTTTTAACCAAATCATTTAAAGAATTCGAACTTAAGCGTCTTCAAGATTTACCACCTAATCCCGGTTATGCAAAACAAGCTCAGGAATATATTCCCGGCCTTTATGATATGACCATAATTGGCAAATCGAAAGAAGCACCTTTTGTTCGTAGTACTGAGGAGACACAATCACTTGGGGATGAAACTCATTCTAAAATGCTTTCAAAATTCCATACAATTGATTATGATCAACATAACAAAGATCAATTTTCGAAAAAGACACGCATTCGCTTACAAAAGGAATTAGCAGAATTAACAGTTCTTGTGCCCCAAAGTTTGTCAAATGAAAACCTTCCTAGTACGTCTCCTACACTCGTCAAAAAGGATTTAACGAAGTTAATTCCACCGGTAAGTAAGGCGTCCGTTAACTTAAATACGGTTCACCAACACTTGGCCGATTTTGACAAGGTCATTTTGGAACGTACGACGGCCACGGCCATAACGGAAGGTGAATGGAACTTTGAGCACACTAGAGCTGCGTTTCGAGATGAAATTGTTCCGTTTGTAAAGAATGTTAAAGCTTGTCTTCGTAATATTGATCAAGATTTGTTTTTGGAAATAGAAGAAGTTAGACGTGTTTTCAATGAAATGGAAGATGCTTATGAAAAGAGTTTACTTGAAATAGAACGGGTTTCACGCCATAATGATCTGCTTCTGAATCAAGTGATGTCTCATGATATAGTTTATGTCTGTGTGAATACAAGTGTTGATAATGATTCTATTGTGCATAATGTTGAATCTGTGGATACTGTGGTAGATAGTACTTGTCACGAATCTGACGGTGAATATTTAAAGCTTCAAGATTCATATTCTTCGCTTTCAAAACGTTTTGATGAGATTCAAACACATTGTATTTCGCTTGAATGCAAGCAACAATTTATTCAAGAAATCTTTGAAACGTCATTCGAAGGTGTTAATATCGATGATGCAAATTTTGAAAAGAATTTTCGATTGAATTTACAATCAAAACAGCGTCAGCCAAGTGACACAGTTGCTAAATCCTTGCGGATAGACATAGAGAAATCTAAGGAGCTTAACTGTGTGAACGTACTTGAGGCCGCTGAGAATCTTAAACTTGATCTAGATAATCGAGTTTCCAAAATTTTGTCCAAAGTTGATAACTTAAAACAGAAAAATACACGACTCTTTGATTCACTAAAGCCCGCATGTGCTAATACCACTGCACAGAATCAATCATTGATTGAACAATTGAATCGAAAGTCGATGGAAATATCTGATTTAAGGGAACAAATTTGTGATAAGAATCTGGTCTTGGCTGAGTTAAAGGAAACACTTCGTACTCTAAAAGGTAAGAATGTTGTGGATAACGCAGCCACTATCTCAGCATCGTCCTCTAGTGCAATCAAAAGAACCCTTATAGCCGTCACACCACTTAACAAGGGCCCTAGGACTAAACAATCTCAAACTTTGGTCACTAAAGATAAGGCGGAATCAAAACCAGCTTCTAATATTCCCGTGTTGCCTTCTACAGGAGTAAGCACCACTACTAAGGCTCAAAGATCTAAGCTTAAGAGAAACAAGAAGAATGATAGGATCTTGCCCCCATCTAGTAGTCAAGTGAAGAAGAAAGTAGAAGCCCATCCTAGGAATGTTATTTATGTTTTGAATAAAAAGAATCATGTAGCTAAACCTAAAGGCTCTGTGGTTGTGCAGCGTTCTAAGCCTACTGTGAATTCTAATTTAAAATGTTGGAATTGCAATGAATGTATGTTTTCTAGCTGTCATGATTCTTGCCTTATTGACCATGTGAATGAGATGCATGCCCGGAAAAATCGATTAGAATGGAAACCGACTGGGAAAGTGTTAACCCAAGTTGGTTGGATGTGGCGCCCCACTGGTAGAACTTTCACTATAGTAGGAAATACGTGCCCTTTGACTAGGATCACTTCCACTAAAGCGAAGAAAGCGTGCCCTTTAACTAGGAGTACAAAGGCTACCAAAACACAAGTGTGTCCTTTAACTAGGAACACCAACACTACTGTAGGAACAAAGTGCCCTTTAAATAGGTCTACTCCCACTGTAGTGCCCGCTAATACTCCAAAACCTCAGAAAATTGGAACAGCAAAACCTGTAAATGCTAAAACTCACATTAGAAAATGCAGGAAATCTAAGGATAACAAAAATGTTAGCAATTCTGATAATTCTATATCTGTATCTGCTAACACTCCGGAACCAATAGTTTCCAATGCATTGTCTACTGTTGTTATTGAAAACAGGTGGTCCAAATTGTTCTCTGGTATTTGGACTCTGGTTGCTCCAAGCATATGACCGGAGATCGCTCTCAGCTCAGAAATTTTGTCAGCAAGTTTCTTGGTACGGTTCGATTTGGAAATGATCATATTGCAAAGATAATGGGTTATGGTGAATATCATATTGGGAATGTTATAATTTCAAGAGTGTATTACGTGGAAGGTCTCGGTCACAACTTATTTTCTGTGGGACAATTTTGTGATGCAAACCTAGAAGTTGCTTTTCGAGAGCATACCTGCTTCATTCGTAATTTGGAAGGGGTTGATTTATTAAAAGGTACTCGAGGGAATAATTTGTATACTTTGTCTCTACAAGACATGATGGCCGCTTCTCCCGTATGTCTTCTCTCCAAAGCATCGAAGACCAAGTCATGGTTATGGCATCGACGGTTATCTCATCTTAACTTTGACGCTATTAATCATTTGGCGAAAAATGAACTTGTTCGTGGTCTTCCTAAACTATCATTTCACAAGGATCATTTGTGTTCCGCGTGTACAATGGGGAAAAGCACTAAGAAGTCTTACAAACCCAAGACTGAAGACACCAACCAAGAGAAACTTTATCTGTTGCATATGGATCTTTGTGGGCCAATGCGTGTTGAAAGTCTTAGTGGCAAAAAGTACATCCTCGTCATTGTCGATGATTACTCTCAGTTTACATGGGTGAAATTTCTTAAAGCAAAAAATGAGGCAACTAAATTCATCATCAGATTTCTCAAGATGATTCAAGTGCGTCTCAACACTACTGTCTGACGCATTCGTACAGATAATGGAACCGAATTTGTGAATCAAATTTTGCGTGACTATTATGAAGAAGTTGGCATATCTCATGAAACATCCGTTGCACGCACTCCACAACAAAACGGTGTCGTTGAAAGGCGAAATCGCACACTTATGGAAGCTGCTCGAACGATGTTAATTTACGCAAAGGCTCCATTGTTTTTATGGGCAGAAGCAGTATCTACAGCAGTGTACACCCAAAACCGGTCACTAATTCGTAAACGCCATGGTAAAACACCCTATGAGCTTCTCCATGGAAAAGTACCAGATTTATCATATCTTCATGTATTTGGTTCTCTTTGCTATCCACATAATGATGGTGACAATTTGGGAAAACTTCAACCAAAGGCTGATATTGGTATTTTCATTGGTTACGCCCCCGCAAAGAAGGCATACCGAATCTACAACCGTAACTCTCGCAAGATCCTCGAAACTATGAATGTTGATTTTGATGAGCTGACAGCAATGGCTTCTGAGCAAAGCAGCTCTGAACCCGCACTTCATGAAATGGGACCCAGTAATATTAGTTCTGGTCTTGTCCCAAACAACCCTACTTCATCATCATTTACACCACCTACTAGGAAGGAATGGGATACGTTGTTTCAACCGTTCTTTGATGAATTCTTTACTCCTCCAAGTATTGTTGCTCCAGAACCTGAAGTAATAGCTCCGGTAACCGAAGTTGTCGCTCCAACAACCGTTGCACAATCAGATACATCTGCACCAACAATTGGTCAAGATATACCTTCAACAAGTAATTCTCAACCAACACATGTTTCAACTACCCATGTCATGCCTATTGATGATGAAGAGGATGATGATGATCACGATTTGGAATTCGCTCAAATGCGTGAACTTCCATTCTTTGGTGTATCTATTCCCGACCCTAATCAAGCCGGGTCGTCCACCTTAGAGGAATCTCCTTCTACAGTTTACTCCAATCCACGGATTCGTGAACATGACAGCAAGTGGATAAAGGATCATCCTATAGACTCTATTATTGGTGACCCTAATCGTCCGGTATCCACACGAAGTCAGTTACAAGAAAGTGCAATGTTTTGTCACTTTGATGCTTTTCTCACTGAAGTTGAACCTAAGACATGGCAACAAGCTTTTACTCAATCCTGTTGGATAGAAGCTATGCAAGAAGAACTTAACGAATTCATACGTCTTGACGTATGGGAACTTGTCCCATTCCCGGATCAAGTGCAGTTACTCACTTTGAAATGGGTTTACAAGGTGAAACTCGATGAGTTAGGCGGAATATTGAAAAACAAAGCTCGTCTAGTAGCTCGTGGATACAAGCAATTATTGGGCGTCGACTTTATGGAATCCTTTGCACCTGTTGCCCGTTTGGAAGCTATTCGACTATTCCTCGCTTATGCAGCCCATATGAATATGATCGTCTATCAGATGGATGTGAAGACGGCATTTCTTAATGGTGAAATCAAGGAAGAAGTCTATGTTCAACAGCCGGATGGTTTTGTGAATCCTAATTATCCTAATCATGTGTACAAGCTTAAGAAGGCTCTCTATGGGTTGAAGCAAGCTCCACGCGCATGGTATGATCTATTGTCACAATTCCTCATCACTCAAGGCTTCGCAAAAGGCAAGGTGGATCCCACGCTGTTCATTCAGAAACGAGGTAAAGATATGATTATGGTACAAATATATGTTGACGATATTATATTTGCAGCCTCGACCCAAACCTTATCGGATGAGTTTGGGACACTCATGTCTTCCAAGTTTAAGATGTCAATGATGGGCAAGGTATCATTCTTCTTAGGTCTTCAGATATCTCAGAGTCCCAGAGGCATCTTTATTAATCAATCCAAATATGCCCTTGAATCGCTTAAGAAATATAAGATGGAATCTTGCGACCCCGTGGACACTCCAATGGTGGAGAAATCTAAGCTTGATGCAGATCCACATGGAGTTGCCGTTGATCCGACACTTTATCGTGGAATGATCGGTACTCTTCTGTACATCACAGCCAGTCGACCTGATCTTCAGTTTGCTATATGTATGTGTGCCAGGTATCAAACTAGGCCTACTGAGTTACACTTAGCTACTGTTAAAAGGATCTTTCGATATCTTAAAGGAACCATTAATCGGGGACTTTGGTATTCGAAGGACTCTTCTATTGCACTAATGGCATATGCAGATGCGGATCACGCGGGTTGTCAAGATACAAGGCGTAGCACGAGTGGAACTTTGCAACTACTAGGAGATCGACTAATCAGTTGGGCATCGAAAAGGCAGAAAAGCGCTGCAATTTCAAGTACGGAAGCAGAATACATAGCTATGTCCGGTTGTTGTGCTCAAATTCTTTGGATGAGATCGCAATTAACCGACTATGGTCTAGGTTTCAACAAGATTCCGATGTACTGCGACAACAAAAGTGCAATTGCCTTATGCTGCAACAACGTTCAATTCTCCCGGTCGAAGCATATTGACATTCGCTACCACTTCATCAAGGAGCAAGTGGAAAATGGAGTAATAGAGCTTTACTTTGTCCGATCTGAGTATCAATTGGCGGACATTTTCACGAAGGCTTTAGATCGCGCTCGAATTGAATTTTTGGCCGACAAGCTAGGAATGAGAACCTTCTCGCCTGAGACTCTTAAGGAACTAGCAGATGAAGCGAAAGAATAGTGGTGGTAAGACTATTCTCCGTATCCTTGGTGATCATTTGTATATATTGTTTATATTTTTATCCTCAAAAGCAAAATACAAAAATATAAAACCATATAAAAACCATAAAAATTGAAAAATTCATTAAAATCCAAAAATATTTTTACTTTATTTTTCAAAGGCATGTCTTTTGGTACGATAATATTTACGGTCTTAGAAATGTTGATTAATATCGACACGGCGCCATAAATAGAGTTCGTACAAAAGTTGTAAATATTTCATAAAACATGCCTAAATGGCTTGTAGTTACTTCTGACTGCAACCCGGTTTTCATATTAAAGTCAAGTATTTCTTATGAAAGCTTTGGCTCACAACGGGAATTAATTTTCTCGGGCAAGGTTTACTTTAAAACCTTGTAAGGGATCAAGTTTACTTTATAACTTGGTCTAACACAAATCTATGTACATTTCAGTGCATTTATTTGTTAAAACAAGAGAAGTCTTGTTTTTATGAAGCTATCATCTCTACAACCATGCTATCTACAATTGGTATCTACATACTCGACGATGCGACTACTCAACTGACGACTACAGCTCTTTCAATAGAACACGGGTCAACAATTGAGGGGGAGCAATTGTCAAGCATTCAGAATCTTCGATGCCGAACGTGTCAAGTTCACAAGTTGGTGTCAAGACAACAATACCAATCGTACATGTGGTGTCAAGAGATGACTACAGACGTGACGAGGCGACCAACATATGCTGCCAAGAACCATTTGATCTTATCATATGATTTTCTCATCTATCAGGTCCAACCTTGTCAATTCTTTTCTAATATGGTGAATATGTAATCATGTTACAAATAGATGTCATGAAGATAAAACGGACTCGCATTTTTCTTCCCAAAACCTTTGTTAAAACTTCATTAAATCAATTGATATTAAAAACATCGATTGGGTTAATATTTTTAATATGGGGGAGAAAATGTGATTTAATATGGGATATTATCACAAATGGTTTGACTTAATGTGCTGGCTCATCTCTACATATGCGAAATGTTTTCGAATATCGTGGCATATGTTAAGGGGGAGCAAAATGGATTTTCATGGTGACATATACTTACCCAAAACCCATTTATTTCACGACGATGAAGATTGTGGTGACATAAGGACGGTAGGATAGGTTAAGTCCTATGATTCTTCCAGAACCGGAAGAATCTTCCCAAGGACATTCCATAGCTAGAAATAGTAGTCCTTAGGAAAGTTGGAGAAAGATTGTGAACGAAGCTGAATGCCGACCAAGTACTTAAGTTAGCACTGGAACAATCACAACAAGGTGCTAGTGATGACGTATTGGTAAGCATTGAAGGGGTTGAAGAATGAAAAAGAATTGTAAAGATAAAGGGTGTAAAGAAAGAAGCCCTCCTTACAACCTTAGGCAGAAACCGGGTCAATACATATGCTATTAAGATCATTGTTTAATGATTCTTGATATTGAAGACAGACATCATGGACCCAGTGATGCAATGCACAACCCATTCCAGCTAACTCAGATATCTCTCAAAAGGTATTTGTTTTAATCACACGGAGACAACACGTTATCTATTGATTTATTCACTCCGAATAAATTGGTATTGAAAAGGTGGCACTCCTCTCCAGCCTCTGATCACTAAAATCCAAAATGCACGATCGAGTCTAGAGCCATTTGAGATCATCAAATATCTCATTAGGACACACTTTCATATTTCCTTGCTTCTTCACACACTGTGAAAAGTAAGAAAGATCTTAAGAGTCCTACGCAAAATCTTCATGATCTTGCCTGAACATCCGAGTAATACGAAAGTATTTACAATGAAGATGGAAATCCTTCTTGAGCGAATATCAAAAAGCTCATGGTAGGTGACTTGTGCGATTCTTTATGAATCAAACTTGTGATAACTGGAAAGCAACAGCTGTTTAATTCTTAACTTAATTTAAACACGTTACAGGCCTCTACGCAATATCTTAGTGATCTTGCCAGAACACTCAGAGTGATACCTTAGTGTTCACAGTGATGAGTGGAAATCCTTCTAGTGTTAACCTCAAACAGCACTTGGTAGGTAACTTGCAAGATTCTATACGAATCAAGCTCGTGACAACAGGAAAGCAACGATGGTGCGGTTCTTAATTGAATTTCACTTGTTCCAGGAAAATGAATTGACGGCTTCAAATCATGCGGATATTATTATCCAAATGATTCACTCTTTATGTTCGCAGCCAGCTTTGGACGGTCGAATAAAGAGAACAGGTTTACCCGCGAAATCCTGTCAGGAAGTTACTTAATTGAAACTATCCGTCACGGGTACGATATCTAATATCGTCCAACGGTCTTCACCGACCGGAGGTAAAATGCTACCGAATTAGAATGAAATGTTCAAAGCCATTTTGTTCGTGTCTACTTATGTTGCGGCATTTGAAGACGGTGGCGTTGCGGGATCCAAGAAGAAGTCGTCCCCGCATGCTTATACTTTGGGAACTTAATACCTCATCTAATTCAAGAAAGCCTAAAAGTTAAGTCTTCCGCTGTATCAAACTCTGAAGCTTTCAAGAATTACGAAGGTATAAGTATGTGGGACGTGAGGTCACGAAGAGGCGAAGATCACAAGTGATGGATGCACGAGGTCAAGGCAAGAAATTAATGCTCAAAGACTGATATCAAATATCACATCAGCATGTTCACCAGAAAAGAAAAAGAAAAAGGAAAGACGAAGACTACGAGCTCAAGACAAGCATAGTATGCTAGGTTTATTTCATTATTGTAACTCGGGTAACGCCCTTGTTTGGAGTGACCTCCCTTAGGGGGAGATTGTTGGAAATACGTTTTACGTATTAAGAAGGATCGGTCACTCCAACAATAGTATATGTAATAGCTCGTAGTTTAGTTGTCTTAATATTAAACGAACAAGGCCAAGCCAAGCCTACAACATGTGTAGGCCGGCGGCCCAATGTAAGCCCAAGCCCATCATATGGGCTTGGTATATAAACCCTCTCCTTTGGTGGAGAGGGTGTGGTTTTTCATAATTTACACATAGTTCTTTCTTAGTTTCTCTCTCTAAAGTGTGAAATCCACCATTTCTCTATCTCTTTCTCTCTCTAAAATCATAAGCATAGATTTACAAATCTACATATAGGGTAAGCACGACGATTTAGGAAAACCGTGTGTAAATGACCCTAAAGTGAGTTCGTTCTCGAGGAGGCTAGTGCGTTGTGTAATGAATTGATTTTCATTTGTGATTATATTGAGAAAAAGAAAATAGAAATGGGGTAAGGAGAGAATGACGGTTACGAAGACGGATTAAGCTAAGACGAAAAGGTCGATCACGTAAAACCGTAAAAAGATACAAATTAAAAATTTTAAACCTAAAAATTAATTAAGAGTAAAAACTAAGTCTAAAATAATATAAATAAGAATAAAAATCCAACAAAAATATTTTAAAACCTTTTATTAATTAAATATTCAATTTTAAATGCTAATTAAAGCCCTAAAATTAAATATAATTAATCAAAATGTCCAAAATATTATTTTGTTGAACTAATAAGTTACTTATATTATTTAAAGACTAAAAAGTATTTTTCCTAAATTTTAAAAACTATTTTTCTATTTTTAAAACACTTAAAACTATTTTTAAACTAAAATAATCATAAAAAATAATAAAATAATGCTAAAAATAATTTGGCAATTTTAAATATCCTAATTTACTCTAAAGAACAGTAGAAAAATGAAAAAGTTTGAAAAATATTAAATTTTTCACTAAAAGACAAAAACAGTTTAAAATTAAACCCTAATTAAACTAAATTAATTCTAAAAAATAAATAAAAAGTGAACAGTAAAAACTTTTTGAACTAAAAATCTTAAAACAATTTTCTAAGTCTATGAAAAATTTTAAAACTGAAAAATAATTAATTTTACCACTAAAAGACAAAAATCAGAAAACAAAAAGTAATTTAAAATAGCTATTAAATGTAAAAAATACTAAATGAACAGTAATAAAAAATCTAATTAAACAGAAAAATCCAAAATTAAATAAGAAAAATATTAAAACTGGTTTCAAGCCCTAATTCTTAAATTAACCCACAAAAGACAAAAAAATCAAGAATCTGATAGTGACATGTGCAAGGGTTTTGTCTGTTTGCTGAGCAGGGGTAACCAATGTATTAGCAGGGGGAACTTTGTTCCCACTGTTAGTGCAAATAATAGGTCAGTTGACCAATAAGCTTAGGGAAGCTTATTTTGAGCTTATTACTTGGACAATAAGGCACTCCGACAACCAGTTGGGTTGTGGGAAGTCAAATAAACAAGAAAATCACACAAGTCTTTCACAAAATCAAGCACAAAATGCACAAAATGGTGACTGATTAAGCATGAGGTTTCTGATGAACAGTGTGCTGGTTCAACTTGCACAAAAATGAAATTTGAAGGCTCAAAACTTGCACACAAATCCACCAAATAGCATATAAACTGTCCTAATCCCTAGATTAACCTAATCTCTAACCATTACCAAGATTGATGAACAAATTCATACTCAAAACAAACAGAAAAAGATGGCTTGCTGGTTTGACTGTTTTTACCAAAAATATAGCATACAAACTTCTGATTTAAACACACCCAACCAACAAGAACAATACTCTTATACCAATTAAACCTAAGAGAGTGAGTGTGAGTGGTTTTTAATAGGTTTATAATCCTTAAACCCTATTAGATCCCTAATCCCAAACACCCCTTAATATTTCAAAACCAAAAATTATCAAATCAATCTTGTTTAAGATTACACAAATCTGATTCTCAACAACTCAAACATGTAAATTAGACCTAAACTAACTCAATTTAACAGATTAACTATCATGACAAACAAGATTCCACAAAATCACATGAAATCACTTAAAAACAAGGGTTCAAGGCAATTTTACCTAGAGGGACCTACATCCAGGCCCCTCAATGGCTGCATTGCCATCTCCTTTCAGGCTCGGGCCTGAGCTGATCCTTTTGGATGTTTAAAATGAACAAGGTGGGGACTACAACAGTCCCAAGCACACCTTTTTTCTGAGAATGGTTTGTGACTTGTAATCCTGCCAGGAAAGAAAACAAGAGCAAGTATAACTTGGTACAAGAGCTTACAAGCTATAAGTTTGACTTATTAAGCAAGTCAGCTTATAGCTTATAGCTTAAGGAATTCTTAAAAAATCTTTTGAAACTGAAATTTTCAAAAATCTTTTGAGACTGAAATTCTAAAAACCCTGGAATAAATGGAACTCAGATTCTAGACAATTTTTACACCAACTTTTATAAATCATAAAAGGAATTAAATTTTAATATTGCATAAAAATACCAACTTTATATTTGCTAAAAAGGAATTACAAAAAAGATTGCTAGAAACTGGAACAAAGTAAAATAGGGTACATGACACCCTATTTATATAGCTATGATGAACTATCAAGAATGAAAGGAGTACATGAAACCCTAAACACTGAAATCCCTAAAAGTCCCTTGGTCTTGTTTGAATTCTTGGTCAAAACTTGGAGTCTTGTGATCTCTGTTGGATGCCAGTTGTTGAAGAGATCCTGACTGTTTATCTTGGCTTGGGGAGGTAAGTAATCGTCCAAGAGTTGTTGGATTGCTGTCAATATTCTTTCTTTGCCATATTTGCCAAAACAGGGGAGCAGGGGAGGACGTGGTGGGCCCTTGGAGTCACGGGGTGTGTGTTTTGAGTGGTGGGTTTGGTTTGGGTTATGGTGAATCATGGTTCTGGAAAAGGGTTAACAAAAACCCCTTGATTTGGGTTAATTGAGTGATTAGGGTTAATGGGTTTAGGTATTAAGCAGATGGTGTTTAATCTGATTTGGGAGTATTAAGATTTAAAAAAAATGTTTGCCTCCCAAAACAGATTAGTTAATAATCTGTTTATTTAAAAATGTGGGTGGAAGTGTGATGTGGAGGAGAGGATGGTGGTGATTGGCTGGGAGAAATAAGTGGGGTGAGGTGGCGTGATGTGAGTGGAGGGTGATAGGTTGTTTGTCTGGACAGATTAAGTCCCTCAACTCCCATATTGTTGTCAAATAAAATCTAGCAGCCACAACTTCCTTTTTCCTTTGTTTTGAACTTTAGGCAAATTAAATAATCAGTCCCTCTCTTTGATAAATGTTGGAACAAGGGCTTTTTATGTAATAAAAGCATTCTCTAAGGGTATAAATGATATATTATTGAAACTTAAGGGACCCCATTGTAATATTTGAGATTTACAAGGGTATTAAGTGAGAAGTCTTCAATAATTGAGGGACCATTCTTGCCAATCTTCAATTCTTTAAGGGTAATTTTGGAAATTCCATATTTGGGCACGGTTTCTTGTGCGGCTTCCTTTCCCGTGTTCGTTTTTTATTGATTCTTGTGATCTTTTTGTCATTTCCTCAATATCCGTACCTAAAATACACAAGCAACAAACACGAGCATATATTTGGCAGTTTTAATGATATTTTAAGCGTTTTAAGCCCATTTTGGACGATGAGACTATGTATAAAAGCAGTCTCATCACTCCCCCATACTAAACCATTGCCGTGCCCTCACGCAATGCTAGAATAAAGTATCGTAGCACCTCCAAAATTCATTTTTATTCACTTTATGGAATGATAAACTAGCTACACTACTACTATTACTACTACTTGTGTTTTAGACATAATGTATGATTTTCATCGCAAAATGGGTCGTTTAGGTTCATAGAATAAGAACACGTGAATGCTTCGTTAGAAATAATTTCATCGTCCTCGATTTTCACCCCAATTCCATGCCAAGCGTGCAACGAGATCATTGTCATTATAAGTTAGTAATGCTAACACTATTCATATGCCCTAATCACGTACTTATCCTCCCATTATTCCTAAGTTGTATCTCTTATATTTTATTTTGTCTTGAATGTCTCACGAGGATACATTGTTTGACTTATGCGATAATAGAGATTTAGGTCTAAAAATAGAGTCCTAACGGTGTAACTAAGACCATCAAATCAATAACCCCTCCTAATAGACAACGATGTCAAAAAATTAAGTTGACAAGAAGAATCGATAAACACGGTTTTATAACGGTTTTGAAAATGAGACTTATTACCAAGACTTTTATACGCCCCCTAACGGAAGGGCCGTATTATCTTTGGTTTACCTCCATCTTTTATTCAACTTCGCCATGATGCTTTTATTATGACTTCGGTCTTGCCTTGCCTTTTATTATCCGCCTCATCGGTGGTTTTATTAGCCAAAGACGTATATCCTCACGCTAAGGCGAATTTTGGATCTTTAAAGCTTCGAAGATTAAGGCTTGATTCACTTTCAATTTTGCATAGATTTTTCGGCCTTGTGGGGCTTAAAATTGTTTGCTTGATTTAGGTGAGCACTTGAAATCTTATTATTGGGTAAAGCTTTCGATTATTAGGGTGCCAATACTTCAAAACCGTGACGCTGGCGATACCTTAATGTCTTCCCAATTTAATTACACGGAAGCTATTAGAAAAGGCTAGAAACCCAACAATCCTAACTAAACCGCTAAGTCAATATTTATTAAGAAAAAAATATTTACATGCGAAGGGAGAATAAGCAAACAACGAGAACACATGAGTTTTTGAAAGAATACGAGTACTCTACGTTTAGCATAGTAACTTATAATTAACCCTATCATTTCTCGTCCTCATTTAAGAGACTTAGCCTAATGTGAAGTTAAGGAATCAAAGCTAAGTGTTCGACACGCACGGTCGAGTCAAAAATTACTCTTATTCTCGCCATCGGAAAATCTACATTCGTGTCTTCAAACACTTATAAAACATGAGAAAAATTTAAAAATTTGGCCATTTTAGCCTTATTTTGCAACAAAAACGATAACAAAAAGATAAACTTTGGAAAGCGTGAAGGTTTGGCAAGGCAAGTATCTATTCACCCCCCCCCCCCCTCATACTAAAGTTAAACATTGTCCTCAATGTTTCGAGTCTAGGGGTGCAAACACCCCCATACTAGAGACGTAGTCGAATGCCTAATCTAGCATGGAAAGGGTGTAACCAATAAATTAATAGCCGTTTATGAAGTATGCTAAAAACCTAAGGTTAGAACATCAAAGGATATATCATTTGGATATTGAGAAAGTCTTCAAAGAAAACGATCGATTGCTCCCATAAAACGAACATGAGAGGCTCCAATCGTGAAGATCATGATCTAAAAACCACAATGCACAAACAACCACGGAACAAAGGTTGGAAGGGCACAAATCCCCTCACATTAAACTAATTAGAAAGCAATAATATGTACATGGATAAGCATGGGTCTCCCCCACGAGGCACCTTGTTTTTGATAACCGAGTCAAAAGCTCGACTCGAATCCCTATAAATGTGATCATTTAGGGATTATCTTGGTATGGTCAATTTTTGGTGGGGATTACATGATAAACAAGGCCCAAAAACAACCGGTATTAAGGACTAAGTCCTTAGATGGTGCAAAATACCGGGATCGAAGATGGCGTTCTCGTTTTCATTGGAAAAACAAATCAACGCCACTTCATCATGAGTCAACATAAACCCAAAGGGTTTCAAGAAAATAGATGAGAAGAAATAGAAGGGTGGGACAATGGGTAAGTCATAAAAACATTGAGCTACTCGAGGTAGACTCGCACCAATCAAATAGAAAGATTTTCCATTTATTGCATCGGTGGAAGACGAAGATTTCCCTTTATAAGCAATTCCGGCATCAAATATCTCGTCCTCGGTGGAGAAAGGGGAGGGAACATAAGGGGCTTCCCCCACACTAGGTCCACACAAATCATCGTCAAAAGGAGAAGACGAGCTTGTAGTACTCAAAACACGTGGTGATGACGGAGTTAGCATTGTAGAAAAATCTTTTAAATCCAATTTAAAATCTTTCCCTTTTTCATCTTTTAAACTCTCCTTATGAAAACTCGACTTAATTATGTCAAAAATATTTGGTGTTTCTAAAGCAATGTTAGTCACACTAAAAATTCTCGCATTTGAAAACCGTTTTGGTCGAAGTGGTAGTAAGTTCTCAAAACGTTTGTCAACAAATAAAACTCCCCCATCGGGATCAACACATTCATCATCCGAAGAATCATTCGTGATTGGAATCGTAGGCTTAACACTCTTAACCTCCACCGGGGGAGGGGACGGAAAATCGTTTTTATCATCAACTCCTAAAACTCTTTTTGAAATCCTTTTACAAATGTTTTTGATGGGACTAACATTGTTCAAAGACGTGATAGAATACACATGAGAAAGTGTGGAGTTTTGAGTTGCATTAATGACGAGTTCTTCCTCATTGAAAAGAAGAGTGATTTTCCTAGCATGCACATCGGTAAGTGCTCTCGAGGTATCCAAAAATGATCGACCTAAAATTAGAGGAACTTTATGATCGATAGGGATGTCAACAACGATAAAGTCTACGGGATAGTAAAACTTTCCAACTTTCACGAAGACGTCCTCGGCTACTCCACAAGCTAGAATCGTAGAATGATCGGCCATCTCGATTGACATTCTTGAAGGAGTGAGATTGGGAAGATTGAGCGACTTAAAAATCTCAAAAGGCATCAAATTTATACTACCACCAAGATCGGCCAAGGCGTAGCATTCTTCCATATCTTGTATAGCACATGGGATTAAAAACTTTCCAGGATCACCGACTTTTTGAGGTATGCGGCTAAGAAAAACCGAAGAATAACTAGACGATTTTTGCAATTTCTCTTTGTTATTCAACATACTTTTGAATTTCGCGGCAAATAGAGGCATCATGACCAAGGCGTCGGCAAAACTTATATTAAAATGCAAGTCACGAAACATTTTCATAAAAAGTTCAAATTGATAATTATTTCGTTCTTGTGCCTTTTCCTTGTTTCGTCTTGAAGGGTAAGGTAAGGGTGGTGTGGGTTGGGGCTTAGGCATCGGCCTTGGAATCTCGGGTTCCATGATTGGTATTGGTTCAACCGTAGGTGTGGTTTGAGCGGTACTTCGTGGGCTTGGAATTTGCTCCTTTTCTACCACCACCTCGGGTTCTTTCTCTTTTTCCTTCTCCATAGAAGTACTTGGACGAGAAATGGGTTCTTTGAAAGTTTTACCACTACGAGTAGTAATAACCTTCAATTCTCCTTTCGGGTTCACGATGGTATCACTAGGAAGACCACCCGAAGAAGAAGGTTTACACATGATAGCTTCAAACATTTTTCCCATTCGGTCTTCAAACTTAGATTGCCTAGCATCCGCTTTTAACAACTCTTGCTTAGTCTCATGTTGACCTTGCTCCATTTTTTGTTGATTTTGTTGGAGTCGTTGAACATTTCCTTCCATTTTATTAGCATGAGTCTTAAGTTCATTAGCAAGTTCGTTTTTAAGCTCGTTTTTCAACTCGGATCTTAAGCTAACCATTTCACGTTGTATATTATCAAACTTAGCATCGTTTGCTTTAGCATAATTCAAAAATTCTCCTTGAAGATTTTTGGTGTGATCATTTTGAAAACCTTATGTGGTAGTTTGAAAATCACGGTTTTGGTTTTGGTTTGAAATTTGCCCATTTCCACTTTGATAATTACCCTTGTTGTAGTTACGTTGATTTCCTTGATAATTACCACCTTGATTGTTGTTTCGATAGTTATTAGCATTGTGATTTGGTGGAGCTTGATTTTGGCGGGAACCTTGACCGTTTTGGTTATAAGTTCCCGTGGCTACATAAGCACTCGAAGTGTTACCATCCGCGGTAATGCACTCGGAAAGATTATGAGCTCCACCACAAGACAAACAACTCTTAGCAACCGCTTTAACCGAAGCGGAATTCGAAGCTTCTTGAGCTTTCCAATGGGACATAAGGTTAGCAAATCTATCAAAAAACCGATTTTCTTCATTTGCTTCATCATGTAAGGCATTAATGCTACGAGACGATGACGAGCCCATTTTGGCAACACTCGATGTGTTACGAGGGCTATAAACCTTAGACCTATTCTCAATTATCACCAAAGCTTCCTCAACCGTTTTACACAAAAAATTACCACCCGCGGTGGCATTTAAATAATCCCTTTCATGATCATTAAGTACATTGTAAAACGTGTCTATTTGATGCAAGTCGGAAAAACCGTGATGAGGACATTCATGTAACATCTCCTTAAACCTATTCCAAGCCGTTGAAAAACTTTCATTACATTCTTGTGAAAACTTTGAAATCTCGTTTTTCAAATGCGTAGTCTTAGAGGGCGTAAAAAATTGGTTCACAAACTTAGACACGAGATCCTTCCACGTCAATATAGAATTGGGTGGCTCTTTCTCTAACCAAATTTTAGCGGGCCCCGCTAAGGAATACGGAAAAAGCATCATCTTAATCGAGTCATTCGAGACATCCTTAAATTTGCAAGTGGCGGTAAGACGATTGAATTGGCGGATATGGTTGTGTGGATTGTCCTTCTCATCACCACGGAATTTGTTGTTTTGGATCATCGACAACAAACCCGTTTTCACCTCAAAATTCTCCGCAAGGATAGCGGGAATCACAATAGCTTCTCCATAACCCTCGGTGGGTGCTTGAAGTAACTCCATCATAGTTCGATTCGCCATGGTTGGTGCTTCTCTTACAATGGGTTCGTCAATAGGAGACTCCTCACTAGAATGATTTGGAGTGGGAGTTTTGTTCTTTCGTTTACGTGCACGTCTTGCTTGATTACGAGTAAGCATAAACGTCACGTACAACGAGGGGATGAGCAAAGAAGATTCTTTTTGGTGTTTTTAACTTTTACAATTTTTTTGGATTTTTGATTGTTTTTACTTTTTTTGGATTTTGGAATTGTATTAGGTAGACAATAATCTACAAATCTCCTCCTTAATCAAATCTCTTGATTAAAGAAGCCTCAAGGGATAAAAACGATCACGTGAAGTGAACGCCTTCGATGACTTTAGAACGTTGGTGGAACACCAAAACGTTCAAGAGGGTTTAATCAAATAAAACCAAGAAAATATATATGATACTTAGTAATACTTTGGGCGGCAAAACCCTCGATTAGCTCTCAAAATCAAATACTCACAAGCAAGCGGGGAAACGAGGCGGCGCGAAGCACTTAAGAGCCTTTTTCCTTAGGATATATTTTATAATATCCGCCTTATACCCACCTTATAGTTTGTATTTTCAAAATCGAGCTTCTCGAAAGTATTTATCTATTTTTGCCTTTTTTTCTTTGGTTTGAGATTCGAATACAATGATTGGGTAATGACCTCCCAAGTCAAGGTTGTGACTTCTCACGTATTTGGAGTACTTATGTATTTATTGTTCTACGTATACAATATAGTAATAGTATTCACAAAAAACGAAAAACCGATAATACGTATTAGTAGAGTGCTACTAATACAAATACTTATTATGGATATATAAAAACAACAACTGTTCAAATCAAAAACACAACACGCCTCCCCGGCAGCGGCGCCAAAAATGATGGTTGTAAATTCATACTCTTTTAGGAAAAAGAGCGTAAAATATAGGGTAAGCACGACGATTTAGGAAAACCGTGTGTAAATGACCCTAAAGTGAGTTCGTTCTCGAGGAGGCTAGTGCGTTGTGTAATGAATTGATTTTGATTTGTGATTATATTGAGAAAAAGAAAATAGAAATGGGGTAAGGAGAGAATGACGATTACGAAGACGGATTAAGCTAAGACGAAAAGGTCGATCACGTAAAATCGTAAAAAGCTACAAATTAAAAATTTTAAACCTAAAAATTAATTAAGAGTAAAAACTAAGTCTAAAATAATATAAGTAAGAATAAAAATCCAACAAAAATATTTTAAAACCTTTTATTAATTAAATATTCAATTTTAAATGCTAATTAAAGCCCTAAAATTAAATATAATTAATCAAAATGTCCAAAATATTATTTTATTGAACTAATAAGTTACTTATATTATTTAAAGACTAAAAAGTATTTTTCCTAAATTTTAAAAACTATTTTTCTATTTTTAAAACACTTAAAACTATTTTTAAACTAAAATAATCATAAAAAATAATAAAATAATGCTAAAAATAATTTGACAATTTTAAATATCCTAATTTACTCTAAAGAACAGTAGAAAAATGAAAAAGTTTGAAAAATATTAAATTTTTCACTAAAAGACAAAAAACAGTTTAAAATTAAACCCTAATTAAACTAAATTAATTCTAAAAAATAAATAAAAAGTGAACAGTAAAAAATTTTTGAACTAAAAATCTTAAAACAATTTTCTAAGTCTATGAAAAAATTTAAAACTGAAAAATAATTAATTTTACCACTAAAAGACAAAAATCAGAAATTAAAAAGTAATTTAAAATAGCTATTAAATGTAAAAAATACTAAATGAACAGTAATAAAAAATCTAATTAAACATAAAAATCCAAAATTAAATAAGAAAAATATTAAAACTGGTTTCAAGCCCTAATTCTTAAATTAACCCACAAAAGACAAAAAATCAAGAATCTGATAGTGACATGTGCTAGGGTTTTGTCTGTTTGCTGAGTAGGGGTAACCAATGTATTAGTAGGGGGAACTTTGTTCCTACTGTTAGTGCAAATAATAGGTCAGTTGACCAATAAGCTTAGGGAAGCTTATTTTGAGCTTATTACTTGGAGAATAAGGCACTCCCACAACCAGTTGGGTTGTGGGAAGTCAAATAAACAAGAAAATCACACAAGTCTTTCACAAAATCAAGCACAAAATGCACAAAATGGTGACTGATTAAGCATGAGGTTTCTGATGAACAGTGTGCTGGTTCAACTTGCACAAAAATGAAATTTGAAGGCTCAAAACTTGCACACAAATCCACCAAATAGCATATAAACTATCTTAATCCCTAGATTAACCTAATCTCTAACCATTACCAAGATTGATGAACAAATTCATACTCAAAACAAACAGAAAAGATGGCTTGCTGGTTTGACTTTTTTTACCAAAAATATAGCATACAAACTTCTGATTTAAACACACCCAACCAACAAGAACAATACTCTTATACCAATTAAACCTAAGAGAGTGAGTGTGAGTGGTTTTTAACAGGTTTATAATCCTTAAACCCTATTAGATCCCTAATCCCAAACACCCCTTAATATTTAAAAACCAAAAATTATCAAATCAATCTTGTTTAAGATTACACAAATCTGATTCTCAACAACTCAAACATGTAAATTAGACCTAAACTAACTCAATTTCACAGATTAACTATCATGACAAACAAGATTCCACAAAATCACATGAAATCACTTAAAAACAAGGGTTCAAGGAAATTTTACCTAGAGGGACCTACATCCAGGCCCCTCAATGGCTGCATTGCCATCTCCTTTCAGGCTCGGGCCTGAGCTGATCCTTTTGGATGTTTAAAATGAACAAGGTGGGGACTGCAACAATCCCAAGCACACCTTTTTCTGAGAATGGTTTGTGACTTGTAATCCTGCCAGGAAAGAAAACAAGAGCAAGTGTAACTTGGTACAAGAGCTTACAAGCTATAAGTTTGACTTATTAAGCAAGTCAGCTTATAGCTTATAGCTTAAGGAATTCTTAAAAAATCTTTTGAAACTGAAATTTTCAAAAATCTTTTGAGACTGAAATTCTAAAAACCTTGGAATAAATGGAACTCAGATTCAAGACATTTTTTACACCAACTTTTATAAATCATAAAAGGAATTAAATTTTAATATTGCATAAAAATACCAACTTTATATTTGATAAAAAGGAATTACAAAAAAGATTGCTAGAAACTGGAACAAAGTAAAATAGGGTACATGACACCCTATTTATACAGCTATGATGAACTATCTAGAATGAAAGGAGTACATGAAACCCTAAACACTGAAATCCCTAAAAAGTCCCTTGGTCTTGTTTGAATTGTTGGTCAAAACTTGGAGTCTTGTGATCTCTGTTGGATGCCAGTTGTTGAAGAGATCCTGACTGTTTATCTTGGCTTGGGGAGGTAAGTAATCGTCCAAGAGTCATTGGATTGCTGTCAATATTCTTTCTTTGCCATTTTTGCCAAAACAAGGGAGCAGGGGAGGACGTGGTGGGCCCTTGGAGTCACGGGGTGTATGTTTTGAGTGGTGGGTTTGGTTTGGGTTATGGTGAATCATGGTTCTGGAAAAGGGTAAACAAAAACCCCTTGATTTGGGTTAATTGACTGATTAGGGTTAATGGGTTTAGGTATTAAGCAGATGGTGTTTAATCTGATTTGGGAGTATTAAGATAAAAAAAAAAACGTTTGCCTCCCAAAACAGATTAGTTAATAATCTGTTTATTTAAAAATGTGGGTGGAAGTGTGATGTGGAGGAGAGGATGGTGGTGATTGGCTGGGAGAAATAAGTGGGGTGAGGTGGCGTGATGTGAGTGGAGGGTGATAGGTTGTTTGTCTGGACAGATTAAGTCCCTCAACTCCCATATTGTTGTCAAATAAAATCTAGCAGCCACAACTTCCTTTTTCCTTTGTTTTGAACTTTAGGCAAATTACATAATCAGTCCTTCTCTTTGATAAATGTTGGAACAAGGGCTTTTTATGTAATAAAAGCATTCTCCAAGGGTATAAATGATATATTCTTGAAACTTAAGGGACCCCATTGTAATATTTGAGATTTACAAGGGTATTAAGTGACAAGTCTTCAATAATTGAGGGACCATTCTTGCCAATCTTCAATTCTTCAAGGGTAATTTTGGAAATTCCATATTTGGGCCCGGTTTCTTGTGCGGCTTCGTTTCTCGTGTTCGTTTTTGATTGATTCTTGTGATCTTTTTGTCATTTCCTCAATATCCGTACCTAAAATACACAAGCAACAAACACGAGCATATATTTGGCAGTTTTAATGATATTTTAAGCGTTGTAAGCCCATTTTGAACGATGAGACTATGTATAAAAGCAGTCTCATCAAGTTACCATAATTTTCTAACTCCATCTCCATATCAAACCCTGATTTTTCTCTAATATCACAAAATAACAAAACACAATTACGTTTTCATTAGTTTCATACCATTTCCACTTATTGTTCTTGTACACATCGATTTATGGTCAATAATTATGAACACTGTAAATGATTATCAAGATTATATTGTTAATGATGATGATTCTTTGGTTAATAATCATGATGTAAATCAGTATAATCAAGGAGATTATGAATCAGAGGATTATGGTGATCAATCAGATGAGGATGAAGACACCATTAAACAGAAGGTTGTTAATAGGAGGGGTATAACTAGGTTATCCAGGTTTCGGATAAAATATGGAAAATTAGGTGTCATGAAGATAAATGTAAAATTTGATGCACTGAATAGAATATCAGGGCCAAACAGATTATTGTTTATCAGTTTTTTATGAGACACGGTTCGGGAGCAGATAGGATTGAATATTCTATCGTGGAAAGATGTGAAGGAGGAAGCAAGAGAAAAACTTTGGACTGAAACCACGGTACACATACAAAAATTTTACCCAACTGTTAGTCTTATTCGTACATTTACTTTAACATTATGTTAATATGTGCAGCAATACTTTGAATTTGATGTGTCCTACAAAAATTTGGTAACGAATAAGCTAGGTGAACTTCTAAGAAATTTCAGATGTAAATTGGCAGCAAAGCACATAGTTCCCAACCCTGATAAACCTGAAACACTAAATGAAGTTCCAAATAATTATAGATCAATCGTCAAAGCCGAACAGTGGGTTGCTTTTGTAAACCACACGGCCACAGAAGAATTTAAGGTTGTTAATTCTTATTTCGTTTTAAATTTATGAACACCGTATGTATGTATTGTTTGGAAACTCCGTATGACAAACACACTCTGTTACGTACTAGCAACTTCTCATCCAGTAATCTCTTTTGTTAGGTTAAATCAGCTGCAAATAAATTGGTGTGTTCCAAGTCTCTTTATCAGCATACAATGGGACGTGGTGGTTATGTATATATAAAAGAGCAAATGGTAAGGTTATATTGCTGTAATATCCTAACACCGTTGTCCATGTTGGTTTAACTTTTCATTTGTATGTATTTGATGTTGGAAGATCATAAAACAAGAAATTAAACAAGATTAAGAACCCCCCCCCCCCCCCCCCCCCCCCCGTGGTGTATTGTGGTTTAATGGAAGGGTCAGAAAAGACGGAAAAGAGACAGATGATGAAACAATCAAAGTTGGCACTAAGATTGTAATTGTTATTGCAAAATTTTTGTATATTATGTTTATATTCGTATAATAAATTATTTACCAATTTTTATGTGCAACTGGAATCAGAGGACCAGATCAGAGATGGAACCTTGATGGTTGATAGTGGCACAGATTCATTATCACATGTATTAGGAAAGGACAAGGGAGGGTATGCAAGAGAAGTGGGAGGCAGAGTTACGTGCAGGAAGTTCTTTGATCTACCTAGAAGGAAACAATGAACTGATGTAAGGATTGTGATGCTTGAAAACGAACTTGATAAGGAGAGACATTCGCGTAAAGATAAATAGAATACGGTCACTCAATTAACCACCCAGATGTCACAAACACAGGAAGTTCTTACTAAAATGTTGACAGTTATGTCTGCACATGGGCTTAATATAAAAGAGTTAACGCCAAGTCAGTCAAATGTAAGACTAGTTTTCTTATTTTGATTTGATGATTTTCAGTCTATAATATCAATAACAATTAAAAGACCTATATATTGCAGGTATTAAAACTAGAACACAATACATTAAACAAAATATCTAGTGAAGAGCAAAGGACGTCGATCAGTAGTGGTGGACTTCAGAAGGGTGTGTTATTTCCAATATCTAAGACAACTGCAACTTCGAACAAGGATTTGGACACTGCAACTGCAACTGTGAAGAAGGTAAGTTATAAAAAAACCATATTTGGTTTCTAAATTGTATTATACATGACTTATTTACTGTGTTATGTATATATGCAGGTACCTTCTAGAACTAGGTTAGCAAAAAAATAAGACTAGATCGTTGGAAAAGAAGTCTCCACTTCAAAATTCCCATTCTCAAGAAGATATTTATCCAGCTTCCGGATCACAACAAAATCTGTCTCCCTCTACACAACAAGACGTACCTATTGCATTATTATGAAAGAAGCGTACACCTTCTAAATCGAAAGTAAATCAGTCTCCACCATCACTACCAGATGTAAGTATTTCATCATTATTCATATAATTACTTGTTTAATTTATTCCTCATTAACGCATGTAAACATTTTTTCTTCAGACATTTAAGTGCAAACTGTGGAACATATCTAGGACAATTATCATTGGTAACGGTACGGTATACAAGTCTAAGGATGGAGACAATGTAATGATTCATAACCAACCACTACCAAAAAATTGCTACAAAGTTTCAGTTGATGAATCCCTAGTGGATGCAGCATTCATACCTGATGACAAAAATAATGGTTTAAAAACTGTTAAGGATGTAAAGGGTAGTTTCGTGGAATGGCCAAAGAAAAAGGTTAATTTTTTTGGAAGATGTACATACACTTGATTTATCATCCTACATATACATAGCTTTTCATATTTAGTTCAATGTTTAATACACGGCTTTTTTCCATACAGGAAACAACACCACCAAATACCATGAAAGCTGTTGTTGAAAGTGCACCAAAGATAGGATCTAAGCGCTCGATGAATGTTCCAGCAGGCAGTACACTTACGACTATTACTCATATGCAGAAACAAGCTAGGAATAACAAGGCTCAAAAGACTTTACAATACGCTGATTCAAAGTCTTTACAAGTGTGATTCTTTGTGAAAGTATGTTACTTGAGAATAATACGACATTACAGTTGTTTATTTGCTTATGTACATTCAATTTTATATATTAATGCAATTGAAATTTGATTTCCAAAGTTTTGTTATTTGTTTTTATTGAATTCTGAAAGGTTACTAGAAGATGAAACATAGTCACACTTATTATCATTGTTAGTCACATTCCAATGTGTGACTACATGTCATAAAAGGACACACAAACATACACTTCATGTGACTATTTGATGCATATAGTCACACAAAATACACTTGGCATGACTTGACAAAGCATACAGTCACACTTATTACTACTATTGGTAACTCTGGTTAATTGTATGTGACAAACTCACATGATTTGTGTGACTACATATCATAAAAAGTCACACAAACATACAATTCATGTGACTATTAGATGCATATAGTCACAAAAAATACAATTGGCTTGACTTGACAAATCATACAGTCACACATATTACTACTATTGGTAACTCTTTGGTTAATTGTATGTGACAAACTCAGTACAATTAGCATGATTTGTGTGACTACATATCATAAAAGGTCACACAAACATACAATTCATGTGACTATTGGATGCATATAGTCACACAAAATACAATTGGCTTGACTTGACAAAGCATACAGTCACACATATTACTACTATTGGTAACTCTTTGGTTAATTGTATGTGACAAACTCAGTATAATTAGCATGATTTGTGTGACTACATGTCATAAAAGGTCACACAAACATACAATTCATGTGACTATTAGATGCATATAGTCACACAAAATACAATTGGCTTGACTTGACAAAGCATACAGTCACACATATTACTACTATTGGTAACTCTTTGGTTAATTGTATGTGACAAACTTAGTACCATTAGCATGATTTGTGTGACTACATGTTATAAAAGGTCACACAAACATACAATTCATGTGACTATTGGATGCATATAGTCACACAAAATACAATTGGCTTGACTTGACAAAGCATACAGTCACATATATTACTACTATTGGTAACTCTTTGGTTAATTGTATGTGACAAACTCATTACAATTAGCATGATTTGTGTGACTACATGTCATAAAAGGTCACACAAACATACAATTCATGTGACTATTGGATGCATATAGTCACACAAAATACAATTGGCTTGACTTGACAAAGCATACAGTCACACATATTACTACTATTGGTAACTCTTTGGTTAATTGTATGTGACAAACTCAGTACCATTAGCATGATTTGTGTGACTACATGTCATAAAAGGTCACAAAAAGACTATGGATGCATATAGTCACACAAAATACACTTGGCTTGACTTGACAAAGCATACAGTCACACTTATTATTGGTAACTCTTTGGTTAATTGTATGTGACAAACTCAGTAAAATTAGCATGATTTGTGTGACTACATGTCATAAAAGGTCACACAAACATACAATTCATGTGAATATTGGATGCATATAGTCACACAAAATACACTAATCACATAGTAAATGTCACACATATTGTATATTCATGTGACAAACTTATAAACAATAGTCACTCTTAAACAAAAACTCGTGTAACTGTAGAGTGTTTACCGTCACACATATTCACAAAAACACCAAATATTGTACCTAGTTCGTCACACATTTTCGAGTATTGGTCACATTATTTTGTTGGTTATCGTCACTTAGATCATTTTGTGACCGTATGGTACCTACGGTCGCAGCACCTTTGGTCACAAAGGCTAAAAAAACCGCGTGTGACTGTAGGCCTACGGTCACTCTTTTTGAGTGTGCCGGATACCATTTTTTACTAGTGTTGCTTGTTATATTGGACCACAGAAACTTGGATCCATTAACTCAGACTTCCATTATTGAAGAACTTAGGCCTAAGGAGAATTAAATAATCATTTGTACTGATTTTGTTGTAATTTGTAATATTATTGAATAAATGATTATCTGATGTTTATAAGTTATTAATTGTTTAGTGCAAGTAAGAAGAAGTTGTTATGCTCACTTACTACTGACATTAGACTTAGGCTATTTGTATATCCAAATAGGGGAGATTGTTGGGTTAGCATTTACTGACCCTGAAGCAACTCTAGGATTTGAATATAAAATACCCCTAAGTGTTTCATGCTCAAGAGTAAGGCCAGTCTGCTAAAGGATGACCAGAGGAACAAAGTTCCTACTGAAGACTTTATAGCTGAAGAAAGTTCAGCACTCCCCTTTCAGTGAACTTAGAAGACAAAGGAGTCTTTGCTTCAAATACTAGGCGGTCTAGTTGCTAAAGAACAAGGACTGAAGAAGGGCTTTCAGTTCAGTTTGGTTTGACAATACCAAACTGAATGATGTCGATCTCCTCTAGGATACTGAACACTCTTCAGTATTCTGATGGTTTGCATTAGGCGGGAAAAGATAACTTTAAGTCAAAGTAGGTTGGTTGTATACTTAGATATAAGTACAACCTTTATCTTTTCTAGAATAGTTTAATATGTACTTTGTACTGTTTATCCAGCATGGGCATCAACCACCCACTGAATAAACCCATTCATTGAAACATGCAAAATGCAAACCCTAATTACACTGCCTATATAAGGAGTGTAAATTGGGAGAGAAAGATTTAACCAATACAAGAGCTTAAACTCTGGAAAACCTTTCTCTCTTGATACCAACTAAACCATAGCCAAGATGCATATGAACGTTCAGGTTGGAGCTTAGACTTTAACTTTGGTTAGATGTTTAAGTAGAAGAGATCAAAACCCATTGTCATTCAACCACTTTGTTATTACACAAACAAAGTGGGTTATTGATTCTTTATTTGATTCTAATAAAAGTCTATACGTTGAAAAGTATATTGGTAATGTTGTCTTAATCTTTCATAGTTCTTATCTATTGTTAAAACAACACACTTGAGTCGAAGTAATAGTTATTACTTAAGATAATAAGTAATAACGAATTACTAAGGACCAACAAATACCAGTCTCAATAATCTGTGATCGAGACGGTAGGTTCACATCAAACTTTTGGAAGGCTTTCCAACGAGCCTTAGGTATAAATTTGGACATGAGCACTACTTATCATCCACAGACCGACAGTCAAAGTGAACGAACCATCCAGACTCTAGAAGACATGCTATGAGCATGTGTGATTGACTTTGTAAATGGATGGGTTGACCACATTCCTTTAGTGGAATTCTCCTACAACAACAGTTATCATGCCAGTATCAAGACTGTCCCTTTTGAAGCACTATATGGTCGAAAGTGTCATTCACTTGTGTTATGGGCAGAAGTAGGTAAATTTCAGCTCACTGGACCCGAGTTAATCCAGGAGACTACCGACAAGATCGTCCTTATAAAGCAAAGGATTCAAGATGCTCGCGATCAAAAAAAGAGCTACGCGGACTAGAAGCGTAAACCTATGCAATTTGAAGTAGGTGTCCGTGTCATGCTCAAGGTATCACCTTGGAAGGGTGTCGTACGCTTTGGTAAACGTGGGAAACTGAATCCACGTTATGTCGGCCCTTTCAAAGTGATAGCCAGGATCGGGGACGTAGCTTATCGTTTAGAGTTACCCCAGCAATTGAGCCAGGTACACTCTACCTTCCACGTGTCTAATCTAAAGAAGTGATATGTTGAAGAACCATTGGCTATGCCATTGTAAGGATTTCAGTTTGACGACAAACTCCAGTTCACAGAAGAACCAATAGAAATCATGGATAGAACGGTTAAGAAATTGAAACGCAGTCGCATTCCGTTGATCAAGGTACGTTGGAACTCGAGGAGAGGTCCTAAGATCACATGGGAACGAGAAGACTCGTTCAAGACCAAGTACCCACATTGGTTCACATGACCGGTGACTTCATCTTAAGCTTTGAGGACAAAGCTAAAATAACGGGATTGTGTTGAAAACCTCTAATTTTACCTTATTGACTTTGTCAATTGTTGTACTCTTTATTTTTGAAATCTCCATAATTCCACTTTTATATGATTAATTAAGTATCATCTTCATTTGTCATACTATCATTTCATATTTATTTTTAATATATATATGAACCTTTGGTCTTTTCTGACTACTCTGGCAATTGATTGGCCACATTTTTAAACAAGGACGCATCACCTCAGTACATATTTTTAGAAAACTATGATTTTATTTACTTAATTTATTAAGTACCTGGATTTAATATTATATGTATATATTTACATATACCTTATACTATGAACAAACAAATGTCACCATAAAATAATGTCTATTATCTCACATTGACACTTATTTATTTTCTTCAAGTATAATATTTATAATGTTATACACATTATATACTTTCATCAAATGATCTAAAGGTTTAATCAAAATACCTATAAACCTTACTAGTACCTACACTATATTACATGGACTAATTTTAACTCCCAATTTTAGACAAGTCAACATAATTTCTACCCCACTATACACAACATAGCCGTGTATATGTACATACACATTCATTAATTCACACAAAGTTTGCAAGCAAACCATGTCACAAAGTCAAGTTTTATACTATGCCACCATACATGAAACAATATTTGAAGACACATCGTGTCCCCATTTGACCTCAAACTACACGGCAAGACACAAAATGGATGGGAAGAAGTGTTGATAATTTTGGACATGGTACATGCAAATATCACAACATATCTCTTACATATCTATCTAAGATACCATAGTACCTTCACTAGATATAGCAAATCTTCTTTTTCCTTGTTATATCCGAACTCCACAAGATTCACAAACACAAAACACTTGAGATCCATTCTCACTCTCTCTCAACCCATGGCTTCTTTTGTTTCTTCACCAAGATTCACCAAAGTTCCATTAATACATCCTAAAACTATGTCTCTTACTACATAAATGCTAATCATTACTCATTACTACACCAAACTTACATTACAAGGCAACACAAGAACCCTAGAAACAACCAAGGGAGGTCACAGCTTAGTGTAGTCCAAGGGTTTCACAATTGTTGATCAAGTTTAAGTCATTCCTTAGTTCACTTGTTTCTCCTTAACTTCACTTAGCAAGTAAGTACCATGAAAGCTTATCTTTTCTTAAATACCTTCATTTTCACTCACATGAACATTCATATGAAACTCCTAGTATAAACTTGTTATAAACTCAAATCTAGAAAACCTTGACCTATGGTAGGTCACGGCTAAAAATGGTGTATCACACAAGATGATGAAAAATCTAGATAACTATGAAAAACATGAACATGTAAACATGCTAACCTAAAAAAAATAAAAACTCCCATGTACATATATATAGGCGTGAGCTATATTAGGGTTTTGGAGTTGACGGATAACTTAGATATATTATAGAAAGCTTAGAAATCACTAGATCTATGTTTCGTCTTAATATATATATATATATATATATATATCTAGTTTGCCCTAATGACTTGTAAGCCTAATGAATAGTAACCAAGTTAGTTTAGGCCCATTAAGCACAAAATGTAAGCCCAATAAGACTAGGATCCCACTAGGCCCATTTATGCTTCATAAGCCCATTTAATATATTTAAACTTAAAATAAACTTTTCATGTGTCAAATATATATATTATAATACTTTTGTGCCAAAAATGTGATCTATAAAAGTTTTGGATCAAAAAGGTGAAACACAAAAATTTCAAATCAAAAATGTAATTTAATTAAAGTCTAAGGTTTAAAACATGACTTTTGGAACTTATTTTGACAAAATACCAAATATAAGGACCTATAGTGTAATTATCTGAAAGTGTAGGGTTGAAAACACCCTATTCGACACTTAATGAAAGTATAGGGCATGTTTTTGTAAGTTAAATACACATGTGTAACCCCTAATAGAACACTAAGGACCATTTATGTTAGCCCTAAAATGTGAGCGCCATTTACGGAATTACATTAATTTAATATAGCCACACACGCAGGGACTAGTTTTGTTAAGTTAGAATAGTTCGTGTGTGTCTAGGCTATATATACCTGTAACACCCCACTTGGATAAGTGGACAGTTACGTGTATTTATGGCGTGTCATCAAAGCATAAGGTAAATGTCCTAAAACATTAACTGACCATAAAGGAAATACCGGAATCAAACATCGGCAATCTAAACATAAGCCCAAAACATGAAAAGTAAAATACAAAAGGGAAGGACTAAACAATGTCTAAATAAGCAGAATAATGTAAGTACATAAAGTAAGAAGTCTGGATAGCTTCCATCCAAATGTACATGCTCTCAGAATCCTAAGAGCGTCCTGGTGTACCTGCCGTTAGAACATGAAAGAGAACTACGGCTGAGCATAACGCTCAGTGAACGGATATAAAGCATGATAAGGAATTACTGAAATGAAACAGATAATGAAATACGATGAAATACTGGAGCTGTAAGACTGATAAGTAAAGTTGTAGCGGAAATCTGTGTATAATCTGTAAAGTCTGATTTATAAATAATAAAGCTGAACTGTTATCTGTTAAATCTGCAAAACATGCATTTACTGTATTTTAATTGCCAGAGCTTATATAGGTCATGTGTTGTAACAATGGTGCATGAATATCTGGAGGGGTGACCTCGTCATGTTGTAGAGGGGTGACATCTAAATAACTGTAGAGGGGTGACCTCTAAATATTGTGCTGGGTGGAGGGATCAGCTCCAATGTGAAGGATGTAGAGCACACACCACATTCACCCTGATAACTTGTAAACTGATAAGCCTAGGATGCATCCATACGCCCCACTAAACATACTGATAAAATGGCCAAACTGAACATGAGTGGGACGATGCAGGATATCACTCTCCTGCATGTGAGTCACGACACTGGTGCCTCTAGTGCCATGGTTACGGTACCTCTGTAACTAGTACATAAACTGGTCATGCTTGTATATAATGCTCAGACAATTTATTTAGTTATTAACATGCTTACTGATAAGCTTAAACATATACTGGGGAAAACATTTGGCTGAAGACGGGGAATTCTAATCATGCATGGAAAGGAAGTCCTTACTGAAAGGACGGAAAATCCGTACCTCCTGTCCAGTAATGAAGTGAGAATGAAAGCTGAAGGATCTACTCCGACTTCACGGATACTACAAAAATAAGGGACGTGAATGAGTTGTCTGATTACTGTATACTTTACTGGTTCTTATTGTTTTTAACTTGATTTACATGTTCTTGTCTTGTTTTTCTGTTTCGTGTCTTATTATGTTTTTCCTGAATCTTACATGTTTTCATGAGTTCTTAATTAATGTATTTCATGTGTCATGCGTTCTTATACTTGATATTTCAATAATGAGTAACTTTCCAAAAATAGCAGGTTCCTATAAATAATAAGTAGCTTGATCCTAATAAGCCGTTTCTTAATAAGCCGATTTTAAATAAGCCGATTGCTTTAATAGCCGAATGTAAATAAGCAAATATTAATTAATCCTAACTTAGTAAACAATATTAATAAGTCATGAAGTAATAAGCCAAATTATAACGCTTAACCAGACTCCAAACTTATTTACCTATCGCATAATCTTAATATGTAAAAACTAAATATCATTTAGTAATCTACCTTTTTTGATAAATAAGTTGTGTAAAGTAATTAACTTGTTCCTTCTATTATAAAACTACATAGTTACGTATTTAGGAAAACTGATAATGTTACATGGTGTCAATGTTAGGCTTACATGTTTATATAATATGAGTAAAAGTAAATGACTAACTAAAACCTTTCTTCATGTCCATATCAGTGTATATTTTATGTGCCATGGTTTATGTTTTAACTTAACGAATCATCACATTTACGAATAACATTAACACATCAGTCTTAGTTTTACGAATCATGACATTATATTATACGATCTAAAAACGATGGTCGTATTCATCAGCTTACGGTTTTATACTTATATCCATGCATGATTAAGGCACTAAAACACTATGTTTAATATAACCTCAGAAATTACCTTAGAACAAAACGATAGTTCGACACCGAGCCAAACACGAACAATAAAACCATAATTTAACGATACTCGATCGAACCGAAGCAAGAGCACCAACATCGCACCAAAATATAATGAGACACGATCGAATATAGTTACTGGAAAACGCAACGAAGTCGTCTTCCCAACCATGGCATGATCGACCATAACATGAGCAGACTCCTAATCAAAAATGATGTTATCTTAAAATGAGAGCATGAATCCAAGATCCAAACGGATGAGCTATAGCATGCGCATGATAACACGAGAACTTGTTCAAACATGGACCTTGTTAACAGACTACTTTTTCTCCCTTTTGTTTCTCTTTGGTCGGCGGCCATAAACACAAATACAAAACCCTAATTTTATTTTCTTGACAACTTTGTGAAATGAGAAAAATGTTAGTCCCCTATGATTGTAAAATTGGTTATCAGTCCGGGCTTGGGCCTTTTTTGCTTCTTCTTTAAGAACCGGCCACCAACACCCGTTTTTATTATGTTTTGAGTTTTAATAATTCTCGTGTATCGTAAGTACGTGTTTTAAACTCGTGTTAAGTCTTGTCGTGTAAATTACTTATACTTAAATACTTGTCGTTACTCAATTAATATACTTTTCGTGTTGTAAATGAGACATACATTATTACTTGTCGTGTAGTATTTTATTATTAAAAGTTTTATTTAAAGGCATTTTTAAGCGGGTTTTACAACTCTTTCCCTCTAAAAAAAATAATTCATCCTCGAATTATAGACACGATAATGCTGCGGTTTTACAATTCTTTCCCTCAAAAAAATAAAAAGTTCGTCCTCGAATTAAAGGTAATAAGCTGGTGGCGTTATAAAAGCTGAAAGGACATATATGCTGAAAGAGCATGAAGGCTGAAAAGACATATAAGCTGAAGAATAATTTGTCTTCTAATTAAGACATAATGCTGCTGATAGGTATAAACCTGACATGACTGAAATGATCATGTAACGTGACATGGCTGAAGAGAACATGGGACATGACATGAATGAAAGGGCTTAACTGGATTTATTAAAGGAAAAGGAATGAGAGGTCCGGATGGACTCCTCCGTTTCGAGTGGCTTCCTGCTCGAAACGATTCCTTAAAAGGTCTAATCGTAATGAAAATCTTGGTCCTGATGATGCTAAATAATTTCTAGTTTCATACTTAAGATGGATTTTCTGAACCTGAATGAATAAGCTATAGCATGTAGTATACATGAAAAGGTACGTATAATTATCCTGAAAATATAACATTTATATCTCTGAGCAAGCTGCTGAGAATATACAGGGACGAACTACGTGAACAATAGTGAATGTGCTAAGTGAGAAATTGTGAACGTGGTTCAAAATTATATGAGCAGCACTGGCATGGAATATATCATGAATGTGATACGTGAATCATACTGTGAACGTGATACTAGAACATATCATGAATATAGGCTGACTGAGGAAAAGAATGCCAAACAATACGGCCTGAGACGTGAAACGTCTGCCTGAGTATGGAAAAGCTGTGCTAACTTGAGTCTGGTTTCTTTAGTTTTTTGTGACCAACTCCGGTACCAGACCTGGAACGTATCCACGGAGATGGAACACGAACCTGAACATGAACAATGTCATGAATGTGAATCGTGAACTTAAATCATGAGATGAACTGAGACAGTATCATACTGTCAATAAGACGTAGACGTGAAAGTGAAAATAACGTGAATATAAAATGAACGTAAACATATACGTGATCGTGAACATATATTCTGTCTGATATAATGGTCGTTGGAATACCTTGAATTCGTACAATTCACTTGAAATTTTTCTGTAGGTCCGCTACTGCGTGATCCTTTCGGATGAAAGAAACGTGCAGGCTGATTACATGGTTGACGATAACTTAGATAGTATCATACTTTCTCTGAGCCTGTGGTAGCTGATAACAATTTCATGGAATTTCGTCTCATTTCTGTTCAGAAGTTTCTAAGGGTTGTAGTAACTCACTAACATGACGGTGTTCTATCTTGAACATGCAGTAGGTCAGGCATCTAGATATGAACATAGCTGCATTAATGTGTGATGCGAATTCTATCAAAGTTTTGTCTGGGATTATGGATCATTTTGGTGGAAATCTGGTTGAATAATCATAAAACATTTTTAGTGAGAACTGTCGGCAATTTCTGTGGTAGTAGTCAATTGAGTTCTAGAAAATTTTGCACCTCGTTCATAGTCATCGGTCGGGACCATCAGGTGATGGCCTTCACCTTCGCAACATTGTTTGAAATTTCTTTCTGCTAAGGTAGAATGGCTCAGAAATGCCACTTTGTTCAATTGGAATTCAGATCTGGAAATCTGTATATAAAATTTTCTCCTATCGAAGATTTCATACAACTGTGAGAAGATGATTCTCGTGTTCTTCTCTAGAATTTAGCAGATCAGAATGTGATCAATGAATATACTGACGATTTTGCCTGCGAAGTCGAAAAAAAAATTATTCATAAATTTCATACTATAGTTGGGGCATTAGGGTGCCCAAACGTATAAGTCAAAATTTTATAGAGATTGTGACGTGTTCAATAGAAATCTAAAAAACATTATGTTCTTCTCTCACCACTTCTGGTGGCATGGTCGCGAATTGTTCTGGAAAATATTTAAGATATCGTAGCAGGTCACGTAAACCTTCTATACATGGAATGAATATCGATTAAGAATGATGATCTGGTAAATTTTCCGGTGGTCGATACATGATCTCATGTTACCGGCCTTCTTTCTAATAGACAGAAACGGTGCACTTTTTGGTTGTGCCTTAGGGCGAATGAGGCCTCATTCTGGTAACTCTTGCAGCAAATGCTACAACTCTTTAACTTAGCTGAAGCCCTGAAATAAAGAGTTTTGAAAACAGGTTCTGTTCTTGAGACTAGCTCGATGTTAAATTTTATGTCGGAGTTAGGAAGGAATTTCTGGAAAACTTCTGAAATTATATTTGAGAACTCTGGAATAATCTGCTGATCATGAGTTTAAGGAACTTCAGCAGTGAATTATAACTGGTGGCTAGAAAGTCTTTGTAGCTATGGACTGGTAAGTCACGCGCTTGTAAGGCAGAAATAATTTGTACTGATTTTTCTGACAGAAAGTATAATGAATATATTTGGGATTTAGTAAGACGGATCTCGTCGTTAACTAAAAATAAGGCTTTAATAAATATGGTGATACTGTTGAGTCCTTTCTGGCTGAGAGGTAGGGGACTACCTGATTTAAGATAAAGCTGGCCTAGGAATACGTGAAGTGAACATGGCGACTTTTCACTGAATGTGTTCGTCTGTAATCTCACAGAATGAATACTGCGTGTCTAACCTGAGTAATACTCCATGGGTGGTGACTGAATGTTAAATGGTCTGATTTATGCATGGCATGACAAAACGGGTATACCCCCTTGGGGGGTACCCTGAGTTTCTGAGAGCCTGATTTAGCAAACATACGGAGTTATTAGTTCTGACTCGTGCCTTGAGAAGATATTCGTATGACATGTATCATGACTCGTATCCTGACGTGTGCCTTCCGGAATGATACTAGAGACTTGTGTCTTGACTAATGTCTTGACATGTGTTTTAGTAAATAAATCTGAACAAGGCTGAAAATTTTGTAACTGCTAGGATTGGCGGACCGGTTAAACTGATGACCTCTATATTTCTGGTCACGTCCGTACCGGAGTTCTGATGGTTATTGAATGATTAATTATAAGCACGGTGGTTGTCACTACCGCCTTGTCTGTCAGTTTCCCGATAGTCGTTATTATGATCGTGGTTCATGTAACTATTTCTGCTGAGTGGCCGGCTAGTTACCGGTCCCCACTCTTCTGACTGAGAGATTAGATGAGTGAAGTGGGACATCTAGCTGTGAAAGTAAAATCATGGGATGGTAGCGTCCGATGGTTGAAATTTGTTCTTGTCAGAAATTTCAAATTTATAGTTTTCGTCCTTGTTCTTACAGAGTCTTCATAGTATGAACGGCATCAGCATCTTGAGAGATCTCCAAAGTATCAGCATCATCAGCATTTGTGAGGTCTTCAAAGTGTTAGCAGCATCAGCATCTAGTACAATCTTCAACTTACGAGCAGCATCAGCACCTGGTAGAATATCGACAAGTGGAAACGCCTGAGATGATTGAGGATCGGTTAGCAATATCCATGGAGTAGGGTACCTGGCGTACACCTGGACTACTGTAAATGAAGTACAAAATGAATACTGCACATGGAGCATATCTGAGACACTATACGTGGAGTACACATGAAATAGTGTACATGGATTATAACTGAGGCACTATACAAAGGGTACATATGGAATACTGTACATGGCACTGGTGGAAATTTTTTTATGGGATGATCGACACTGGTGTCGCTTGTCTGACATGATCAAAGAATTAAATTGATTTAAACGGTAGTAAACTGAACTGAAATGAGTCACATGATAGCCTGGTAATTTCTGCGTGGACTTAAAGCTGGTTGTATAAAGGTTCAAGAATATATTTAAACGAAATTTCAACAATGGTCAGCATGACGAAATGCCTGATGAAGATCAAACATGATTTATTATGAAAACAAAAATGTAACTCTTTAACATGAAAATATCATCACCTTGCTGAAAATGAAATCCTCATAAGGAGACATGAACTTAATCAGTATGAAAACGACATCCACTTGAGGGTATGAAAATTTGATTGTTACAAAGAACATAAAAAAGTCTAATCAACTGAGGTGTAATATCAACTGATGTGGATGGCTATGGTTCAATCCACAGAATTCTAAGAAGAAAACATGTGACTAGGTATGGGCTATTCTGGTTCGATCCATACTTGTCAAAATTTATAGAATGTCATGATATGAGCAAAGGTGAACGTCTATGGTTCAGTTCACAAAACAGTATTCAACTGAAAGCATGAAAATTGACCTGAATAGTGGTGAACATCTATGGTTGGTTCACCAAGTAATATTTGACTAAAAACATGAATCTGTCATGAGTCAGGGTAAACACCTATGGGTCGGTTTACCAATACAAAATCTGAACGGGCAAGGGTGAACGCCTATGGGTCGGTTCACCAAAACAAAATTCGCAGAAAAGCACATGCGACTAAATATGGCCAGTCTTGTACCAACCTTTTACTTAGTCAAAACTTTAAGAAAACCGAATGATAACTGACTGATAAATGCATGAAAACATGAAAGATAACAACGCCAAAATCTGGGAAGTTCTTGGTGACTACCCACTAGTCACAGGTCAAGTTTTAGAGCCTACAGGTCCAACCTATATCTCTGATACCATAACTGTAACACCCCACTTGGATAAGTGGACCGTTACGTGTTTATGGCGTGTCATCAAAGCATAAGGTAAATGTCCTAAAATATTAACTGACCATAAAGGAAATACCGGAATCAAACATCAGCAATCTAAACATAAGCCCAAAACATGAAAAGTAAAATACTAAAGGAAAGGACTAAACAATGTCCAAATAAGCAGAATAATGTAAGTACATAAAGTAAGAAGTCTGGATAGCTTCCATCCAAATGCACATGCTCTCAGAATCCTAAGAGCGTCCTGGTGTACCTGCCGTTAGAACATGAAAGGGAACTACGGCTGAGCATAACGCTCAGTGAACGGATATAAAGCATGATAAGGAATTACTGAAATGAAACAGATGATGAAATACGATGAAATACTGGAGCTGTAAGACTGATAAGTAAAGTTGTAGCGGAAATCTGTGTATAATCTGTAAAGTCTAATTTATAAATAATAAAGCTGAATTGTTATCTGTTAAATCTGAAAACATGCATTTACTGTATTTTAATTGTCAGAGCTTATATAGGTCATGTGTTGTAACAATGGTGCATGAATATCTGGAGGGGTGACCTCGTCATGTTGTAGAGGGGTGACCTCTAAATAACTATAGAGGGGTGACCTCTAAATATTGTGTTGGGTGGAGGGATCAGTGAAAGTCCCTAATCAATGCAAGAAACCCTAATCTTAACTTAATCAACACAAGGTATTACTTTTCAAACGTAATCTTATTATTGTATAATAAAGAATTACAAGTGTTATGGATAACACAGTTTGATGACAATGTGTTGTGCACACTTTGAACAACAATAAACCCTAACTTATGAATACAGTCGTAGCTGTTTGATTCACTAAGTTATATGCACTAATGTTCTTAATATCTCAAAGTGTTGAATCTTAATGCATGGATACACATCCTATTTATAGTGTTACGAGTTTGACTTAAACAGTACTTGATGTCGACTACACAAGCTTTTACAAGTTCCCACATCAGTCACATGATGTCCTTCTATTCTTGGTAGTCTTCCATTATGCTTTAAGGAACAGTTGTCAAAAACAGTTTCCTTATTCTTCATAGTCTTGAACACACAAATGGCATGTCCAAAGTGTGCTGAGAGTTATCAGGGTATTGCCACCCTTGTTAACTCTCAACCCCTCAGAGTCCCTGATACATCTTGGCTGTTATCCATCACAGCCAATGAGTATGTCTTCAGGTAATTCTTCGACTTCCCTGACAATGTCTCTGACATGGACTCCTCTGAGGTTGCTCACAGAGACTTGGATCTCTGTGAGTCTTGCGAAACTTGCCTGCCTCCTAGGCACAGGCAAGGGACTATCTATCAGCCTAATTATGTTTAAATCAATGATCAGGGAATCTAATAAGTTTAGATTCCCAACAATCTCCCCCTATTCAAACATAAATAATGCTAGATCTAACTAAGTTAAGGTAAGTGAGTTTAACAGCTTCTTCTTACACATAACAGATCTAAACAAACATACCTCATGATTTTATTAAGACTTAAGAAAAGTTACAAATTCATTACATAAGTAAAATAAAAGATGAAGGTAAAAGGGCTGAGACCATCTTCAATAGTCATCATTTTTTATTCTTTCTTCAGCTTCGGCCACGTCTAGTCTATTATCAATTTCATCCTGCAAAGTCTTTGCAAACTTCTTGGAATACTCTGTGTTGATCTTGAGACACTTCTTGTGACAGAGTAGCTGAATAGTTGAAGCCAAGCACAGCTCATCTTCCCTCTGAAAAGCATACTGGCAAGCCTTGTTCATGAATGCCATTCCTCTTTCAGGCTCTGAGTATGTCTGACCATCAACAGGGCCAACAATACCATTTGGGAGGATCAAATCCCTGTGCATACCATCCACATGAACATCTTCAGTAACAAAAGTTTCATTAACAATTTGTGAAATTCTTCTTCTTTTGTTGCCTGTCTTTGGGGGTTCTTGTTCAAAAAGCTGTGGTGGGGGATCAATCTTGAGTTTGGCTGCTGTTTCCTTGATCCAGTTAAACTTGGCCTTAAGAGTTTTAAGCAGAAGGAAATTTGCCTGTCCAGACTTTTTGGCAGCTAAGGCTTCGAGTTCAAACCATTCTGATAATCCAAGTGTCTTTAACCTGAAGTTGTCAAACATATCCATATTTCTCTGTTGGTTTTCCCTCCATAAGATCATTTGTGGGGTGTTTGTGGATTTATGAATGGTGTATTTGAACTTGGTTATCTTCCCAGCAGCATACCTGTTGTTTACGCAGGCATCATAGTCAGCTTTGACTTTCCTTAAAGCCTCAACGCGTTTTGTTTCCATTTCCCTCAACCTTTGTTTTTGTTTTTCCCTTTCAGGTGGTGTCATTTTCCTCAGAGTAGCTTCATTTAATTCTTTGGCTGTCTTGAGCTCATTTAGTCTTTTGAATTCTTCAGCCTGTTGCTCTATTTCTTCAGGGGTTAAAGGAATCTCATCGGAAGGTGTAAAGGTTGAAAAATGGGAAAGGTCTGTGGTGGATCCTCCTGTCTCTAGCATCGCAGCTATCTTCTTAAGTTTGGTGTCAGTATCAACCAAAACTATCTCCTTTCCTTTCTTCGAGACAGAGGACTCCACACTTATGTTTTTCAAAACATCAGCTCTATTGATGAACGCTGTCTGAGCCTGAGTTTGAATAGCTTTGGGGAGAGAGCTAACAGTGAATTTTAATTTCTTGGCCGCTGGCTCATCATCATCCTCAGGCTTGCTGATGTTAACTAAGATCAGAGATTTAGATGAGTCAGCTCCATCTTGTTGCTCCCCCTGAGTATCATCCTCATCATCAGGTATTATAACTGGTGTGATGACTTAGAGAGGAACAGGTGTAGTTGAGGGATTAGCTGATGAGGAGCCTTGTTCAGCAGATGCAAGGCTGAGTGTAGTATTATTCTCCCCCTCACGTTTATCCTTGCTTCGCAGATGCTTGGATGATCGTGCCTGAAAACGTCTTGCAATCTGCTCCACAGAGGCAGCCATAGCACGTTGCCTTTTTCTTGAGGCCCTGGCAATCTTCAGCAGGAGGTTGGCATTGGCATTAGTATTTGCCTGAACACGCCTGACAATAAAGTTAGCATGGTTGTATTGCCTGTTTCGAACAGCATTAAATTGCCTGTGTAGGGTGAGTTCATGTTCACGAAACATAGCAGGGACAGCTGAGTCAATAGCATCCTTGATTCGTGTTGAGAGATGACTGAGTCCCTGGGCTACACCTTTTCTTGCACCATCCTGAATTGGCTCAGTCACAGCCTCAGTCACAGCCTTTTTTATGATGCCTGGAAATGTCACAGTAAAGTTGTGCATCTCTGACTTGATCACATCCAGCTTCCTTGATAAGCGCTCAATATCAGATTGATGATGTACTGGCTGAAGATTCTTGATATTGAGGCTTTGTTGAGCATAGTCATCCTCCCTTAGTATTAAGTCAAAGTTGGTCTGGGTAGGATGATCAAACATGAGAAATTCTGCTGTTGGATCATAAGTTGGTCTTTGGAAGACTGTTGTTGCTGAGGTAGCAGAGTTTGGAGTATCAACAGCTTCCTTGAGAGGAGAAGTCTTGTCATCAGCTGGTGTGGACACAGCTATTTCTTTAGGAGGAGAGGCAGACAGCTGGTCTTCCTCATCGTCTTCATCCTCTTCATCGAACATTCCCTCAGGGAATTCATCCTCAGGCATTGGCTCAATATAAGAGACATAATCTTCTAATGCGAGCATTTCTTCATCAGCATTGAACACAGGCTCTTCATCAGTTGGTTTGTCCTGAGTCATAGTTTCAGCCTCCTTTTCTTGTTGTACCTGAGACTCGATGACTGGCTGTACAATTTCAGCCTGCAAATTTGTTGTAATTAGTAACAGGGAAAAATATAAGGGGAATGGTCGCCATTTCGCTGTCCCAGAGAGGCTGAGGGTGATTACTCAGCCACTCCAAAGGATAAATCCTTGGGATTCTTTTAAGTGTGAATAAAGTGTGGTTAATGATCGCCATTCGCTGCCCCTAGGAAAGCTGAGTGTGATTATTCAGCCCCCCCAAAAAGGTAAAAAACCTTTGGGACTCTTTTGATTGTGAAACATATGTTGTTTATGGATCGCCAGTCGCTGCCCCTAGGAAAGCTGAGTGCGATTATTCAGCCACCCCAAAAGGTAAAACCTTTGGGACTCTTTTAAGAGTGAAACATATGTTGTTGTAGGTCGCCTGTTACGCTGAAAGGATAAATCCTTTGGGACTCTTTTAAGGAGGGAACCAAGAGGCTGTGTGAAGTACAGCTGATCAAGGTTGAGACATTAGTATATTCAGGTTGTTGTTAGCCTGAATACTGTCTAGAGGGTTCAGGGTCATCGGGGTGCTTTATAAACACAAATGAATCATTCCCTGGTGCAAAGACAGGGTGTACAGAAGTCTTAAAGTATTCTAAGTGTAATGACAGACTTCTATGGGTCGAGGATTACCCTAACTTCACCACTCTCTCCTAGAGACGATTGAGAGTGGCTGCTTGTGAACCTCTAAAAATGTACACTGATTACCTGTGAGATATCAGCTTGATTTGGCTGGTTTCCTGTTGTCTCAGCTGACTTAGAGACACTAGACGCATGTTGTTTGTCAGCCAAAGAGTCTGAATCCACAAGAGTATCTGGACCAGAGGCGGTGTCAGTCTTCTTTCCCTTGGCCTTAATAACAGCTTTGGAGTGGGAAGAAGAGGGGATTTTCTTCTTCTTTGGTTGTTGGCCAGATGAAGCCTTGGACTTAGTAGTGTGATGCCCAGAGGTCAAAGACATAGACTTGCCAGCAACACTAGAAGTATTCACCTTCTCAGAGGAAGGGAGCAAGGGCTTCTCAACGTTTGGTACCTGGTTGGCCACGTTCAGCATATGGGCGGTGACAGGGATATCCTCAGCTCCTATTTCCTTGTAGATGGCGCCTGTGATGCGATAGGGCTTAAGAGCAGTCAAGGCCTTGTTGTGGTAGTTATCTCCCAGCAAACTTTCAAAGATCAGGGACAGGAAGCGCACATAACAGATGTTCTTTTCCCTGACCTGATTCCTTCCCTTCAGTTGTTCTACCAGGTTTGAGAATAGGATGCTTCCAACGTCAACATCAGCTCCCCAGATTAATCCATACGCGATAGCCTGATGATTGAACGACATTTGATCCTGTGATCCCTGCATTCCTCCCAGGGACTTCACAATGTGGGTGAAGAGGACACGCCACATAGGAGTGAAATACTTAATCTTCAGAGGGGATTTGGCGAGGACCTCAGCTGGTGTAAGGGCAGGGTTAACGTCATGGCAAGGGTTGAGTGTGGCCAGGGCTTCCTTGACAGCCTTTTTGTCAACTGCCTTCAGGCATTCATCTCCATGTTTTAGTCCGGCCACACTAGAAAAGTCTTTAAGGGAGAAGGCAAAAGGATGTTCATTGCATGAAAGGCTAAATGTAATGGTGTCTTCTACTACTTCAGCAGAATACCAGAATTCCCTAAGGTATTCTTGGTAAAAGGTGGATGGAGATTTGGTGAAGGCTTCATTTAGGTCACAATTCTGCATGAAATTTACCAGATCCGAATAGGTGCTGTTTGGTGCCTTAATCCATCCAATGGCGTTGTTGGAGGCGAGGATGCTCTCGTTGATCTCGAAGTTAACATTGGAGGCTTTTGGAACGGAAAACGCCATGGATTTGAGGTTGAAGGTGAATGAAAATGGTGGATGGTTGAGAGAGATAAGAATTTAGAGAGAGAAGTAGATTTTAGAATGGTGGTGGGTGAGAAGAGAAAGAAGACAATATATATTCAAACTTAAGTGAACAGTTATTCAACCGTATTAAATGCAAGGTGCGAAAATGACTGCTCAAGTGGGTCCCCTTGACCTTTCAAAAAGTTTGTCTCCTCGTTATCCGAAAAATAAATGATTAAATATTTGAGAATGTTTTTTTTGCATTTACTTGGAAAGTAACTACCTAGTTTCATGTGAAAAACATTTAATATAGAATCAATCATTTAATGAACACATTTAATATCAAGCCACAGGCTTTGAGATATTGAGCATCCCTAGCTCAGCAACTAGCCTGTTGAACGAAGGTTCAGCCAAAGGCTTTGTAAAGATATCAGCTAGTTGCAGCTCTGTGGGAACAAAATGCAGCTCAATATCTCCCTTCATTATATGATCCCTGATAAAATGATACCTGATATCAATGTGTTTGGTACGAGAGTGAAGAACAGGGTTGTTGGATATGGCAATGGCGCTGGTGTTGTCACAAAAGATTGGTACTTTGTCATACAAGATTTCATAGTCAGCCAATTGACTTTTCATCCAGAGCACCTGAGCACAACAGCTGGCTGCAGCGACATATTCTGCTTCAGCTGAAGACATGGCCACAGAGTTTTGCTTCTTAGTACTCCATCCAACCAATTTTCCTCCTAAGATTTGACAGCTGCCTGAAGTGCTTTTCCTGTCAATACAGCATCCAGCATAATCTGAATCTAAATAGGCCTTGAGATCAAAGCCTGATTCCTTTGGATACCATAGACCTAGGGATGGTGTTCCTTTAAGATACCTGAAAATTCTCTTAACAGCCACTAGATGGGATTCTTTTGGGTTAGCTTGGTACCTTGCACAGAGACATGTGGAGAATTGGATATCTGGACGACTGGCTGTTAGATACATCAGTGACCCAATCATGCCTCTATATAACGTCTCATTGACAGAGACCCCTGACTCATCAGGGCCCAAGTTGTTGGGTGGAAGCATGGGGCATTTCACTGATGCACAATCAGCTAAGTCATATTTTTTAAGTAAATCCTTAACATACTTTTCTTGACAAATAGAAATTCCCTTAGGACATTGTTTAATTTGAAAGCCCAAAAAGTAAGTTAATTCACCCATCATACTCATCTCATATTTCTTGGTCATTAATTTAGCAAAACGTTTACTAAGATTGACATTTGTTGACCCAAAGATGATATCATCCACATAAATCTGCACAATGATGAAATCACTCTTGTCCTTGAAGGTAAAGAGTGTTTTATCAATAGAACCCCTGATAAACTTATTTTCAGTTAAGAAAATTGAAAGAGTTTCATACCATGCTCTTGGAGCTTGTTTCAGACCATACATTGCCTTGTGAAGTCTGTACACATGGTTGGGAAACTCGTTGTTCTCAAATCCTTCAGGTTGTGCAACATACACTTCCTCAGCCAAATCACCATTGAGGAAGGCACTCTTAACATCCATCTGATACACAGTGATGTTCATATAGGCAGCATAAGCAAGGAAGATTCTGATGGCCTCAAGTCTAGCAACAGGTGCAAATGTTTCATCATAATCAATTCCTTCAGTCTGAGAGAACCCCTGTGCTACCAGTCTTGCCTTGTTCCTGATGATGTTCCCAATTTCATCCATCTTATTTCTATAGATCCATCTAGTGCCTGTGATATTCTTTCCAGGTGGAGCTGGCACTAGTGTCCATACTTTGTTCCTTTTGAACTGATTGATTTCTTCTTACATAGCAGCTACCCATCCTTCTTCTACCAGAGCCTCAGCTACTCTTTTAGGTTCAGTTTGTGAAAGAAATTCAGCAAATAGACATTCATTGGCTGAGGCTGACTCTGAGTCTTGGATTCGCTGTCTGGTTGTGACCCCTGCATTTGGTTCCCCAATAATGTTGACAAGAAGAATGTGTTGATCTCTTGACCACTTATTTTGAGGAGCTGGGGATTCAAGAACATGGGTACTTGTGGGCACAGCTGATACAATTTGAGTCTCATCCTGCTGACTAGGAGGGCTTTCTTCAAAGACTACTTCAGTGTCAGAGTCTTCTTCAGCCATATCAAGGGAAGCTATTTCATTATCAGCAGGAGAATCTTCAGAGATTTGAAGAATTTGTGAGTCATCAATATCATGAGAAGGACCATCAGAGATTTGAGGTTCTTCTTCATCAAGTTCCTGAGAGGTAGAAACTTCTATGTTGTGAGTAGACAGAGGGTCAAAAGCAGGGACATAAGGAGTGAGAGTGTTGGAGTGATGATGACTGGTAGGTCTGGGTTCTGTGAACTCATCACTTAGGAAAGAAATATTTTCATTAAAATCTACTTCATCACCCTCTGTTCCTGTTCTCTGTATGACTTCATCATCTTCATTGAATCTGACATGGAATGTTTCTTCTACTTCTTGTCTTCTGATGTTGAATACTCTGAAGGCTTTGGCTGTTGGAGAGTATCCCAAAAAGAAACCATCATCAGCTTTTTCATCAAACTTTCCAAGTTTATCCCTGTAGTTATAAATAAACACAGGGCATCCAAACACATGAAAATAGCTGACGTCTGGAGATCTTTTTCTGAAAACTTCATAGGAGGTTTTACCATGTCTTTTGACAATGATTGATCTGTTTTGAGTGTAGCAGGCAGTGTGAACAGCTTCTCCCCAAAATTGCTTTGGTAAGGCTGCACCATTTAACATAGTTCTTGCTGCTTCAATCAAAGTCCTGTTTCTTCTTTCAGCCACACCATTTTGTTCAGGAGTGCCAGCTGAAGAGAAGTTCTGAGAAATCCCTTTTTCATCACAAAATGATTCAAGTTGATGATTCTTGAATTCTGTACCATTATCACTTCTTAGAGCTTTGACTCTAACATCATTCATATTTTCAACCTGTCTGATGAAGGACATGATGGTTTCAGCTGCATCACTTTTCCTTCTGAGGAAGAACACCCATGTATATCTTGAAAATTCATCAACTATGACCAAGGTGTATTTGTTGTGATTAATGGTTTGAGGTTTGACAGGCCCAAACAAGTCCATGTGAAGGAGATGTAAGCACTTGTCAATAGAGAATGATTTCCTAGTCTTGAATGAAGACCTGTGATGTTTTCCTTTGACATAGGCAGAACACGTTTTGTCTTTGGAAAACATTACTGAAGGTAGACCAGCAACCAAGTTTTGAGTGGCTATCTTATTGATGTTCTTGAAGTTGAGATGAGACAGTCTTTTGTGCCACAGCCAGTTGACACTTTCAGAGGCTTTGGCAAGAAAACAATTTGAACTGTCTTCAGAGCACACAACCATGTTGATGACATAAACATCTCTCCTTCTAGGTGCAATCAGCACAACATCATTGTTTTTGTTGAATATGGTTCCCTGAGTCTTAGTAAACAAAACCTTATAGTCAGCATCACATAATTGGCTGATGCTAATAAGATTGTGTTTAAGACCATTCACATATGCAACCCTGGTAAATGTGATCCCATTGCAGTTCACTAAGCCATATCCTTCTGTGTCACCTGAAGAGTTATCTCCAAACACCACTTTGGGACCTGGCTCCTTTGAGTATCTGTGCAGGTATTGTTGAATCCCTGTCATGTGTCTAGAACAGCCACTATCTAGATACCATACCGATTCCTTGAGATATTTCTGCACAGATACATAGAAACAGATTAGTTCCTATGGTGAACCCACTTTCCAGTGGGTTCCCTGAATTGCTTGTTAGCAACTCTTGTGTTCCTGAAAAACTTTTGGCGTTGGGATGGACAGTTCATTGTTTCATGGTTATAACTCCCACAGATATCACACCCAGGGAAGTCACCACACTCGTCTGAGTGATGGTCTGTGAACCCACAGAATTTACAGGGAGGATAAGATTTGTAATTTCCCTGTTGCCTTTTGGAACTCTGTGGTCTGTCCCTAGAGGGCGTCTGAGCTCTTTTAGCTGCCATGTGTCTGTCATGATCTAAGGTCGAATGGTGAGAATTTTTACATACATTGCAATAAGGTTTGATTAACCTTTACCCTTTGGGTTCACCTAGGATTGACTTAGGTTCATGAGAAGTAGAGCATTCAGCGGAAGGCTTAATGTGTTGTTTCAAGAGTTCTACTTCTTTCATAAGAGACAACAGGCGATCTTCAGTGGTGGGGTCAACCTTATTCACAATTTTAGAAGTGACAGGCTTAAAAGCTACTTGTTTACCAGTTTGTTTAGCAGGCACACGAAAAACTTTGGTTGGAGGATTCTCAATATCTGTCCTATGTTCGTCCTTAGCAGATCTAGAAGAGCTGCTAGGTTCAACTCCAGAGAGTTTGGGCAAAGGTGGTAGCTCAGCCACATCTTCAGAGACAGGGTCATTAGTCAAAGAGGTATCTGACATATGAATAGTCTCTGTAGATTTAAAGACAATGTCTTTGGGTTTGGTGCGAATCCTCAGCTTTTTATTCTTAGCAGTTATATCCCTGTTTAAGTCAGCAGGCACTTCATCCCTAAGCAATTCATCAATAGTAAACCTAGCACACAGCCATTTTTCAATAATCTTGTTCAATTCAGAGACTTGATCATTTAAAGCTATGTTTTTCAAGGTTAATCTAGCTACTTCATTTTGCAAGGATATTTTCTCTAAATTAACCCGCCTGAGAGTTTCACATTCAGCCTTAGCATTTATCATTTCAGATTTAATAGAGTGAAACTTATCAAGTAGGTTCTTTCTTTGTTCCTCAACAAAGTGCAAATCAACAATGGTGTAATCAAGGACATGCTTACGTTCATCACTATCAGACATAGATAAAAGCCTGTGTACCTTTTTCATTGTGATGTCAACCCATTGTCCTGATCTAGCATCACCTTTTCCAACAGCTGGTTCATCCTCAGCTATTGCCATAAAAGCCCTGACTCTTGTGGTGTCTTCTTTATCTGAAGTCAGTGGTTCATCATTCCAATCATAAGTTTCAGCAACCAACCCTTTTTCTGTCTTTTTCTCACCACCTTTCTTTTTGGACAGAGCTTCAATCTTCAAGTTCATTTGTTCTAACTCAGCTTTAAGTGCCTTATACTTATTTTTGTAATCTTTCTTCTCAGTGTCTGAAGAATTGGATTGAGATGAGTTGTTATGTTGTTTGAACTTGTAGGGTTTGGATGAAGATGATGGATAAGAGGGTGAGGATGTCTTGGTAGAAGGACAATCTTTTTGATAATGTCCAAGCTTTCTACAGGCAAAACATGTTTCTTTTGACCTGTCAGTTGGTTTACTAGCTGATCCTACTCTTCCAGATCTTTTGTAGTATCTTCTTTGGTTGGCTAGCAACGCTCTTTCATGGAATTCTGCATTGAGGTCTGACAAGAACTCTTGGCTGCTACGGGTATCTTCTTCAATATCAGAATCGCTGTCATGAGGATGTGTTGCAGAGATCAAAGCTTTGGAAGATGCTCCTTGGACTACAAATCTTTCAGTCTCTGATTTGTAGATAGTATCGATCAGCCCTTCTTCATAATTGTACTTACCATAGAGCTGAGCAAGGGTATCATTTTTGATTGAGTTGTTAGCTCTCTGAGTCTGATTCATGCTCAACCACTTTCTTGGAAGGCTGTTGACAAAAGTAGCATTGATCTCAGCTTGACCAATAGTGACATCATTCATAGCCAGGTCATTTAGAAGAATCTTCAGCCTAGTATAGGTTTGCTAAACCTTTTCACCTTCAAGTGACTTAAAGTCATTAAACTGAAGTCTGAGTGCCTGAATCTTTGTCTCTCTTGTTTCAGAGGGTCCTTCATGGCCAAGAATGAGGTCTGTCCACATTTGTTTAGCTGTGGGACACTGAATGACAGACTTCATGATATGCTTGGGAAGACAGGAAATTATGATGCTTTTGAGACGTTTATCTTGGTTTGCTAATTTCCTATCAGCTGAAGTCCATTGTTTGATAGGTTTGGGAAGAGGGTTTTCTTCAGTGGATGTAAGCGCCATGGGAATATATGGACCATTTTCTAAAATTTCTAAGAGAAAAGGTTCAAGTCCATCAAGGTATACAAGAAATTGACTCTTCCAACTGGCAAAGTCTTCTTCATCAAAGACTGGTACACTGGTTACGTGTGATCCACCTCTTGAGTCAAGAAGTTGGGGTAGATCATCGTCATTGGATGGAGGGTTAAGTCTTGGTGAAGATGGGTTTGTGGAAGGTGATTGTGGGCTAGAAGTTTCCGGCATGGTGGATCTTGATTATAAAACTGAGAACGATGTTTCTTGAAGGTTTTAATATCAAACACCGCTCTGATACCAATTGAAAGTCCCTAATCAATGCAAGAAATCCTAATCTTAACTTAATCAACACAAGGTATTACTTTTCAAACGTAATCTTATTATTGTATAATAAAGAATTACAAGTGTTATGGATAACACAGTTTGATGACAATGTGTTGTGCACACTTTGAACAACAATAAACCCTAACTTATGAATGCATTCGTAGCTGTTTGATTCACTAAGTTATATGAACTAATGTTCTTAATATCTCAAAGTTTTGAATCTTAATGCATGGATACACATCCTATTTATAGTGTTACGAGTTTGACTTAAACAGTACTTGATGTCGACTACACAAGCTTTTACAAGTTCCCACATCAGTCACATGATGTCCTTCTATTCTTGGTAGTCTTCCATTATGCTTTAAGGAACAGTTGTCAAAAACAGTTTCCTTATTCTTCATAGTCTCGAACACACAAATGGCATGTCCAAAGTGTGCTGAGAGTTATCAGGGTATTGCCACCCCTGTTAACTCTCAACCCCTCAGAGTCCCTGATACATCTTGGCTGTTATCCATCACAGCCAATGAGTATGTCTTCAGGTAATTCTTCGACTTCCCTGATAATGTCTCTGACATGGACTCCTGTGAGGTTGCTCACAGAGACTTGGATCTCTGTGAGTCTTGCGAAACTTGCCTGCCTCCTAGGCACAGGCAAGGGACTATCTATCAGCCTAATTATGTTTAAATCAATGATCAGGGAATCTAATAAGTTTAGATTCCCAACAATCAGCTCCAATGTGAACGATGTAGAGCACACACCACATTCACCCTGATAACTTGTAAACTGATAAGCCTAGGATGCATCCATACTCCCCACTAAACATACTGATAAAATGGCCAAACTGAACATGGGTGGGACGATGCAGGATATCACTCTCCTGCATGTGAGTCACGACACCGGTGCCTCTAGTGCCATGGTTACGGTACCTCCGTAACTAGTACATAAACTGGTCATGCTTTTATATAATTCTCAGGCAATTTATTTAGTTATTAACATGATTACTGATAAGATTAAACATATACTGGGGGAAACATTTGGCTGAAGACGGGGAATTCTAATCATGCATGGAAAGGAAGTCCTTATTGAAAGGACGGAAAATCCGTACCTCGTGTCCAGTAATGAAGTGAGAATGAAAGCTGAAGGATCTACTCCGACTTCACGGATACTACAAAAATAAGGGACGTGAATGAGTTGTCTGATTACTGTATACTTTACTGGTTCTTATTGTTTTTAACTTGATTTACATGTTCTTGTCTTGTATTATTGTTTCGTGTCTTATTATGTCTTTCCTGAATCTTACATGTTTTCATGAGTTCTTAATTAATGTATTTCATGTGTCATGTGTTCTTATACTTGATATTTCTATAATGAGTAACTTTCCAAAAATAACAGGTTCCTATAAAGAGTAAGTAGTTTGATCCTAATAAGCCGTTTCTTAATAAGCCGATTTTAAATAAGCCGATTGCTTTAATAAGCCGAATGTAAATAAGCAAATATTAATTAATCCTAACTTAGTAAACAATATTAATAAGTCATGAAGTAATAAGCCAAATTATAACGCTTAACCAAACTCCAAACTTATTTACCTATCTCATAATCTAAATATGTAGAAACTAAATATCATTTAGTAATCTACCCTTTTTGATAAATAAGTTGTGTAAAGTAATTAACTTGTTCCTTCTATTATAAAACTACATAGTTACGTATTTAGGAAAACTGATAATGTTACATGGTGTCAATGTTAGGCTTACATGTTTATATAATATGAGTAAAAGTAAATGACTAACTAAAACCTTTCTTCATGTCCATATCAGTGTATATTTTATGTGCCATGGTTTATGTTTTAACTTAACGAATCATCATATTTACGAATAACATTAACACATCAATCTCAGTTTTACGAATCATGACATTATATTATACGATCTAAAAACCATGGTCGTATTCATCAGCTTACGGTTTTATACTTTTATCCATGCATGATTAAGGCACTAAAAAACTATGTTTAATATAACCTCAGAAATTACCTTAGAACAAAATGATAGTTCGACACCGAGCCTAACACGAACAATAAAACCATAATTTAACGATACTCGATCGAACCGAAGCAAGAGCACCAACATCGCACCAAAATATAATGAGACACGATCGAATATATTTACTAGAAAACGCAACGAAGCCGTCTTCCCAACCATGGCATGATCGACCATAACATGAGCAGACTCCTAATCGAAAATGATGTTATCTTAGAATGAGAGCATGAATCCAAGATCCAAACGGATGAGCTATAGCATGCGCATGATAACACGAGAACTTGTTCAAACATGGACCTTGTTAACAGACTACTTTTTCTCCCTTTTGTTTCTCTTTGGCCGGCGGCCATAAACACAAATACAAAACCCTTATTTTATTTTCTTGACAACTTTGTGAAATGAGCAAAATGTTAGTCCCCTGTGATTTTAAAATTGGTTATCGGGCCGGGCTTGGGCCTTTTTTGCTTCTTCTTTAAGAACCGGCCACCAACACCCGTTTTTATTATGTTTCGAGTTTTAATAATTCTCGTGTATCATAAGTACGTGTTTTAAACTCGTTTTAAGTCTTATCGTGTAAATTACTTATACTTAAATACTTGTCGTTACTCAATTAATATACTTTTCGTGTTGTAAATAAGACATACATTATTACTTGTCGTGTAGTATTTTATTATTAAAAGTTTTATTTAAAGGCATTTTTAAGCGGGTTTTACAATACCCCTCCATACTTCCATGGAGGGGTGAGGTTTTCCAATTATTCTTTTTCTACTTTCTCTCTCAATAAAATAAACACATTTATAGTCTATCACTTTCTCTCTCTGAAATGTCTAACCACTTCTTTTATCCTTCCCGACCTCCGGATCACCTCTTGTTAGCTTGAATCTTATGATTAACAATTTATGCCTTTAGCCGAAACTTGTTGAAACCCTAGGGACTGATTTCGCCACATGTGGAAAGTTACAAACCCTAACTCTAAACCTAGGTACTAAAATGGACATAAGCCGAAAGTATTTCAAGCGCTAGGGGGTTGTTTGGTAATTTGTGTATACCTAAACCTAAGCCGAAAACTATAAGGACCAAAAGTGTCAATATACGAAATTGTTACAAGCCCTAGTCACACGTGTAACTGTTAGGTCAATTCAGTCCCTAATGACCTCCCTGATTGATTTGAATAACAATCAGCCTAAGTGAAGTATTAACCTTAAACATAACGAAGTCACTGAGTGAACAGTCACTCAGTGAGTTGCCTTCGAGTTCCTAGACTGAGTCTAAAAGAAAGACTCGAGCATTCAGAGAGGCGAAGCTCAATGAATGTCTTCTATGACGAAGAAGAAGGTGATGGGTTCAGTGAGTTGTGGCAATAGACTCACTAAACCTCATACGATCTCCCTGAAGAAAACAAGCATTCTCCAAGACTGAAGTAAAGGCGGGATAAGTTGAATTGTGACAAGATGAAGTACATCACACAACTAGCATGACTTACCCTTTTGGGATAGATGGGGTACTGACAAGTGTAAAGGACTTACGTCTTACTACTTAGAATAGGGTAAGACAGGATACTACATTGTACCAATAAGACAAGAATTGCACATGGGCAATTATTGTCTTCTACCCAACTTTCCTTCTATAAATAGGATGCTTGTAAAATGAGAGAAAACAAGTTTGTGCACTTAATGCTTTAGACATTCACAAACAAAGTTTTCTCTCCTCCAAACACGATCAAACACTTGAATTCTAAACTCTTGTTGATAGAATAGTCAAGCTTAGCAATCGTTAGGATTGGACTAACTTGTTAGTGAGGAAATCACAAACACACAACTCAACAACAACATTACAAAGTGAACTAACAACATATTAAGTTAACAAAAGACACAAAACCACACATTGTCTATTCAATCCCTATTGTAGCTTCGTATACAATAGGGTATAATTCTTTAATAAAGCTAAGAGTTAAACGTTGAAAACCTTTGTGTTATTTACTTACTTGTATTAAGTTTATTGCATTACTTAACCATGGGTTAGGACTATACTTAGTATACTTAAGTATAGTACTAATTACAAGGGACCAACAAGTAGTATCAGAGCAGTAGGATTATAAAACTTTTAACCACCGTCTCAAAGTTTTTAAAACCTTGATCCATTATGGCTGAAAGTAATGTACCCCAACTTGTTAACAAAAAAGGAGCGAGTTACTCTGTTAATGCTCCTAAGTTAGAAGTTGAAAGATTTAACAAATAGAAGAAAAGAATGCTATGTTATTTGATGGGAATGGAACCTTATTACATAACTTGTATTAAGAATGGTCCATTCAAACAAAAAACAGCAGCTGGTGATGACAAACCTGAAAACCAATGGCCTGGCGATGAAAGGAGAGTGGTCAATCAAGACCAACGTCTCAAAAGCATCATAATATCTTGTCTTCCTGACGATATTATGGAGGCTGTCATCGAGTGTGAGACAGACAAAGAGACTTGGACAGATCTTGTTCATAGTTTTGAAGGACCATCCAACACTAAGGAAAATAGGATTATGGACCTGAAGATAGAATATAACACTTTCAGGGCCAAACCATCTGAAACACTTCCTTAGACTTACACCAGGTATAAAACCTTGCTCAATGAGCTAACGAATGACGGGGTGAAACTGTCTAAGCATGAAATCAATGTTGGTTTTGTGAACAGTATCCCTGAAAAATGGCTTGGTTTTTCTCAAGGATTGAGAAATGCTAATCACATACAAACTCAGGATCTTGTAGACATTTATAAGAGATTTATCTATGAAGATAATCTAATAAATAGAAGATACCCCGAGTCCAAGAAGGCCTTAATAACAGACACTTTATCCAAACCTAACCAAATTGATCATGGCCCCATTACAATTGCTTTTTACTCAAATGCAATTGTTTAAGATTTTCAGGAAACCTCAAATGATGAGGTGGATGAAAGATCTAGTGCTGAATACATAAGGGATTTAAACAGGGAATATCATGAAAGGGCCATGTTGGCAAATACCAAATGATATATCAAAAGAACTAGATTTGCTGGTAAACAATCCACTGAGGGAGTGGATTGCTACCGATGTGGTAAAACTGGGCATTTTGCTAAATATTGTCTTTCAAAAACTCCATTGGCCTCTTATAAAAATCAAAATTATTCATCAAGCAATGACAATTTTCAACCCAAGTTTACACCAAAACTAATTCAGGCTTCTCCAATTAACCAAAGTTTTCAAAATAATAAGAAAATTGAGAAAGACTATAGGTCTGGGTATAAAAAGGTTAAAGTGAAACTTGCACTCTTGGAAGCTGAACCTACTGTTGCTCAGACTCAGAAGCCTGCTCAGAACAAAGCCAAAGGGCTGGTAGCTGAAACTTTTGATTGGGATGATGAAGACTTGTCCTCAGAATAGGAGGAAGTCAGGTATCAAGTGTTAATGGCTCTAGCTGATGATGAATTATCAGTTGGAAAGAATCATGCTCGAAATGGAGAATGGGTTGACATCACTATGAGAAACGTAAACATGCTTCTCTCTATGGATGAAGAATCTGATTGGCAAAAATTCCTTAAGTATATAAACATTGACCTATCGTTCATTGAGGAGCAGAGATTGAATCTTCTTTCAAAATATAATAAACTTGTCTTTGAATTAAACAAATGTAGAGAAGATTTATTAATTTTAAAACAAGCCAAACTTGAAGCAGTAAGCTGTCAACTCCAGAACACTGCTTACTAAAATCAATCATGCTCTTCAAGAACAACTTAAGGAAGAAAAACGCATCAATGAGAAATGGAAAAATAGCTCTACCTTAGCTTCTCAGTGTATAAACAGTCAAATACCTACCCAAAAGAATAAAATTCTTGGGGCACGACAACTCACTAAAAGGCACCTACTAAGGAAATGTGTGAAAAGGCATTTCTCCTTGCCTCAGTTGGGTTTGATCATGAGATGATTCCTAAGTCAAAAGACTGGGTTGAGAGATCAAACCCTGAGACTGTTTTGCCTAACTTTGATACTGGAAAAATATTAATTCCTGAATCTCAGACTATTAATGAAAAACTTGGTCTGAATGAAGAGACTGATAAAGTCAGTAACACTGAAACATCTAGTGTTGCTGAATACATTCAGACTCCTCTACCTCCTTTGAAGAATCTTCAAGGGGCAAGTCCATGTTTTGAACTAATTCCATTGTCTTATCAAGAACACTCACCTAGAGGAAGAGGTGGGTTAGGTTATATTGAACAAACAAAGCCTGACTCAAAAGTAATACCAAATCACACTAAATCAGGAACTGTCACTAAGAAAACAACCAAACCTATATCTCCCTCAGGGACTCCTACACACTCAGTCAACTCTACTCTTATTGTAAATCAAGAGGAGTTAAGTAGATTGTTCCAACTTTTCATGGAAGAGAAGCTGAACTCAGCCTCTAAAACTCAGGGTGAAACATCTGTGTCCTCACAGCCTGAATCATCAACAAGTAACAAAACTGAACCTGAGTCTTCTAAGAAAGTTAAAACAAAGAAACCCTCCTGTGAGCTATGTCACTATACAAATCACACCACTGACAACTACTTTAGAGTTCTTTATTGCATGAAATGTAAAAGTGAAGATCACAGGACAGCAGATCATGAGATGCACATAGCTTCTACTAGAAATGCTAAAAGATACAATGCTCAGCCTTACAACTATGGGCCCACCTCACAACAAACCAGAAAATCCAAGGCTAAGCCTTACCCACCATGTACACATTATGGCATTCCTGATCATAGACCTGATGATTGTGTATATTACCCTGAGTGTGAGATTTGTGGAAGCAATGATCACACTACCTCAGGACACAATAGAATAATCATGGTCAGAAGAGGAATGCTAGCTGAGTCATCTCAAAGTACTAAATCCTCAGTCGGACTAAGCTGCAAAACATGTGGAAGCAATGTTCATTCTACCTCAGATCATGCTGAGTTTGAGTACTTCAAACGAGGTGAAAGACGTCAGGCTTTTCGAGCCAAAGAGCCTACTAAAAAGTAGGCTCACAAGAGAAACTAATCCACCTTGTTATTTGTGCAGAAACACTTCAAGGAGCCTGTCTGGTACTTAGACAGTGGGTGTTCATGAAGTATGACAGGGGTCAAAAGTTATCTGCACAAATACGTGGAGCAACCAGGTTCTAAGGTAGTATTCGGTGATAATTCATCTTGTGTTACTGAGGGATATGGTTCAATTAAATGTGGTGGAATAGTTTTCTCAAAAGTGGCGTTTGTAAATGGTCTGAAGTACAATCTCATCAGTATCAACCAACTGTGTGATGCTAAGTACATCGTTCAGTTTGATGATAAGCAAGGAACAATCTTCAATGCTAACAAAGAAATTGTGTTGACTGCTCTAAGAAGAAATGATGTATATGTCCTAGACATGTCATCTGTAACACATTTAGGAGCATGTTTCTTTGCTAAAGCATTAGACTCTGTCAATTGGCTTTGGCATAAGAGACTGTCACATCTAAATTTTAAAGGTATGAACAAACTTGCAAAACAAAACAAAGTTCTTGGCTTACCATCTTTTGTGTATTCAAAAGACAAGCCTTGTTCAGCCTGTGAAAAAGGTAAACACAAGAGAGCTTCTTTCAAGCCAAAACAAAACTTCTCTATCAGGAAGTGTCTTCATCTTCTTCATATAGACTTGTTTGGACCAGTCAGTCCAATGTCTATAAATCATGAGAAATATACTCTTGTGATTGTTGATGAATACTCTAGATACACTTGGGTATACTTCCTGAAAAAGAAGAGTAAAGCTCCTGAATTCATAATGTCTTTTATCAAGCAAGTAGAAAATCAAAATGATACTAAAGTTAAACAAATACGAACTGATAAGGGAACAGAATTCAGGAACCAAGAGCTTGAGAGTTTTTGTGATGAGAAAGGAACTTCTCAGAACTTCTCTTCTCCTTACACACCTGAACAAAATGGTGTGGCTGAAAGGAAGAATAGAACTCTCATTGAAGCTGCTCGAACCATGCTCAATGGATCCAATCTTTCAAAACACTTCTGGACTGAGGCTATAAAAATAGCTTGCTATACTCAGAACAGATGTATTATTGTCAAAAGACATGATAAGACTCCTTATGAAATATTCAGGGAAAGGATTCCAGATATCAGCTACTTTCACGTGTTTGGATGTCCTATGTTCATTCACAATCAAAAGGACCATCTTGGTAAATTTGATGCCAAAGCTGATGATGGATACTTTCTTGGATACTCTTTTGTCTCCAAAGCCTTCAGGGTCTTTAACACAAGGAGACAACAGGTTGAGGAGTCATTTCATGTCACCTTTGATGAAAGTATGGATGCCATTAACTTCACGAATCAATCAATGGAAGAGATTGGGATCAATGACTCATCAAGATATCCTCATGATGAGTATGAACATTGTCCCTCAAAGTAGTATCAAACTAATGCTGATATATCCTTCCATATATCACCTCACAATAGGTCAATTGATAATTTAATCACACCTCAACATGTCCCTGAAGTTATCACTTCTCAAGCTGAAGAATCAAATGATTCACCCATCTATGAGAACACTGAAGGGACAAGTGATGAAAATATCGATCCCCCTATTACTGAAAATCCTTCAGTATAGGGTGATGTCACAGTACAATGTACTGAATCTCTAGTCCCTGATAATCATCAACCATCAACAAGCTCTAATCCAAGTCCTCAGGACAGATGGTCAAGACAACAACATATAGAGCTTGTAAATATAATTGGTGATGTATCGGAGGGGATGCTCACACGCAGTCAGGCTGCTAAACTCTCTGCTGCCTCAGCCCATGAATGTCTGTTTGTAGACTTTCTCTCTGAAATTGAACCAAAGAAGGTTTCAGAGGCCCTGACACATCCAGGGTGGGTTGAGTCCATGCAAGAAGAGCTCAACCAATTCCTCAGGAACAAAGTGTGGAAACTAGTTCCTCTCCCCGAAGGGAAATCAACTCTTGGTATAAAATTGGTATTTAAAAAAAGACTGATGAAGATGGAATTGTCATTAAAAACAAAGCTAGGCTGGTTGTTCAGAGGTGTGGTCAACTTGAAGGGATCGACTATGAGGAAACCTTCGCCCCTTTAGCAAGAATGGAAGCCTTCAGGATCTTCCTTGCCTATGCTACTTACATGAACTTCAAAGTTTTCCAAATGGATGTAAAAAGTGCCTTCCTGAATGGAAAGATCACTGAAGAAGTTTATGTTGCTCAGCCTCCTGGTTTTGAGAGTTCTGAGTTTCCAAACCATGTTTGTAAACTTGACAAAGCCCTTTATGGACTGAAACAAGCACCAAGGGCATGGTATGAAACTCTCTCTACATTCCTAATAATGAACAAATTTGTCAGGGGGAAGATAGACAACACCTTGTTTATCTTCAGAACCAAGGAGGATGTTCTACTAGTTCAGATATATGTTGATGACATCATATTCGGATCTACTAACTATAATCTTTGTAGAAAGTTTGAAAAACTTATGACAAAGAAATTTGAAATGAGTATGATGGGTGAATTAACATATTTTCTTGGACTACAAATCAAACAGGAGGACAAAGGGATCTCAGTCTGTCAAGAAAAATACACTAGAGAAATACTTAAGAAATATGATATCTCTGAGTGTGCTTCAGTAAAGACTCCCATGGTTCCCCCCAACAACTTAGGTCCTGATCTTTCTGGTAAATCAGTCAATCAAACCTTATTCAGGGGAATAATTGGATCATTAATGTACCTAACTGTAACCAGACCTGATATTCAGTTCTCAACAATCTTATGTGCGAGATATCAGGCCGATCCCAAAGAATCACATCTTACTGCTGTTAAACGAATCTTCAGGTACCTGAAGGGTACTCCCTCACCAGGTCTATTGTATCCTCGTTGCTCAGGCTTCGATCTTAAAGGATACTCAGACTCAGACTATGCTGGCTGCAATATGGATAGAAAAAGTACCTCAGGTGCATGTCAATTCCTAGGTGGCAAGCTAGTATGTTGGAGTGCAAAGAAACAGCAGTCAGTCGTAATGTCCTCAGCTGAGGCTGAATACGTGGCAGCTGTTGGTTGTTGTGCAAACATCCTTTGGATGAAAAGTCAACTCAGGGACTATAATGTGGAATACAAAGTAGTCCCTATCTTTTGTGACAACACTAGTGCAATTGCCATTTCAAATAATCCAGTCCTACATTCAAGGACTAAACACATAGACATAAGATATCATTTCCTCAGGATCACATCTTAAAAGGAGATATTGAATTACATTTCATCCCCACTGAATATCAGCTAGCTGATATTTTCACCAAACCTTTGGATGAACCAACGTTCACTAGACAGAAAGCTGAACTTGGTATGCTGAATATTGATTAATCAGACTCCCTGATGACATTGGATTCAGTATAATGTATATTCTTGATCCTCTCTCTGATTAAATATTTCTTATCGTCTTCCCCTTGACACTGAGGTACATTAAATGATGTAACTAAATGCTCTAAGGATTTAGTTACTTAATGTCCTAGGTTGGTGAGTCACAATATTAAATAAGGAACATATATTCCTTCAATAAATTGTCATAAACCAGTCTAGGGGTCACTCATGTCAAGTATCCCACTAAGAATTAAATGCTTACCCTTTTTCTAGCAAAATCCGTTGTAAAACTTCCTTTCAAATGCATGTGACCCCACGTCATCTCTGCAAAAAGCGTTATCTTTGCATTAATGGAACAGTTGCCAAGAAAATAGGGGGACCACTTGTACGCTTTCATTTAATGCGGATGTGAAAAGAAATTATAACAAATAAAACTCTATTTCACATCCGAGCCTATAAATACCCCTCAATCAAAACAAACACACACACACAAAGAACTTGCAATTTTACTCTGCCGAAATTCTCTCTCAAAGAAAATTTATGTGTGTTCAAACGAGTTTCCAGAAAAGGTTTCTTGTAAAACGGCAATCACATTGATCACTTGTTTTATTGTTATATAGCACAAACAATCAAATTACCTATTGTTTATAACTCTTGATCCTTTTTATAAGGCGAAAGTTCGCATTAGGTCACTTGGTGAATCTTGTTGTATTATAACAAGAAACAAGTCTTGATTTGATTTCCAACATATTGCCATTGTCCTTTTTCAAATCTTTAAAAGCTATCTTTAATGGCATGGTCCAAAGCTATCAAATATGCCCCTTAGGCTGAACATCTCACCAATGAGGGTGTCCATTTTGCAGGAAACAACTATGAGGGAAATTTCAATTACCCTAGTAGTGTATCAGCCTACAAACCAATTTGCAAATTATTGAAAAACTGTGATTGGGCTTATGCTTTTACAAAAACCCCCTTAATCTTCTACCATGAATATCTCAGGGAATTCTGGTATACGGCTGTGGTTGTAACCCCTACCCAAGGGCCTGAAGGATCTCAAGGGTCTGAGATCAAGTCACATAAGAATTGTGTCATCATGTTCACTGTAAACAATGGGAAGACACCATTGCTTTTAGACTACAAAACATTTTGTCAAACCAGTGGACTTGATTATAACAATGGAAAGTATGTTGGACATCCTGACATGAAGTCAGTTAAAAAAGGACTAAAAGAAATCGGGTTCCTTGAGTTACTTGTGACTAAAACCCCATTGATCAAAACTGCTTTCCCCATGGCTTGGAGGATCCTGGTCACTTTTATGATTCAGGTGATCGGTGGGAACTATTCATCTACTGAGCAAGTTAATTCTACTCAGCAGATGCTAATCTACAGTCTTATTAATGGACTGAAGATTGACATAGGAGAGATCGTTTATAATGATCTCGTAACCAGGCTCCTGACGGAGTCCAGAATAAGTATGTTTCTTACCCAAGATTCATATCATGCGCCCCCTTTACACTCAGGAAAAAATCAATGTTTTTTCTACTCCCATCCTGAGTCAAACTCTTCAAAGAACCCATCTGAAGTCAACCCTATTACATTGACGGCTCACATGACTGAGGTGATCAGTCGTGAATCATCTGTGTCTCCCATTCCCTTCTTACCAAAGAAGGGGAACAAGAAGACTCAGACTGTGCCAAAGACCAAACCAACAAAGGCACAGGGCCCTGAGGCTTCCGAGGCACGACCCAAAAAGGCCAAGGCTAAAAAGACTACCCTTGTTCAGACCAAGCTTCAAATACCCCAAGGGAAAGAGCTTTCGGGAGGCCCTGATACATCACAGTCAGGGTCGACGGGCCAACCTACGGGTCCTCTTGATAGAGAAGGAAACAAACAACCTTCTCCTACGGGACTTCCTTCCACTCAGACCGATGAGGGCATTCGTAAATCACAACCTTTGCCTGAGGTCAAAACTAAGACCAAAGACTCGGAGAGACACCCATGGGTAACACACCTCGCTGATAGGCCTATCACTTCCACCAAGTCCAATGAAGGCACACTAGCTCAAAAGTCTTTGCCTGATGACCCAAAACTTGATTCCTTAGAATCAGAGGGACGCCCACGGGTAAAACACCCCGCTGATAGGAATCTCACCTCCACAACTCCCCATAAAGGCACACTAAAACAAAAGTCTTTGCCTGAGGGAACCACTCTTGATCCCAAAGACTCAGAGGGACGCCCACGGGTAAAACACCCCGCTGATAGGGATCTTACCTCCACAACTGATCAATCACAAACTGCCCCTGAGTATCAGTTGGCTAAATCCCAAGCCTCAGGATTTGGGGCAGGGAGTGACGATAACCAAGGCAACCCTTCTTTTGAAGGGGAGTTGGAAAAACCTAAGGGTTCACTGAACTTTGGAGATTTTGTAAGTTTACTCGAGAAGCCTGACGAGTTACTCCAAGGTTTCAGTGACGACGATGATATGATTGAGGCTGGGGATGAACCTGAAACTCAGGCCCCTCCTTAATCAGACCAGAAGCCACAGTCCCCACCATTGTTCGCGGATATACAACCCTCCCCTGAGGCTCAACAAAAGCCCTCCCCTGAGGCATCCGAACAAAAAGAGCCCTCCCATGAGGTACCTAAAAAGCCCTCCCAAGAGGCAAAACTTGACACCTCTTCGTTGGGGACTCAGACTGTGGTTCTGGATGAAAAGGTTTTGAATGCAACTCTCAAGGATGTATTAACTCATGCTTCCACAGCCTTGAAAGCTGAGGTCACTCAGGTTCATGAAGACTTGGCTTCAAAGGCTGATGAACTCCTTGATGAGTTCAAGACATATGGTGATAGATTTGACCTGGCTGAGGAGAAGATGAGAATTCAGGTGGACAACCAAATGGATGTCATCAGCTCTATTAACAATAGTCATGAAAATCAAGAGAAGAAGCTCGTCAACTTCCTCAACCATGCTCTTCCTACTGTAGAAGCAAATGTGTCCTTGAAGAAAACTCTGGATCGACTGATCATAAGTACCACTGAGTCCAATTCCAGAGTTAGTCAACTACTTGAGTTACTGAAGGAGGACAGGCTTACTGAGGTTTTCACCAGGTTAGACTCTCTCAGGTCTGACTTGGATATGGTGAAAGGGAAATGTGATGCCATCTATGAGTATGTTCATATGGATGCTGAAGCAGAGTTCAGATTGTCAAGGGCTGCACAAGGTTACATGGCTAATGCCTCCAATCTCTCTAACATCTCCAAGTCCCTGAAAGAAGCTGATATTCCTAGACTTAGGACAAGGATTACCACCATAGAAAACACTTAATCCCTAATTTAGTTGGATGTTAAAACTATCAAAGCTGACACTCAGTCCATGAAGGAAATGGTGACTAAGATGTTTCAGGATTTCAAGGGATCCTCCACCACCTCTGGACCCTCACAGAGGGAAAAATATGGGATTAGTCAGGCTGATCCTTCAACTTTTGAGGGGGAGAATGTGCCACCAATGATGTTAACTTGGATTTAACCTCCTTCTCACACTGAGGGGGAGCAGGAAGAACTAGCACAACCCCAACCCTTAAACTCAATTCCTCCCAACCCTGAGCCTTCAGTATCTAAGGTAGATAGGGGCAAAGGTATTGTTGATGAAACCCTAACACCTCCACCAAAGAAACTTGTAAAAGCTTCAAGAGAAAGAAGGCCTAATCCTGATGCCATTGTCTTGGTACCATATGAGATTAATGGAATAATGTACAAGATGACTCCTAATCAAATCCAAGTGTACTTAGATAGAATGGAGTCGGCTAAGGCTAATGAAGCAACAAAGGCTGAGATCTTGAAGGTATCCACTGAGTTTGTGAAAGAAGTGGATGGTAACCCTGATGCCTTGCTGAGCAAGAAAGGGGGAGAGGAGTTCATCCAAAAGCAGGAGGAAGAACTCAAGGCTATTCAGGATGAAATGGTCTTGAAGCAACAACAAAGAACCACCCAACTTAAGAAACTGTATGACCAATACACCAAAGTCGTCACCCAAAGAAGAAAGCCTGAACCAATCACAAACCTTCAGATCATTCCTCATACCACACCTGTCTCAGTATTTGTCTATAGAAACAATGATGAGAGGAATTTTGAAGTTATGAAGAAATTTTCATTTGGTGATTTCGGTCTCAGTGAGTGGGACGAAATGGAAGGATCTTCAGGACCAAAACAAACAAATGTGTCCCTGAGATACTCAACTCTCTCAGTAAGAGATATGAGAGGTTGAATCAGATGAAGGAACAATTAGGAATCACTAAAGATCTTCCTTTAACTGAACAGGATCCTACCAAAACTCAGGGAAGAAAGAGAAAAAGAGTTAAGCTTGAAGCTGAGACTAAGATCCCTGGGTTAGACTGCAATCGTACCCTCCCTGAAAATATCCCCTTTGTGAATAACATGGTTATAGAAGAACCTGAGTGGGGTATCTTCTTCATTGATGTATTTGGGGATCAAGCATTTCAAAGAATGAGTGACATAGAGAAATGCACTACTGAGAGTGTTCTCATCTTTCTTGTGATGGCTGGACAAGTTCAGACTGATGAGAATAAAAGATTTGCTGAGAAGCTCAGGGAGATAATTGCTAGGAGGCCTGACAAAGAAAAGGTGTTAAAGTCATCAAGGGTGAAGAGGGAAGCAATGGATTCCTGAATAACTGTAATCTTTTGTTTTATTTATGTTTCTTGTATCAGACTATTTAGTCTTATGTAATGATGAATGAAAATGAAGTACTTTGTTATATCAAGTCCTTTCATCAGTAGAATAGTTTGTAATAAGAAGAAGCATATTTGCTCACTTATAAAAATTTCACATAGGAAAATTTTATATCCAAATACGGGGAGATTGTTAGGTCAATTCAGTCCCTAATGACCTCCCTGATGGATTTGAATAACAATCAGCCTAAGTGAAGTATTAGCCTTGAACATAACGAAGTCACTGAGTGAACAGTCACTCAGTGAGTTGCCTTCGAGTTCCTAGAATGAGTATAAAAGAAAGACTCGAGCATTCAGAGAGGCGAAGCTCAATGAATGTCTTCTATGACGAAGAAGAAGGTGATGGGTTCAGTGAGTTGTGGCAATAGACTCATTGAACCCCATACGATATCCCTAAAGAAAACAAGCATTCTCCAAGACTGAAGTAAAGGCGGGATAATTTGAATTGTGACAAGATGAAGTACATCACACAATTAGTGTGACTTACCCTTTTGGGATAGATGGGGTACTGACAAGTGTAAAGGACTTACGTCTTACTACTTAGAATAGGGTAAGACAAGATACTACACTGTACCTATAAGACAAGAATTGTACATGGGCAATTATTGTCTTCTACCCAACTTTCCTTCTATAAATAGGATGCTTGTAAAAGGAGAGAAAACAAGTTTGTGCACTTAATGCTTTAGACATTCACAAACAAAGTTTTCTTTCCTCCAAACACGATCAAACACTTGAGTTCTAAACTCTTGTTGATAGAATCGTCAAGCTTAGCAATCGTTAGGATTGGACTAGCTTGTTAGTGAGGAGATCACAAAACCATACATTGTCTATTCAATCCCTATTGTAGCTTCGTATATAATAGGTTATAATTCTTTAATAAAGCTAAGAGTTAAACGTTGAAAACCTTTGTGTTATTTACTTACTTGTATTAAGTTTATTGCATTACTTAACCATAGGTTTTGACTATACTTAGTATACTTAAGTATAGTACTAATTACAAGGGACCAACAATAACTTTGAGGGACTTGTTTTGCCATATATTAAAACTAATATAAGCCCTAGGGGTAATTATGGTAAAATGTCGCGGGTATTATTATATATATGAGGGACTAATTTGCAAATTCTTAAAATTAAACTAAACCCTAATTATATATATATAATTCTAATATTAAAAAGTGTAACTAATAACTAGATTTTACTTAGTTATGAAAGTTCGTAAATCCAGTCTTTTCGATTGTATTATTGGTTAACAGTGCGACTCAGTCGTTCTTGGTGGAAAATAGAATGGTTTGATTATCTATTTTAAACTAAAAACAAATATGAAAATGTCGTTGAGTAAAATAAAATCTTTGAAAATTAAACTAAAAATTACGAGTTAAAAATAAATGATTAAAAACTTAAAAACTTAAAAGTGAATTTAAAAACTTAAAACTTAACAAAAATAAGCAAATAACCCCGTCAGAATGCCTGGTCGGAATCCAGTCGGAATACAGTAATCGGTATACAATCGGAATGATGCAGTCTGAATATGATCGAAATGTGCTTCCGTCGGAATGATCCGTCGGAATATGATCGGAATGTCTGAAAAAGAAATGATCGGAATACTGGTAACTCAAGCAATCGGAATATCAAAGAATTAACCCCATCAGAATCCAGATCGGAATAGTAATCGGAATACAAAACCCTATTCCGATCCTGTGATCGGAATAATAGTGAAGCTGTCGGAATGCTGGACTTATCGGAATACACAGTCGGAAAAGGGTTTACCCTTTTCTAATGACTTGCAATTAGAGAAAAGCAAAACCAAATAAGCAAAGTTTTAATAAGCACTATCCAAAACTTTACTAATTATAAGATAAAAGGTGTAATAAGCACGAATAAGACTTATCAAAACTTTAAATAAGCAACTCTTTTAAAACAAACTTATTCAAAAGACGAACTTTTTAGGAAACTTAAAAGTAAAAAGCTAAATACAAAATAAGCCAAAAAGCATGATAAGCTCAAAGATTAATCCGTATAAAACTTAGATAGAAACCAAAAGATAAACTTTTTGATCTCATAAACATCAAGATTAAACAAGATCAAGATTATAACGAATCAAAAATCAACTTTTAGAAAATAAAGAAAGGTAGAAGAAGATTAAAGATAAAAAGCTTAACTTGAACTTATAGATTAATGATTCCAAAATACAAGATCAAATCAAAGCTTAAACATGAAAGGAAAGAAAAGATGAAATTCTAGTGAGAGAAAGTTAAACACTTTCTCTCTCTCAAAATAAAACTAAGGAAAGAAAAATAAACTAGCTAAATTGACTAACTAACTAACACCCTCCTATTGTGTCCTTAGGAGGGTATATATAGGAGGTGGGGAGGTGCATGTGTTGCTTCCTTTTTCTTTCTTCACGTCTCGACTCGATTTAAATTCTTTGTCTTTCTCGACGTCGTCTCGGGATTTGTCGATATAAATTGAACTTGTCTTATAATTTTCTTCCTCTATTAGACTTGAGTTCTTCGACTTCATTAAACTTCCGTCTTTAGACTTTTTCTTCGATAAATCTTCAGAATAGGCCTTGGACTTCCGTTCTTTTTGCACTCTTGATCTTTTGACTTCGTCTTTTGTCTTTTTCTTCAATAAAAGCCCGTGATAGCCCATGTTTTCTTCCTTTTTCATATTTTTATCCTGAAACACAAAATAAATACAAACGCGCATAATTCCGACTTTTACGACATAAAATACACATTTTGGTCTTGTTATTATTGAAAATAAGTGGTAAAAGGATAAGTGTTTTCACACTTATTAGTAACTTAAACAAATCTATAACAATTATCGTCATTTTCCCAAACATATAACTTAAGGACTATTTGATAAATAATACAAACTTCGGGGACTTTAAATTAAATAAAATAAAATGTTATACATATTATAAACGTCATTTATATAAGTTATATAAATTGAATACGATTAATTTATAAAAGTAAATATATTAATTATATTTATTATTTTTCCACCTTTTAAATATATATAAAACTTTCTTTTATAAATATTTAAACCACTTTACGATGGTACAAGTACGGGAATATTAAGTAAACGAATTAATTACTTAAACGATATTATTTATTACGTACTTAAAAATAAATACTTCTATTACTTGTACAACGATGAATTAAATTACATAGATCGTAATAAAATGCTTAAAAACAGTATAAGCATGCACAAATTTATTCAGAGACTTTTATGCATTATGTTATGCATTTACTGAGACTATACAATTATTTAGGTTGTTGACTGTGTCGTGAGCACCACATTGGATTACTTGTGACTTATTTATGTACTAGTGAGGTGAGTTCATGGCCCCACTTTATATATTGACAAACTTTTAAACCTTTTATGTGGAAGAAAACATGCAACATACTTTAGCTTGATGGACATAGACTGAACAGCGAAACCTTTGATTACTTTTGCCTATTATAGAATGCCTCCCTTACCCGGTAACTGGAGTTGTTAAGATTATTGAATTGCCTGAATGTAAAAATACATCTATTTACGATTGACCATCCCCATCTGGGTGAGTAGCGCTCACTGTGCCCGGGCCAGGACAACAGATGTTTATCATGTCGGAACGGAATATTGGGTGCATTTTTATTAATGTGAAGGGTCCTCATTTGTTGTGGTCTTAACGTGTCAAGTGTCAGTTTCGGCAATGGGAAATGTAGTTACCTTTAAGTATTGATGCTATGTTCATTACTACTTCAGTGAATGTTTATTGTCCAAACTTAATTTATTTAAACCTGTGAATTCACCAACTTTATGTTGACTCTCTAAGCATGTTTTTCTCAGGAAACTGAAGCAGGTATTTGATGTGCATGGAGTCCAGCATCATGATAGGCTGCATTTATAGAGCTCATCTAAGGTTTTATAAACGGGGAAATCATCCAAACAATTGAATAAATGTTTAAGAAAATTTTTATAACATTTGCACTTTAATTCATGTAATAATTGTATTGATAATCTTTTATCTGTTGCTCTACACACTATCTGTTGTTGATCCACCTACGTGACACCCAAATATTATTTCCGCTACATTTGACCAATTTGGGGGTGTTACAAAAATGTACACATTTTTCGAAACATATAGTTCATCATTGGTTTATCAAATCACTTGGTTCCAAAAGTTCAAGATATATGTATGTATGACCGAACTCAAAGTTACTACTCCCTCCATCACTAAATAAATGTCCACTATTGACTTTTGTTGTTATTTTTGCTTAATTTTGAGCTTAAATTAATTTGTTTGTGTTATATAATATTTGAATCAAATTATACCAATAAAAATACATTTCAAACTCAATCTATTCATATATCTTACATCAAATATTACATAACACAAACAAAATAATTTAAGGTCAAAGTTGAAAAAATTGACTCCGAAAGTTAATAGTGGACTTTTATTTATGGACGGATGGAGTATATTTTTTAAACATTTTCAAACGCAATCAATGTTTTTAGTTGTAAAATATCATTCGTTAAAGTTTTACGAGCTTAAACGAACTCAAAAACGCTTCAAACCATATTTTTAAATTCTATCAGCTTTGACTTTTAAGTTTGACTTTTGGGTCTGACCAGACCAATTGACTCACTAAATGACATTTTCAAGGCTCGAAGTCTAAAGCAATTTAATGTAAACCTGTGTTTTGAACAACTTTCTAATTTTACTTGAGACTTGAAACGGATAAAAAATGGACGAAAATGCCCTCACATTAAATTTGTCAACAAAATGGTATTTTAGAAATCTGCAGAAATTAAGTTCTTAATTTTACAATTTCAAATGAGCGTAACTTGCTCGTTTTTAGGATTTTCTGGTCAAATTTTATGTCCTAAACGAACGTCTCAACAAGTAGAAACATATTTTTATGTCCAAAGTTTATAAAAATATTTTCTTGAAATCGTGAAATTACATGTAACTTTTCTGCAAGAAATATATTTTTCGACACACCTTGAAATTTAATCAAACTTCATAACGACTCGAAATTTATGTACACACATGAATTGTGGATTCCATAAGACGAAGGAGAATAGATTGTATAACTAAGCATGTAAAGAAAACATAGTCTAAAAATGGGTTAAGAATACCAACGATAATCTAAGAAACCAAAAACGGCACATGACAACCGTGTCTTAGATATGCAAAGTAGGAAGGTCTCTTGGTGGCATGATTTTCCAAAATTATAAGACATGCTGATAAAGAAATGGAACATTAACGGGTTACATTCCCGGAGCGAAGAGGCTTAATGAAAAAGGGAGGATACAAGTTTATAGAAGTAGAATCGTATTCCAAACAATCGCCATATAATAGAGGATGAATTACAATATGACGATGGTGTTTTCAAGGTACAAACGGACGTTGTAATTCGAAGTCGAAACGTAGAATGGTCAATGAAGTAATATTTAATCGATATACAAGTGCCGCGTAGAACGATGACGTAATGGTCAATCAAGGTTACGAAAACCCACAATATTATTCAACACGGATTCAAGGAATGCTTCAAGATGTGTGACTCACAAAATGTCCTTATGTATTTTTCGGAGACACATTGAGCTACACAATGGTTTGTAGACTAGACATTCAATCACGAATGATCGGAAAACAATTTGGATATCTAAATAGATATCTTTAAGAGGTTTAACAATAAAAGTAACACACACAGTAGTAGAATGACAATTAGAAGTTTCATTGAAAGCAACACTTACTTAATCCCAAACAATGGTATCACGAGAATACACACAACATGTAACAGTGAGTCAAGAAAAATAGGCGGTTCAAAACGAACGAGTACATGGGGTCAGTCGTATCACGCATAAACAAGATAACAATAGTACTCAGAAAAGTGAGTATGAAAAGTCGGCAGCATACTCGCTCCGAATACAAGTTTGTAATGTCATAATAAATTTAAAATCATGGTAACAAGATCAAGTTTACATGAACAAGAATTCAAGAAATACAGTAAGGGCATATGTAATCACAGTAATATCCAATGATAATTCATTGAGCACAAAGGATTTGAAAAGAGACAGTAATTATCGTCATTTAGGTAAGGTAATATTTCAAAATGTAATCAAGAGATGAAATACCACAACGATAATTAAAAGTAAATAATAAGGATTAGAGATTTACCCGCGCAGATATCGAACAACAATAGCAGATTCTGTGTTTTGACACTTAGAAACATGAGATATTTGAACTTTCGGTTATAGACTAAGTTTTGAAAACGACTCGATTCCCTATAACCACCGCTCTGATACCAATCTGTGAGACCCCCGAAATCAAGCAAGGAAACATGTAGGCAACAAAGGGGGTGCCACGTCATGGTACAAGAAACAATGAATTATTGTTGACACAAAGTTGATGTAATAAAAACATATACATTACATCATAAAAATCAGAGTTTTTAAACAAAGGTCCCAGAGTTTTATAAGCGGAAAAAACTATTATTTAATTATGGTTTTGTAACTTATAGTTACCAAGAATACATGATAAACTTCTGACAGTTTTTAGATAAAACCAAAGTTTAAATATACACAGAAATCTCTAAGCTGCGATAATACTTGCGGGCTCCCATTCAAGCAAATCTAAGTATTAATACCTGAGATTAAACATGTAAAATTGTCACCACGAAGTTGAGTGATATTCATAGGTTTAGCAGTAAATGTGTGGAACACAAGCATTCGTTTGTAAAACAAGAAAATAGGGAAAATGGTTATGATCATTAACCATAGTCCGAAACCATTATTATTTCTATTTAGTTCATGAACCGAAGCTTAACAATCATTGTAAGTCCCTCTAGGGAGTATTCAGCCCTAATACTCAAGTAACAAATCAAATGTTAAGTGCGTCAATGGTTAAACAATCGCAACATGGGGCGGGGATAGTCAATCCCGGTGGATTCACCCACAACATTCGCGCTTAGCAACACAAGTAAATTAACGGTTCATGATCAAGAGAGGAAACTTAAGGGATATATACTAGAAGCGATAATATCAATGAAAACTGTTGGAAAGCATACAAGTTCTGGATAACATACAAGTTCTGGATAGCATACAGTTTTTAAATGGATGTGTTCCACCATGTAAAATCTCACCCCGCTTTTAGAAACAATGTGCAAGTAAAAAGGTGCTATGAACTCACCTTAGCCACGAGGTAAGCGAATTACGGAACTCAGAATCTAAGTAGAAACAGTAATGGTAAGACGATCGCCGACGATATGGATGCCTGGTAAACACGAAAGCCGCAACCTACCAAATAAGGTGCGCACTTTATTAATAATTGACTCAAGTATAAACCATAATTAATAACATAAAACTCAATATTACAATACCATGACAAACCCGAAAGAACAACAATGCAAGTGGTAATACAATACCCTTCTATATGTTCACTTTATTAAAGTACTTTCTCGATAAGAATCAGCCGACACATACCAAATGTACAAGCCCATTTCCCTTACTTAGACAACTCGGATTTTTTATGAAACTTGGTGAAAAACTCAATCATAACCTGAATAAAACTCAGTTTAAATTTCATCCAAATATTTATATTTTAGAACCACCTGCTCAACACATTTTTAGGCTTGAAAAAACGGACAGATTTGAACACTTGACTCGTGAAACCATTTTGACTTCTCAAAACAACTTTGTTTACAAAACTGACACTTGGGTTTGAAATAAACTCACAAACCTAGGTTTAGAAAATTAGAACAGCCCTTGAATATTTTTAAAACTCATTTTATAGTCCCCGAGATTCGATCTAAATATCGACGACAAATTCGTATTGTGTCGATACTCGTCTCCCGGTACACGAATAATCAAACTATCATAACTTCCTCCTCGTTTTGAGTTAAAAGCTCTAACTTATATCAAAACGAAGATATTGAAAATCTCTACAACACTATCTCACTTTTAGAACAATAATTCAAGCTTAAGACACCCAAAATCAGCCTCAAACCTACTACCCTAAATCACCTCATCAAAACTCATACCAAATCACTTTTTCAACTCAATTTACCCATTTTTCTACCATAACTAACATCCTAATTACCCAATATCAATCTTAACACTTGCATGTTACATAAACAAAAATCAAAATAAAAAATTCAAACTTTTTATGATCAAAACATCATGATCTTATCAAGATCATCACATGCATGATCATTAAAACCTTTTACCAACCATAAATCATAAGAAATTTGAAACTTAATGCATGTGTGAGATTTTGGTACCAATAGAATCATCTTTAAATTACAAGAGTAGGTGTTGATTTATATTTCGTTAAAACAAGGTAAAATTAAAGATCTATGGTGGTTTTGGTGTGGGTGAGTTCACGGCAAGAGAACAAGGAGGGAGGGGTGGTGGATTTTTTTTCACTTGATACTATGTGTTTTTCCATAGTGGAAAATGTTTATATAGTGGTAGGTGGAGGGGTAATTTTTGCCAATTGTGTATTCTTTTGGACTAAAATGAAATTAAATAGTTGAAAGGGTAGAAAATATCTATTAGTAAAATTTGAAAATATTTACGGGACTCGGGTTTCGTAAAAATACTTTTTAAAAGTTAAAATGCATCATAAATATGATAATATGGTTTCCCGACATGATTTAACACGTTATTAAAATGAAGACATCAAAAACATCAAACATTGAAACAATCGACAATGAAACGTAAATCATCGGGCATCCGTCGGCATCGCGATCATTAGTAGTTCTCGTTATTAATTGGTTTTGAGTAAACTCTTTATAAAATGCACGTGGTGCTTTTAAATCAAAAAATTTGATTTAAATAAATATGGAAAAATAAAATAAAATTTCTATAATTCCAAAATAAAGTATTATCAATGATCAGTAAAATACTTAAATGTATAATTTATTAAAATTATCAAGATCTCAGGATTTACGTATGAAGAATACAAGAAAATGCAATACGTTGGAAAATTCCAGAAGCACGAATAAAATAATAAAATAATACCGGGAAAATACGAGTTTTTATAGCAGGACCCTTCCCTGTAGCAGCAGGAGGGATCAAGTTCCTAATAGTCGTGATGGATTACATCACTAGATGGATCGAAGCTAAAGTAGTCACGACAATCACGGGCAATCAAGTGAAAAAGTTTATCTGGGATAATATAGTATGCCGGTTTAGCCTGCCAGGAGAGATAGTCTCTCATAATGGAAAACAATTCACAGAAAATCCATTCAAAGATTGGTGTGCAAAGAACAACATTAAACATCGATTCGCATCAACAGCTCATCTACAGTCCAATGGACTCGTGAAGAGAGCTAACAGAATTCTTGGCGATGGGATAAAAGCACGCTTGGGGGAGGAAAATAGAAAGTGGGTCGATGAGCTATCGCACATATTATGGGCGCATCGCACCATGATAAAACAGCGAATGGAGACACTCCTTTCGCCCTAACATACGGGATAGAGGCAGTCATTCCATCCGAGATCGGGCTACCAACATTTCACACAACAAAAGTGGATGTGGTCACGAACGATGAAGAATTGAGGGTGAACTTGGGTGTACTCCAAGAGAAGTAAAAATTAGCCACAATAAACGAAGCCAAAGCTAAATCAAAAATTAAGGGTTACTATGACACCAGAGTACGAAAAACTTCTTTCGTACCAGGCAACTTTGTGTATTGCGTGAATGAAGCAAGTCGCGCGGAGAACACAGGGAAACTCAGACCAAAATGGGAAAGACCTTACATGGTGACGGATGCTTTGGGGGACGGCGCGTATAGACTGCGCGACATGGATGGCCGTGACCTACGACGGACATGGAACATTTTCTACCTAAAGAAGTGTTATCTTTAAGGTTGCGGCCTCAACATGGGAAATCCTAGCTACATTCAGCTCCAATAAACCCATGTATTGTTTTTTCCTTTTCTATTATGATGTCATGTATTTCAAAACTTGCAAGTATTAATAAAATGTCGTGGTTCCTAGCTAGTTCCGCGGCCCATTCTTAAATTACATATATTATGTATATTATATCATATTATGCCCACGGGTGTACGCGTACACATCATTTCAAGGAAAAATAAGAGGATTAAGTGAACCTACTAATTTAGCTTGTCGTGTTAGAGGGATGCAACCCCATCGACCACGGATCAGGTATACTTGTTATTCTCCTTGTTAATCATGAGGTCGTAGCAAGTTTTACAGCTCGTACATTCCATGCTGGGCCTGGAAAAGACACAACGTGCACACCTAACAACTGGCCAAAGTCCCTTGGTCGTCCTTATGGTAGTAGCGGCACGCCGCACATAATGAATAAAATTCACCCATAAGGACATGGTTATGATCATACCACAAGTCATAAACAAAACATACATTGTGTTATACACTTAACACATAATATAATCCCATAAGGAAGAATTTGAAAGACACGGTTATGAGTACTTAATTATTACAGACTTAGTATGAACATTCGCACTCACAAAAAATAGTATTGTTTCACACGTAACGCTAATTGTTTTACAATAAGTCAGAGAATGGGGTGGATCTCTTAAGCTTCACAGTAATGGTGCTAGAAGAATACGTCTTGTGTCCCCTTCGAGCCTTTTTCATGTCCTTCAGTACTCGAGCATCTCGCTCGGTTAATGGAAATGGAAGAATAGGTACAACGGCAGTCAAATGGGCCGCGCCGGCACTTTGAGCAACTTCCCCACCGTGCATCATCTTCTTTTTAGCGGCGTGAGCCTCAAGAACTTCTTGCAAGGGAACCTCCTTAGCCACTAGGAAGGGGCTTAACACATCACGAGGATAGGAGAATAAAGGTACCTTTAGTTGTTTCGGTCTGGGCTTCAAATAAAAGTTTGGTTGAGCCTCTACGCCCTCTCTCTTGTGCCTCTCCAAAGTCAAACCGTCCATTATCATCGACAATGGAAGCTCCTGGTCTGCGTCCCCCACACCATAAGAAGGAAGAGGACAATCCTTGATCCTCAGCATGGCTTCATTCAGCTTAGCCTTGGTCGTGGGATCATAAAAAAGATATCTCCTTCAGCTCTGTGGTTAGCAGTTTTTCTTTGTGAGCTCGTTCAAGACCCACGCTGGTACCCTCATCGATCGTAGCAGGAACAGTGGATCCAAAGGCATTCTTCACTTCCGGAGCCTCCAACTGACCCATGGCAGCCAATCGAAGGCCATGGCACACTAACCACCGTTTCTCAGCAATCTTGAACATAAGGCGAGGATAGATCTCCTCATCATAATCAACACTTAGCCTTTGGAGTTTGCTATCCTGATCGTGCAACTTCTCTTTGACAACAGCTCCCAAGGTGTCCATGCCCTGGAACATCTGGTCCTTACCAGCTTCAAATTTTTTTCATGGCAAGCTGGTTAGAAGACTACAGCTGGTGCAGCTTGGCACGCTCCTCATTGATAGCAGCAGCAAGATCCTCTTTTTCTTCAGTGAGGGAATGAATGGTCGTAGCATCTAGCTACGCCCTCTTTCCCTCTGCAGCAATCTTAGCCAGGGCCTGGTCCTTCTCACCTAACACTTGTGCATACTGAGCTTCTATTGACCGCACTTGGGCGGAAAGCTCTTGGAACCAGTTCTTCAGACGTGACATAAGTGTCACGTGGTACACTTATATGTATCTAACCTCGTCATCAAGGGTTGCATCGTTAAGACTGTTCAACAGTTACGCTCTCCCAGGCGGGGTAAGATTCTCCAGAAAACTGGCGCAGTCGAAATTGCTGGACAAATCTGAAGACCGGTGTATAGACCAGTTGGGGACGAACATATTTTCATCCCTACCAGATCTCCCACCAGCCACGGGTGCAACCTTCTCACGGCTCAGTGACACATCGAATGGACTAGGTGTGGTGGTCACAGCAGGATTCGGCTTCTCAATATCATGGTTGCACGATAATAACAAATGGTATTAGATATGGTAGATAGATGCACAAAACGATGGTTCTTATATGATACATACCTTAAATCAACAATAACAGGAGGGGTCTTCGGAGGAGTCTCAATGAAATTTTCCCCAGTATCCTCCTTTGTTGTGCACTCGAGTGTAATTTCTCTTTGATATTCGGGCGCAGCAGTTGAGGGTTGCCCTGTCTCCACGCGAGCAGACTTTCGCCCTGTCTCCACGCGAGCAGACTTCCGCCCTGTCTCCACGCGAGCAGACTTCCTGGTAGAGGCGGGGGATTCCCTACGTCTTTTCCTTGATAAACTTATGGTGTCTTCTTCCTCCATCTCATATTCATGTGCGGCAAGCTCAACATTTTCTGAAAATATTCAACAATGATAGGTTGATGTTGTCTTCTTGAAAAGCTATGGCACACCACTTCCCCTAAAATTTGGTGGCATAGCAATTTTGGTGCAATAACTCACTTTTTGGCTATGACACTACTCCTACAGCTCTACCTCTCCCTATACTCTAACAAACAGCCCCTCATTTAAAAGGCTTGTTATAAATCACAATGAGAATAAATACGTTTATAGAGCAAAATAACAATGATTGTATCACTATTATAAATGTTGCTTGGATTAATCGTTTGACTATCACGGGCTTACCACTGCTATATTTTTATCATCCAAAATATTTCTAAGGAAAAAAATTGAAGCAACAAATTTATTCTATTCCAATGTAAAAATTCAATAGCTATTATAAAAACAAAATTATCATCAGTTGCAATTGCATATACTTTTCTTTCCAATATCCAACTTTTATATTAAACATAAAAAAGACAATCAGATATCCTCAATATATGGTGTGTCATAAAAATAAGAAAGAGTCTCATAGAAATGAAGCAAAAGTTACCCAGTGATGTGATATAGGACTATGGTGTGAGAATCATAGTTTTATTGTTAGTTGTTAAAGCAAACACTTGTGATTGGTGTGAATGACGTACTAATAACACTCTAAATATACATGTTTGCGTGTGCGTTATCTATATATATTTAGGTTAATTATGTGAACTATCGATACTTAATAGACTATATTTGATGTATAGGTTCCAAGGACGTATCGTGGAAGGAAATGAAAGAAAATACAAAGATGTGAAGCTTAAATGAAGAAATAAACTCAAGCTTCTGATCTCCCGGCACCTGTAACTGTTTTGGCCATATCTTGAGCATACGAACTCCATTTTAGTTGGTTCAAACGGCCACGAAAAGAAGAAAGAATTATCTACAACTTAGAATTTTGGTCTAAACCTGGAAATGACCAAAAGTGCAGCGCACAATCCAAAAAGTGCGGCACACTTTTCTGCAGCACAAGAATAATCTAGACGGGAAAATGTGCGGCGAACAAATGAAAAAGTGCGATGCACTTTCCTTATTTACAACTCAAAAGTCATATTTATGACTCACATTCATTACAAGTCCGATCATTTGACTTCACCTTGGTCCCCAAGTGTTAGAAACATTATATTAACCCCAAGAAAACACAAAGATACATCATACTATCAATCTATCATAACATCTTCAATGGAGAAGAGGGAATTAGGTGAGGATCTTTGGAACCAATGATCTAAACACTCTTCTAATCCATGAAGAACCACCATATCACCACCACCATTATAACCCACGAATTTATCACCTTCCTTGGGCATATTCAGTAGCAATCGGTTGTTGGTTGATCATGGAATTATTGGTTTTAGAATTATGGTTGTTGTAATCATAACATTGGTTTTGGTACTTTGTAATCAAACCACTCGCATAAATGGATTTGGTACATTTCTTTACTGATCAAATTGATATGTTTCTAGTTTATTGATACTTGTGATATTGGTCATTGAATTGATTATATTAGCTTCGTAGGGTCGAAGTGCGGCGCACAACTAGTTTTATGTGGCGCACTTTTTCCCTGGTTCGTGTTTATAAGTATGATCTAAGTGCTTTTGTATTAGATTCCATTGTGTAAGACCATTGTTATGTGTTGGGTTTATTCATGATCATGGCTAGTACTCATGTGAGTGAATAGATTTCTTGTGCGCCGCACTTTGGTTCTTCAAATAAAAAAAATGGTCTTGTGTATAAATAAAAACATGATTAGTTGATTTGTGTTTTGTTAATACTTGTAATTTGTTTCTTGCATCTTAGTTGGCATGTATGTTTGCATCTTTATAATAATAATAATAATAATATGTAATTTTAAAAAAAATGTTCTCAGTGTGTTTGTAATTGCATATGTATTTGTGTTTAGTAACGTTTTGTTATCCATGTTTGCATTTCCATGATAAGTTTGCTTCAAAAATAAATGTGATGCGTAAATAGATAAAAAAATTTGTACAGAAAGTACGCCGCACATTCCATGCGTGGGCCGCACTTCTGGGTTGAAACCAAAAATATTTTCTTTTTCATATCATTATTATATATATTGTTTAATAATCATTTTAGTATCACTCTTATTTGTTTGCATATGGGAGATTGCTTGTTTGTGTGTGTTTGCATAATCATCTTAAAAGTTAAAAAAAATATATATAAAAGCTATAAATAAAAAAAAAAGAATTTGTTTATTTGTTCTATTACTGCAATTTGTTGTGCATGAGTGTTTGAATTTTGTTTGTGTGACCATTGTATATTTTCTTTTGAATCGTATGTATATAATAAATAAATAACAAAAATTCTTACAAACATTATAAAACGTATATATATATATATATATATATATATATATATATATATATATATATATATATATATATATATATATATATATATATATATATATATATATATATATATATATATATATATATATATATATATATATATATATATATATATATATATATATATATATATATATATATATATATATATATATATATATATATATATATATATATATATATATATATATATATATATATATATATATATATATATATATATATATATATATATATATATATATATATATATATATATATATATATATATATATATATATATATATATATATATATATATATATATATATATATATATATATATATATATATATATATATATATATATATATATATATATATATATATATATATATATATATATATATATATATATATATATATGTATATATATATATATATATATATATATACATATATTATTTCTTTTTGTAATCTTGTAATCTAAGTGTCTTGATGTCTACGTTTTTGTTTGTGTTTGTTTAATCTATTGTATGTTTATACATGTTTTCGTAATAATTAAAGAGTAATAATAAAAAAAATATGAAAATTGATTTTCTGTCATAATAAAACCGCCGCACATTTGGTTTGTGCGGCGCACTTTAAAAAAGCGCTTGAATTACGCCGCACTTTGTCGAATTACGACGCACTTTCTGGTCTCCAAAAATATTTTTGTTCATTCTTTTAGATTGTGTAAGTAATATGCTATTGTGAGTAATATCTTAGATGAATATGTGCATTTGACTTTTTAAAAAAAATAATTAAAAAAATAGTTATAAAAATTGAAAAGCTCAAAAATATTTTCTTTTCTTTTCGAGATAGATTGTCTTTGTTAGATGTTTATTTTAATTTTTGTGTTAGTTGGTTGCTTCTTAACTTTTTATTTGTTCTTTGTTACGTGCTTGAGTTTGTATATATTTGCTTATTTTTTCGGTTTAGTGAGATTTAAATATAAAAATGGAATTTTGTTAGATGTTCGCCTCATTTTCCTAAAGCACGGCGTACTTTCTTCATCATTCAACAAAAATATCGTTTTGCTTTAACCAATGTGTTTGTTTGATTGTCTTGTAGGCTACTTTTTTTTTAATATGTGTTTAATAAGTGTTTGTCTATAAATAAAATTCCAAAAAGATTTTGCTTTACCTTTATTTCGTAGTGTTTTGTGTGCTATTATTAGTAAATGTGAATAAATAAAGTTTTAAAAAATATAAAACGAAAAACTTTTCAATTTGATTAGTGTGATGTGCATGGGGCAGTGTATTTCGTACTTGAATATCGTATAAAAAATATATCACGAACTTTGTGGGTGTGTTCCCTAGAAACCCTCACGAGACTATAACTCGTCCACTCGGTACACCGAGGGGTTTAAAGGCTTGTTGCATATGCTAAATGCAATCGTGATGCCTACGAAAGTGTGCTTTAAAATTTTACGTTTTTTTTGTAGTTTTGTCTATTTTTACAGATTTATAGATAGGTGGAGCTTGGATTCAATTGGTAATTCTTATCACTTGGGGACGTGCGATATATATTTGGATCGTTGTACATATTATTGAATTCACATGCTTGTGATGACGTTCCTCTTTGTGCTATATTTTCAGAATTCAACCGAAGAACTTATGAGCCCCGGGAAGTCTCATTTCTCTTATATTTATTTTTCCCGCTTGTCCTACTTTTAAGTTATTTTCTAAATTGCGCATATTGCTAAACTTAAGTGTGGGGGGAAATGATTTGGAAAATGTGACTCGTTATTTAAACATAAAATTTTGTTCGCCCTCGGTAATCTAAAAATCAAAATTATTTTTATTTTTCTTTGCCACGTAGGTTAATATATTAGAATAAAACATAGAAAAAATGGTTGATTGCTAGTTACCCGATATGATTGGTTGATTTTTGCAAATAGCTGGTTCGCGGTTGGTTATGAGTATTGTACCATTTCGATGGAGACGACGGTTGCAAACTTTGTGCTGCATATTTTTTGTGGTGTACACTTATATCAAGTGTGAGGGATTGTTAGTGGGATGTTTGAAAAAAAAAAAGAGAACAAGACGAAGAAAAAAAATGGAAAAAGTCAAAATCGAAAAAAAAGAAAAAAAATACAGTGAATAAAAAAAGCCAACGAGCTATGTATATTTTTGAAGATGAAGGAAGACGAAGTTTTTTGAGATATCGATTAGCCAATGTGCTAAGCGTGATATCTTTATGTTGTTCGATGTGTGATTGTAGAAAATTGTAATAATTCATGGTTTGTGGTATGTTTTGGTGACTAGCAACATGGGTAATTTTAAACATGTAAATTATTATTTTTCCTTTTCTTGCTTGAGGACAAGCAAACCATTAAGTGTGTGGGAGTGTTTGCTCTTTGAGCCAAAATTTCTTATTAAAACTCAAAATATTTGTGATTTCAAAAATTTTAAAAATTTCTTTTCTTTTAGCACTTAGGTAAATTTTATTTTAACTTTATTTTTTTAGCATTGCTTGTGGGCAAGCAATAGTTTAAGTGTTGCTTGAGGGCAAGCAATAGTTTAAGTGTAGGAGAATTTGATAACACTCTAATTATACATGTTTGCGTGTGCGTTATCTGTATATATTTAGGTTAATTATGTGAACTATCGATACTTAATAGACTATATTTGATGTATAGGTTCCAAGGGCGTGTCGTGGAAGGAAATGGAAGAAAACACAAAGATGTGAAGCTTAATAGAAGAAATAAAGTCAAGCTTCTGATCTCCCGGCACCTGTCACTGTTTTGGCCATATCTTGAGCATACAAACTCCGTTTTAGTTGGTTCAAGCGGCCACGGAAAGAGGAAAGAATTATCTACAACTTAGAATTTTGGTCCAAACCTGAAAGTTACCAAAAGTGCGGTGCACAATCCAAAAAGTGCGGCGCACTTTTCTACAGCACAAGAATATTCTAGACGGGAAAATGTGCGACGCACAAATGAAAAAGTGCGGCGCACTTTCCTTCTGCACAACTCAAAAGTCATATTTATGACTCCTATTCATTACAAGTCCGATCATTTGACTTCACCTTGGTCCCCAAGTGTTAACAACATTATATTAACCCCAAGAAAACACAGAGATACATCATACTATCAATCTATCATAGCATGTCCATTGGAGAAGAGGAAATTAGGTGAGGATCTTTGGATCCAATGATCCAAACACTCTTTTAATCCATGAAGAACCACCTTATCACCACCACCATCATAACCCATGAATTTACCACCTTCATTGGGCATATTCAATAGCAATTAGTTGTTGGTTGATCATGGAATTATTGGTTTTGGAATTATGGTTGTTGTAATCATAATATTGGTTTTGGTACTTTGTAATCAAACCACTCGCATAAATGGATTTGGTACATTTCTTTACTGATCAAATTGATATGTTTCTAGTTTATTGATGCTTGTGATATTGGTTATTGAATTGATTATATTAGCTTTGCAGGGTCGAAGTGCGGCGCACAATTAGTTTTGTGCGGCGCACTTTTTCCCTGGTTCGTGTTTATAAGTATGATCTAAATGCTTTTGTATTAGATTCAATTGTGTAAGACCGTTGTTATGTGTTGGGTTTTGATTGTGGTAAAATTACACTCGTTTAGGAAAACGAGGTAAAAGTGGTAAGTATTAAACAAATGGTTTAGGAAAACCAAGTGCTTATGACCCTTTTGTGAGTTCGTTCTCGAGGAGGCTTAATGTGTGTGTTAAACTTGATGGTATTTGAGATTAATATTAAGAAAGAAAAGAAGAAAGGAAAATGGTGACGGTTACGATTACGATTAAACTACGACGAAAGCTAAAACGTAAAACGTAAAAACGTGACGAAATTAAAAATTTAATCTAAAAATTTATTAAAAATAAAAAGTAAATCTAAAATATAAATAATAATAATAATTTGACAAAAATATTTTAAAACTTATTTCCAATTTAATTTTCAATTTTAAATGCTATTTAAAGCCTTAAAATTCAATAAAACTAAAAATAAATCCAAAATATGACTTACTTATATTATATAAAAATTAAAAAAATACTTTTCTTGATTTTTTAAAACTATTTTTCTTTTTTTAAATGACTAAAAACACTTTTTAAACTAAAATAATGATTACAAATAATAAAATTATGCTAAAATTAATTTTACTATTCTAAAAATCCTATTTTATATTACTAAATAGTAGAAAATGAAAAAGTTTGAAAAAAGTAATTTTTTTCACTAAAAGACAAAACAGTTTGAATTAAAAACTAATTAAACTTAAATTAATTCTAAAAATTAAACAAATAAAGTAAACAGTAAACTTTTTAATCTAAAAATCTTAAAACATTTTACTGAAACCATGAAAATTGGAAATTTTGAAAACTATTAACTTTTTGCACTAAAAGATAAAAACCAGTATTAATAAAACTATTTAAAATCAAATTTAATCTAAAAAATATCAAATGAACAGTAAAATACAATTTAACTTTTTTAAAAATACTAAAATAAATAAACAAAAATGTGAAAATTGAATTACTGAAAAAGACTTAAAAAAAGTCACTAAAGACAAAAAAATCCAAAAACTTGATGTTGACAGGTCTGGGGACTTTGTCCTTGGTGCAGCAGTGGCTAAAAATGAACTAGCAGTGGGAATTTCTACCCACTGCTCTAACACAGAAAATGAAGTTATGTCGATTTCTTGATGATTAGTTGGATTCTTTGGATTACAAAGGTACCTCCATACTAATGGAAGTGTGGGGAGTCAGAATAAACACAAAAACAACAGGTTCAAACACAAGAATCACACAATATAGGGCACATTCAAGTTACTGTATTAAGGGTATGAATTCTAGGCACTAGTTGCTGATCTATTTAGTTTCCAAGTGAGTTTCAAAAAACCAATTCTTGCTTAATACACTACCAAACTATAATTAACAAGCACACACTACTGGTTTGACCTAAACTCTAACAGCTTACAAGTTTTCAGCAAGAAAAACCCAAGATTAAACCTGTTTTAACCTGCTGATTGTTTGATGCCATTTTTAACCAAAAGTTACCATACAAACTTCCTTGTTACACTATTATACTAAAAATAAAACAACCTAACTCTACCTTTTTAAGTATGTTTGACTGGTTTCTAAACCACCTAGTGTCACCTAATGCAGTTTAAAACATACACCCAAACACCCCTTAATTTCAGAAAGCAAAATTTTTCAAACCAAAATCTTATAAATCACTTCACATCATGTAAATCACACATAATTCAGTCATCAAACCTTAAATAAGCAACAATCAAACAAGCCTTAACAATTAATCACCAAGCAATCACAAAACTTCACAAATCTCAAAACTTTTTGGCAGAAATTTTAGAAGGTAAGTGGACTTACCTCCAAGGTGCACATCCACACCTTGGAGTGTATGAGCTTAAGTGCAAAGAGTGCACTAGCTTCCTTAACTCCCCTGCTAAGAAAGATCAAACACAAAGAATATAATAACAAGATAATACCAACTGATTTGCCCTTTTTATTTTCTTGCTAAGATCATATAAATCATTAAACGATTTTATGACCGATTAGCATGAAACATGAGCCACACAAGTATTAGCTATATTATTGTATTAGTGAGTCGCTGATTAACTGTATGATTATGTCAATCACAATTAGTTGTAGTCTAGTCAATGATAGACTCAAAACCTTATCTTTGTAGATTATAAATGTAATGTGATTCATTGAGAAATGGCACACAAAAAATCATTCTCATATTCTACATTCTAACATGGTATCGGAGCTCTAGGTACAACCTAGCACAAGTTAGTTGTCCTCCGGTCATCGGTCATTCGCCGATGATTCGGAGGGATCCCACCGATTTTCTTCCGCTTTATTATTTTTCATAATAAGTTTTTTTTTCTTTTTTTTCCAAATAAACACATCTCATATTATGTTGATTAGCAAATCAATCAACAAATTTTGTCTCATCGACACATCCTTTGTTTAACCGCTGAAGATCATTTTCGTTTTTCGCAAATAGTTGGTCGTAAAATTGCTGCTCCTACCTGAAGGCAAAGCAAGCCATGACATTAAAAAAAACGTCACGCAAAGGAGGAAGCCGCAAGTAATTAACAACTATGTTGTTGAATACCGTTATGTTTTCATTCCAAAAGAACAACAAAGAAGATGCTTGAAGAAACAAAAAAAAGATGTGACTTTGCTCCAGTCTGAACGTTCGAAGACCTCCCGTTCACACTACGGGGGTGTATTAGCTATATTATTGTATTAGTGAGTCGCTGATTAGCTGTATGATATGTCAATCACAATTAGTTGTAGTCTAGTCAATGATAGACTCAAAACCTTATCTTTGTAGATTATAAATGTAATGTGATTCATTGAGAAATGGCACACAGAAAATCATTCTCATATTCTACATTCTAACAACAAGATGCAATCACCCAAACTTGACAACCCACAATCTTCTCTCAAAACCTTTTTGGATTTTCAAACAGAAAAATGAACCAAGGAATTTGTGTCTCACTAGTTTCTTACCCAGACTGCTATACCCACTGATACTTGATATCTTGTGATATCAGGTATCTTTGGTCATATATCAACCCAAATAAACAGCAAATGTGGCTTACAAACTTCCCCCTTAACTGAAAAAACTTAAAACTTAACACAGATTTTATATAAAAAACGTTTTTAGAAACTTAACACTCGATTTTGAACACTGATTCAAAGTAAACTAAACTTCAAAAGTAAATGAAACTTGTTCTTTCTCGTCAACAACATTCACCAACCATTTCATTTATAAGAAAAGAGGATTTACAATGCTTTGACCAAGGAGAAAAACAAAAACAAGAACATTCATAACTGAAAGCCTAGGGTGCCTTTTATAGTCTTACATTTGTTCTAGAATAAAAGAGAAAGCATAAAACCCTAATTTATGAGTTTCCTATTATGCCCTAAGCATATCCTTGAGCATATTCCAAATTTGAAAGTTCTTATTAAGCCCATGTGAAGAATCTGCCCAGTCTTGGATGATAGTGAAGATGCCAATGAGCTTGAATAAATCTAAATCGTTCAAAAAGTTGTGGGGAGGAAGAAATTATCATCAGCCGTAGGATTACTATTGTAGCCTTGTCTCTTTGTTGCAGGGGTCATGTGGGTAGGGTCCCACACAAACACGGGACTTGTTTTGGAAGTGGTATAAGGTTTATGTGATGCTGAATCAATGATCTGCACAAGATTAGGGGAAAACCCCATGTTTTAATGATGGAATAAAATTAGGGTTAGGGGTTGAAGATGTAGTAATAGTAGCTATTTTGATCCAAATCGTGGGGTAAAAATATGTTCAGCGCCAATTTATACTATTAATAAACGATTTAAAATCGTAATTAATAATAATAATCAGTTAGTGGGCTGACATTGTGGGGAGAGTGAGGTGTGGTGTTTTGATTGGTGGGAGGATGAGGTGGCGTGATGTGAATGGGTGATGAGGTTTTGCTTGTCTGGCCAAAATGGCCCTCCTACTTTCAAATTGTGCGCAATTGAATTTTTGGCAGCATATAACTCAAAACCCTTTATATGTAAAGTTTTTGTTTTTACAAATTGGCCACAAATACTTTCCAAAAAGTATATTAAGGGTAATTCTTGCCATTTCTTGATTCTTGAAGGGCTCTAAAGGACTCTTCTTGAAACTTTAAGGTCTTCATTTGTATGATTGACTTTGTGGAGGACTAAAAGTGACAAGTCTTCAATTTTGAGGGACCATTCTTGCCAATTATTCAAAGTTGAGGGTCCTTTTTGTAATTTTAACAAACTTTAGGGACCAAACTTGTAATTATGAATATACAAGGGTATAAAGTGTCAATTTTTCAATGATGAAGGACCCTTCTTGTATAATCTTCAATTCTTCAAGGACTTTTCTTGGAAATTCAACATTAGGGCCCGGTTCATTGTGCGGCTTCTTTTCCCGTGTTCGTTTTTTATTGATTCTTGTGATCTTTTGTCATTTTCTCGATATCCGTACCTAAAATACACATTGAGCAAACACAAGCATATATATGGCACTTTTTATGATATTTTCATCATTTTAAGCCCGTTTTGGACGATGAGACTATGTATAAAAGCAGTCTCGTCAGGTTTATTCATGATCATGACTAGTACTCATGTGAGTGGATAGATTTCTTGTCATCTAGTAAATGAATCTTGTTATTCGCTTTTGTCGCGATTAGTGGAATAAAACATATAACAACTCTTGCATAATCTCATTTATTACTTTAGTTATCGAAATCAAGCATAAACCATTATGAATGCTTTTGATATGACATGATCTTTAGACGGATTTTTGTTATATTGAATAGATGTTTCATGTGCGACTAGTAATCCACATGTTGTCTTACCTTGTTTATGTGCTTGTAATTCATCTTAGCTATATATCATTTTTATGTTCTTAGCGTTAACCAAACGCACCTTTAAATCATCATTTGGAATAATATATCTTTAGAACTTGTGACACTCTAAAGATAATTGTTTTAACTTGTTAACACCAATCCCGTGAATCGACCTGGACTTACCTTTAGACTATGCTATACACGAAAGGGTATACTTGCCCGTGTTGTGTTTTAGTCCCTTGTTTGGTAACCTTTAGTAATATAAATTTAAAACTCGCTTTCGCAACATCAAGTTTTTGGCCCCTTGTTTAGACTATGCGAAACACACATCACGTACCTTGATTTCGAAATCCTCGTACCAAACGCGTCCCTTTAATGAACTACTATGTGTTTCCATGGCCTAAAAAAATACTGGCGTTGGAATAAATTATTGTTAAAATCGTGATAAAGACGAGAATGAGAGGGTGTTTGGATGTGCGTTTTTTACCCTCATTATCTGATTATTTGGTTTCAGAAACGTGATAATGTAGTTTGCAGACGAGAGGATAAGTGCTTATCTGCGTTTATTATCTATCAAAACGCCATTTTGAAAAAGCACCAACATGGTTGCTTTTGCGAAACGTGATTTCTTTCTTAAGAAAAAAATTACAAAGTCACCGATGTATTTCTTTTATTTATAAAGCTTCTTTGGTTGTTGATGCTTTAGGATGAAAACAACTTTCATTAATAACATGAAACAAATTATGAAAGCGAATATTGTTTAATCCAAACAAATCTTACATGTGTAATTATGTTTTTCATGGGTTAAATCCGTATGCATAGTTATGAAGATCACGTTAGTGATGAATAAAAGCATTAAACGTCAACTCATGGACGAGGACTGTAATGATGGGTAAATAGCAGTTGGAATAAGGTGAATGAAGAAGTGATAAGGTGGTCATGGTTGAATAATGAAGTGATAAAGAAGAAGTAGATGGAGAAAATGATAAAATATATGAAATTTTATAAAGTTTTTATAATATTGAAAATATGATTTAAGTTCTTTTGGATACCAAAGTTTTTCTAGGATACAAGGGGACTCATCCCCACCATCCATCTCCATCTTATTCAAGGGCTGAGATTAAATCCCCAATTTACACAACTTTCTCCTTTCTTTCTCATAAAAACACACACCCGTTCTTTCACTTCTCTCTCTACCCCGATCTACTTTCTCTCTCTAAAATTTGAAGCGAACAATCACAACATCATCATGAATCCATCACAATCGATTAATTAGATCGAACTTAACATGAATTCATATCAGGTTTGTATTCTTATAATCTATGCTTATTTTTTTTAGCTTATTTGATTTTGAATAAGCTTATTAGTTTATTTTCATTAGCTTTGTTGAACGAAATATGCCGATTGATAGTTCTTATTTTGATCAATTTATTCTAATTAGCTTTTAATTAGGTGATTTATGTGAATAAGCTTATTTGTTTGAATAAGATTTTTAACTAGATGAGAGTTATAAATAATCTTGAGAATTAGATAGGAGTTATGTGAATAAGCTTACAAATTACACGAGAGTTATGAATAAGCTAGCTTATTAGCTTAGGTTGACAAATCGTAAGGTATTTTATGTAAGTTGGATTAAGTTTGCTGATGTAGGCTGCAATAAGCTTGATATATCATGTATGATATATATATATCATATATGATATATCACCACTTTTCATATATGATAGATATATCATATATGATAACTGATGATATATCATATATGATATAACTATCATATATGATATATCAAATAAACCATAGGAAAAAACAGATTCTGTATGAGTATTTTTTAGAAAATCAATATAAACTCTTGAAACTTGTCTTCTATCATATATATGAGTAATTTATTTTGGTGTTAAAATGTTGCATAATATGTTCTTTTTATCTTTTATAAATGCAGTCAGACAGAGATGGTGCGATTGGCAGCTTTGGAGCAAAGCAGAGAGGGATGTTGATTATAACAAGAGGATGTGCATGGATATGTTTTAAGGATCAAGACGGAGTAGGCGTTGTTCATGAATTCATCATCTGATAATCTGTTTTTTTTCCATTTTTTTGATTTTGTATAAATTGTTATCATATATGATATCAGAGGTATATCATATATGATTTTACATTAGGTTACGTTCGGTTTGAATTATCATATATGATTCTGTTCAAAAGTACATTTTTATGTTATGAACAAGTGTTTGATTATTAATTGTGCATACTCTTTGTTGTAATCATGAATTCATCAGATTCTTTATTTAATAAATCCAAGTTTTTCTTGAGTGTCATATATGATAGTGCATGATCATATACTCCGTATGACTTAATTTATAAAAACCACCATGACATAATACCAAGAAAGTTAAATCATATTAACAAGATGTTGTACGAGATACCAATTGATTACAAAATCGTCCATATACTTCAAAACTCCATTAGGAGATTACAAGAAAAAACAAACAATAAACGTAAAAGAAAAATTCACGAGCTTATTCATTAAGCTTCTTGGCCTTTTGGATGCTTGTAATGTTCAACACGCCTTGTAAACAACCTTCTCTACACAAAAAAGAAGATTTAATTCAATTTTCAAGCACATAATCATATATGATATATTTGATCATATATGATATTTAGCTTATATCATATATGATATAGCATATCATATATGATACTTCATTAGCAAGTCATACTAAATATGTTCAGCCAGATTAATCCATTAAAAAAAGAGTTAACTCAATTTTCAACCACATTATCATATATGATATATCTCATCATATATGATATTTTAGCTTATATCATATATGATATAGTATATCATATATGATACTTCACAAACAGGTTACACTAAATATGTTCAGCGAGATTAAGCTAAAAAACCTTATAATTCATGAAAATAAGCTAATAAGTTAGCTTATAATTCATCATAATAAAGGTGATGATTATCAATAAGCTTATTCACATTAAGCATCAAGTTACCTTATCATTTGACATGTTAAATTCATGTAACTTATCAAATAAGCTATAAAAAATAAGATGAGTTATAAGCTTATTCAGATCGAATAAGCTAAAAAAGATGAATCGAAACAGATCGAATGAACTTTACCTTATTTATGAAGAGGATGATCGATTTGTGATGGTGATGATCGATGGATTTGATGTTTGTGTTGATAAATTAAGATGTAAATATGTGTGTGTGTGTGTGTGTGTGTGTGTGTGTTTATGTGTGTTTTAAAGAGAAGAAGAAGAAGAAATCGATCCCAGATTTGTGAGAGTGGTAGGTGGTGTTAGTGGGAGGGGTAAAATGACGAAACTACCCCTCCGCTTTTTTTTTTGTTTTTAATATGAGTTGTTGGATGAGATGAGATGGACGGTCCAGATTTGTCCCCTTGTATCCAAAGGATACAAGGTATCTTAAATAACCGGACTCTGAAAATATTTATTATTAATAATTAAACATATGTTGAGATAATTAGTATGTTTTTATTTTACTAAACTTATAAAATCACAACACATATAAGTGTGTCTATTTTAGTCATTTACATGTAAAATTATAAATAATTTGATTTGTCAAACATTATAAAAATTGATTGTCTAATTATTGTGATATTTAACAGCATAATCGAATTCAAACATTATATTTTAAAACTCTGTTTTGTAAAATGGTGATTATTTAATTATTACTCACTCCGTTTCATATTAATAGTCCACCGACCAAAAACACGCATATTAATAAAAACATCACTTTTTCAACTCTCTCTCTTACTTTTTACACAATGACAGTTTTGTCCTTAACCATTTAATTTATAATTTATTTATTGTTTGTAATAATACCCCAACTGAGGGTAATATGATAAATTTAATCTATATTTCTTATCTATTTTTGGACTGAACTATTAATTTGGAACATCCCAAAATAGTAATATAAACTATTAATATGGGACGGAAGTAATATTTATTTTTAAAATAAATAATATATTTTTAATAAACAATCTCAAACACCAAGTAAAAAAATAGAAAGGCAAGAACTAAAAATAAGTAGGAAAATAGAAAATTTAGTACAGTACAGTAAAGAATAAGATAAGGAAAGAAGAGCACAAAAGGGGCAAAATCAAAATCCACCGGTAAAAAAATAAATAAATTAAAAAATACATGTGAAAGAAAGAAAACACAGTAGTAGTGATGTTGTCGGACCAGGAAATAGCAAAAGGAGTGGAGATTCTACTGTCTCAAAAATCATTCAACTCATTACCCGACGTTGTTAATCACCTGAGCCAGAAATTAGGGTTTGATTTATCCCACAAATTCAATTTCATTCGTGACCATATTTACCATCTCTTACACTCTCCATCTCAACCACCCCCTCAGCTACCTCCACTTCAACAACAACAACAACCTCAGTTTCATCATCATCATTTTTCTCAACAACCTCAACTGCTGCAACGGCAACACGTGCAACAACATGTCGAGCAACAGTTTCATCCGCACCCGCTTTTCGCGCTCCCCCAACAGCAGCAGGCGGGGCAGATGGGACAAGTGCAAAGGCAGCGGCATCCTGTTGATCTTAATTTTGGTCAAGGTGTTGTTCGGCACCAGGCGCAAGTGCTGCCACTGCCGCTGCCGGTGCAGGTGAAGAGGGAAGGGAAGTCCAATGACAAGGCCAAAAAAGGGTAATTACTAATTAATTTGTTCAATTGTTTCTAGGTTAAGCTTAGGGTTTGAAATTAGGGTTCAATTAGTTTAATTGTTGTTATTTGTAGTTGATTAGGCGAAAATTCCATTAGTTGCGCCCAGAAGTAAGATAAGTTCGCCCTTTTTTTGTAAGAGTTGGGTTAAGTTTTGCATTTTTGATGTAATTCTATGCACTTAAATGCGATAGTTTAACGCCATTAAGTATATATATAACTATGTCGGAGACAGAGGGGAAAAAGGGGGAAGTAGGTGAAAATTTGTTACGTATTGATGCAATTTCAATTTGTCTAGATAAGAAATAAATATGTTTGTATGTTAGAGTACTCATTTCTCTCTTTCTACGTTCCTTTGTAGTTGATTAGTTAGGAATAGGACTTTTTGCACTATAAAGTAATATACTTTGTTATTTATAATACATAGTTACATGTTCAAGCACTAATGGTTGGAGGGCCTGAAGGGTAAAGCGGAGTTCATGTGTCAAATTTTGTCCCCATGTCCTTCAGCAATTTGCCTCTCCCATGTTGTCGGTGGGGAAGGTCGGTTACCCTTTTCTTTAAATGCAGAAAATGCAACCCAACTTTCAATTACGCCGTTACGTAACAAATGTGAGTATGTCGGGGACATAAGAAGAAAAAACATTAGGTACATTTAAGCCTTATAAAAATGTCTAGACAAGAAATAAATATGTTACGTCATAGTACTCATTTCTCTCTGAATAGAAGACGACTCGATACTTTCCTTTGTAGTTCGGTAACAGAATATTGATATACATGTCTAGTTTAGTTGCTGATTATGTTGTTACGTTATGTTTCGTTTTCATCTACTAATAAATTTTGCCTGGTAATGAACATTTGTTATTTCATCTACTAGGGTACTAATGGACCTGTAGGTAGTATTGACAATGTGTACATCAGTATTGTAATTACTTTGCACCAAGAAAGCTATAAAATTTACTTTTTTGGAACAATTTGTGAACTTCGATTACTTTTTAACTCATTCGAAAGCATTTGCAAGAGAGGTTGCATCTTTTTTGGTTTAACTCTATTCAAGATAAGGGGACTTTTTGTAACCAGAGGCTGTGGTTAAACAGAGGTATATGAGGTCATTCTTTTTCTAAATTTGACAAATTGGGATTTAAAGTAAGATGGAATTTATTTAGTTCTACCACAGGAGAACATTTGGTACACGTGAACATGTATTTGGAGTCTCAATACGTTCATCAAACATGATGCTATTTTATGGTTAGGGATAAGGTTCTTCAGAACATACATGCATACGAGGCATTAGGAAATTACAAACTAGTATAACCATATTTCTATGTGGTTACATGCAACATTTTAGGACTCCGCACGATTAACCTGTCAATTTTTCTTAAGCAAGAAATACATTTGTTGGCGCATCAGGGTACTCATGCCTGCCTAAATAGAAAACTTCACACTCACCCTTCTAGTATTGTTTGGACAATTGTCTAGTTTATTCTTGGATTGGAAATGGCGTTATGTAGTGCATGTTTCATTTTCACCAAGAGTAAAACTTTGTTTGGTTATACACCTTATATAAAGTATTAAAAATGTAACCTTGCAAATTCCATGTCTACACCAGTTTGATCTTGTACCAAGAACGTTGTAAAAGTTTATTTTGATTTGTGACTAAAATTACTTCTTAAAAGTTTATTTTTTATTAATTTTTTGAACGAAACTTGGTGAATGATGTTCACATGGCAGTTTTTGAGGTTGTTATAAATGATGAGACTCGTGTAAACATGGAAGTGTTTGCAAGAAGGTCATGATTTTATTCATTCAAGATTGAGGGCTATTGTGAATAGAAACTCTGATTATGCACCAACAATGGGATCATTCTTTCATGACGTGTGACATATTGTGATGTTAATATCATGCACACCTGCTACTAAGGGGGTGTTTGGGATTGATTATTGAAAACGGATTATTCATTTTGAAAATGAATAATCAGATAATCATCATTTTGAAAACGTCATTTTAGAACATAGTGTTTGGATTTGATTATCGTGTTTGAAATCGCAATAATAAAGATAATCAGTTTTTTGAGTGTTTGGCAAATTTGATTATTTGATAAGTAAAATGACTAAAATAAACTCATTTTAGCTTTTCTCCATTTTGAAAATGAAATAAGTAGCTCTCCACTTACTTTTTCAAAACTCCATTTTGGAAGCTTCAATCGCAAATAATCACTTTTCTCCATTTATTATCTAAACACTCATTTTAGCTTATCTCCATTTTCAAAATGAAATAAGTAGATAATCTAGTTGCAAACGCAATCCCAGACACCCACTAAGAAATATTATTTGTGAGGAAAAGTATAGTATAAATGGGCCTGCCTGATTTCAAGATTCAAATAGGCAGTAACTATCTTTACATATAAATCAAGATTTGCATTTATTTTCTTTTGTTGATCACTAGCATTAGACTTTTCATATATTCACCCTTGTTTTATCTCTTTTCAGTGGTGCAGCTGGAACCAAAAGAAGAGGTGGACCAGGAGGGCTGAATAAACTCTGTGGTATTACACCCGAGCTTCAGGTTATTGTTGGCGAGTCAGCATTATCAAGAACCAATGTATGTTTCACAGTTTGAATAATGCATATTTCTTCAAAACCATATAATTTTTTTTGACCAATTGAATATAATATTCAGATCGTCAAGCAGCTCTGGGCATATATTAAGAAAAACAACCTCCAGGATCCAGGCAACAAGAGAAAAATAATCTGTGATGATGCTTTGCGTGTCGTGTTTGAAACTGATTGTACCGATATGTTTAAGATGAATAAGTTGCTCGCCAAGCATATCATCCGACTTGAGCCTACAAGTATGTAAAATGGATATAAAAAATCATGTGGTTATTCTATAGCTGACCCTAAATCCTTCATAGTTAACGCGAAAATACTTTTGCAGAAGAATCAACTCGTAAGAAATCAAAAGTCAAGACTGATCCGGAAGATGAGTCTGTAGCAGAAAGGGAAGATAACATTCCTAGCCATGTTTTTATATCTGACGCACTTGCTAACTGTTTGGGTACTGGAGAAAGAGAAATGTCTCAGCCAGAGGCTCTAAGACTTGTTTGGGAGTACATAAAGGTCAATAATCTTGAGGTATGAATAGATGTGTTTATTTATTCTTCGCCATTCAAACCATGCATCCTAAAACATTCCACTGGATACATGGTACTTCACTAGTACTTATTGATGAAATAGAGAAAATATTGTAAAACAAAATCCAATGGTGACCTTGTCTTTTTATTGGCTTTGTTTGATGACAGGATCCAAAAAATCCGGTGATGATATTATGTGATGAAAAGCTTAAGGGACTCTTTGGATGTGAAAGCATTTCTGCAATGGGGATACCTGAGCTGTTGGTCAGGAATCATTTATTCAAGCAATAGCTTTATCAACTTACATAGACAGGTGTGTATCTTACCCCTTTAAATTGCTGTTTCATTAAATTTCGGATGGATTTATCTATACTAGCATATGCAGCATATCTGTAGCCATAATATCTTTTAGAGGTGGCAAATAGGCAGGTTGTTGGGTTGAGGTCTTTGGTTGGGTCAGCCTACAAATACTTCTTACTTCCATTTTTCTGAACTATTAAAGTATCATATTTGGTCCAAATATAGGTTTCAAACAATAAGCATATGGATTTTTTAAATTAAATAAATTAGGAGATTTTTTGCATTTTGAATACACCGCATATGTTTTGGATTCATTTTGCACATTTTACTTTTAGCCAATTATGTAAGAAAGCACCTCATACAGGCCAATATGGTATATGAAGTGTTTTAGATACTCCTGTTTAGTACATTTATATTTTGATTTTTACGTTTACAAATACATATATGTGAAGGGTCGTGATGCTTCGAGTTTGACTTCTACTTAACCACTAACTCATTGCTTCTCTTGATTCTTTCAGATATGCTAAGGAATTCGTCGTCTAATAGATTATGGTTTGTCTGACATATGGCGTGTGAAGAAAGTCAGTTGTAGTTGTTTCTTCTAAAGTTTCAGCATTTTATAGTTCCCTGACATGGTTAGATGTAACATGGGTTGCAACTTGTTTTTCTGTGTAAAACCCGAATGAAATGTCCTTGGTTTCCATTTGCTCGATCTTATGTTTAGTTGTTGTTTCTCCTTTGTAAATGCCTAACCTTGGACACAGTGTAGCTTGACTAGTCTTTAATGGAAGCGTTTTAGAATTGTTTGTGTAATTGGTTCATTTTGTTTGCTTTTATTCTTTGTGTGAACCTAATGTTACAATTCTGAAGGACTCGTGGCCCTTGGATCATATATCATATAGCCTTATTCACCACTTGTAATTGGACATCATCGTACACCTGAGCAGGGGCGGAGCCATGTACATTATAGAGGGGGCAGCTGCCCCCAATGACTTCTTAAATAATCCCATCTTGTATTGTTAATTTCTGGACTTTGATGGTGGTGCCCTCAACTGGACACAAAAGGATGACAGGGGAAAAAGAGATGAAATAGCTGTTTTACCGAAGTGCTGTTGAGTCTTAAATTGAAAATTTATATGTTGAAAATGGTAGAGATGAGTGGTTTAACACAAAAAGTGGAGTAGTTTGTTTAAGTCGAGAACGATGGAGTTGAAGAAATCTGAGAAGATGATGTTTTTTAAATACGTGCTGAGATATGATGCATCCTATCTAGAGATATGTGAAATAGTTAATTTCTTTTCCACTCTCTTAAACAAAATATTCAAACGTTTGTTCTAGAACAATGAATTTATTTTCTATAAGGGTCCGTTTGGTTTAAAGTCGGGTTTCACTTTATAAGTGGGTTTGTAAAGTTGATGATTTAGATTGAATTTGAGATAAAATTTAAATTTATTTTAATTGTAATGGGACCCACAAAGTTAAATATATTTTATACAATAAAATATATTACTTAATTTGTTATTTTATAATAGTTTAGAAGTTGCATACATAAATATTGAGTGGGACCCACTGAAAGTAGCAAAACCCATCTAGTATGTAGGATTAGTGTCAGAGGTAGTAATAGTAATGTTTTTACTTTACAAAATGATTCAAACAATGATTTTTAACCTTAAAGTTAAACCTCACATAGAAAAGCTGTAAACCAAACTGACCCTAAGTGAATCAACTATTTAAAAAGAGTTATGGGCTTATTGTTGTCCAATAATATTATATTTAGTAAAACTTTCTGAAAATTATTGTAAATTTAAGTTTACTACATGTATACAGATCCGTTCAACTGTATGCTAGTAGTTTCTTCATCTGATATTCTATCGTCGGGGAAATTGTTTTTGCCCCCTGCGACCTATTTTGCTGGCTCCGCCACTGCACCTGAGTGCCTCAATATCTGAGTTTACTGTTATACACTCGCTACAGAGTTAATTATAGTATAACTTTTAAGGCATCTACAACATCTGAGTCTTGTTATATTTGTCTTGTTATATTTTGTAACTTGTGTAGATGTGTTGTCTTTCGTGGATAAATTACAAAATTTGCGTAGTACAAAAAACATGTCTTCATTTCCTATTAATATTCCCGTTGGACCAAGGGAAAACTTTAATTCCTTACTTATCATTTTCTTGTTCGATGCTGCAAGTTTGTATATACTAGGATCTGTGCCCGCGCTTCGCTGCGGCGAAGTACGGACGTAATTTTCTGGGCGTTGATGGGAAGGTTTCAAAGCAAATGTAGCGCTTATATGAAATACAAAAAACCGAGAGGCATGTCCATAAGTGGGTTATACAGCACATAGATTGTAACAGTTATGTGATAATAAGTTTTATCCGTAAAAGATTGCTGATTTTTGTTCTTCGTTGTTCTAGTTCTTTTTTTCTTTCTTCACTGGGTGCTGCAAGTCAGTGAACAGGACTCTTTTTGAGGAGCTTGTTTTGCCCAGCTGCTCTGTTGGCTTGAAGGCGTCTACAATTGTTTCTGCGATTCTGCTAATAACATCTGTTACTGGTGTTGCCGGGGTACCTGGTTATAGATACATAATAATAAGAGTTAGATGCAATCAATGACTGTTAATGTATTTGCTTGTTTTAAAGAAATGGGATACCTATATGGACAATGATGATTTGTGGTTACAATTTTGCCAAATTGTCATTAAGTTTTATGATTGTAGATGCAGATGTGCAGTGCCTTGGTTGGAATGTGTGGCATGTGTGACATATCACTGAATCATCCTGTTAAAGATGGATGTGAAAGGGTTGACAGATTTTGTTGGCCACATACTTTAAAAGAATGTAAGGCATCCAATGGGGTGTGGCTACAGTGGGGGTCATGTAATTCTATATAACTGTTATACGGCAGCCAAGTGCAACACAGCTTACATAAGATAGGCACCAATTAATTTCAAGGAAAATGGCTTGGAGGCAAATCCTATACTCTTTGCAAAGGCAATGTGGTTCTGATGACTTTGGAAGCTGTTTTTATCTGTATTTGTGGCAGAAGGTGGACGATGAGATGGTTTAGAGAGGTAGGCTTGAATCTCTGTATGGCCGTAAGAAAGCTACTGTTGCTGAGAGGGATGATTTTATAAGCGAGTTGTCTAGCACCAACCCAGAAGCGGTTGTGAGTAAAATGGTGTGTTTGTTGTTGGACATGCAAGACCGTGATGAAGCGGAGCTTCTCCAGCTGTCGGGATTAGTGGTCGAGTGCGATGCTCGCGTGAACGACCTTGAGTCCTTTATCCAAAACATGTGATCGGTTGGAGGTGTCGTAGGGGATGGGTGGTGTAAGCTTGTGAGTCTGTTAAGTTGTTAATAAAGTTGTTTTTTAGGTGGTGTTGGAAATACGTTTTACGTATTAGAAAGGATCAGTCACTCCAACAATAGTCTAAGTAATAGCTCGTAGTTTAGTTTTACTAATATTAAACAACTAAGGCCATGCCTAGCCTACAACATGTGTAGGCCGGCCCAACTTGTAAGCCCAAGCCCATCTATGGGCTTGGGGTATATAAACCTTCTCCTTAGATGGAGAGGGTGTGGTTTCATTCATATTTTCACATAGTTTCTTACTTTCTCTCTCTAGAAGTGTGTGTGAAATCTACCAACTTTCTATTTCTTTCTCTCTCTAGATTATACATAGATTTATAATATATTACAAATGGTATTAGAGCCATGGGATGATTGTTTGGTTTATGTGTTTGCGTTCTTGATTCATACGCCTATTTTGATCCAAAATCATACGTACCAATTTTTTTTTGTGTTTTTATGGTTTAATCTTGAAACAAATCATTTATATACTTGTAGTAGTGATTTGGTACTGTTACTTTTGTTAAAAACACAAATTTTTTTGGGTGTTTGATTCAATTTTAAGCTAAGAATCTCGAAATTGTTGTGTACTATCCGAGAAAAGTGGTACTTTTGATTCCATATTGCGATCGACTCCATCGGAACGTTTGAAGGGTTCTATATTACGATCCGAATATTGCGATCGCATAAACCAGGGGTTTCTACTTGCGATCGAATATTCCGATTACATCTTGCGATCAAAGGTTGCGATCCAAGGTTGCGATCCAAGGTTGCGATCCAAGGTTGCGATCAGGTGTTGCGATCAAGAGTTGCGATTAGGTGTTGCGATCAAGAGTTGCGATCACACACTGCGATCAAGAGTTGCGATCACCCATTGCGATCAAGAGTTGCGATCACCCACTCCGATCAAGAGTTACGATCACCCACTGTGATCAAGAGTTGCGATTCAACATTTTTCAAAAACGTGTTTTTTGAAAATTTTTAATCGTGTGTACTTTTGACTTGGAATTTTTGGTTCATCTAGAACATAATTTAGGGGATTTAAAAACTAGTTCTCGGCTTCTACACGCTACAACAAATACATTTACTTTCTCTCATTGTTCGATCAACGTTTGTAAATCTTAACTTATCGAAATGGAGTACACATCTCTTACGGATAAGTCCATCCTCTCGGGTACGGATAATCGTCCACCAATGTTGGTGAAGACTATGTACGAGGATTGGGCTTTCCGAATGGAACTTTATATGTTGAACAAAGAAAATGGACATCTCATTTGGGCATCGGTGCTCAATGGACCATTGGTCTATGGTACTGTGACGGAAGGTGCAGTTACTCGTCCTCGTACAACGGGTGAATTGACCGGAGATATGAAGATTCAAGACAAATGTGATAAGTATGCTACAAACATCATTCTCCAAGCCCTTCCTCTAGATGTCTACAAACTCGTCAGAAACATAAAGTTTCCAAAGAGTTATGGGATAGAATTCGTGTTCTAATGCAAGGCACCTCGTTAACTAAACAAGAACGAGAGTGTAAGCTTTATGATACTTTTGATAAGTTTGCCTATGTTCCCGGGGAGACTCTCAATGATTACTATTTGAGATTCACTCTTTTGATGAGTGAGCTCAACATCTATGGCTTGGCAATTCCTACGTTTTAATTAAACACCAAGTATTTGAACACTCTCCCTTCTGAATGGAGCAAGTACGTGACGGCTGTTAAATTGGCTAAGGATTTGCATCAAACAAACGTGGATCAACTTCAAGCTTTTCTTCAACAACATGAATGCCACGTGATCGAGGCTCGGTTGTCAACACCACAAATTCGTGATCCACTTGCCATGTATGTCTGTCAACAAAGGACCCCCAACAAAACATAGCTTACACTTATCAACAACCATCATACTTGCTGCAGCCACAACAACACACCTATCAGCAACCACAACAACCATCTTATCAACCACTAATGATGCCACAACAAGCATTTCAACAAAGTGTTCATCAACAGTCTTTTCCACAGCAACCAACACATCAGGCATCTCCATCACAAGCTATCATTTCTCCAATTGGCTATACTCGTCAGCAAGGATATTTTCCAATTGAAGCACCACAAGCACAAGCCCTCTACTCCAATGAACTTCCACCAATTGAAGCACCGGTCTTTACTCCAAATGATGCGCCAACTGATGTTCTAAACCATCTCACTGCCTACTTGTCAAAACTTGTTGCAACTAGAGGATTTCCACCAACAAACAATCAGCTCCGCACCTCTTCAAATCCTCGACAACAAGCCACTATTCAAGATGGCCAAGTAACAGTGCAATCCATTCAGGGTAGGCAAAATTCATATGGACCTCCTACAAGGAACGTGAACGCTCAAGCCGTGACGTATCATGCTACTGGAAATGGAAGCCCTATTGGTCCTCAAAAGGTTATGACTTGCTACAATTTCCGAGGACAAGGTCATATGGCTAGGGAATGCACTCAGCCGAAAAAGAGAAGGGATGCAACATGGTTTCGTGAGAAGATGTATTTGGTCGAGGCTCAGTCTAAAGGAAAGATCTTGGATTCAGAGGAGTTAGCATTTCTTGCAGACCCAGGGGCAGCAGATAATGAAGGCATTGCAGTCGTCTCTACTTCAAATGCAGCATATCAAGCATATGATCTTGATGCATATGATTCGGATTGTGATGACATTCACTCAGCCCAAGTTTCACTCGTTGCTAATCTCTCTCACTACGGTTCTGATGTCGCCAGTGAGGTAGAAACCACATCTAATAATGTTCATGATAATCCACATCAATTTGAGCATGAAAATGACAACCTCGAACAACATTTGGGAACTAGTAACTCAAATGATGTGGTATCCAATCCAACACATTTGAGTGAACCTCAACCAAATGCTACGACAGGTATGGAATCTTATGATCAACGTGTTTTAGTAATGCTGCCTAAACATATTATTGATAACATGAATGTGGCTGTTCGACAAACCATAGATATAAATGCCAACCTAACCGCTGAGCTTGTGCTGTATAAGGAAAAGGTCAAAACTTTTGAAAGGGTCCCTCAAGCAGAAAAAATAACTTACTCTGAATTTGACCAATTTCGTTTTGAAAAGATTGAACACTTAAAAGAAATAAAATCATTAAAAGCTAATCTTTCCAATGAATTAAAAGAAAAAGAGTCGGTTGTCAATGATTTTCAGAAACTTAAAATGGATTTCGAAACTCTCGAGTCTAAAAAGTTTGAATCGGAAATTAATGCTACAAAACTTCTTAAATTCAAAGAACATCAGCTTTTAAAACAATACGCTTCCGCAAAAAGGTTCATCTTTTAACTAAATCGTTTAAAGAACTCGAACTTAAGCGTCTTCAAGATTTACCACCTAATCCCGGTTATGCAAAACAAGCTCAGGAATATATTCCTTGTCTTTATGATGTGACCCTAATTGGCAAATCAAAAGAAGCACCTTATGTTCGTAGTACTGAGGAGACACAGTCACTTGCGGAAGAAACTCAATCTAAAATGCTTTCAAAATTCCATAAGCTTGATTATGATAAGCATAATAAACATCAATTTGATAAAAAGACTCGTATTTGATTACAAAAGGAATTATCTCAATTATCAGCTTTTGTGCCCCAAAGTTTGTCAAAGGAAAACCTTCCTAGTACGTCTCCTACACTTGTCAAGAAGGATTTAACTAAATTAATTCCACCGGTAAGTAAGGCGTCCAATAGCTTAAATGCGGTGCACCAACACTTAGCCGATTTTGACAAGGTCATTATGGAACGTACGACGGCTTCGACCATAACGGAAGGTGAATGGAAATTTGAGCACACTAGAGTTGCATTTCGAGACGAAATTGTTCCATTTGTAAACAATATTAAAGCTTGTCTTCGCAATGTCGATCAAGAATTGCTTTTGGAAATAGAAGAAGTTAGACGCGTTTTCAATAAAATGGATGATGCATATGAAAACGTTTTAATTGAAATTGAACGAATTTCACGTCAAAATGATCAGATTCTAAAGCAAGTGATGTCGCATGATATTGTCTTCGTCTGTGTGAGTAAAAGTGTTGATAGTGATTCTATTGTGTATAATGTTGAATATGTGGATAATGTGGTGGATAGTACTTGTCATAAATCTGATGCTGAATTTTCAAAGCTTCAAGATTCGTATTCTTCGCTTTCAAAACGTTTTGATGAGATTCAAACACATTGTATTTCGCTTGAATGCAAGAAACAATTTATTCAAGAAATCTTTGAAACGTCATTCGAAGGTGTTAATATCGATGATGCAAATCTTCAAAAGAATTTTCGATTGAATTTACAATCAAAATAGCGTCAGCCAAGTGACAAGGTTGCTAAATCATTGCCGATAGACATAGAGAAATCTAAGGAGATTAAATGTGTGAACGTACTTGAGGCCGCTGAGAATATTAAACTTGATCTAGATAATCGAGTTTCCAAGATTTTGTCCAAAGTTGATAACTTAAAACAGAAAAATACACAACTCTTCGATTCAGTAAAGCCCGCATGTGCTAATACCACTGCACAAAATCAATCATTGATTGAACAATTGAATCGAAAGTCGGTGGAAATATCTGATTTGAGGGAACAAATTTGTGATAAAAATCTGGATTTGGCTGAGTTAAAGGAAACACTTCGTACTGTAAAAGGTAAGAATGTTGTGGATAACGCAGCCATTGTCTCAGCATCGTCCTCTAGTACAATCAAAAGGAACCTTATCGCCATCACACCACTTAATAAGGGCCCTAGGACTAAACCATCTCAAACATTCGTCACTAAAGATAAGGCAAAATCAAAACCAGCTTCTAATATTCCCGTGTTGCCTTCTACAGGAGTAAGCACCACTACTAAGGCTCAAAGATCTAAGCTTAAAAGAAACAAGAAGAATGATAGGATCTTGCCTCCATCTAGTAGTCCAATGAAGAAGAAAGTAGAAGCCCACCCTAGGAATGTTATTTCTGTTTTGAATAAAAAGAATCATGTAGCTAAACCTAAAGGCTCTACGGTTGTGTAGCGTTCTAAGCCTACTGTGAATTCTAATTTTAAATGTTGGAATTGCAATGAATGTATGTTTTCTAGTCGTCATGATTCTTGCCTTATTGACCATGTGAGTGAGATGAATGCCCGGAAAAATGGATTAGAATGGAAACCGACTGGGAAAGTGTTAAACCGAGTTGGTTGGATGTGGCGCCCACTGGTATAACTTTCACTATAGTAGGAAATTCATGCCATTTAACTAGGATCACTCCCACTAAAGCGAAGAAAGCGTGCCCTTTAACTAGGAGTACCAAGGCTACCAAAACACAAGTGTGTCCTTTAACTAGGAACACCGACACTACTGTAGGAACCAAGTGCCCTTTAAATAGGTCTACTCCCACTATAGTGCCCGCTAATACTCCAAAACCTAAGAAAGTTGGAATAGTAAAACCTGTTAGTGGTAAAACTCACATTAGAAAACGCAGGAAATCTAAGGATAACACAAATGTTAGCAGTTCTGATAACTTTATATCTGTATCTGCTAACAGTCCGGAACCAATAGTTTCCAATGCATTGTCTACTGTTGTCACTGAAAACAGGTGGTCCAAATTGTTCTCTGGTATTTGGACTCTGGTTGCTCCAAGCATATGACCGGAGATCGCTCTCAGCTAAAAAATTTCGTCAGCACGTTTCTTGGTACGGTTCAATTTGGAAATGATCATATTGCAAAGATAATGGGTTACGGTGAATATCATATTGGAAATGTTATAATTTCAAGAGTGTATTATGTGGAAGGTCTCGGTCACAAATTATTTTCTATGGGACAATTCTGTGATGCAAACCTAGAAGTTGCTTTTCGAGAGCATACCTGCTTCATTCGTAATTTGGAAGGGGTTGATTTATTAAAGGTACTCGAGGGAATAATTTGTACACTTTGTCTCTACAAGATATGATGGCCGCTTCTCCCGTATGTCTTCTCTCCAAGGCATCGAAGACTAAGTCATGGTTATGGCATCGACGGTTATCTCATCTTAACTTTGACGCTATTAATCATTTGGCGAAAAACAAACTTGTTCGTGGTCTTCCTAAACTTACATTTCACAAGGATCATTTGTGTTCCACGTGTACAATGGGGAAAAGAACTAAGAAATCATACAAACCCAAGACTGAAGACACCAACTAAGAGAAACTTTATCTGTTGCATATGGATCTTTGTGGACCAATGCCCGTTGAAAGTCTTAGTGGTAAAAGGTACATCCTCGTCATTGTGGATGATTACTCTCGCTTTACATGGGTGAAATTTCTTACAACAAAAAATGAAGCACCTAAATTCATCATCGGATTTCTCAAGATGATTCAAGTGCGTCTCAACACTACTGTCCGACACATTCGTACATATAATGGAACCGAATTTGTGAATCAAATTTTGCGTGATTATTATGAAGAAGTTGGAATTTCTCACGAAACATCCATTTCTCGCACTCCACAACAAAACGGTGTCGTTGAAAGGCGAAATCGCACACTTATGGAAGCTGCTCGAATGATGTTAATTTACGCAAAGGCTCCATTGTTTTTATGGGCAGAAGCACTATCTACAACAGTTTTCACCCAAAACCGGTCACTAATTTGTAAACGCCATGGTAAAACACCTTATGAGCTTCTCCATGGAAAAGTACCAGATTTATCATATCTTCATGTATTTGGTTCTCTTTGCTATCCAAATAATGATGGTGACAATTTGCGAAAACTTCAACCAAAGGCTGATATTGGTATTTTCATTGACTATGCACCCACAAAGAAGGCATACTGAATCTACAATCGTAAGTCTCGTAAGATCCTCGAAACTATGAATGTTGATTTTGATGAGTTGACGACAATAGCTTCTGAGCAAAGCAGCTCTGAACCCACACTTCATGAAATGGGACCCAGTAACATTAGTTCTGGTCTTGTCCCAAATAACCCTACTTCATCATCATTTACGCCACCTTCTAGGAATGAATGGATACGTTGTTTCAACCGTTCTTTGATGAATTCTTTACTCCTCCAAGCATTGTTGCTCCAGATGCTGAGGTAATAGCTCCGGTAACCGAAGTTGTCGCTTTAGCAACCAAAGCACAATCAGATACATCTGCACCTACAATTGGTCAAGATATACCTTCAACGAGTAATTCTCAACCAACACATGTTTCAACTACCCATGTCACGCCTATTGATGATGAAGAGGATGATGATGATCACGACTTGGAATTCGCTCAAATGCGTGAACTTCCATTCTTTGGTGTACCAATTCCCAACCATAATCAAGCCAGGCCGTCCACCTCAGAGGAAGCTCCTAATACGGTCTACTCTAATCCACGGATTCGTGAACATGACAGCAAGTGGACAAAGGATCATCCTATAGATTCTATTATTGGTGACCCTACTCGTCCGGTATCCACACGAAGTCAGTTACAAGAAAGTGCAATGTTTTGTCATTTTGATGCTTTTCTCAGTGAAGTTGAACCTAAGACGTGGCAACAAGCTTTTACTCAATCCTGTTGGATAGAAGCTATGTAAGAAGAACTTAATGAATTTATACGTCTTGATGTATGGGAACTTGTCCCATGCCTAGATCAAGTGCAGTTACTCACTTTGAAATGGGTTTACAAGGTGATACTCGACGAGTTAGGCGGAATATTGAAGAATAAAGCTCGACTAGTAATCGTGGATACAAGCAATTATTGGGCATCGACTTTATGGAATCCTTTGCACCTGTTGCCCGTTTGGATGCTATTAGACTATTCCTTGCTTATGCAGCCTACATGAATATGATCTTCTATCAGATGGATGTGAAGACGGCATTTCTTAATGGTGAAATCAAGGAAGAGGTCTATGTTCAACAACCGGATGGTTTTGTGAACTCTAAATACCCTAATCATGTGTACAAGCTTAAGAAGGCTCTCTATGGGTTGAAGCAAGCTCCACGTGCATGGTATGATCTATTGTCACAATTCCTCATTACGCAAGGCTTCACTAAAGGCAAGGTGGATCCTACGCTGTTGATACAAGTGTTTTGCTTGGGTTCAATAAATTCTCGGAATCTTCTCGAATTGATCACGGCTCAAAGTGGAATAGTTGTTCTTGGTTACAAAAAGGGTTTGGTTTTCTATTCTACTAAAAAGGTTTAAATGCACAAAGATATAATTTAGACTAAAAGCAGTTAATAAAATAAGACTAAAATCGAATTAAAATTAAACAATAAAACAGAAACAATAAATACCCCTTACTAGAAAACACTTCATTCGGAATAGAAAGTTGATCCCGAATAAAGTTGTTGATCCGGAATGTAGTGGTTGATGCGGAATAAATGGTGTTGATCCGGAATAAGAGCTTGATGCGGAATAACTTTCTTAAGAACCTTGATTCGGAATAATGCCACTCATCCGGAATATTGATTATTCCGGATGAACTAACTGATCCGGAATAAATTTGATCCGGAATAAATGAAAGGAAGTGCTTGATCCGGAATGTAAGGTTGATGCGGAATAATGAAGGTTGATGCGGAATAATGTGCTATCCGGAATAAAATGTGATTGATTCGGAATAAAAGAGTTGATCCGAAATAATTGATTATTCCGGATGAAAGGTTTTGATCCGGAATATAAAATATTCTGGATAAACAATCTTGATTCGGAATAAATGTAAACAGTGCTTGATTCGGAATAAGTAATTGATCCGGAATATCCGGTTGATCCGGAATATCCGGTTGATCCGGAATGTTGAGTTTGATTCAGAATCTGGGGAATGTGAAGAACAGTAAAGAAACAGAGAAAGCTGGGAAATACGATTTTCACCAAATCAAACCAAAACAAACCAAAAGATTTAAACCAAACTAACCAATAATCGTTTACTAACCATAAACAACAAATCAAAACACTAAAAACACAAAACCCACTTACTTTTATGGATTAAAATCAACCAAATAAGAACTTTAAAACTTTGAATCAAAAAGAGAAGATGAACAAGATTAAATGGAAGATTGTATTGAAAGATTAATGTTAAACAAACAACGGGAAAGATTAAAACTTACATATCTAATTGAATTCAAGAAAAATAAAATCACCAAACACCCTAATGGTGTTGGTGTTTCCTACGAACAAGAAAGAAAAAGAAAGAACTGGAATGAAAAACTAGCTCCAAATGTGTGGAAGGGATGTCTTTATATAGCCTTGTCTTTGGTTGGTGAGTGGGCTTTCTCCCTTTCTTCTTGTCTTCTCGTCTTTTTAGAAAAGTTGACGTTTTCGATTCTGATTCGGGATTTGTCGACGAATAAATTCAACTCGTCTTTTAATTTCTTCGTTTAATAGAATTGAGTTCTTTCGACATATGTAAATCTTTCGTCTTTGGTCCTTTTCTTCGATAAATCTTCAAATAGGCCCATTGACTTCAAATCTTTTGCATCTCTTGGACAATAGACTTCGTCTTGAGTCTTTTTCTTCGATAAAACCCGTGCAATCCCATGTTTTCTTCAATATTTACCCGGTTGGCTCTGAAAACATAACAAACACACAAACCACGCATAATTCCAAACAAATGACATTAAATACGCGTTTTGGTCTCGTTTTAGCAAGAAATAAGTGGCAAAAGAATGGGTGTTTTCACACCTATCAAATCCCCTACACTTAACCATTGCCATGCCCTCATGCAATGCTTAGTGATAAAGCAAATTTACACTTTTCTCATAATCAATCAACCTTGGCCTTATTAACATACTACTAAAACAAAACTTAGAGTACTAAGAGAAATTAAAACTTTAAAGGAAACAAAAGGATAGAAAACCATTTTCACTTGAAAATAGCTGTATGGAAATAACTTGCAAAGAGATCTAAGACTTACATTAGGGCTTCGATGCTGCGAAGATTTATCACCCTCAAGTTTCACGTTCCCCAAACTAAGCTTAAAAACGAGATCATTGTTATTATAAGTTAGCAAATCAAACAGTTACACACATGGCTTAATTATATGCTTAAACTCCTTTATTCCTAGGTGTATCTCTTATATTTTATTTTTCTCTTAGAATGATCATGAAGATGCATTTTTGGACTTATTGCGATAGTTTATTTAGGCCGAAAGCAAAGTAGGACGATTTGATTAATAGTTAGCTAAAGGACAAAATCTCTTGAAACTGCTTCTCGGGATATCAAAAAGTTCATATCTTGGCATAACTCGCTTCAAAATTTGAGACCTTTCTCGGGCCGATATTTGGCATGTACTTCATACTTCATATCTTTGAGAGACGTTCTTGAGATAATGGTCTTCTCTTCGTTAATAGAGTTTCTTCACTTGGAGACTTTTGAGGGGTACTCCAACTTTGTTGACCACGACTTCATCACTATTTCTTCAATCGCTAATTGGGATTTTGAGATACAACGATCCGCCTCCTTTTCGGACTTGGATCTATTTATCCTCATACCTTGTTAGGGTCTTTTCGGATAGACTTCTCCATGATCTTTATGGGAGTTGATAGCTTTTCGTCGTGGGTCTTGATCCTTCATATTGATTTTGGGAATAATGCTTTTCACATCACCTTGGATCTTTATCAATAAGTTTGAATCCTCATGCCTTGTTAGGGCCTTTTCGGACTCGCCAATCTTCGCGCCCCGCTTCATAAGTTATGCCTTGGCTATGAACTCTTATCATTACCGAGCAACTTTTAAACTATCTTGGGCTAGAAGCTAAGTAACTTTTCAAATCGTACGACCTTACTTATTGCAGATAAATTATTAGCAAGTGATGGGAGAATAGGCAGATAATTACACCAAGTGTGCTTGTGCAAGAATACCGACTTATAATTGACTCTATCATTTCTCGTTCTCCACAATTTAAAATCTCAAGTAATGAGACTCGCGGATGCTTAGCCTAATAAACCAATTAGGGTCTACATGGTTAAGGATACTTGCTAGAATAAACTTGGATAAGTCTATTCGGGTTGAGTCAAAATAATCGCAACGGGCCTAATATGTCAAAGACTTCAAAACTAGCTACACCACTTTATTAATATTTTTGACTTTATTGTGGGATATATACATATGAAAGCAACGATATAAATTTAAAAATTACGACTAAATGGCCAAAGTTAATTAAAAATTTGAAAAATGTTGAAAAAGATGAGTTTCCGGTTAAATGAAGGCATTTTAATGGAAAAGTCCACTTAAAACTTCGATAGAAGTCCCCCCTACACTTAATATAAACATTGTCTTCAATGTTTAAGCATGTGGGAAAAGTATCCCCTACACTTATGACATTGTGCACGTTGGTTAAATCAAGCTAAGGAAGAGACGAATAACGTGATCAATTTCAAATGTGAGTATGAAGAAAATTGAATCACGATAGTTGAGAGATAGAACCGGATTGCGGATAACACGGGAGCACGGTTCTTCAAAGGTTCCAAAAGTGCATTCATCCCTGTAATCACATCACCACACAAACACAAAAAACCTATATAGGTCCCCCTACACTTAGGAGGTTAAACAGAAAAGGATAGATACTCGGGTTGCCTCCCGAGGAGCGCTTGTTTTTGATAACCGAGTCACGAGCCTGACTCGACCCAAAATTAGTTCATGGGAAACGTGGTGAGGGATGGAATCATCTCATGAGAGATGTCCTCACCAAAGTACAACTTCACTCGTTGGCCATTCACCTTAAAATTAGGTCCATTAGGTTGAGCGAGCTCGAGAGTACCATATGGAAAAATTTGGGCAATGGTGAATGGGCCGGACCAACGAGATTTCAGCTTGCCCGAAAAGATTTTCAACCGAGAGTTAAAGAGTAAAACTTTGTATCCTACTTGGAACTCTCGGTTTTTAATCTTGGAGTCATGAATGAGCTTAGTCTTTTCCTTATAGATCAAAGAATTTTCATAAGCCTCATTCTGGAGTTCATTGAGCTCATTGAGTTGGATCTTGCGTAGGTCACCGGCTTTGTTGATATCGAAATTAGCCTACTTCAAGGCCCAGTAAGCCTTGTGCTCCAACTCAATGGGGAGGTGGCATGCTTTCCCGTACACGAGACGATATGGTGTACAACCAATCGAAGTCTTGTATGCGGTACGAAAAGCCCACAGATCATCATCAAGTTTATCGGCCCATGAGGCACGATGCTCTCCCACGGTTCGTTCAAGAATTCGCTTTAACCCTCGGTTAGATATTTCAGCCTGGCCATTAGTTTGTGGGTGGTATGTGGTGGAAAGACGATGATTGACACCATACTTAGCCATGACTCTTGCAAATTGATCATTGCAAAAATGAGTCCCGCGATCACTAATAATGGCACGAGGCACACCGAATCTAGCGAATAGCGACTTCAAAAAGTTACAAACCACCCTTGCGTCATTAGTGGGTAAAGCTTTGGATTCAACCCATTTAGAAACGTAGTCAACGGCTACAAGGATGTATTTGTTTCCTTTAGATGAAGGGAATGGCCCCATAAAGTCGATACCCCAAACATCAAAGATTTCACATTCTTGTATGAAATTTTGAGGCATCTCATCTTTATGTGTGATCTTGCCTTGTTTTTGGCAAGCATCACAATGTTTAACCATCTCGTGAGCATCGCGATAAATGGTGGGCCAATAAAATCCTGAGTCAAACACTTTTTTGGCTGTGTAGGTGGGACCAAAGTGACCACCGGTGGGTCCTTTGTGGCAAGCTTCGAGAATGTCTAGAGCTGCCGGTCCATCAACACATCGACGAATAATCAAATCAGCACATTGTTTGAAGAGATACGGGTCATCCCAAAAGTAAGTCTTAATGTCTTTAGAGAACTTCTTCTTTTGTTGGGATGTTAACCCGTCAATGAGAATTCCACCCGCCAAGTAGTTTGCAATGTCCGCAAACCACGGGGTTTCATCAAAATTCGAGTTGATAGACATTAAGGTCTCCAGGGGGAAATAATCATTGATTTCTTTGTTCGGATGATCCCCTTGATAAGGATCCTCAAGTCTACTGAGATGATCCGCGGCTAGGTTTTCAGCTCCCTTCTTATCACGAATTTCGATTTTAAATTCTTGAAGTAGCAAAACCCAGCGAAGAAGTCTTGGTTTAGAATCTTGTTTAGTTAACAAGTACTTCAACGCGGAATGATCGATATAAACGATTGTGGTAGAAAGGACAAGATAGGGGCGGAACTTTACAAAGGCATAGACAACAACTAAAAGCTCTTTTTCGGTTGTCGTGTAATGCAATTGAGCCCCCGTCATTTTCTTGCTAGCGTAATGGATCGGTTGGAAGTGTTTGTTCACTCTTTGGCCCAAAACCGCTCCAATAGCAAAGTCACTAGCATCGCACATCAACTCAAAGGGAAGCTCCCAATTAGGGGTAACCAAGACCGGTGCCTTAGTTAGCTTATCCTTAAGCAGGTTGAAGGATTCAATACACTCTTTGGAAAAGATAAAAGGAGTATCTTTTTCCAAGAGGTGGGTCATTGGGCGAGCGGTTTTAGAAAAATCTTTGATAAAGCGACGGTAGAAGCCCGCATGACCCAGGAAACTTCTCACACCCTTCACGGTTGAAGGTGGAGGCAATTTTGCAATAACATCGACTTTAGCACGGTCCACTTCAAGACCGGCTTTGGAGATTTTGTGTCCTAGCACGATGCCCTCTTTTACCATTAAATGGCATTTTTCCCAATTAAGAACAAGGCGAGTGTCTTCACACCGCTTAAGGATACGTTCTAAATTGGCAAGGCAAGCAGATAATGAATCGCCATAAACCGAGAAATCATCCATGAAGACTTCCATAGTTTCTTCAACCATGTCATGGAAGATAGCCATCATACACCTTTGGAACGTCCCAGGAGCATTGCATAAACCGAAAGGCATGCGTTCGTAAGCAAATGTTCCGTAGGGACAAGTGAATGTGGTTATTTCTTGGTCTTTGGGATTGATGGGAATTTGAAAATACCCGGAGAAACCGTCTAAGAAGTAATAGTAATCATTACCCGCTAGACGCTCGAGCATTTGATCCATGAAAGGAAGAGGAAAATGATCTTTTCTCGTGGCATCATTGAGTTTGCGATAGTCGATACAAACTCTCCACCCAGTAACGAGACGAGTGGGAATCAACTCGTTGTGTTCATTGGGAACAACGGTTATTCCGCCCTTCTTGGGCACACAATGGACGGGACTTACCCATGGTGAATCCGAAATAGGGCAAATCATTCCGGCATCAAGAAGTTTGATAACCTCTTGTTTGATGACGTCATGAATTCGAGGATTAACTCTTCTTTGGCTCTGGATTGCGGGTTTAAAGTCATCTTCCATGAGAATCTTGTGAGTACAAAAGTTTGGATCAATTCCGCGGATATCGGAAATTTTCCAAGCAATTGCCTTCTTATGATCTTTAAGCACGGCGATGAGGCGAGATTTTTCTTCTTCTTTCAAGTCCTTCGCGATGATGACGGGCGACTTCTTCTTGTCTTCAAGGAACACGTACTCAAGATGGGACGGTAACTCCTTAAGCTCTAAATCCGGAGGATTTTCGATGGGAGGCGGATTCAAATTCGGTTCATCGATAGCAATATCCTTGGGAGATGGTGGAGAAATATGGTCCTCTTTGAGAAGTTTCTCAATGAGACGAATGTCTTCATCCCAATCGGTGGGAGAATCGTCATTTTCTAAGTTCACATCTCCCATGGTTGCTTCAAAATCTTTCCAAAGGAAATCACTTTCTCCAAATAGAGTTAGTGATGAATAAATAGAGGCAACGGTCTCAACATTGGGAGGAGAGGTAGGAATACTTTTACAAGCATCTTTAAAGTGTTCTTCACAAGCCTTATCAAGAACGTCGATACAATTAACACTCTCATAGGAATAAGGCTGTTTAGAAATCTTACCCATGTTGAAGATGATTTTATCGTCACCCACTCTCATGATAAGCTCACCCGCTTCTACATGATGAGAGTGCGACCAGTCCTCAAGAATGGACGTCCAATGATTAATGGAACACGAGGGTCCATCTCGTAGTCGACCACGACGAAATCGACAGGAAAAGTGAATTTGTCGACTCCAACAAAAACGTCTTCGGCTATCCCCACTGGATAAGCAACCGCACGGTTAGCTAATTCCAAAGTCATTTTGGTGGGGACTAGCTCAGGGAGAGATAATTGCTTCCAAACACTTAAAGGCATTAAGTTAATACTGGCACCTAGATCAGCTAGGGCCATGCAATTCTCTACTCCCGGGAAGTTGCAAGGGATTAAGAAGCGACCTGGATCACCAAGTTTGGTTGGCAATTTCCTTAAGAGCACTGCAGAGCAATTCTCATTAAGTTGGGTATTAGCAATATCAAGAAGCTTCTCCTTGTCACTAAGAAGATCTCTAAACATTTTTTCATATTTAGGTATGTGAGCGAGAGCTTCAGCGAAGGAGATGTTAAAATTCAATTGTTTAAACATTTTGAGAAAGTTCGAAACTTGAATATCGTCCTTGCTTTTGAGCTTCTCTTTCCTCAACCTTGAGGGATAAGGTATATCGGAAGAAGAGGAAGGCTTTGGAATGGTAGGATCACTCACATCCTTGGGTGGAGGAGGGTAGAAGTAAGAGGTGGAGTAATTGGGGAAGTAGAAGATTGAGGAATATGAGTAGGTGACTCGTTTTCCTTAGTCACAATCACCGGTGGAGGTATAGGAAGCTCGGGTTCCTTGGTACCTTTGCCACTGCGAGTGGTGATTGCTTTCATCTCCCCTCTTGGATTAGCCACGGTGTTACTCGAAAGAGTACCCGAAGAAGAGGATTGATTACCTTGGAAGAAACCAGCCATCATGTTCCTTAAGTCATTCGTTTGACTTGCCAAAGTGTTTCGCATATCGGCTCTAAGATCGTTTCCTTATTTCACCATATCTGCTTTCAAGTTGAGCACTTCGCGCTGGAGATTTTCCACGATCACATCATTAGTCCTCATGTAGGTTTCAACATCTTGGTGTAATGCGGTGGGTTGGTTGGGAGGAGCATTGTAGGCGGGTGGTTGATAAGCAGGTTGTTGGTAAACTTGGTTGTTTCTTTGAGGTGGATATGGTTGTCTTTGAGGTGGTTGGTATGGCGCACGAGGTTGTTGTTGAGGAGGGCGATTGAGGTTTTGTTGTTGGTTTGGGTTGTTAGGAGGAAAACCGGGCGGGGAAAGAAAGTTGTTTGAGCGATAGCTGAGTAAGTTGCGGTCTCCTTGTGGACGAGCTTGATAAGCGACCGGAGGATAGGTACCGTATGCTGCGTTAACATTCTCAGAAGGATAGTCTTGGGTGGAGGTACAAGTAGTTTAAGAGTGAGGACCCCCGCATATTTCACATGGTTGGCTTACAGCATTGACTTGAGCGTTTTTAGCGTTGATGTTGTTGGTGTTGCTAGCGGTTTGGGTAGCAAGCGATTCAAGAAGCGACGTAATTTTGTCAAGTCTCTTGTCTTTGTCACTAGTACTAGCACTAGCGGCATTGGTCCGAACACTCTTGGTTTGCACTCTAGACTTATTCTCAATAATATCCCAAGCGGCATTAGAGCTCTTAACCAAAATATTACCCCCGAGGCACTATTTAGTGAATCTTGGTCATTCATGCTTAAACCATTATAAAAAGTATTAATTTGGTGCACTTTGGTAAAACCATGTTGTGGGCACTTTCTTAAAAGGTCTTTAAAACGGTCCCAAGATTCACTAAAAGACTCATCGTACTTTTGTTCAAAATTAATGATTTCATTCCGCAAAGCGGTAGTACGAGAGGGTGGGAAAAAGTAGTTGATAAATTTGGTCTCCAAGTCCGTCCACGTAAGAATACTTTGTGGCGGTTCCTTTGCAAGCCAATGCCGGGCTTGTCCCTCTAAGGAGAAAGGAAAAAGTTGTAAACGGATTACCTCTTGTGGAACACCATTGAATTTGACCGTATTCGTGAGTTGCAGGAACCTTTTGATGTGGTCATGAGGATCATCAATGGTACGCCTCAAGAATGGTTGAGCAGAGACCATCTGAATAAAGCCGGATTTGAGCTCAAAGTTGTTGGCTGCAATCGCGGGTATGACAATTGGATCGTTGTTGCCCTCTACATGTGCTTGCAAAAGTTCAATCATAAGGCGATTGTCCGGTAGAGGTTCATTGTTGTTGTTATTAATGTTGTTTTGAGGTGGATTATTGTTGTTGTTGTGTACACCGGCCATGTCTAAGTTATCGAGAGTCTCGGGCTCTTGATAGGACGTTGATCGAGTGCGCATACACCTGCAAAAGAACTAACAAAGCAAACAAGAAATATTTTTGGTTTTTTATGTTTTTTAATTTTTAGGATTTTTTGGAAATTTTATATTTTTTTGGTTTTTTGAAATTTTTTTATGAAAAAGTAACGTTCACGGTGAACGGATCCCAAAATCCAAGTTCTCACAAAAAACTGTTAATCCTTACGAGAAGAGCCAGCAATGGCGCCATTTGATACAAGTGTTTTGCTTGGGTTCAATAAATTCTCGGAATCTTCTCGAATTGATCACGGCTCAAAGTGGAATAGTTGTTCTTGGTTACAAAAAGGGTTTGGTTTTCTATTCTACTAAAAAGGTTTAAATGCACAAAGATATAAAATTAGACTAAAAGCAGCTAATAAAATAAGACTGAAATCGAATTAAAATTAAACAATAAAACAGAAACAGTAAATACCCCTTACTAGAAAACACTTCATTCGGAATAGAAAGTTGACCCGGAATAAAGTTGTTGATTCGGAATGTAGTGGTTGATGCGGAATAAATGGTGTTGATCCGAAATAAGAGCTTGATGCGGAATAACTTTCTTAAAAACCTTGATTCGAAATAATGCCACTCATCCGGAATATTGATTATTCCGGATGAACTAACTGATCCGGAATAAATTTGATCCGGAATAAATGAAAGGAAGTGCTTGATCCGGAATGTAATGTTGATGCGGAATAATGAAGGTTGATGCGGAATAATGTGCTATCCGGAATAAAATGTGATTGATTCGGAATAAAAGAGTTGATCCGGAATAATTGATTATTCCGGATGAAAGGTTTTGATCCGGAATATAAAATATTCCGGATGAACAATCTTGATTCGGAATAAATGTAAACAGTGCTTGATTCGGAATAAGTAATTGATCCGGAATATCCGGTTGATCCGGAATGTTGAGTTTGATTCGGAATCTGGGGAATGTGAAAAACAGTAAAGAAACAGAGAAAGCTGGGCAATACGATTTTCACCAAATCAAACCAAAATAAACCAAACTAACCAATAATCATTTACTAACCATAAACAACAAATCAAAACACTAAAAACAAAAAACCCACTTACTTTTATGGATTAAAATCAACCAAATAAGAACTTTAAAACTTTGAATCAAAAAGAGAAGATGAACAAGATTAAATGGAAGATTGTATTGAAAGATTAATGTTAAACAAACAACGGGAAATATTAAAACTTACAAATCTATGGATTGAATTCAAGAAAAATAAAATCACCAAACACCCTAATGGTGTTGGTGTTTCCTACGAACAAGAAAGAAAAAGAAAGAACTGGAATGAAAAACTAGCTCCAAATGTGTGGAAGGGATGTCTTTATATAGCCTTGTCTTTGGTTGGTGAGTGGGCTTTCTCCCTTTCTTCTTGTCTTCTCGTCTTTTCAGAAAAGTTGACGTTTTCGATTCTGATTCGGGATTTGTCGACGAATAAATTCAACTCGTCTTTTAATTTCTTCGTTTAATAGATTTGAGTTCTTTCGACATATGTAAATGTTTCGTCTTTGTTCCTTTTCTTCGATAAATCTTCAAATAGGCCCATTGACTTCAAATCTTTTGCATCTCTTGGACAATAGACTTCGTCTTGAGTCTTTTTCTTCGATAAAACCCGTACAATCCCATGTTTTCTTCAATATTTACCCGGTTGGCTCTGAAAACACAACAAACACACAAACCACGCATAATTCCAAACAAATGACATTAAATACGCGTTTTGGTCTCGTTTTAACAAGAAATAAGTGGCAAAAGGATGGGTGTTTTCACACCTATCAGCTGTTTATTCAAAAACGAGGTAAAGATATGATTATGGTACAAATATATGTTGATGATATTATATTTGCTGCCTCGACCCAAACCTTACCCGATGAATTTGGGAAACTCATGTCTTCCAAGTTTAAGATGTCAATGATGGGCAAGGTATCATTCTTCTTAGGACTTCAGATATCTCAGAGTCCCAGAGGCATCTTTATCAATCAATCCAAGTATGCCCATAAATCGCTTAAGAAATATAAGATGGAATCTTGTGACCCCGTGGATACTCCAATGGTGGAACGAACTAAGCTTGATGCAGATCCACATGGAATTTCCGTTGATCCGACACTTTATCGTGGAATGATCGGTACCCTTCTGTATATCACAACCAGTCGACCTGATCTTCAGTTTGCTATATGTATGTATGCTCGGTATCAAACTCGGCCTACTGAGTTACACTTAGCTACTGTTAAACGGATCTTTCGGTATCTTAAAGGAACCATTAATCGGGGACTTTGGTATTCGAAGGACTCTTCGGTCGCACTAACGGCATATGCAGATGCGAATCACCCGGGTTGTCAAGATACAAGGCGTAGCACGAGTGGAACTTTGCAACTACTAGGAGATCGACTAATAAGTTGGGCACCGAAAAGGCAGAAAAGCGCTGCAATTTCAAGTACGGAAGCAGAATACATAGCTATGTCCGGTTGTTGTGCTCAAAGTCTTTGGATGAGATCGCAATTAACCGACTACGGTCTAGGTTTCAACAAAATTCCGATGTACTGCGACAACAAAAGTGCAATTGCCTTATGCTGCAACAACGTTCAATTCTCCCGGTCGAAGCATATTGACATTCGCTACCACTTCATCAAGGAGCAAGTGGAAAATGGAGTGATCGAGCTTTACTTTGTCCGATCTGAGTATCAATTGGCGGATATTTTCACGAAGGCTTTAGATCGCGCCCGAATGGAATTTTTGGCCGACAAGCTAGGATTGAGAACTTTCTCGCCCGAAACTCTTAAGGAACTGGCAGATGAAGCGAAGGAATAGTGGTGGTAAACTATTCTCCGTATCCTTGGTGATCATCCGTATATATTGTTTATATTTTTATCCACAAAAGCAAAATACAAAAATATAAAACCATATAAAAACCATAAAAATTGAAATATTCAGAAAAATTCAAAAATATTTTTACTTTATTTTTCAAAGGCATGTCTTTTGGGATGATAATATTTACGGCCTTAGATATGTCGATTAATATTGACACGGCGCCATAAATAGAGTTTGTACAAAAGTTGTAAATATTTCATAAAACATGCCTAAATGGCTTGTAGTTATTTCAGACTGCAACCCGTTTTTCATATTAAAGTCAAGTATTTCTTATGAAAGCTTTGGCTCAACAACGGGAATTAATTTTCTCGGGTATGGTTTACTTTATAACCATGTAAGGGATTGTGTTTACGTTATAACACAATCTAACACAGATATATGTACGCATCAATGCATTTATTTGTTAAAACAAGAGAAATCTTGTTTTTATGGAGTTATCATCTCTACTATCATAGCAATCTACAATTGGTATCTACATACTCGACGATGCGACTACTCAAACGACGACTAAAGCTCTTTCAATAGAACACGGGTCAACAATTGAGGGGGAGCAATTGTCAAGCATTCATAATCTTTGATGCCGAAAGTGCCAAGTTCACTAATTGGTGTCAAGACAACAATACCAATCGTACATATGGTGTCAAGAGATGACTTCAGACATGACGAGGTGACCAACCTTTGCCGACAAGAACCATTTGATCATATTATATGATGTTCTCATCAATCAGGTCCAACCTTGTCAGTTCATTCTTATATGGTGAATATGTGATCATATTACAAATCGGTATCATATCTCACAAATTGGTATCATGAAGATTAAACGGACTTGCATGTTTCTTCCCAAAACCTTTGTTAAAACTTCATTAAATCAGTTGATATTAAAAACATCGATTGGGTTAATATTTTTAATATGGGTTAGAAAATGTGATTTAATATGGGAAATTATCACAAATGGTTTGACTTAACGTGATGGCTCATCCCGACATGTGCGAAATGTTTTCGAATATCGTGGCTTATGTTAAGGGGGAGCAAAATGGATTTCATGGTAATTTATAGTTACCCTCAACCCATTTATTTCACAAAGATGAAGATTGTGGTGACATAAGGATGGTAGGATAGGTTAAGTCCAATGATTCTTCCAAAATCGGAGGAATCTTCCCAAGGACATTCCATAGCTAGAAATAGTAGTCCTTAGGAAAGATGGAGAAAGATTGTGAATGTAGCTGAATGTCGACCAAGTACTTAAGTTAGCACTGGAACAATCACAACAAGGTGCTAGTTATGACGTATTGGTAAGTATTGAAGGGGTTGAAGAATGAAAAAGAATTGTAAAGATAAAGGGTCTAAAGAAAGAAGCCCTCTTTACAACTTTAAGCAGAAACCGGGTTAATACATATGCTATTGAGATCATTTTAATGATTCTCGGTATTGAAGATAGACATCATGGACCCAGTGATGCAATGCACAACCCATCCCAGCTAATTCAGATATCTCTCAAAAGGTATTTGTTTTATTCACATAGAGACAACGCATTATCTATCGATTTATTCACTCCGAGTAAATTGGTATTGAAATGGTGGCACTCCTCTCCAGCCTCCGATCACTAAAATCCAAAATGCACGATCGAGTCTAGAGCCATTTGAGATCATCAAATATCTCATTAGGACGCATTTCCATATATACTTGCTTCTTCACACACTGTGAAAAGTAAGAAAGATATTAAGAGTCCTACGCAAAATCTTCATGATCTTGCCTGAACATCCGAGTAATACGCAAGTATTTACAATAAAGATGGAAATCCTTTTTGAGAGAATATCAAAAAGCTCATGGTAGGTGACTTGTACGATTCTTTATGAATCAAACTTGTGATAACTGGAAAGCAACGGATGTCTAATTCTTAATTGAATTTAAACACGTTCCAGGCCTCTACGCAATATCTCAGTGATCTTGCCAGAACACTCAGAGTGAAATTTTTAAGTGTTTACAATGATGAGTGGAAATCCTTCTAGTGTTAACCTCAAACAGCACTTGGTAGGTAACTTGCAAGATTCAATATGAATCGAGCTCGTGACAACTGGAAAGCAACGATGGTGCGATTCTTTAAGGAATCAAACTTGTTCCAGGAATCAGAATTGACGGCTTCAATCATGCGGATAATTTTATCCAAATGATTTACTCTTTACGTTCGCAGTCAGCTTTGGACGATCGAGTAAAGAGAACGGGTTTTACCGCGAAATCTTGTCAAGGAGATTTTTAATTAAATCTACCTGCCACAAGTACGATATTTTATATCGTCCTTCGGTCATCATCGACCGGAGGTAAAATGCTACCGAATTAGAATGAAATGTACAAAGCCATTTCGTTCGTGTCTACTTATGTTGCGACATTTGAAGACGGTGACATTGCGGAATCCGAGAAGAAGTCGTCCCCGCATGCTTATACTTTATGCACTTAATACTTCATCTAATTCTAGAAAGCATAAAAGTCAAGTCTTCCGCTCTATCGAACTCTGAAGCTTTCAAGAATTACGAAGGTATAAGTATGTGGGACATGAAGTCATGAAGAGGCAAAGATCACAAGTGAAGGATGCACAAGATCAAGGCAAGAGATTAATGCTAAATATTGATATCAAAGATCACATCAACATGTTCACCAGAAAAGAAAAAGAAAAGAAAGACGAAGACTACGAGCTCAAGACAAGCATAGTATGCTAGGTTTATTTTATTATTGTAACTTGGGTAACGCCCTTGTTTGGAGTGACCTCCCTTAGGGGGAGATTGTTAGAAATACGTTTTACATATTAGAAAGGATCGGTCACTCCAACAATAGTCTAAGTAATAGCTCGTAGTTTAGTTTTACTAATATTAAACAACTAAGGCCATGCCTAGCCTACAACATGTGTAGGCCGACCCAACTTGTAAGCCCAAGCCCATCTCATGGGCTTGGGTATATAAACCCTCTCCTTAGATGGAGAGGGTGTGGTTTCATTCATATTTTCACATAGTTTCTTACTTTCTCTCTCTAGAAGTGTGTATGAAATCTACCAACTTTCTATCTCTTTCTCTCTCTAGATTATACATAGATTTACAATATATTACAGGTGGCTGCATAGGCTGGTATTTGTAGTTGTGTTGGTTGCCAACTATCCTGTTCATTGTTTGTGTTTTGTTTATCTGTGGTTTGTGTTGTAGTTTCTTTATTGCATTGTCTATTAATGGTTCCTCAAGGACTTTCTAATTTGAAATGTTTAAGTTCTGCTTGTGTGTATTTTAATTTGAGGCATCTTTTGCTTTCTAATTTGAAATGTTTAACTTCGGCTTGTGTTCCTAGGGCCTTTCTAATTTGAAATGTTTAAATATGTTTAGGGGCTGATGCAACAGAAACATACCGGGGTCTGGTTTCTTGATTTGTTGTGTAGGGGTACCGGGTGGGTCTTGGGTTCCAGTAGTGGTACCAATCAAAGGTGTCTTCTCTTCGGAGATGCTTTTCTTTCCTGTCGTAATAATGCAGGGTTAGAAACTTAGAAATATAAGAGTATAATAAGAATATTAATGTGATATAAGCATATGATAGGTTAATGCATTGGAGCCTAAACATTTTCAGCACATGTATGATTAAAGTATAGAAAGCAGGACTGCTCACATAACAGGCCTGCTGGTAGGACTGGTGTATCTGTGATTCATGGTGTATGGTTGAATGAGGTCCATAGTATTTAGTCTGCAACTGTTGTATGGTTAGGTGTCTAGTGTTACCAAGTATTAAAAAAGGGATCCAATGTCACATGGAAACAGTGCAGTGGTAAGCTTCTATTTAAGTGTGCCATTTCAGACAACAGGTATAGCAAGACATTTTTAAGAAAATGACCTGGCGAGTTGTGCTTCAGACATTGTAATTGCTTTGTAGTTCCAGCGACTATGGGAATTGTTTTTACTTCTATTTGAATCAGAGGCTTGAAGAGGAGAGAGATCAAAGGGATATGATTGAATCTTTGTTTCACGAGACGAGCGATGCTATTGACGACTGGGGTGTTTTTATTTTGGAGCTCTCTTTTCTAACCTTTGACCGCCGCGTGCACCGAATGGTTGGTCTTTTGAATGCGATGCAAGAGCGTGACGGTGCTGAGCTTTGTAAACTAAGAGGGCTGATGGATGAATCAGATGCCCGTATTCATGAGATGAGGTTTTCATGCGATCTTCGTGATCAGGGGGAAGGCTCGTGTTTTGAATGTTTCAATAAACGACACCGGCCAGTCGTCTATGGATTGTGTGCCTGGGATGCGTTGTTCTTTATGTTTTACGTGTTGTAAGAATATTGTATGTTTTTTCTTTTGAAAACATATTCCGTTTTCTCATATATGTATGTTATTTGCCATTTAATGTTGGAACCGAGATGTTTGTCTTTGTTAGTATATCCGTCTAGAATTTCTCTACTTGCATCAGGAAGCCTGTTTGGCTATCCCCAAAAAATGGGCTCTTGTTTCTTAATATAATATGGTCAATTTTTTTGGGGAAAAAGATAAGCCACAATAGTGAGGTATGTGAATAGTGAGTTAGTGGTGTTGCTGTGTATGTTTTTTTCTATATTTGGATAAAACTATATATAGGTAGCAAATCTGTGGTGCATCTATTTTTGGTAAAAAAAAGGAAGGCATAATTATTGACTACGGGAGGAGTCGCCTGCTACTGCTATTGGGACTTTTTTTTATCTACTTTAGAGGGAACCACGAAAACTTGGATGCGGGTACTGTTTGTGTTGATGGTGGACATTCTTAGTGGCTGGCATTAGATAATGCAATTAAGGAGGCAGTGGTATATAATGGGGTGGTAACATGTTGATTTTCACACATTGTGACACAGATTTGTAGCTAACTTGCTAAAACGAAACTGCAAATGGCATACCGGCCCAAGTGTGCTGCTTTTGAAGTTACTGCCCAATCCGACGATTGGGCAGACATGTTTGTTTCCCATTTGCAAGACGAGATGCAAGGAGAAATGAGCTGGAAGGCGAAGTTGGAAGACATGTGGCGGCAGGTGAATAGTGGTATTGTTGATAGGTTACACCTCGTTTATGAGTTGCGGACCGTTCAAGGGGAGCCGGTTGTCAATCTGATGGTGGCTTTTTTTACAAACTTTGCAAGATGCAGATTGTTCTTTCCGTGACCAACTCGCGACCGAAGCAGCTGCGTGCACCAACTGCGTCAGAAGGATGGAAAGGTTCATCCAGAGGTTGCAAGGCAACGTGTCAGACTGAAATCTGGACACACTCATGGAATAGATCTTTTTTATGTGATCTTTTGGATCAATGGAAATCAATGTGATTTCAGTGTTTCAATAAATGAGCTGATGGCGTGCCCGTGGTGTGTTGTTTTTTAGCGTGTATTTGTTGAAAGTATTGTGTGCGTAATTTCTTTTCAGAATGTATTCTGTTTGTCTGTAATATATTGTGTTTTTATTTAAATGCTACAATCCAGTGGTTCATATGTGTTTGTCTATGTGTCTTAGACGTCTCAAAAGGCATCATCAAGCATGTTTAGGTTTCCCAAAAATGTTAGTTTGTTCTTTGGGTTTATTTTACATGCCTATTAAGCATCACGTTTTTTAAAGGCACACTCATAGAACATAATCTGATATCCATATTTGGGGAAAAAAGGAAACGCATAATAGTGATTGTGTCAACAGGTGTTAAGTGGTGTCACTGTGTTGTGCCAAAAACGTAGACATAATAATAGAGTTGAGAACAATATCTGGTCAGTGGTATGTTGTTTTTTGTGCCGACTTTTGGAAAGATGGGTTCAGAACCATGGGAATTGGGACGTGCGTACTATTTAAGTGAGGAGGGCCTGCTATTTAAAGGGGTGCTAACATTGTTGTTTTCACACATTCTTACATATATCTGGAGGTAAGTTAGAAAAAAGGAAGCTGAAGAATGGCACAATGGCCTTTGTGCGATGCTATTACGGCAGAAGCCCAATCCGATGATTGGACGGACATGTTTGTTTCCTACCTGCGGAATGAGATGCAAGGAGAAATTTTTTGGAAGCAAAAGATGGAAATGGTGTGGCGGCAACTAAGCAGCACTATCGTCGATATGAGACACCTTCTCAAAGAGTTACGAACTATTGAAGGGGAACCGGTTGTTGACCAGATGGTTGTGTTCCTAGACACTTTGCAAGCCGCGAATTGTGCTTTCCGTAACCAGCTATCATCTGAAGCAGGTGCGGCTGGCAACCGCATCAGGCGATCGCAATGGTTCATTGAAAGGTTGCAAGGCGATGGGTCCGAGTGAAATGCGGTAGTCAATGTCTTGGGAAACAAAGTTTTCTTTATCTTTCCAGTATGATATCATTTGGTTGAATAATATATTGGCACGCGTCGGTTTTTGCGTGCCACGACTTTCTAGTATTTGCCTTTTTATAAACGTGTATGGTTGTTTTGTTGAAATGTGTTTTTTCCCTTAATTTTGTTTACATCAATACAAATTATGAAGAGCAAGATACGAAACAAAGTGCAGCGGTAAGTGGTAATAGACTTCTAGGAGAGCGAGGTAAAGAGGTACCTTGTTCATGCTTGACCATCCCGTGTGCGGCGTTAGTAGATATTTGTGGTTGATGGTCGCTGGTAACGGCCAAAGGGTCCTTGGCTTGTTTTGACTGATCTATCTCTGTTGCATCAAATCCATGCTTGTCCTCGTCCACCAGAAGATGGTTTTCCATTTCTGACACTCCTGAGCTTGCACCTAACTCTTGTAAGGCCTTTGGTAGTTCTAATTCAAGGGGTTTTTCGTCTTGGACGAGTTTGTCCACGGTGAATTCACCGGACCCTTTCTTTGTGGCAGGAGAAAACTGGAATTTAAATGTATGTGTTTGTCCAACCAAGGCTTCAAGTTCTTCTAGAATTGTCCGTCTGTCAACATGCCTATAGCGGCCTGCTAAGTCAGCGCAAGGGATGGCTGCGACCTGTGCGCCAGATTCATTGAAGAACGTAAAACTTGCCTGGGTAGTGCCGTCGTGAACACGTGCCTTGAAACTGTAACTGTTGAATCGAACAACGTGGTTGCTTTAGTATGTGAGTAGGTTATTGTGCATGACTCGCGATTAATATTGACATACCTAAATAAAGGGTCCTCTAGTTCTCCATCATCTTCACAGATAAACGTTCCTTGAAAGTCCCTTGGCCTTTTTGTGCATTTTTGCACGATACATAGTACCAGATTCTGTTTTGCACTATCTCTGTTATAGTTGTAGTAAGCTGATATGGAACCCCCTGGGAAAAAAAGTTGTATTTAATTAGGGGTAACATGTGTTGATATGATATGCTATAGTGGTTGAGTTTACCTTGTGACCCTCAGGGTTCTGTAACAACAAAGAAGAGAGAGGTTCAATGTTAGGTTTTTGTTTGTCACCCGCTGCTCTGAATTGGTGCCTAGCCACCTTTAGCATAGGAGTTGATTTAAACCGTTCAATAAACCTTCATATTAGTGGCTCTGTTAGAACAAGGCAGAACATATGTAAGTGTTTATATTCTTTTGTAAGGGTTGATTAATTAATAGTTAACTGTACTCCTGTTTTGCTTGTTAAACCTCTGGCACGTCAGGGTTAATGTAACAGAATGTTGCAGATGTGCTTGAAAGTTCCAAACCTGCAATGGATTAAAATTAGGTGTAATCTTTAACAAGTATTTGGTTCTCAGCCATAGCATACAGTATAACAAACCTTTGTATTCGGTCACTTGGCAACATCCGACTGCAAGCAGTACATGAGGAGAGCGTGTTTCAATACTTTCCTTGTCAAATTTGATTGCAAGGTTGTCCCACAGAGTCAGTTCTACAGCGCTCCCACTTACCAAATGCGGGAAACAGTTGAAAAAGAAAGGTTTAAACAAAAAAGAGATTTAACAGCAGTGGTAACCGCAGAAAAAGCATGTTATGGGGATGAACGGTAGTATGTGCATACTCATTCTAAGTTTTCAAGGGTGATATTTCTTCTTATGTTTCTGTCCCTAAGCAACTCGCCTATTGAGCGTATGCAGCCAAAGTAATCTTAAAACAACAAAAAGGTATTTGTTAGACAGCTGTAGTTTAAGTATAAACAACAGTGCTTTTATTCATACTTGTAAGGCGCAGGTAAACCCATTTGTTGTACGCGTTCTTGAAAGGTTTCTGAGAAGCTAGTCGATTGTAGGGGACGAAATCAAAAAAATGCTGGGGGTACGTTTTTTCATGGCCGTCTAAATGTTCAAACTTTGTGATTTTTCCAAACCTTAGCGTTGTCGTCCTTTCAAGTGTTTGCTGGTAAGGGTTTGTTTTTTCGCAAAAGAAATCTATGATGCGATAAACCTTCCCATATTGAAGCAGTGACTCAAAGTGCGATGCATTTGACACATCCATGTTTGCCTGAATTGCATCTCCCTGCATACACACAAAAGGAATGTATGAAAACCAAATAACATATATTTTTTTCCTAACGTCATATGATTAAAAGTTTTTACCTGATTGTCAATAAGAAGGCAACAATAATTTAGGTCTTTGATAGTTGGGTCATATCTGGTTGGTAGGCTTCTAATCATCCATCTGCGATACACCATTGCTTCCAGTACGCAGCCTCTTTTCTGCAGTGATAAATCAGAGATTGGCGTTGATGCGACGATCAATGCATCTGTGCTAGTGGCAGCCATTAGAAATGTTCACCTGCACAACAACAGAAAGAGTAATCCCATTTAGCAACAAAAATATGGATGGGTCTTTTGGATAATGCACAAAAGTTATAGGTCGTGAGTAATAAGCAGGGGATGGACCTCAGCATGGCATTCATAGAAGACCCTCTATCCTAATATTATGAGCAGTCTTATAAGTTTCCAAGTATTTCACAGAGACACTGTATCCTAATTTAACACGCGGTGTTATAAGTTTTCAAGTATTGCACATAGGCCATTCAAAGCACGTATAACAAATAAGTTGGTATAACGTAAGCAGCAAAAGTAAACTAAAACTATAGCATATACGATATTGGCATTGGTGATTATAGCATATACGATATTGGCATTGGTGTCATATGTTGTGTAAAAAATCCCTGTACACGATGTTTTTAGTTGTGTTTGGAGGTTGGTTTTCTGGTTGTTTTATGAGTATCCTGAGTCCGTCTGGCGAAGTGGCCCTTGAGAGCGCAACATATAGCTGACCGTGGCTATATACAAGTTCAGGCAGGTAAACACCTATCTTTGACAAAGACTGACCTTGGCTTTTGTTGATCGTCATTGCATAGCATAGTTTAATTGGGAATTGTTTCCGTTTGAACGTGAAAGATAAGTTCGGATCTTGGTGACCGAACGAAATACGGTGGATGTACACCTTTTCCCCAACGCGTGTTCCTATAATTATCTGAGCTTCTATTAATTTTGACTTAAGTGCCCGGACAATCATCCGTGTCCCGTTGCAAAGTCCGCCAGCCAATTTTGTGTTTCTTAGTAGCATGATAGGCAGCCAGCTTTCAAACGCAATTCGTGTGGTGGGAACCCGGGGAAGTTAAATGTGCTCAAGAACTCCGGTGGGTAGAGCATGCCTGTTTCTGAGGTATCGCCTCCATTTGGGTATGCAACATAGTTACTTAAGTAGGTAAATGTTTCGCCATGGATCTGTTCAAGTATCCAGTCATTAATAACATCGACAGTTTCATTTTTTGGGTACACAATAGCTTTAGACTGGAACACACTTGCTGTTGGTTTCTTTAAAGTGTCGTCGTCATATATGAATTCTATAAGCTCCGTTAGCCCGTTGTCATCGCCAGAGACACAGAACTGCGTCGGTATCGATATCCAATTGCCACTTTCAGGTGCTTCCTCATCTGGTTCGCCGATTTCACCATTTCCAACTACAAGCAGCCACGCAGCAAACTCCTGAGCTTTTACTTTTTCATCTGCAGTTAGGTCGTCTCTCATTAGCCTCATGTTTTCAGTCAGCGTGTACACTTTAAAGTGTTGCCATATAGGTGACTGTGATATGGATAAGGTTATCAGCTTAAGACTTGAAGCCTTTTTTTCACTGGAAGAGTTTGCCGAAAATCCCCACCTAGAATCACTGTTTTACCACCAAAGACAGAATCTGGCGAGCTCATTAGGTCTCGGAGGGTCCAGTCAAATGCTTCAAAGCAACGGCGATTGTTCATAGGTTCCTCATCCCAGATAATAACATCCGTATCAGCCAACAACCGGCCAAGCTGCGTGTTTTTTTATATGACACAATGATTCGTCTGTTAACTCTAAGGGTATCTTAAATCTTGAGTAAGTTGTACGACCGACCGGAAGAAGGAGGGATGCAATGCCAGATGAAGCAACAGTTAACACGATCTTCTCTTGTGATCGCAACGATCATGTGATGGTCTTCCACAAAAAAAGTCTTCCCAGTTCCACCATGACCATACACAAATATCAGTTCTTGCCTGTTTTGCATTGCCGCCAGAGTTATAAGGTCGTAAATTGTGCGTTGGGCAGCATTGAGTTTGGGAAGAGCGTCAAGCGTTTCTTGGAACAACTGGGCCCGATTGTAGTTCCTCTCCTCCATCAGCAACCTGTTTTTAAGCTCATCCAGAAGTCATGAAGCCTTTTTTTTCACTGGAAGAGTTTGCTGAAAATCCCCACCTAGAATCACTGTTTTACCACCAAAGACAGAATCTGGCGAGCTCATTAGGTCTCGGAGGGTCCGATCAAATGCTTCAAAGAAACGGCGATTGTTCATAGGTGCCTCATCCCAGATAATAACATCCGTATCAGCCAACAACCGGCCAAGCTGCGTGTTTTTTATATGACACAACGATTCTTCTGTTAACTCTAAAGGTATCTTAAATCTAGAGTGAGTTGTGCGGCCGGCCGGAAGAAGGAGGGATGCAATGCCAGATGAAGCAACAGTTAGCATGATCTTCTCTTGTGATCGCAACGATCCTGTGATGGTCTTCCACAAAAAAGTCTTCCCAGTTCCACCATGACCATACACAAATATCAGTTCTTACCTGTTTGGCACTGCCGCCAGAGTTATAAGGTCGTAAATTGTGCGTTGGGAAGCATTGAGTTTGGGAAGAGCGTCAAGTGTTTCGTGGAACAACTGGGCCCGATTGTAGTTCCTCTCCTCCATCAGCAGCCAGTTTTTAAGCTCATCCAGAAGTCTCTGTGGAGGGGAAGGGAGGCCAAACTCCGATAAGGTCCTACCATTATCGGTCAAAATACAAAGGATGTCGTATAAAATATATCCTTTCTTCTCAGCATCATTTACAAAGTACCCTGGAATACCCACAGTTGCGGACACCCTTGTACCAATATCGTCGGACATATTTTCCAGTGTTTTTACCATAGTTTGCGCGGGTCAGCTATCTTGTAGAATATTAACATCTGCGCAAACAGAGTTCGTGTTTCAGATGCACTTGCATGACCGGCAGATTCCTCCAGAGCTATGTCCCATTCCCGATCGTCCCCTAGGAGACCTAATGCATCGCACGTGGCACGGTAGGTTGGGCAAACACGATACCTCTGTGAGACAGAAGCATCTGAAAGTAGAACAGTTCATCCGCGCTAGGATGCACAAACGCAAGCCTTCCATAAGAATGTTTAGTTTTAACAGCCCTTCGTCTCCAGCTCTTTGCATCTGCGTACCATACGTATTCCGTAGGAAATTTCAGATAGGTTAAGTGTCTGCCATTAGTGTTGTTGGCGTTGTACGAATACCATTCAGTCAATGTAGTCTTTTTTTCTCAGGCAGATTAACTACGACCAAGACATCATCGCGTTCACGGAAATTAACACGCTGCATGTTCTCTAAATGCACAACAAGTATTTGTACAGCTGGTTCTCTCAAGTGTATGGGGAAATCAAAAATTCTCCAGCAAGCTTCATGAGGACAGATGTACCGACCGTCTACATAATCCTGTATCTCGTCTCTCGGTTTGGGTGGAGGCTGTGAGGAAGTTGACGCTTCACCGACTGGCCTTATAACTTTTGCGAATATCCTATCAGGGCCTTTGGATATATATTTGAATAAATACTTAATCAACATGCTCCACCCGCAGTAGTCGACATTTATATGCGCCCTGAAGGTGAGTGAAAGGGTTCGGTTATATGGTACCACATTAGCGTTGTCGAGCTCGAACCCTTTTTTAGTGACACATATGCCTGAGTCCCGCCGTCGATAATGTACGTATCCACCGTCGTCAAAATAGGTACGTTCATTGTACTTTTTGGGAACGTTTTTGCTACATAATCTATCCTTCATACAAGGTGAATTCATGTTAGCTGCCCCACACGGTCCATGGAGCATAAGTTCCGAGACAATACCAAATATCTATGGGTCGGTGTTAGGATCTGGCAGTTCCGCTGAAACAAAAGCATCAAGCTCTGCAGGATGGACAATATTATCTTTCTCGTGCAGCCACAGAAGTGTATGACAGTGCGGCAGCCCACATTTCTGGAACTTGAAGGTCTACGAAATCATTGGCCTATTCTAGGTGATTGATTTGATGGATTAAGATGGTTGATTAATTGATAGATATAGAAGAGATGAAGGAAGGAGATGAGGGATTAGAGAGAGAAAGGAGAGAAAAGGGGAAAATTAGAGAGAGAAAATAAAGATGGAAATGATTAAGTGTGTAAATGGACAATCAACAACCCCTCCTAACATGCTAGGAGGGGATATATATAGCCCACCCTACATGTGGGCTATATGGACTATACATAAACTAAATGGATCACGAGCCCGTTACATAATTATCGTTGGAGCGACCGATCCTTCATAAATACGTAAAACGTATTTCCAACAATCTCCCCCTAAGGGAGGTCGCTCCAAGAAACAAAGTTCTAAATAGTCTATAACTCGTGATCTATGCTAACTAAGATGTGACCGAGACTTTATTGGGAAAAACGTATTTCCAACAATCTCCCCCTAAGGGAGGTCACATCTTTTTACAAAATCTTAAACCTAGCATCTATGCTTGAGTCTTCGATCTTGTTCTTGTGAATATGCTTGATGTGATCTTTGACTTTAGTCTTGAGCATGTTTCCTTGCCTTGACATTGTGCATTCTTCACTTGTGATATTTGCCTCTTTGTGACTTCATGTTCCAATACTTATACTTTTAAATTCTTGAAAGCTTCAGAGTTTGATACAGCGGAAGACTTGACCTTCAGGCTTTCTTGAATTTGTTGAAGTACTAGTTGTATGTAGTATAAGCATGTGGTGACGACTTCTTCTGGATTGTACACTGCAATGCCACCTTCTTGTTACGCTGCATAAGACAGTTAGCAACAAACAATATACACAGATGAAATGGCCTTGAACATTTCATTCTAATTCGGTAGCATTTTACCTCCGGTCGGTGAAGACCGTTGGACGATATTAAATATCGTACTTGTGGCAGGTAGTTTCAATAAAGAACCTCCTTGACAAGATTTCGCGGATAAACCCGTTCTCTTTACTCGACCGTCTAAAGCTGACTGCGAACGTAAAGAGTGAATCATTTGGATAATATTATCCGCATGATTTGAAGCCGTCAATTCATGTTCCTGGAACAAGTGAAGTTCAATTAAGAACCGCACCATCGTTGCTTTCCAGTTGTCACTAGCTTGATTCATGTAGAATCTTGCAAGTTACCTACCAAGTGCTGTTTGATGTTAACACTAGAAGGATTTCCATTCGTCACTGTAAATACTTAATAGTATTACTCTGAATGTTCTGGCAAGATCACTAAGATATTGCGTAGAGGCCTGGAACGTGTTTAAATTCATTTAAAAATTAAACCACTGTTGCTTTCCAGTTATCACAAGTTTGATTCATAAAGAATCGCACAAGTCACCTACCATGAGCTTTTTGATATTCGCTCAAGAAGGATTTCCATCTTCATTGTAAATACTTTCGTATTACTCGGATGTTCAGGCAAGATCATGAAGATTTTGCGTAGGACTCTTAAGATCTTTCTTACTTTTCACAGTGTGTGAAGAAGCAAGGAATAATGAAAGTGTGTCCTAATGAGATATTTGATGATCTCAAATGGCTCTAGACTCGATCGTGCATTTTGGATTTTTTAGTGATCGGAGGCTGGAGAGGAGTGCCACCTTTTCAATACCAATTTATTCGGAGTGAATAAACCAATAGATAATGTGTTGATCTCCGTGTGATTAAAACAAATACCTTTTGAGAGATATTTGAGTTAGCTGGGAAGGGTTGTGCATTGCATCACTGGGTCCATGACGTCTTTCTTCAATATCAAGAATCATTAACAAAAATAATCTCAATAGCATATGTATTGACCCGGTTTCTGCCTAAAGTTGTAAGGAGGGCTTCTTTCTTTACACCCTTTATCTTTACAATTCTTTTTCATTCTTCAACCCCTTCAATGCTTACCAATACGTCATCACTAGCACCTTGTTGTGATTGTTCCAGTGCTAACTTAAGTACTTGGTCGGCATTCAGCTTCGTTCACAATCTTTCTCCATCTTTCCTAAGGACTACTATTTCTAGCTATGGAATGTCCTTGGGAAGATTCCTTCGGTTCTAGAGAAATCATTGGACTTTAACCTATCCTACCATCCTTATGTCACCACAATCTTCACCGTCGTGAAAAGAGATGTTTTGGATAAGTGTATGTCACCATGAAATCCATTTTGAAGTGCAAATCCATTTTGCTCCCCCTTAACATATGCCACGATATCCGAAAACATTTCGCACATGTCGGGATGAGCTAGCACGTTAAGTCAAACAATTTATGATTGATCATATCCCATATTAAATCACATTTTCTCCCCCATATTAAAAATATTAACCCAATCGATATTTTTAATATCAATTGATTTAATAGCATTTTAAGAAAATTTGGGAAGAAAAATGCAAGTCCAATTATCTTCATGAATTACACAAGCTCCCCCTCAAATTAATGAGGGTGTGCTGAAACGTAAATTAAATACCTTTTAAACACAAGTGTAAGGTATTTATTACGTGCAAAGATCATATATAATAATGAATTCACAAGATTAACAATTTACGAGGTAGGACCTGAATGATGGAGAACATCATATGAGAGATTCACATGGTTCTTGTTCACGAATGTTGGTCACCTCGTCACGTCCCCGAGAAAATTAATTCCCGTTGTTGAGTCAAAGCTTTCCGGTGAAATGCTTGACTTGATTATGAAAAGCGGGTTGCTATCTGAAATAATAGCAAACCATATAGAGCATGTTTTAAATCTTTTAAACTTCTGCTCGAACTTTATTTACAACCCCGTGTCATTATTGAATGACATTTCTAGGTTCGTAAATATTATCGATTCCAGAAGACATGCTCGTTTTATCAAAACGTTTTTTGAACACACAATTTTGAAAGATTTAGAAAAATCTTTTGAGAAATTCTTGAAAAATTGTGTTCAAAGTTTTGAAAAACAATTACTTGAGCTTAATATGTTGAATATCTTAAAAGCGAGCTCAAGTCCGAGAAGTTGTGAACTTCCCGTTGTTAAGGATAAGTTACCATCGGCGATAAGCTTTCCTTTTATCTGAAGGACGAGTCCTAAGCTGACATTTACTTAGAAGTCGTGTTCATGAGCTTGAAAACTTTGACTGTTTTAACGGAAATCTCATGACCGAGAAAGGTTAATTTCTCGTTACGAAGAAAAGTTCTCTTATTTAAAAGATACACTTTCCTTTCTGAGCTTAAAACTTCGAATGTTTTAATACAAGCTCATGACCGAGAAAGGTGAATTTCTCGTTAAGAGGATAAGTTATCATAAAAGATAATCTTTCCTTTATTTTAAGTTCGAGTTACAGTCTGACATTTAACTGTAAGTCATTTTGCATGAGCTTAAAAACTTCGAATGTTTTTAATATTAGCTCATGCCCGAGAAAACTTAATTTCTCGTTGTTAGGATAAGTTTATCATCGGCGATAAACTTTCCTTTCTTTGAAGATCGAGTTATAGTCTGTGATGTGACTATAAGTCCTAGTGCATGAGCTTAAAAAACGTGGAATGTTTTTAACATAAGCTCATGCCCGAGAAAAATGAATTTCTCGTTTTTTAGGATAAGTCATCATCGGGATGAACTTTCCTGTCTTTGGAGATCGAGTTACAGTCTGTTATGTGACTGTAAGTCCTAGTGCAGCTTTAACCATGAATCCCCTGAGATACTAGTTTCTCTGATATCTACTTCTTCAGCAACCAAACTCTGAGAGTGTCCTTAGTTGAACGGTATACAATGATTGGACCGCTTCGTTCTTTTGGAACATCAACTTTGGTACCTGCATTCTCATTAGGAGTTTGTATACTTTTGCATGGGTTAGAGATATCTATTTTAGAAGCACGTGGGGGTTCACGGTTTTCTTTTCTTGTGTCAGAGGTGGCCTGAGGGGATGATTCACTTGTCTTAGTAGGCAAACGTTTCCTTTTATAGAAAATCTTAAGTTCAGGCTTAAGTGATGTATCATCCTTTGCAATTTCTTCCCTAGTAGTCTTCGTAGAATCAGAAACTATCCTAGTTAAAGGGCACTCGTTTCCTACAAGAGTGAAAGTTCTACCAGTGGGGCGCCACATTTTGCCAACGGGTTTGATTTTTGCAACCCACTGGGATTTAAGTCTAGCACGGGAGTTCACCTCATTAAGTAATTTCTTGATACAAGAATCATGATTTGCCGTAAAGACACATTTTCTACATGTTTTACAAGTAGCATATTTAATGTCCGAGTAATTCCTAGATGATTGATCGATGCTCCTAGGAGACGTCATGCTACGGTTAGCAGTGTTGGGTAATCTAGAAGGCATCTGACTAGGTTGGACATTGCTATCTCTTACATGTGTCTTTTGAATAGCTTCCCTTTGACCAAAATCATGGCGCACATCAGTTGAACTAGTTCTAGACTTGTTCATTGAGCTATTCTTAGAGAAACTAGGGGCAATCATGTGATGAGGTCTTGCTAAAACTGATTTAGTCACATTAGGCCTAGTTGGTGGAGTGACTGTTCTAGAAATATGACCCAAATCAACTTGGGAGGCAAACCGCGGTCTCGAGGATTGTGGTCGCTCGGATCTAAATGCAGTAGGTTGTCTGACAATCGGTTGTTTGACGAACTGATTTGTAGGCGGTTTCCCCAAGATTGATGGTTTTTCAAGCTTAGTGTCCACACTAGGTCCTCTAGTTTTCCTTAACTCTTTTTTCAACGCAGCTATAGCAAAAACCTTTTCCTGTACTTGGGACTTTAAAGTCTCATTCTCTTTGAGCAAGTTATCTTGGGATGCCAACTTAGATTCAAGCAGTTGAATTTGTTTCAAAAGATTATCCTTTTCAGCTTTAGAATCCAGAACAGTTTGATCCAATTTTCTTTCAAGAACAACGTTTGACTTTTCAAGTTTTTCAAAGTATGTTTCAAATTTGTCCGTTTTCTTAGAAAATTCTAGTTTGGAGCAGTGACTCAAAGTGCGATGCATTTGACACATCCATGTTCGCCTGAATTGCATCTCCCTGCATACACACAAAAGGAATGTATGAAAACCAAATAACATATATTTTTTCCTAACGTCATATGATTAAAAGTTTTTACCTGATTGTCAATAAGAAGGCAACAATAATTTAGGTCTTTGATAGTTGGGTCATATCTGGTTGGTAGGCTTCTAATCATCCATCTGCGATACACCATTGCTTCCAGTACGCAGCCTCTTTTCTGCAGTGATAAATCAGAGATTGGCGTTGATGCGACGATCAATGCATTTGTGCTAGTGGCAGCCATTAGAAATGTTCACCTGCACAACAACAGAAAGAGTAATCCCATTTAGCAACAATAATATGGATGGGTCTTTTGGATAATGCACAAAAGTTATAGGTCGTGAGTAATAAGCAGGGGATGGACCTCAGCATGGCATTCATAGAAGACCCTCTATCCTAATATTATGAGCAGTCTTATAAGTTTCCAAGTATTTCACAGAGACACTGTATCCTAATTTAACACGCGGTGTTATAAGTTTTCAAGTATTGCACATAGGCCATTCAAAGCATGTATAACAAATAAGTTGGTATAACGTAAGCAGCAAAAGTAAACTAAAACTATAGCATATACGATATTGGCATTGGTGATTATAGCATATACGATATTGGCATTGGTGTCATATGTTGTGTAAAAAATCCCTGTACATGATGTTTTTAGTTGTGTTTGGAGGTTGGTTTTCTGGTTGTTTTATGAGTATCCTGAGTCCGTCTGGCGAAGTGGCCCTTGAGAGCGCAACATATAGCTGACCGTGGCTATATACAAGTTCAGGCAGGTAAACACCTATCTTTGACAAAGACTGACCTTGGCTTTTGTTGATCGTCATTGCATAGCATAGTTTAATTGGGAATTGTTTCCGTTTGAACATGAAAGATAAGTTCGGATCTTGGTGACCAAACGAAATACGGTGGATGTACACCTTTTCCCCAACGCGTGTTCCTATAATTATCTGAGCTTCTATTAATTTTGACTTAAGTGCCCGGACAATCATCCGTGTCCCGTTGCAAAGTCCGCCAGCCAATTTTGTGTTTCTTAGTAGCATGATAGGCAGCCAGCTTTCAAACGCAATTCGTGTGGTGGGAACCCGGGGAAGTTAAATGTGCTCAAGAACTCCGGTGGGTAGAGCATGCCTGTTTCTGAGGTATCGCCTCCATTTGGGTATGCAACATAGTTACTTAAGTAGGTAAATGTTTCGCTATGGATCTGTTCAAGTATCCAGTCATTAATAACATCGACAGTTTCATTTTTTGGGTACACAATAGCTTTAGACTGGAACACACTTGCTGTTGGTTTCTTTAAAGTGTCGTCGTCATATATGAATTCTATAAGCTCCGTTAGCCCGTTGTCATCGCCAGAGACACAGAACTGCGTCGGTATCGATATCCAATTGCCACTTTCAGGTGCTTCCTCATCTGGTTCGCCGATTTCACCATTTCCAACTACAAGCAGCCACGCAGCAAACTCCTGAGCTTTTTCTTTTTCATCTGCAGTTAGGTCGTCTCTCATTAGCCTCATGTTTTCAGTCAGCGTGTACACTTTAAAGTGTTGCCATATAGGTGACTGTGATATGGATAAGGTTATCAGCTTAAGACTTGAAGCCTTTTTTTCACTGGAAGAGTTTGCCGAAAATCCCCACCTAGAATCACTGTTTTACCACCAAAGACAGAATCTGGCGAGCTCATTAGGTCTCGGAGGGTCCGGTCAAATGCTTCAAAGCAACGGCGATTGTTCATAGGTGCCTCATCCCAGATAATAACATCCGTATCAGCCAACAGCCGGCCAAGCTGCGTGTTTTTTTATATGACACAATGACTCGTCTGTTAACTCTAAGGGTATCTTAAATCTTGAGTAAGTTGTACGACCGACCGGAAGAAGGAGGGATGCAATGCCAGATGAAGCAACAGTTAACACGATCTTCTCTTGTGATCGCAACGATCATGTGATGGTCTTCCACAAAAAAAGTCTTCCCAGTTCCACCATGACCATACACAAATATCAGTTCTTGCCTGTTTTGCATTGCCGCCAGAGTTATAAGGTCGTAAATTGTGCGTTGGGCAGCATTGAGTTTGGGAAGAGCGTCAAGCGTTTCTTGGAACAACTGGGCCCGATTGTAGTTCCTCTCCTCCATCAGCAACCTGTTTTTAAGCTCATCCAGAAGTCATGAAGCCTTTTTTTTCACTGGAAGAGTTTGCTAAAAATCCCCACCTAGAATCACTGTTTTACCACCAAAGACAGAATCTGGCGAGCTCATTAGGTCTCGGAGGGTCCGATCAAATGCTTCAAAGAAACGGCGATTGTTCATAGGTGCCGCATCCCAGATAATAACATCCGTATCAGCCAACAACCGGCCAAGCTGCGTGTTTTTTATATGACACAACGATTCTTCTGTTAACTCTAAAGGTATCTTAAATCTAGAGTGAGTTGTGCGGCCGGCCGAAAGAAGGAGGGATGCAATGCCAGATGAAGCAACAGTTAGCATGATCTTCTCTTGTGATCGCAACGATCCTGTGATGGTCTTCCACAAAAAAGTCTTCCCAGTTCCACCATGACCATACACAAATATCAGTTCTTGCCTGTTTGGCACTGCCGCAAGAGTTATAAGGTCGTAAATTGTGCGTTGGGCAGCATTGAGTTTGGGAAGAGCGTCAAGTGTTTCGTGGAACAACTGGGCCCGATTGTAGTTCCTCTCCTCCATCAGCAACCAGTTTTTAAGCTCATCCAGAAGTCTCTGTGGAGGGGAAGGGAGACCAAACTCCGATAAGGTCCTACCATTATCGGTCAAAATATAAAGGATGTCGTATAAAATATATCCTTTCTTCTCAGCATCATTTACAAAGTACCCTGGAATACCCACAGTTGCGGACACCCTTGTACCAATATCGTCGGACATATTTTCCAGTGTTTTTACCATAGTTTGCGCGGGTCAGCTATCTTGCAGAATATTAACATCTACGCAAATAGAGTTCGTGTTTCAGATGCACTTGCATGACCGGCAGATTCCTCCAGAGCTATGTCCCATTCCCGATCGTCCCCTAGGAGACCTAATGCATCGCACGTGGCACGGTAGGTTGGGCAAACACGATACCTCTGTGAGACAGAAGCATCTGAAAGTAGAACAGTTCATCCGCGCTAGGATGCACAAACGCAAGCCTTCCATAAGAATGTTTAGTTTTAACAGCCCTTCGTCTCCAGCTCTTTGCATCTGCGTACCATACGTATTCCGTAGGAAATTTCAGATAGGTTAAGTGTCTGCCATTAGTGTTGTTGGCGTTGTACGAATACCATTCAGTCAATGTAGTCTTTTTTTCTCAGGCAGATTAACTACGACCAAGACATCATCGCGTTCACGGAAATTAACACGCTGCATGTTCTCTAAATGCACAACAAGTATTTGTACAGCTGGTTCTCTCAAGTGTATGGGGAAATCAAAAATTCTCCAGCAAGCTTCATGAGGACAGATGTACCGACCGTCTACATAATCCTGTATCTCGTCTCTCGGTTTGGGTGGAGGCTGTGAGGAAGTTGACGCTTCACCGACTGGCCTTATAACTTTTGCGAATATCCTATCAGGGCCTTTGGATATATATTTGAATAAATACTTAATCAACATGCTCCACCCGCAGTAGTCGACATTTATATGCGCCCTGAAGGTGAGTGAAAGGGTTCGGTTATATGGTACCACATTAGCGTTGTCGAGCTCGAACCCTTTTTTAGTGACACATATGCCTGAGTCCCGCCGTCGATAATGTACGTATCCACCGTCGTCAAAATAGGTACGTTCATTGTACTTTTTGGGAACGTTTTTGCTACATAATCTATCCTTCATACAAGGTGAATTCATGTTAGCTGCCCCACACGGTCCATGGAGCATAAGTTCCGAGACAATACCAAATATCTATGGGTCGGTGTTAGGATCTGGCAGTTCCGCTGAAACAAAAGCATCAAGCTCTGCAGGATGGACAATATTATCTTTCTCGTGCAGCCACAGAAGTGTATGACAGTGCGGCAGCCCACATTTCTGGAACTTGAAGGTCTACGAAATCATTGGCCTATTCTAGGTGATTGATTTGATGGATTAAGATGGTTGATTAATTGATAGATATAGAAGAGATGAAGGAAGGAGATGAGGGATTAGAGAGAGAAAGGAGAGAAAAGGGGAAAATTAGAGAGAGAAAATAAAGATGGAAATGATTAAGTGTGTAAATGGACAATCAACAACCCCTCCTAACATGCTAGGAGGGGATATATATAGCCCACCCTACATGTGGGCTATATGGACTATACATAAACTAAATGGATCACGAGCCCGTTACATAATTATCGTTGGAGCGACCGATCCTTCATAAATACGTAAAACGTATTTCCAACAATCTCCCCCTAAGGGAGGTCGCTCCAAGAAACAAAGTTCTAAATAGTCTATAACTCGTGATCTATGCTAACTAAGATGTGACCGAGACTTTATTGGGAAAAACGTATTTCCAACAATCTCCCCCTAAGGGAGGTCACATCTTTTTACAAAATCTTAAACCTAGCATCTATGCTTGAGTCTTCGATCTTGTTCTTGTGAATATGCTTGATGTGATCTTTGACTTTAGTCTTGAGCATGTTTCCTTGCCTTGACCTTGTGCATTCTTCACTTGTGATATTTGCCTCTTTGTGACTTCATGTTCCAATACTTATACTTTTAAATTCTTGAAAGCTTCAGAGTTTGATACAGCGGAAGACTTGACCTTCAGGCTTTCTTGAATTTGTTGAAGTACTAGTTGTATGTAGTATAAGCATGTGGTGACGACTTCTTCTGGATTGTACACCGCAATGCCACCTTCTTGTTACGCTGCATAAGACAGTTAGCAACAAACAATATACACAGATGAAATGGCCTTGAACATTTCATTCTAATTCGGTAGCATTTTACCTCCGGTCGGTGAAGACCGTTGGACGATATTAAATATCGTACTTGTGGCAGGTAGTTTCAATAAAGAACCTCCTTGACAAGATTTCGCGGGTAAACCCGTTCTCTTTACTCGACCGTCTAAAGCTGACTGCAAACGTAAAGAGTGAATCATTTGGATAATATTATCCGCATGATTTGAAGCCGTCAATTCATGTTCCTGGAACAAGTGAAGTTCAATTAAGAACCGCACCATCGTTGCTTTCCAGTTGTCACTAGCTTGATTCATGTAGAATCTTGCAAGTTACCTACCAAGTGCTGTTTGATGTTAACACTAGAAGGATTTCCATTCGTCACTGTAAATACTTAATAGTATTACTCTGAATGTTCTGGCAAGATCACTAAGATATTGCGTAGAGGCCTGGAACGTGTTTAAATTCATTTAAAAATTAAACCACTGTTGCTTTCCAGTTATCACAAGTTTGATTCATAAAGAATCGTACAAGTCACCTACCATGAGCTTTTTGATATTCGCTCAAGAAGGATTTCCATCTTCATTGTAAATACTTTCGTATTACTCAGATGTTCAGGCAAGATCATGAAGATTTTGCGTAGGACTCTTAAGATCTTTCTTACTTTTCACAGTGTGTGAAGAAGCAAGGAATAATGAAAGTGTGTCCTAATGAGATATTTGATGATCTCAAATGGCTCTAGACTCGATCGTGCATTTTGGATTTTTTAGTGATCGGAGGCTGGAGAGGAGTGCCACCTTTTCAATACCAATTTATTCGGAGTGAATAAACCAATAGATAATGTGTTGATCTCCGTGTGATTAAAACAAATACCTTTTGAGAGATATTTGAGTTAGCTGGGAAGGGTTGTGCATTGCATCACTGGGTCCATGACGTCTTTCTTCAATATCAAGAATCATTAACAAAAATAATCTCAATAGCATATGTATTGACCCGGTTTCTGCCTAAAGTTGTAAGGAGGGCTTCTTTCTTTACACCCTTTATCTTTACAATTCTTTTTCATTCTTCAACCCCTTCAATGCTTACCAATTCGTCATCACTAGCACCTTGTTGTGATTGTTCCAGTGCTAACTTAAGTACTTGGTCGGCATTCAGCTTCGTTCACAATCTTTCTCCATCTTTCCTAAGGACTACTATTTCTAGCTATGGAATGTCCTTGGGAAGATTCCTCCGGTTCTAGAGAAATCATTGGACTTTAACCTATCCTAGCATCCTTATGTCACCACAATCTTCACCATCGTGAAAAGAGATGTTTTGGATAAGTGTATGTCACCATGAAATCCATTTTGAAGTGCAAATCCATTTTGCTCCCCCTTAACATATGCCACGATATTCGAAAACATTTCGCACATGTCGGGATGAGCTAGCACGTTAAGTCAAACCATTTATGATTGATCATATCCCATATTAAATCACATTTTCTCCCCCATATTAAAAATATTAACCCAATCGATATTTTTAATATCAATTGATTTAATAGCATTTTAAGAAAATTTGGGAAGAAAAATGCAAGTCCAATTATCTTCATGAATTACACAAGCTCCCCCTCAAATTAATGAGGGTGTGCTGAAACGTAAATTAAATACCTTTTAAACACAAGTGTAAGGTATTTATTACGTGCAAAGATCATATATAATAATGAATTCACAAGATTAACAATTTACGAGGTAGGACCTGAATGATGGAGAACATCATATGAGAGATTCACATGGTTCTTGTTCACGAATGTTGGTCACCTCGTCACGTCCCCGAGAAAATTAATTCCCGTTGTTGAGTCAAAGCTTTCCGGTGAAATGCTTGACTTGATTATGAAAAGCGGGTTGCTATCTGAAATAATAGCAAACCATATAGAGCATGTTTTAAATCTTTTAAACTTCTGCTCGAACTTTATTTACAACCCCGTGTCATTATTGAATGACATTTCTAGGTTCGTAAATATTATCGATTCCAGAAGACATGCTCGTTTTATCAAAACGTTTTTTGAACACACAATTTTGAAAGATTTAGAAAAATCTTTTGAGAAATTCTTGAAAAATTGTGTTCAAAGTTTTGAAAAACAATTACTTGAGCTTAAGATGTTGAATATCTTAAAAGCGAGCTCAAGTCCGAGAAGTTGTGAACTTCCCGTTGTTAAGGATAAGTTACCATCGGCGATAAGCTTTCCTTTTATCTGAAGGACGAGTCCTAAGCTGACATTTACTTAGAAGTCGTGTTCATGAGCTTGAAAACTTTGACTGTTTTAACGGAAAGCTCATGACCGAGAAAGGTTAATTTCTCGTTACGAAGAAAAGTTCTCTTATTTAAAAGATACACTTTCCTTTCTGAGCTTAAAACTTCGAATGTTTTAATACAAGCTCATGACCGAGAAAGGTGAATTTCTCGTTAAGAGGATAAGTTATCATAAAAGATAATCTTTCCTTTATTTTAAGTTCGAGTTACAGTCTGACATTTAACTGTAAGTCATTTTGCATGAGCTTAAAAACTTCGAATGTTTTTAATATTAGCTCATGCCCGAGAAAACTTAATTTCTCGTTGTTAGGATAAGTTTATCATCGGCGATAAACTTTCCTTTCTTTGAAGATCGAGTTATAGTCTGTGATGTGACTATAAGTCCTAGTGCATGAGCTTAAAAAACGTGGAATGTTTTTAACATAAGCTCATGCCCGAGAAAAATGAATTTCTCGTTTTTTAGGATAAGTCATCATCGGGATGAACTTTCCTGTCTTTGGAGATCGAGTTACAGTCTGTTATGTGACTGTAAGTCCTAGTGCAGCTTTAACCATGAATCCCCTGAGATACTAGTTTCTCTGATATCTGCTTCTTCAGCAACCAAACTCTGAGAGTGTCCTTAGTTGAACGGTATACAATGATTGGACCGCTTCGTTCTTTTGGAACATCAACTTTGGTACCTGCATTCTCATTAGGAGTTTGTATACTTTTGCATGGGTTAGAGATATCTATTTTAGAAGCACGTGGGGGTTCACGGTTTTCTTTTCTTGTGTCAGAGGTGGCCTGAGGGGATGATTCACTTGTCTTAGTAGGCAAACGTTTCCTTTTATAGAAAATCTTAAGTTCAGGCTTAAGTGATGTATCATCCTTTGTAATTTCCTCCCTAGTAGTCTTCGTAGAATCAGAAACTATCCTAGTTAAAGGGCACTCGTTTCCTACAAGAGTGAAAGTTCTACCAGTGGGGCGCCACATTTTGCCAACGGGTTTGATTTTTGCAACCCACTGGGATTTAAGTCTAGCACGGGAGTTCACCTCATTAAGTAATTTCTTGATACAGGAATCATGATTTGCCGTAAAGACACATTTTCTACATGTTTTACAAGTATCATATTTAATGTCCGAGTAATTCCTAGATGATTGATCGATGCTCCTAGGAGACGTCATGCTACGGTTAGCAGTGTTGGGTAATCTAGAAGGCATCTGACTAGGTTGGACATTGCTATCTCTTACATGTGTCTTTTGAATAGCTTCCCTTTGACCAAAATCACGGCGCACATCAGTTGAACTAGTTCTAGACGTGATCATTGAGCTATTCTTAGAGAAACTAGGGGCAATCATGTGATGAGGTCTTGCTAAAACTGATTTAGTCACATTAGGCCTAGTTGGTGGAGTGACTGTTCTAGAAATATGACCCAAATCAACTTGGGAGGCAAACCGCGGTCTCGAGGATTGTGGTCGCTCGGATCTAAATGCAGTAGGTTGTCTGACAATCGGTTGTCTGACGAACTGATTTGTAGGCGGTTTCCCCAAGATTGATGGTTTTTCAAGCCTAGTGTCCACACTAGGTCCTCTAGTTTTCCTTAACTCGTTTTTCAACGCAGCTATAGCAAAAACCTTTTCCTGTACTTGGGACTTTAAAGTCTCATTCTCTTTGAGCAAGTTATCTTGGGATGCCAACTTAGATTCAAGCAGTTGAATTTGTTTCAAAAGATTATCCTTTTCAGCTTTAGAATCTAGAACAGTTTGATCCAATTTTCTTTCAAGAACAACGTTTGACTTTTCAAGTTTTTCAAAGTATGTTTCAAATTTGTCCGTTTTCTTAGAAAATTCTAGTTTGGCATCCTCAAGATCTTTTTATTGTTGCGCTACGATCGTTTCGAGCTCTTTAATCTTGGAATCAGAATCAGTTAACGAAGCAGTTATAATACAATTATCATGATGTACTATAGCATTCTGAACAATCTCTCCCCCATTATGACTTACATCGGATGAATCAGAAGTGGTATTGCTATCACTCGTTTCCATCCCATGTTTGTCATAATTAGGTTCAGAATTCTCAATATGCGGCATATCATCAGCATATACATCATAAACAACATTACATTGTACCATGTTTGCAGGCTCTGCGTCATAAATGGGTAAGGTGTCATCAAGAGAAATCTCGTGAACATTCCCTGACGTGCCACTGACATCATGTTGTCCTCCTGATTCTGTGCTCTTGGCATCGTTAGGCTCCAAGTTTTCAACCGTATGACCAGTTTTCTCTTGCATCGAAGAGTCTTGCACTCCATTATCATACCATTGCTGAAGTCGAGATCTTTCATAAATCGAAGACGAGACCGATGTCAAGAGTTTCAATATTGTATCACGAAAAACTCGAAGCTCGGTATGTGTATCTCGAAGAAATGATTGGCAAAGCATTGAACATTCAGACTTGATGATATTGAATTGGAGGAAAGACGTGAGTTGTGTCACAAGAGCCTTATAAGCAAGTGCCGATGCAGAGTGATTAAAGCTTTCATTGTCGAATTGCTCGGCGAGTTGGGTCAAAGTGGTGAAAATTGAGTCGATGAAAATATGACGATCTTGACCAAAGATTGTCACAAATTCGCTCCCTCCTTGAATCCTTGAAAGAGTGACAAGATGAGACTGAAGCATTTGAAATGAAGTGATGCCATTATCACTAACGTTGTCTTGCAAATTATGCGATTCTCCCTCGTTCGATGTCGACTTCAAAAGATCCATTGAATTTTGTGGTTGTTGTCGTGATTTTGCAGTTCTTGAAGAAGTGTACAGACAGAGATTCACGGAATATGACAAAACCAATGAAAAATCCGGTAAAAAATCTCAAAAAAATCCTCGTATATAGCTCGTTACACGGCTCAAAAGTTGTTGTCGGCTCAAACGATGATAAAATAAACCCGATCAAAAATCCGTCAGCAAAATAAACGTTGGCACTTTATCACGTCACTTTTGTTACGTTACCTTGTCCCGATTATAACTTAATAGCACAAAATTTTTCCAAACTAAAAAATTTGAATAAAAATTAAAATATCAATTGATTATATAAAAAAAATAAGAGTTAATATCCAAAAATGAAAATTTTAAAAAAATAATAAAAACTTTCTAAAATTAAAAACTTTCGAAAATTAAAAAAATAAAAAGATCTGATAATAAAAGATAAAAAGATACTACTCACTTTGGTAACTCCGTCTAAACTAAAAAGACACACGTGGCCTTAATGCAAAACTTTGTAAACTCCGTCTATTAAAAAATGCATATATAAAAAAACTCTTATCTTCTCCCAAAAAAAACACAGAACACCAAACTTGTTTATCTCTTTTTCTCCACAACTCTAAACATCTCCGCCCCCTTAATCTGACCTAATCTATCAATCTCAAAATCTGCTCCCAATCTGTTACACCAAAATCGATCAAATCTAATCCATCTTACCAAACTGATGAAAACTGATCGTCATACAATCATATGAATCGCCATCTCATTTACAAAATCAATCAAAGAAATTGAACCACATAAATCAAATGAAGTAATCAATGAGAGAAGATGACTTCAAGATCCGAGCAGGGGTCTCAGGTGGGAATTTTTTTTTTTTTTTTTTTTTTAGATTTTTGATTTGTTGAGTCCCTCTCTCATCTGTCGCGTCCTGCTATCGGGTGTCTTGATTGATTTAGTGTCGAGTGTTGTTGGTGTGGGTGGGTCGAGATGAGGTGAACTGGGTTGGGGTGGGGGAAAGATGGTCTTGTTTTGATGAGATGAGTCGAGGGTGGGGGGTGAGAACGAGTGTTAGTCGAGAGTTTATTGTGGGTCGAGTGGTGTTGTGTTTGGTTGAGTCGTGAGGGTTGAGGGTGTGAGGGTCGAGAGGATGGGTCGATGAGTTGTGGAGAGTTGTGATGGGTTGTGGCGAGTGGGTTGTGATAGGGGAGTGATGTGAGTGGTGTCCGAGTCTGATGAGGTTGTCCGTCGAGAGTCTTTGCTTTGGAGTGTGTGAGTCTGGATGGTGAGAGTCGAGTCTGGGAGTCCGAGTCTGGTTGTGTTGATGGGTTTGGTTGTCGAGTCAAGTGTCGAGAGTCAGACGAGGGAGTCTAGTGTGACGTCCGAGAGTCTAGTGAGTCTAGGTTTTGGTTGAGATGTCGAGGGTATGAGTCGTTTTAAAAGACGACGATGACTTGCCCGTTGTATTTGAATTGACATGCTTCGTTCGGAAGAGTCATTCGTTCGGAAGAGTTCCGAATCGGAAGAGTTCCGAATCGGAAGAGTTCCGAATCGGAAGAGTTCCGAATCGGAAGATTTCGAATCGGAAGATTTCGAATCGGAAGATTTTGATTCGGAAGATTTCGAATCGGAAGATTTCGAATCGGAAGATTTCGAATCGGAAGATTTCGAATCGGAAGATTTCGAATCGGAAGATTTCGAATCGGAAGATTTCGAATCGGAAGTTTCTTCGTCCGGAACTTTTTCGTCCGGAACTTTGAGTTTGATTCGGAACTTCTGGGTTTGATTCGGAACTTTAGGATCAGTAGAAACAGGTTCGAAACTTGATGAGACTGAGAGACGATGAATTGGACAGAAAAATGATATTGGACAATTTGACAGTTGACCAACCCAAAAAAAAATGATAAAACTGATTATTTATAAAAAAAATTAAAAATGGTTATATAAAAAAAAAACAGATTATAGAAAACCCAGTAAAAAAAACAGTTGGACCAAAAAACTTGACAATAAAATAAATAAAAAAAATTCTAAAATTGATAAAAAATTTCGAAATTGATAAACTCGATAGATTAAAAACAATAACAAAATACAAACTTTTTATGGAAAATGATGATTAACAAATTTGTGATTTTAATATAAAATAAGTAAATCAAACTTTTTATAGAAATTTGTGATTAAATTTGTGATTAAAAACAATAAAAATACAAACTTTTTATGATTTAAAACATAAAAACACAAACTTTATATGAAAAATACAAACTTTTTATGATTTAAGACATAAAAACACAAGCTTTATATGAAAAATACAAACTTTTTATGATTTAAGCATGATTAAATCAAAACCCACCAAAATAAAAAAAATAAAAGTAAGAATAAACCAATCAAACCTTGGCTCTGATACCAATTGAAGGTCTACGAAATCATTGGCCTATTCTAGGTGATTGATTTGATGGATTAAGATGGTTGATTAATTGATAGATATAGAAGAGATGAAGGAAGGAGATGAGGGATTAGAGAGAGAAAGGAGAGAAAAGGGGAAAATTAGAGAGAGAAAATAAAGATGGAAATGATTAAGTGTGTAAATGGACAATCAACAACCCCTCCTAACATGCTAGGAGGGGATATATATAGCCCACCCTACATGTGGGCTATATGGACTATACATAAACTAAATGGATCACGAGCCCGTTACATAATTATCGTTGGAGCGACCGATCCTTCATAAATACGTAAAACGTATTTCCAACAGAACTCAATTGTGTAAAGTACTGCGGGAAAATGAAAAAAACTATAGTCAAGTGGTGCAGTGATCACCTTGTTAAGTAAAAAGTATAAGGGAATGAAACTTACGGCTAGTGACAGAGCCAAATGGCTTGGATTCTTTTAAAAGCTTAACAAATTCTTGACTTTCTGTTCAAAGATTTGGCAGGTAGCGTCTGGCCTATCGGGAGTTGACAACAGCGGGAACCGGGACATGAATCTATCTATTTCAGGCCATTTCGTGTGGCATGTGAAAGTGATAAAGAATTGAGGGTTCCCTAGAGCACGATAGAGTGCAAGGGCGTCTAGGTAGTGGCTGTACATGTAGCGAGGACCCCCTGTGAAAGACATTAGCAAAATAATAGACTGGCCACATTGTATTCCTTCCCTCTCACCCCTGTTCAAGGAATCATACAATCCAGCCAGGTAATCAGACCGGATGTCGTTTTGGTGAGTCTCACCCAATCCAACCAGAATTGTTCCAAAGCACAACAGACAGTCACAACATACTGTTGGAACAACCTGCCCGTTCTGAATATAAGATCGTAGTCATCTGCGCGTGGGTGCAGCTGGTATTTATAGTAACGATTCATAGAGATTGTGGTTGTTCCATCACCAACCCCGTCTCGTCGAATAACCGCCAAGTTTTTATAATACCCAGTTTGGCCAAACACGAACAATACGGGAAATTGAAGAGACATGTACTGTAACATCCCACCTAATCATACCACAATATTGTCCGCTTTGCCTGTAGGCTCACGGCTTTGCTTTGTGGCCCTCTTGTAAGTACTTCCCGGCTGGTCACCCAACCTAGTACTACTCTGACATTAGCACGCTTAACTGCCAGTTCCTAAGAAACCCACGTGCAGTAGACCACAAAACGCGTTGTGTCATGAGAAGGCGACTGTTATCTTATGAACCATGGATCTCTCCTGGCCACAGCCGATGTGGGATTTGCCTAGGGTGTCACATGTACGACTTGTGAAGTTTGTTGACGCGTTGGAGGAGACCGGACCTGTGTTCAATAATGACATCGTAATCGGTCCTACAATCCCAAACAGTTTGGAAGACAATACCGCCAATGTCCCTTGTAGTGGGGAGCTCATAACCGCGGACACCACCTGCATTGTATAACGTGAGACCGAAATCTGGAATATTTACGTCGCGGGCTTTATCCATTGCTGTTCTAAACAGCTGAACCAACGTGATTGCAGTGTTTTACCACACCTTTAGGAAAAGGAGGGTAAATAGGGTAAAAGTATTGAATACGACGGTTTAGGAAAACCGTGTACAAATGACCCTAGGTGAAGTGAGAGTTCGTTTCCCAAGGAGGTATATGTGTGTGAGTAATTCGTATATGATTTGAGATTAATATTGGTTTAGAAGGGGATGAGAAAAGAGGATGACGAAGACGTGAAATTAATACTACGACGACAAAACGTAAAACCGTAAAACAAGCTAAAATAAAAATTAATTCTAAAATTACCAAAAATTCACCAAAAATCAAAATAAATAAACTAAGAGTTTACCAATGATCAAAACTTTTTCAAACCTTTTCATTAGTTAAATATTTAATTTTTAAATGCTAATTAAATCCCTAAAAATCAAATTAATTATCAAAAAGCCCAAACAAAGATTTTTCAATTGGTAAACCTCTAAAATGACCTAAAAAGATTAAAAACTATTTTAAGAAAATTTTAAACTAATAAAAACTATTTAAAATGATTTAAAAACTAATAAAACTTAAAATAATTATAAAAATTAATCTAAAAGTGATAAAATTAATCTAAGAGTTGTAAAATTCCTATTTTATTGTATTTAAGCTAAGAAAAATGTAAAAAGTGCAAAAATGTGAAATTTGAAAAATAATAATAAAATAATAATAAAATAATATTAAAAATCCAAATATTATAAAAAATTCTAAAAACTTGCAAACTAGTTTATATTAACCTAAATAAACAGAAAATGAAAGCAAAATGACCAGGATACCCCTATTGGGCCTTCAAATGGGCCAAAACCAAAAACAGTCAACACTAATGGGCTTTTTAGCCCAAAAAGTCAAACTTGGCCCAATTGACTTGGAAAAGCCCAATCTGACTCAAAATTTAATTCTAAACACAAAACTCTGAAGGCCCAAAAGCTGAAAGTGAGCTTATCACAGCTTATTAAGCAAACAGCTTATCATTATTGGGCCAATAAGCCCATTAAGCAATAAGCCAATGCCATAAGCTCTAATTTGACACACAACCTTCTTTTGGGATGCTTAAGAGATCTGTAAAAAAAAATTTTGAAAAAGCACACTCAATAAGCCAGAAATAAGCAAAGTAATATTTCACAAAACGACAAAATAGTCGGGTTTGAGATTTAGGGCACCTCAGAACTTGATTCAACTTGAAAAATGTCACAAATGAACTCAATAAGCCAAATCAATCAACAAAATTCCAATAAGCAACACGAATAAGCCAGAATGAACCAATAAGCACTTATGAAAAAGTCAATTAAGTTGGTTTTCTAGTCAAACCCTAAAGTCAACCCACCAAATGCTCCAGTATGAACAAATGGGTCAAATAATGAGCACCTATTACAAAATCCAAGTTGTTGCAGGTTAAAATAAGCTATTTTAGCTTTTTGATAAGCTGAAACCCAATTAACACTAGCAGTGGCTAGCAGCAGGGGAAAGGAGTTCCCACTGCTTTGACTATTTGACCAAGCTTTTTAGAGAGATTCAGTTGGATTCAATTGGAAACAAGGGCACCCTTGTGATCAGTGAATCACAAGGAGTCTATATCAACAAGAAAATCACAATTAGTTTCACACAATTAGCCCAGATTAATCAAACAGTCACCAGGTATTGCACAGACATGGGAAATAAGCAGTTATGCACAAATAAGCAGATATAGCATGAATAAGCCAACCAAATTCAACAGGATGCATACACAAGCTATATAAACTATGAATAAGCACAAACAAACTTATTTCAATCACTGAATCAGAGTGAATAAGCAGAATCAAGCACCAACAGTTACTGATAAGAACAAGTATAATATGTAGAAACTTTTTGCTGATCTAATTGACCACAAATCCAATTTCAAGTATCCAAATCTCTTTCCCTGGTGTTATTAGCCTAGTTTAATCACTTGTTAACCCTAGTCTATGATTAGATCTAGGTGTTCCTTAAACCACAGCCAAAAATATCAAGTAAACAAGATTTTATAGCCCTATTATGAATCTAGGTGTTTCAAACCACAAAACCTGCATACAAATGACCAAGTACACCAGGTAAACAAGTACCAACAAATAGCAACAACAAACAACCACTCAACAAGCCTCAAAACCTGCTTATGCAGTTAACCCAAACACCCCTTAAAAATCTGTATTGACAAATTTCCAAAGGATAATGAAGATTTAACCCACAAATCAAGTCAAATACAACCCAATAACATCAAGCAATACCAGATAAACAAGATCCAACCATCAAAACACAGATTCCACAATAAACATGCAAATTCACCAAAATGCAGAAAATAAAAGAGAAAATGAAAAAGGAGAAGGTGCAAACCTCTAAGACCTACATCCAGGCCCTGGATTGTTTGAGCTGAAGTACTAGCAAAACAAGTACCAGCTTCCAATGTACCTGCTAAGAAGAACAAACCATGTGATGAACAATATCAAGCACTTTTCTGATTTTTGAAACACAAGCCTTATCAATTAAAACCTTGCCTCAAAAACCTTCAAACATGTAAATGGAACTCAGAATTAGGCTATTCTAACACCAACTTTTAATAAACAAGAACAAGATTTCACAAATTTCTGAAAATCAAATTTTATTAACTTAAAAAGGGATTACAAAGATTGATAGCCTAAAACTGGAACAAAGGGACTCTCACAGGTTGAGGTCTCCTTTTATAGACAAATGCTAAGCCTACACTGTTCACAAACCCTAGAAGTGAAATTCCACATTTGTCCTTGAGGTCTTCTAGACGAATTCTTGAAATGAGCTGTCCAAAATGATCCAAGGCGTTCATTTTAGCTTTGGGGTTAAGCTAAGAGTGTGGGCTGTTGATCTTGACACGTGGCCAAGCTTGGAGGTGAAGGAATGATGTGATAGGTGGACGGGTTTGAATGGTGGGGCCTCTTGGTGAGTGGGAGTGAGGGTTTTAAGGTTGGGATGTGTTTCTGCATGTGTGAATCACACATGTGCCAAGGTAATTGGATTTTACCCTTTGTTTTAAGTGAGTAAATTCTGGGGGTGAAGAATGGTAAACAGTAAGCTTTTTGATCCGATTTTGGGGGAGAAAAGGTGTTTGGCGCGTGTTTGTGGTGTTTAAAGTTTGTAAATGGCAATTTGGGTCCTTGTTCTTTGGCAAAACATGTATAAAAAGTATTTCAGCCCCATAAAACGTATTCCTTTGTTATACAAGTTTCAGTCTTTACACTTTTGGCACAAAACTTTTCCAAAAGTGTTTCAAGGGTTGTTTTTGCCACTTTTGCATATTTAAAGGACTGATTTTGGATTTTGTTGATCTTCAAAGGTCTTCAATGTGTCGTTGGCTTCATGAGGGACCATAATTGAAAAATTAGCATAGTTGAGGGACTAATCTTGCCATTTCTTCAGAGTTGAATGACCATTTGTGTAATTTTGACAAACTTAAGGGACCAAACTTGTAATTATGATTTCACAAGAGTTTTAAGTGTCATTTCTTCATTCATTGAGGATCAATCTTGCATATCTTCAAGTCTTCAAGGGTATTTGTTGGATAAATCATGAACTAGGGCCCGGTTCTTTGTACGGCTTCGTTTCTCGTGTCCGTTTTACCTTGTTTCTTGTGATCTTTTGTCGTTTCCACGATATCCATACCTAAAGTACACAAGTAAACAAACACAAGCATATATATATATGGTATTTTATGACATTTATATGCATTTAAAGCCCGAAAAGAACGATAAGATCATGTATAAATGCCATCTCATCACTCCCCCATACTAAGCCATTGCCGTGCCCTCACGCAATGCTAGAATAAAGTATCTAAGCATCACCCAAGTTCAATTTTATTAACCTTTATTGAAGAGTAAAAGACTTGCAATAATACTACGAAGATGTGTAAAGACATAATGTATGATTTTCATCACTGTGACTTTTAGGGTCAAAGAATAGAAATAAGTAAATGTCCCTTAGAGTAAACTTCGTCATCCTTGATTGTCATACATTCCATGCTAAGTGCAAAAACGAGATCATTGTTGGTACAAGTCACAATGCTAACACTACTTATACGTCCAAATTGTGTAATACTTTTTCTCCCCGCAATCCTAGTTATTATAAAAGGAAATGGGTTACTAACATTTTTTAACTATTTGTTATGGATCACAAGTGATTAATATTGACTTATTTGAGTAGTTATTAGTCCGAAAGCAAAGTAGCACGATTTAATCGATAGTTAGCCGAAGGACAAAATCTTTTAAAACGGCTTCTCGTGTATCTCCTTAAATTCATATCTTGGCATAACTCGTTTCACGATTTGAGACCTTTCTCGGACCGATATTTGGCATGTGCTTCATACTTCAAATCTTGGGAAGACATTCTTGAAATTATGGTCTTCTCTTCATATATTTGGAATTTCTTCACTTGACGTTTTTGAGAGATTCTTCATATTTGGACCACGACTTCATCATTTTTCTTCAATCTTTATTTTGGACTTTGATATACAACGATCCGCCTCCTTTTCGGACTTGGATATATTTATCCTCATACCTTGTTAGGGTCTTTTTGGATAGACTTTCTCCATGATCTTTAGGGGAGTAATTGCTTTTCGTCGTGTGTCTCGATCCTTCATATTGATTTTGGAATAATGATACTTCACATCATCTTGGATCTTTAGCAAAAATAGATCTCCTCATGCCTTGTTAGGGACTTTTTGGATCTTTACCAATCTTCGCGTCCCGCTTCAATAAGTTATGCCTTGGCTATGAACTCTATTCAACCCCGAGCAACTTTTAAACGATCTTGCGCTAGAGGCTAAGTAACCTTTCAAATCGTACGACCTTACTTATTACAATTATTTTTTATTCCTAATGCATTGATTTTATGGGAAGAAAAAGCCACAATTAAAAACATATGAGTTTTTGAAAGAACATTTTCATGTTCTACGTTTAGCATGATCACTTGTCTAACTCTATCATCTCTCGTTCTTCACTATATAAAGACCTCTAATTAAAGAGACTCGTGAATACTTAGCCGTGTAAGTCAAAATTTAAGCCAAATTTGGATTAGCTTTCATTAAGACTATATCAAATCAAAGTTTTGGGTTTTCAAGCCACCTATAGGATCTTGCATTTTATTGGACTTTTTCAAGTTTAGAGAATGCATTTTATAGTTCCCTTGATAAGTGACTTTCTAGGATCAATTATAGGAACTTGCGAAAAGTTCTTGTTCTTAACCCGAATGAGCTAAGACTTTCGCGTTTTAAAGTTCCCTATGTAAAAGTCTAGCAAAACTTGAATTGAGAGGGTTAAGGAATGTAAAGGGCTCCAAATGCCCATCAAGTAAAAAATTAGCTCTTATTCTACCCATCGGAAAATATACATTCGTGTCTTAAAAACACTTATGAGAACTAAGAAAAATTTTAAAATTTGGCCATTTTTAGCCTTATTAGCAACGAAACAAAACATTGAAAATTGGAAAGCGTGAGGGCGTAGCAAAGCAAGTATCTATTCACCACAAAATGATTGTAGTGTTTTACCACACCTTTAGGAAAAAGAGGGTAAATAGGGTAAAAGTATTGAATACGACGGTTTAGGAAAACCGTGTACAAATGACCTAGGTGAAGTTCACGTTCGTTTCCCAAGGAGGTATATGTGTGTGAGTAATTCGTAAGTGATTTGAGATTAATATTGGTTTAGAAGGGGATGAGAAAAGAGGATGACGAAGACGTGAAATTAATACTACGACGATAAAACGTAAAACAGTAAAAGAAGCTAAAATAAAAATTAATTCTAAAAATTACAAAAAATTCACCAAAAATCAAAATAAATAAACTAAGAGTTTACCAATGATCAAAACTTTTTCAAACCTTTTAATTAATTAAATATTCAATTTTTAAATGCTAATTAAAGCCCTAAAAATCAAATTAATTATCAAAAAGCCCAAACAAAGATTTTTCAATTGGTAAACCTCTAAAATGACCTAAAAAGATTAAAAACTATTTTTAGAAATTTTTAAACTAATAAAAACTATTTAAAATGATTTAAAAACTAATAAAACTTAAGATAATTATAAAAATTAATCTAAAAGTGATAAAATTAATCTAAGAGTTGCAAAATTCCTATTTTAATGTATTTAAGCTAAGAAAAATGTAAAAAGTGCAAAAATATGAAATTTGAAAAATAATAATAAAATAATATTAAAAATCCAAAAATTATAAAAAATTCTAAAAACTTGCAAACTAGTTTATATTAACCTAAATAAACAGAAAATGAAAGCAAAATAACCAGAATACCCCTATTTGGCCTTCAAATGGGCCAAAACCAAAAACAGTCAACACTAATGGGCTTTTTAGCCCAAAAAGTCAAACTTGGCCCAATTGACTTGGAAAAGCCCAATCTGACTCAAAATTTAATTCTAAACACAAAACTCCGAAGGCCCAAAAGCTTAAAGTGAGCTTATCACAACTTATTAAGCAAACAGCTTATCCTTATTGGGCCAATAAGCCCATTAAGAAATAAGCCAATGCCATAAGCTCTAATTTGACACACAACCTTCTTTTGGGATGCTTAAGAGATCTGTAAAAAGAAATTTTGAAAAAGCACACTCAATAAGCCAGAAATAAGCAAAGTAATATCTCACAAAATGACAAAATAGTCGGGTTTGAGATTTAGGGCACCTCAGAACTTGATTCAACTTGAAAAATGTCACAAATGAACTCAATAAGCCAAATCAATCAACAAAATTCCAATAAGCAACACCAATAAGCCAGAATGAACCAATAAGCACTTATGAAAAAGTCAATTAAGTTGGTTTTCTAGTCAAACCCTAAAGTCAACCCACCAAATGCTCCAGTATGAACAAATGGGTCAAATAATGAGCACCTATTACAAAATCCAAGTTGTTGCAGGTTAAAATAAGCTATTTTAGCTTTTTGATAAGCTGAAACCCAATTAACACTAGCAGTGGCTAGCAGCAGGGGAAAGGAGTTCCCACTGCTTTGACTATTTGACCAAGCTTTTTAGAGAGATTCAGTTGGATTCAATTGGAAACAAGGGCACCCTTGTGATCAGTGAATCACAAGGAGTCTATATCAACAAGAAAATCACAATTAGGTTCACATAATTAGCCTAGATTAATCAAACAATCACCAGATATTACACAGACATGGGAAATAAGCAGTTATGCACAAATAAGCAGATATAGCATGAATAAGCCAACCAAATTCAACATGATGCATACACAAGCTATATAAACTATGAATAAGCACAAACAAACTTATTTCAATAACTGAATCAAAGTGAACAAGCAGAATCAAGCACCAACAGTTACTGATAAGAACAAGTATAATATGCAGAAACTTTTTGCTGATCTAATTGACCACAGATCCAATTTCAAGCATCCAAATCTCTTTCCCTGGTGTTATTAGCCTAGTTTAATCACTTGTTAACCCTAGTCTATGATTAGATCTAGGTGTCCCTTAAACCACAGCCAAAAATATCAAGTAAACAAGATTTTATAGCCCTATTATGAATCTAGGTGTTTCAAACCACAAAACCTGCATACAAATGACCAAGTACACCGGGTAAACAAGTACCAACAAATAGCAACACCAAACAACCACTCAACAAGCCTCAAAACCTGCTTATGCAGTTAACCCAAACACCCCTTAAAAATCTGTATTGACAAATTTCCAAAGGATAATGAAGATTTAACCCACAAATCAAGTCAAATACAACCCAATAACATCAAACAATACCAGATAAACAAGATCCAACCATCAAAACACAGATTCCACAATAAACATGCAAATTGACCAAAATGCAGAAAATAAAAGAGAAAATGAAAAAGGAGAAGGTGCCAACCTCCAAGACCTATATCCAGGCCCTGGATTGTTTGAGCTGAGGTACTAGCAAAACAAGTACCAGCTTCCAATGTACCTGCTAAGAAGAACAAACCAAGTGATGAACAATATCAAGCACTTTTCTGATTTTTGAAACACAAGCCTTATCAATTAAAACCTTGCCTCAAAAACCTTCAAACATGTAAATGGAACTCAGAATTAGGCTATTCTAACACCAACTTTTAATAAACAAGAACAAGATTTCACAAATTTCTGAAAATCAAATTTTATTAACTTAAAAAGGGATTACAAAGATTGATAGCCTAAAACTGGAACAAAGGGACTCTCACAGGTTGAGGTCTCCTTTTATAGACAAATGCTAAGCCTACACTGTTCACAAACCCTAGAAGTGAAATTCCACATTTGTCCTTGAGGTCTTCTAGACGAATTCTTGAAATGAGCTTTCCAAAATGATCCAAGGCGTTCATTTTAGCTTTTGGGTTAAGCTAAGAGTGTGGGCTGTTGACCTTGACACGTGGCTAAGCTTGGAGGTGAAGGAATGATGTGATAGGTGGACGGGTTTGAATGGTGGGGCCTCTTGGTGAGTGGGAGTGAGGGTTTTAAGGTTGGGATGTGTTTCTGCATGTGTGAATCACACATGTGCCAAGGTAATTGGATTTTACCCTTTGTTTTAAGTGAGTAAATTCTGGGGGTGAAGAATGGTAAACAGTAAGCTTTTTGATCCGATTTTGGGGGAGAAAAGGTGTTTGGCGCGTGTTTGTGGTGTTTAAAGTTTGGAAATGGCAACTTGGGTCCTTGTTCTTTGGCAAAACATGTATAAAAAGTATTTCAGCCCCATAAAACGTATTCCTTTGTTATACAAGTTTCAGTCTTTACACTTTTGGCATAAAACTTTTCCAAAAGTGTTTCAAGGGTTGTTTTTGCCACTTTTGCATATTTGAAGGACTGATTTTGGACTTTGTTGATCTGCAAAGGTCTTCAATGTGTCTTTGGCTTCATGAGGGACCATAATTGACAAATTAACATAGTTGAGGGACTAATCTTGCCATTTCTTCAAAGTTAAAGGACCATTTGTGTAATTTTGACAAACTTAAGGGACCAAACTTGTAATTATGATTTCACAAGGGTTTTAAGTGTCATTTCTTCATTCATTGAGGATCAATCTTGCATATCTTCAAGTCTTCAAGGGTATTTGTTGGATAAATCATGAACTAGGGCCCGGTTCTTTGTACGGCTTCGTTTCTCGTGTCTGTTTTTCCTTGTTTCTTGTGATCTTTTGTCTTTTTCACGATATCCATACCTAAAATACACAAGTATACAAACACAAGCATATATATGGTATTTTATGACATTTATATGCATTTAAAGCCCGAAAAGAACGATGAGATCATGTATAAATGCCATCTCATCACTCCCCCATACTAAGCCATTGCCGTGCCCTCACGCAATGCTAGAATAAAGTATCTAAGCATCACCCAAGTTCAATTTTATTAACCTTTATTGAAGAGTAAAAGACTTGCAATAATACTACGAAGATGTGTAAAGACATAATGTATGATTTTCATCACAAATGTGACTTTTAGGGTCAAAGAATAGAAACAAGTAAATGTCCCTTAGAGTAAACTTCCTCATCCTTGATTGTCATACATTCCATGCTAAGTGCAAAAACGAGATCATTGTTGGTACAAGTCACAATGCTAACACTACTCATACGTCCAAATTGTGTAATACTTTTTCTCCCCGCAATCCTAGTTATTATAAAAGGAAATGGGTTACTAGCATTTTTTAACTATTTGTTATGGATCACAAGTGATTCATATTGACTTATTTGAGTAGTTATTAGTCCGAAGCAAAGTAGCACGATTTAATCGATAGTTAGTCGAAGGACAGAATCTTTTAAAACGGCTTCTCGTGTATCTCCTTAAGTTCATATCTTGGCATAACTCGTTTCACGATTTGAGACCTTTCTTGGACTGATATTTGGCATGTACTTCATACTTCAAATCTTGTGAAGACGTTCTTGAAATTATGGTCTTCTCTTCATATATTTGGAATTTCTTCACTTGACGTTTTTGAGAGATTCTTCATATTTGGACCACGACTTCATCATTTTTCTTCAATCTTTATTTTGGACTATGATATACAACGATCCGCCTCCTTTTCGGACTTGGATATATTTATCCTCATACCTTGTTAGGGTCTTTTTGGATAGACTTTCTCCATGATCTTTAAGGGAGTAATTTCTTTTCGTCGTGTGTCTCGATCCTTCATATTGATTTTGGAATAATGATACTTCACATCATCTTGGATCTTTAGCAAAAATAGAGCTCCTCATGCCTTGTTAGGGCCTTTTTGGATCTTTACCAATCTTTGCGTCCCGCTTCAATAAGTTATGCCTTGGCTATGAACTCTATTCAACCCCGAGCAACTTTTAAACGATCTTGCGCTAGAGGCTAAGTAACCTTTCAAATCGTACGACCTTACTTATTGCAATTATTTTTTATTCCTAATGCATTGATCTTATAGGAAGAAAAAGCCACAATTAAAAACATATGAGTTTTTGAAAGAACATTTTCATGTTCTACGTTTAGCATGATCACTTGTCTAACTCTATCATCTCTCGTTCTTCACTATATAAAGACCTCTAATTAAAGAGACTCGTGAATACTTAGCCGTGCAAGTCAAAATTTAAGCCAAATTTGGATTAGCTTTCATTAAGACTATATCAAATCAAAGTTTTGGGTTTTCAAGCCACCTATAGGATCTTGCATTTTCTTGGACTTTTTCAAGTTTAGAGAATGCATTTTATAGTTCCCTTGATAAGTGGCTTTCTAGGATCAATTATAGGAACTTGCGAAAAGTTCTTGTTCTTAACCCGAATGAGCTAAGACTTTCGCGTTTTAAAGTTCCCTATATAAAAGTCTAGCAAAACTTGAATTTAACGGGTTAAGGAATGTAAAGGGCTCCAAATGCCCATCAAGTAAAAAATTAGCTCTTATTCTACCCATCGGAAAATATACATTCGTGTCTTAAAAACACTTACGAAAACGAAGAAAATTTTTAAATTTTGGCCATTTTTAGCCTTATTAGCAACGAAAAAAACATTGAAAATTGGAAAGCGTGAGGGCGTAGCAAAGCAAGTATCTATTCACCCCCCATACTAAAAGTAAACATTGTCCTCAATGTTTCGAGTCTAAAGGTGGAGCACCCCCATACTAGAGACGAAGAATCGAATGCTTAGGATCTAGCATGGAAAGGGTGATCAACAATATATCTAAAGCCGTTTATGAATTATGCTAAGAGATAATTGTTAGAACAATAAAGGATATGTCATGGATTCGTGAAAAACTTCTTCAAGCAAACGATGGAGGCTCACGTAAACGAACAAGAGAGTCTTCAATCGTAGATGATGATGATCTAGATAACACAATCACAAACAACCACAAGACAACGAGTTGGAAGGGTACAAGTCCCCTTATTAGTGATTAGTAAGCATAAAAGGATAAGCATGGGATCTCCCCCACGAGGCAACTCATTTTTGATTACCAAGTCATGAGCTCGACTCGATCCCCTCAATGTGAATTATCATTGGGGAAGGTGACTTGGTCGAGGTCAACCATTGAAGGAATTTCCCCACCAAAGTAGTACTTAAGCCTATGTCCATTCACCTTGAAGTTAGGACCATCATCTTGAGCTAGCTTGATGGTCCCATAAGGAAACACTTGTGTAACGGTGAAAGGACCCGACCAACGAGATTTCAATTTCCCGGAAAATATCTTAAGTCGAGAGTTAAAAATTAACACTTGATCACCAACGTTAAAAACCCGGTTTTTAATCTTTGCATCATGAAACTTTTTAGTCTTTTCTTTGAAAATCAATGAATTTTCATAAGCATTGTCTCTTAATTCATCTAATTCATTGAATTGTATTTTCCGGTGATCTCCCGCGGTCTTCAAGTCAAAGTTTGCATGCTTAAGGGCCCAATATGCCTTGTGCTCCAATTCAATGGGCAAATGACAATTCTTCCCATATACTAACTTATAAGGAGTGCAACCGATAGGTGTCTTATAAGCGGTCCTAAAGGCCCATAAAGCGTCATCGAGTTTGTCGGACCATGAAGCACAGTTTTCTCCAATCGACCTCTCTAAAATCCTCTTCAAAGCTCGGTTCGAAACCTCGACTTGCCCACTCGTTTGCGGGTGATAAGCCGTAGAAAGACGATGAGTAACTCCATATTTCTTTAAGACCTTCTCGAATTGGTCATTACAAAAATGGGTTCCACGATCGCTAATAATAGCACGAGGGTTTCCGAACCGAGAGAATAATTGCTTCAAAAACTTCACTACCACACGAGCATCATTATTAGGTAAAGCCTTAGCTTCCACCCACTTAGAAAGGTAGTCCACCGCGACGAGGATATACTTGTTACCATGAGACGATGGGAACGGCCCCATAATGTCTATTCCCCATATGTCGAAAATCTCACACACTTGAATTATGTTTTGCGGCATTTCATCACGTTGAGACGATTTTCCTTGACGTTGGCACGAATCACACGACTTTACAAGTGCGTGTGCATCACGATAGATAGAAGGCCAAAAGAAACCGGCATCAAACACTTTCTTAGCCGTGAGATTAGGACCGTGGTGACCACCCGTGGGTCCTTCGTGAGAAGCTCTAATGATATTAGAAGCTTCGGCACCAAAAACACAACGTCGAACGAGTTGATCCGCACAAACCCGAAAGAGATAAGGGTCGTCCAAAAAGTAGAACTTGACGTCACGAAAGAATTTTCGCTTTTGTTGTGTCGTCATACCCTTGATTATGAAATTCCCCGCATGGTAATTTGCAATGTCGGCAAACCATGGGGTGGTGTCTTTAGAATTCACTACACCGAGAGTCTCAAGAAGAAATGTTTCAGTGATTTCCTGGTTCTCGAAAACATCTTTGTGAGGATCTTCTAGACGAGAGAGATGATCGGCCGCTAGATTCTCGGCTCCTTTTTTGTCAAGCACGGTGACATAAAATTCTTGGAGGAGGAGCATCCAACGAAGCAGTCTCGGCTTAGCATCTTGCTTAGCTAAGAGATACTTGATAGCCGAATGGTCAGTATACACGATGCTTTTAGTTAAGACGAGATAAGGTCAGAATTTCTCAAAAGCATAGACCACGGCAAGGAATTCCTTTTCTGTTGTGGTGTACTTTAATTGAGCCTCGGTCATCGTCTTACTAGCATAATGGATAGGACGGAAATGCTTTTCATAGCGTTTCCCTAAGACGGCCCCTATAGCATAATCACTTGCATCGCACATGATTTCAAAGGGTAATTCCCAATTAGGAGCAACAAGAATGGGAGCTTCGGTAAGTTTCCTTTTGAGAGTTTCGAAAGCTCTAACACAATCCTCATTGAAATTAAAAGGAGCATCCTTCTCGAGAAGGTGTGTCATAGGTCGAGAGATTTTCAAAAAGTCCTTAATGAAACGACGATAAAAGCCCGCGTGGCCTAGGAAACTCCTAACTCCCTTAACGGTTTTGGGATGAGGTAACTTGGTGATGACGTCTACCTTAGCTTTATCGACCTCAATCCCCGCTTTCGAGACCTTATGTCCTAAGACGATTTCTTGTTTACACATAAAATGAAATTTTTCCCAATTAAGCACAAGATTGGTTTCTTCACAACGTTTTAACATTTGCTCGAGATTAGATAAACACGACGTGAACGAATTGCCAAACACCGAAAAGTTATCCATAAACACTTCCATCGACTTCTCGATCATATCGTGAAAAATTTCCATCATACACCGTTGAAACGTACCCGGTGCATTACAAAGTCCGAAAGGCATCCTACGATAAGTAAACGTTCCACAAGGACATGTAAACGTAGTCTTCTCTTGATCAAGAGGGTCGATAGGGATTTGAAAGTAACCGGAAAAACCATCTAAAAAGCAATAGAATTCATTTCCCGCAAGTCGCTCCAACATTTGATCCATGAAGGGCAAAGGAAAGTGGTCTTTACGAGTGGCGTCATTTAACTTTCGGTAGTCAATACACACCCTCCAACCGGTCACAACACGAGTGGGAATTAACTCGTTGTTTTCATTAGGCACAACGGTCATTCCTCCCTTTTTAGGGACACAATGGATTGGGCTCACCCATGGGCTATCGGAGATAGGATAAATCATTCCCGCGTCAAGGAGTTTTAATACTTCCTTTTTAATGACATCGTGAATTTTAGGATTCACCCTTCTTTGACTTTGAATTGCGGGTTTGTAGTCCTCCTCCATTAAAATCTTGTGAGTACAAAATTTTGGGTCAATACCCTTAATGTCGGAAATTTTCCACGCAATTGCCCCTTTATGAGCTTTAATAACTTTCAAGAGCTCGGTTTTTTCATCATTAGCAAGACCTCTTGCAATAATAACCGGCAACTTGTCATCACCTTCTAAGAATGCGTATTCAAGGTGAGAAGGAAGATCTTTCAATTCAAGGATAGGTGGTTCCTCGATTGAAGATTTTGGTTCAACACTCATAATTTCCATCGGCGGAAGAAATGGTGGAATGGAAGTATCATCACTAATCAACACCTCATCTTCATTGTCGATATCATTTGAAGTGAAATCGCCTCCTTGGAATGGAGTGAGATTTGGTGTAGAATTAGCAAGAATCAGATCCAAAATAGTGGGATTGCCACTTGACGAGCTATCGGAAAAACCTAACACTTCTTGTGAAAACTCATCGCAAACCACATCAACTAAGTCAATGTGATTGAAGGTAGCGATTGCATAAACATGAGAAGGTTTTGAGTTTTGAGTAGCGTTTATAACAAGTTCCTCTTCGTTGAATCTCAAAGTGATAGTTCTTGCATGAAAGTCGATAAGCAATCTCGAGGTGTCTAAAAATGGACGACCTAAAATTAAAGGAACTTGAGGATCCGCGGGGATGTCAAATACTATAAAATCAATGGGATAGTAGAACTTCCCCACTTTCACGAAAACATCTTCGGCTACTCCACATGCTAAGATCGTAGAATGATCGGCCATCTCGATAGACATGTTCGAAGGAGTAAGAGCCGAAAGCGAAAGCGATTTCCAAATGGAAAATGGCATCAAATTAATGCTCGCACCAAGATCGGCCAAGGCGAGGCATTCTTTCTTATCTTGTATGTCACAAGGAATGAGAACCTTTCCTGGGTCACCAACCTTTTCCGGTATGCGGTTAAGATAAACCGAAGAACAATTAGAAAATTTTGAAAGCTTTTCCTTATCGCTCATCATACTTTTAAAAGTGGAAGCGAAACGAGTCATATATAACAACGCGTCGGATAAATTCACATCAAAATGCACTTGTTGAAACATTTTTATAAAAAGCTCGATTTGTTGTTTGTTACGTTCTTGCATTTTCTCTTTGTTTCGTCTCGAAGGGTAAGGTAAGGGTGGTGTGGGTTGGACATTAGGCAACGGCCTTGGAATCTCGGGTTCCATGATTGGTATTGGTTCAACCGTAGGTGTGGTATGAGCGGTACTTCGTGGGATTGTAATATGCTCCTTTTCGACCATCACCTCGGGTTCTTTCTCGATTTCCTTCTCCGTAGAAGTACTTGGACGAGAGATTGGTTCCTTGAAAGTTTTACCACTTCGTGTAGTAATAACCTTCATTTCTCCCTTTGGGTTTGCAATGGTATCACTAGGAAGACCACCCGAGGAAAAGGGTTTACACATGATTGCTTCAAACATTTTAGTCATTCGGTCCTCAAATTTTGATTGCCTTAAATCCGCTTTTAACAACTCTTGCTTAATCTCATGTTGTCCTTGTTCCATCTTTTGTTGATTTTGTTGAAGACGTTGGATATTTCCTTCCATTTTGTTTGCATGAGTTTTAAGTTCATTAGCAAGTTCGTTTTTAAGCTCGTTTTTCAACTCGGATCTTAAGCTAATCATCTCACGTTGCATGTTATCAAATTTAGCATCATTTGCTTTAGCATAATCCAAAAATTCTCCTTGAAGATTTTTAGTGTGAGCATTTTGAAAACCTTTTGTAGTGTTTTGAAAATCACGGTTTTGGTTTTGGTTAGTGACTTGTCCATTCCCACTTTGATAATTCCCCTTGTTGTAGTTACGTGAATTGCCTTGATAGTTACCACCTTGGTTGTTGTTTCGATAGTTATTAGCATTTTGATTTGGTGGAGCTTGATTTGGGCGGGAACCTTGACCGTTTTGGTTGTAAGTTCCCGTTGCTACATAAGCACTCGAAGTGTTACCATCCGCGGTAATGCACTCGGAAAGATCATGAGCTCCTCCACACGACAAACAACTCTTAGCAACCGCTTTAACCGAAGCGGAACTCAAAGCTTCTTGAGCTTTCCAATGAGTCATAAGATTAGCAAATCTATCGAAAAACCGATTTTCCTCATTAGCTTCATCATGTAAGGCATTAATGCTACGAGACAATGACGACGATGACGAACCCAAATTGACAACACTCGGTGTGTTACGAGGGCTATAAACCTTAGATCTATTATCGATAATCTTTAAAGCTTCATCGGTCGTTTTGCACAAAAAATTACCACCCGCGGCTGCATTCACATAATCTCGTTCATGATCATTAAGCCCATTATAAAAAGTATCAATTTGATGTAATTCTGAAAAATCATGGTGTGGACATTCATGTAACATTTCTTTAAAGCGTTCCCATGCCATTGAAAAACTTTCATTATTTCTTTGCACAAATCGTGAAATCTCATTTTTCAAATGTGTTGTTTTAGATGGTGGAAAAAACTTGTTCACAAACTTAGAAACGAGATCACCCCATGTCAAAATCGAATTTGGCGGTTCTTTCTCAAGCCAAATTTTTGCGGGTCCATCTAAAGAGTATGGAAACAACATCATCTTAATGGCGTCATGTGGAACATCCTTAAACTTGCTATTAGCGGTGAGGCGATTAAAATTCCTAATGTGATAATACGGGTTGTCTTTCTCATGACCTCTAAACTTATTTGCTTGCAACATCGACATTAAACCCGTCTTAATCTCGAAAATCTCCGCAAGGATAGCGGGAATCACAATGGCCTCTCCAAAACCCTCGGTGGGTGCTTGTAGCAACTCCATCATAGTACGATTAGCCATGACGACTTCTTGTTCTACAATAGGTTCAACAATTGGAGGTTGTTCTACAATCAACGTCTCTTGATTGGCTTGCTTTTGAAGTCGTTTACGAGCTCGTTTTGCTTTTGAAGTCGTTTACGAGCTCGTTTTCCTTGGGTGTTCTGTGAATTTTCAATTTTTTTTGTGTTTTTTATTGTTTTTAATTTTTTTGGATTTTGGTGTATCTTCGTAGACAACAATCTACCAAATCTCTCCTAGAATCAAACTCTTGATTAAAGAAGCCTCAAAGGAATGAAAACGATCACGTGGAGTGAACGCCTTCGAATGACTTTAGAACTTTGGTGAAAACCAAATTGTTCAAGAGGGTTTAATCACAAAGAAACCAAGCAAATATATTATACGTAATAATACTTTGGGTGGCAAAACCCTCGATTAGCCTTCAATCTCAAAATACTCACAAGCAAGCGGGGAAACGAGGCGGCGCGAAGCACTTAAAAGCCTTTTTCCTTAGGGTATATTTTATAATACCCGCCTTATACCCACCTTATAGTTTGTATTTTTCAAAATCGAGCTTCACGAAAGTATTAATCTATTTTTGCCTTTTTCTTTTTGTTTGAGATTCGAATACAATAATTAGGAGATCAAATCCCAATTAAGGTTGTGTTTTCACACTTTTGGAGATATTTTGTTTTGATTGTGATACTTAATACAATATAGTAATAATATTTTCACAAGAAAAACCAATAAAACCGATAATACGTATTAGTAGAGTTCTACTAATACAAATACTATTTATGGTTAATATTAAAAACAACAAGACAAATTAATCACGACACAACTCCCCGGCAGCGGCGCCAAAATGATTTTAGTGTTTTACCACACCTTTAGGAAAAAGAGGGTAAATAGGGTAAAAGTATTGAATACGACGGTTTAGGAAAACCGTGTACAAATGACCCTAGGTGAAGTTCAAGTTCGTTTCCCAAGGAGGTATATGTGTGTGAGTAATTCGTAAATGATTTGAGATTAATATTGGTTTAGAAGGGGATGAGAAAAGAGGATGACGAAGACGTGAAATTAATACTACGACGACAAAACGTAAAACCGTAAAACAAGATAAAATAAAAATTAATTCTAAAAATTACCAAAAATTACCAAAAATTCACCAAAAATCAAAATAAATAAACTAAGAGTTTACCAATGATCAAAACTTTTTCAAACCTTTTAATAAATTAAATATTCAATTATTAAATGCTAATTAAAGCCCTAAAAATCAAATTAATTATCAAAAAGACCAAACAAAGATTTTTCAATTGGTAAACCTCTAAAATGACCTACAAAGATTAAAAACTATTTTTAGAAAATTTTAAACTAATAAAAACTATTTAAAATGATTTAAAAACTAATAAAACTTAAAATAATTATAAAAATTAATCTAAAAGTGATAAAATTAATCTAAGAGTTGCAAAATTCCTATTTTAATGTATTTAAGCTAAGAAAAATGTAAAAAGTGCAAAAATGTGAAATTTGAAAAATAATAATAAAATAATATTAAAAATCCAAAAATTATAAAAAATTCTAAAAACTTGCAAACTAGTTTATATTAATCTAAATAAACAGAAAATGAAAGCAAAATGACCAGAATACCCCTATTGGGCCTTCAAATGGGCCAAAACCAAAAACAGTCAACACTAATGGGCTTTTTAGCCCAAAAAGTCAAACTTGGCCCAATTGACTTGGAAAAGCCCAATCTGACTCAAAATTTAATTCTAAACACAAAACTCTGAAGGCCCAAAAGCTGAAAGTGAGCTTATCACAGCTTATTAAGCAAACAGCTTATCATTATTGGGCCAATAAGCCCATTAAGCAATAAGCCAATGCCATAAGCTCTAATTTCACACACAACCTTCTTTTGGGATGCTTAAGAGATCTGTAAAAAGAAATTTTGAAAAAGCACACTCAATAAGCCAGAAATAAGCAAAGTAATATTTCACAAAACGACAAAATAGTCGGGTTTGAGCTTTAGGGCACCTCAGAACTTGATTCAACTTGCAAAATGTCACAAATGAACTCAATAAGCCAAATCAATCAACAAAATTCCAATAAGCAACACCAATAAGCCAGAATGAACCAGTAAGCACTTATGAAAAAGTCAATTAAGTTAGTTTTCTAGTCAAACCCTAAAGTCAACCCACCAAATGCTCCAGTATGAACAAATGGGTCAAATAATGAGCACCTATTACAAAATCCAAGTTGTTGCTGGTTAAAATAAGCTATTTTAGCTTTTTGATAAGCTGAAACCCAATTAACACTAGCAGTGGCTAGCAGTAGGGGAAAGGAGTTCCTACTGCTTTGACTATTTGACCAAGCTTTTTAGAATGATTCAGTTGGATTCAATTGGAAACAAGGGCACCCTTGTGATCAGTGAATCACAAGGAGTCAATATCAACAAGAAAATCACAATTAGGTTCACACAATAGGCCCAGATTAATCAAACAGTCACCAAATATTGCACAAACATGGGAAATAAGCAGTTATGCACAAATAAGCAGATATAGCATGAATAAGCCAACCAAATTCAACAGGATGCATACACAAGCTATATAAACTATGAATAAGCACAAACAAACTTATTTCAATCACTGAATCAAAGTGAATAAGCAGAATCAAGCACTAACAGTTACTGATAAGAACAAGTATAATATGCAAAAACTTTTTGCTGATCTAATTAACCACAGATCCAATTTCAAGCATCCAAATCTCTTTCCCTGGTGTTATTATCCTAGTTTAATCACTTGTTAACCCTAGTCTATGATTAGATCTAGGTGTCCCTTAAACCACAGCAAAAAATATCAAGTAAACAAGATTTTATAGCCCTATTATGAATCTAGGTGTTTCAAACCACAAAACCTGCATACAAATGACCAAGTACACAGGTAAACAAGTACCAACAAATAGAAACAACAAACAACCACTCAACAAGCCTCAAAACCTGCTTATTCAGTTAACCCAAACACCCCTTAAAATCTGTATTGACAAATTTCCAAAGGATAATGAAGATTTAACCCACAAATCAAGTCAAATACAACCCAATATCATCAAACAATACCAGATAAACAAGATCCAACCATCAAAACACAGATTCTACAATAAACATGCAAATTCACCAAAATGCAGAAAATAAAAGAGAAAATGAAAAAGGAGAAGGTGCAAACCTCCAAGACCTACATCCAGGCCCTGGATTGTTTGAGCTGAGGTACTAGCAAAACAAGTACCAGCTTCCAATGTACCTGCTAAGAAGAACAAACCAAGTGATGACCAATATCAAGCACTTTTCTGATTTTTGAAACACAAGCCTTATCAATTAAAACCTTGCCTCAAAAACCTTCAAACATGTAAATGGAACTCAGAATTAGGCTATTCTAACACCAACTTTTAATAAACAAGAACAAGATTTCACAAATTTCTGAAAATCAAATTTTATTAACTTAAAAAGGGATTACAAAGATTGATAGCCTAAAACTGGAACAAAGGGACTATTACAGGTCGAGGTCTCCTTTTATAGACAAATGCTAAGCCTAAACTGTTCACAAACCCTAGAAGTGAAATTCCACATTTGTCCTTGAGGTCTTCTAGACGAATTCTTGAAATGAGCTGTCCAAAATGATCCAAGGCGTTCATTTTAGCTTTGGGGTTAAGCTAAGAGTGTGGGCTGTTGATCTTGACACGTGGCTAAGCTTGGAGGTGAAGGAATGATGTGATAGGTGGACGGGTTTGAATGGTGGGGCCTCTTGGTGAGTGGGAGTTAGGGTTTTAAGGTTGGGATGTGTTTCTGCATGTGTGAATCACACATGTGCCAAGGTAATTGGATTTTACCCTTTGTTTTAAGTGAGTAAATTCTGGGGGTGAAGAATGGTAAACAGTAAGCTTTTTGATCCGATTTTGGGGGAGAAAAGGTGTTTGGCGCGTGTTTGTGGTGTTTAAAGTTTGGAAATGGCAACTTGGGTCCTTGTTCTTTGGCAAAACATGTATAAAAAGTATTTCAACCCCATAAAACGTATTCCTTTGTTATACAAGTTTCAGTCTTTACACTTTTGGCACAAAACTTTTCCAAAAGTGTTTCAAGGGTTGTTTTTGCCACTTTTGCATATTTGAAGGACTGACTTTGGACTTTGTTGATCTTCAAAGGTCTTCAATGTGTCTTTGGCTTCATGAGGGAACATAATTGACAAATTAGCATAGTTGAGGGACTAATCTTGCCATTTCTTCAAAGTTGAAGGACCATTTGTGTAATTTTGACAAACTTAAGGGACCAAACTTGTAATTATGATTTCACAAGGGCCTTAAGTGTCATTTCTTCATTCATTGAGGATCAATCTTGCATATCTTCAAGTCTTCAAGGGTATTTGTTGGATAAATCATGAACTAGGGCCCGGTTCTTTGTACGGCTTCGTTTCTCGTATCCGTTTTTCCTTGTTTTTTGTGATCTTTTGTTTTTTTCACGATATCCATACCTAAAATACACAAGTAAACAAACACAAGCATATACATGGTATTTTATGACATTTATATGCATTTAAAGCCCGAAAAGAACGATGAGATCATGTATAAATGCCATCTCATCACAACGCGTTACTCTGTTCAAACACCTGTATCAGGTGTTGAACTATAAGCGAGTTTAAAGTGGTTGTTGATTCCTCACCAAAAGGACCCAGCCGATTCCGCACCTCATTCTAGGTGTCGTATATGTACAACTGTAGAAACTGGGGTCCTTTCCCTACTTCAGGCATCAACGATCCAAGACGGTGGTAGACCTGGCCCGAAATCTTGAAAACATATGGTCGTGCGGATCGGTTAACAATTTCGTCAACCTTAGCACCAAACGATGTCATTGCAAACATCTGGTTGTAAGCCCAGATGTTTTCCATAAAATGGGTATCTGTTAGTAGCTTCTGAACGATAGCCGGCGGTGGTGGTGGCTGGGGGATGAATATTTTGGCAACTCCACAGCATGCATGGTATTCTGGTTCTGCACTATAACTTGCAGATTTGAGCTGTTCATTGTGCCAGAAGAGGGCATAGCAGTTTCGACAACGGTACGTGCAGTCCCCACGGTCACGATACGCGAGAGTACCTGGTGTTTACATGAAAAGGTAACGTGGGGGATTAAAGGCAAATACATAAAAACGTGTTCAGTTGACCATTTAGAAAAGAATACCAACTTGTAGGGGGCCCCGAAGAAGTACTCGGAACATTACTTCTGGCGGAAGAGCTTGCGGACCGGGCTACAGGTACATACGTACTTGTGCCCGTGCCACCCATCGTTTGAAGCGGTGGCATAGGGATACCCCTAGGATGACATGTGGAGGGACCTGTGGATTGAGATGGTTGCGGAAAAAGGTGAGCAATAAACGGGAAACCCACACATGGGAAGCTGTAGGTCGTTTAGGCAGCACGTGTTAAAAGGAGAGCTTACCAGCAGATGGTAAGAGAAGATTCCGGCTAGCAGCAGAAGGGCTACTTCTAAGGCCATGTATCGTAGATCTACGCCCTACTTCCAACCCAACCGTGGGCGCACCTGTGGCAGGAGGAACGGTTGTTTCATTGGGCGCGCCAGTGGGCCTGCTTGGTCGTTGCGCCAAGGAACCTAGACAATAACATTGATGAGCAAAACAGTATAAGCAAGTAACCAAGGAACATAAACGACAACGGTATTTGTCGTGTTACGCATGAGCCATCAGCAATACTAACCAGTTGGGGGGGGGGGGGGGGCTGTTGCAACGTTTGAAACAGGCGACAACAGCAAATGGCGGCGGGCACTTTGCTTGGGTCGCCTTTCGACCGGAACCGGCTGAACCATGGGCTGAGCCTTAGAAACAATCGGGGGACCATCTTGCAAAGAAAGCACATAGTAGCCTAAAGGCTGGTCCAAGGCAGGTAAAACAGCCATCGTGTACCGCTGTGTATCCTGCGGGCTTTTGACAGCAGCATAATGGTTTCCCATTATATCAGCCCATAGCCTTGGCTGAAGGAGGAGTCTAAGGCCATGTTCAGCAATATAGCGATCAGCGGTGGCTGCAAAGCACATACAACAAACAGAAACCCGAATAAGACAGAGAGAACTATATGTTAGGCTACTAAACTGGCAAACAGGATAGAAAACCAACCTTTTATATTTGGGTTCTACGCACCGTGATCACGGTCCATCGTACAACATTCGGAACAAACAGGAATAGGTATGCTGGGTCCATTTGAACGACACACACGCATACATCCATTGCAGAAAATAACCAACCAAATGCACCAGAAAACCTACCATCAAGAAAAAACAGGAACCAAAACCCATGGCAAGAAATCATGTAGACTTTGACATGCGATCTAAGTGGGCATGCAGTACGTGCACATACAAATGCAACCTAAACTATTATGAGTAACTAATATATGAATTTCTATTATGACCAACTGACCCCCATGTATAACTATTATGAGCAACTAAAATATCACTTTCTATTACCAGTAAAGCACACATATTTACTCTATCATCACCACAACATAGTCACATATGCAACATGGACTATAAAGTTAAACCATTAATAAAAGGTCTGTACTAAAGGGCCAAAAAACACACAACTCGGTAGATTTTTCTCCTTATTATCAGCAAAACACAGATATCTATTCTTATCATCACCAAGGCATAATCACATATGCAAACAGGGACCATTAAGTAAAAGCATTAATAAGAGGATTACACTAAAGGGCCACAAAAACACACATGTGGCTAGATTTAATGAAAACCCAAATGTGTAGCATATAACATAAACCAACTGATGAGATGGGAACTTACAAATGATTATCGGATCAAGAACAGAAAGGGCAAGGATGAAGAAATGGTGTGATAATGGACCTAACCCAGAAATAATGCAAACCCACAACAATTAGGTATTATTGTGGGTATATATATGGCTGGCATGGGAGAAACATCAATGGTGACCATGGCTATACCTCCTTATGCAACGAACGTCCAGGATCGATCTCATGTAGCCACTACACAATCAAACAAATTTAATTAAGGATCAGCGATGAAAGGGCTTGGGCCAAAACAATAGCAATTAAGGATCTCTTGTAGCAAGTACACAATCAAACAAATGTAATTAAGAATCAGCAACGAAAGGTCAAGGGCCAAAACAAAGTAATTAAGAATCAACTTGAAAAGGCAACACAAATTAATTAAGGGCACTTAGCCTTTAATGAGTAACGGGCACAAAACTGGTTCGGAGCCAAAACCGTGCGTGTTTTGTGTGGGTAGATTTTGTGAGGGAAGGAGGCAACTGTGAGAGGGGAAGGAAACAATATTTTTATTAGGGTGTGAGGGGAATCACTGTTCATTGGGAACCATGATTCCCCTCTCTTATAAGGAGAGAAATTTTCGCTTCACAGAGGTTTTCATTATGTATAATCATGACATATTACAGGGCTGTCTATTTTGCTTCAGGAGTTTATATAAACTTTAGCTAATATGGTATACCCGTAGGTGAGAGGTCACGCGACTTTATATAACTTGTTCAAAAGAGCCCAGAAGGGATTTCCACAATTTCAAAGACAATCAGTTAATGTAAAATATTATATAATATGAATGAGATAACGTAGGATTTTGTATAAATTTATTTTAATAACTTATTTAAATTTTGGGAATAAGTTTATGTTGTCCCATTAAACTATGATGATTAAACAAGAAAGGTAGATAAAAGATGGAATATTTCTAGAGAGAGAAAGTAGTGAGAGAAAGTAGAGAGAATCGTTGGAACTCTTGGAGGATTAGATTAGAGAGAGAAAAATGAAATGACCAACACCCTTCCTAACATGCTAGGAAGGGTATTTATAGCCTTTGCTTACATGTAGCATAATGGGCTATATGATTATGGGTCCGGCTTTCCTTTTGGGCTTTGGTTACTTATGAATTAACCTTAGCTTAAAGTTAAGCCCGTAATACACGACTAACCTAATACCTATTACAACGTTCTAATATACGATACATAATAAACATATGACCGAACATTCTTGTTTGACTCAATATTTTGAGGCTAACAATATCCCCCAATGAGAGGTCATTACCCTTTATGAGAGGTCATTACCCTTTGTCATTTGGAGATTTGTAAAGATTACTAATATCGCCATAAATGAGTCTCGAACGTGTAATAGTAGTCTTGTTTCTTCATGCTGTGATCTTTGAGCCTTTGTCGTTGGCTTTCGACTTTGTCTTTAAATCTTGAGATCTTCAAATCATCCTTGACTAGTCTTTGCCATCTTGCGATCTTGTGTCTTCATCCACATGCTCACACTATTAATTGTTGAATATGTCTTTAGGCATGAGTATGTGGTTTTGAATCTTTGACTTTGCTGAGTACACCTTGACGCCACCTTCTCGAGACAAAACATAGACACTGACTGAATGGCTTTGACATTCGTCCTAAATCGGTAGTGTTTTACCTTCGGTCGGTGAAGACCGCTATACGATATTAAATACCGTACCTGTGATAGGTAGATTCAATTAAGAATCTCCTTGACAGGGTTTCGCGGCTGTACTAGCTGTTCTCTTTACTCGACCGTCTCAAAGCAAGACCGCGAACATAAAGAGTGAATCAATTGGATAAATATCCGCTTGATTAAAGTCATCAATTCAAATTCCTGGAACAAGTGTGATTCATAAAGAATCTTACCATTGTTGCTTTCCAGTTGACACAAGCTTGATTCATAAGAATCTCACAAGTCACCTACCATAGCGCTGTTTGAGGTTAATGCTAGAAGGATTTCCATTCGTCACTGTGAATATTAATGAATATCACTCTGAACGTTCTGGCAAGACCATAAAGATATTGCGTAGAAACTTGAAACAAGTTTGAATCAATTCTGAATCAATCCACTGTTGCTTTTCAGTTCTACATATGTTCAATTCATAAATAATCTTACATATGACCTACCGCAGTGCTGTTTAATGTTAACACTGGAAGGATTTCCACTCATCATTGTGAATACTAAGTAGTATCACTCTGAGTGTTCTAGCAATATTGCAAGGATATGCGTAGGACTCTCTTAATCGTCATTCCGTGTATCCTAATGAGATTTGATTTATCTCTAGGCTCTAGACTCGATTTGTGCACTTTTAGTGGTCGGAGGCTGGAGCAGATGTCACCTATTCAATATCAACTATCTCGGAATGAGAAAGGTAATAGAAGTCATGTTGTTCTCCGTGACAATAAAACAAACTTCTTTTGAGAGAAGCCTGAGTAGCTAGGAAAGGGCTGTGCTTTACATCACTGAGTCCATGATGAGTTGTCTTCATGATGTGTTGACCCGGTTTCTGTAAAACCTGTAAATTTCAGGTTTTGACTATGTCATCATTGTACACATCACCTCATGATATTTGTATATATATTTCCACCTTTGCATGAAATCTTTTGAGAAATCATATGCATCATACATGAGCATACATTATTTTAATCATCAGAACATGGAAACATTTAATCACATAACATACATTATGATTTTGGGTATTTAATCATAAGGACACAGCCACATTTGTATGACTATATTTTATGAGCATGCGGGACAGTAAACAATCACTTCTTTTGGGATATTTAAGTCACCTGAACTTATAATCATAAGCATTTATCATATTGGTTTATAAAAATCCAATCTCATGATCACAATTAATAACATTTACTTAAGAATTATTTTAAAGCTTTAAAATATATATATTATATATATATTTTCCTCACATCATGAATGACATTACATTACGACATCAACTGTTTTTATTATTAAACATTACCTTTAACCACTCTAACTTATTTAAACTAAGTTGTCATACATTTTAATCAAGTAAATTATTTTCTCATTTAAATATGACCATACTTTCACCAAGGATCCCAAACTTAACCAAAATCAACCTAGACTTAAACCTACTCACGCAATACTATACCTACACTCCTAGTAACTATAATTAGACATAAGATTTAAACATAAAAATACCTTAGACTCACTTTTATCCGAATGTATACATTATACATAACATTACATACCAAAAACCTTTACCAATCACACTTTTGACTCTCTAGACTTTGTACAACACATCTCATTAAACCGTACACTATTTAAAAACTCCCTTTTCCCTTGACTAAACCAATACCGCCGGTTACAACTTCAAAACCAAGGCACCATGTACAATTTTGGGCATTTAAAGAAAGTACTAACTTAGCTATGCATGTATAAGGAAAATAAGACACCGCACTCCCACTTTGACACTAGACGTGTGATAGAACAAATCACACATCCCTTTTGCTTGTACAACCTCTCCATTTATCACTAACACTATGCAAGTCACACTTTTTCCCCTTGGTTTGTTAAACATGCGACGACATAAGGCATTTTGGGGTCAAGTGTACATCTTGGCTCATTAAACCTTGTACTTACTTAGTACACATCCAAATTTACCATATCAATGCACACTCTCTCTCTTAGACGTGTATATGCCCCAAACCACACCCCTCAATCTCACATTTAGATATTTAGCAAACATTTGAACTTCACATAGCACTTACACATCCCATATTCGGATATCCTCTCAACCAAAACCCCTAGACGAGATCAAGCATTTACTTCTACCTATTCTTGGTCTTCACCAAGCATTTAGTGCATGTTATCCAAGATTGTTAGCATTCAAGTCAAGTCCAAGATCATCCTAGGTCACTTATAAGAGGAACCCGACGTCTAGAACTCCTAAACCATAGTCATCACCAAGTTTTCTTGAAACAAGTAAGTATGAGACTCTCTAAACCTTTTCCTTACTCATTTTTACTTGTCATGCATGTAAACACTATAAAAATGGAGTTAGGAGTACATGCATATGTTTAAAACTCTTAAACAAGTCCTTAACAACATATAAGCCTACGACTTATATGATTGCTTCAAAACCATAAGGATTTGTAAGAATATGCATAAAGAACTTAGTATAAGCCCTAAGTAGATTACTAAGTCATAAAAGTCCATAAAATATAATATAACCCGAAACATATAAGCATATATAAGCCCATAAAACTTGTAAGCCGTAGCCTATATAAGCCCATAAGTCATATAAGCCTAGACCTATTTAAGATAGTCATATAAGCCTATAAAACCTAATATAAGCCGAGACCTAAAAACTATATAAGCCATGACATTAAAACCCTAAAAACTTATATAAGCCGAAACCTAAAACCTTATATAAGCCAAGTCATGTAAACCCTAAATATCTATATAAGCCGAGAATTAGAAACATATAAACTAGCTCATATAAGCCCTAAGAATAATAAATAAGTCGAGTCATATAAGCTCACTAATAAACCGAATGTAAATAAGCCCATAACTTATTTATAAGCCTAGTAGTATTTAAATATAAGCCCAATAAGTAAGTTATAGTTACTAGCCCACTTAGTAAATTATTAGTTAATTAAACAAGCCCATTCAGCCCATTTAACCCAAGCCGAGACCCTATTGGGCCAGTCAAGCCCAAAACTGCTTTGGAGACTTTTCGTGCCCTTATTGCCAATTGGTGAAAGTTAAGATCGATTTTATAACTTAATAAAACAGGTACATGTGCTTTCGTGACTTTATAGAAGTTCAAGGGCCGAATGTGTCATTTCTAAAAGTTTAGGGTGCGTTTGTTTTAAACCGAGAGCTAAACGAAACCACAAGGACTGATTGTGCCAATGTTGAAACTTAATATAAGCCCTAGTTTCCCTTTTTAAATATTTTGTGACTTCAAGGGTCATTATTTCCATTTTAGAAACTTATTACAAACCCTAACCTAAATATTTAAATACTTCAAAACCTTAAGGACCAAAGGTGTCATTTTAGAAACTTATTACAATCCCTAACTATTATATTTGAATATTTCGAGACTTCAAGGACCAATTGTGTCATTTTGAAAACTTAAAACAAACCCTAACCCAATCTTAATTATTTCCGAAACATAGAGGGGGGGGGTGTTTGATCATTTCCCCAAAGTTTTATAAGCCCTAGGGGCGTTTTAGAAAATAAATAAAACGGACAAGGACTAACGACGCAACGTATTTAACGAACAAAACCTTAAAGGTTATTTTTGTAAATGGTTATACTAACGAGGACACAAATGTAAATTTAATTTAATTAAAGTGATTAATAAATTATTTTAGTGATGAATTAACTTGGCCATTTGGATAATTAAATAAATTACTAAGTTTAGTCACGAAACCTTATAGACTGACAAATCCCGTTAACCATATTTTGAAGCCTTAAGAAAAGTAAATTGTATTTTATTTTTCTTACAAAAAATTAAATAATATAAAAATCTATTTATTTGATTTATTACCCATTTTACTAGACAATTTATATATATTTTAGAAACTAAAAATATACATGTTCACAATTCACTATAGGTGTAAACACTTAAACAAACGTAATAGCTTACTAATTCGTGATCATGCATTTTCAACCATACATTCATCATGCATTATTATTTTGAATTTACTAAGGCACTTAAAATTACTTAGGTAATTTCTCCAGTTCGTGATCATACTGTGCCAGTTTATTCCGTGACATCATTCTCACATCATTACCACTAAGGTGAGTTCATGGCCCCATCTTTACTATTTTATAATTGGAGGAGAAAACATACAAAAACTATATATATTTAAATATGCAAACACGCACTGATGACAACAACAATTTATTGCCTAGTGTTTGCCCCATACCTGTGGACTGTAATAGTTAATAGTGTAGCGTGAAATGTATGAATAGATCTATTCGGGTATTGACAACACCCGACCTGCGTGACTTGCTATCACGAAACGCTTAGGCCAAGCAACAGGTTTATTTCATTGTCATACTGAGGGAACAACATCAGGATAGACCCAAATGGGTGTACTGAGCATCATCTGTCTAGCTTCTATTACAGTGCAGTAGGAACTACTATAGTATTGGGCTGTGATTGTCCTACTATGATCAAGGTGTTTTGGCATATTAGTAATTTATTTATTTAACTAAACTTGTGAATTCACCAACTTCGTTTTGACCCCCACATTTTACTCTATGTTTTCTCAGGAAAATAAAGCAGGTTCATGCATTGGATTCCAGCATTTTAGGGAACATCATGTCTACCATTGGGTTGGGATATTTACTTCAGTTTTATAATAAATGTGGTTTTACATACAAGATACTAAGTGTGTACAATTAATTCATGTAATATGTTTCAAATGACTATTATGATCATTGCTTTATATAATGTGTGCTATCGATCCACCCAAGTAACACCCCATGTACTTTTCTGCTACATTTGACCATCAGGGGGTGTTACAGTTTCTGCCTAAGTTGTATGGAGGGCTTCTTTGTTTACACCCTTTATCCTTAAATTTCTTTTTCATTCTTCAACCCCTTCAATGCTTACCAAGACATCATTACTAGCACCTTGTTGTGATTGTTCCAGTGCTAGCATCAGTACTTAGTCGGCATTCAACTACGTTCACATTCTACTCCATCTTTCCTAAGGACTTCTAATAATCTGTTGGATTGTCCCTGGGAAAATCCCTCCGGCTCTGGTTGGATCATAGGACTTAAACCTAACCACCCTTTTGACACCAATAACGTCGTGAATTAAAGATGTTATGGGTATTTGATCGTAACCATGAAAACCACTTCAAATGTCTAACAAGGTGTTTGAAAAACATTTAACACCTTGATAGTTTTGTCGTTTCAGAAATGCTCCCCCTTCACATGTGCATCGATAATCGAAAGTGTTTCGCACATGTAGGTAAGAGTTAAAGTGCTTGAGTCTTATATAAGATCACATTTTAATCACATTTTCTCCCCTATCTCTAATATATAAAATCTTTTAATATTAGAGATACCAAATTTGATTAAATATATTTTGGAAAATAGTCTTGAAAATCTCTAGGAGAAAGATGTGTCAATCATTGCATGAAGTTGAAATGCTCCCTCTCAAAAATTGATCCAATTGAATTGTCATTGTGAGAATATGATCCACATTTCGCTTTTTGAGAATGGGAGTTCTTGAACACACAATTTTTGAAAGATTTTGAATAATCATTGAAAAATTCTTGAAAAAATTGTGTTCAACGCTTTTTTGAAAAATCCTATTTCTTTTTGGCGAAGAGGTTTTTCTAAAGCATAAACTTGAGTTCATAGACTTGAATGTCTTGACAAATCCACTCAAGTGTAAGAATATTTCTCTTCTTTTGCTGAGGGTAAGGGCACTAACGCGTACACTCCCCCGTGAATATAGAACCGGGTTGCAATCTGAAAGTGATTACAAGCCATTGTGTTGAGCTCAAAACGTTAAATGTTTTGTGACAAGCTCAACCCAAGATAGATTGCTCTACCCGTTGTTGGAAAAATTGTCCAAAATAGACATTTTCCTTTATTAAAAGAAGAAATGACATGTTTTGAAAAATATTTACAACTTTCATTCGAGCTTTATGTACACACCCATGTCGTTATTGAGCGACATTTCTAGGCACGTCCATATTATCGATACTGAAAGATAGGTCGAGAAGAATATTTTTGGATTTTGAAAGATTTTTAATTTTGTGTTTTGTTTTTATATGTTTTATATTTTTGTATTTTGCTTTTTCAAAGGTATCAACAAGTAGATGTTTGATAGATAAATCTAGCAGGCACCTTTGCCAGAATCTCCAGGTCTGCTGGAGTCAAACATCTCATACCAATTTGCCTAACAAACTCAAACCTATCTTTCGACAGAGCTTTCGTAAACAAGTCGGCTAATTGGTAATCCGTTCCAACAAAGTATAGTTCTATGATACCTCTTTCAACTTGTTCCTTTATGAAGTGGTATCTGACATCGATGTGCTTCATGCGGGAATGCTGTACCGGATTGCATGAGATGGTTATGGCCGACTTTGAGTCACAGTACATAGGTACTTTATCAAAGTGGAAGCCATAATCCGTGAGTTGTGTTCTCATCCAAAGAACTTGAGCACAACACGCAGATAGAGACACATACTGCGCTTCGGCTGATGAAAGTGACGTGCAATCCTGCTTCTTGGAAAACCATCCCACAAGCTTATCTTACCCTAGAAATTGTGCACCACCAAAAGTACTTTTTCGTGTATCAAGACACCCTGCATGACCAGAATCTGAATAGGAACCGGTTTCCCTCAAATACCAGAGTCCCAAATGAATGGTATTCTTGAGGTACCGAAAGATCCGTTTAATCTCCTTGAGGTGCTTTTCAGTGGTCCGTGCTTGATATCGTGCACAATAACACGTAGCATGTGAAATATCAGGTCTGCTTGCTGTCAAGTACACGAGGGAACCGATCATGGAACGATATCTCGTTTGATCTATGGCATTTCCCTCCAAGTCAGCATCAAGCGATGTGGTTGATAATGGTGTCCCAACGGGATCACATGAAGTCATACCATGCTTTTTGATTATCTCTTGACAATACTTAGCTTGGTTTATAAAGATACCACTTGGGGATTGGTGAACTTGAATTCCTTGAAAGAATTTTAGTCCACCCATCATTGACATTTCAAATTTGCCGTGCATGACTTTTTCAAACTATTTTGAAAGTTTTGGGTTTGTAGACCCGAAAATAATGTCATCAACATAAATCTGCACAAGCAAAATGTCATCCCCATATTGATAAGTTAACAAAGTTAGATCAATGGAACCTTTTGAGAAACCTTTGGATACCAGAAACTTCGAGAGCTCATCGTACCACGCCTTTGGAGCTTGCTTGAGTCCATAAAGTGCTTTGTGGAGACGATACACCTTGTCAGGATAATGAGGATTAACGAATCATTCCGGCTGCGTAACATAGACTTCTTCCTTCAAAGGACCGTTAAGAAATACTATCTTCACGTCCATTTGATAAACAGTGAATCCCTTATGTGCAGCATAAGCAAGGAAAATCTTGACCGCTTCCATACGAGGAACTGGTGCAAATGATTCGTCAAAATCAATTCCCTCTTTCTGGCCATACCCCTTAGCCACTAGCCTAGCTTTGTTCTTGATGATCGTGTTTTCTTCATCCATCTTGTTTTTCCAGATCCAACGAAGATTTAATGGAATCACATCGTATGGTCTGTCAACAAGTTCCCAGACTTTAAGTCTTTCAAATTGTTGAAGTTCATCCGTCATCGATTCAATCCAAGCATGATCAGCCATGGCTTCTTTGATGTTTTTCGGTTCAGCTATACTCACGGCAAGTGCGAACATACAAACATCGCCATCGGTTTCCAGTTGTCGTCTTGTACGACCAGGCTGTGAAGGGTTTCCAATTACTTGAACCAAAGGATGTTCTCGGGTTCAATGATGTGTTGAAGGATGTCGTTGATAGAACATATGCATATTAGACGGATCAACATGGCGAGTAGAAGACTCTCCAGTTTCGTGTACCGGTGTACCGAATGGGTTGTGAAAATAGTCATTGTCAGATAATGTATCATCTGCTTGATTTGTGTTATCAGGAGCAGTGACAGTAGTTGTGGATGTTGTAGGATCGATTGTTGAAGTAATATTCAGAGGAGGTAAATCTGCAGCAACCCGTGCTGAAGTAGATGAAGTTGTATCCTTTTGTTCACGATGATCGGTATCATCATACTTATCATGAGTGACAACGGAAGACTTTGATACAACATGTTTCTCCCCCGTGAAATATTCATCAAACATTGGTCCATATAACATTTCCAACTCTTCAAGTGTCGTGTCCACTATCATATCTTCTCTAGGAACATGTTCAGGAACCAGCTTTGAACTTGACGGTTCATTGTTGTGGTCTTGAGTTCCGAGTTCTGTGCGGTTGTGCACAGAAGTCTTTTGTCGTTGTGGATCGGGACTTAAACTGTTTTGTTTAGGTTCCATTTCTTGCAATTCATCGAATCTGATATGAATAGTTTCGACTATCAATTTTGTTCTCTTGTTGTACACTCTGTATCCCTTAGACTGAGTTGCATATCCCACTAGAATGCATGTGTAGAAACTAGAAGGGGGGGGGGTTGAATAGTTTCTCTTCGATTAGTCACCTAATTAAAATTACTTTCAATTAGGTTTGTATCAAAACTATCTTTTACTTGAAGCTAAGTTGCATAATGATTAGATTCAATTCAAATGCATTAGCAATGGTAATAGGTAAGTATAATGATAATGAAATAAGTAAAGAGTAAGGAAAGAGACAACCTAATGACAAGACACCAAGATTTATAGTGGTTCGACAACGAGGCTCTATCCTCGTTTCTACTCCACTCCTCGAGTACAACTACTCAAGATTTCCACTATATCCACAAGCTCCCTTCTTGGCGGAGAAAGCCTTACATCGTCGCTTACATTATTTTCCGACACTAAGCTAAATGTCGAGACCTAATCTTTAGCTAGGACCAATCTATACAACGTTGCCTACTTCACAATTTAACGACACAAGGCTAGATGTCGAGTTCTAATCTCAAGGTAGAACCAATCTTCACGACGTTTCCTACTTCACCATTTTACTACACAAGGCTAGATGTCGAGTTCTAATCCAAAGCTAGAACCAATCTTCACGACTCTTCACTTTGAAGCTAAGTGAGAACTTCACACAACACAACTACTAATCACTTTCAAGTTTAGTGAGAACTCACAAGACACAACCACATCACTTTATAGTTTAGTGAGAACTACTACACAATCTATTACAACTCAACTAGACATATCCAAGTACACACATGTAGCTTGGATCTACACAACACAAATCCAAGCAAACATATATGCAATGGATGTACACAACAAATCCAAGTATTCACAAATAGCTTGGATGAACACAACTAGTCCAAGTATTCATAAATACAAATAGATCAACAAAAACAAAAAGGCTAACATGATGAATATGACTACTTCATGGATTCATCTTTATCACAACACTAGTGAGTGAGTGATCTTCTCTTTGGACAAGGTAAAGGAGGGGATCAAGAGGATAATCATATGTAAACATACTTAACACATTAAGTGATCATTTACTAATGATTATGCTATATAAAAGAGAAAGGGGGCTGAGAAAAACGTCCAAGAGGGTTATTGTAAAATGAGATTTGATCCCATATTTATAGAAGACAAAGTGCAACGGCTAGCTGGGCGCAGTTCTTTAACTAGCCTGGCGGTTCCATATCGCTAAAGAACCGCCTAGCTATTTAAGGTACCGCCCAGTAGACTACGTGGGGTAGGAATATCTGAGGTTTTTTAAACCTTCAAAGGATATTCTTATGGCATATGGAAGCCATTTTCAAATTTACATTTTCCATTTTAATAAAACATTTTCTTAAAAAGAAAGTTTATTAAAAAAATATTTTGTCATATTAACAAAAGTGAGTAATAAGGATAATCACTTTGATGATCACTAAGTATGATTAAGAAAAGTTAGTGATATGATTATTACCTTGATGATAGTGTTAGTTAAATAATTTGTTTTGTGTTTTACATTAAATGTGTTGTATAGTTTGTTGTGATCAAAACTAAGAAAGATTAGTTAACACTAATAATGTTTTAGGCATCACTTGCATTAACAATCTCCCCCTTTTTGATTAATACAAAATATAAACTCATTTACGTAGAAACACAAAATATCAAATTATTAACAAGTTTATCACTATCATTTCTCCCCCTTTGTCGTAGCAAATAGGTAAGCACAAGTCTTTGAAGAGAACCGGACTTTGCTAGTAGCTCCCCCTTGGTGGTTGCTCCCCCTTGCTTGGGGCACCAAGTGTATGAGCTATGGTGACATGCTACACAAAGGTTAGTAGAAAGAAAAGAAACACCAATGTATATATGATCACTACCTACTAAGTAACTTGAGAGGGAGAAGGATAAGAAATCTCAAATTAGAAGCAAGTATTTGCTAAGTATGTCCAAAGAGGTAAATGACAAAATCAAAGTTCAATTGGTGGAATGGAGGTAGAAAAGAAACATCCAACCAATGAAGATGATAAATTTGTCAAGGGGTTAAAATTAAGAATTGATGGAATCACCTATAATCAATTGTAGAGATTAACCACGATCAACTCAAAAGAAAGAGAGAATGATCAAATAAAGAAAACAAACACAACACAAAGGTTTCATATCACATAAATATGAAAGAAACAAAGTAGATAGTCATACACACAATATGAGTATCTAAAGCAAAAGATATGGAAAATAAACCACAAAGCATAAGCTATTCTACTAGTGATAATTTTCCAAGATTGCTTAAAAAGTAATTGACTCCAAAACAACTAAAGTATTATTGACTCCAAGAGTGCTTAGTCCTTTAGTTAGAAAAAATAAGACGACGAGGCATCATTCGAAGTTTTGTCCACGGGAACGAAAACTTTGAGAGGAGGTCGAGTGAGGAGGAATTCAAGAAAATTTAACTTCTCACACACATGAGCAAGTTCAATTTGTTGAAATCGACAACAAGCACACAAGGATCCATGATGCAAAACAAATTCGGTTGATGGGGGAAGGCCATCACACCTAGGGTTTGGTGGTGGTGAGGAGAGTGGGTAGGAAATGTTTTCACAATGCCTTGTGAGGTTTGGGAAGGTTGAAAGGTCATTGAGTTGGGGGATGTCAAAAGGTTTTGGTGGTGGGGGGAAGATTTTCCTTTTCTCTAGTGATGGGGTTAATGAAGTAGGTCTCATTCCAATACTTGATTGGAGAGAAGGTGGGGTTCGTGGGTGGTTTGGATGAAGAGGGTTCATTTTTCTTGATCCAAATAGGTCGAACCGAGATTTTTGGTTTCTTAGAAAGCTTGGATGAAGAAGCTTTGGGTGAGGAGGTTTGTGACAATGAAATGTCAAGGTTGTGAAAGGAAGAGCTAGGCATTGTTGAGGTGTGAGAATGAAATCTCAAGGTGAGGGTATAAGAAGAAAGTAGACAAGGCAAAGATTTGAAAATCAAATGTAAAGTGTCAAGGAATGTTTAGCCAAATTGAGTAAATATGGAATCTTGACAGGGGATAGGGTGATGAAGAAAGACCAAAAACGAGCCAAAACTTGGGTTTCTGTCTGCGGTACCTTATAGGGACCGGCAGTTCCTTAGCACTTAAGGAACCACGCGACTTTAATGAGCCGCGTGCAGTGGACTTGAAACCATGATTTTCCAGGGTTTTGAGAAAAACTAAGACTTTTTCAAAAAAAATTTGCAAATCTTGGAATTTTACTTCTATGAGCACTAAATTATGCTAGGGTTGCATAAAAGCAACACATTCACAAAGAATGTCTTGACAAAGGGTGACAAAATATTTAGATAACATTTTGAACCAATTTTAGTCAAGTTTTAGAGGTTGTGATAGATTTAGGTTTAATTTTATTTTAAAATTAAAGTTGATTAATGTGCACATAAAGATAGAAACACATAAAGCTAAATCCATAATTCATCCTCATGAAAAACTCATGGAGGAAAAGAGATACATTAAGGAAATAAAAAAAACAACTAACTAAAACAAAGTTAGCTTAAAACTAGGTCTTGATGAGTAGTCTTCCTTGGCTTGGTTTTTCTTGAAAAATATTTTAAAAGAAAATCACCATTCATCTCCTAGAAGGAGGCATGGTAAACAAGGTGAGCAAGAAATCTTGCAACCTCCTATGAAGTCCAAACATCTCCATCCTAAGGTTTTGAATGATGTAGTTATTGTAGAGGCAACATGGACAATGAGAACCATGAGCTTCTAGGAACCCAAGGAAGTAAGGATCACCCATAAAGAAGGGAAGTGGAACACCCAAAATGGGAGTGTTTGAGGGAGGTGGAGGTGGAGGAGGTATATTCTCCAAGGGTGATGTGGGTGAGTGTGGAGGTATGCTCTCCAAGGGTGAAATGGGTGAGTTAGAGGGGGTAAATGGTGAGGTCACCAAGGTATCAACAAAGTCATTCATAATGGGAATGCTTTGGATGGGTTGAGGTTGGGTAGTCACATCCAAGAGAGTACTTGGAGTGAAGGGTGAGGTTAGCTCGTTCATTCTAGATTAGAATGAAGAGGGGGTAGAACTATGAGAATGGTTGGTACCATGGGTTGAGGTAGTCTTGCATGGAGCAAGAGGTGGTGAGGTTGATGAAGAGATGAGAATTGGGACAATCTCATTCTTAGGTGTGTGAGAGGGTGAAGAGTTAGGTTTGGGCAACTTAATCTTAATCTTAAGATTTTTCCTTGAAGTGGAGGTTTTGGATGAGTTTGAGGTTCTTGTAGAAACCATGGTTGTAATGAGAGGTTTAAGGGTTAAGAATGAATGGTTTGATGTGTGAAGAACATGGCTAACAAGGTGGGTTTAAAAGGGTGAGGGGATGATCCAAACTAGTAATGGGTTAAAAACATTTTATGTGAATAATGAATTTAGGTAACCTAGTTTAGGAAATGTGCAGGGTTTTGCAAAGAATCAAGCAAGGTTTACACAGATTAAGGAAAATAGTGTAAAGCAAAGATTCTGTCGGACACAGTAGCCGGCGGTTCCTTATCTAGGGTGGGGCGGTTCCTTATCAATAAGGTACCGCTGGTCGATATGGAACCGCGACCAGAGGTGTTCAAAAATGACACTTCCTCAAACTTTGGTTAGCCCAGGTTTTTACCAAAGGATTATCAAGCCAAAGTTAACTACTGACCAAAATCTAGGAAGCTAGCTAACACATAGGATGCACAAAGCTATGCAAATCGTAAGCACAATGGCATAGACAATCATTAGGATAAAAATAACAAATAATCCAAACAAGTAGTATTAGTTAGTACACAACCAAAATAAGGTAAAAAGAAGAAAATGTTCAACATCACATTACATGTTTACCAACATGTATACTTTGAAACACTTCAAAGTCTTCACCTTCTTTTCTTGCCCAATCCCTTGATCATATTTGTAACACCCCCAAATTTATACAATTCAATACAGCGGAAGACTCGTTGGTGTTACGGGATAGCACATTACTCACATCATAGACAACGCTTAAAAATCGCGTCGTTTAATAATAAAGCATTTCCATTCATAAATATCAAAGTTACATAGGTACCAAGTCATAATATTTCATACAATTTTTACAAAGTATTTGAATGGAAATTGTTGTTTAAGTGTGGGCCATGAATTCTTGTTGTCTTCTCGAGAATTACCTTCAAGTACCTGAGATAAAACATTTTAAAAGAAAAGGTCAGCGATAACGCCGAGTGAATTCATAGAGTTTAATAAATTCCATCAATATAACATCGGTATAAAATTATTACCGAAAATCATTTTGTACAAATCTTTGTAATAGGCCACAAAATAGCCAAAGTCATTTATACAAATCCTTATCAAAATCATAATATAGGCTTTCGCCTTCAAAACCATTATACGAACTAATGTCGTAAAAATATCATACAATACGTTTTATAACGTTGTATAGAAATAAAAAACGTTATATGAATATGGTTATGAAAAACCAAAACACGAACAAAATATCAATAGTAAGACCCCGTATTGCTAGTCAGGCAATATATCGTAATTTAGTGCGTATAGCAGTATTTCGTTATTTTGGATTATTATAAGCCGCATGACATTGTTACCTTACTACAACAAACAACGGGTAGCTAGCCCGAAACTCATTTGCCCATCTAAATTAGCGTGTCGTCACAATAATCACGCTTGTGTAAATCTTCTCATACATAAATTTGCTTACCAATCAATGTGGCACGACGGGGATCAACCGTCAAGGCGCGAACTGGGGTGATCGTCCCCAAATAGTACTATTATATGCATAAGCGTCTACCAAATCCCGGTAGTTCACAATTCATGCTAATGGGACTTTTAGTGATGATTGTTGTAAAATTACCCCTTTAGGAAAAGGAAGGTAAAATAGGGCAAGTGAGCACGACGATTTAGGAAAACCGTGTGTGAATGACCCTAAGTGAGTTCGTTCTCGAGGAGGCAAGTGCGTTGTGTTAAGAGTTGATTAATGTTTGTGATTATAATGATTGAGAAAAGAAATGGGATTAGAAGAGAAAGACGGTTACAAAGACGGATTAAACTACGACGAAAAAGGCGAACACATAAAACCGTAAATAGTACAAAATTTAAAATTTTAACCTAAAAATTCCTAAAAATTACTAAAAATCCCCAATAATATTCTAAGAGTTTACAAAAAATCCAAACTTGCTAAAACCTTTTAATTAATTCAATAATGACTTTTTAATGCTAATTAAAGCCCTAAAAATCACTTTTAATTATTAAAAAGCCTTAAACAAGATCTAATAGTTTGTAAACCTCAAAATTATCCTAATTAAGCTAAAAACTATTTTTAAAAATTTTAAAACCAAATTAAACTATTTTTAAACACTTAAAAACTATTAAAATCTATTAAATCTTAAATTAATTCTAGAAATTAAATGAAAAGTCTAAAAAATATTTGGAAAGTGACAAAACTCCTAATTAAGTGTCCTTAACCTAGGAAAAATATAAAAACTAAAAAAATAAAACTTCAATTTTTAATAATAAAATAATATTAAAATATTCAAAAAAATAAAAAGTTTGTAAATAAATTCTAAAAAATTACCAAAAATCCTAAATAATGTAACTAAAACAAAAATGCAATCCAAATTTTCTGAAACCTATTTAATAATTTTATATTAAATTTTAAAGTTAGCTAAAAACCCTAAAATCCTATAAAATTAAAAATAAGCTAAATTGAAAACCCAATAAGCTGTAAACCTCAAAAATATGATTAACAACCTAAAAACTATTTTTCCAGATTTTTAAATTACTTTTTACTATTTTTAAATAACTTTCTAGAAATTAAACTTAAAATAATCCTAATAAATAAAATAATAATGGGAAAAATCTACTTTTTGCTCAGAAAAATCAAAAACCCTTATACAATCCTAGGAAAAATCTTAAACAAGAAAAAGCTTAAAGAAATAAGCTAGAAACAGCTTATTTACAAGCTGTTATCTAAATAAGCTATAAAACACAAACACCTTAAATATCTAATGAAATGAAAGGTAAACGTAAAAAGCCATCTAGATCACTGGTAAACACGCTAGCCCTTGGAAAGCAAGGTCGCGTGTTCGAGTCCAGGCAGGGTGTGCTTTTTGCAATTTTTTTTTTTTTTACTTTTAAAACACAAACCAGTGACCTTAAATCTCACAAAAACACAACCACAAATCCAAGATATCAAGGATTAAACACTATAAATTCAAAAACGTGCCCAGGTTTATGCTTGTTGACTGATGAACACAAGTGAAGTTTCTTCACTTGTGCAAATATTTGTCAAGAGGTCTTGACTTGCTTTTGGTGATGTATTTGGTGGATAACAGGCACCCTTATACTCCTTTTGAGTATAAGTAGTCAAGAAAAACACAAATCAAGTAAGTGCAAGTCAAATTTAAGCACAAAATTGAGCAAATAGGTTACTGATCTAACTATTGTTGACTGATGAAAAATTAAGCTATACTACTTGCACAATGATGAGATTCCAAGGCTAAAATCATGCATATAAGTTCACCACTTAACATACAAACAAGGCACAATCCTTAAACAACCCTGAATCTAACAAACTACAAGATTTGCTAACCAAATTTCAACAGAATCAATCAAACAAGGCAGTTTTCTGATTTTTGACTATATGACTAAATTTTGACATGCAAATTGTTTAAAAACCCACCCAAACTGACAAACAAGTAACAAACAACCTAATACCAACCTAGTGAGTGCAGTTAAACAAGATTCAAGCCAAGTCTAAATCATATAAACCAAATAAAGCCTTAATCCAAACACCCCTTTAAATCTGATAAACACAAAATTTTCAAAACAACTCCAATCAAGACTTAACCAAACTGTTTAAAATATATCTAAGCATGCATACACATCCTATATAAGCAATATTAAGCACTCAAACTTACAGTTAAACACTTAACAAGCAGAATCACATAAAGCACATAAAATTTCAGATTACTAAAAATGAAATGGAAAACAAGAGACTACCTCAAGGGTCCTACATCCAGGACCCTTAGTGGTTGAAAAACCACCTCCATATAGGCTGGGGCCTATGCAGAACTTTGTTGATGGGTTGATGGAGTTTTACTTAACAAAATAGGATGAAATAGGGTCCTTGTTTAGAACCTGCTAAGAAAGAAATCAAAAGGGATTGTGTAAAAAGCTCAAGGCAGACCCCTAGCTTATGGAATAAGCTAGAAGTGGGCTTTGGCTTATGGATGAGACTAAGATAAGCAAGGAAAATAACCAACAAATGGCTATTCAAGCTTGGGTACCCACTACACCAGAACAAGCCATGGTGTTATGGACATACACAAGCTCAAATACCATCATACCAACACAATTAATCACCATTGTATCAGGTTTTGAGTGAGATTTAAGATATAAGAACACCTTGAAAAAAGAAACAGAAACTTTGAAAACTTGAAAACTTTTTCTGAAATTTAAACCAAATTCAAACAATGAACTTAAATCAACATAAATGTAAAGGGAACTCAATATTTCTCATCAACAAACTCAATACCATTTATATTAATTCATAAACTGGATTTACAAGGTTTTTGAAAAAAGGAGAAAAATCAAGAACAGATTAATGCTACGTCCTAAGTGCCTTTATATAGAGGCTTACATTGTGATTCTAGAAGTGAATAGAAGCTAAAAACCCTAACAAGTGAACTTCCAGCTTTGCCCTTGGAGAATATTTGAATTTTCAGTCAAAACCATGCCATGTGAAGATCTTTGGCTTGTAGCTGAGATGTCAGTGATGTAGAAACAATCTAGGTCGTCCATTTTGCCTTTGGGAGCAAGAAAATGCTGTAGTTGTTGATCTTGCTATCCATTTTTGTTTGGGAGTGAATAGCGGGGCAAGGGAGGGTTGGAGGGACATGTGAGGTGATGGTGATGGGAGTTTAAGGGTGGTTTTGGGTTAAGTGAGGGTTAATCATGGATCTGGAAATAATTACCCAAAAACCCTTTGATTTGATCATTGTTCTTCCTAGAAAAATTAGGGTTTATGGGTGGATTAGGGACGGGTTTAATCCAGTTTGGGGTTAATGATTTTTAAATTAAGTGTTTGGAGGGAGTTTTAAAATAAGTTAATTAAATAAAACGGGGGTGGTGGAATGCAGACATGGAGGAAAGGGTAAATATGATTGGTGGAAGGGTGTGAGTGGGTGAGGTGTCAAGCTGTGAGTGGAGGGAATAGCTTAGGTTGTCTGGCAGGAATGCCCCCTTATCTTTTCAACTTTGTTCACTTTGTTATAAATGGCTATCAACGCCCAATATACACATGACAACTTTGGACAGCTTGTCATTTTTGGCACAAATACTTCCAATCTTGAATCAAGGACTTAAAATGCAATTTCTTCATATCTCAAGGGCTGTTCTTGACATGTCTTCATACTTCAAGGACTTTGACTTGTTTGTTGACTTCTTGAAGGACCATTATTGACAATTTAGTTTTGTTGAGGGACTAAATTTGCCAATTCTTCAAAGTTTAGGGTCCTTTTTGTAATTTTGACAAACTTTAGGGACCAAAATTGTAATTATGAAGATACAAGGGTATAGAGTGTCAATTCTTAAAACTTGGAGGACCAATCTTCATAATTCTTCCAATCTTCAAGGGTTTTCTTTGGAAAATTCTTCATTAGGGCTTGGTTCATCGTGCGGCTTCGTTTCCCGTGTTCGTTTTTGCTTGATTCTTGTGATCTTTTGTCATTTTCTCAATATCCGTACCTAAAATACACAAGCAACAAACACAAGCATATATTTGGGTATTTTGATGATATTTAATGCATTTTAAGCCCTATTTGGAAGATGAGACTATGTATAAAAGCAGTCTCATCACTCCCCCATACTAAACCATTGTCGTGCCCTCACGTAATGCTAGAATAAAGTATCATAGCATCTCCAAAATTCATTTTTATTCACTTTATTGAACGATAAACTAGCTACACTACTACTATCACTACTACTTGTGTTTTAGACATAATGCATGATTTTCATCGCAAAATGGGACGTTTAGGTTCATAGAATAAGAACACGTGAATGCTTCGTTAGAAATAATTTCATCGTCCTCGATTTTCACTTTAATTCCATGCCAAGCGTGCAACGAGATCATTGTCATTATAAGTTAGTAATGCTAACACTACTCATATGCCCTAATCACGTACTTATCCTCCCATTATTCCTAAGTTGTATCTCTTATATTTTATTTTGTCTTGAATGTTTCACAAGGATACATTGTTTGACTTATGCGATAATAGAGATTTAGGTCTAAAAATAGAGTCCTAACGGTGTAACTAAGACCATCAAATCAATAACCCCTCCTAATAGACAACGATGTTAAAAAATTAAGTTGACAAGAAGAATCGATAAACACGGTTTTATAACGGTTTTGAACATGAGACTTATTACCAAGACTTTTATACGCCCCCTAACGGAAGGGCCTTATTATCTTTGGTTTACCTCCATCTTTTATTCAACTTCGCCATGAAGCTTTTATTATGACTTCGATCTTGCCTTGCCTTTTATTATCCGCCTCATCGGTGGTTTTATTAGCCAAAGACGTATATCCTCACGCTAAAGCGAATTTTGGATCTTTAAAGCTTCGAAGATTAAGGCTTGATTCACTTTCAATTTTTGCATAGATTTTAGGCCTTGTGGGGCTTCAAATTGTTTGCTAGATTTAGGTGAGCACTTGAAATCTTATTATTGGGTGAAGCTTTCGATTATTAGGGTTGCCAATACTTCAAAACCGTGACGCTGACGATACCTTAATGTCTTCCCAATTTAATTACACGGAAGCTACTACAAAAGACTAAAAACCCAACAATCCTAACTAAACCGCTAAGTCAATATTTATTAAGCAAAAAATATTTACATGCGAAGGGAGAATAAGCAAGCAACGAGAACACATGAGTTTTTGAAAGAATACGAGTACTCTACGTTTAGCATAGTAACTTATAATTAACTCTATCATTTCTCGTCCTCATTTAAGAGACTTAGCCTAATGTGTAGTTAAGGAATCAAAGATAAGTGCTCAACACGCACGGTCGAGTAAAAAATTACTCTTATTCTAGCCATCGGAAAATCTACATTCGTGTCTTCAAACACTTATAAAATATGAGAAAATTTTTAAAATTTGGCCATTTTTAGCCTTATTTTGCAACAAAACGATAAACAAAACATAAACATTGGAAAGCGTGAAGGTTTGGCAAGGCAAGTATCTATTCACCCCCATACTAAAGTTAAACATTGTCCTCAATGTTTCGAGTCTAGGGGTGCAAACACCCCCATACTAGAGACGTAGTCGAATGCCTAATCTAGCATGGAAAGGGTGTAACCATTAAATTTAAAGCCGTTTATGAAGTGTGCTAAAAACCTAAGGTTAGAACATCAAAAGGATATATCATGGATATTGAGAAATGTCTCCAAAGCAAACGATCGAGTGCTCCCATAAAATGAACACGAGAGGCTCCAATCGTGAAGATCATGATCTAAAAACCACAATTCACAAACAACCACGGAACAAAGGTTGGAAGGGCACAAATCCCCACACGTAAGCTACATTAGAAAGCGATAATATGTACATAGGATAAGCATGGGACTCCCCCACGAGGTACCTCGTTTTTGATTACCGAGTCATGAGCTCGACTCGATCCCCTCAATACTAATTATCATTGGGGAAGGTGACTTGGTCGAGGTAGTTCAAGGATGGAACTTCCCCGCCAAAGTAGTGCTTCAACGTATGTCCATTCACCTTGAAGTTAGGACCATCATCTTGAGCTAGCTCGATGGTCCCATACGGAAACACTTGAGTCACGGTGAATGGACCGGACCAACGGGATTTCAACTTACCGGAAAAGATTTTCAATCTTGAATTAAAAAGCAAAACTTGATCCCCAATGTTAAAAACCCGGTTTTTAATTTTAGAATCATGCAACTTTTTAGTTTTCTCTTTATAAATCAATGAATTTTCATAAGCAATATCCCTTAATTCATCCAATTCATTTAATTGCATTTTCCGGTGTTTTCCCGCGGTCTCCATATCATCATTACAATGCTTTAGGGCCCAATAAGCCTTGTGTTCTAATTCGATAGGCAAATGACAATTCTTTCCATACACAAGCTTATAGGGAGTGCACCCAATGGGTGTCTTATGAGCGGTCCTAAAGGCCCATAAAGCATCGTCTAACTTATCCGACCAAGATTGTCGGTTTTCCCCTACGGATCTCTCCAAGATCCTTTTCAACGCTCGGTTTGAAACCTCGACTTGCCCACTTGTTTGTGGGTGATAAGACGTAGAAAGACGATGTGTAACCCCATATTTCCTTAGAACCCTTTCAAATTGGTCATTACAAAAATGTGTTCCACGATCGCTTATGATAGCACGAGGGGTTCCAAACCGAGAAAACAATTGCTTCAAAAACTTGACTACCACACGAGCATCATTGGTGGGCAAGGCCTTTGCCTCCACCCACTTAGAAAGGTGGTCAACCGCAACGAGAATGTACTTGTGGCATTTCATCTTTTTGTGAGGCTTTTCCTTGTCGTTGGCATGCATCACACGACTTCACAAGATCTTGTGCATCTCGGTAAATAGTAGGCCAAAAGAAGCCGGCATCAAACACCTTTTTAGCCGTGAGATTAGCACCGTGGTGACCACCCGTGGGTCCCTCATGGCAAGCTCTAAGGATGTTAGAAGCTTCGGTGCCAAATACACAACGTCGGATGATTTGATCCGCACAAGTTCGAAACAAGTAAGGGTCGTTCCAAAAGTAGAACTTGACATCACGAAAGAATTTTCGTTTTTCTTGAGTTGTCATACCCTTAATGATGAAGTTACCCGTATGGTAATTTGCAAACTCCGCAAACCATGGGGTAGAAGAATCAAGCTTAGAATTCACTACACCAAGTGTCTCGAGCGGAAATGTTTCGGTGATTTCCTTGGGCTCATAAACACTTTGGTGAGGATCTTCCAAACGAGAGAGATGATCGGCCGCTAGATTCTCGGCTCCTTTTTTTTCAACGATTTTGTGATCAAATTCTTGAAGGAGGAGAATCCAACGAAGTAATCTAGGCTTAGCATCTTGCTTTGCCATGAGATACTTAATAGCCGAATGGTCCGTATACACTATGCATTTTGTCAAGACGAGGTAAGGTCGGAATTTCTCAAATGCATACACCACGGCAAGGAACTCCTTTTCCGTTGTAGTGTATTTAAGTTGAGCCTCGGTCATCGTCTTGCTAGCATAGTGAATAGGCAAGAAGTGCTTATCATGACGTTGCCCCAAAACGGCCCCAATGGCGTAATCACTAGCATCACACATTAGCTTAAAGGGGAGGTTCCAATTGGGCGCAACAAGAATGGGAGCTTCGGTAAGTTTCCTCTTAAGGATCTCAAAGGCTCGTACACAATCTTCGTCAAAGACAAAACGTGCCTCTTTTTCGAGAAGATGTGTAATGGGTCGAGAAATCTTCGAGAAATCCTTGATGAATCGATGATAAAAGCCCGCGTGGCCTAGGAAACTCCTAACTCCCTTGACGGTTTTGGGATGAGGTAATTTGGCGATGACGTCTACCTTAGCTTGATCTACCTCAATCCCCGCTTTAGAGACCTTGTGCCCTAAGACGATTCCACTCTTAACCATAAAATGACATTTTTCCCAATTAAGCACAAGGTTGGTTTCCTCACAACGTTTTAACATTCTCTCTAGGTTCGACAAACACGAAGTGAAAGAATCACCAAACACGGAAAAGTCATCCATGAAGACTTCCATCGTCTTCTCGATCATATCATGAAAAATAGCCATCATGCATCATTGAAAAGTTCCCGGTGCATTGCAAAGTCCGAATGGCATTCTACGATAGGCAAACGTTCCATATGGACACGTAATCGTAGTTTTTTCTTGATCACGAGGATCGATGGGAATTTGGAAGTAACCGGAAAAACCATCCAAAAAGCAATAGAAATCGTTTCCCGCAAGACGCTCCAACATTTGGTCCATGAAGGGCAAGGGAAAATGGTCTTTTCGAGTGGCTTCATTCAACTTATGATAGTCAATGCACACTCTCCATCCGGTTACGAGTCTAGTAGGAATCAACTCGTTGGCATCGTTTGGCACAACGGTCATCCCTCCCTTTTTAGGGACACAATGAATAGGACTCACCCAAGGGCTATCGGAAATAGGGTAAATCATTCCCGCATCAAGGAGTTTAAGAACCTCCTTTTTGATGACGTCGTGAATTTTGGGGTTCACCCTCCTTTGACTTTGGATTGTTGGCTTGAAATCCTCCTCCATTAAGATTTTGTGGGTACAAAACTTGGGATCGATTCCCTTAATGTCGGATAACTTCCACGCAATCGCCCCTTTGTGGTCCTTAAGAACATCGACAAGTGTGGTTTTTTCATCATTCGAAAGATCCTTCGCAATAATAACCGGCAACTTGTCGTCCTCCTCCAAATAGACATATTCGAGGTGAGGAGGTAAATCTTTCAACTCGAGAATAGGTGGTTCCTCAAGTGAAGATTTGGGCTCGATACTCATAACCTCCTCGGGTGGAGGAAATGGGAAATCGTTGAGAAAATCCTTGATAATCGAGAAGTCCTCATCGTTGTCGAGGTCTTCGTCACAAGTACGTGGAACATTACATTCTTCCAACGTAAAACCACCACCTTCGAAAGGAGTGAAGGTTGGTGTCGAATTATCAAGAATTGGATCTAACATAGTGGGATTGCCACTAGTTTCTTCATCACCAAACCCTAAAACTTCTTGTGAAAATTCCTCGCAAACCACGTCGATCATATCAACGAGGTTTATGATAGCAACGGAATAAACATGAGAAAGTTGAGAATTTTGAGTTGCGTTTATAACAAGTTCCTCGTCGTTGAAACGTAAGGTGATCTTTCTAGCATGCACATCAATTAAAGCCATAGACGTATCTAAAAACGAACGACCTAAAATAAGAGTAACTTGAGGATCCGTGGGGATGTCTACAACAATAAAGTCTACGGGATAGTAGAACTTCCCCACTTTCACAAAAACGTCTTCCGCCAAACCACATGCAAGAATCGTGGAATGGTCGGCCAACTCAATAGACATTCGTGAAGGAGTAAGATTAGGAAGATTGAGCGACTTGAAGATTGCAAGTGGCATCAAGTTAATTCTAGCACCAAGATCGGCCAAGGCATAGCATTCTTCCATATCTTGAATTGCACAAGGGATAAAAAATTTACCGGGATCACCGACTTTTTGAGGTATGCGATTAAGATAAACCGACGAACAACTAGACATTTGGTGCAATTTCTCCTTGTTGTTCAACATACTCTTAAAGTTAGCGGCAAATCGAGGCATCATGACCAAAGCATCGGCGAAACTCACATTAAAGTGCAAATCACGAAACATTTTCATAAAAAGCTCAAATTGGTAGTTGTCGCGCTCTTGTCGTTTCTCCTTCCTAAGTCTCGATGGGTAAGGCAAGGGTGGTGTGGGTTGGGGCATAGGCATAGCCTTTGGAATCTCGTGTTCCAATATGGGTGATGGGTCAACCGTAGGTGTGGCATGAGCGGTACTTTTTGGGATTGAAATATGCTCCTTTTCGACCATCACCTCGGGTTCTTCCTCAATTTCCTCCACCGTTGGAGTAATTGGTTGAGGAGTCGGTTCCTTAAGTGTCTTACCACTACGTGTGGTAATCACTTTCATCTCTCCCTTCGGGTTTGAAATGGTGTTACTAGGTAGACCACTCGAAGTAGAGGCTTTGTTTCCCATGACGGCTTCTAAAATGGCATTAAGCTTAGCATCAAAACTATTAAACTTCAAATCTTGACTAGCGGCTTTTTGGTCAATTCTTTGTTCAAGCCTAGCATGACTTTGCTCTATCTTGTTGTTTTGACCTCGAATTTGGTTAGCAAAATCATTTTTCAATTCATTCCTCATGCTAAGATTTTCTTTAACAAAATTAGCTAACTCCTTGGTGTTCTTAGCCGTGTCCCTAGCTTGATTAGCCAATTGCTCTTGAATGTTTTCCAAAATCTTATCATTTGCCGTGGCGTAATTCACAAAGTCCATTGGAAGTTCTTTAGTGTAAACATTTTGAAGACCTTGACTCGTGTTTTGAAAATTACGGTTTTGGTTTTGGTTTTGCAATTGGCTACTACTACTCCCTTGATTCCCATAGTTGTTATTACCCTTGTAATTGTTCCTTTGATTGCTTTGGTAACCAAATTGATTGTTTCGATAATTGTTAGCATTTTGATTTGGTGGAAAACCCGGTGGAGTCAATTGATTAGTGCGAGGAACTTGACCGTTTTGGTTATAAGTTCCCGCGGCCGCGAAGGCACTCGAAGTGTTATCACCGTTGGTAATGCACTCGGAATAATCGTGAGCCCCACCACAATACATACAAGAAACCTCGACCGCTTTAATCGTAGCGGGAGCGGGTTGTTCACCAACTTTAAATTCAACTAACAATCCTTTCACTATATCAAAAATTTTGTTCTCCAAATTAGCCTCGATTTGACAAGCATCAACGGTGTGTGACAATGAAGGCGAAGACGGAGACGAAGTCTTACGAACACTCGACTAGGAGGACTATACACCTTAGACCTATTCTCAATGATTAACAATGCTTCCTCGACCGTCTTACACAAAAAATTACCACCCGCTGCGGCATTAAGATAATCACGCTCATGATCGTTCAAGCCATTGTAAAACGTGTCAATTTGATGCAAGTCGGAAAAACCATGATGAGGACATTCGTGCAACATTTCCTTAAATCTATTCCAAGCCGTTGAAAAACTCTCATTATACTCTTGTGAAAACTTTGAAATCTCGTTTTTCAAGTGCGTAGTCTTAGAGGGCGGAAAAAATTGGTTCACGAATTTTGAAACGAGATCCTTCCACGTCAATATAGAATTGGGTGGCTCTTTCTCTAACCAAATTTTTGCGGGCCCCGCTAAGGAATACGGAAAAAGCATCATCTTAATCGAGTCGTTTGAAACATCCTTAAACTTGCATGTGGCGGTGAGACGATTAAATTGGCGAATGTGGTTATGAGGGTTGTCCTTTTCGTCACCTCGAAACTTTTTGTTTTGAATCATGGACAACAAACCCCTCTTAACCTCAAAATTCTCCGCAAGGATAGCGGGAATCACAATCGCTTCTCCATAACCCTCGGTGGGTGCTTGAAGCAACTCCATCATAGTTCGATTAGCCATGGGTGCTTCTTTCACTACAATGGGTTCGTCAATAGGAGACTCCTCACTAGAAGGAGTGGTGGATTTGTTTCTTCGTTTACGAGCACGTCTTGCTTTAGAGCGAGTTTGCATAAACGTCACGTACAACGAGAAGGCGAGCAAAGAAGATTCTTTTTGGTGTTTTTACTTTTTCAATTTTTTTTTGTGGTTTTTGATTGTTTTTACTTTTTTTGGATTTTTGGAATGTATTAGGTAGACCAAAATCTACAAATCTCCTCCTTAATCAAATCTCTCGATTAAAGAAGCCTCAAGGAATGAAAATGATCACGTGAAGTGAACACCTTCAATGACTTTAGAACGATGGTGGAACACAAAATCGTTCAAGAGGGTTTAATCAAATGAAACCAAGAAAATATATATGATACTTAGTAATACTTTGGGCGGCAAAACCCTCGATTAGCTTTCAAAATCAAAATACGCACAAGCAAGCGGAGGAAACGAGGCGGCGCGAAGCACTTAAGAGCCTTTTTCCTTTAGGTCGTGAAATACAACCGCCTTATACCCACCTTATAGTTTGTATTTCTCAAAATCGAGCTTCACGAAAGTATTTATCTCTTTTTGCCTTTTTTCTTTGGTTTGAGATTCGAATACAATGATTGGGTAATGACCTCCCAAGTCAAGGTTGTGATTTCTCACGTATTTGGAGTACTTGTAAATTTATTGTTCTACGTATACAATATATTAATAGTATTCACAAAAAACCAAAAAACGATAATACGTATTAGTAGAGTGCTACTAATACAATTACTAATTATGGCTAATATAAAAACAACAATGGTTCAACCAAAACACAACACGCCTCCCCGGCAGCGGCGCCAAAATGATTGTTGTAAAATTACCCCTTTAGGAAAAGGAAGGTAAAATAGGGCAAGTGAGCACGACGATTTAGGAAAACCGTGTGTGAATGACCCTAAGTGAGTTCGTTTTCGAGGAGGCAAGTGCGTTGTGTTAAGAGTTGATTAATGTTTGTGATTATAATGATTGAGAAAAGAAATGGGATTAGAAGAGAAAGACGGTTACAAAGACGGATTAAACTACGACGAAAAAGGCGAACACGTAAAACCGTAAATAGTACAAAATTTAAAATTTTAACCTAAAAATTCCTAAAAATTACTAAAAATCCCCAATAATATTCTAAGAGTTTACAAAAAATCCAAACTTGCTAAAACCTTTTAATTAATTCAATAATGACTTTTTAATGCTAATTAAAGCCCTAAAAATCACTTTTAATTATTAAAAAGCCTTAAACAAGATCTAATAGTTTGTAAACCTCAAAATTATCCTAATTAAGCTAAAAACTATTTTTAAAAATTTTAAAACCAAATTAAACTATTTTTAAACACTTAAAAACTATTAAAATCTATTAAATCTTAAATTAATTATAGAAATTAAATGAAAAGTCTAAAAAATATTTGGAAAATGACAAAACTCCTAATTAAGTGTCCTTAACCTAGGAAAAATATAAAAACTAAAAAAATAAAACTTCAATTTTTAATAATAAAATAATATTAAAATATTCAAAAAAATAAAAAGTTTGTAAATAAATTCTAAAAAATTACCAAAAATCCTAATAATGTAACTAAAACAAAAATTCAATCCAAATTTTCTTAAACCTATTTAATAATTTTATATTAAATTTTAAAGTTAGCTAAAAACCCTAAAATCCTATAAAATTAAAAATAAGCTAAATTGAAAACCCAATAAGCTGTAAACCTCAAAAATATGATTAACAACCTAAAAACTATTTTTCCAGATTTTTAAATTACTTTTTACTATTTTTAAATAACTTTTAAAAATTAAACTTAAAATAATCCTAATAAATAAAATAATAATGGGAAAAATCTACTTTTTGCTCAGAAAAATCAAAAACCCTTATACAATCCTAGGAAAAATCTTAAACAAGAAAAAGCTTAAAGAAATAAGCTAGAAACAGCTTATTTACAAGCTGTTATCTAAATAAGCTATAAAACACAAACACCTTAAATATCTAATGAAATGAAAGGTAAACGTAAAAAGCCATCTAGATCACTAGTAAACACGCTAGCCCTTGGAAAGCAAGGTCGCGTGTTCGAGTCCAGGCAGGGTGTGCTTTTTGCAATTTTTTTTTTTTTTTTACTTTTAAAACACAAACCAGTGACCTTAAATCTCACAAAAACACAACCACAAATCCAAGATATCAAGGATTAAACACTATAAATTCAAAAACGTGCCCAGGTTTATGCTTGTTGACTGATGAACACAAGTGAAGTTTCTTCACTTGTGCAAATATTTGTCAAGAGGTCTTGACTTGCTTTTGGTGATGTATTTGGTGGATAACAGGCACCCTTATACTCCTTTTGAGTATAAGTAGTCAAGAAAAACACAAATCAAGTAAGTGCAAGTCAAATTTAAGCACAAAATTGAGCAAATAGGTTACTGATCTAACTATTGTTGACTGATGAAAAATTAAGCTATACTACTTGCACAATGATGAGATTCCAAGGCTAAAATCATGCATATAAGTTCACCACTTAACATACAAACAAGGCACAATCCTTAAACAACCCTGAATCTAACAAACTACAAGATTTGCTAACCAAATTTCAACAAAATCAATCAAACAAGGCAGTTTTCTGATTTTTGACTATATGACTAAATTTTGACATGCAAATTGTTTAAAAACCCACCCAAACTGACAAACAAGTAACAAACAACCTAATACCAACCTAGTGAGTGCAGTTAAACAAGATTCAAGCCAAGTCTAAATCATATAAACCAAATAAAGCCTTAATCCAAACACCCCTTTAAATCTGATAAACACAAAATTTTCAAAACAACTCCAATCAAGACTTAACCAAACTGTTTAAACTATATCTAAGCATGCATACACATCCTATATAAGCAATATTAAGCACTCAAACTTACACTTAAACACTTAACAAGCAGAATCACATAAAGCACATAAAATTTCAGATTACTAAAAATGAAATGGAAAACAAGAGACTACCTCAAGGGTCCTACATCCAGGACCCTTAGTGGTTGAAAAACCACCTCCATATAGGCTGGGGCCTATGCAGAACTTTGTTGATGGGTTGATGGAGTTTTACTTAACAAAATAGGATGAAATAGGGTCCTTGTTTAGAACCTGCTAAGAAAGAAATCAAAAGGGATTGTGTAAAAAGCTCAAGGCAGACCCCTAGCTTATGGAATAAGCTAGAAGTGGGCTTTGGCTTATGGATGAGACTAAGATAAGCAAGGAAAATAACCAACAAATGGCTATTCAAGCTTGGGTACCCACTACACCAGAACAAGCCATGGTGTTATGGACATACACAAGCTCAAATACCATCATACCAACACAATTAATCACCATTGTATCAGGTTTTGAGTGAGATTTAAGATATAAGAACACCTTGAAAAAAGAAACAGAAACTTTGAAAACTTGAAAACTTTTTCTGAAATTTAAACCAAATTCAAACAATGAACTTAAATCAACATAAATGTAAAGGGAACTCAATATTTCTCATCAACAAACTCAATACCATTTATATTAATTCATAAACTGGATTTACAAGGTTTTTGAAAAAAAGGAGAAAAATCAAGAACAGATTAATGCTACATCCTGAGTGCCTTTATATAGAGGCTTACATTGTGATTCTTGAAGTGAATAGAAGCTAAAAACCCTAACAAGTGAACTTCCAGCTTTGCCCTTGGAGAATATTTGAATTTTCAGTCAAAACCAAGCCATGTGAAGATATTTGGCTTGTAGCTGAGATGCCAGTGATGTAGAAACAATCTAGGTCGTCCATTTTGCCTTTGGGAGCAAGAAAATGCTGTGAGTTGTTGATATTGTTGTCCATTTTTGTTTGGGAGTGAATAGTGGGGCAGGGGAGGGTTGGAGGGACATGTGAGGTGATGGTGATGGGAGTTTAAGGGTGGTTTTGGGTTTAAGTGAGGGTTAATCATGGATCTGGAAATAATTACCCAAAAACCCTTTGATTTGATCATTGTTCTTCCTAGAAAAATTAGGGTTTATGGGTGGATTAGGGACGGGTTTAATCCAGTTTGGGGTTAATGATTTTTAAATTAAGTTTTTGGAGGGAGTTTTAAAATAAGTTAATTAAATAAAACAGGGGTGGTGGAATGTAGACGTGGAGGAAAGGGTAAATATGATTGGTGGAAGGATGTGAGTGGGTGAGGTGTCAAGCTGTGAGTGGAGGGAATAGCTTAGGTTGTCTGGCAGGAATGCCCCCTTATCTTTTCAACTTTGTTCACTTTGTTATAAATGGCTATCAACGCCCAATATACACATGACAACTTTGGACAGCTTGTCATTTTTGGCACAAATACTTCCAATCTTGAATCAAGGACTTAAAATGCAATTTCTTCATATCTCAAGGGCTGTTCTTTACATGTCTTCATACTTCAAGGACTTTGACTTGTTTGTTGACTTCTTGAAGGACCATTATTGACAATTTAGTTTTGTTGAGGGACTAAATTTGCCAATTCTTCAAAGTTTAGGGACCTTTTTGTAATTTTGACAAACTTTAGGGACCAAACTTGTAATTATAAAGATACAAGGGTATAAAGTGTCAATTCTTCAAACTTGGAGGACCAATCTTCATAATTCTTCCAATCTTCAAGGGTTTTCTTTGGAAAATTCTTAATTAGGGCTTGGTTCATCGTGCGGCTTCGTTTCCCGTGTTCGTTTTTGCTTGATTCTTGTGATCTTTTGTCATTTTCTCAATATCCGTACCTAAAATACACAAGCAACAAACACAAGCATATATTTGGGTATTTTGATGATATTTAATGCATTTTAAGCCCTATTTGGAAGATGAGACTATGTATAAAAGCAGTCTCATCAAGTGACAAAACCTAACTTTAATAATCCATTTCATTTCATCTATCGGGTCATTTAATCATTCATCGGGTCATATAATCATTCGGGTCCAAATCAATAAACAAACAATCGGGACAAATGGTGTCCTATTTTATCAAAACTAACATGTTATCTCCCTCGCGGGTTTATAAAACATTTTATAAAAACATTTAAAACAGTACGAGGCTATGAACTCACGTTGATGTGGGAAGGCGGTTATCGGCGATTTGGATGTACGGTACGTGATTCAATCACGGAAACCTAGACAAATAATACTCGTCTTAGACTCTTGTCCAATGAATTTATAAAAATAACAATTATGTATACATATGATGATTTTGTACATATGATGATGATCAAGTGGGTTTATATATTCTTATTTACTCATTTTAGTGTTCATGTATTGGTAACTTTTTACTAGTTTACTAGTTTTACCTATTTACGTGATTTAGGTCCAATAAGCCTATTATAAGTTCATTAACTTGTATTAATCCATTTTATACTTGTATTATCAGTATTTATACTTTACATGTTGAGCCCAAATGGGTTAAGCCCAATAAGTAATTTTTATAAGTGTTTAACTTATTTAGTTAAATTATTAGTCCAATTATGCTAACTTAGCTCGTTAATTTCCGTATGTCATATAGTTCGGGTTTTATCAGTTTTTACTTGTATTAGGTACTTATACATCAGTATATGACTTTTAAAAACTTTAGATTAGACGGGTTTGATCGTCTAAGTTTTAATTAGCGAAAAACGTTAATTTTCCGGTAATAGCCGAAAAAGTCGTAAAAATCATGTTTATAGTTGTTATAACTTATAAATCTTATTCAACTACCATTTTTATAAAGTGTCCATTTATTTAACCTTATACATATTTATATAAATGAAATTTATAAGTTAGTGGGTTTTAATTCACATTTTATACTATATTAGTTGGAGTGCTTATATAATACTATTAAACATTAATTCTTCAAAATCTGATTTTTAGTTTCATCTTCACCATTTTTATCATATCTTGAGTTTTATAAGGAGATAGAAGCTCATTTTTGGATGGCATAAACTTCATATTATGTGCAATAAATAAGTTAGTTATAGCTACTGCTCATTCTATGTTTAACTATCATTAACAGACCCTACAAAACAGACTATTCAGATTGGTACACTCATTTTGTTTTGATCATATCTTACTCATTTTGATGATTCCATTGCATGGCCAACTCTGACATGTGCATGACATCTAACACTTACTGTAAATGGATTCCACTTTATCATTTTATCAGTTTAACCTTTGGTTACTTACTGTTTTTATACAGCCATCATATTTAACAAGATTTTAACCATTTTACATGTGGTTTTCCATCTTTTTACCCATGTTTATCAAATCTATCAACACCAAATCCCCACATAATATTTTTAATCATCATTAATCATCATATACATATACATAAATAAAAAAATACAAGATTACATAATCAAAAAAACAAGAGGATAGGAAGAACAATCTCTATACCACCATTAGTGATGAAAAGATGAGTCTTTGATGAACAAGGCTTGGATTTTGATGGAAAAACTTGTGATAAACCAATATCATCTTCAAGTATACCAACCTTTATAAACTTCTCATGGAAAATCAGCCCTATGACACCAACAAATCTTCTCCTTGGATGTTAGAATCACCTCCAATCTTCAAAGCTTCAAAGTAGCATCATCATGTGTATGAGTAAGAGATGATTTTATGGCTAACATAGATCAAATGAGGGTTGTTTTTGATGATGGTTGGACGAATTTTAGAGAAATGAGAGAGTTTGGTGAGTGGTTTGCATGAGTTGCTAAGTGTAAATGGTATGAATGAAGTGGTTTTTGTGGTTTTGTGCTAAGTTAGCTTACATGTTAAGCTTATGCTAACATGTGTTAGCTTTCTAGCTAAAAGGGTGCCACATATTATGATGTGGTGTCATCTTTTGGCCATCTCTTTTGAGTGGGGTGGGATAAACTTGTTTTGTCCCATCCCACTAATTTACGGGTATTCTTCGATTCTAGTTTCATCGATTTGCGTGCCCTCGGGTCATTTTACGAAAAACGTTTTTATAAATTATGAATCAACGACACAAAACGAATCTAATAAAAATTGTCTCATCAAAAACGGAGTTCGAAAACGTAAATACGTAATCCTAAGGTTTCCGGTTTAGTCGTAAAGGACGTTAAATTAAAATCGTAAGTCCTAATCTCTTCTCGTAAATTTGTGAGTTTATGAACCAACTCAAAATTAAAATCCCAAAATAATATTCTCGGATAAATTTATTTCCGGAAATGTCGGACTGTCACCAAAACGGTGTATGTAAACGTAAGCACGTAACGTAGAATCCTCCGGTATAGACGTAGTCGATGCTACTTCAAGACGTAAATCCAAATTTATTCCCAGAAATAAGTGAGTTCATAATATAACATTAAAATAATGTTTTTAAATAATATTTGAGAATAAAATATAAACCATAAATTGACGGATTGTCACAGCATTTACCCTTAAACAGGATCTTTGTCCTTAAAGATCATCTTATATTACTACTCGCTTCTTATAGAGTTAAAGCCGTGTGGGTATTTCCTCCACATCCGATCTTTTCTCATAAGTGTAATCCATTACAATATGCGAGTTTCATCAAACATAACTACGGGAATAAGATCAGGCTTAATGTTGACTTACTTTCTCTATCCATGATGTTCACGGGTTTTTGATGAATGCAACTTTTCGCCGATCTAAACTTTATCAAGAAGTAATCAGATTTTCACTTGATTGACATTTTATCAAGTTCGATATACGAAACATAATTCACGCAGCTCTTGAAGTCCTAGGGTAGATCCAGCTTATATGCCTTTCAAACCAATCTTTTACATCATCTCAATGGTCCCATACAACGGGGACTTATATCCCATGATCTTTCAGATCATCAATTCATTTTTCCATGGTTAAATTTTTTGGCATAACTTCGCTACCCATCTGGCACTTCAAGATCTACATTTCATATTCACATAACCTCCTGTCCACTACCGGCAGTCAATAATCGGATCCTAATTTCAACAATCATTTCAGGTCTCAAGGGTCGAGTATTTTTGGAAGGTTAGGTTCGCCATCATAGGAAACCTTAAACCTAAAAGACATGTCCAACTCACAATGGGTGTATGTCGGGTGTCTTCATCCCAACTCCTGCTTACAGATGCTCTAATATATATCCTCACAAGATTCGATCTTGATCCTAATACGATAATTATCAATGATAATCTCTCCAAAGGAAAACGATTTCACAGTTTATTACCAAAGGTCAATCATTCAAACATAAAACAACACTTATAGTATTTTGTATCGTTACTTTACCTCGTCCCTTCGATTGGGGTGGTACACAGTACTCTCTCATCAAGGTTCGTTCCCAATGACTTCTGAGCGAACCTCTAGAAATTCGATGTGAAGCGAGGATCTTGATAGAGATGATCGATACATGCACACCATGCTTATATAACTCCTTTAAATACAAAAAAGTCAATTTCTTCATCAAGAATATATCATTAACAGGAATGATATTAGCAGATTTGGTTAGTCTGTCGACGATGACCCAAATCGAATCAAATTCAGATGATGACCTTTGCAATAGTTAGACGTTTACTAATGTATGAGGCGATGTCTGCCTTCATAATTTGCCATTAGTACAACTTCTTCAGATAAAAATACATTAAATCATAAATGTCATGAATAAAATACTTATACTTACAAGATTCCAACATAACTATATCTCACAATCCTCCATATTTAGACAATCACAAGTGGCCTTTTAATCATTTAGAGCCATCGGCTTCTCAATTCTAATGGTTCACATTAGCCGCGAACCCCCTTTTATTATTTATATTATCCTTCTTACAGGCATCAATTATTTCTAAATGTTCGGGAAAATTACTTTGCACCGTCATTATTAAGGAACACAATCCTAATTGATTCTTTATCCTTTCTATATTATGGGTCAGTATCTACATTCATCTTCCCTGATGAAATCATTATCATGTCCGTATTTATTCAAAAATTATTTCTTCACATTTTCTGAGTTTTAGTTTCTTCTCAACTATCATTTTTATCCGTTATACTCAATTCGACGTCTAAAGCGTCGATAACTATTGCTAGTAATTAAATAATAGATATTTAATTTTATGAAACGTAAACGTAAAAAGTTTTAAATTTCTCGGTTCGTCCAATTATAGGAAAATGTTCAAAAGAATAAATTTGAATTTAATTAACACGATTTTTGTTGATTTACTGAAAATAATTAGTGAGATTCGTAAATGTTCGAAAAATCTTTGTTTATACTTTGGTCACAATTTTCTTATTTGACAAGCAAAAATTGTCGTTTTAAATTTCAAGTCATGGTTTCCTCAATCCCTCTTAGGTTGTCTTGAGGCATACACAAACATTTACCCCTAAACAGGAGTTTCGTTAAATGTTTTGGGTATAAGGGAATAATCCCTTAAAAGTTCTTTTTGATAAAACATTTGTGAAAACATATTTGCACTTTCTTTTTGGTAAAACCCAAAGTCTCAAATGGCTCAAATTTTTAAAGAGTCAATATAGACTCCATTATTTATTAATCACACGGTCAAATAATGTAAAGGATTTAGTCTTTAATCACATGTTAAATATTTAAAGTACAGGTTTTCACTACTTGGCCAATTCAGGGCAGTCTATAAATAATTATTAACTCCTTCCTATTCTTACAAACAAACAGATGGTCCTTAATGATCACAAACATGGATTTATCAAATTACGGCCTACACATAAGATTCACCAAATTTATGGATGCTACATGTGTATTAGTCCATCCAAACGACATCACGTGAAACTAATAATGTTCATCACAAGTTCTGGATGTAGTAACTGGAATAGATAATCTTTTTGCGGACGCGAAGTTGATGATAACCATGCCGTGAATCAAATTTTCGAATATACGCTAGAACCTTGTAAAGGATCGAACAAATCTATCATCTTGGGTAGTGGATATAGATTTTAATCGTCAATTTACTTAGTTTACGGTAATTAATAAACATAAGAAATGATAACACCATAGCTCTTCATGATGACGAGCTTGGTAGAATAAAAGTCTTCTCCTACAACTCCCTCAGTTGTAGGGTAATTCTTTAAATTTAGATGGTGCTGACGTACAGTGCACAAGCCACAAGTGCAGCACCGGGAATATTATCAATACCAATGTTCAACTTGCCTTAACGACGAAAGTCTAGATAATTCACCAGCAAATACCTCCTAAAGTCTCAAATAACATGAACAATTTTTTTTTACATTTACTTTAAGTTCATTCTAGATTATAATATCTATGACTAGTTCATAACCATTCACGGTATAATTTCAAGTCTAAATGCAGGATATGGTCACCCATCAAGAATTATTTAGATCACGTTTGATAAGCAACATCTTACCATTTAGGGTAATTCTACTCGAGTTCCCATCAATTAAGACAATGTCGTTATGTCATAATCAATCAATCCATTCTACTGGCACTATCAACTTTCCAGTTTCATTGCCGTCGATAAGATATGAATTTCTCAAAAGACTAAGAATAATTCATAATCTTTCACAAATTCAAGGATATATGGAGACACAACTACCATTAAAAGAGTAAGGTCAACGCATAATCTACGCGAGAGAATTTCAAATCAGATGCAGATGAAAACATTTAATGAATATGAATATATTCCATGTTTTCATAATTTGAGTACGCATTCGAAAGCTCCTCAGATCGTTACCCAGGTCATTCAAATGAAATCAAATCAAAAGAAATGATAGGAACGTCGATACATCCAGTCGGGTATCAACACTCGGTAATCAGATACTTTTCCAAAGAATCTCACCACGGGAGAATTGGACAAGAAGGGAATATCAATTGTCAATTAAGACAATATCTATATATGAGTAAATTCGACTCAGAAGAATAAATAGTACGTGCACATATGTAGGTGTCCCTATCAATATGTCCCTATTTTTCACTTCTTGCAGATCTCATAAAATTTAATCTTTCACAACTTCAACGAAAATGTAGTGTTTATTAATCAATTTTATGGTGACTACTAATCAGTCTTGCATGGTCTCTTCTAAATTGTATGTAGGCGCGCAACTATATACAATTTCAAGATTAACGATGCAATACTCAGTTCGTCAAATTTTTATCATCATGTTTATAATAAAAACATTTTCATGCTTAATTCTTAGATAACAATCAAAAATAAATTTACAAAGATTTTCTTTGTTATGAAAACAATTAAGTTTTCCAAGGTGTTTTATAAACAACTTCATTTCGATAACGATTATTTATAAGTCTCACTTTAAATAATCCATATGGTGATGAAAATTCAATTTTTCTCAAGGGATACTGTTTTATCTTATAAAAACAATGAGTGATCTGCAAAAGAGTGATGAAAGCTTGTTCACCAAGGACTAACTACAATATGATAGGAAATGAGCTTTAGCCAAATAATCATGAGGTTCATGACCTCGATGGTACTCAGGAATAAAAAGAGAATAATCCACAACGTAACTCAAATTGAGATGAGTACTTGTTCAATGGTTGCATCACTAATTCAATCATTAGGATGAAGCAATAAAAGATAGATAACATCGATACATGTAGGATTTAGCAATCAAAGGTAGTCTTTTCATTAATCACAAACAAGTCAGAATTGTACCGTAACACATTGTGTGTCACTATGTCATACAATTCCAAGAACTCATCCTACCAACTGATGTCTCAGTTAAGTTAGGGATTTTTAAAAGATACCACAATGAATACTAATCTACAAGAGTCATTAGGTGTTCCATCTATCCCGAGAGATTCATCGGTCCCAATTCAGAAGAAGATTTCTTCAATTTATTTCTTGGACACTTGGCATCCTCATTAGTGGACAATGGCCTAGGAACAATCCTTAACACGATCTAACAATCATTTAAAACCTTATAATTCAATCACAGAATTTAACGACTTCCTCTTATCAACTCATATTCCATAAAAGTTAAATTTTACTTTATTTAAGTTTCAATCAACTTATACTCAATTCGATATCCTACCCCATTTTCTAATACTTTCAATCTTATTCTTAGGCCTTAATAGGGCAATAAAAGTTCAATATGAACAACACTTAATTTCAAATCCTATAGCTCTTACAACAATAGTTACCAAATGAGTCGCTAGTATGAAATGACTCGATCATTCAATTAGACTTCTCGGAAAGGTACTAGTGGCATGAGGCTTTTGGGTAATGGTTCCAATGACAGCCTCAAGTGAAACATTCACCCTTTTGATTTCAAATTTAAGAATTGGGTGACAACGAATCAGATGACACCTTTCCAGGTGGTATCGTTTTGTCAAACTCCACTCTATAAGGAAAGATCGTCATGACATCGATATCAGATTTAATCTCGCCAATTCTTCTTCAATATCGCAATCAACTAATATCAACATTTCTACGAATATCAACCATTTTGTTGGGATCATAAATATCCACAATTTGGTTTAGATCTAGGATAGCTAGAATTCCTACGGGAATAGCTTCGATTGATTTGCTAGGAGAGTTAGGGTTTCTTGTGACAATCTACGTCGTATAAATACCTCGTATAAATATAGAAATAATCATCAAACAATCATGTAATCAAATTACATCATATGTATATATATAATCCAAGTTATATATATATATATATATATATATATATATATATATATTAAAATAACACTTCTTAGTCTAGCCTTGTCGGTAACTCGGGAATTCTTTGGCACCGTTATAGTCAAAAGATTTTTAGACATTTTTAGAAAAATGTTTATAGTTAAAAGATTTTGAAATGTTTTATTCAAAACCTTGGTTTTAAAAATCTTTTGTTCTCTATAACGAGAGCTCTGGTACCAAACTGTAACACCCCCAAATTTATACAATTCAATACAGCAGAAGACTCGTTGGTGTTACGGGATAGCACATTACTCACATCATAGACAACACTTAAAAATCGCGTCATTTAATAATAAAGCATTTCCATTCATAAATATCAAAGTTACATAGGTCCCAAGTCATAATATTTCATACAATTTTTACAAAGCATTTGAATGGAAATTGTTGTCTAAGTGCGGGCCATGAATTCTTGTTGCCTTCCCGAGAATTACCTTCAAGTACCTAAGATAAAACATGTTAAAAGAAAAGGTCAGCGATAACGCCAAGTGAATTCATAGAGTTTAATAAATTCCATCAATATAACATCGGTATAAAATTATTACCGAAAATCATTTTGTACAAATCTTTGTAATAGGCCACAAAATAGCCAAAGTCATTTTATACAAATCCTTATCAAAATCATAATATAGGCTTTTTCCTTCAAAACCATTATACGAACTAATGTCGTAAAAATATCATACAATACGTTTTATAACGTTGTATAGAAATAAAAACCGTTATATGAATATGGTTATGAAAAACCAAAACACGAACATAATATCAATAGTAAGACCCCGTATTGCCAGTCAGGCAAGATATCGTAATTTAGTGCGTATAGCAGTATTTCGTTATTTTGGATTATTATAAGCCGCATGACATTGTTACCTTACTACAACAAACAACGGGTAGCTAGCCCGAAACTCATTTGCCCATCTAAATTAGCGTGTCGTCACAATAATCACGCTTGTGTAAATCTTCTCATACATAAATTCGCTTACCAATCAATGTGGCACGACGGAGATCAACCGTCAAGGCGCGAACTAGGGTGAACGTCCCCAAATAGTACTATTATATGCATAAGCGTCTACCAAATCCCGGTAGTTCACAATTCATGCTAATGGTACTTTTAGTGACAAAACCTAACTTTAATAATCCATTTCATTTCATCTATCGGGTCATTTAATCATTCATCGGGTCATACAATCATTCGGGTCCAAATCAATAAACAAACAATCGGGACAAATGGTGTCCTATTTTATCAAAACTAACATGTTATCTCCCTCGCGGGTTTATAAAACATTTTATAAAAACATTTAAAAGAGTGCGAGGCTATGAACTCACGTTGATGTGGGAAGGCGGTTATCGGCGATTTGGATGTACGGTATGTGCTTCAATCACGGAAACCTAGACAAATAATACTCGTCTTACACTCTTGTCCAATGACTTTATAAAAATAACAATTATGTATACATATGATGATTTTGTACATATGATGATGATCAAGTGGGTTTATATATTCTTATTTACTCATTTTAGTGTTTATGTATTGGTAACTTTTTATTAGTTTACTAGTTTTATCTATTTACGTGTTTTAGGTCCAATAAGCCTATTATAAGTTCATTAACTTGTATTAATCTATTTTATACTTGTATTATCTGTATTTATACTTTACATGTTGAGCCCAAATGGGTTAAGCCCAATAAGTAATTTTTATAAGTGTTTAACTTATTTAGTTAAATTATTAGTCCAATTATGCTAACTTAGCTCGTTAATGTCCGTATGTCATATAGTTCGGGTTTTATCGGTTTTTACTTGTATTAGGTACTTATACATCAGTATATGACTTTTAAAAAATTTACATTAGACGGGTTTGATCGTCTAAGTTTTAATTGGCGAAAAACATTAATTTTTCGATAATAGCCGAAAAAGTCGTAAAAATCATGTTTATAGTTGTTATAACTTATAAATCTTATTCAACTACCATTTTTATAAAGTGTCCATTTATTTAACCTTATACATATTTATATAAATGAAATTTATAAGTTAGTGGGTTTTAATTCACATTTTATACTATATTAGTTTTAGTGCTTATATAATACTATTAAACATTAATTCTTCAAAATCTGATTTTTAGTTTCATCTTCACCATTTTTATCATATCTTGAGTTTTATAAGGAGATTGAAGCTTATTTTTGGATGGCATAAACTTCATATTATGTGCTAAAAATAAGTTAGTTATAGCTACTGCTCATTCTATGTTTAACTATCCATAACAGTCCCTACAAAACAGACTATTCAGATTGGTACACTCATTTTGTTTTGATCATATCTCACTCATTTTGATGATTCCATTTCATGGCCAACTCTCACATGTGTATGACATCTAACACTTACTGTAAATGGATTCCACTTTATCATTTTATCAGTTTAACCTTTGGTTACTTACTGTTTTTATACAGCCATCATATTTAACAAGATTTTAACCATTTTACATGTGGTTTTCCATCTTTTTACCCATGTTTATCAAATCTATCAACACCAAATCCCCACATAATATTTTTAATCATCATTCATCATCATATACATATACATAAATAAAGAAAATACAAGATTACATAATCAAAATAACAAGAGGATAGGAAGAACAATCTTTATACCACCATTAGTGATGAAAAGATGAGTCTTTGATGAAAAAGGCTTGGATTTTGATGGCAAAACTTGTGATAAAACAATATCATCTTTAAGTCTACCAACCTTTATAAACTTCTCATGGAAAATCAGCCCTATGACACCAACAAATCTTCTCCTTGGATGTTAGAATCACCTCCAATCTTCAAAGCTTCAAAGTAGCATCATCATGTGTATGAGTAAGACATGATTTTATGGCTAACATAGATCAAATGAGGGTTGTTTTTGATGATGGTTGGACGAATTTTATAGAAATGAGAGAGTTTGGTGAGTGGTTTGCATGAGTTGCTAAGTGTAAATGGTATGAATGAAGTGGTTTTGGTGGTTTTGTGCTAAGTTAGCTTACATGTTAAGCTTATGCTAACATGTGTTAGCTTTCTAGCTAAAAGGGTGCCACATCTTATGATGTGGTGTCATCTTTTGGCCATCTCTTTTGAGTGGGGTGGATAAACTTGTTTTGTCCAATCCCACTAATTTATGGGTATTCTTCGATTCTAGTTTCCTCGATTTGCGTGCCCTCGGGTCGTTTTACGAAAAACGTTTTTATAAATTATGAATCAACGACACAAAACAAATCTAATAAAAATTATCTCATCAAAAACGGAGTTCGAAAACATAAATACGTAATCCTAAGGTTTCCGGTTTAGTCGTAAAGGACGTTAAATTAAAATCGTAAGTCCTAATCTCTTCTCGTAAATTTGTGAGTTTATGAACCAACTCAAAATTAAAATCCCAAAATAATATTCACGGATAAATTTATTTCTGGAAATGTCGGACTGTCACCAAAACGGTGTATGTAAACGTAAGCACGTAACGTAGAATCCTCCGATTTAGACGTAGTCGATGCTACTTCAAGACGTAAATCCAAATTTCTTCTCAGAAATAAGTGAGTTCATAATATAACATTAAAATAATGTTTTTAAATAATATTTGATAATAAAATATAAACCATAAATTGACGGATTGTCACAATATTCCCCAAGTACTTGAATCCTTTCCTTGACTCAACCCGTTGTTCATGTAATTTACCTCGAGTCCTAAGATTTTCACGGTATAGATGCTCCATATTGAGATCTTCCGGTACTTCACTAGAGGAATAATGAGGTGGAGGAGCTAAGTCTTCAAGTCCATCTACGAATGAGTTTGAGGATGGGTGGGAATTACTCTAAGAGTTGAAATGAGAACTAGAACCTATGCCATCACCATCACTTGTTGGCATATAGGTTTCCTCATCATCCGTCTCTTGATGATCGGATTTTCGCGAACCTCGATCACTTCTAGGCTTTCTTTCATATACCTCTTGAATAGGCAACATAACCCGATGAACCGGGTGAAAGCGAGAAAGGTCGAGGTGGGGAAAGTCATGAGCAACCCTTTTGAAAAGGCGAGTAAGAAGCATAGCACAGGGAAGGTTTGTTTTGGACTTTGAAATAGCATAATTTATTCGTCGAGCGATATAGAATGCCAAATTATACTTGGTTGATGTAAAGATGCAACACAACATATGCACCATACAAGCCGGGATATGATCTCGGTTTCCACCAAGACAAAATACATTCTCCCTAAGGCTATTTGCCCATTGGACCATAAAATCCTTAAGATCGCTTGAGAGCACTTCATAGTGATTCACATTTCGCACATTAGAATGAAGGCTTCTCACAACGTTTCCATCATGCTCTTTCGAAATGATATCAAGGATAAATTCCGGATCAATTTCGGCGTGGTCATTTGGAGGTTTGTCGTTGGATTCCAAGAGAGCATCAAGTCTCCATTTATCCGTGAAACGACAAGTGCCTTCATATGGCACACCAAGATTTTCACCAAAATTATCGAGAGAGTATTGAATCATTTGATCGTTCAACAAGAATCGAATGAAGATTTCTCCATTGTATTCAAACATGGAGTAAGTGTAAGAATTCTAGAAGAAACAAGGGGTAAATATCTTCTTCTATGTTGAGCAAGCAATCAAACCCCGTATGCTCAAACATAGATTTGATATAAACATAACTCGTTATTCCCTCATCAACAACTCTACCCTCATGGAAATTTCGAGTTGAAAGAGATGAAAAGGAGTTTCGAAGTTGAGTGGAAGCGAAGGTTTGGGAAATGTTTGGCATATATTGTCTAGTGAGTTGATGATCCTTTTGGTATTGTGAAGGCATGATTAGTACCTAATATAAACACAAGAAAATATATTTCCAATCACTCATATGAAAAAAAAACAAAATATGAGAATGTGTTATATCAATTTCTTGACAAACAAAGGATTGAATCCATATCATTCTCATGTTCACAATGTATCTATTCCATTATTAACCAAGAACATATGATCTATGTTGGATTAAAAATGGACTAGAACATTGGTTTTTCAAAACAAGGTTTTTAGGTAAGCATTAACAATGCAATTACCTATTTGTTCATGGGTTCATCTAAATTCCATATTTTAGCCAAAATCATTTAGCCAAAATTCGGATTTGTTCTACAAGTGGGTTTTAGTGAAATCTTAATGAATATGAACCTAAGGAATCATAGTAAAATAACCATGTCAACACATATTCCTATTAAGGTTCTAATTTAATTTCAATTTTAAAAATCCCCAATTATGAAAGGATGAACCCTAGAACAAAATAGATGAAATTGAAAGAAAGTACTTACATTTAATTGATGTTTGATGAAGGATGAGTGAAACCCACAACTTGGAATCAATTAATTTGAGTGATTGAAGGTTTTTGAAGCTTTAACAATGGTGGAAAAGGTGGAACCCGTCGGCTGTATGTTTTTGGGAGAGAGAGGGTTTAGTTTGAAAAAGATTAATTTAATAAAACTGGCGCTCTGACAAGCTTTACTACCCGCGGTTCCATATCGATAGAGAACCGCGGGTTTGAACCGCCAGAGATAAAGAACCGCCTACAGAGGCTGGTTTTTGCCAATGAAATACGCCAAATTTTTGAAAACCAAGTTTTCTAAAATACTTAAAAATATATCTTAAACCTTTTAGAATATCATTGGATCATCATAATACTAAGCAATATGCCTTAATGAAGGATTATGAGTTGAATCGAGATCGAAAAGAACCGAAACGGACAAATGACTACTCGTAGCGAAAAAGAAAAGTGGAGAGAAGTCAAGGGAAGTGAATCAAGACTAATACCAATGATCAAGGGATTAATGATAATCTTCAAATCGAAGAGACGAAGAGCTTGTGTCATATATAGTGGTTTAAGACGTGCCTTTCTGGCGAAGTGTTAAACGACTTTGGTAATGAATAAACACAAAGAAAATATTGATGCATAGACTAAGATCACTTTCAATAATAGTCTTAGTCTAAACCAAAATATGAGCAAGGTATTAATTCACTTTCTCTCCCACAAAGGGCCTACTAACCATATGGGTGCAAACCATGGATATCATGCTTGATACTTTAAGCTACTACTAACTCACTCTACATCACCATAGTGATTCAAGTATCCAAGCAATAAAGGTTTGACATGATAAAAGAAAAGAATCACAAACCACAAACAAATGTCAAGGCAAGGATGCCAAGAGCAAGCACATAGTCAAGTAATGATCAAAAGAATGATCAAAGGGCGTGTGGAAGAACGAAAGCGTACCTTGGCCACAAAGAGTATTCCAATCCATCAAGGAATCAATGCAAAGCCCAACAATGATTATGATGAGTACTAAGTCTTCAAGGACTAGTATCATTCCCAATCATCATGATATCATCATTCAAAGATGTTGAAGATCAATGAAGATGAGTCTTCTACAAGTGCAAGTAACTCAATCCACAACCAATTAAATGATTGATCTTCATAAGTACCTACACAAAGCAAGATGCAAACTAGTAGATACATTTCAAGAGTAGATCTAAAATGCATAAAAGCTACTAATCTAAGAGGGATGCAATATTACAAATTAAAAGACCAAAAAAAATAGTTTTGACCAAAGAGAAACTTTAGTACAACTTGACCTTCTAATTTGAGGAGACAATGGATCGATCCAAGTTTTAAAGTTCAATATACTTCAAAGATCTTGAGTGACCATCGCTCTGATACCAATTGTAGAGACTAAAGGGGGGGGGGGGGTTGAATAGTTTCTCTTCGATTAGTCACCTAATTAAAATCACTTTCAATTAGGTTTGTATCAAAACTATCTTTTACTTGAAGCTAAGTTGCATAATGATTAGATTAAGTTTAAATGCATTAGCAATGGTAATAGGTAAGTATAATGATAATGAAATAAGTAAAGAGTAAGGAAATAGACAACCTAATGACAAGACACCAAGATTTATAGTGGTTCGACAACGAGGCTCTATCCTCGTTTCTACTCCACTCCTCGAGTACACCTACTCGAGATTTCCACTATATCCACAAGCTCCCTTCTTGGCGGAGAAAGCCTTACATCGTCGCTTACATTATTTTCCGACACTAAGCTAAATGTCGAGACCTAATCTTTAGCTAGGACCAATCTACACAATGTTGCCTACTTCACAGTTTAACGACACAAGGCTAGATGTCGAGTTCTAATCTCATGGTAGAACCAATCTTCACGACGTTGCCTACTTCACCATTTTACGACACAAGGCTAGATGTCGATTTCTAATCCAAAGCTAGAACCAATCTTCACGACTCTTCACTTTGAAGCTAAGTGAGAACTTCACACAACACAACTACTAATCACTTTCAAGTTTAGTGAGAACTCTCAAGACACAACCACATCACTTTATAGCTTAGTGAGAACTACTACACAATCTATTACAACTAAACTAGACATATCCAAGTACACACATGTAGCTTGGATCTACACAACACAAATCCAAGCAAACACATATGCAATGGATGTACATAACAAATCAAAGTATTCACAAATAGCTTGGATGAACACAACTAGTCCATGTATTCATAAATACAAATGGATCAACAAAAACAAAAAGGCTAACATGATGAACATGACTAATTCATGGATTCATCTTTATCACAACACTAGTGAGTGAGTGATCTTCTCTTTGGACAAGGTAAAGGAGGGGATCAAGAGGATAATCATATGTAAACATACTTAACACATTAAGTGATCATTTACTAATGATTATGCTATAGAAAAGAGAAAGGGGGCTGAGAAAAACGTCCAAGATGGTTATTGGAAAATGAGATTTGACCCACTATTTATAGAAGACAAAGTGCAACGGCTAGCTGGGCGCGGTTCTTTTACTAGCCCGGCGGTTCCATATCGCTAAATAACCGCCTAACTATTTAAGGTACCGCCCAGTAGACTACGCTCCTTTTTTGTCTTTTAGTGGGGTAGGAATATCTGAGGTTTTTTAAACCTTCAAAGGATATTCTTATGGCATATGGAATATGCCATTTTCAAATTTACATTTTCCATTTTAATAAAACATTTTCTTAAAAAGAAAGTTTATTAAAAAATCTTTTGTCATATTAACAAAAGTGAGTTTTAAGGATAATCACTTTGATGATCAATAAGTATGATTAAGAAAAGTTAGTGATATGATTATTACCTTGATGATAGTGTTAGTTAAATAATTCGTTTTGTGTTTTACATTAAATGTTTTGTATAGTTTGTTGTGATCAAAACTAAGAAAGATTAGTTAACGCTATTAATGTTTTTAGGCATCACTTGCATTAACAGCATGCATCACCTTTCTCTTTCATCTTGTCCAGATTTTCACCATCACGAATAATGTAACACATACATCCAAAAACATGTTTGAGTGAAGGTTTGCGATCATTAATTATGTGATATGGTGTCTTTTCGTGTCTTGGGATAATTAAGGATCCGTTTTGTGTGTAGCATGCAGTTGACATGGCTTCGGCCCAAAAGAATAATGGTAGTTTTGAAGCAGATAATAATGTTTGATCAGCCTCAACTAAAGTACAGTTTCGTCTTTCAACAACTTTGTTTTGTTCAGGTGTTCTCGCAATAGATGTTTCATGTTCAATCCCTTCGACTTCAAAATATTTCTTCAGAGTTGAATTCAAGAATTATGTGCCTCTGTCAGTACGTACCACTTTTACTTGAGCTTGAAGACCACGTTGTATCAGCTTAAGGAAGTTAATGAGAACCTCAGGTGTTTCGTCCTTGGACCTTAAGAAGAGGGTCCACGTGTACCTTGAGTAGTCATCGACAATTACCATAACATATTTCTTCCCATTGATGGTTTGAACACGCATGGGGCCACACAGATCTATATGAAGAAGATCTAACCGTCCTTTAGAGCTTGGAGTAGTCTTTGTCTTGAAACTACTCTGTTTAGCTTTACAAAGCTCACAAGAAGAACAAAGATGATCTTTGATGAATTTCAAGTTAGGAAGGCCTCGCACAATATCTTTCTTAGAAAGCAAGTTGATGGTATCAAAGTTAAGATGAGAAAAACGTTGATGCCATAACCAAGCTTGATTCGTTGAAGCTTTAGCCATGAAGCAGATTGGAGTTAAAGATGTGGAGTCTTGTAGTGAAATATTGTAGAGATCAGTACCCCGTGAACCGGTAAGTAAGTCATTCCCATCATAATCCCGAACAAAACATGTCTTCTTTCTAAAAGCAACCTCCAAATCCGCATCACAGAATTGACCAACCGAGAAAAGATTCTGATTGAGCCCTTCGACATAGTAAACCCTTTTGATAGTGATATTCTTCTGAACCAAGTCTCCATATCCTAGGATCGGTGAAAATTGATCATTTCCGAATCGGACCGTACCCAGGAACTTCTCCACAAAGTTAATTAGAAGCTTGAGATTCCCCGTCATGTGCTTCGTGCATCCGGAGTCCAGTATGAAGAGAATTATTTCGATCACCTGTAGAAGAATTAGAACACGATGGAGCATTTACTAAATTAGATTCCATGTTAGTTGTGATTTCCGATTCATTAGTTTCCCTAGTTTCATCACTTAGAGGCACACTAACGCACGTAGTCACATTTTTCTGTCCTAACCTTAGGCATCCATTTATATCTTGGAGGACATTGATTAGCCAACCACCATTTCCAAGACTTGCTAGCAGACTCATATAATTCCCTAATTCTGCTTCTAGGATTCTTAGTGGTGGAGCCTGATGCAATACTTTTCTCAGGGGGTTTGCACCAGAATGGTTCACTTTGTGTTTGGGTTTTCTAGCACTAATAGGCATCACAGTTTTCTTCTTAGTTCTAGTATCTACGCCTTTGACATTATTCAAAACACACATAGCATGATTAGCATTAGCACACTTTCGACATTTCACACAAACAAACTTAACATTCAAAGCACTCAAAGTCGAATCATTTAAATCGTCATTACACGCGATTACAGACGTTTTGTTCTTAGAAACATTGAAAATCCTAGGGTGGTCTTCTACTGTCTTCATCTTCCCTTGAGCTTTGTTTTGCCAAACCTATTCATTCATGGGAGTGCTCTTATGCTAAGGCCGGTTAACACTATCAGTGAGGACTACTCCTGTAGTAAAAGACACACGTCAATTAGTGTTTCTAGAAGTCTGAGGTGATTGACTTTCTTTGTTGTGTGTGGGTTTAGTGGCAATCTATACATCCCTGGTTTAACCACATTTGTGTACTTAATGCTTTGTGATCGAATATGTGTTTTGGGAGTGTTTTGTGGTAACCTACCCTTCCCATCCGTCTTGGGGGCAAACCTAGGTTTTGCAAATGCAGAATTAGAGAAAACAGATGGTTTTCCCAAGAGAGAGGGTCTAGTCACTTTGTGCGCATTGGGTTGTCTCACAACAGGTTTCTTAGCACTAGGTTCCACAATTTTCCCACCCATCTTAGCAACGAGTTTCTTCAACTCTGCTATCGCTTTTTCCCTGTCTTGTAACTGAGCTTTCAACTCTTTAATTTCCAAACTATTTTCATTCATTTCTCGACACATTTGGGAAAGTTTTTCTTGTAATTTATTATCATGTGGAAAACTTCCTATGTCTTTTTGTAAAGCAAGTTCAAGAGAATGACAATGTTTTTAAAGGAAATCAGTTTTGTGTTGAAGTAACTCAAAAGCCTTTTTATCAACATTTTCTTTACGTTTTGAAAGCTCAAGTTCAAGACACTCACATTCTTTGATCTTATAAAGATATTTGCACGTAACATCAGAATATTCATCGATATCAGCACAAGATTGAATAGTAACACACAAAATATCTTTGGAGAGACATTCTTCTAAGAGTAGATCATATTCGTTTGAAAAATATGATTTGTCATTTTGAAGTTCATCAATTTCTTTTTCAAGAGACTCAACATATTTCAAATCATCAAACATTTCAGACCGAATCAAGTTTTCAAAATCAAGAACATGTTCTTTTATTATCTTCGTATTTGGTATTAAAAGTTCTTTCCCAAGCACAATTATGTCGTGAGGAATCTCTGTTTTCCACTTATCTTTTTTACGTTTTTCCCAATCGCTTTCAACAATTGATTGAACATTATCAATATACTGTTTCAGAAAACTAAGTGTTTTTCTAATTTTGCTTTTAGAAGCATCAAGAGGCAAATAGTTAATATATTTAAAAACATTCGTTTTCCTCTTAGTGGCAAAAGCTTTCTTCCATTGAATTCGTCTTTGTTTGCATTCTAAAAACAATTGCTCACGAGACTTTTGTTTTTGTGGAGTGAAAAGACCATAAAGACTGTTTTCATAAGCATAGTTATATGGTTTCACAAAATCTTTAGTGACCGGTGATCTACTCTCCTCATCCCAAAAGGATGTCTCTTCATTATCGAGGCTAGCTATTGGGCAATCATGATCGGTCCATTTGGACTCATCAAGATATAAGTGACGGTTAGCAGCTTGAGCTTGTTCGAGGTACTTGGGGGTGGAAAAGCTAGGTTGACCTTTGAAAAACAACCGAGGTGCTATCATTCTAACGGTTTGAATAGAGTCATGCGTTTTATAAACAATTTTTTTCAAAAAATCGACTTGTTCTTCGAGATCCTTTACTTTTTCAGTATCTTTGCCTTGTCTATTTTTGAAATCTTGTTTTAATTTTTCAACCTCTTGTTTCTTTTCATCAAGAATTTTAGCAGAATCAGTGGTATTCATAGAGAGCCTCTGTTCAAGTTCATTAAATTTTGTATGGCAAGGTACGTTTTTTGACGTTCATCACTTAATAAGACATTAAATTGATGTTTTTCTTTTGTTAACAAAGCAAGAGCTTCGTTGTATTAATTTTGAAAATCGTCCTTTTTAACGTTGAGATCACGACTTTTGTACCCCTCAAGCTCTTTGGTCGTTTGAAGAAGTTCATCCCTATAACTATCAATAGTCTCACTAGATTTTATAAGAGCGGCTTTGCTTTCTTCAAAGTTTTGAGTGAGCGCTGCGTTTGCCTACTTTAATTGCTTTTGACTCTTTCTATTTTCATTGACATCTTTTTGTAAACTACCAATTAAATTAGCAAGCGCGACACGCTTCTCATCATCATACTCATTTGCATGTTGATCATCCTCAAACTCATTATTGCACATGTCTGATGAATCGGGTGTGGTATTGCTATCAATCGTTTCCATCATACACGTGTCAGTAATTGTTGTTGGTAGATCACTATGCTCATGTGTATCACCAAACACATTATATTCATCAACATGTTGTACCTTATCAATTGGCTCGGTATCAAAGATAGGACCATTGTCATCTTCAGTGACGTTAAGGACCTCATGAATCTTTGCCATGTATGAATAATGTGCCTCGAGTTCTTGGTCGGGGAGTTCATCATCTGTGTCGTCAAGCATTTCTCTTTCCTCAGCTGATAACTTGATCCCAGCTTCCATTTTCTTGGATAACAACATCTTTTCCTTATGATAACCATAATCTTTGACCCTCTTTGGCTGCCTGCATTCTCTAGCCAAATGCCCATAACCTCGGTAGTTAAAACACTGAATCCCAGTTTGTTGCACAGCTTGAGTACCAAGAGTTTCCCTATTTCCAACAACAGTAGAAACCCTCTGATTATCATACTTTGCGGGTTGTTGATCATACTTTGGAGGACTCTCAGCACGTCTTCGTGTGTCATACCTTGGAGGACTTTGAGCATAGCTGTTCCTCGTGTTAGATGATGTTCTAAGGTTGTTGTTGGTAGGTTTGTATATTTTCCTGTATTGTTTCATAATAAAATCCATTTTTTGCTTGATTTCCCTATCCTTTTGAGCAAGTTCTTCATCACTGTCTTCTTCGGAGGATTGCTCAGGTGTGGGTGATGGTGCTCTTGCAACTTCTTTGCCTCGGGATCTTGTTGGAGCATGTGACTTAGAGACAGTGGATGATCGTGGTGATGATGATTGAGTGGAGTAGGTCTTTGGAACACGAGAACGATAATCTGGGTAATGTTGAGTGGTAGACACCAAAGCAAGTGGATTTGAAACCTTTGCAGCACGTTCAACTCTAAGTTCATTTGCTTCATTTTGAAATTGTTTCAAAACATCAAAGAGCGTGTGATATGAAACTTCCTCTAAATTTTTTTGTTGTTTCACCAAGGTGACAAACCGTGTCCACTCTGGTTGAAGTTGCTGTAGAAATTGGACATTGACTTGCATGGTGGAAACTTGCAAGTTGTTTCGGGTCATGTCATTAATCATTTTGTAGAATCAGGACTAATAAGAATCAATTGATTCCCCATCCTTTGATGTAAACTTGCCAAAGTCCCAAAACATCTTAGTTTTCATGTCTTGTTTGTTAAGTGATTCACCTTGTTGCAATCTTTCAATAGCCGTCCACATTTCTTTAGCAGTAGAACAAGCATCAACCGTGGAATAAATATCATCTCCAATGCCACTGAGAATTAAGTAGATTTCTTCCTTTTCAGCAACAAACCAAGTACGGTTCTCTGGTGTGAGGTCGTTTCTCTTTTCATCACGTTCATATGCAAGTTGTTCGTTAGTTGTGTCTGTGGTTGGTACTCCATGAACTTGAATCCTTGAGAGTTTATATGGTCCATCAAAGATACATTGCCTTAAAGCATCACCGTTAGGTTTTGTGTCAAGGTAACGTAGAAAACGGGATTTCCATTGATCATATCTACCCGACACAAGCATTGGTGGTCTCTCTTTGTTACCTGCCACCATTATGTTGTTGTTCGTCACACGATATTCGGCAGTAAAATCCATCTCAATATTCTCTTAAATGATGAAGTGAATATGGATCTTAAGTAGATGTTTTGTGATTGTTGTTGTGGTTTAAATTCTGAAAATTGCAATTTTTCTTCAGTCCGACAATAAATTCCCTAGTCCGACAAAACGGTAGACCAAAAAAATTTGTAATCGCCCATTTTTGAAATCGAGCTAGAAATGTCCTAAAACTAGTATGGAAAAAATTTGAATTTACTTGACGGGAAAATTTTAACTCTTTTTTTAATATTCGTGTAAACGATATTCCGAAACTAGTCTAAATAGTGGCTAAGTCTAAAAAGAACTCGAAAAAATTTAGCTAAACATATCATCGGAATGTCCATCGGAATGTGCTATCGGAATGCCCGTCGAAATGTTGTCAGAATGTAGTATCGGAATACTGTTGGAATGTAGTATCAGAATGTCTGTCGGAATGTAGTATCGGAATATCTGTCAGAATGTATAACTGTCGGAATATGAGCTGTCGGAATCCCTGTCGGAGTCACTGTCGGAATAACCTATCGGAATACACAATCGGAATAATGGCCGGAATATTAAAACCTTTTCTGATGGATTTCTGTCAGAATGCTTGTACTTTCCCGAAACTTTAGGTAAAAAGGTGATATTTTTGACAAGAAATCCGTGATTGTAACCAACGAAAAGCAACCAAATCCCTACCACAACTATGTAGAAGATGTAAATCAAGATGTAGAGCACGGAAAGCACAAGAAAAACTTGAATCCGAGATGATTTTAGGAGTAAATCACACGAACCAAGTATAATATCAACAACGAATCACAAAACTACCCCATGGCGATTGATACCAATTGTTGTCCCATTAAACTATGATGATTAAACAAGAAAGGTAGATAAAACATGGTAGATTTCTAGAGAGAGAAAGTAGTGAGAGAAAGTAGAGAGAGTAGTTGGAACTTTTGGAGGATTAGATTAGAGAGAGAAAAATGAAATGACCAACACCCTTCCTCACATGCTAGGGAGGGTATTTATAGCCTTTGCTTACATGTAGCATAATGGGCTATATGATTATGGGGCGGGATTTCCTTTTGGGCTTTGGTTACTTATGAATGAACCTTAGCTTAAAGTTAAGCCCGTAATACACGACTAACCTACTACCTATTACAACGTTCTAATATACGATACACAATAAACATATGATCGAGCATTCTTATTTGACTCAATATTTTGAGGTTAACAGTTTATAGAATTGGTTTTAAATAAATAGAATATATCGTTTGGTTTTAACCATTGACATGATATGTTTAAATAAATAAGATAAGATATATCGAAATTAGTTTAAATTTTAGGTGTATTCTGTCTTGTTGAACAAGACAAGTTTTCCCTATGAATTAAACTCATTCTCATTCAGTTTTAGACAGAAAATATAGCTGCATAGCAACCAAATTGCAGTTGTCTCTTCGATCAGAAACATGCAAGTTTTCCATGATCTTCATGCAATTTTGTAAAGTCCGACAATAGAACTTACTGTTTCGGCTGTTGTACCCTGGGAAACATACGACAAATTTGTTTTAACGGAAGCGTGTCAAACATATGCCTCAGCTCTTTAATGCTAATATTGCAAAACATGTTGTTCAGCTCGTGTGTGCATCCTTGCTGGTTATTTGGTAAGTCTTTTTGTCATTTTATTGTTTTCTTTAATTATCGTTTATAATTTCATATGTCTGTTAATTATTTTATGTTATTTTAATGATATTTTTGATTTTATAAATAAAAGTGTACATGTTTCCTACAGTCTTAAAACAGATTTTGTGTAACAGAATTAATACACTCTTTTTTAAAATTGGATTAGTTTAATTAACATATTTTCTAAACTGTTTTTCAATCGAAACCAAGATTGTGGTTCTTTGAAAAATCAATTTCAAGTTGTTGTCCAATATAATATGTGATGATTAAACAAGAAAGGTAGATAAAAGATAGATGATTTATAGAGAGATAAAGTAGAGAGAGAAAAGAGACAGAATGGTTGGAACTTAGTGAATATTAGATTGTAAGAAAAAGATACAAATGAACCAACACCCTTCCTAACATGCTAGGAAGGGTATTTATAGTCCCCCTACATGTGGGCTAGATTATGGACTATATGTTTGGGTCGGGATTTCCTTTTAGGCTTTAGTTACTTATGAATGAACTTTAGCTTAAAGTTAAGCCCGTAAAACACGACTAACCTACTACTTATTACAACGTTCTTAAATATGATACATAATAAAAATATGACCTAACATTCTTATTTGACTCAATATTTTAAGGCTAACAATCTCCCCCGATGAGAGGTCATTACCTTTTGTCATTTGGAGATTTGTAGAGATTACTAATCTCGCCATAAATGAGTCTTGAACGCGTAATAGTAGTCTTGTTCCTTCATGTTGTGATCTTTGAGCCTTTGTCGTTGGCTTTCGACTTTGTCTTTAATCTTGAGATCTTCAAATCATCCTTGACTAGTCTTTGCCATCTTGCGATATTGTGTCTTCATCCACATGCTCACGCTATTAATTTTTGAATATGTCTTTAGGCATGAATATGTGGTTTTGAATCTTTGACTTTGCTGAGTACACCGTGATGTCACCTTCTCGAGACAAAACATAGACACAGACCAAATGGCTTTGACATTCGTCCTAAATCGGTAGCGTTTTACCTCCGGTCGGTGAAAACCGTTATATGATATTAAATACCGTACCTGTGATTAGGTATATTCAATTAAGAATCTCCTTGACAAGGTTTCGCGACTGTACTAGCCGTTCTCTTTACTCGACCGTCTCAAAGCAAGACTGCGAACATAAAGAGTGAATCAATTGGATAAATATCCGCTTGATTAAAGTCGTCAATTCAAATTCCTGGAACAAGTGTGATTCATAAATAATATTACCATTGTTTCTTTCCAGTTGACACAAGCTTGATTCATAATAATCTCGCAAGTCACTTACCGTAGCGCTGTTTGAGGTTGACGCTAGAAGGATTTCCATTCGTCACAGTGAATATTAGTGAATATCACTCTGAATTTCTGGAAAGACCATAAAGATATTGCGTAGAAACCTGAAACGACTTTGAATCAATTCAGAATCAAACCACTGTTGCTTTTTAGTTTAACACATGTTCAATTCACAAAGAATCTTACATATGACCTACCACAGTGCTGTTTAATGTTAACACTAGAAGGATTCCCACTCATCATTGTGAATACTAAGTAGTATCACTCTGAGTGTTCTAGCAATATCGCAAGGATAAAGCGTAGGACTATAATGATCGTCATTCCGTGTGTCCTAACGAGATTTGATTGATCTCTTGGCTCTAGACTCGATTTGTTCACTTTTAGTGGTCGGAGGCTGGAGCAGATGCCACCTATTCAATATCAACTATCTCGGAGTGAGAAAGCTAATATAAGTCATGTTGTTCTCCGTGACAATAAAAAAAACTTCTTTTGAGAGAAGCCCGAGTAGCTAGGTAAGGGTTGTGCATTTCATCACTGGGTCCATGATGTGTAGTCTTCATGATATGTTGACCCGGTTTCTGCCTAAGTTGTATGAAGGGCTTCTTTCTATACACCCTTTATCCTTACATTTCTTTTTCGTTCTTCAACCCCTTCAATGCTTACCAAGAAATCATTACTAGCACCTTGTTGTGATTGTTCCAGTGATAGCATCAGTACTTAGTCGACATTCAGCTACATTCACATTCTACTCCATCTTTCCTAAGGACTTCTAATAATCTATTGGATTGTCCCAGGGAAGATCCCTCCGGTTCTGGTTGGATCATAGGACTTAAACCTAACCACCCTTTTGACCCCAATAACGTCGTGGATTAAAGATGTTGTGGGTATGAGATCGTAACCATAAAAACCACTTTAAAAAAATCTAACAAAGTTTTTGAAAAACATTTAACACCTTGATAGTTTTGTCGTTTTAGAAATGCTCCCCCTTCACATGTGCATCGATAATCGAAAGTGTTTTGCACATGTAGGTAAGAGTTAAAGTGCTTGAGTCTTATATAAGATCACATTTTAATCGCATTTTCTACCCTATCTCTAATATATAAAATCTTTTGATATTAGAGATACCAAATTTGATTAAAATATATATTGAAATATAGTCTTGAAAATCTCCGGGAGAAAGATGTGTCAATCTTTGCATGAAGTTGAATGCTCCCCCTCAAAAATTGATCCAATTGAATTGTCATTGTGAGGATGTGATCCACATTTCGCTTTTTGAGGATGTGAGTTGTTGAACATACAGTTTTTGAAAGATTTTGAATAATCATTGAAAAATTCTTGAAAAAAATATGTTCAATGATTTTTGAAAAATCCTATTTCTTTTTGGAGAAGAGGTTTTTCTAAAGCATAAACTTGAGTTCATAGACTTTGAATGTCTTGACGAATCCACTCAAGTGTAAAAAGATTTCTTTTCTTTTGCTGAGGGTAAGAGCACAAAATCGTACACTCCCCCGTGAATATAGATCCGGGTTGCAATCTGAAAGTGATTACAAGACATTGTGTTGAGCTTAAAACGTTGAATGTTTTGTGAAAAGCTCAACCCAAGATAGATTGCTCTACCCGTTATTGGAATTTTTTTTCCAAAATAGACATTTTCCTTTATTAAAAGTAGAAATAATGTTTTGAAAAAATATTTACAGCTTTCATTCGAGCTTTATGTACACACCCGTGTCGTTATTGAGCGACATTTCTAGGCACGTCCATATTATCGATACTGAAAGACATGTCGAGAAGAATATTTTTAGATTTTGAAAGATTTTTAATTTTGTGTTTTGCTTTTATATGTTTTATATTTTTATATTTTGCTTTTTCAATGATATTTACAAGTTGATGTTTGATAGGTGAATCAAGCAGGCACCTTTGCCAGAATCTCCAGGTCTGCTGGAGTCAAACATCTCATACCAATTTGCCTAACGAGGTACTCAAATCTATCTTTTGACAGAGCTTTCATAAACAAGTCGGCTAATTGGTAATCCGTTCCAACAAAGTATAGTTCAACGATACCTCTTTCAACTTGTTCCTTTTTGAAGTGGTATCTGACATCAATGTGCCTTGTGCGGGAATGCTGTACCAGATTGCAGGAGATGGCTATGGCCAACTTTGAGTCACAATACATAGGTACTTTATCAAAGTGGAAGCCATAATCCATGAGTTGTGTTCTCATCCATAGAACTTGAGCACAACACGCAGATAGAGACACATACTCCGCTTCGGCTGATGACAGTGACGTAAAATCCTGCTTCTTAGAAGACCATCCTACAAGCTTATCTTGACCTAGAAATTGTGCACCACCAGAAGTACTTTTTCGTGTATCAAGACACCCTGCATTATCAGAATCTGAATAGGCCGTTAGAAAGAAACCGGTTTCCCTCGGATACCAGAGTCCTAAATGAATGGTATTCTTGAGGTACCGAAAGATCCGTTTAACCTCCTTGAGGTGCTTTTCAGTGGGTCGTGCTTGATATCGTGCACAATACCACGTAGCATCTGATATATCAGGTCTGATTGCTGTCAAGTACATGAGGGAGTTGATCATGGAACGATATCTCGTTTGATTTAAGGCATTTCCCTCCAAGTCAACATCTAGCGATGTGGTTGATAATGGTGTCCCAACGGGGTCACATGAAGTCATACCATGCTTTTTGATTATCTCTTGACAATACTTAGCTTGGTTAATAAAGATACCACTTGGGGATTGGTGAACTTGAATTCCAAGAAAGAATTTTAGTTCGCCCATCATTGACATTTCAAATTTGCTATGCATTACTTTTTCAAACCATTTTGAAAGTTTTGGGTCTGTAGACCCGAAAATAATGTCATCAACATAAATCTGCACAAGCAAAATGTCATCCCCATATTTATATGTGAACAAAGTTAGATCAATGGAACCTTTTGAGAAACCTTTGGATACCAAAAATTTCGAGAGCTCATCGTACCACGCCCTTGGAGCTTGCTTGAGTTCATAAAGTGCTTTGTGGAGACGATACACCTTGTCAGGATAATGAGGATTAACGAATCCTTCCGGCTGCGTAACATAGACTTCTTCCTTCAAAGGACCGTTAAGAAATGTTGTCTTCACGTCCATTTGATAAACAGTGAATCCCTTATGTGCAACTAATATATATGACTTTTTGCTTAGCATGTGTGTACTCGATATCGTTCTTGGTATCTAATCGAATTGATCACGGTTAATGGTGGAATAGTCGGCAATGGTCACTAAAAGGGAGAGTTGATTTTATTCTACTAAGAGGCTAAGTGGAAAATGTAATTAAAATAAGCTAAAAGCAAATCTAGAAAAACTAAATTAAAGCTCTGAAAATTTAACTAAAAATTACTAGAAAATTACTTGGTAAAAATGGAGATTTCGGGAAGCGTGCAATTTTTGGAAACTTAAAAACTTGATTAAAATAAACTAAGTAAAAAGGTGGGAAAAGTATAATTTAAAAACTAAGGGGACAAAATAATAAACATGAACCAGATCGCAACATGGATCGTACTCAGATCGTAGCCTACGATCGTAGCTTAGGAATCAGATCGCACTCAATGCGATGGAAAAGAGTGATCGCACTCAAAAGGTGAGGGATCGCACTCATTGATCGCAACCACGATCGCAAAAAGTGGATCATGGTCAGTGATCGTGACAATAATGATCGCAATCAATGCGATCGTACCCAGAGATCGTAACACGATCACACCTACAGATCGAAACTAGTGATCGTGGAGTGGATCGTAGCCAAAGAAAGAAGTATGATCGCAATCAATGCGATCGTATCCAGAGATCGTAACCAAGGAAAACCCTCATAAGATCGTAATGGAAAACATAGAGTAACTTAAGCTGAAACAAATAAGCAGTTAATCCAATAAGCACTTACGAACTTATCCAAGACTAATTAAGCACAAATATCAAAAACCTCTTATTTATACTTGAATAAATGGGCTTTGGAGCCCATTTACCCCATTGTGGGACCCACTTGGCCCGTTTTCTCGATTAATGATTAAATCCTCCAAAGTCGAGCTCGATTTTGGCTTCTAAGATCTTTTTCTTCATTCTCGTGTCGATGTTTTTCGGTTTTTACGAACTTGGTACCTACACACAAGAAAACAACATATCCAAGGCATATTTGATACATTTTGTGCAATATTTCATTGTTTTAAGCTATAAATGATATGAGTAAATACACTCATATCAGAACTTAATAAACCGAACTTTAAAACGATAAAACTTTTAGGAAAGCTTAAAAGTAAACAAGCTAAACATACAAATAAGCCAATAAGCACAAAGAGCTTAAAGCTTAAACGTATAAGAACTTATGTAGGAATAAAAAGGTGAGCTTTTTAATCACTTAAACATCAAAATCAATCACGGATCATAAATATTTCGGATCAAAGGTAAACCAAAATCAAGAAATGTAGAAAGAGATGAATGAACAAAAAGCTTAACTTGAACTTGTGATTAATTAAATGCAAATACAAGGATGATTAAAAGCTTAAAATTGAAAGGTAAAAATAAAGAAAAGATGAAACTTAGTGAGAGAAAGTTTAAAACTTTCTCTCTCTAAAAACTAAGGAAAGGAAAAATTGAAAACTGAAACTAGTTAACCATTAACACTCTCCTAATGTGTCATTAGGAGGGTATTTATAGGAGGAGGGAAGGTGCATGTGTTGCTTCCTTCTTTCTTTCTTCTCGACTCGATTTAAATGCATTGTCTTTCTCGACGTCGTCTCGGGATTTGTCGATACAAATTGAACTTGTCTTTTATTAGACTTGAGTTCTTCGACTTCATTAAACTTCCGTCTTTAGACTTTTCTTCGATAAATCTTCAGAATAGGCCTTGACTTCGTCTTTTCTCGTTTTCTTCGATAAAAGCCCGTGATAGCACATGTTTTCTTCCTTTTTCATCTTTTGGTCCTAAAATACAATAAAAACACAAACCACGCATAATTCCGACTTTTACGACATAAAATACACGTTTTGGTCTTGTTATTATTGGAAATAAGTGGTAAAAAGATAAGTGTTTTCACACTTATTAAATCCCCTACACTTGACCATTGTAATGCCCTCATGCAATGCATTAATTTCAAAGCACAGATTACATTTCTCAACATAAATAACCCACCTTGGCCATTAATAAATACTAAACTTTAAGGAAACTAAAAAGATAGAAATATGTACAAACAAGTAAATAAATTAAAGACTTACATTAAAAATTTAATAACTAGATTTTTGTTAGATTATAAATTTCATTTTCTTGGTGTCTAATCGAATTGATTTCCGGTTCAAAGTGTGACTCAGTCGTTTTTGGTTAACAAAAAGAAAGTTGATTATCTATAACTATTTAAAAAGTAAATGCGGAAAGTATTTAAAAGCAAATTAAAGACAGGTACACATAATAAAAGTAAAACAAGGTGAAAAATTAAACTAGAAAATTACTAGAAAAATACTTAAATAAAATGCAATCTTAAAATAAAACTAAAATAAAAACAATTTAAAATAAAGTTTAAGAAAATGGCGGGAAATATACAATTTTGATTTGTAAAAAAGACAAGACATAAAAACTAAGACTCCATCGGAATCCCAGATCCGAATCCCAGATCGAAATCCCAGATCGGAACCCCAGATCTGAATCCTAAATCCGAATCCCAGATCGGAATCCCAGATCCGAATCCCAGATCCGAATCCCAGATCCGAATCCCAAATCCGAATCCCAGCTCCGAATCCCAAATCGGAATCCCAGATCCGAATCCCAGATCGGAATCCCAGATCGGAATCCCAGATCCGAATCCCAGATCGGAATCCCAGATCCGAATCCCATATCCGTATCCCAGATCTGAATCCCAGATCTGAATCCCAGATCCGAATCCCAGATCCAAATCCCAGATCCGAATCCCAGATCCGAATCCCAAATCCGAATCCCGAATCCGAATCCCAGATCGGAATAAGGGGGAGTATCACAATACCGATCGCAATGTAGAAACCCTTGTGGTTTTTGCGATCGTAACAAGCTGCCGGAATCCTAATACCTCATTCCGATGGACTGAAATTCGCAATAAGCAAAACCAATAAGCTAACTTGAATAAGCACAAATCAAAACTTTACCAAATGAATAATAATACGGATAAAATAAGACACAAATTTGAAGACTTTTGAGACTCAAAATAAATAACTTTATAAAATAAACTTTAAAAAGATAAACTTTTAAGAAAACTTTAAAACAAATAAGCTACATACAAAATAAGCCAATAATATTGTCAAACTTATAGCTTAAATCGTATACAAGCCTAGATGGAAACAAAAAGATGAACTTTTTAATCAAACATCAAAATTAAGCAAAAAGTATAAAACTTTCGGATTAAAGATAAGCAAAAGATCAAGAAATGTAGAATGAGAAAGATTGTAAAAAGCTTGAAATAAGATTAAGATTAAAGATTCAAAAGTACAAGATTAAAGGTTAAAGATTAAAACTTGAAAGAAAAACTAGAGAGAGAAAGTGAAAAAACTAGAGAGAGAAAATTACCTACTCCTAAACTAATCTAACTACTCCTAAATGACTAACACCCTCCTAATGTGTCATTAGGAGGGTATATATAGGAAGTGAGGAGTGCATGTGTTGCTTCCTTTTTTCTTTCTCTTTCTCGTTCTCTTCTTTTAATTCTTTGTCTTTCTCGACGTCGTCTCGGGATTTGTCGATATAAATTGAACTTGCCTTTTAATTTCTTCAATAATTAGACTTGAGTTCTTCGACTTCATTAAATTTCCGTCTTTAGACTTTTTCTTCGATAAATCTTCAGAATAGGCCTTGGACTTCCGTTCTTTTTGCACTCTTGATCTTTTGACTTCGTCTTTTCTCGTTTTCTTCGATAAAAGCCCATGAAAGCCCGTTTTTTCTTCCTTTTTCATCTTTTGGTCCTAAAACACAATAAAAACACAAACCACGCATAATTTCGACATTTACGACATAAAATACACGTTTTGGCTTGGTTATTATTATAATTAAGTGGTAAAAAGATGGGTGTTTTCACACCTATCAAATCCCCTACACTTGACCATTGCAATGTCCTCATGCAATGCATTAGTTACAAAGCAAGTTTTACATTTTCCATCATAATCAATCCACCTTGGCCTTTCTTAAACATAAGACATAGAAAATTATAAAATATTCAAAGAAAGAAAACAAATAAAGAGATAAAAGACTTACATTGAGGTTTTGGATAGTCATGAATGTTTATCACCCTCAAGTTTCACGTTCCCTATACCAAGCTTAAAAACGAGATTATAACATTGTTATTATAAGTTAGCAAACTATCACAAGTTCATGTGGCCCAATTATTCACTTAGACTCCCTTATTCCTAGGTTTATCTCTTATATTTTATGATTGTCTCGAATGATCACGAGGACGCATTGTTGACTTATTTTGATAGTTATTAAGGCTGAAAATAAAGTAGGACGATTTAAGCAATAGTTAGCTAAAAGACAAAATCTTTTAAAACTGCTTCTCGGGACCTCATAACGTTCATATCTTGGCATAACTCGCTTCATGATTTGAGACCTTTCTCGGACCGATATTTGGCAGCGACTTCATAATTTAAATCTTTGAGAGACGTTCTTGAAATTATGGTCTTCTCTTTATAATAGGAATTTCTTTACTTGATGTTTGAGAGATTCTTCATCTTTGGAATACGACTTCTTCATTTTTCTCCAATCTTTATTTTGGACTTTGATATACAACGATCCGCCTCCTTTAGGACATGGATCTATTTATCCTCATACCTTGCTAGGGTCTTTTCGGATAGATTTCTCCATGTCTTTAGGGGAGTATTTGCTTTTCGTCGTGTGTCTCGATCCTTCATATTGATTTTTTATAAATGATTCTTCACATCACTTTTGGATCTTTAGCAACAAAATGTAGCCCTCATGTCTTGCTAGGACATTTTCGGACTCGCCAATCTTCGCATCCCGCTTCAATAAGTTATGCCTTGGCTATGAACTCTAATTAATAACGAGCAACTTTTAAACGATCTTGGGCTAAAAGTTAGGTAACTTTTCAAATCGTACAACCTTATTTATTGCAGATATATTTATTAACAAGCGATGGGAGAATAGGCTTATAATCAACTCACATAAATTCACGAAAGAATACCAAACTTATAATTGACTCTATCATCTCTCGTCCTCCACAGTTTAAAATCTCAAGGAATGAGGCTCGCGGATGCTTAGCCAATTAAATCAAAGTTTTGGGTTTTCGAGTCGCCTATAGGATCTTGCATCTTCTTAGACTCTTTCAAGTTTAGAATTTGCGTTTTAAAGTTCCCTTGATAAACGACTCTCTAGGATCAATTATAGGAACTTGAGAAAAGTTCTTGTTCTTAACCCGTGAGAGTTAAGACTTTCGCGTTTTAAAGCTCCCTATATAAAAGCCTAGCAAAACTTGACTTAAACACGTTAAGGATACTAGCTAGAGTAAACTTAGATAAGTGAACTTGGATTGAGTCAAAATATCCATGACTTTGAAAAATTAAAACCACTTTATTAAAAATTTATTCTAGCAAAGAGAGTAAATAACAATAACAAAGGAAAAACTACTAGGCCAAAATTGATCAAAATTTTTGAAAAATGTCGAAAAATTAGTTCTCTGGTTAAAATGAGGAAAAATGCAAGGAAAAGACCACTTAACTTCGATAGAAGTCCCCCTACACTTAATATAAACATTTTCCTTAATGTTTAAGCATGTGGGAGTAAACTCCCCTACACTTAGGACATTGTGAACTTTGTTTAAATCTTGCTAAGGAAAGGACAACTAAAGTGATTCCTATTTTAATATTGAATAAATATAAAATAGAGAATCAAAAGAGTATAGGATAGAACCGGGAAGACGGGTACACGGAATCACGGGTCGTCAAAAGTCATCAAGAATGGATCTTTGATAGCTCGAATCCCTGCGCATGATAAGAAAGAAGACAACAAACACATACAAGGGTCTCCCCTACACTTATTATAAAAACAGATAAAGATAGATAGATAATCGGGTTGCCTCCCGAGAAGCGCTTGTTTTTGTTAACCGACTCGCGAGCCTGACTCGTCCCTGAATTAAATGGTCCATGGGGAAGCCGCGAATGTAATAACGGGATCAAAGACCTTGTCCTCGTTCCCGGAGGACATCAATGAAGGAGAGGAGGGAGGGTAAGTCTTAAAAGGTAGAAAAATCCTCTCAACATACGAAAAGTATGTGAGATCATGATCCACGGGAGGTGGGGTGGGTAAAGTAAGCAAATTGTCATCCCCAAAGACAATTGATGCTCAGATAGCGGCAAAGCCGTAAGGTTATCAATCATAAAATAATCAATGTCACCTCCCGGGTCAAAGCACTCATCCTCCGTAATGGTCTCTAAAGGAGTGGAAGAAAGGTGCTCGGGAGGGGGACCTGGGACAATACCTTCCTGCAGCAAATTATCAAAAATAATATCCCCCTCCGTGTCATCATCATCAATACCCGGAGGTATTGAGAGAATGTCGATTTCCTCCATAGCTGTATCACTATTCTCAACTGAAGTAATAGACGGAGGTAAAGACTCGGAAATAGGAGCAGAATTCAACGCTTCAATCTTAGCAATAAGAAGATGAACTTTCAGTAATTTGTCGCGAAGAATAACGTCTTCCACCTCATCTAAAAGACCAAGTTCAGGGGCGAACTTCTCATAAGTCGGAGAGAATAAATCAACATCGCCTTCATCGCCCGGAGGAGAAGGAGAAATTTCAAAAGTGAAATTCTCATAGCATGGAGAAGAATCGTCATCATTAAGAGCGACCTCTTTCGTAAGCTCCTCAAAAGTTAGCACATCACAAACCTCATCAAAGAATTTATCAAGACCAAAATCACTAATTTCACTCGATGTATCATAATCCTTAGACGTATTAGGGATATCAAGAGTAGGAGTAGTAATCTCAGAAGGTGGGTTGAGATTGTAGATATCATCCTCGTCATCATCATCATAATAGACTGGACCATTCCAGTTAGGAGTGATATAGTCGACTAACTCCTTGATAACCTCCACATCTTTAAGAAGCCCATGAAGCAATTTTTGTTGATCATCTCCCCGAGTATGTTCAATTAAACCCATTCTATCCCATGCTGTAAGTAAACATTTTTTTTTGGTAATGGGTTTCCCCGGTAAATAGATTAACCAAAAAAACAATGAAGTACAAATGGAATGTGGCTAAGGTACCACATTAACCTCAAGCTAAACAGCTTGATAAACACCTAAATCTAGTGCTTATGACAAGCCATAAACACTTACAAAACACCGAATACCCAACAAGATGAACTAGCTAATAGCTTCCATGAAGGAATTTCCACCTACATTTGTTTTAGGGAATAAATTGGTTGTTTCATCATAAACCATTTCAACCTCATCATCTTCATCATCATGATCTAATACAAAGTAAGTATTTGATGTAGATAGCCCAACACCTGATGATGACATATCATTAGACTTCAACTTGGGCAAAGAAAAAACACTCTTCGCAATAGTCACTCCCTTCATCGGGTTACTAATTGTAGCTTTAGGAACAAATTTAACATTCGGCTGAACCGATGAACCAGTAAACTTACCACCTTTGAAAGATTTCGACATCTTTCTCTTTCTTTTGGTCACCATTTGGAAACCATCATTATTCTCAACAACAAGAGTAGCACCAGAAGTAGATGGACCAGTACTAGCAGTAGGAACTATAGGAGAAGCAACCACCTTATTAGAGCATTGATCAATAGAGTGACAAAAAGTCTTACACTCAGCACATCTAGGAGGTCTCCATTGATATTCAACAGGATATTTTCCTTTATAAAACCCTCCCCCGAAAGAGAAGGGACACCAATGGTAACAACATCCACAAAATCAGCCTCAGCATTAACCTCAATTAAGCATCTGGCAAAACTACTCCGACCCCATGACTCCTTACACATAGAACTAGTATAGGAATCAAGCATCACAGGGTTTCCAATGAAAGAAGCAATCAAACTAATTCCTTCTTCTTCAAAGACTTGAATAGGCACATCATGTAATTTTACCCAGACAGGAATACGAGTCAATTCTTCTTTAATCAACCTAGTATCCATCGACCATTTTTTGAGAATGATCGGAGATTTACGAATCAACCACGGGCCTTTGATGAGACTGTATTTATACATAGTCTCATCGTCCAAATCGGGCTTAAAACGCTTCAAATATCATCAAAATACCCAAAAATATGCCTGTGTTTGTTCATTGTGTATTTCAGGTACGGATATCGTGAATTCACCAAAAGATTACAAGAATCAAGCAAAAACGAACACGGGAAACAAAGCCGCACAAAGAACCGGGCCCAAGTATGGAATTTCCAAAATTGTCCCAGAAGAATTGAAGATTGGCAAGATTGGTCCTCCAAGTTTGAAGAATTGTCACTTTATACCCCTCATCTATCATTATATACAATGGGGTCCCTAAAGTTTGAACATTGTACAAAATCAGCCCTTGGAGAATGGTCAAAATACACAAAAGATCCTTGGTCTAAGTTTACAAACTTAACATGTCATATTTGACAAGTACTTGAAAGATAATTACAAAGGAACTTGGACTTTTAAGCTGAAATCTTGATTTACATAAAGCATGGAAAGTGAGGGGCCTTATATGCCCAGACAACCAAAGATACACCACCAATCCTTGCCCGCCACATCATCCCATCCACCACTTACCATCCACCACCTCACCATCTCACCACATCAGTAATCCACTAAACCAAACCTTATTATTAAATAACTTGATTTTCAAACCGGGTTTATTAATACTAAACAAGGCGCCAAACAGTTACTGTGCCCCCATCTTCCCTAAATCCACTCTTAATCCAAAACATAAACCCTAATTACAAACCCACCCTAAATCAAGGGGTTTTAACCCCTACTCTTCCATAACCTTAATTAACCCCAACCTAATCCCTTCCCCACTCCCAAAAACATCACAGTCTCACCCCATGTGACAAACCCACCTTCCCCTGCCCCACTTTTTAGCTTGAAGACAAACGTGGCAGCAGCATCAACGAACCAGGTTTGTTTCGTGTTGGCAAGGAAAAATTGAACGACTGAGATGAAAGATAACAGCTGTATCATCACAACATTCACATGTGATCTATTTGACCAAAGTTGAAATTCAAATTCAAGGGCAAAAACGAGAATTCAAGGATTAGGGTTTTATAGTTCTAGATTATTCTATTAGTATCTATATAAGAGACCTTCCAACATGTGGAAAGGCTCTTGTTCCAGATTTTCTACTTGTAATTTTTTCCTTTATTTAATGAATAGTTAAAGTCTTTTATAAATAAATTCTTGCAAGCAGAATATCTGAGTTCCATATTAGTTTAATGTTTTCTGTTATTGCAATGTTGGTTTAAAGTTTTCTAGATAAATTCTTGTTCAAGTTATTTTCTGAAAATCAAAAGAGCTTTTCAAAAATCTTGGATTTGTTATTATAGAGAAGTGAAAGTGGATTTATATTAACAAACCTTATTTTATGATAAGTTTGTGTAAGAATTTTCCAAGTTTCAAGTTTTGTCTCAACAAAGTTCCATTTTTCTTCAAGAAAAACCAGTTTTAATCAATTTTTGTTAATTTTTTATTCACCTGTTACTGTAGCATAAGCCACAAGCTTGCAGCTTGTGGCCCATTGTCTACTTGGAGTTTGTTTTCTGGTCTTTGTGGTGTTGTGCAGGTATCAAGTAAGCAAGAAAAAAAGGCCATTCATTTCCATTTCATTTTTTACTTTGAAGATATTTCACCCTAGGTCTCTCTTTGAGACTCTACCAACAGGGTTCTCTACTGATCTATAAGCTCATACAAGCTCTCCCACAAGTCACTTGAAAGGCAGTCAGCATTTTTATGATCTTGTATGCATTTTGTTTAAACCTGCTTGACTGTTGGTATTTGTGGTTTGTTCATGTTGGTTTTAGTATTTGGTACATGTTAGAATAAGATAAAATCAGTTTAAGTCTTTTTAGAATAGATTTAGTGTGTTAATCCAAGTTTCTGAAAATATAAGGGAGTGTTTGGATTGGGGTTTTAACCAAAAATTGTGACAGCTTTTGGTATTGAATCTACCTAGACACACTCTTTTTGACAATTATAGGTTACTTTCAGCATTGGTTTTATATTTGATAGGATTTTAAAGCAATTGTATGTTCAAAAATTTGGGTAATATAGTTTTAAATCAGAAAATCAATTTTCTGTCCTTGATTTAGAGTAATCTTGCCATAAAATCTTGCTCAGTGTTAGAACATTGGCTAATATAGGATTGTGAGTTTGTTAGTTGAGCTTTGGTTAGGTTTTGAGCAAGTTTTCAACAGCCAAAACTCACTTTTGTGCACTTTAAATCAGTCTATTGTTCATCAGATAGATTAAAGCCTATATAGTGACTGTTTTTGTGCCTTTTTTGTGTAATCTTGTGTGCTACTTGATGGTTTTTGTGCTTTAATTGACTCCCTACACTCCACTGAGTGTAGGGGTGCCCCATTGTCCATCAATAATCAAGCAATAAACAAGATCCAAGCACATTTGTGCACATACCTGTTAAATTGCACTAGCAGTGGGAACAAAGTTACCCCTGCTAGTGTATCTCTTGGTACTGCCCAGCTAAAGGACAAATAGTCCCACACGTCACTTTCAGTTCCTCATTTTTTTTGTCTTTTGTGGGTCAAATTAGGATATAGGACCTCAAACAAGTTGCAATATTTTTCTTATTTTATTTTGATTTTTCAGTATAATTTAATTTTCTGTTACTGTTCATTTGCTATTTTTCACATTTAATTGCTTTTTAAATTACTTTTAAATAGTCTATGTTTGTCTTTTAGTGCAGAAAGTTTACATTTTTAAGTATTAAAAATTTTGTTAGTTTCAGAAAAATAGTTTAAGATTTTTAGTTTAAAAAGATTTTACTGTTCACTTTTTAATTATTTTTTAGAATTAATTTAGTTTAATTAGGGTTTTAATTTAAATCAGTTTTGTCTTTTAGTGAAAAATTTTATATTTTTCAAACTTTTTCAATTTTCTACTGTTCTTTAGCATAATTTAGGATTTTTAAAATTGTCAAATTATTTTTGGCATTATTTTATTATTTTTTATGATTATTTTAGTTTAAAAATAGTTTTTAGTGATTTAAAAATAGAAAAATAGTTTTTAAAATTTAGGAAAAATACTTTTTAGTCTTTAAATAATATAAGTAACTTATTTGTTCAATAAAATAATATTTTGGGCTTTTTCTTAATTATATTTAATTTTAGGGCTTTAATTAGCATTTTAAATTGAATATTTAATTAATAAAAGGTTTTAAAATTTATTTGTTGGATTTTTATTCTTATTTATATTATTTTAGACTTAGTTTAAATTTTTAATTAATTTTTAAGTTTAATTTTTAATTTCGTCACGTTTTACGTATTTACGTTCGCGTTTTACGTCAACGTCGTAGTTTAATCATAGTCTTAGCTCGTCTTTACTTTTTCTCTCTTTAAACCAAAAACGTCACTAATCCAAACTTGATTTCATACATATTGGCACATTAATTCACACACCTCCTTCGAGAACGAACCCGCATTTATTCGGTTTTACGTTTTTCCTAAAACGTAACGCTTAATACTTGCCACTCATATGCGTTTTTCCTAAAACGTGTACGAAAACACTACATCAGCCCTCCTCTAAAACTGCGTCCAAACCAGCAAGTGACTTGAATTTGAAAAAGAAAAAACCCTTAGAATTCATCATGATCCGTGTCAACCCATGTTTCACCCAATTGTTTCTAACATAATAATCCACAACCGGGAAAGCCATTCTCTTTCCAATAAAGTAACCATATAGAGTATCTTCAAGACGATGACTGACCTTCTGAACCACTTTACGAGGAATAGAGACATTTACACCATCAAAAACATCTTCTGACACCAATTGACGAAAACTACCATTATCAACAGACTACTCCGCTTCAGTTGCAATAGAAACAAGTGTATCCATTTTATTAGAAAATTCAGTGGTAATATCCTCGATCGACTGTACATAATCATTACTTGCACCATTCGAACCACCCCCTTTGTAAAACCCGCATGCTTTTACCATGAATAGTGCCCTTAAGATCGTACGTCCTAGATTAAAACTTACCTCTTTTAGTTATGATCACATTCATGTGCTAATAATCAAGCAAGTGCATACGTGTATGACATGATAAGTATCGATTACGTACGAACTCATGATAAACAGTTAATAAATATGTCACGTGAACATAATTAAATCATGATCACCATTTAAAATACGAACTAGAATAATTACGTAAATACACATAATATAATTACGAGCGTTAAGATTACGATAAACAACATGGTAAAATAAACAGAAACACTTTAAACACGAGCACGTTTAACCACGAACGAACACGAAACATCGGGACACGAGAAAGGTACGGGTACCCCATGTGGGGCCCCCATACCCACGGCACAACCACAAGAAATGGGCTAAGCCCATGGACTTTTACAAGTAAAGGGGGGTTATGTAACTTTTCATTTCATTTCATTTTTTTCAAGAAAATAAACAAAAACCCTAAAAGAGTTTTCTCCTCCTCCTCTTTGCTCTCTTTGTGCCGCCACCTAGAACACCACCATAGGAGAGTGTTGATTTATTTTTGACATTAAAACAAGTGATAGAAACCGTGTTTGTTCATCATTCTTCAATCCACGTTGTTTGGTATATCATTCTTAACCTTTCTTTTTCATTTCTTTTAATCTTTGGTTTTATTATGAACATGTTATTATTATTTTTATTTAAACATGATAATTGAATATTGATCTAACATGTTTTGGTATAAATTAAAATCAAAGAATGATTTAAAGGGATGTTTGTTTTTAGCCGCCTAGCAAAACAAACCCGAGGGGGGTTTGGTTTGCTATTGCCGCCACCACCAAGACCATTTTTGGTCTTGGTTGGCTCATGTGGGACCCACGGCAGCAAGGAGGCACACGTGCCCCGAGTTTGGCTCGGGGTACGGTGTCGAGTTCATGCCCGATTCATGGTTCGTTGGTTAAATCATGATTTATGCTACATGTTAATTTTTATGAATTATGAACTTAGGATATAATGAATTAATAACATGAAATATTAATTAAATCATGACTTAGGTTATTTTAATTATTAGTTTAACATGACATTAATTTAACCTAAGTATTTTATGTTACAAGTTATAATTAATTAATTATTTAAAACATGCCTATAATTAATTAATTTAGACATGACTTAGGTTATGTTATTAATACATAATAATACACATTTTAACCTAAGTATTTTATTCCATTTTAATTAATACATGTTATACCTTAATTAAAATGCTTAACCTATAGTTTAATTAAAATACATGAAATAATAATTAAACTATACACTATATCATATGACTTAAGAAATAAGCTTATAAACACTTAGACTTATATGATTAGCTTATGTAACCAGCTTAATTCTAAATATGGAAACTTCTATTTATAGAGACTTAATTAAATAAGGCAACTAATCTAATTATGGAAACCTTCTATATATGGAAATCTATCTATTTCAGGCAGCTAATCTAATTATGGAAACCTTCTATATATGGAAACTTATTTAATTAAGGCAGCTGATCTATTTTTGGAAACTTTCTATTTTTAGAAACTAATCTATTTTAAGCAGTAAATTCTATTTTAGGAAACTTTCTATTTTTGGAAACTTTCTATTTTTGGAAACTTTCTATTTTTGGAAACTTTCTATTTTTGGTAACTTTCTATTTTTGGAAACTTTCTATTTTTGGAAACCTGCTATTTTTGGAAAGTTACTTATTATTACACAGTAAGTATAATAATACATGAAACACCAGTAATACCTAATCAGATTAATCAGAATACTAGATAAACACAGTTTAAGGCTTTAAACAGTGAACCATGACCTAAAACATACCAAATCAGCTAAAATGAGACACAAAACCCAGTACGTAATCAGTGAATCGATACTTATACACGTGTGTATTCATGTAGCGTTAGTGATCCAGAAGTAGGAGTCTTTCTTCCGTTCATTCACTGGACTTGAGGTACGGATTCCCGTCCTTTCAGTATGCACATTCTTTCCTTATTAGGATTTCCCCGTATGCAGCCAACTGTTTTCCCCAGTATTTGTTTTATTGTTTTGAACTACTTATGTTTAATTAGCATAATCTATAGCCATATACAAGCATGACCAGTTTCACCTAGTTATGGAGGTACCATAACCATAGCATTGGAGGCACCGATGTTATGACTTCCCCACGGCGGAGTGATTGCTCGTGGCGTCCCTTTCAGTTTTGGCCATATTATTATATCATGTGGGGCGTATGGGTGCATCCTAGTTACATGTTTTATTCAGTTTATCATGGTGAATGTGGTGTGTGCCTTGCACCCTTCACAAGGAGTTGATCCCTCCTACCCAAACCAGTATATTGATTAGAGGCATCCCCTCTAATCAGCATGATGAGGTCACCCCTCCAAGTATTTATGCACGTGACCTTTTCATGACCTATATGGGCTATGGTATATATTTATGTTAAAACAGTTTTCACAAGATAAACATAAGGCTTTTCAAACTATAAAACCAGTTTCTTGATACTTAACCAGTTTACTCAGAACTTAGTCTTCCGCTGTTATATGTTACATGATTATCCTATTTCATGCTTTATTGTACATCCGTGCACTGAGCGTCTTGCTCAGCCGTTTTCCTTTTCATGTTCCCAAAACGGCAGGTACTCAGGGACGCTCGTAGATCTCAAACGTAGGTGCATATGGACTGGAAGCTTTACTGTCTTCTTTACTTTATGCATTTCCTTTACTTTAGTACAGTTGCTATGGACATTGTTTCGTCCTTTCCTTTTACAGTATTTATGTTTGTGTGTGATGAGCTTTACTTTGGGGTACCGATGTTTGATTCCGGTATTTCCCTTTTATGGTTGAATAATGCTTAGACATTTATCCTTGTATGCTTTGATGACACGCCATGATTATGCGTAATATTCCATTTCCAAAATGGGGTGTTACAATTATGGTATCAGAGCCCAAGGTTTCGACCTGTAGGCTCTCAAATATGACCTGTGATTAGTGGGTAGTCACTACGGTCTTCCTAGAACTGACAGTTGTTTTCATGCATTCATCATTTTTAAGCATACATATACATGTCATTGTTACAGGGTTTTTGACTAAGTAATGGTTGGTACAGGACTGACCCTATTTAGTCGCATGTGTTTTATCGAAACTTTTAGATTTGGGACCGACCCATAGGCGTCCCCTCGATATGTCTTTTATTTTGAGTGAACTGACCGGAGGCGTTCACTCTCGAGCATCAAAAGTTTTCATAAAACTGCATCATGCATTCATACAAAGATTTTCTTGCATAAAATTTTTCTCGTGAAATTTTTGGCATAAAATTTTTTTTATATATTTTGTGTTTGAACTGTTAATCATATGTTTTATGTTATACTGTCAGATGGCAAACACAGACAAACTCTGGGAGTTATTCGCAGACATGGAGGCAGAAAGGCAAGACGCCATTCTTCATGACGACGAATATCCTCCCCCACCTATCGTTTTTCCCATGGAAGGAAGGAATCGACTCATGAGGGAATACTACGCCATGAGACAGAGACCCGACGAGAATTGTGGTCAGTTCATGCAGAGGTTCCTTGGGTACACAGCTGTCCTGAGGGCATCCGCAGGCACCACTGAAGAACAAGCACTACATTTTCGTTGGGGCCTTAATCCAAGGATTGCCAATGATTTATCGGGTGCCCCGTTGGATACTGTGGCACAAGTGGCTTATGCAGCAAGGAAGCTTGAGATGTTGCAGGAACGCGATGAGTTCGGGGAAGCTGAAAGACCCGACAAGAGGTAAAACATTTCGTGTTCTAGCGTTAACCAGACCGCATCCTATCATTATATGTTCTTTAAATCATCTCATAAACTGTATCTTCCAGGTAGAAAACTGGGGACCGGTCTCAGCCGGCTACCCAGCAACAGCCTCATCAGCCCAAAGGAAACGGTCACAATAACGACCGTTCTGTTGTGGAAAGGCGCAACGGTAATGATAATTACCGTAACAATGCGGGACACTCCAACAACAGCAGGTCCTACTATTTATGCATCTTATTATGATCTCATGTTATATCTCTCATGCTGACACTATTAATCTCTACCAGGAACCACAGTAACGGAAGGGACCAGAACCACAGGGGTTCTCAGCCTAACCGTTCAGCTAACACTGGTAAGCATCTTATGACGCTTACGTCCTATACTCGTGCATATACTTTATTCTTAACACGTTTTGTCATCAGCAGGCCCTCAGCAAGCAAGGACTCCTGCTGGAGGATTCACTCATCCTCTTTGCAGCACTTGCCATCACAGACACCCTGGCCCATGTCGTCGTGACTCCGACGCGTGCTACAAGTGCAGCCTCCCTGGCCATCGTATGAGAGATTGCCGTAAGGGTGAAATGGAGGGTACTTCGGGTCATGCTGATACTAAACCGCCTCCTACCACTGGGCGTGTCTACACGACATCGCGGGACCAGGCAAACAAATCTACAGGTACCATTACTGGAATTTTGTATATGTACGGCCAGGCTGCATGTGTTCTTTTCGACACGGGTGCCACTCATTCAGTTATTTCCACTACTTATGCCAAGAACATCAGGACACTTTCATTGCCATTAGAAAATAAGCTTACAATTTCCACGCCTTTGAAAGACTCTGTATTAATAACTCATGTATACAAGAGTCTTCCTCTAGAGTTTGACGATAGAGTTCGTGCAGTAGATGCACTTCCCCTGGACATGATTGAATTTGATATGATTCTCGGCATGGACTGGCTATCCAAGCACCATGCTACCATAGACTGCCACTCATATCGGGTGATCTTCGGCGACATTAATGCACCAGAGTACATTCATAACGGGTTCATACCCGGGCGGTCTGTACAAGTCATATCTACCTTGCAAGCACGTGCATTACTGTCACATGGCTGCGAAGGTTATCTAGCTACGGTTCATGACATGGATGCTGAATCCCCATCGATTCAGGATCAACCAGTAGTTTCGGAATTTCAAGACGTTTTCCCAACTGAACTTCCAGGCATACCACCTGCAAGAGAAGTGGAGTTCAACATCGACCTTGTTCCAGGAGCCGAGCCAATCTCGAAGGCTCCGTATCGTATGGCTCCCATAGAGCTAAAAGAACTGAAGGACCAACTGCAGGAACTTCTTGAACGAGGGTTCATTAGACCAAGCGCATCACCATGGGGCGCACCGGTCTTGTTCGTTAAGAAGAAGGACGGCAGCATGCGACTTTGCATTGACTACCGTGAACTTAATAAGATTACCATCCGCAATAGATATCCACTGCCACGTATAGACGATCTGTTTGACCAACTTCAAGGAGCCAAACACTTCTCAAAGATCGATCTAAGGTCAGGCTACCATCAGCTAAGGGTTAAAGAGCAGGATATTGCCAAGACTGCTTTTCGTACCCGCTATGGCCATTATGAGTTTGTGGTCATGCCATTCGGCCTGACTAACGCTCCAGCAGTATTCATGGATCTGATGAACAGAATCTTTCATGAATTCCTTGATAAATTTGTCATTGTATTCATCGATGACATCTTGATTTTCTCAAAGTCCACGGAGGAACACGAAGATCATCTCCGTACTGTACTACAGATTCTTCGTCAGAAGCAGCTGTATGCGAAATTCTCCAAGTGTGAGTTCTGGTTAAACAAGGTGGCATTCTTAGGTCACATTGTATCAGCAGAAGGGATCACTATGGACCCAGCAAAGGTTGAGGCTATCACTAAATGGCCAAGACCAACATCAGCGACAGAAGTCCACAGCTTCTTAGGCTTAGCTGGATATTATCGAAGATTCGTGGAGAACTTTTCCCGCCTGGCATTGCCTCTCACCAAACTGATGCGAAAAGGAGAGAAATTCGTCTGGACGGAAGAACGAGAGAAGAGCTTCGAAGACCTAAAGCAGAAGTTAGTATCTGCACCTATTCTTACTCTCCCATCTGGTACAGGTGGATTTCAGATCTATAGCGATGCATCGGGGAAGGGACTGGGCTGTGTTCTCATGCAACATGGGAAAGTGATCGCGTATGCTTCACGGCAGCTTAAGCCCTATGAAGAAAACTACCCTACGCATGACCTGGAACTTGCTGCAGTGGTGTTCGCATTGAAGATATGGAGGCATTACTTATACGGAGAATCATGCGACATTTTCACGGATCACAAGAGCTTGAAGTATATCTTCACACAGCGAGAATTGAACATGAGACAAAGGAGATGGTTGGAACTGTTGAAGGATTATGATATTATCCTACAGTATCATCCCGGGAAGGCTAATGTAGTAGCAGATGCACTCAGCAGAAAGTCCGGAATGATAAACGGCATTGGGATCGAGGAACAAAACATAAGAGACTTGGAGCGACTAGACATCGAAATCATGGTACGTGGGCAGCACGGATACTGGGCGAATCTTAGAGTAGAACCTGAGTTACTGACTAGGATTAAGGAAGCGCAGAAGGATGATGGAGAGATTTGGGCGATAATTCAGAATTTGGAGAAGCAGACAGAATTCAGAATGGACGCAGACGGTATCGTTTGGCAGGGCACGAGACTTTGTGTTCCTGACAATCCAGAACTCCGGGAAGCATTGTTAGCTGAAGCTCACAGCTCCCCATTTTCTATACATCCTGGGTCGACAAAAATGTACCATGACATCAGACAGCACTTTTGGTGGAGTGGTATGAAACAGGATGTAGCCACGTATGTCTTCAAATGTCTTACCTGCCAGCAGGTTAAGATTGAACATCAGCGATCGGGCGGTCTCCTTCAACCGTTGGATATTCCAGAGTGGAAGTGGGACAAGATCACCATGGATTTTGTTACCGGTCTTCCGCCTACCAAGAAGAAGCACGATGCTATCTGGGTCATTGTTGATCGACTCACCAAAGCAGCTCATTTCTTACCGATACGCAAGGAAGATCCGGTAAGTAAACTCGCAGATACTTACAGACGGGAGATCATGAGACTCCACGGTACTCCCTCCAGCATCGTCTCAGACAGAGATCCTCGTTTCACGTCGCGATTCTGGAAAGGTCTGCAAAAAGCTTGGGGTACACAACTTAAGCTGAGCACAGCCTTTCATCCTCAAACGGACGGTCAGTCGGAGCGAACAATTCAGACATTGGAAGATATGTTAAGGTCGTGTGCGTTGGAATGGACAGGTGATTGGGACGATTACATCTGTTTGGTCGAGTTTGCATACAACAACAGCTGGCACGCAAGTATCAAATGTGCTCCTTTCGAAATGTTGTATGGCAGAAAGTGTCGCGCTCCAACTTGCTGGGATCAAGTGGGAGAGCGAACACTCGAAGGACCAGAGATTATAGAAATGACTAATGAGAAGATCGAAGTAGCTAAGCAGAAACTGCAGGAAGCACGATCACGTCAGAAGAGTTACGCTGATAAGCATCGTAGGGACATACATTTTAATGTGGGAGATCACGTCTTCCTCAAGGTTTCGCCAGCACGTGGTGTTAAACGCTTCGGGATCAAAGGGAAACTCAGTCCTCGGTTCATCGGACCATTTGATATCGTTGAACGAATCGGCGAAGTATCTTACCGATTGGCGTTACCTCCTCAGCTTTCGCACGTGCATAACGTGTTCCATGTGTCCTTACTCAGAGGGTACAATTATCATCCCTTTCACATGGTTCAGTATCCACTGGAACAGATACGTGAAGATCTCACTTTTATAGAAGAACCCGAACGAGTACTCGACAGGCAAGAACGAGTCATGAGAAGGAAGACGATTCCATTCGTCAAAATCCTTTGGAGGGACCATACCGAGCGGGAAGCCACTTGGGAAACAGAGGAGTCTATCCGGGCTTCTTACCCTCACTTCATATTTTGAGTTCGGGTATGTTACTTCTTTTCAGCTTACTTTATCTATAATTCGGGGACGAATTATTCTTTTTAGGGGGGAAGAATTGTAAAACCCGCATGCTTTTACCATGAATAGTGCCCTTAAGATCGTACGTCCTAGATTAAAACTTAACTCTTTTAGTTATGATCACATTCATGTGCTAATAATCAAGCAAGTGCATATGTGTATGACATGATAAGTATCGATTACGTACGAACTCATGATAAACAGTTAATAAATATGTCACGTGAACATAATTAAATCATGATCACCATTTAAAATACGAACTAGAATAATTACGTAAATACACATAATATAATTACGAGCGTTAAGATTACGATAAACAACATGGTAAAATAAACAGAAACACTTTAAACACGAGCACGTTTAACCACGAACGAACACGAAACATCGGGACACGAGAAAGGTACGGGTACCCCATGTGGGGCCCCCATACCCACGGCACAACCACAAGAAATGGGCTAAGCCCATGGACTTTTACAAGTAAAGGGGGGTTATGTAACTTTTCATTTCATTTCATTTTTTTCAAGAAAATAAACAAAAACCCTAAAAGAGTTTTCTCCTCCTCCTCTTTGCTCTCTTTGTGCCGCCACCTAGAACACCACCATAGGAGGGTGTTGATTGATTTTTGACTTTAAAACAAGTGATAGAAACCGTGTTTGTTCATCATTCTTCAATCCACGTTGTTTGGTATATCATTCTTAACCTTTCTTTTTCATTTCTTTTAATCTTTGGTTTTATTATGAACATGTTATTATTATTTTTATTTAAACATGATAATTGAATATTGATCTAACATGTTTTGGTATAAATTAAAATCAAAGAATGATTTAAAGGGGTGTTTGTTTTTAGCCGCCTAGCAAAACAAACCCGAGGGGGGTTTGGTTTGCTATTGCCGCCACCACCAAGACCATTTTTGGTCTTGGTTGGCTCATGTGGGACCCACGGCAGCAAGGAGGCACACGTGCCCTGAGTTTGGCTCGGGGTACGGTGTCGAGTTCATGCCCGATTCATGGTTCGTTGGTTAAATCATGATTTATGCTACATGTTAATTTTTATGAATTATGAACTTAGGATATAATGAATTAATAACATGAAATATTAATTAAATCATGACTTAGGTTATTTTAATTATTAGTTTAACATGACATTAATTTAACCTAAGTATTTTATGTTACAAGTTATAATTAATTAATTATTTAAAACATGCCTATAATTAATTAATTTAGACATGACTTAGGTTATGTTATTAATACATAATAATACACATTTTAACCTAAGTATTTTATTCCATTTTAATTAATACATGTTATACCTTAATTAAAATGCTTAACCTATAGTTTAATTAAAATACATGAAATAATAATTAAACTATACACTATATCATATGACTTAAGAAATAAGCTTATAAACACTTAGACTTATATGATTAGCTTATGTAACCAGCTTAATTCTAAATATGGAAACTTCTATTTATAGAGACTTAATTAAATAAGGCAACTAATCTAATTATGGAAACCTTCTATATTTGGAAATCTATCTATTTCAGGCAGCTAATCTATTTATGGAAACCTTATATATATGGAAACTTATTTAATTAAGGCAGCTGATCTATTTTTGGAAACTTTCTATTTTTAGAAACTAATCTATTTTAAGCAGTAAATTCTATTTTAGGAAACTTTCAATTTTTGGAAACTTTCTATTTTTGGAAACTTTCTATTTTTGGAAACTTTCTATTTTTGGTAACTTTCTATTTTTGGAAACTTTCTATTTTTGGAAACCTGCTATTTTTGGAAAGTTACTTATTATTACACAGTAAGTATAATAATACATGAAACACCAGTAATACTTAATCAGATTAATCAGAATACTAGATAAACACAGTTTAAGGCTTTAAACAGTGAACCATGACCTAAAACATACCAAATCAGCTAAAATGAGACACAAAACCCAGTACGTAATCAGTGAATCGATACTTATACACGTGTGTATTCATGTAGCGTTAGTGATCCAGAAGTAGGAGTCTTTCTTCCGTTCATTCACTGGACTTGAGGTACGGATTCCCGTCCTTTCAGTATGGACATTCTTTCCTTATTAGGATTTCCCCGTATGCAGCCAACTGTTTTCCCCAGTATTTGTTTTATTGTTTTGAACTGCTTATGTTTAATTAGCATAATCTATAGCCATATACAAGCATGACCAGTTTCACCTAGTTATGGAGGTACCATAACCATAGCATTGGAGGCACCGATGTTATGACTTCCCCACGGCGGAGTGATTGCTCGTGGCGTCCCTTTCAGTTTTGGCCATATTATTATATCATGTGGGGCGTATGGGTGCATCCTAGTTACATGTTTTATTCAGTTTATCATGGTGAATGTGGTGTGTGCCTTGCACCCTTCACAAGGAGTTGATCCCTCCTACCCAAACCAGTATATTGATTAGAGGCATCCCCTCTAATCAGCATGATGAGGTCACCCCTCCAAGTATTCATGCACGTGACCTTTTCATGACCTATATGGGCTATGGTATATATTTATGTTAAAACAGTTTTCACAAGATAAACATAAGGCTTTTCAAACTATAAAACCAGTTTCTTGATACTTAACCAGTTTACTTAGAACTTAGTCTTCCGCTGTTATATGTTACATGCTTATCCTATTTCATGCTTTATTGTACATCCGTGCACTGAGCGTCTTGCTCAGCCGTTTTCCTTTTCATGTTCCCAAAACGGCAGGTACTCAGGGACGCTCGTAGATCTCAAACGTAGGTGCATATGGACTGGAAGCTTTACTGTCTTCTTTACTTTATGCATTTCCTTTACTTTAGTACAGTTGCTATGGACATTGTTTCGTCCTTTCCTTTTACAGTATTTATGTTTGTGTGTGATGAGCTTTACTTTGGGGTACCGATGTTTGATTCCGGTATTTCCCTTTTATGGTTGAATAATGCTTAGACATTTATCCTTGTATGCTTTGATGACACGCCATGATTATGCGTAATATTCCATTTCCAAAATGGGGTGTTACACCCTTGATCCTCAACTCAATTTCATATGCACACAATAAAGTATAGATCTCCTTCAATAGTTCACTGGTTATCAACGAAAAGATATCAAATTTCGCCAACTTGAAATTGTGCTTGAGCTCACAAACTTCAGCCACCGTGTGCAGTGGTATCCCAAAAACCTTACCAATCACATCAATCGTACAAGGCTGCATCTTATTAAGTAACGCAGCCTTTGCATCCACATCCATCCTCGAATATTCATTAGGTTCCATTATAAACCCTACAATCGATTAAGATAAACAAAAAAACCCCTATAAAACTACCCTAAAAATAATAAAGTGTGACACAGAAAAATCGATCGAATCAACTAATAATATACAAACGCACTAGACAGCCAACCACGTGGTACTTAACTTCAATGTCAGCCGACCTTAACTTATAATAAACTAATGTCAGCCGACCACCATTAATGCAATATCAGCCAAACAATAATCAAGCGCACCCTACCACAATTTATACCACGTGAAACAAAAAAACCAACCAATTATGTGATAATAATCAAACGTGAACGCACAAAGGACATTGTTAAATAAACCATGAACGCACAAGTTTGATGACGGCAGAAAAGTAAGATAAAAACTAATTTAATTAACCCTAAAACCAATCAATCAAACAAGGACTTTGTTAACTCAATAATAATCAATGATTAATCGAGAAAACAACATCATTATAAGGTATTCGGATTAAAGGAATAAGAAAATCAGGTTATGAGAAGAGGGGATTTTTCGGCAGCCATTGATGTTTTTTAGGGTTTTCACGTCATATAAGTAAACATTTTGGTGTTAAAAAGAAGGGAAAACGACCAAATTGGCTCAAAAAGGTGTAGGTGGATTTCAAAATTTGGTCACCATCAAGCAAAGGTTGCCTTTCCTGATGTAAGTCAGCTCGGATTTGAGCTAAACTTTCTAGAACGTCATTCAAAGTAGTGAGTTGTTGGTCAAGACTAATTCCCTGAGAGGATTGATGATTGAGGGTGTGATGTGGGGGCTCAAAGTTATACAAACCGGAATCATAGCACGGAATTGGCTCAAAGATATTCATCGGTTGACAAGAAGAAGCATCGTGAGCCCCCCACAAATATTGCAATACGGGTATTGAGGAATACCCAGTGCATTTTGAGGATAAGGATTGTCATATACGGGAAAGGGTGAGAAAGTATTGTAAGAGGAGAAGTACGAATTTGTTAAATTGCAAAATAGACAAAATCCAAATTGTGTATTGTCGATATCAGAGCCGCACCGCTCAAAAATACACCAATGACATGTTTGATAACCATGCCATGGTCTCCCACACCGTACGCAAGACGAATCCATGAAGAATAATAGATAAGCAAGAAGAATATTTTTGGCGGAAAACTTGTGAAAAAGAAATGCTTTTATGATTTTTCAAATGTTTTTGGATTTTTGAAATTTTTTTTTATTTTTTTGGATTTTTTGAAATTTTTTTGGCAAGAAAAATAAAGTTCAAAAGTGAACGGATCCCAAAATCCAACGCGTCTCTCACAAAAAACCGTTAATCTTCACGAAAAGAGCCGGCAGCGGCGCCATTTGATAACTAGGTTTTCACTTAGTTATGAAAGTTCGTTGAATCCGATCTCTTCGAATTTATTACTAGTTAATTGTGTGACTCAGTCGTTTTTGGTTAACAAAAAAGAAAGTTGATTATCTATAACTATTTAAAAAGTAAATGCGGAAAGTATTTAAAAGCAAATTAAAGACATGTACAAATAATAATAGTAAAACAAGGTGAAAAATTAAACTAGAAAATTACTAGAAAAACACTTAAATAAAATGCAATCTTAAAATAAAACTAAAATAAAAACAAATTAAAATAATGTTTAAGAAAATGGCGGAAATATAAAATTTTGATTTGAAAATAAAGACAAGACATAAAAACTAAGACTCCATCGGAATCCCAGATCCGAATCCCAGATCCGAATCCCAGATCGGAATCCTAGATCAGAATCCCAGATCCGAATCCCGGATCCGAATCCCAGATCAGAATCCCAGATCCGAATCCCAGATCCGAATCCTAGATCCGAATCCCACATCCGAATCCCAGGTCGGAATCCCATATCCGAATCCCAGATCCGAATCCCAGATCGAAATCCCAGATCCGAATCCCAGATCAGAATCCTAGATCCGAATCCCAGATCCGAATCCCAGATCCGAATCCCAGATCCGAATCCCAGATCGGAATCCCAGATCCGAATCCCAAATCTGAATCCCAGATTGGAATAAGGGGGAGTATCACAATACCGATCGCAATGTAGAAACCCTTGTGGTTTTTACGATCGTAACAAGCTGCCGGAATCCTAATACCTCATTCCGATGGACTGAAATTCGCAATAAGCAAAACCAATAAGCTAACTTGAATAAGCACAAATCAAAACTTTACCAAATCAATAATAACACGGATAAAATAAGACACAAATTTGAAGACTTTCAAGACACAAAATAAATAACTTTATAAAATAAACTTTAAAAAGATAAACTTTTAAGAAAACTTTATAACAAATAAGCTACATACAAAATAAGCCAATAAGATTGTCAAACTTATAGCTTAAATCGTATACAAGCCTAGATGGAAACAAAAAGATGAACTTTTTAATCAAACATCAAAATTAAGCAAAAGTATAAAACTTTCGGATTAAAGATAAGCAAAAGATCAAGAAATGTAGAATGAGAAAGATTGTAAAAAGCTTGAAATAAGATTAAGATTAAAGATTCAAAAGTACAAGATTAAAGATTGATGATTAAAACTTGAAATAAAAACTAGAGAGAGAAAGTGAAAAAACTAGAGAGAGAAAATTACCTACTCCTAAACTAATCTAACTACCCCTAAATGACTAACACCCTCCTAATGTGTCATTAGGAGGGTATATATAGGAAGTGAGGAGTGCATGTGTTGCTTCCTTCTTTCTTTCTCTTTCTCGTTATCGTCTTTTAATTCTTTGTCTTTCTCGACGTCGTCTCGGGATTTGTCGATATAAATTGAACTTGTCTTATAATTTCTTCAATAATTAGACTTGATTTCTTCGACTTCATTAAATTTCTGTCTTTAGACATTTTCTTCGATAAATCTTCAGAATAGGCCTTGGACTTCCGTACTTTTTGCACTCTTGATCTTTTGACTTTGTCTTTTCTCGTTTTCTTCGATAAAAGCCCGTGAAAGCCCGTGTTTTCTTCCTTTTTCATCTTTTGGTCCTAAAACACAATAAAAACATAAACCACGCATAATTCCGACATTTACGACATAAAATACACGTTCTGGCTTGGTTATTATTACAATTAATTGGTAAAAAGATGGGTGTTTTCACACCTATCAACAACATAAGCAAGGAAAATCCTGACCGCTTCCATACGAGCAACTGGTGCAAATGATTCGTCAAAATCAATTCCCTCTTTCTGGCCATACCCCTTAGCCACTAGCCTAGCTTTGTTCTTGATGGTCGTGTTTTCTTCATCCATCTTGTTTTTCCATATCCAACGAAGATTTAATAGAATCACATCGTATGGTCTGTCAACAAGTTCCCAGACTTTAAGTCTTTCAAATTGTTGAAGTTCATCCATCATTGATTCAATCCAAGCATGATCATCCATGGCTTCTTTGATGTTTTTTGGTTCAGCTGTACTCACGACGAGCGTGAACATACAAACATCACCATCAGTTTCTAATTGTCATCTTGTACGAACAGCCTATGAAGGGTCTCCAATTAATTGAACCAAAGGATGATCTCGGGTCCAATGATGTGTTGACGGATGTCGTTGATAAAACGTATGCATATTTGACTGATCGACATGGAGATTAGAAGACTCTCCAGTTTCATGTACCGATGTACCGAATGGATTGTGAAAATCCTCATCGTCAGATAATGCATCGTCTACTTGATTTGTGTTCTCTGGAGCAATGAAAGTAGTAGTTTTGGATGTTGTAGAATCGGTTGTTAAAGTGATATTATGAGGAAGTAAATCTGTAGCAACCCGTGTTGAAGTAGATGAAGTTGTATCCTTTTGTTGATGATGACCGGTATCATCATTCTGAGTGACAGCGGAAGACTTTGATACAACATGTTTCTCCCCCGTGAAATATTCATCAAATATTGGTCCATATAACATTTCCAATTCTTCAATTGTCGTGTCCACTGTCATATCTGCTCTAGGAACATGTTCAGGAACCAGCTTTAATGGTTCATTGATGTGGTCTTGAGTTCCGAGTTACGTACAGTTTTGCACAAAAGTCTTTTGTCGTTGTGGATCGAGACTTAAACTGTTTTGTTCAAGTGCCGTTTCTTGCAATTCATCGAATCTGATATGAATAGTTTCGACTATCAGTTTTGTTCTCTTGTTGTACACTCTGTATCCCTTAGACTGAGTTGCATATCCTACAAGAATGCATGCATCACCTTTCTCTTTCATCTTGTCCAGATTTTCGCCATCTCGAATTATGTAACACGTACATCCAAAAACATGAAGGTGTTTAAGTGAAGGTTTGCGATCATTAATTATGTGATATGGTGTCTTTTCGTGTCTTGGGATAATTAAGGAACGGTTTTGTGTGTAACATGCGGTTGACACGGCTTCGGCCCAAAAGAATAATGGTAAGCAGATAATAATGTTCGAGCAGCCTCAACTAAAGTACGATTTCGTCTTTCAACAACTCTGTTTTGTTCAGGTGTTCGAGCAAGATGTTTCATGTTCAATCCCTTCGGCTTCAAAATAATTATTCAGAGTTGAATTCAAGAATTTTGTGCCTCTGTCAGTACGTACCACTTTTACTTGAGCTTGAAGACCACGTTGAATAATTTTAAGGAAGTTGATAAGAACGTCGGGCGTTTCATCCTTAGACCTCAATAAGTGAGTCTACGTGTACCTTGAGTAGTCATCGACAATTACCATAACATATTTCTTCCCATTGATGCTTTGAACACACATGGGGCCACACAAATCTATATGAAGAAGATCTAACCGCCCTTTAGAGCTTGGCGTAGTCTTTGTCTTGAAACTACTCCGTTTAGCTTTACAAAGCTCACAAGAAGAACAAAGATGATCTTTGATGAATTTCAAGTTTGGAAGTCCTCTCACAATATCTTTCTTAGAAAGCAAGTTGATGGTATCAAAGTTAAGATGAGATAATCGTTGATGCCATAACCAAGCTTGAGTCGTTGAAGCTTTAGCCATGAAACAGATTGGAGTTGAAGATGTGGAGTCTTGTAGTGAAATAGTGTAGAGATCAGTACCCCATGAACCGGTAAGTAAGTCATTCCTATCATAATCACGAACAAAACATGTCTTCTTTCTAAAAGCAACCTCCAAATCCGCATCACATAATTGACCAACTGAGAAAAGATTGTGATTGAGCCCTTCGATGTAGTAAACCCTTTTGATTGTGATATTCCCCTGAACTAAATCTCCATATCCTAGGATCGGTGCAAACTGATCATTTCCGAATCGGACCGTACCTAGGAACTTCTCCACAAAGTTAATTAGAAGCTTGAGTTTCCCGTTCATGTTCTTCGTGCATCCGGAGTCCAGTATGAAGAGAATTATTTCGATCACCTGCAGAAGAATTAGAACACGATGGAGCATTTGCTAAATTGGATTCCATGTTAGTTGTGATTTCCGATTCATTAGTTTCCCTAGTTTCAGCACTTAAAGGCATACTAACGCTAGTTGTCACGTCTTATGTCCTAACCTTAGGCATCCATTTATATCCTGGAGGACATTGATAAGCAAACCACCATTTCCAAGACTTGCTAGCAGACTCATATAATTCCCTAATTTTGCTTCTAGGGTTCTTAGTGTTGGAGTCTGATGCATTACTTTTCTTATGGGGGTAGCACCAGAATGGTTCACTTTACGTTTGGGTTTACTATCACTAATAGGCATCACAATTTTCTTATTAGTTCTAGTATCTATGCCTTTGACATTATTCAAAACACACATAGCATGATTAGCATTGGCACATTTTCCACATTTGACACAAACAAACTTAACATTCAAAGCATTCAAAGTCGAATCATTCAAATCGTCATTACACGCGATTACAAACGTTTTATTCTTAGAAACATTAAAATTCCTAGGGTGGTCTTCTACTTCCTTCATCTTCCCTTGACTTTTGTTTTGCCAAACCTTTTCATTCATTCGAGTGCTCTTAAGCTGAGGTAGGCTAACACTAGCAGTGGGGACTACGCCTGTAGTAAAAGACACACGTCTATTAGTGTTTCTAGAAGTCTGTGGTGATTGACTTTCTTTGTTGTGTGTGGGTTTAGTGGCGAATCTATACATCCCTGGTTTAATCACATTTGTGTTCTTAATTCTTTGTGATCAAATATGTGTTTTGGGAGTATTCTGTGGTAACCTATCCTTCCCATCCGTCTTGGGGGTAAACCCAAGTTTTGCAAATGTAGAATTAGAGAAAACAGATGGTTTTCCCCAAGACAAAGGATCTAGTCACTTTGTGTGCATTAGGTTGTCTTACAACAGGTTTCTTAACACATGGTTCCACAATTTTCCCACCCATCTTAGCAACGATTTTCTTCAACTCTGCTATCGCTATTTCCCTGTCTTGTAACTGAGCTTTCAACTCTTTAATTTCCAAACTCTTTTCATTCATTTCTCGACACTTTTGGGAAATTTTTCTTGCAATTTATTATCATGTGGAAAACTTCCGATGTCTTTTTGCAAAGCAAGTTCAAGAGAATGACAATGTTTTTGAAGGAAATCGGTTTTGTGTTGAAGTAACTCAAAATACTTTTTATCAACATTTCCTTTACGTTTCAAAAGCTCAGTTTCAAGCCTTTCACACTCTTTGATCTTATCAAGATATTTGCATGCAACGTCAGAATATTCATCGATATCAGCACAAGATTGAAGAGTAACACACAAGATATCTTTGGAGAGACATTCTTCTAAGAGTAGAACATTTTCTTTGATTATCTTCGTATTTGGTATTAAAAGTTCTTTCACAAGCACAGTTATGTCATGAGGAATCTCTGTTTTACACTTATCCTTTTCACATTTTTCCCAATCGCTTTCAACAATTGATTGAACATTATCAATGTAGTGTTTAAGAATACCAAGTGTTTTTCTACTTTTGTTTTTAGAAGCATCAAGAGGCAAATAGTTAATATATTTAAAAACATTTGATTTCTTTGTGGCAAAAATTTTCTTTCATTGAATTCTTCGTTGTTTGCATTCAAGAAATAAATCCTCACGAGACTTCTGTTTTTGTAGAGTGAAAAGACCATAAAGACTGTTTTCATAAGAATAATTATATGGTGTCACAAAATATTTATTGACCGGTGATCTACTCTCCTCATCCCAAAGGAACGTCTCTTCACTATCGAGGCTAACTACTAGGCAATCATGATCGGTCCATTTGGACTCATCAAGATATAAGTGAGGGTTTGCAGCTTAAGCTTGTTCGAGGTACTTGGGACTTGAAAATCTAGGTTGACCCTTGAAAAACGACCGATGTGCTATCATTCTAACGGTTTGAATAGAGTCATGCGTTTTATAAACAACTTTTTTCAAAAAATCTACTTGTTCTTCGAGATCCTTTACTTTTTTAATTTCTTTGCCTTGTCTATTTTTGAAATCTTGTTTTAATTTTGCAACCTCTTGTTTCTTTTCGTCAAGAATTTTAACAAAATCGGTGGTATTCATAGAAAGCCTCTGTTCAAGTTCATTAACTTTTGTTGTGGCAATGTATGTTTTTTGAAGTTTATCACTTAATAAAACATTAAATTGACGTTTTTCTTTAGTTAACAAAGCAAGAGATTCGTTGTATTTATTTTCAAAATCGTTCCTTTTAACGTTAATAACATGACTTTTGTACCCCTCAAGCTCATTGGTATTTTGAAGAAGCTCAGCCCTATAACTATCAATTGTCTCACTAGATTTTATAAGAGCGGCTTTTCTTTCTTCAAAGTTTTGAGTGAGCGTTGTGTTTGCCTTCTTTAATTGCTTTTGATTCTTTCTATTTTCATTGACATCTTTTTGTAAACTAGCAATTAAATTAGCAAGCGCGACATGCTCCTCGTCATCATACTCATTTCATGTTGATCATCCTCAAATTCATTATTGCACATGTCTGATGAATCGGGTGTGGTATTGCTATCAACCGTTTCCATCATACACGTGTCAGTAATTGTTGTTGGTAGATCACTATGCTCATGTGTATCATCAAACACATTATATTCATCATCATGTTGTACCTTATCTTTTGGCTCAGTATCAGAGATAGGACCATTGTCATCCTCAGTGACGTTAAGGACCTCATGAAACTTTGCCATGTATGAATAATGTGCCTCAAGTTCTTGGTCGGAGAGTTTATCATCTGTGTCGTCAAGCATTTCTCCTTCCTCAGCTGATAACTTGATCCCAGCTTCCATTTTCTTGCACAACAGCATCTTTTCCGTATGATAACCATAATCTTTAACCCTCTTTGGCTGCCTGCATTCCCTAGCCAAATGCCCATAACCTCAATAGTTAAAATACTGAATCCCACTTTGTTGCACAACTTGAGTACCAACAGTTTCCTTATTGCCAACAACAGTTGCAACCCTCTGATTATCATACTTCGTGGGTTGTCGATCATACTTTGGAGGACTCTCAGCACGCCTTCGTGTGTCAATCCTTGGAGGAATCTGAGCATAGTTGTTCCTCGTGTTAGATGATGTTCTAAGGTTGTTGTTGGTGGGTTTGTATATTTTCATGTATTGCTTCACAATGAAAGCCATTTGTTGCTTGAATTCCTTATCCTTTTGAGCTAGTTCTTCATCTCTCTCTTCTTCGGATGATTGCTCAGGTGTGGGTGATGGTGCTCTTGCAACTTTTTTGCCTCGGGATCTTGTTGGAGCATGTGACTTAGAGACAGTGGATGATTGTGGTGATGATGATTGAGTAGAGTAGGTCTTTGGAGCATGAGAACGATAATCTGGGTAATGTTGAGTGGTAGACACCAAAGCAAGTGGATTTGAAACCTTTGCCGCACGTTCTACTCGAAGTTCATTTGCCTCATTTTGAAATTGTTTCAAAATGTCAAAGAGCGTGTGATATGAAACTTCGTATAACTTTTGTTGTTGTTTCACCAAGGTGACAAACCGTGTCCACTCTGGTTGAAGTTGCTATAGAAATTGGACATTGACTTGCATGGTGGAAACTTGCAAATTGTTTCGGGTCATGTCATTCATCATTTTGTAGAATCAGGAGTAATAAGAATCAATTGATTCCCCATTCTTTGATGTAAACTTACCAAAGTTCCAAAATATCTTAGTTTTCATGTCTTGTTTGTTAAGTGATTCACCTTGTTGCAATCTTTCAATAGCCGTCCACATTTCTTGGGCATGCATCAACCATGGAATAAATATCATCTCCTCTGCCACTGAGAATTAAGTAGATTTCTTCCTTCTCTGCATCAAACCAAGAACGGTTCTCTGGTGTGAGATCGTTTCTTTTTTCATCATATTCATATGCTGGTTGTTTATCAGTTGTGTCTGTGGCTGGTACTGCAGGAACTTTTAACCTTGAGAATTTATAGGGTCCATAAAAAATGCATTGCCTTAAAGCATCATCGTTAGGTTTTGTGTCAAGATAACATAGAAAACGTGATTTCCATTGATCATATCGTCTTGACACAAGCATTGGTGGTCTCTCTTTGTTAGCCGCCACCATTATGTTGTTGTTCGTCACACGATATTCTGCAGTAGAATCCATCTCAATATTCTCTGAAATGATGAAGTGAATATGGATCTTAAGTAGATGTTACAGTGATTGTTGTTGAAGAGAAAAGTGTTGAAATCCCTTAAAAATGTTCTTGAAAAACAAAAAAATTCTCCAAGACCAAAAAACACACGAAATTTTGTAAGTGTATTTTTGGAATTTTTCAAAAAATCCTCCTAGAACTTCTATCGGAATACCTCAAAGAACTTCTATCAGAATATACTATCGGAATGTTCTATCGGAATGTTCTATCAGAATGTCCCATCGAAATGTTCTATCAGAATGTGCAATAGGAATATCTATCGGAATGTTCAATCAGAATGTGAAATCGGAATATCTATCGGAATGTTCAATCGGAATGCTATAGGAATGTTCTATCGTAATATTGGATCGCAATGTTGGATCGGAATCCGGATCAAAATACTCGATCAGAATGATGAAGCCCTGTCGCAATACCTGTTGTAATCCGGATCGGAATATCAGATCGGAATACTCGATCGCAATACTGAATCAGAATACTCGATCGAAATAATGGATCGGAATACTGGATCGCAATGTAGAAACCCTTAGGCTTTACGATGGAATATAGTAACTTTTGTCGGAATACTAGAACAATTCCGAAACTTTCGGTAAAAAGTTGAGATTTTGGATAAGAAATCCGTGATTTTAACCAAACCAAAACAACCAAATCCCTACCACAACTATGTAGGAGATTTATAGCAAGATGTAGAGCACGAAAAACACAAAGAAAATTTGAATCCAAGATGATTTAAGGATTAAATCATACGAACCAAATAAGATAACAACAACCAATCACAAAACTACCCTATGGCGATTGATACCAATTTTTGTCCCATATAATATGTGATGATTAAACAAGAAAGGTAGATAAAAGATAGATGATTTCTGATAGGTGTGTAAACACCCATCCTTTTTCCACTTAATTCTGGCTAAAACGAGACCAAAACACGTATTTAATATCATTTGTTTGGAATTATGCGTGGTTTTTGTGTTTATTGTGTTTTCAGAGCCAACCGGATGAATATTGAAGAAAACATGGGATTGCACGGGTTTTATGGAAGAAAAAGACTCAAGACGAAGTCTATTGTCCAAGAGATGCAAAAGATTTGAAGTCACTGGGCCTATTTGAAGATTTATCGAAGAAAAGGACCAAAGATGGAAGATTTACATTAGTCGAAGAAACTCAAGTCTATTAAACGAAGAAATTAAAAGACGAGTTGAATTTAATCGACGACGAATCCCGAATCAGAATCAAAAATGTCAACTTTTCAGAAAAGACGAGAAGACAAGAAGAACGGGAGAAAGCCCACTCACCAACCAAAGGGAACACCTATATAAAGGGTTCCCTTCACACTTTTAGTTCAGTTTTTCATTCCCTTCTTTTTCTCCTTTTCGGTCCGTATCATCACCAACACCACTAGGGTGTTTGGTGATTTTTGATTTTTATTTTTCCAAGATCTTGTAGTTTAATCTTTGTCTTTAGAATTGGTAAAACATTAATCTATCAATATAATCTTCATTTTAATCTTATTCATCTTTCTACTTTTTGATTCCAAGTCTTTAAGCTTATTGTGTTAATTTTGATCTTTAAAAGTTATTGGGTTTTATGTTTTTATTGATGGGATTTGTAGTTTATGGTTAGTATATGATTCGTGGTTAGTTTTATTTAAGTTTTGGTGAAAAACTTGGTTGATTTTGGCTTATATTCGCGTTTCCCTGTTTTTTCTGTATCCTTCTGTTCTTTAGTTTCCCAGGTTCCGGATGAACAAAAAGTTCCGAATGAGCATAAAAAGTTCCGAATGAAAGTGTTTTTCAAAAGTTCCGAATAAGTTTAAAAGTTCCGAATCAATTTATGTTAAAAAGTTCCGAATGAAATGTTTTTCAAAAGTTCTGAATCAGTCTGAAAGTTCCGAATAGACTTCCGAGCCAAATCTTCCGGATCAACACCGGACCAAAAGTTCCGACCAGAGTTCCGAATCAAATCTTCCGAGTGAACTTCCGAACCAAGTTCCGGAGAAACTTCCGAACGAAAGTTCCGAGTGAAGTTCCGACCAAAAGTTCCGAATCAATCTTCCGGACCAACAAGTTCCGAATCAAGCAGTTCATTCGGAAGTGTTCCGAATCAAGAAGTTCCGGATCAATTTTCTTTTAAGCATTTGGTATTAAAGTTAAGTGTTATTTACTGTATCTTCATTTTACGTTATATTTTAATTCAAGTTTTATTGATTGTTATTAATTTAATTGCTTTTAAATTTAAGTTTACTTTTAGTGCATTTAAACCATTAGTAGAATAGAAAACCACTCCCCTTTTTAGTAACCAAGAACAATCATTCCACTTAGAACCGAGATCAATTCGAGAGGATACTGAGAGAATTTAGAACCCATTGAAAATAACTTGTATTAAATGGCGCCGCTGCCGGCTCTTCTCGTTAAGATCAACAGTTTTTTGTGAGAACTTGGATTTTGGGATCCGTTCCCCGTGAACGTTACTTTTTCTTAAACATTTTCAAAAATACAAAAAAAATAAAAAAATAAAAAAATAAAATAAAATAAAATATTCAAAAAATCCTAAAAATTAAAAAACATGAAAACCAAAAATATTTCTGCTTTGTTTTTGCCTTGTTAGTTCTTTTGCAGGTGCATGCGTACACGATCAACGTCTTATCAAGAGCCTGAGCCTCTCGAAGACTTAGACATGGCCGGTGTACAAAACAACAACAATAACCCACCTCAAAACAATAATAATAACAACAACAACCCACCTTTCAACAACAATAATAACAACAACAATGAGCCTCTTCCGGATAATCGCCCGATGATTGAACTTCTGCAAGCACATGTAGATGGTAACAATGATCCAATTGTCATACCCGCGATTGCAGCCAACAACTTTGAGCTCAAATCTGGTTTTATCCAGATGGTCTCTGCTCAACCATTCTTGGGGCGTACCATTGATGATCCACATGACCACATCAAGAGATTCCTACAACTCACGAATACGGTCAAATTCAATGGTGTCCCACAAGAGGTAATCCGTTTACAACTTTTTCCCTTTTCTTTAGAGGGACAAGCCCGGCATTGGCTTGCTAAGGAACCGCCACAGAGTATTCTTTCGTGGACGGATTTAGAGACCAAGTTTATCAATTACTTTTTCCCACCCTCTCGTACTACCGCTTTGCGGAATGACATTATCAATTTTGAACAAAAGTACGATGAGTCGTTTAGTGAATCTTGGGATCGTTTTAAAGATCTTTTAAGAAAATGCCCACAACATGGTTTTACCAAAGTGCACCAAATTAACACTTTTTATAATGGTTTAAGCATGAATGACCAAGATTCACTAAACAGTGCCTCGGGGGGTAATCTTTTGGCTAAGACTTCCAATGCTGCTTGGGATATCATTGAGAATAAGTCTCGTGTGCAAACCAAGAGTGTTCGGACCAATGTCGCGAGTGCTAGTACTAGTGACAGCGACAAGCGACTTGACAAAATCACTGCGCTTCTTGAATCGCTTGCTACCCAAACCGCCAGCAACACCAACAGCATTAATGCTAGAAATGCTAAAGACGCTCAAGTCAATGTTGTTAGCCAACCATGCGAGATATGCGGGGATCCTCACTCTTACACCACTTGTACCGCCACCCAAGACTACCATTCTGAGAATGTGAATGCAGCATACGGTACCTATCCTCAACCCGCTTATCAAGCTCGTCCTCAAGGTGACCGTAACTTGCTTAGCTACCGCTCTAACAACTATCTCTCACCACCCGGTTTTCCTCCTAATAACCCAAACCAACAACAAACCCTCAATCGCCCTCCTCAACAACAACAACCTCGTACACCATACATACCACCTCACAAACAACCACAACCACCTCAAAGAAACAACCAAGTTTACCAGCAACCTGCTTATCAACCACTCGCATACAATGTTCCTCCCAACCAATCCAACGCTTTACACCAAGAAGTGTAAACCTACATGAGGACTAACGATCTAATCGTGGGAAATCTTCAGCGGGAAGTGCTCAACTTGAAAGCAGACCTGGTAAAACAAGGGAACGATCTGAGCTGATATGAGAAACACGTTGGATAGTCAAACGAATGACTTAAAAAACATGATGGCTAGTTTCTTCCAAGGTAATCAACCCTCTTCTTCGGGTACTCTTCTGAGTAACACCGTTGCGAATCAAAGAGGGGATATGAAAGCAATCACTACTCACAGTGGCAAAGGTACCAAGGAACCCGAGCTTCCTATACCTCCACCGGTGATTGTGACTAAGGAAAACGAGTCACCTGCTCCTATTCCTCATCCTTTTCCTTCCCCAATTTCTCCACCTCTTATTTCTACCCCGCCTCCACCCAAGGATGTGAGTGATCCTTCGATCCCAAAGCCTTCCTCTTCTTCTAATATACCTTATCCATCTAGGTTGAGGAAAGAGAAGCTCAAAAGCAAGGACGATATTCAGGTTTCGAACTTTCTTAAAATGTTCAAACAATTGAATTTCAACATCTCCTTCGCTGAGGCTCTCGCTCACATGCCTAAGTACGCAAAAATGTTTAAAGATCTTTTGAGTGACAAGGAAAAGCTTCTTGATATGGCCAACACCCAACTTAATGAGAATTGCTCTACAGTGCTCTTAAGGAAATTGCCAACCAAGCTTGGTGATCCGGGTCGTTTCTTAATCCCTTGCAATTTCCCGGGAGTAGAGAATTGCATGGCCTTAGCCGATCTAGGTGCCAGTATTAATCTAATGCCTCTAAGCGTTTGGAAGCAATTATCTCTCCCTGAGCTAGTCCCCACCAAAATGACTTTGGAATTAGCTAACCGTACGGTTGCTTATCCAGTGGGGATAGCCGAAGACGTCTTTGTAAGAGTCGACAAATTCACTTTTCCTGCCGATTTCGTCGTCGTCGACTACGAGATGGACCCTCGTGTTCCCTTGATCGTGGGTCGTCCATTCCTGAGGACCGGTCGCACTCTCATCAATGTTGAAGCCGGTGAGCTTATCATGAGAGTGGGTGACGATAAAATCGTCTTCAACATGGGAAAGTTGTCTAAACAACCTTATTCATACGAGAGTGTTAATTGTATTGACGTTCTGGATGAGGCTTGTGAAAAACACTTTAATGATGCTTGTAAAAATATTCCTACCTCTCTTCCCAATGTTGAAACCGTTTCCACTATTGATTCATCACTGTCTCTATTTGGAGAAAGTGATTTGTTTTGGAAAGATCTTGAAGCCACCATGGGAGATGTGAACTTAGCTAATGACGATTCTCCCACCGATGGGGATGAAGACATGCATTTCTTTGAAAACCTTCTCAACAAAGACAATCTTTCTCCACCATCTCCCACGGTTATTGCTATCGATACTCCGACTTTGAAAACGCCTCCCATCGAAAATTCTCCGGATTTAGAACTTAAGGAGTTGCCGCCTCATCTCGAGTACGTGTTCCTTGAAGAAGAGAAGAAGTCGCCCGTCATCATTGCTAAGGACTTGAAAGATGAAGAGAAATCTCGCCTCATCGCCGTGCTTAAAGATCATAAGAAGGCAATTGCTTGGAAAATTTCCGATATCCGCGGAATTGATCCGAACTTTTTTACTCACAAGATTCTCATGGAAGATGACTTTAAACCCGCAATCCAGAGCCAAAGAAGGGTTAATCCTAAAATTCATGACGTCATCAAACAATAGGTTATCAAACTTCTAGATGCCGGCTTGATTTACCCTATTTCGGATTCGCCTTGGGTAAGTCCCATCCATTGTGTGCCCAAAAGGGCGGAATAACCGTTGTTTCCAATGAGCACAACGAGTTGATTCCCACTCGTCTCGTTACTGGGTGGAGAGTTTGTATTGATTATCACAAGCTCAATGATGCCACGAGAAAAGACCACTTTCCTCTTCCTTTCATGGATCAAATGCTCGAACGTCTTGCTGGTAATGACTATTACTGCTTCTTAGACGGTTTCTCTGGGTATTTTCAAATTCCCATCGATCCCAAGGACCAAGAAAAGACCACATTCACTTGTCCCTATGGAACATTTGCTTACAAACGCATGCCTTTTGGTTTATGCAATGCTCCTGGGACGTTCCAAAGGTGTATGATGGCTATCTTCCATGACATGGTTGAAGAAACTATGGAAGTATTCATGGATGATTTCTCGGTCTATGGCGATTCATTCTCTGCTTGCCTTGCCAATTTAGAACGTATGCTTAAGCGGTGTGAAGACACTCGCCTTGTTCTTAATTGGGAAAAATGCCATTTCATGGTAAAAGAGGGCATCGTGCTAGGACACAAGATCTCCAAAGCCAGTCTTGAAGTAGACCGTGCTAAAGTCAATGTTATCGCTAAGTTGCCTCCACCTTCAACAGTGAAGGGTGTGAGAAGTTTCCTTGGTCATGCGGGCTTCTACCGTCGATTCATCAAAGATTTTTCTCAAATCGCTCGCCCGATGACCCACCTCTTGGAAAAAGATACTCCTTTTATCTTTTCCAAAGAATGTATTGAAGCCTTCAACTTGCTTAAGGATAAGCTAACTAAGGCATCCGTCTTGGTTACCCCTAATTGGGAGCTTCCCTTTGAGTTGATATGAGATGCTAGTGATTTTGCTATTGGAGCGGTTCTGGGACAAAGAGTGAACAAACACTTCCAACCAATCCATTACGCTAGCAAGACAATGACTGGGGCTCAATTGCATTACACGACAACCGAAAAAGAGCTTTTAGCTGTTGTCTATGCCTTTGAAAAATTTCGCCCCTATCTTGTCCTTTCCACCACAATCGTTTACACCGATCATTCCGCGTTGAAGTACTTGTTGACAAAGCAAGATTCCAAACCAAGACTTCTTCGCTGGGTTTTGCTTCTCCAAGAATTTAAAATCGAAATTCACGATAAGAAAGGAGCTGAAAACCTAGCCGCGGATCATCTCAGTAGACTTGAGGATCCTTACCAAGGGGAACATCCCAACAAATAAATCAATGATTCTTTTCCCTTGGAGACCTTAATGTCTATCAATTCGAATTCTGATGAAACTCCGTGGTTTGCAGACATTGCAAACTACTTAGCGGGTGGAATTCTCAAGGAAGGGTTAACATCCCAACAAAAGAAAAAGTTCTTCACCGACATTAAGACTTACTTTTGGGATGACCCGTATCTTTTCAAACAATGTGCTGATTTGATTATTCGCCGATGTGTTGATGGACCGGCAGCTTTAGAAATCCTTGACGCTTGCCACAAAGGACCCACCGGTGGTCACTTTTGTCCCAACTACACCGCCAAAAAAGTGTTTGACTCGGGATTTTATTGGCCCACCATATATCGTGATGCTCACAATATGGTTAAACGTTGTGATGCTTGCCAAAAACAAGGCAAGACCACACATAAAGACGAGATGCCTCAGAATTTCATACAAGAATGTGAAATCTTTGATGTTTGGGGTATCGACTTTATGGGGCCATTCCCTTCTTCTAAAGGAAACAAATACATCCTTGTAGCCGTTGACTACATTTCAAAGTGGGTTGAAGCCAAAGCTTTACCTACTAATGACGCAAGCGTGGTTTGTAACTTTTTGAAATCTCTATTCGCTAGATTCGGTGTGCCTCGCGCCATTATTAGTGATCGCGGGACTCATTTTTGCAATGACCAATTTGCTAGAGTCATGGCTAAGTATGGTGTAAATCATCGTCTTTCCACCGCTTACCACCCACAAACTAATGGCCAGGCTGAAATATCCAACCGAGGATTAAAGCGAATTCCGGAAAGAACCGTGGGAGGGCATCGTGCCTCAAGGGTTGATAAACTTGATGATGCTTTGTGGGCTTTCCGTACCGCCTATAAGACTCCGATTGGTTGCACACCATATCGTCTCGTGTACGGGAAAGCATGCCACCTCCCCATTGAGTTGGAGAACAAGGCTTACTGGGCCTTGAAGTGGGCTAATTTTGATATCAACAAAGCCGGTGACCTACGCAAGATCCAACTCAATGAGCTCAATGAACTCCGTAATGAGGCTTATGAAAATTCTTTGATCTATAAGGAAAAGACTAAGCTCATTCACGACTCCAAGATTAAAAATCGAGAGTTCCAAGTTGGAGACAAAGTTTTACTCTTTAACTCTCGGTTGAAAATCTTTTCGGGCAAGCTGAAATCTCGTTGGTCCGGCCCATTCACCATTGCTAAAATTTTTCCATATGGTACTCTCGAGCTCGCTCAACCTAATGGACCTAATTTTAAGGTGAATGGCCAACGAGTGAAGTTGTACTTTGGTGAGGACATCTCTCAGGAGATGATTCCATCCCTCACCACGTTCCCCATGAACTAATTTTGGGTCAAGTCAGGCTTGTGACTCAGTTATCAAAAACAAGCGCTCCTCGGGAGGCAGCCCGAGTATCTATCTTTTTCCGTTTAACCTCCTAAGTGTAGGGGGACCTCTATAGGGTGTTTGTCTTTGTGTGGTGATGTGATTACAGGGATAACTGCACTTTTGGAACCTTTGAAGAACCGTGCTCCCGTGTTATCCGAAATCCGGTTCTATCTCTCAACTATCGTGATTCAATTTTCTTCATACTCACATTTGAAATTGATCACGTTAGTCGTCTCTTCTTTAACTTGATTTAACCAACGTGCACAATGTCATAAGTGTAGGGGAGATTTTTCCCACATGCTTAAACATTGAGGATAATGTTTATCTTAAGTGTAGGGGGGACTTCTATCGAAGTTTTAAGTGGACTTTTCCATGAAAATGCCTTCATTTAATCGGAAAATCATATTTTTCAACATTTTTCAAATTTTTTATTAACTTTGGCCATTTAGTCGTAATTTTTAAATTTTTATTGTTGCTTTCATATGTATATATCCCGCAATAAAATAAATAAATAAATAAAGTGGTGTAGCTAGTTTAGAAATCTTTGACATATTAGGCCCGTTGCGATTATTTTGACTCAACCCGAATAAACTTATCTAAGTTTATTCTAGCTAGTATCCTTAACCATGTAGACCTTAATTGGTTTATTAGGCTAAGTGTCCACGAGTCTCATTACTTGAGATTTTAAATTGTGGAGGACGAGAAATGATAGAGTCAATTATAAGTCGGTATTCTTGCACAAGCTCACTTGGTGTAATTATTTGCTTATTCTCCCATCACTTGCTAATAATATCTGCAATAAGTAAGGTCGTACGATTTGAAAAGTTACTTAGCTTCTAGCCCAAGAACGTTTAAAAGTTGCTCGGTAATGATAAGAGTTCATAGCCAAGGCATAACTTATGAAGCGGGGCGCGAAGATTGGCGAGTCCGAAAAGGCCCTAACAAGGCATGAGGATTCAATCTTATTGCTAAAGATCCAAGGTGATGTGAAAAGCATTATTCCCAAAGTCAATATGAAGGATCAAGACTCACGACGAAAAGCAATCAACTCCCATAAAGATCATGGAGAAGTCTATCCGAAAAGACCCTAACAAGGTATGAGGATAAATAGATCCAAGTTCGAAAAGGAGGCGGATCATTGTATCTCAAAATCCCAATTAGAGATTGAAGAAATAATCATGAAGTCGTGGTCAACAAAGTTGGAGTACCCCTCAAAAGTCTCCAAGTGAAGAAACTCTATTAACGATGAGAAGACCATCATCTCAAGCACGTCTCTCAAGATATGAAGTATGAAGTACATGCCAAATATCGGCCCGAGAGAGGTCTCAAATCGTGAACCGAGTTATGCCAAGATATGAACTTTTTGATATCCCGAGAAGCAGTTTTAAGAGATTTTGTCCTTTAGCTAACTATTGATCAAATCGTCCTACTTTGCTTTCAGCCTAAATAAACTATCGAAATAAGTCCAAAAATGCATCTTCATGATCATTCTAAGACAAAAATAAAATATAAGAGATACACCTAGGAATAAGGGAGTTTAAGCATATAATTAAGCCATGTGTGTAAGTGTTTGAATTGCTAACTTATAATAACAATGATCTCGTTTTTAAGCTTAGTTTGGGGAACGCGAAACTTGAGGGTGATAAATCTTCGCAGCACCAAAGCCCTAATGTAAGTCCTTGATCTCTTTGCAAGTTATCTCCATGAAGCTATTTTCAAGTGAAAATGGTTTTCTACCCTTTTGTTTACTTTAAAGAGTTTTTATTTCTCTTAGTACTTTAATTTTAGTTTAGTAGTATTTTAATAAGGCCAAGGTTGATTAATTATGAGAAAAGTGTAAAATTGCTTTATAACTAAGTATTGCATGAGGGCATGGCAATGGTTAAGTGTAGGGGATTTGATAGGTGTGTAAACACCCATCCTTTTTCCACTTAATTCTGGCTAAAACGAGACCAAAACACGTATTTAATATCATTTGTTTGGAATTATGCGTGGTTTTTGTGTTTATTGTGTTTTTAGAGCCAACCGGATGAATATTGAAGAAAACATGGGATTGCACGGGTTTTATGGAAGAAAAAGACTCAAGACGAAGTCTGTTGTCCAAGAGATGCAAAAGATTTGAAGTCACTAGGCCTATTTGAAGATTTATCGAAGAAAAGGACCAAAGATTGAAGATTTACATAAGTCGAAGAAACTCAAGTCTATTAAACGAAGAAATTAAAAGACGAGTTGAATTTAATCGACTACGAATCCCGAATCAGAATCGAAAACGTCAACTTTTCTGAAAAGACGAGAAGACAAGAAGAACGGGAGAAAGCCCACTCACCAACCAAAGGGAACACCTATATAAAGGGTTCCCTTCACACTTTTAGTTCAGTTTTTCATTCCCTTCTTTTTCTCCTTTTCGGTCCGTATCATCACCAACACCACTAGGGTGTTTGGTGATTTTTGATTTTTATTTTTCCAAGATCTTGTAGTTTAATCTTTGTCTTTTGAATTGGTAAAAGATTAATCTATCAATATAATCTTCATTTTAATCTTATTCATCTTTCTACTTTTTGATTCCATGTCTTTTAGCTTATTGTGTTAATTTTGATCTTTAAAAGTTATTGGGTTTTATGTTTTTATTGATGAGATTTGTAGTTTATGGTTAGTATATGATTCGTGGTTAGTTTTATTTAAGTTTTGGTGAAAAACTTGGTTGATTTTGGCTTATATTCGCGTTTCCCTGTTTTTTCTGTATCCTTCTGTTCTTTAGTTTCCCAGGTTCCGGATGAACAAAAAGTTCTGAATGAGCATAAAAAGTTCCGAATGAAAGTGTTTTTCAAAAGTTCCGAATAAGTTTAAAAGTTCCGAATCAATTTATGTTAAAAAGTTCCGAATGAAATGTTTTTCAAAAGTTCCGAATCAGTTTGAAAGTTCCGAATAGACTTCCGAGCCAAATCTTCCGGACCAAAAGTTCCGACCAGAGTTCCGAATCAAATCTTCCGAGTGAACTTCCGAACCAATTTCCGGATAAACTTCCGAACGAAAGTTCCGAGTGAAGTTCCGACCAAAAGTTCCGAATCAATCTTCCGGACCAACAAGTTCCGAATCAAGCAGTTCATTCGGAAGTGTTCCGAATCAAGAAGTTCCGGATCAATTTTCTTTTAAGCATTTGGTATTAAAGTTAAGTGTTATTTACTGTATCTTCATTTTACGTTATATTTTAATTCAAGTTTTATTGATTGTTATTAATTTAATTGCTTTTAAATTTAAGTTTACATTTTAGTGCATTTAAACCTTTAGTAGAATAGAAAACCACTCCCCTTTTTAGTAACCAAGAACAATCATTCCACTTAGAACCGAGATCAATTCGAGAGCATACTGAGAGAATTTAGAACCCATTGAAAATAACTTGTATTAATTTCTAGAGAGAGAAAGTAGAGAGAGAAAAGAGAGAGAATGGTTGGAACTTAGTGAATATTAGATTGTGAGAAAAAGATACAAATGAACCAACACCCTTCCTAACATGCTAGGAAGGGTATTTATAGTCCCCCTACATATGGGCTAGATTATGTACTATATGTTTGGGCCGGGCTTTCCTTTTAGGATTTAGTTACTTATGAATGAACTTTAGCTTAAAGTTAAGCCCGTAAAACACGACTAACCTACTACTTATTACAATGTTCTTAAATACGATACATAATAAATATATGACCGAACGTTCTTGTTTGACTCAATATTTTGATGCTAACACAAGTAAACAAAACTTTATATAACAGATCTATAAACTATTTTTAAAGGAGTTTACTGAATCAGTTTATGTTGAAACCGTAATGAGTTTCTTATCAAACTGATCTATTATTTGTTTATTATTAATACGTAGATTTTCACTAAGTATCAAAGTTCATTGTTCCGATCTTTTCGAATTGATTATTGGTAGAAAGTGCGACTCAATTGTTCTTGGTGGAAATAAAAATGGTTGGTTGATTATCTATTTTTAAACTAAAAGCAAATAATTGTCGTTGAGTAAAATGAAAGCTTAAAAAAATTTAAACTTAAAACACTTGAAAACTAGAAAACTTTGTAAAAATAAACTAAGACGAAACTTGTTTAAAATAATTCTAAGTTAAAATGGAGAGAAAAATTAAATTTGAAAAATAAGGAAAATAAAACAACAACCAGAGTCAGATCGTAATGCGATCGTACTCTGATCGTAGTGATGGATCGTGACCACCGATCGCACTCACGATCGTAGTGATGGATCCTGACCACCGATCGCACTCACGATCGTAGTCTGGGGTCCGATCGCACTCAATGCGATGGTAAAGCGAGATCACACTCACAGATCGCAGCCACGATCGCAACAAGTGGATCGTGGTCTTTAATCGTGGTAAGTGATCGTAACACAATGATCACAATCTATGCAATCGAACTCAAGGATCGTGACACACCATCGCACCCACAGATCGCAATGAGTGATCGTGGTGTGGATTTTGATCGTAGCCAAAGAAAGAACAAAGGTTCGCAATCAATGCGATCGTAGCCAGGAATCGTAACCAAGTAAAACCCTTCTAAGATCGTAATGGAAAATAAGAGTAACTTAAGCAGAAACGAATAAGCAGTTAACCCAATAAGCACTTACCAACTTAGCCGAAACTAATTAAGCACAAATTCGAAGACTTTTTGAATCTAAACAAGCAAACTTCATAACACGAACTTTAAAACGATAAAACATTTAAGAAAGCTTAAAAGTAAACAAGCTAAACATACAAATAAGACAATAAGAACAAAGAGCTTATAGCTTATACCGTATAAAAGCTTATGTTGGAATAGAAAGATTAACTTTTTAATCTCGAAAACGTCAAGATCAAACACAAACCTTTAATATTTCGGATCAAAGTAAACCAAAATCAAGAAAAGTAGAAAGAGATTAATGAACAAAAAGCTTAACTTGAACTTGTGATTAATGAAATCCAAATACAAGAATGATTAAAAGCTTAAACTTGAAAGATAAAAATAAATAAAAGAAGAAACTTAGTGAGAGAAAGCTTAAAACTTTCTCTCTCTAAAAACTAGAAAGGAAAAATGAAAATGAAAACTACCTAACTCCCCTCCTAATGTGTTTAGGAGGGTATTTATAGGGAAATGGGGAGGTGCATGTGTTGCCTCCTCTTTCTTTCTTCTCGGCTCTTCGTCTTTTAAGTTCCTCGACTTTTCTCGACGTCGTCTCAGGATTAATTAAACTCGTCTTATAAATTCTTTACTTATTTAGACTTGAGTTATTCGATTTTATGAAACTTCCGTCTTTAGACTTTTTCTTCGATAAATCTTCAGAATAGGCCTTGGACTTCCGTTCTTTTTCACTCTTGATCTTTTGACTTTGTCTTTTCTTATTTTCTTCGATAAAAGCCCGTGAAAGCCCGTGTTTTCTTCCTTTTTCATCTTTTGGTCCTAAAACACAATAAAAACACAAACCACACATAATTCCGACTTTTACGACATAAAATACACGTTTTGGTCTAGTTATTATTAGAAATAAGTGGTAAAAGGATAAGTGTTTTCACACTTTTTAAATCCCCTACACTTGACCATTGCAATGCCCTCATGCAATGCATTAATTTTAAAGCACGGTTTACATTTCCATCATAAATAACCCACCTTGGCCTTTATTAAATACTAAACATTAAGGAAAATAAAAAGATAGAAACAAGTAATGAAATCAAAGACTTACATTGGGGTTTTAGGTCGTCATGAATGTTCATCATTCTCAAGTTTCACGTTCCCCATACCAAGCTTAAAAACGAGATCATTGATATTATAAGTTAGCAAACTAACACGAACTCATGTGGCCTAATTATTCACTTAGACTCCCTTATTCCTAGGTGTATCTCTTATATTTTGTTGTTTGTCTTGAATGATCACGAGGATGCATTGTTGACTTATTCCGATAGTTATTTAGGCTAAAAATAAAGTGGGACGATTTAATCAATAGTTAGCTAAAGGACAAAATCTTTTAAAACTGCTTCTCGCGACCTCATAAAGTTCATATCTTGGCATAACTCGCTTCACGATTTGAGACCTTTCTCGGACCGATATTTGGCAGCGACTTCATACTTCAAATCTTTGAGAGACGTTCTTGAAATTATGGTCTTCTCTTCATAATAGGAATTTCTTCATTTGAATTTTTTTTGAGAGATTCTTCATATTTGGACCACGACTTCTTCATTTTTCTCCAATATTTATTTTGGACTTTGATATACAACGATCCGCCTCCTTTTAGGACTTGGATCTATTTATCCTCATACCTTGTTAGGGCCTTTTTGGATAGACTTCTCCATGATCTTCTGGGGAGTATTTGCTTTTCGTCGTGTGTCTCGATCCTTCATATTGATTTTCGATAAATGATTCTTCACATCACTTTTGGATCTTTAGCAACAAGATGTAGCCTCATGCCTTGTTAGGGCCTTTTTGGACTCGCCAATCTTCGCATCTCGCTTCAATAAGCTATGCCTTGGCTATGAACTCTAATTAATACCGAGCAACTTTTAAACGATCTTGGGCTAGAAGCTAAGTAACTTTTCAAATCGTACAACCTTATTTATTGCAGATAAATTTATTAGCAAGCGATGGGAGAAGAAACTCATAATTAAATCACATAAATTCACGAAAGAATACCAAACTTATAATTGACTCTATCATCTCTCGTTCTCCACAATTTAAAATCTCAAGGAATGAGACTCGTGGATGCTTAGCCAATTAAATCAAAGTTTTGGGTTTTCGAGTTATCTATAGGATCTTGCAAATTCTTAGACTTTTTCAAGTTTAGAAATCGCATTTTAAAGTTCCCTTGATAAACAACTCTCTAGGATCAATTATAGGAACTTGCGAAAGGTTCTTATTCTTAACCCGTGAGAGTTAAGACTTTCGCGTTTTAAAGCTCCCTATATAAAAGCCTAGCAAAACTTGACCTAAACACGTTAAGGATACTAGCCAGAGTAAACTTAGATAAGTGAACTCTGGTTGAGTCAAAATATTCACGACTTTGAAAAATTTAAAACCACTTCATTAATCTTTTATTCTAACACAGAAAGTAAATAACGATAACAAAGGGAAATACTATTATACTACTAGGCCATAATAGATTAAAAATTTTGAAAAATGTTGAAAAATCAAATTTTCCGGTTAAAATGAGGACAAATTCATGGAAAAGCCCACTTACTTTGATAGAAGTCCCCCTACACTTAATATAAACATTGTCCTCAATGTTTCAGCATGTGGGAGTAAACTCCCCTACACTTATTACATTGTGCACTTTGTTTAAATCTTGCTAAGGAAGGGACAAATATAGTGATTTCATTGTGAACATATAAGATATGAGATGTTGAATCATGACAGTTTAGGATAGAACCAGGAAGACGGGTACACGGGATCACGGTTCGTCAAAAGTCATCAAGAATAGATCTTAGAAGTTTTAATCCCTGCACAGAAGAAGAAACAAGACAACAAACACATACGGGGCTCCCCCTACACTTATTATGAAAACGGTAAAGGATAGATCAAAGGGTTGCCTCCCGAGAAGCGCTTGCTTTTGATAACCGAGTCACGAGCCTGACTCGACCCAAAACTAGTTCATGGGAAACGTGGTGAGGGATGGAATCATCTCATGAGAGATGTCCTCACCAAAGTACAACTTCACGTGCTGGCCATTCACCTTAAAATTGAGCCCATTTAACTGAGAAAGCTCAATGGTGCCATATGGGAAGACTTTGGCGACGGTGAATGGACCAGACCAGCGGCTCTTCAACTTTCCCGAGAAGATCTTCAACCAAGAGTTAAAAAGTAAAACTTGATCACCAACGTGGAACTCTCGGTTCTTAATCCTTGAATCATGGATGATCTTGGTCTTCTCCTTGTAGATTAATGAGTTCTCATAAGCTTGATTCCTCAGTTCATTGAGCTCATTGAATTGAATCTTCCGAAGATCGCCGGCTTTGTTGATGTCGAAATTGGCCCATTTCAAGGCCCATTATGCCTTATGTTCCAGCTCGATAGGGAGGTGGCATGCTTTCCTGTACACAAGACGATAAGGTGTAAAACCAATCGGGGTCTTATAAGCGGTACGAAAATCCCACAAAGCATCATCTAACTTATCGGCCCACGAGGCACGATGCTCTCCCACAGTACGCTCCAGAATTCGCTGCAATCCACGGTAAGATATCTCGGCTTGACCATTAGTTTGGGGATGATAAGCGGTGGAAAGATGGTGATTGACACCGTACTTATCCACGACTCTTGCGAATTCATCATTGCAAAAATGAGTCCCGCGGTCACTGATTATAGCACGAGGAACACCGAATCGCGCAAAAAGTTGCTTCAAAAAGTTCACAACCACCCTCGCATCATTCGTAGCGAGAGCTTTAGCTTCAACCCCTTTGGATACGTAGTCAACGACTACGACGATGTACTTGTTCCCTTTAGATGATGGAAATGGCCCCATAAAGTCGATGCCCCACACATCAAAGATTTCACATTCTTGTATGAAATTTTGAGGCATCTCGTCTTTATGTGTGATTTTGCCTTGTCTTTGGCAAGCATCACAATGTTTAACCATTTCATGAGCATCATGATAAATGGTGGGCCAATAAAATCCAGAGTCGAATACTTTCTTCGCGGTGTAATTGGGACCGAAGTGACCACCGGTGGGTCCTTTATGGCAAGCATCAAGGATTTGTACCGCTGCAGGCCCATCAACACATCGACGAATGACAAGATCCGCACATAGTTTGAAAAGGTAAGGGTCGTCCCAAAAATAGTGTTCAATGTCTTTAAAGAACTTTTTATTTTGTTGGGACGTTAACCCTTCCTTGAGAATTCCAGCCGCTAAGTAGTTTGCAATGTCCGCAAACCACGGGGTGTCATCAAGATTGGAATTGGTATCAAGGGAAAAGATTCATTGATCTCTTGGTTCAGATGATCCCCTTGATACGGATCCTCAAGTCTACTTAGATGATCTGCGGCTAGGTTTTCGGCTCCCTTCTTGTCACGAATTTCAATGTTGAATTCTTGAAGGAGCAAAACCCAACGAAGAAGTCTTGGATTATAATCTTGCTTAGTCAACAAGTACTTCAACGCGGAATGATCAGTATACACGATGGTGGTAGAAAGGACAAGATAGGGGCGGAATTTTTCAAAAGCATACACTACAGCTAAAAGCTCTTTTTCGGTAGTGGTATAATGCAATTGAGCCCCCGTCATTGTCTTGCTAGCGTTATGGATTGGTTGGAAGTGTTTGTTCACTCTTTGGCCCAAAACCTCTCCAATAGCAAAGTCGCTAGCATCACACATCAATTCAAAAGGTAGCTCCCAATTAGGGGTAACCAAGACCGGTGCCTTAGTAAGCTTATCCTTAAGAAGATTGAAGGATTCAAGACACTCTTTGGAAAATATGAAAGGAGTATCTTTTTCCAAGAGGTGGGTCATCGGGCGAGCGATTTTAGAAAAATCTTGAATGAATCGACGATAGAAGCCCGCATGACCAAGGAAACTTCTCACACCCTTCACGGTTGAAGGTGGAGGTAATTTGGCTATGACATCCACTTTAGCATGGTCCACTTCAAGACCGGCTTTAGAGATTTTATGTCCAAGCACAATGCCTTCTTTTACCATAAAATGGCATTTTTCCCAATTTAGAACAAGGCGAGTGTCTTCACACCGCTTAAGCATGCGTTCCAAATTGGCAAGGCAAGTAGAGAAGGAATCACCATAGACCGAGAAATCATCCATGAAGACTTCCATGGTTTGCTCAACCATGTCATGGAATATAGCCATCATACACCTTTGGAATGTCCCAGGAGCATTGCATAAGCCGAAAGGCATCCTTTTATAAGAAAATGTTCCATAAGGACAAGTGAATGTGGTTTTCTCTTGGTCTTTGGGATCGATGGAGATTTGAAAATACCCGGAGAAACCGTCTAAAAAGCAGTAATAGTCATTACCCGCTAGACGTTCCAACATTTGGTCCATGAAAGGAAGGGGAAAATGATCCTTTCTCGTAGCATCATTGAGTTTGTGATAGTCTATACCAACTCTCCACCCTGTAACGAGACGAGTAGGGATCAACTCGTTGTTTTCATTGGGAACAACGACGATTCCGCCTTTCTTAGGCACACAATGGACGGGACTAACCCACGGTGACTCCGAGATAGGGTAGATCATTCCAGCATCAAGATGTTTGATAACCTCTTTTTTGATAACGTCATGGATCTTGGGATTCACCCTTCTATGGCTTTGAATAGTGGGTTTAAAGTTGTCCTTCATGAGAATTTTATGTGTGCAAAAGTGAGGATCAATTCTACAAATATCGGAGATTTTCCATGCAATCGCTTTCTTATGATTTTTCAGCACGACGATAAGTCGGGATTTTTCTTCTTCTTTCAAGTCCTTTGCGATGATGACGGGTGATTTCTTGTTGTCGTCAAGGAACACATATTCAAGATGGGTTGGAAATACGTTTTTCGTATTAAGAAGGATCGGTCACTCCATTGATAGTCCATGTAATAGCTCGTAGTTTAGTTAACATTCTTTATTTATCAAAGAAGTCCAAGCCTAATCTACAACATGTGTAGGCCGGCCCAAACATGTAAGCCCAAGCCCATTACAAGGCTTGGGTATATAAACCCTCTCCTTTGATGGAGAGGGTATGTGGTTAATCATTGTTCACATAGTTCACTCTTGTTTCTCTCTCTAGAATTGTGTGTAATCCACCATCTATCTATATCTTTCTCTCTCTAAAACATAAGCAAGATTTACATATCCTACAAATGGTATCAAGAGCCATGGGATGATTGTATTGTTCATGTGTTTGTGTTCTTGATTCATACGCCTATTTTGATCCATTTTTACACGAACCAAAATTTTTTTTGTGTTTTTGATGGTTTTTTCTTGATACAAATCTTCTACATAGTTGTGGTAGGGATTTGGTATAGTTACTTTGGCTAAAAACACAAAATTTTTTGGTGTTTTGATCATTTTTTGGCTTAAAATCACGAATTGGTTGAGTTTTGTCCGAGAAAAGTGGGAATTATTCCGATCAGGTCATCGGAAAAGGGTTTATAGGACAATCCGACCAGTGTAATCGGAATAGGGTTTAGGGATTCCGATTTTGGGTACATTCTGATCAGGTATTCCGATTAGGTATTCCGATTTGGCATTCCGATTAGGTACATTCCGATTTGGTATTCAGATTTGGTATTCCGATCAAGGTATTCCGATTTGGTTTATTCCGATTAGGTACATTCCGATTTGGTATTCAGATTTGGTAATCCGATCAAGGTTATTCCGATAGGGCTTATGCCGACTGATATTCCGATCACTATTCTGATCAACATTCGTGTGTAATTTTGACTTGGAATTTTTGGTTTATCGAGGACATATTTTAGGGGATTTTAACATTGTTTTTCGACTTCAACTCACAACAACAAACACATTTACTTTCTTTCATTGATCGATCAAAGTTTGTAAATCTTAACTTATTGAAATGGAGTACACATCTCTTACGGATAAGTCCATCCTCTCGGGTACGAATAATCGTCCACCAATGTTGGTGAAGACTATGTATGAGGAATGGGCTTCCCGAATGGAACTTTATATGTTGAACAAGGAGAATGGACATCTCATTTGGGCATCGGTGCTCAATGGACCATTAGATTATGGTACAGTGACGGAAGGTACAACTACTCGTCCTCGCACAACGGGTGAATTGACTGGAGATATGAAGATTCAAGACAAATGTGATAAGTATGCTACAAACATCATTCTCCAAGCCCTTCCTCCATATGTCTACAAACTCGTCAGCAAACATAAAGTTGCCAAAGAGTTATGGGATAGAATTCGTGTTCTCATGCAAGGCACCTCGTTAACTAAACAAGAACGAGAGTGTAAGCTTTATGATACTTTTGATAAGTTTGCCTATGTGCCAGGGGAGACTCTCAATGATTACTATCTGAGATTTACCCTATTGTTGAATGAGCTCAATATCTATGGCATGACAATTCCTACCTTTCAATTGAACACCAAGTATTTGAACACTCTTCCTTCATAATGGAAAAAATACGTGACGGATGTTAAATTGGCTAAGGACTTGCATAACACCAATGTGGATCAACTTCAAGCTTTTCTTCAACAACACGAATGCCATGTGATCGAGGCTCGGTTGTCTACACCTCAAGTTCATGATCCACTTGCAATGTATGCTTCTCAACAAAACATGGCTTATACTTATCAACAACCATCATACTTGCAGCAACCACCACCACACACCTATCAGCAACCATCTTATCAACCACCAATGATGCCACATCAAGCATTTCAACAAGGTGTTCATCAACAATCTTTTCCGCAACAACCATCATATCAGACATCACCATCACAAGCCAACACTTCTCCAATGGGCTATACTCCTCATCAAGGATATTTTCTAATAGAAGCACAACCAGCACAAGCTTTCTACTCTAATGAACTTCCACCAATCAAAGCACCGGTCTTTACTCCAAATGATACGCCAGCTGATGTTCTAAACCATCTCACAGCCTACTTGTCAAAACTTGTTGCAACTAGAGGATTTCCACCAACAAACAATCAGCTCCGCACCTCATCAAACCCTCGACAACAAGCCACTGTTCAAGATGGTCAAGTGACGGTGCAACCAATTCAGGGAAGGCAAACTTCATATGGACCTCCTACAAGGACTGGGAAAAATCAATCTGTGAATTCTCAAGCTAGTGGAAATGGGAGTCCTATTGGTCCTAAGAAGGTTGTGACTTGCTACAATTGCCTAGGACAAGGTCATATGGCTAGGGAATGCACTCAGCCGAAAAGGAGGAGGGATGATGCATGGTTTCGTGAGAAGATGTATTTGGTTGATGCTCAGTCTAAGGGGAAGATTTTGGATTCAGAGGAGTTAGCATTTCTTGCAGACCCAGGGGCAGCAGATACTGAAGGCATTGCAGTCGTTTCTACTTCTAATGCAGCTTATCAAGCAGATGATCTTGACGCATATGATTCGGATTGTGATGACATTCACTCTGCCCAAGCTGCTCTCGTTGCTATTCTCTCTCACTACGGTTCTGATGTCATCAGTGAGGTACCAACCACATCTATTAATATTGATGATAACCAACATCAAGTTGGGCATGAAAAGGACAACCTCGAACAACATTCGGGAACTAGTAACTCAAATGATGTGGTACCCAATCCTACACATTTGAGTGAACCTCAACGAAATGCTATGACAGGTATGGAATCTTATGCTCAACATGATTTGGTCATGGTGCCTAAACATATTATTGATTAAATGCATATGGCCCTCAGACAATCCGTAGATACCAATTCCACCCTAACTGCTGAGCTTGCGTTGCATAAAGAAAAGGTCAAAACTTTTGAAATGGTCCATCAAGCAGAGAAAATAACATGTTCTGAATTTGACCAATTTCGTTTTGAAAAGATTGAACACTTGAAAGAAATAGAATCATTAAAAGCTAATCTTTCTAATGAATTAAAAGAAAAGGAGTCGGTTGTCAATGATTTTCAGAAACTTAAAATGGATTTCGAAACTCTCGGGTCTAAAAAGGTTGAATCAGAAATTAATGCTACCAAACTTCTTAAATTCAAGGAACAACAGCTTTTAAAACAATACGCTTCCAAAGAAAAGGTTCATCTTTTAACTAAATCATTTAAAGAACTCGAACTTAAACGTCTTCAATATTTACCACCTAATCCTGGTTATGCAAAACAAGCTCAGGGATATATTCCCGTTCTTTATGATATGACCATAATTGGCAAATCGAAAGAAGCACCTTTTGTTCGTAAAACTGAGGAGACACAATCACTTGCGGATGAAACTCATTCTAAAATGCTTTCAAAATTCCATACAATTGATTATGATCAACATAACAAAGATCAATTTTTGAAAAAGACACGCATTCGCTTACAAAAGGAATTAGCAGAATTGACAGTTCTTGTGCCCCAAAGTTTGTCAAATGAAAACCTTCCTAGTACGTCTCCTACACTTGTCAAAACGGATTTAACAAAGTTAATTCCACCGGTAAGCAAGGCGTCCGTTAACTTAAATGCGGTACACCAACACTTAGCCGACTTTGACAAGGTCATTTTGGAACGTACGACGGCTTCGGCCATAACGGAAGGTGAATGGAACTTTGAGCACACTAGAGCTGCGTTCCGAAATGAAATTGTTCCGTTTGTAGACAATGTTAAGGCTGGTCTTAGTAATCTTGATCAAGATTTGTTTTTGGAAATAGAAGAAGTTAGACGTGTTTTCAATGAAATGGAAGATGCTTTTGAAAACAGTTTACTTGAAATAGAACGGGTTTCACGCCAAAATGATCAGCTTCTGAAGCAAATGATGTCTCATGATATAGTTTCTGTCTGTGTGAATAAAAGTGTTGGTAATGATTCTATTGTGCATAATGTTGAATCTGTGGATAATGTGGTAGATAGTAATTGTCACGAATCTGACGCTGAATTTTTAAAGCTTCAAGACTCATATTCTTCGCTTTCAAAACGTTTTGATGAGATTCAAACACATTGTATTTCGCTTGAATGCAAGCAACAATTTATTCAAGAAATCTTTGAAACGTCATTCGAAGGTGTTAATATCGATGATGCAAACTTTGAAAATAATTTTCAATTGAATTTACAATCAAAACAGCGTTGGCCAAGTGACAAAGTTGCTACATCTCTGCCGATAGAAATAGAGAAATCTAAGGAGCTTAACTGTCTGAACGTACTTGAGGCCGCTGAGAATTTTAAACTGGATCTAGATAATCGAGTTTCCAAGATTTTGTCAAAAGTTGATAACTTAAAACAGAAAAATACACGACTTTTCGATTCAGTAAAGCCCGCATGGGTTGATACCACTGCACAGAATCAATCATTGATTGAACAATTGAATCGAAAGTCGGTGGAAATATCTGATTTGAGGGAACAAATTTGTGATAAGAATCTGGTCATGGCTGAGTTAAAGGAAACACTTCGTACTCTAAAAGTTAAGAATGTTGTGGATAACGCAGCCATTGTCTCAACATCGTCCTCTAGTGCAATCAAAAGGAACCTTATAGCCGTCACACCACTTAACAAGGGCCCTAGGAATAAACCATCTCAAACTTTGGTCACTAAAGATAAGGCGGAATCAAAACCAGCTTCTAATATTCTCGTGTTGCCTTCTACAGGAGTAAGCACCACTACTAAGGCTCAAAGATCTAAGCTTAAAAGAAACAAGAAGAATGATAGGATCTTGCCCCCATCTAGTAGTCAAGTGAAGAAGAAAGTAGAAGCCCATCCTAGGAATGTTATTTCTGTTTTGAATAAAAAGAATCATGTAGCTAAACCTAAAGGCTCTGCGGTTGTGCAGCGTTCTAAGCCTAGTGTGAATTCTAATTTGAAATGTTGGAATTGCAATGAATGTATGTTTTCTAGTCGTCATTATTCTTGCCTTATTGACCATGTGAATGAGATGTATGCCCGGAAAAATAGATTAGAATGGAAACCGACTGGTAAAGTGTTAACCCAAGTTGGTTGGATGTGGCGCCCCACTGGTAGAACTTTCACTATAGTAGGAAATACGTGCCCTTTAACTAGGAGCACTCCCACTACAGCGAAGAAAGCGTGCCCTTTAACTAGGAGTACCAAGGCTACCAAAACACAAGCGTGTCCTTTAACTAGGAACACCGACACTACCGTAGGAACCAAGTGCCCTTTAAATAGGTCTATTCCCACTGTAGTGCCCGCGAATAATCCAAAACCTAAGAAAGTTGGAACAGTAAAACCTGTTAGTGCTAAGACTCACATTAGAAAACACAGGAAATCTAAGGGTCACAAAAATGTTAGCGATTCTGATAATATTTTATCTGTATCTGCTAACACTCCGGAACCAATAGTTTCCAATGAATTGTCTACTGTTGTTGTTGAAAACAGGTGGTCCAAATTGTTCTCTGGTATTTGGACTCTGGTTGTTCCAAGCATATGATCGGAGATCGCTCTCAGCTCAGAAATTTCGTCAGCAAGTTTCTTGGTACGGTTCGATTTGGAAATGATCATATTGCAAAGATAATGGGTTACGGTGAATATCATATTGGGAATGTTATAATTTCAAGAGTGTATTACGTGGAAGGTCTTGGTCACAACTTATTTTCTGTGGGACAATTTTGTGATGCAAACCTAGAAGTTGCTTTTCGAGAGCATACCTGCTTCATTTGTAATTTGGAAGGGGTTGATTTATTGAAAGGTACTCGAGGGAATAATTTGTATACTTTGTCTCTACAAGACATGATGGCCGCTTCTCCCGTATGTCTTCTCTCCAAAGCATCGAAGACGAAGTCATGGTTATGGCATCGACGGTTATCTCATCTTAACTTTGACGCTATTAATCACTTGGCGAAAAACGAACTTGTTCGTGGTCTTCCTAAACTATCATTTCACAAGGATCATTTGTGTTCCGCGTGTACAATGGGGAAAAGCACTAAGAAGTCTTACAAACCCAAGACTGAAGACACTAACCAAGAGAAACTTTATCTGTTGCATATGGATCTTTGTGGGCCAATGCGTGTTGAAAGTCTTAGTGGCAAAAAGTACATCCTCGTCATTGCCGATGATTACTCTCGGTTTTCATGGGTGAAATTTCTTAAAGCAAAAAATGAGGCACCTAAATTCATCATCGGATTTCTCAAGATGATTCAAGTGCGTCTCAACACTACTGTCCGACGCATTCGTACAGATAATTTAACCGAATTTGTAAATCAAATCTTGCGTGATTATTATGAAGAAGTTGGCATCTCTCATGAAACATCCGTTGCCACGCACTCCACAACAAAACGGTGTCGTTGAAAGGCGAAATCGCACACTTATGGAAGCTACTCGAACGATGTTAATTTACGCAAAGGCTCCATTGTTTTTATGGGCAAAAGAAGTATCTACAGCAGTGTACACCCAAAACCGGTCACTAATTCGTAAACGCCATGGTAAAACACCTTATGAGCTTCTCTATGGAAAAGTACCAGATTTATCATATCTTCATGTATTTGGTTCTTTGTGCTATCCAAATAATGATGGTGACAATTTGGGAAAACTTCAACCAAAGGCTGATATTGGTATTTTCATTGGTTACACCCCCGTAAAGAAGGCATACCGAATCTACAACCGTAACTCTCGCAAGATCCTCGAAACTATGAATGTTGATTTTGATGAGCTGACAACAATGGCTTCTGAGCAAAGCAGATCTGAACCCGCACTTCATGAAATGGGACCCAGTAACATTAGTTCTGGTCTTGTCCCAAACAACCCTACTTCATCATCATTTACACCACCTACTAGGAAGGAATGGGATACGTTGTTTCAACCGTTCTTTGATGAATTCGTTACTCCTCCAAGTATTGTTGCTCCAGAACCTGAGGTAATAGCTCCGGTAACCGAAGTTGTCGCTCCAGCAACCAAAGCACAATCAGACACATCTGCACCTACAATTGGTCTAGATATACCATCAACAAGTAATTCTCAACCAACACATGTTTCAACTACCCATGTCATGCCTATTGATGATGAAGAGGATGATGATGATGACGATTTGGAATTCGCTCAAATGCGTGAACTTCCATTCTTTGGTGTACCAATTCCCGACTCTAATCAAGCCGGGTCGTCCACCTCAGAAGAAGCTCCAACTACAGTTTACTCCAATCCACGGATTCGTGAACATGACAGCAAGTGGACAAAGGATCATCCTATAGATTCTATTATTGGTGACCCTAATCGTCCGGTATCCACACGAAGTCAGTTACAAGAAAGTGCAATGTTTTGTCACTTTGATGCTTTTCTCACTGAAGTTGAACCTAAGACATGGCAACAAGCTTTTACTCAATCATGTTGGATAGAAGCTATGCAAGAAGAACTTAATGAATTCATACGTCTTGAAGTTTGGGAACTTGTCCCATGCCCGGATCAAGTGCAGTTACTCACTTTGAAATGGGTTTACAAGGTGAAACTCGATGAGTTAGGCGGAATATTGAAGAACAAAGCTCGACTAGTAGCTCGTGGATACAAGCAATTAATTGGCGTCGACTTTATGGAATCCTTTGCACCTGTTGCCCGTTTGGAAGCTATTAGACTATTCCTCGCTTATGCAGCCCATATGAATATGATTGTCTATCAGATGGATGTGAAGACGACATTTCTTAATGGTGAAATCAAGGAAGAAGTCTATGTTCAACAACCGGGTGGTTTTGTGAATCCTAATTATCCTAATCATGTGTACAAGCTTAAGAAGGCTCTCTATGGGTTGAAGCAAGCTTCACGCGCATGGTATTATCTATTGTCACAATTCCTCATTACGCAAGGCTTCACTAAAGGCAAGGTGGATCCCACGCTGTTCATTCAGAAACGAGGTAAAGATATGATTATGGTACAAATATATGTTGATGATATTATATTTGCAGCCTCGACCCAAACATTATCGGATGAGTTTGGGACACTCATGTCTTCCAAGTTTAAGATATCAATGATGGGCAAGGTATCATTCTTCTTAGGTCTTCAGATATCTCAGAGTCCCAGAGGCATCTTTATCAATCAATCCAAGTATGCCCTTGAATCGCTAAAGAAGTATAAGATGGAATCTTGTGACCCTATGGATACTCCAATGGTGGAAAAATCTAAGCTCGATGCAGATCCACATGGAGTTGCCGTTGATCCGACACTTTATCGTGGAATGATCGGTACCCTTCTGTATATCACGGCCAGTCGAACTGATCTTCAGTTTGCTATATGTATGTGTGCTAGGTATCAAACTAGGCCTATTGAGTTACATTTAGCTACTGTTAAAAGGATCTTTCGATATCTTAAAGGAACCATTAATCGGGGACTTTGGTATTCGAAGGACTCTTCTATTGCACTAATGGCATATGCAGATGCAGATCACGCGGGTTGTAAATATACAAGGCGTAGCACGAGTGGAACATTGCAACTACTAGGAGATCGATTAATTAGTTGGGCATCGAAAAGGCAGAAAAGTGCTGCAATTTTAAGTACGGAAGCAGAATACATAGCTATGTCCGGTTGTTGTGCCCAAATTCTTTGGATGAGATCGCAATTAACCGACTATGGTCTAGGTTTCAACAAAATTCCGATGTACTGTGACAACAAGAGTGCAATTGCCTTATGCTGCAACAACGTTCAATTCTCCCGGTCGAAGCATATTGACATTCGCTACCAATTCATCAAGGAGCAAGTGGAAAAGGGAGTAATCGAGCTTTACTTTGTCCGATCTGAGTATCAATTGGCGGATATTTTCACGAAGGCTTTAGATCGCGCTCGAATTGAATTTTTTGCCGACAAGCTAGGAATGAGAACTTTCTCGCCTGAGACTCTAAAGGAACTCGCAGATGAAGCGAAAGAATAGTGGTGGTAAAACTATTCTCCGTATCCTTGGTGATCATTTGTATATATTGTTTATATCTTTATCCACAAAACCAAAATACAAAAATATAAAACAATATAAAAACCATAAAAATTGAAAAATCTAGAAAAATCCAAAAATATTTTTACTTTATTTTTCAAAGGCATGTCTTTTGGTACGATAATATTTACGGCCTTAGAAATGTTGATTAATATTGACACGACGCCATAAATAGAGTTCGTACAAAAGTTGTAAATATTTCATAAAACATGCCAAAATGGCTTGTAGTTATTTCAGACTGCAACCCGGTTTTCATATTAAAGTCAAGTATTTCTTATGAAAACTTTGACTCAACAATGGGAATTAATTTTCTCGGGAAAGGTTTACTTTAAAACCTTGTAAGGGATCAAGTTTACTTTATAACATTGTCTAACACAAATCCATGTACGCCTCAGTGCATTTATTTGTTTAAACAAGAGAAGTCTTGTTTTTATGAAGCTATCATCTCCACAACCATAGCAATCCACAATTGGTATCTACATACTCGACGATGCGACTACTCAACCGACGACTACAGCTCTTTCAATAGAACACGGGTCAACAATTGAGGGGAGCAATTGTCAAGCATTCAGAATCTTCGATGCCGAACGTGCCAAGTTCACAAGTGGGTGTCAAGACAACAATACCAATCGTACATGAAGTGTCAAGAGATGACTTCAGACGTGACGAGGCGACCAACATATGCTGACAAGAACCATTTGATCTTATCATATGATGTTCTCATCAATCAGGTCCAACCTTGTCAATTATTTTCTAATATGGTGAATATGTGATCATGTTACAAATCGGTATCATATCTCATACGTTTGATATCATGAGGTTAAAATAGACATGCATTTTTCTTCCCAAAACCTTTGTTAAAATTTCATTAAATCAATTGATATTAAAAACATCGATTGGGTTAATATTTTTAATATGGGGGAGAAAATGTGATTTAATATGGGATATTATCACAAATGGTTTCACTTAATGTGCTGGCTCATCCCGACATATGCGAAATGTTTTCGAATATCATGGCATATGTTAAGGGGGAGCAAAATGGATTTGCATATCAAAATGGATTTTCATGGTGACATATAGTTACCCAAAACCCTTTTGTTTCACGACGATGAAGATTGTGGTGACATAAGGATGGTAGGATAGGTTAAGTCCTATGATTCTTCCAGAACCGGAGGAATCTTCCCAAGGACATTCCATAGCTATAAATAGTAGTCCTTAGGAAAGTTGGAGAAAGATTGTGAACGTAGCTGAATGCCGACCAAGTACTTTAAGTTAGCACTGGAACAATCACAACAAGGTGCTAGTTATGACGTATTGGTAATCATTGAAGGGGTTGAAGAATGAAAAAGAATTGTAAAGATAAAGGGTGTAAAGAAATAAGCCCTCCTTACAACTTTAGGCAGAAACCGGGTCAACACATATGCTATTGAGATCATTTTAATGATGCTCGATATTGAAGACAGACATCATGGACCCAGTGATGCAATACACAACCCATCCCAGCTAACTCAGATATCTCTTAAAAGATATTTGTTTTAATCACACGGAGACAACACGTTATCTATCGATTTATTCACTCCGAATAACTTGGTATTGAAATGGTGGCACTCCTCTCCAGCCTCCGATCACTAAAATCTAAAATGCACGATCGAGTCTAGAGCCATTTGAGATCATCAAATATCTCATTAGGACACACTTTCATATTTCCTTGCTTCTTCACACACTGTGAAAAGTAAGAAAGATTTTAAGAGTACTACGCAAAATCTTCATGATCTTGCCTGAACATCCGAGTAATACGAAAGTTTTTACAATGAGGATGGAAATCCTTCTTGAGCGAACATTAAAAAGCTCATGGTAGGTGACTTGTGCGATTCTTTATGAATCAAACTTGTGATAACTGGAAAGCAACAGTGGTTTAATTCTTAACTGAATTTAAACACGTTCCAGGCCTCTACGCAATATCTTAGTGATCTTGCCAGAACACTCAGAGTGATACCTTGGTGTTCACAGTGATGAGTGGAAATCCTTCTAGTGTTAACCTCAAACAGCACTTGGTAGGTAACTTGCAAGATTCTATACGAATCAAGCTCGTGACAACTGGAAAGCAACGATGGTGCGGTTCTTAATTGAATTTCACTTGTTCCAGGAACATGAATTGATGGCTTCAAATCATGCGGATATTATTATCTAAATGATTCACTCTTTATGTTCGCAGTCAGCTTTGGACGGTCGAATAAAGAGAACGGGTTTACCCGCGAAATCTTGTCAAGGAGATTTTTAATTAAATCTACCTGTCACAAGTACGATATTTATATCGTCCAATGGTCTTCACCGACCGGAGGTAAAATGCTACCGAATTAGAATGAAATGTTCAAAGACATTTCGTTCGTGTCTACTTATGTTGCGGCATTTGAAGACGGTGGCGTTGCGGAATCCAAGAAGAAGTCGTCCCCGCATGCTTATACTTTATGCACTTAATATCTCATTTAATTCAAGAAAGCCTAAAATTTAAGTCTTCCGCTGTATCAAACTCTGAAGCTTTCAAGAATTACGAAGGTATAAGTGTGTGGGACATGGCGTCACGAAGAGGCGAAGATCACAAGTGATGGATGCACGAGATCAAGGTTGTGGAAACCTTGGTTTCCGGATCTTTGAAGCTACTAGGAATGCATCATGTTCATATGATTATACAATCAAAGCGGAATTAGAACACGACACATTAACAAGGTGTTTAGGCACAATAACATGAATTAAAAACAAATGGATTGTTCATTATATTAATAACAAACAATCACTAGACGTGTATACATTGAATCCCACGTCTAGTCAACACACGCTTTAGGTTTATATTGTGAATATGAATTAATAAATAAAACCTAAGACCCTTGGTTCCTTTTATAGTGTAAGGATTAGGGTTTACAAGAGATATTAACAAATAAACAAGTAAATCTTCTATTTAAATAAACTTATGCAGAATATATCTTGCATGTTTATCTAAATAGAAGCTTCCATAAGCTTCTTGTCTATATTTCTATCAACTCTTAAATTGCATGTGATAATGCTTTGATTGCACACGACAACTCTTGAGCCAACAATGCTTAGTTTGTTCTTGTCAACGCCTAAATTGCTCTTGACAACGCTTAGACAATATCTTCATGTTTTCTTCGTTTTTGAGTTTCTGCCACGTCAACTTTTTGACCCAACAATCTTCCCCTATTTGATGGTGGCAAAACTCTATGTGTATCTCTTGTAAGTTGTACATGATCTTCAAATTGCTTCCCCTCAAGTGTAGCATGTATTTCTTCCCCTTTTTGTCACATCAACAGGGAAGTAAACAATGTATGCAATCTTTGAAGATTCTCCAAATGTAGCTCTTTGTAATGATCTTGAAGAAAAATAAATAAAGTATTCTTGATGTAGAAGTAGAATAACCCAACCTTTTGTTCCATGTCTTGTACTATCCATGTGATAAAGAACTTATACCAGATTGAGAAAGAATATAAGTAGACCTCGATCCCATTGTCAAAATCCTCATCCTTTGTGAGACACTGAGCACGATAATGTTACTCCTTCAAGTGATAGCAATCTTACTTTGCTAGATATGACAAGTCTTCATCACCAACCATGTAAAGCACGAACAAGTTACTATTAAGTCAATGGCTGTCGTCCACAACTTAACAATATGATAAAACACAAACTCGCGAAAATCTTCTTCAAGCATCAAACTTACCATAAGAATTCTTCCCCTTAAGCTAACACCGCTTTATGACGAGTCTTAATCTTCATATCATATGTAAAAGTACTTAGATGGATAACTCTTTTACAAGGCTACCCCGATTACATAATCAAATCCAATAAATTACTTCACAAATTGTTGCCAACTCGCATTAAAATCATTAATCCCTTTAAAAATATCCGAGCCATAAATATCAACATGATATTCTAAATTAAAACGGAGATTCCATGTACCTTCGTGTGTAATTTCCACCTTTTTGTGTGCTTAAAACGTACCAATTTTCTCAAACAGCAGCAATCCCTGTGTTGTCCAACATCCTCCTTCATCCAAGATCTTAATCAGATGTATTGTCCGATATCAGACAATACCTATCAGCGTTTGAATAATCATATATCGGACAACACTGTCAACGCTGTCAGCGTTGACTTATTCTGTCAGCGTCAAATTCCAACATGTCAGCGTCTAAATAACAAGCAGCAACGTCAACTTCGTCTTCTAGGGCTACAAACTATCAGCAACTTTTCCTCCCTTCCACCAAAGTTTGTATACCCACGTTTTAAAAACAATGTAATAGATCACTTGATATATAAAGCCCAATCTACCCAGCCCATTACTTTGTAGTACACGCACCAGAATATCTGTTTGAAGTGTTCAATGATCCATTTTCTTCATGTATTCCATAAATATTCTTTCAAAAACGTATCCCACAAAATTAGGACTAAATATTCTTCACGTTGTAGCCCATCACTCACGTCTTTATATTCTGTATCCTTAAAACTGACATGCTTGTTTCCTAAAAAACAGCAACTGATCATTCGCTTCATAAAGTGACATCTGCTTGTTTCCTTGTTGATAATAAACAAATGACACCACCATCTAGCAATCTAAACGAATCAAATCTTGGCTTATGTGAATGACTGCATTGGCATCTTTTCATCCTTGAATCATGGACCACAGACCTTAAAAGCACTTAACATCTTTATACTGCTTCTTCTTGATTTGTGACCACAACATCCTTGCATCTTTGTCTCCCTGAATCATGAGTATGGATGTTTACATCACGAACATGTACCAATCTGCCAATAGAATCATGAATCTAGGGTTTTGTGAAAAACCCTAATATGAAGATCCAAGAATCAGAAACTTCAATCATTATGGATCATACTTGGGTTCATCGTAGATCCAGAGATCCACTCACCAAAGCAAGTACACTCATAATTTTAATCCAGCCATGATGAACAAGTATTCTAGGGTTTATGAATCAAACCCTAAAAAAAACAAGATCTATCTCTGCAGTCAACTCTGACGCTTAATAACTTTTGATTGGGGATGAAACATGACAATCCCTCCGGTGGATGTTTAGATATATGTATGTAGAACACACATATAAAATTTCGTGACGATCCAACGGTTCAATAAAAAGTTATGACCTTCTGAATACTGCTGCGCACACAAAAACGTCCAGAAAACCCTATACGGATTTTTCTTCTTTTCACCATACACGAACACCTTGTTGGTCCTAGAATCACGAGCCACGAGGCTCTGATACCAATTGTGGAAACCTTGGTTTCCGGATCTTTGAAGCTACTAGGAATGCATCATGTTCATATGATTATACAATCAAAGCGGAATTAGAACACGACACATTAACAAGGTGTTTAGGCACAATAACATGAATTAAAAACAAATGGATTGTTCATTATATTAATAACAAACAATCACTAGACGTGTATACATTGAATCCCACGTCTAGTCGACACACGCTTTAGGTTTACATTGTGAATATGAATTAATAAATAAAACCTAAGACCCTTGGTTCCTTTTATAGTGTAAGGATTAGGGTTTACAAGAGATAATAACAAATAAACAAGTAAATCTTCTATTTAAATAAACTTATGCAGAATATATCTTGCATGTTTATCTAAATAGAAGCTTCCATAAGCTTCTTGTCTATATTTCTATCAACTCTTAAATTGCACGTGACAATGCTTGGATTGCACACGACAACTCTTGAGCCAACAACGCTTAGTTTGTTCTTGTCAACGCCTAAATTGCTCTTGACAACTCTTAGACAATATCTTCATGTTTTCTTTGTTTTTGAGTTTCTGCCACGTCAACTTTTTGACCAAACAAAGGCAAGAGATTAATGCTAAAAGATTGATATCAAAAATCACATCAGCATGTTCACCAGAAAAGAAAAAGAAAAAGAAAGACGAAGACTACGAGCTCAAGACAATCATAGTATGCTAGGTTATTGTAACTTAGGTAACGCCCTTGTTTGGAGTGACCTCCCTTAGGGGGAGATTGTTGGAAATACGTTTTTCGTATTAAGAAGGATCGGTCACTCCAACGATAGTCCATGTAATAGCTCGTAGTTTAGTTAACCTTCTTTATTTATCAAACAAGTCCAAGCCTAGCCTACAACATGTGTAGGCCGGCCCAAACGTGTAAGCCCAAGCCCATTACAAGGCTTGGGTATATAAACCCTCTCCTTTGATGGAGAGGGTGTGTGGTTAATCATTTTTCACATAGTTCACTCTTGTTTCTCTCTCTAAAATTGTGTGTAATCCACCATCTCTCTATCTCTTTCTCTCTCTAAAACATAATCAAGATTTACATATCCTACAAGATGAGACGACAGATCCTTAAGTTCTAAATCCGGAGGATTTTCGATGGAAGATGTTGTCAAATTCGGATCATCGATAGAGATATCCTTAGGAGATGGTGGAGAAATATGGTCCTCATTGAGAAGTTTCTCAATGGTACGAATGTCTTCATCCCAAATGGAGGGAGAATCGTCATATTGCAAGTCCACATCTCCCAAAGTTGCTTCAAATTCTTTCAAAATGAAATCACTTTCTCCAAATGGAGTTAGTGATGGAGCAATAGAGGCAACGGTCTCAACAATGGGTAGAGAAGAAGAACCACTTTTACAAGCATCTTTAAAATGTTCTTCACAAGCCTCATCAAGAACGTCAATGAAATTAACACTCTCGTTTTCAGAAGGCTGCTTAGAAAGTTTACCAATGTTGAAAACGATTTTATCATCAGCAACTCTCATGATTAATTCGCCCGCGGCTACATCAATGAGAGTGCGATCGGTCCTCAAGAATGGACGTCCAACGATTAATGGAACACGGGGGTCCATCTCTTAGTCAACGACAACAAAATCCGCCGGAAAGGTGAATTTGTCGACGCCGACGAAGACATCTTCGGTTATCCCGACCGGATAAGCAACCGTACGGTTCGCTAAATCCAAATTCATATATGTGGGGACTAGCTCGGGTAGAGATAATTGTTTCCAAACACTTTGTAGAAACTAGAAGGGGGGGGGGGGGGGTTGAATAGTTTCTCTTCGATTGGTGACCAAATTAAAATTACTTTCAATTTGGTATGTATCAAAACTATCTTTTACTTGAGGCTAAGTTGCATAATGATTAGGTTCAATTCAAATGCACTAGAAAAGATAATAGGTAAGTGTAATGATACTGAAATAAGTAAAGATTAAGGAAGGAGACAACCTAGTGGGAAGACACCAAGATTTATAGTGGTTCGACAACGAGGCTCTATCCTCGTTTCTACTCCACTCCTCGAGTACACCTACTCGATATTTCCACTATATCCACAAGCTCCCTTCTTGGCGGAGAAAACCTTACATCGCTGCTTACATTATTTTCCGACACTAAGCTAAATGTCGAGACCTAATCTTTAGCTAGGACCAATCTACACAACGTTGCCTACTTCACAATTTAACGACACAAGGCTAGATGTCGAGTTCTAATCTTAAGGTAGAACCAATCTTCACGTCGTTGCCTACTTCACCATTTTACGACACAAGGCTAGATGTCGAGTTCTAATCGAAAGCTAGAACCAATCTTCACGATTCTTCACTTTGAAGCTAAGTGAGAACTTCACACAACACAACTACTAATCACTTTTAAGTTTAGTGAGAACTCACAAGACACAACCACATCACTTTATAGTTTAGTGAGAACTCCTAATCAAATATATTATAACTCAACTAGACTTATCCAAGTACACACATGTAGCTTGGATTTACACAACACAAATCCAAGCAAACACATATGCAATAGATGTACACAACAAATCCAAGTATCCACAAATAACTTGGATGAACACAACTAGTCCAAGTATTCATAAATACATTGGATTGACCTAAAACAAAAAGGGTATCATGATGAATATGACTAGCTCATAGATTCATCTTTATCACAACACTAGTGAGTGAGTGATCTTCTAAGTGGACAAGGTAAAGGAGGGGATCAAGAGGATAATCATATGTAAACATCCGTAACAATTTAAGTGATCATTTACTAATGATTATGCTATAGAAAATAGAAAGAGGGCTGAGAAAAACGTCCAAGAGGCTTGCTGGAAAATGAGATTCGACCCACTATTTAAAGGAGACAAAGTATAACGGATCTATAACGGCTAGTTGTGCGCGGTACCTTATCTCACCCCGCGGTTCTATATCGCTAAGGAACCGCGTAGGTACTTAAGGTACCGCCACTAGACTACGCTCCGTTTTTTGTCTTTTAGTGGGGTGGGAATATCTGAGGTATTTGAAACCTTCAAAGGATATTCTAACAGCATTTGGAATATGCTATTTTCAACTTTTCATTTTCCATTTTAATAAAACATTTTCTAAAAAAGAAAGTTTATTAAAAAGTCTATTGTCATATTAACAAAAGTGAGTTTTAAGGATAATCATTTTGATGATCACTAAGTATGATTAAGAAAGGTTAGTGATATGATTATTACCTTGATGATAGTGTTAGTTAAATAATTCATTTTGTGTTGTACACTAAATGTGTTGTATGGTTTGTTGTGATCAAAACTAAGAAAGATTAGTTAACACTAATAATGTTTTTAGGCATGACTTGCATTAACAATCTCCCCCTTTTTGATTACGACAAACGATAAACTCATTTACATAGAAACACAAAATATGGAATTATTAACTAGTTTATCACTATCATTTTTCCCCCTTTGTCGTAGCAAAAAGGTTAGCACAAGTCTTCGAAGAACATCGAACTTTGCTAGTAGCTCCCCCTTGGTGGTTGCTCCCCCTTGCTTGGGCCACCAAGTTTGTGAGCTAAGGTGACATGCTACACAAAGGTTAGTAGAAAGGAAAGAAACACCAATGTATATATGATCACTACCTACTAAGTAACTTGAGAGGGAGAGAGAGAAGAAATCTCAAATTAGAAGCAAGTATTTTGCTAAGTATGTCCAAAGAGGTAATTGACAAAATCAAACTTCAATCCATTGAAGATGATAGGCTTGTCAATGGGTTAAAGTTTAAAATTGATGGAATCACCCATAAGCAATTGTAAAAGTTAACCATGATCAACTCAAAATAGAACTAATGACATAACACACAAACAACACAAAGGTTACGTACAAGAAAAGACACAACAAAGAAGATAGTCATACACACAATATGAGTATCTAAAAGCAATAAATATGGAAAATAAACCACTTAGCATAAGCTAGTCTAATAGTGATATTTTCCAAGATTGCTTAAAAAAATAAAAGACTAAAAACACGACGATGCATCATTCGAAGTCTTGTCCACCAGAACGAAAACTTGAATAGGAGGTCGAGTGAGGAGGAATTCAAGAAAATTTAACTTCTCATACACATGAGCAAGTTCAATTTGTTGAAATCGACAACAAGCACACGAGGATCCATGATGCAACACAAAATCGTTTGATGGGGGTATGGCATCAAACTTAGGGTTTGGTGGTGGTGGGGTAATGGGTTTGGGAATGTTTTCACAATGCCTTGTGAGGTTTGGAAAGGTTGAAAGGTCATTGAGTTGAGGGGTATTGAAGGATTGTGGTGGTGGGGGAACAATTTCTTTTGCTCCGGTGATGGGGTTTATGGTATAAGTCTCATTCCAATACTTGATTGGAGAGAAGGTAGGATTTTTGGGTGGTTTGGACGAAGATGGTTCATTCTTCTTAACCCAAATAGGTCGAACCGAGATTTTCGGTTTCTTTGTAAGCTTGGATGAGGAAGCTTTGGGTGAGTGGGGTTGTGACAAAGAAATGTCAAGGTTAGGAATGTAGGAGTTAGGCATTGTGAGAGTGTGAGAACGAAATCTCAAGGTTGTGTGAGAATGAAATCTCAAGGTTGTGTGAGAATGAAATCTCAAGGTTGGGGTATAAGTAAAATGTAATCAAGGTAAGAATTTGAATAAAAAATATGAAGTGTCAAGGAATGTTTAGCCAAAATGAGTAAACAAAGAATCTTGACAGGGTATAGGGTATTAAAAGTTTTGACCAAAAATTCGTCAAAAACTGATTTCTGCCCGCGGTACCTTAATGGGACCGGCGGTTCCTTAGCACATAAGGAACCGCGCGAATTTATTGAGCCGCGTCCAGTGGACATGAAACCATGTTTTCCCAGGTTTTTGGGAAAAACTAAGACTTTTTCAAAAAGTTGCAAATCTTGGAATTTCACCTCTATTAGCACCAAATTATGCTAGGGTTGCATAAAGCAACACATTCACAAAGAATGTCTTGACAAAGGGTAAAAAATAATTTAGATATCATTTTGAACCAATTTCAGCCAAGTTTTTAGAGGTTGTGATAGATTTAGGTTCAATTTTAATTTCAAATTAAAGTTGATTAATGTGCACATAAGGATAGAAACACGCAAAGCTAAATCCATAGATCAACAACATGAAACATTCATGAAGGAAGCAAGTACAATGACAAATAAAACTAACTAATACATAGCTAGCTTAACATTAAATATAGATAAGTAGTTTTCTTTGGCTTGGTTTTGTTGAAAACTCTTATTAAGAAAACTCCATCATTCATCTCCTAGGAGGAGGCATGGAGAACAAGGCAAGCAAGAACTCTTTCAACCTCCTATGTAGTCCATACATATCCATCCTAAGGTTATGGATGATGTAGTGCTTGTAAAGACAACATGGACAACTAGGACCATGTGTTTGTTGAAACCCATAGTATGGATCACCCAAAAGGAAGGAAAGTGGAACACCCAAAATTGGAATGTTTCAGTTGGGTGGAGGTGGAGGAGGCATGTTCTCCAAGGGTGATGTGGGTGAGAGTGGAGGCATGTTCTCTAAAGGGGAAATGGGTGAGTTTGGAGGTAAATTCTCCAAGGTTGGTGAAATGGGTAAGTTATGAGGGGTAAATGGTGAAGTCACCAAAGTGTCATCAAAGTCATTCAGAAAAGGAATGCTTTGGATTGGTTGGGGTTGTTTGGTCACATCCAAGGGTTCACTTGGAGTGAAGGGTGAAGAGAGCTCATTCATTCTTGAGTTGAATGAAGAGGAGGTAGAACCAATGGAGTGGTTAGTACCATGGGTGGATGATGTCTTGCATGGAGCAAGAGGTGGGGAAGGTGACATAGAAATGAGGATAGGAACCATCTCATTCTTAGGTGTGTGGAAAGGTGAGGAGTTAGGCTTGGCTACCTTAATCCTTATTTTTAGTGTTTTCCTTGGGGTGGAGGTCTTGGAAGTGTTTGAGGTTTTGGTACACACCATGGTTGACAAGGGTGGTTTAAGGGTTAGGGAAGGATGTTTTGATGTGTGAAGAACATGACTAACAAGGTGGGTTTAAATGGGTGAGGGGTTGATCAAAACTAGTAATGGGTTAAAATCATTTTAGGTGAATAATGAATTTAGGTAAGCTAGTTTAGGAAATGTGCAGTTTATTACTGAAAATCATGCAGTGTTTACACAGAATTGAGAAAACAGTGTAAAGCAAAAGATGTTGTCGTGCACAGTGGCCGGCGGTTCCTTATCTAGGACCGGCGGTACCTTATCGATAAGGATCCGCGGGTCGATATGGAACTGCGACCACAGGCCTTTCAAAAAAATTCCCATCCCAGTTTTTGATAAACCCAGATTTTTACCAAAGAATTCACAAGCCAAAGTAAACTACAGATCATAATCTAATAAGCTAACTATCATAAGGCATGCACAAAGCTATGTAAATCACAAACATCATTGAATAAGCAACATTTATGATCAAAATAAATAATAATCCAAACAAGTAGCATAAGTTAATACACAACTAAACCAAAGTGTTAATAAGCAAATGTTTAAGCTGCAAATGATAACCAAACTTTGACACAACTCAAAGTCTTCACCTCCTTTTCTTGCCTAAATCCTTGATCATTTTTCCCAAATACTTGATTCCCTTTCTTGACTCAATCCGGTGTTCATGCAAATCACCTCGGGTTCGAAGATTTTGACGGTAAAGTTCCTCTAAATTGAGATTATTAGGAACTTCACTAGAGGAATGGTGGGGAGGGGAAGCAATGTCATCTAAACCATCCACGAATGAGTTTGTGGAGTGGTAAGAAGAACTCGAAGAGTCAATGGGAGCACTTGTGCCAATGCCATCGCCATCACTTGTTGGCATGTCCATGTCCTCATCATTGAACTCTTGTTGATCGGATTTACGATCAAATCTTATCTTTCTCTTATATACCTCTCGAATAGGTAGCATGACCCGTTTGACCGGTTGAAATTGAGAAAGATCAAGATTTGGAAAATCACGGCCAACCCTTTTAAAAAGGCGAGTGAGAAGCATTGCGTAAGGGAGGTTTGTTTTAGGCTTGTGAATAGCATATTTGATCCGTTGAGCGATAAAATATGCCAAATTGTAATTGGTGTTGGTAAAGATGCAATATAACATATGCACTAAACACGCCGGAACATGATCCCGGTTTCCACCAAGACAAAACATATTTTCCCTAAGGATATTGGTCCATTGAACCATATTATCATTAAGGTCGCTTAAGAGAACCTCATGACGTTTCACCGAACGTACCTTAGTATGAAGGCTTCTCTTAACGGGTCGATTACGCTTTTTGGAGACAATGTCGACAATGAAGTCAAGATCAATTTCCTCATGATCATTTAGAGGACAATTGTAGGATTCAAGGAGAGCACTAAGCTTCCATTTATCCGTGAAGCGACAAGTGCCTACAAATGGGACATCAAGAATTTGACCAAACACTTCGAGAGAGTATTGAATGAGTTGATCTTTCAAGATGAACCTAACAAATATTCCATCATTGTTTTCAATGACGGAGTATGTGCTAAAGAACTCCAATAGGAATCGAGGATAGATGTCTTCCTTAATGTTCAACAAACAATCAAATCCAATGTGTTCAAACATTGACTTGATGTAGACATAATCTATAACACCCCCAAATTTATACAGTTCAATACAACGGAAGACTCGTTGGTGTTACGGGATAGCACATTACTCACATCATAGACAACTCATAAAAATCGCGTCGTTTAATAATAAAGCATTTCCATTCATAAATATCAAAGTTACATAGGTCCCAAGTCATTGTATTTCATATAGGTTTTTACAAAGCATTTTGAATGGATATGAGTATTTAAGTGCGGGCCATGAATTCTTTGTCGTCTTCCCGAGAATTACCTTCAAGTACCTGAGATAAAACATGTTAAAAGAAAAGGTCAGCGATAACGCCGAGTGAATTTATAGAGTTTAATAAATTCCATCAATATAACTTTGGTATAAAATTATTACCAAAAATCATTTCGTACAAATCATTGTAATAGGCCATAAAATAGCCAAAGTCATTTTTATACAAATCCTTATCGAAAATGATAATATAGGAATTTGTCTTAAAAATCATTATACGAGCCAATGTCGTAAAAAAATCATACAATACGTCTTATAACGTTGTATAGATTAAATAAAAACCGTTATATGAATATAGTTATATAAAACCAAAACACGAACATAATATCAATAGTATGACCCCGTATTGCTAGTCAGGCAATACATCGTAATTCGGTGCGTATAGTAGTATTTCGTTAACTGGATTATTATAAGCCGCATGACATTGTTACCTTACTACAACAAACAACGGGTAGCTAGCCCGAAACTCATTTGCCCATCTAAATTAGCGTGTCGTCACAAAGGTCACGCTATGTAAATCTTCTCATACATAAATTCGCTTACCAATCAATGTGGCACGACGGGGATCAACCGTCAAGGCGCGAACTGGGGTGATTGTCCCCAAATAGTACTATTATATGCATAAGCGTCTACGAAATCCCGGTAGTTCACAATTCATGCTAATGGGACTTTTAGTGACATAACCTAACTTTAATAATCCATTTCATTTCATCTATCGGGTCATTTAATCATTCATAGGGTCATACAATCATCCGGGTCCAAATCAATAAACAAACAATCGGGACAAATGGTGTCCTATTTTAGTAAAACTAACATGTTATCTCCCTCGCTGGTTTATAAAACATTTCATAAAAACATTTAAAAGAGTGCGAGGCTATGAACTCACGTTGATGTGGGAAGGCGGTTATCGGCGATTCGGATGTACGGTATGTGCTTCAATCACGGAAACCTAGACAAATAATACTCGTCTTAGACTCATGTCCAATGACTTTATAAAAATAACAATTATGTATACATATGACGATTTTATATATATGATGATCAAGTAGGTTTACATATTCTCTTTTACTCATTTTAGTGTTATGTGTTGATAACTTTTATACTAGTTTACTAGTTTTACCTATTTACGTGTTTTAGGTCCAATAAGCCTATTATAAGTTCATTAGCTTGTATCAATCCCTTTTCATACTTCTATTATCAGTATTTATACTTTACATGTTGAGCCCAAATGGGTTAAGCCCAATAAATAAGTTTATAAGTGTTTTAGCCCATTTTGTTGTATTATTAGTCCAATAACGTTAACTTAGCCCGTTAATGTCCGTATGTTATATAGTTCGGGTTTTATCGGTTTTTACTTGTTATATATGCTTATATATCAGTATATGAGTTTATAAAAGTTTACATTAGACGGGTCCAACCGTCTAAGTTTTATTTAACAAAAACGTTAATTTTACGGTAATAGCCGAAAAAGTCTTAAAAATCATGTTTATAGTTTTATAACTTATAAAACTTATCAAACTACCATTTTTAAAAAATGTCCATTTATTTATCCTTATACATATTTATATAAATGTATTATATAAGTTAGTGGGTTTTAATTCACATTTTATACTATTTTTATTTGAGTGCTTATATAATACTATTATACTTTAATTTTCCCAAAATCTGATTTTTACTTTCATGTTCACCAAAACAGCCATATCTAGAGTTCTATATCGAGTTAGAAGCTCAAATTTTTATGTCATAAACTACATGATATGTGCTCCATTTAACTCTTGTATAGCTACTGTTGAATCAGCCTCTAAGTATTTTCTAAAAATCGTCCAAAACAGTGAACTCAGATTTGTACTCTAAATTTGTTTTGATCATATCTCACTCATCCTAGTGATTACATTGCATGACCAACTCTCACATGTGTAAAAGAAATATTATTTACTGTATATCCATTAATCTATGCCATTTTATCAGTTCATCACATGGTTATTTACTGTTTTTATACAGCCTACTGAATTAAGCAAGATTAACCACTTTTACATATAGTTTTTCATCTTTTTACCCATGATTATCAACACCAAATCCCCACACAATATTTTTATCATCATTCATCATCATATACATATATATAAATAAAGAAAATACAAGATTACATAATCAAAATAACAAGAGGATGGGAAGAAGAATCTCTATACCACCAAAGTGATGAAAAGATGGGGTTGATGATGAACAAGACTTGGTTTTGGGTAACCAATCTTATGAGATATCAACATCACTTCAAGGATCACCAAGTATTTGTAGATTCCTCCAAAAATCAGCCCTTGTTCTTCATGAAAACTCCTTGAGAAATCAGCCCCAAACTCCCTTGAAAACTCCTTTTTACATGTTAAGATCACCTCCAATCTTCATAACTTCAATGGGTTTTCATCATATGTGTGAATAACATATGATTTCATGGTTAAATCAAGATCAAATGGGTTATTTAGGGTGAGAGTAGGACGAATTTTTGAGAGAGAAATGGGAGGATGAGAGTGGTTTGCATGTACGTGTTTTGGAGAAATGGTTTGGTTAGATGGTTTTGTGGTTTGGTGAAAGAAGTAGCTTAAATGTTAAGCTTGAATGGACAAGTGTCCATTACAGTTGTATTAAAATGACACCAAGGTTGTGTTGGTGCTAAGTGTTGCCATCCCATATTAGTGGGGTGGGGCAAAACTTGTTTTGTCTCATCCCACTAATTTACGGGTATTCCTCGATTCTAGTTTCCTCGATTTGCGTGCCCTCGGGTCGTTTTACGAAAAACGTTTTTATAAATTATGAATCAACGGCACAAAACGAATCTAATAAAAATTGTCTCATCAAAAACGGAGTTCGAAAACGTAAATACGTAATCCTAAGGTTTCCGGTTTAGTCGTAAAGGACGTTAAATTATAATCGTAAGTCCTAATCTCTTCTTGTAAATTTGTGAGTTTATGAACCAACACAAATTTAAAATCTCAAAATAATATTCACGGACAAATTTATTTTCTGAAATGTCGGACTGTCACCAAAACGGTGTATGTAAACGTAAGCACGTAACGTAGAATCCTCCAGCTTAGACGTAGTCGATGCTACTTCAAGACGTAAATCCAAATTTCTTCCCAAAAATAAGTGAGTTCATAATATAACATTATAATAATGTTTTTAAATAAATATTGAGAATAAAATATCGACCATAAATTGACGGATTGTCACAACATTTACCCCTAAACAGGATCTTTGTCCTCAAAGATCATCTTACCTTACTACTCTCTTCTTATAGAGTTAAAGCCATGTGGGTATTTCCTCCACATTCGGTCTTTTCTCACAAGTGTAATTCATTACAATACGCGAGTTTCATCAAACATAACTACATGAATAAGATCAGGCTAAATGTTGACTTACTTTCTCTATCCATGATGTTCACGGGTTTCTAATGAATGCAACTTTTCGCCGATCTAAACTTTACTAAGAAACAATCAGATTTTCACTTGATAGACATTTTATCAAGTTCGATATACGAAACATAATTCACACAGCTCTTGAAGTCCTAGGGTAGATCCAACTTATATGCCTTTCAATCTTAACTTTTACATCATCTCAATGGTCCCATACAACGGGGACTTATATCCCATGATCTTTCAGATCATCAATTCATTTTTCCATGGTTAAAATTTTTGGCATAACTTCGCTACCCATCTGGCACTTCAAGATCTACATTTCATATTCACATAACCCCCTGCCCGCTACCGGCAGTCAATAATCAGATCCTAATTTCAACAATCATTTCAGGTCTCGCGGGTCGAGTATTTTGTAAGGTTAGGTTCGCCATCATAGGAAACCTTAAACCTAAAAGACATGTCCAACTCACAATGGGTGTATGTCGGGTGTCTTCATCTCAACTCCTGCTTACAAATGCTCTTATGTTTAGATCCTAACAAGATTCAATTTCGATCCTTACACGATAATTATCATTGAAAATCTCTCCAAAGGAAAACGATTTTATGATTTATTACCAAAGGTCAGTCATTCAAACATAAAACAACACTTATAGTATTTTGTATCGTTACTTTACCTCGTCCCTTCGATTGGGGTGGTAAACAGTACTCTCATCAAGGTTCGTTCCCAATGACTTCTGAGCAAATCTCTAGAAATTCGATGCGAAACGGGGATCTTGATAGAGATGATCAATACAGGCACACCATGTTTACACAACTCCTTTAAATACAAAAGAGTCAATTTCTTCATCAAGAATCTATCATTAACAGGAATGATATTAGCAGATTTGGTCAGTCTGTCGACCATGACCCAAATCGAATCAAATTCAGATGATGACCTTTGCAATAGCTAGACGTTTACTAATGTATGAGGCGGTGTCTGCCTTCATAATTTGTCATCAGTACAACTTCTTCTGATAATGATACTTTAAATCAGAAATGACAGGAATAGAATACTTATACTTACGGGATTCCAACATAACTAAATCTCAAAATCTCAATATTTAGGCAACCACAAGTGGCCTTTAAAACATTTAACACCATCGACTCCTCAATTCTAATGGTTCACATTAGCTGTGAACCCCTTTTTATTATCTATATTATCCTTCTTACAAGCATTGTTTATTTTTATATTGTTCGGCAATTTTATTTTGTACCATCATTACTAAGGAACACATCCTAATTGGTTCTTTATCTTTTCTATATAATGTGTTAGTATCTACATTCATCTTTCCTGATGAAATAATTATCATGTCTACAATTTAATCAGAAATTCTTTCTTCACATTTTCTAAGTTTTAGTTTCGTCTCAACTTTCATTTTTATCAGTTTTGCTCAATCCGACGTTTTAAAGCGTCGATAATCATTACAAGTAAATTAATAATAAATATTAAGTTTTTATGAAAAGTTAACGTTAAAAGTTTAAATTTCTTAGTTCGACCAATTGTAAAAATGTTCAAAATAAATTTGAATTTAATTGACACGATTTTTGTTGATTTGTCAAAAATAATTAGTAAGATCCGTATATGTTCGAAAAAAAAAACCTTCGTTTATTATTTGGTAAAAATTTTCTTAGTTGAAAAGCAAAAATTGTCGTTTCAAATTTTAAGTCATGGTTTAAATGGTTTCCTCAATCCCTCTTAGGTTGTCTTGAGGTATACACAAACATTTACCCCTAAACAGGAGTTTAGTTAAATGATTTGTGTATAAGGGAATAATACCTTAAAAATCCTTTGTTAAAACATTTGTCAAAACACATTTGCACTTTCTTTTTGGAAAAACCCAAAGTCTTAAAAGGGCTCTTAATTTTTAAAGAGTCAATATATTCCATTCTACTAATCACACGATCACTAATATAAAGGATTAACCCTTAAATTACATGTTAATTAATTAAGGTACAGATTTTCATTGTTTGGCCAATTCAGGGCAATCTATAAATAGTTATTAACTCCTTCTTATACTTATAAACAAATAAATGGTCTTTAATGATCACGAGCATGAATTTATCAAATAACAGCCTACACACGTGATTCACCAAATTTATGAATACTACATGTGCATTGGTCAATCCAAACGACATAACATGAAACTCATAATGTTCATTACAAGTATCGGATGTAGTGATTGGAATAGATAATCTTTTTCGCATATGCGAAGTTGATAATAACCATGCCATGGATCAAATCTTTAAAACAAACGCTAGAACCTTGTAAATGATCGAACAAATCTTCCATTTCGAGTTATGGATATCGTTTTCGATTGTCAATTTACTCAGTTCACAGTAATCTATAAATATAAGAAATAATAACACCATAGCTCTTCATAATGACGAGATCGGTAGAAAAAAATCTTTCTCCGACAACTCCCTCAGTTGTACGGTAATTCCTTTAATTCAGATGGTGCTGACGTACAGTGCACAAGCCACAAGTGCAGCACCGGGAATATAATCAATACCAATTTCAACTTGCCTTACTGGCGAAAGTCTAGGTAATTCACCAGCAAATACCTCCTAAAGTTTCAGATAACAGAAACATCCATTAATACATTCACTTTTAAGTTCTTTCTACATTACAAGGTCTATGACTAGTTCACAACCATTCATGGTATAATTTCAAGTCAAAATGCAGGATATGGACATCCATCAAGAAATATTTAGATCACTTTTGATAATCAACATCTTATCTTTTAGGGGATTTCTACTCGAGTTCCCATCAATTAAGACAATGTCGTCATGTCATAATCAATCAATCCATTCTACTGGCATTACCAACTTTTCAGTTTTATTGCCGTCGATAAGATGTGAACTTCTCAAAAGACTAATAATATCTCATAATCCTTCACAAATTCAAGGATATACGGAGACATAACTAACCTTAAAAGAGTAAGGTTAACGCATAATCTATACGAGAGAATTTCAAATCAGATACAGACGAAAACATTTAACGAATATGAATATATCCCATGTTTTCATAATTTGAGTACGCATTCGAAAGCTCTCGGATCGTTACACAGGTCATTCAAATGAAATCAAATCAAAAGAAATGATAGGAACGTCGATACATCCAGTCGGGTATCAACACTCGGTAATCAGATACTTTTCCTAAGAATCTCACTATGGGAGAATTAGACAAGAAAGAATTGTCAATTGTCAAGTAAGACAATTTCCACAGATGAGTAAATTCGACTCAGAAGAATAGATGCTACAGGCACATATGTAGGTGTCCCTAACACTATGTCCCTATTTTTCACTTCTTGCAGATCTCATAAATTTTAATCTTCCACAATCTTCAAAGAAAATTTAGTGTTTATTAATCAGTTTTATGGTGACTACTAATCAGCCTTGCATGGTCCATTCCAAATTGTATGTAGGCGCGCAACTATATACAATTTCAAGATTAACGATACAATACTCAATTCGTCAAAATTTTATCAACATGTTTATAATAAAACATTTTCATGCTTAATTCTTAAAGAAGAATCAAAAATAAATTTACAAAGATTTTCTTTGTTATGAGAACAATTAAGTTTTCCAAGGTGTTTTATAAACAACTTCATTTCGATAACGATCACTTGTAAATCTCACTTTGAATAATCCCTATAGTGATGAAAATTCAATTTTTCTCAAGGGATACTGTTTTATCTTATAAAAACAATGAGTGATCTACAAAAGAGTGATGAAAGCTTGTTCACCAAGAACTAACTACAATATGATAGGAAATGAGCTTTAGCCAAATAATCATGAGGTTCATGATCTCAATGGAACTAGAAAAGAATAATCCACAACGTAACTCAAACCGAGATGAGTACTTGTTTAATGGTTGCATCACTAATGCCAACATTAGGATGAAGCAATAAAAGATAAATAACATCGATACATGTAGGATTTAGCAATCAAAGGTAGTCTTTTCATTAATCACAAACAAGTCAAATTGTACCGTAACACATTGCGTGTCACTATGTCATACAATTTCCAAAACTCATCCTACCAACTGATATCTCAGTTAAGTTAGGGATTTTTAAAAGATACCACAATGAATACTAATCTACAAGAGTCATTAGGTGTTCCACATGTCCCGGAAGATCCATCGGTCCCAATTCAGAAGAAGATTTCTTCAATTTATTTCTTGGACACTGGGCATCCTCATTAGTGGACAATGGCCTAGGAACAACCCTTAACACGAACTAACAATCATTTAAAACCTTATAATTCAATCACATGACTTAACGACTTCCTCTTAACAATTTCTTATTCCATACAAGTTAAATTTTTACTTTATTCAAGTTTCAACCAAATCATACTCAATTCGATATCCTACCTCATTCTCCAATACTTTCAACCTTATTTATAAACCTTAATAGGACAATAAAAGCTCGATATGATCAACACTTAATTTCCGATTCTATAACTTCTTCATCAATAGTTATCAAATGAGTCACTAGTATGAAATGACTCGATCAGTCAATTAGACTTCTCGGAAAGGTACTAGTGGCATGAGGCTTTTGGGTAATGGTTCCAATGACAGCCTCAAGTGCAACATTCACCCTTTCGATTTCAATTTAAGAATTGTGTGACAACGAATCAGGTGACATCTTTCTAGGTGGTAACGTTTTGTCAAACTCCACTCTATAAGGAAAGATCGTCATGACATCGATATTAGTTTTAAACTCGCCAATTCTTCTTTAATATCACAATCAACTAATATCAACATTTCTACGAATATTAACCATTTGTTGGGATCATAAATATCCACAACTTGGTTTAGATCTAGGATAGCTAGAATTCCTACGAGAATAGCTTCGATTAATTTACTAGGGGATTTAGGGTTCCTTGTGACAATCTACGTCGTATAAATACCTCGTATAAGTATTAAATAATCATCAAACAATCATGTAATCAAATTACATCATATATATATATATATATATATATATATATATATATATATATATATATATATATATATATATATATATATATATATATATATATATATATATATATATATATATATATATATATATATATATATATATATATATATATATATATATATATATATATATATATATATATATATATATATATATATATATAATCCAAGTTATATATATATATATATTAAAATAACACTTCTCAGTCTGGCCTTGTCGGTAACTCGGGAATTCTTCGGCACCGTTATAGTCAAAAGATTTTTAGACATTTTTAGAAAAATGTTTATAGTTAAAAGATTTTGAAATGTTTTGTTCAAAACCTTGGTTTTAAAAATCTTTCGTTCTCTATAACGAGAGCTCTGGTACCAAACTGTAACACACCCAAATTTATACAATTCAATACAGCGGAAGACTCGTTGGTGTTACGGGATAGCACATTACTCTCATCATAGACAACTCATAAAAATCGCGTCATTTAATAATAAAGCATTTCCATTCATAAATATCAAAGTTACATAGGTCCCAAGTCATTGTACTTCATACAGGTTTTTACAAAGCATTTTGAATGGATATGAGTATTTAAGTGCAGGCCATGAATTCTTTGTCGTCTTCCCGAGAATTACCTTCAAGTACCTGAGATAAAACATGTTAAAAGAAAAGGTCAGCGATAACGCCGAGTGAATTCATAGAGTTTAATAAATTCCATCAATATAACTTTGGTATAAAATTATTACCAAAAATCATTTCGTACAAATCATTGTAATAGGCCATAAAATAGCCAAAGTCATTTTTATACAAATCCTTATCGAAAATCATAATATAGGCATTTGCCTTAAAAATCATTATACGAGCCAATGTCGTAAAAACATCATACAATACGTCTTATAACGTTGTATAGATTAAATAAAAATCTTTATATGAATATGGTTATATAAAACCAAAACACGAACATAATATCAATAGTATGACCCCGTATTGCTAGTCAGGCAATACATCGTAATTCGGTGCGTATAGTAGTATTTCGTTAACTGGATTATTATAAGCCGCATGACATTGTTACCTTACTACAACAAACAACGGGTAGCTAGCTCGAAACTCATTTGCCCATCTAAATTAGCGTGTCGTCACAAAGGTCACGCTATGTAAATCTTCTCATACATAAATTCTCTTACCAATCAATGTGGCACGACGGGGATCAACCGTCAAGGCGCGAACTGGGGTGATCGTCCCCAAATAGTACTATTATATGCATAAGCGTCTACCAAATCCCGGTAGTTCACAATTCATGCTAATGGGACTTTTAGTGACATAACCTAACTTTAATAATCCATTTCATTTCATCTATCGGGTCATTTAATCATTCATAGGGTCATACAATCATCCGGGTCCAAATCAATAAACAAACAATCGGGACAAATGGTGTCCTATTTTAGTAAAACTAACATGTTGATGAGACTGCTTTTATACATTGTCTCATCTTCCGAATAGGGCTTAAAATGCATTAAATATCATCAAAATACCCAAATATATGCTTGTGTTTGTTGCTTGTGTATTTTAGGTACGGATATTGAGATAATGACAAAAGATCACAAGAATCATGCAAAAACGAACACGGGAAACGAAGCCGCACAATGAACCAAGCCCTAATGAAGACTTTCCCAAGATCAACCCTTGAAGATTGAAGAATTATGAAGAAGGATCCTCCAATTATGAAGAATTGACACTTTATACCCTTGTATCCTCATAATTACAAGTTTGGTCCCTAAAGTTTGTCAAAATTACAAAAAGGACCCATAACTTTGAAGATTTGGCAAGTTTAGCCCCTCAACAAAGCTAAATTGTCAACCAATATCATCCACAAAGTCAAATACATCATGAAGTCCTTCAAAGTACATGAAATGACAAGTTTGGTCCTTTGAAAATTCCAAAATTACACAAAGGACCCTCAACTTTCAACAATTGGCAAAAATGGTCCCTCAATCATCAAGACTTGGCAATTTCAGTCCTCCAAAATGTCAATTATGCAAGTCTAGACCATTATCATTGAATAAAATACCAAGTCAGCCCTTGAAGAATTCAAATATGGCAAGAAATACCCCTGAATTCATTTTATAAAAGTTTTTGGGCCAAAAATGCAAAAGTGCAAAAGTTGTTAAGGCATAAATGGGCGTTGATAGGGTTTTCTACTGAAAAGACAAGAAGAAAAGAATCAAAGGGCTAAAAGGGGGCAAAAATCAAACTTACCTAGACCAGTGAGGGGGTGACACGTGCCCCACTCACTCCATCCAGCCAATCACAACTCACCTTTCCTCCATGTCACTTCCCACTCAGCTGATTTAAGATTAATTTAATCTTGGCGCCATTAACACATATTTAAACATAATCCAAACCCAAAATGGATTAAACCTGGCACTATTTACCTCAAGAACACAATTAGGGGTTTCTTAATTTCTTGTAATTAAGCCCTAATAATTTCTAGAATGTTGATTAATGGCCCTCTAATCATAACCCAACCCCTAAACTCCCATCACTCTCATGCATGTGATAATGCCAACCCTCCCCTGCCCCAATTTTCATGTCCAAACAAAAACCAACCAGCAATCCAACGTGGGAGAATTGTGCTTGCAACTTAAGCTTGTTTTACACCCTTAGATCAACTTTGCACTTGACAGCATCAACAAACAGCCAAAAACAAGTCACATGATTCAAGAAGATGCCAAAACCTCAAGGGCATTTTTGGGACTTCAGTAGCTAGGGTTTACACGTTTCTTAGCATAGTAGAACTTGTAAGGCTCTATATAAAGCCACTTAGGCCTTCACATTTCAGTTTGCTTTTGATTTTTCCTTGTTCAAGTTTCTGTAAATCCCATTTTCTAAGTTAATGAAATTGAGTTTGAAATCTTGAAGAAAAGTCATTGGCCAATCTTATTTACTACTTTCATTTGTTATATGCTTGTTAGTTCTTGAAGTTCAAAACCTGCTTTCAAAAGAGGAGTGTGCAAAAGTTTGCATATTTCCTCATTTTCTTGATATTTTGCTAAGTCTTGTTCCAATCTTGGAATTCTTGGGCTATAGGGCTGATCATAGCATCCTAACTGAGTTGGTTAAGGTGTGGTGAGGCTTATAACTTGGGGATAATCAAGTGTGGGGTAACAAGTTTGCATCAATCAAGTTTTTCAAAGTTTCTGATTTTTATGATATTGTGCTTAACCCTTGTTCAATCTTAGCAGGCTTATTGTGGAAGCTTGTGCTTGTTCTTGCTAGCACATAAGCTCACAATTCGTGGGTGTGGATGTACATCCATGAGGTTTGCATACTCAATCTCAAAATCTGCTTAAATTGTGATTTTTGGTGATATTTGTATGAAACTTGTGTTCTTGTGAATTTTGTGGCTTGTACTTGCTTGAATCTGTTTATTAAACTTGTTTTAGTGTTAATTGATGCTTTGTTGGCCTGGAATCTCACTTTGCTTTTGAAAATTTTGATTTGGAAAAGTTAAATGGGTGTTTGGGTCTACTGGTTTATGCTTGTAACTTGTTATTGTGTTAAGGGAAGTTGTTGTTTATGCTTTGTATCTGATAAATACCTTGTTGAGAGTGTTTTGCTGCAAGTTTTTGGGTTTGAACACTTGAATTAAACAATCTGCTATATAGACCTTGTTTCTGCTTGTTTTGACCTAGGATTTTGGGAACACTTAGTGTGTATGCATGCTTAGGGATAAAAGTGGTTTAAACAAAGTTAATATAACCTGTTTGAAAGATTTGAAGTGTTGAAATTGGCTTGTGTGTCAAATACATCAGCAAAAGTAAAAACTGCATGTGTTAGTGTTCATCAGTAACTTTCATTGCTTGAATCTTGCTTAATTCTTTGAACCAGTGCATGAAACCTGTTTAGACTTGCTTATTGGAGTTTATAATAGCTTATGTGTGCATTTGGTTGAATTTGGCTGGCTTATTTGTGCTAAAACTGCTCATAAGTGCTTAACTGCTTATTGTTCATGTCTGTATCATGTCTGATGAATGATTGATTAAACTGTATCAATTGGGTGTTAGTGATTGTGTTATTTTGATTGTGATTGACTCCTTTTGATCCAAAGATCATTTGGGTGCCTTTGTGAAATCTGAATCTCCAAAAAAGTCACTATAGACAAAAAGTCAAAATAGTCAAGCAGTGGAAAAAGTTTCCACTGCTCAACATCCAAAACTAGCCCCTGCTAGTGCAATTTTGTCATCAGCTTGTCATTAAGCTATTCTAGCTTATTCTGACTTGCAACAACTTATTATTTGTGATAGATCTTCATTATCTGACCCATTTAAGTAGACTAGAGCTTATTGGACTTTGACTTTGACTTTTTACTAGAAAACCAACTCATTTGACTTTTAACATAAGTGCTTATTTGATTTTCCAGCTTATTGAGTGTGCTTATTGAGTAGGTTTTTGATTATTAAGCTTAGTTTTGTCATAAGAAACATTTTGCAACTTGAATCAGCTTCTGAGGTGGTCTAGATCATAAAAACGACTATTTTGTCGTTTTGTGAATAAGTTTGTGAACTGTTTCTGGCTTATTAAGTGGGCTTATTTGAAAATTCTTTTTGCAGAAGTCTTTGTTAGGTCAAAAGAAGCTTGCGTGTAAAATTTTAGCTTATGGCATCAGCTTATAGCTTAATGGGCTTAAAAGCCCATTAAGAATAAGCTGCTTATTATAAGTTGGCTTATTTCACATTTTCAGCTCTTGGGCCTTTGGAAAAAGTTGTTTAAAATCAAATTTTGAGTCAACTTGTGCTTTTTGGGCTTATTTTGAACACTTTTTCTTATTGCGCCTTAATTAAGCCCAATAAGGGTTTGTTTTGGGTTTGGCCCATTTTCTAGGCCCAATAGGGGTATTTAGGTAATTTCACTTTCATTTCTGAGTTATTTAGGTTAAATTAAGCTAGTTTGCAAGTTTTTAGAATTTTTTATAATTTTTGGATTTTTGATATTATTTTAATATTATTTTATTATTAAAAATTAAAAGTCTGATTTTCTAGTTTTTTATATTTTTCCTAGGATCTTAACACTTAATTAGGATTTTTGCAACTTTCCAATTATTTTCTAGGTCTTTTAATTATTTTTTATAATTAATTTAAGATTTAATCGAGTTTAGGAGTTTTTAATTGTTTAAAAATAGTTTTAATTGGTTTTAAAATTTTGAAAAATAGTTTTTAGCTTAATTAGAGTATTTTTGAGGTTTACAAACTTTAAAATCTTGTTTAGGGCTTTTTAATAATTAATTTTGATTTTAGGGCTTTAATTAGCTTAAAAAGTCATTATCTAATTAATTAAAAGGTTTTTGCAAGTTTTGATTTTTTGTAAACTCTTAGAATATTATTAGGGATTTTTGGTAATTTTTAGAAATTTTTAGGTTAAAATTTTAATTTTGGTGGTTTTTACGACTTTACGTGTACGCCTTTTTAGAATTAGTTTAATCCGTCTTAATAACCGTCATTCTCTTCTAATCCCTTTTCTATTTTTCTTTCTCAAATATAATCACAAATTAATCCATATCACACACACATAACACACTAGCCTCCTTGAGAACGAACTTAATTGGTCATTAGTGCTTGCTTTTCCAAAACCGACACTTAATACTTGCCACTTTTGTTGCTCTTTTCCTAAAGGGGTAATTTTACAACTATCATTTTGGCGCCGCTGCCGGGGAGGCGTGTTGTGTTTTGATTTGGCATTGTTGTTTTTATACTAACCATAATTAGTATTTGTATTAGTAGCACTCTACTAATACGTATTATCGTTTTTCAGTTTTTGTGTGAATATTATTACTATATTGTATACGTAGAACAATAAATTCACAAGTACTCCAAATACGTGAGAAATCACAACCTTGACTTGGGAGGTCATTACCCAATCATTGTATTCGAATCTCAAACCAAAGAAAAAAAGGCAAAAATAGATAAATACTTTCGTGAAGCTGAATCTTGAAAATACAAACTATAAGGTGGGTGTAAGGCGGATATTATAAAATATATCCTAAGGAAAAAGGCTCTTAAGTGCTTCGCGCCGCCTCGTTTCCCCGCTTGCTTGTGAGTATTTGATTGTGAGAGCTAATCAAGGGTTTTGCCGCCCAAAGTATTACTAAGTATCATATATTTTCTTGGTTTCTATTGATTAAACCCTCTTGAACGATTTGGTGTTCCACCAACGTTCTAAAGTCATCGAAGGCGTTCACTTCACGTGATCGTTTTCATTCCTTGAGGCTTCTTTAATCGAGAGATTTGATTAAGGAGGAGATTTGTAGATTTTTGTCTACTTAATACATTTCACCAAATTCCAAAAAGGTTAATACAATCAAAAACCACAAAAAAATTGAAAAATACAAAACACCAAAAAGAATCTTCTTTGCTCGTCCCCTCGTTGTACGCGACGTTTATGCTAACTCGAAATCAAGCAAGACGTGCACGTAAACGAAAGAACAAAACTCCCACTCCCAACAATTCTAGTGAGGAGTCTCCTATTGACGAACCCATTGTAAGAGAAGCACCAACCATGGCGAATCGAACTATGATGGAGTTACTTCAAGCACCCACCGAGGGTTATGGAGAGGCTATTGTGATTCCCGCTATCCTTGCGGAGAATTTTGAGGTTAAGACGGGTTTGTTGTCCATAATTCAAAACAACAAATTCCGTGGTGATGAGAAGGACAATCCACACAACCATATCCGCCAATTCAATCGTCTTACCGCTACTTGCAAGTTTAAGGATGTCTCTAACGACTCGATTAAGATGATGCTTTTTCCGTATTCCTTAGCGGGGCCCGCTAAAATTTGGTTAGAGAAAGAGCCACCCAATTGTATATTGACGTGGAAGGATCTCGTGTCTAAGTTTGTGAACCAATTTTTTCCGCCCTCTAAGACTACGCACTTGAAAAACGAGATTTCAAAGTTTTCACAAGAATTTAATGAAAGTTTTTCAACGGCTTGGAATAGGTTTAAGGAAATGTTACATGAATGTCCTCATCACGGTTTTTCCGATTTGTATCAAATTGACACATTTTACAATGGACTTAATGATCATGAAAGGGATTATTTGAATGTCGCCGCGGGTGGTCATTTTTTTATGTAAAACGGTTGAGGAAGCTTTGGTGATAATTGAAAATAGATCTAAGATGTATAGTCCTCGTAGCACGTCTAGTGTTCGTAAGGCTTCACCTTCTTTGTCTACTACCATCGATGCTTGCCAAATTGAGGCGAACTTGGAAAACAAGATTTTTGATAAGTTGAAAGGACTTTTGATTGAGTTTAAAGTTGGTGAACCAAGTGCTCCCGCTACGGCTAAAGCGGTTGAGGTTTCTTGCATGTATTGTGGTGGAGGTCATGATTTCTCCGAGTGCATTACCAACGGTGGTAACACTTCGAGTGCCTTCGCGGCCACGGGAAATTATAACCAAAACGGTCAAGTTTCCCGCTCTAATAAAATGACTCCACCGGGTTTTGGTTCAAATCAAAATGCTAACAACAACTATTGCAACAATCAAGTTGGTTTTAAAAACAATTACAACAAGGGAAACTATGGGAATAAAGGGGCTAATAATCAAGTTTCAAACAAAAATTATTTTCACAATAACAACAAAAGTTTGCAAACATTGAAAGATCTTCCAAGTGAGTTTGTTGAATATGCTAGTGGGAATGATGCTAGGTTTGACAATATTCAAAGAGAAATCATTAGCCTAAGATCCGAGTTTAAGAACGACTTGAAGAAAGAGTTGAAAAATGAGTTAGCTAATGAACTTAAAATCCACACCAACAAGATGGAAGGAAATGTCACTAGGTTGCAACAAAACCAACAAAAGATGGAACAAGGGCAACATGAGATTAAACAAGAGATGATTAAAGCCGAGAAAAGGCAAACCGAAGCCGTATTGAGGCAATCTAATTTTGAAGATAAAATCTCGTCTATGTTTGAGGCAATAATGTGTAAACCGTCGTCAAGTGGTCTTCCTAGCAACACCATATCCAACCCTAAGGGTGAGATGAAAGTGATTACCACACGTAGTGGTAAGACACTTAAGGAGCCGATTCCTCAACCAATTGCTCCTACGGAGGAAGCAATTGAGGAAGAACCCGAGGTGGTGGTCCAAAAGGAGCATGTCCCAATCCCACGAAGTACCGCTCATGCCACACCTACGGTTGACCCATTACCATCATTGGAACCCGAGATTCCAAAGGCTATGCCTACTATGCCTCAACCCACAACATCTTTGCCCTATCCATCGAGACTTAGGAAGGAGAAACGTAAAGAGCGCGACAATTAACAATTTGAGCTTTTTATGGAAATGTTTCGTGATTTGCACCTTAATGTGAGTTTCGCCGATGCTTTGGTCATGATGCCTCGATTTGCCGCTAACTTTAAGAGTATGTTGAACAACAAGGAGAAATTGCACCAATTGTCTAGTTGTTCGTCGGTTTATCTTAATCGCATACCTCAAAAAGTCGGTGATCCCGGTAAATTTTTGATACCTTGTGCAATCCAAGATATGGAAGAATGCTTCGCCTTGGCCAATCTTGGTGCTAGCATTAACTTGATGCCACTTGCAATCTTCAAGTCGCTCAATCTTCCTAATCTTACTCCTTCACTAATGTCTATCGAGTTGGCCGACCATTCCACAATTCCCGCAAGTGGTTTGGCGGAAGACGTTTTTGTGAAAGTGGGGAAGTTCTACTATCCCGTAGACTTTATCGTTGTTGATATCCCCACGGATCCTCAAGTTCCTCTCATTTTAGGTCGTTCGTTTTTAGATACGTCTATGGCTTTGATCGATGTGCATGCTAGAAAGATCACCTTACGTTTCAAGGACGAGGAACTTGTTATAAACGCAACTCAAAACTCTCAAATTTCTCATGTTTATTCCGTTGCAACCATAAACCTCGTTGATATGATCGACGTGGTTTGCGAGGAATTTTCACAAGAAGTTCTAGGTTTTGGTGATGAAGAAACTAGTGGCAATCCCACTATGTTGGATCCAATTCTTGATAATTCGACACCAACCTTCACTCCTTTTGAAGGTGGTGGTTTTACGTTGGAAGAATGCAATGTTCCACGTACTTGTGACGAAGACCTTGATAACGATGAGGACTTCTCGGTTATCAAGGATTTTCTCAACGATTTCCCATTTCCTCCACCCGAGGAGGTTATGAGTATCCAGCCCAAATCTTCACTTGAGGAACCACCTATCCTCGAGTTGAAAGATTTACCTCCTCACCTCGAATATGTCTATTTGGAGGAGGACGACAAGTTGCCGGTTATTATTGCGAAGGATCTTTCTAATGGTGAAAAAACCGCACTTGTCGATGTTCTAAAGGACCACAAAAGGGCGATTGCGTGGAAGTTATCCGACATTAAGGGGATCGATCCCAAATTTTGTACCCACAAAATATTAATGGAGGAGGATTTCAAGCCCACAATCCAAAGTCAAAGGAGGGTGAACCCCAAAATTCACGACGTCATCAAAAAGGAGGTCCTTAAACTCCTTGACACGGGAATGATTTACCCTATTTCCGATAGCCCTTGGGTGAGGCCTATTCATTGTGTCCCTAAAAAGGGAGGAATGACCGTTGTGCCAAACGATGCCAACGAGTTGATTCCCACTAGACTCGTGACCGGATGGAGAGTGTGCATTGACTATCGAAAGTTGAATGAAGCCACTCGAAAAGAACATTTTCCCTTGCCCTTCATGGACCAAATGTTGGAGCGTCTTGCGGGAAACGATTTCTATTGCTTTTTAGATGGGTTTTCCGGTTACTTCCAAATTCCCATCGATCCTCATGATCAAGAAAAAACTACGTTTACGTGTCCATATGGAACGTTTGCCTATCGTAGAATGCCATTCGGACTTTGCAATGCACCGGGAACCTTTCAAAGGTGCATGATGGCTATTTTTCATGATATGATCGAGAAGACGATGGAAGTCTTCATGGATGACTTTTCCGTGTTTGGTGATTCTTTCACTTCGTGTTTGTCAAACCTTGAGAGAATGTTAAAACGTTGTGAGAAAACCAACCTTGTGCTCAATTGGGAAAAGTGTCATTTTATGGTTAAGAGTGGAATCGTCTTAGGGCACAAGGTCTCGAAAGCGGGGATTGAGGTAGATCAAGCTAAGGTAGACGTCATCGCCAAATTACCTCATCCCAAAACCGTCAAGGGAGTTAGGAGTTTCCTAGGCCACGCGGGCTTTTATCGTCGATTCATCAAGGATTTTTCAAAGATTTCTCGACCCATTACACATCTTCTTGAAAAAGAGGCACGTTTTGTCTTTGACGAAGATTGTGTACGAGCCTTTGAAATCCTTAAGAGGAAACTTACCGAAGCTCCCATTCTTGTTGCTCCCAATTGGAACCTCCCCTTTGAGCTCATGTGTGATGCTAGTGATTACGCTATAGGGGCCGTTTTGGGGCAACGTCATGATAAGCACTTCTTGCCTATTCACTATGCTAGCAAGACGATGACCGAGGCTCAACTTAAGTACACTACAACGGAAAAGGAGTTCCTTGCCGTGGTGTATGCATTTGAGAAGTTCCGACCTTATCTCGTGTTGAAGAAATGCATAGTGTATACGGACCATTCGGCTATCAAGTATCTCATGGCAAAGCAAGATGCTAAGCCTAGATTACTTCGTTGGATTCTCCTCCTTCAAGAATTTGATCACAAAATCGTTGACAAAAAAGGAGCCGAGAATCTAGCGGCCGATCATCTCTCTCGTTTGGAAGATCCTCACCAAAGTGTTTACGAGCCCAAGGAAATCACCGAAACATTTCCGCTTGAGACACTTGGTGTAGTGAATTCTAAGCTTGATTCTTCTACCCCATGGTTTGCGGACTTTGCAAATTACCATGCGGGTAACTTCATCATTAAGGGTATGACGACTCAAGAAAAACGAAAATTCTTTCGTGACGTCAAGTTCTACTTTTTGAACGACCCTTACTTGTTTCGAACTTGTGCGGATCAAATCATCCGACGTTGTGTATTTGGCACCAAAGCTTCTAACATCATTAGAGCTTGCCATGAGGGACCCACGGGTGGTCACCACGGTGCTAATCTCACGGCTAAGAAGGTGTTTGATGTCGGCTTCTTTTGGCCTACTATTTACCGAGATGCACAAGATCTTGTGAAATCGTGTGATGCATGCCAAAGACAAGGAAAAGCCTCACAAAAAGATGAAATGCCACAAAATATCATTCAAGTATGTGAGATCTTTGACGTTTGGGGTATAGACTTTATGGGGCCGTTCCCATCATCTCGTGGTAATAAGTACATTCTCGTTGCGGTTGACTACCTTTCTAAGTGGGTGGAGGCAAAGGCCTTGCCCACCAATGATGCTCGTGTGGTAGTCAAGTTTTTGAAGCAATTGTTTTCTCGGTTTGGAACCCCTCGTGCTATCATAAGCGATCGTGGAACCCATTTTTGTAACGACCAATTTGAAAGGGTTCTAAGGAAATATGGGGTTACACATCGGCTTTCTACGGCTTATCACCCACAAACGAGTGGGCAAGTCGAGGTTTCAAACCGAGCTTTGAAGAGGATTTTGGAGAGATCCGTGGGAGAAAACCGACAATCTTGGTCGGATAAGTTGGACGATGCTTTATGGGCCTTTAGGACCGCTCATAAGACGCCCATTGGGTGCACTCCCTATAAGCTTGTGTATGGAAAGAATTGTCATTTGCCTATCGAGTTAGAACACAAGGCTTATTGGGCCCTAAAGCATTGTAATGATGATATGGAGACCGCGGGAAAACACCGGAAAATGCAATTAAATGAATTGGATGAATTAAGGGATATTGCTTATGAAAATTCATTGATTTATAAAGAGAAAACTAAAAAGTTGCATGATTCTAAAATTAAAAACCGTGTTTTTAACATTGGGGATCAAGTTTTGCTTTTTAATTCAAGATTGAAAATCTTTTCCGGTAAGTTGAAATCCCGTTGGTCCGGTCCATTCACCGTGACTCAAGTGTTTCCGTATGGGACCATCGAGCTAGCTCAAGATGATGGTCCTAACTTCAAGGTGAATGGACATAGGTTGAAGCACTACTTTGGCGGGGAAGTTCCATCCTTGAACTACCTCGACCAAGTCACCTTCCCCAATGATAATTAGTATTGAGGGGATCGAGTCGAGCTCATGACTCGGTAATCAAAAACGAGGTGCCTCGTGGGGGAGTCCCATGCTTATCCTATGTACATATTATTACTTTCTAATGTAGCTTACGTGTGGGGATTTGTGCCCTTCCAACCTTTGTTCCATGGTTGTTTGTGAATTGTGGTTTTTAGATCATGATCTTCACGATTGGAGCCTCTCGTGTTCGTTTTATAGGAGCACTCGATCGTTTGCTTTGGAGACATTTCTCAAATATCCATGATATATCCTTGATTGTTCTAACCTTAGGTTTTTAGCACACTTCATAAACGGCTATCAATTTATTGGTTACACCCTTTCCATGCTAGATTAGGCCTTCGACTACGTCTCTAGTATGGGGGTGTTTGCAACCCTAGACTCGAAACATTGAGGACAATGTTTAACTTTAGTATGGGGGGTGAATAGATACTTGCCTTGCCAAACCTTCACGCTTTCCAAAGTTTATCTTTTTGTTTATCGTTTTGTTGCAAAATAAGGCTAAAAATGGCCAAATTTTAAATTTTTCTCATGTTTTATAAGTGTTTGAAGACACGAATGTAGATTTTCTGATGGCGAGAATAAGAGTAATTTTTGACTCGACCGTGCGTGTTGAGCACTTAGCTTTGATTCCTTAACTACACATTAGGCTAAGTCTCTTAAATGAGGACGAGAAATGATAGGGTTAATTATAAGTTACTATGCTAAACGTAGAGTACTCGTATTCTTTCAAAAACTCATGTGTTCTCGTTGTTTGCTTATTCTCCCTTCGCATGTAAATATTTTTTGCTTAATAAATATTGACTTAGCGGTTTAGTTAGGTATGTTGGGTTTCTAGTCTTTTCTAGTAGCTTCCGTGTAATTAAATTGGGAAGACATTAAGGTATCGCCAGCGTCACGGTTTTGAAGTATTGGCACCCTAATAATCGAAAGCTTCACCTAATAATAAGATTTCAAGTGCTCACCAAAATTTAGCAAACAATTTGAAGCCCCACAAGGCCTAAAATCTATGAAAAATTGAAAGTGAATCAATCCTTAATCTTCGAAGCTTTAAAGATCCAAAAGTCGCTTTAGCGTGAGGATATACGTCTTTGGCAAATAAAACCACCGATGAGGCGGATAATAAAAGGTAAGGCAAGACCGAAGTCATAATAAAAGCTTCATGGCGAAGTTGAATAAAAGATGGAGGTAAACCAAAGATAATAAGGCCCTTCCGTTAGGGGGCGTATAAAAGTCTTGGTAATAAGTCTCATGTTCAAAACCGTTATAAAACCGTGTTTATCGATTCTTCTTGTCAACTTAATTTTTTAACATCGTTGTCTATTGGGAGGGGTTATTGATTTGATGGTCTTAGTTACACCGTTAGGACTCTATTTTTAGACCTAAATCTCTATTATCGCATAAGTCAACAATGTATCCTCGTGAAACATTCAAGACATCATAAAATATAAGAGATACAACTTAGGAATAATGGGAGGATAAGTACGTGATTGGGGCATATGAGTAGTGTTAGCATTACTAACTTATAATGACAATGATCTCGTTGCACGCTTGGCATGGAATTGGAGTGAAAATCGAGGACGATGAAATTATTTCTAACGAAGCATTCACGTGTTCTTATTCTATGAACCTAAACGTCCCATTTTGCGATGAAAATCATACATTATGTCTAAAACGCAAGTAGTAGTAATAGCAGTAGTGTAGCTAGTTTATCATTCAATAAAGTGAATAAAATGAATTTTGGAGATGCTACGATACTTTATTCTAGCATTGCGTGAGGGCACGGCAATGGTTTAGTATGGGGGAGTGATGAGACTGCTTTTATACATAGTCTCATCTTCCGAATAGGGCTTAAAATGCATTAAATATCATCAAAATACCCAAATATATGCTTGTGTTTGTTGCTTGTGTATTTTAGGTACGGATATTGAGATAATGACAAAAGATCACAAGAATCATGCAAAAACGAACACGGGAAACGAAGCCTCACAATGAACCAAGCCCTAATGAAGACTTTCCCAAGATCAACCCTTGAAGATTTGAAGAATTATGAAGAAGGGTCCTCCAATTATGAAGAACTGACACTTTATACCCTTGTATCCTCATAATTACAAGTTTGGTCCCTAAAGTTTGTCAAAATTACAAAAAGGACCCTTAACTTTGAAGATTTGGCAAGTTTAGCCCCTCAACAAAGCTAAATTGTCAACCAATATCATCCACAAAGTCAAATACATCATGAAGTCCTTCAAAGTACAAGAAATGACAAGTTTGGTCCTTTGAAAATTCCAAAATTACACAAAGGACCCTCAACTTTCAACAATTGGCAAAAATGGTCCCTCAATCATCAAGACTTGGCAATTTCAGTCCTCCAAAATGTCAATTATGCAAGTCTAGACCATTATCATTGAAAAAATACCAAGTCAGCCCTTGAAGAATTCAAATATGGCAAGAAATACCCCTGAATTCATTTTATAAAAGTTTTTGGGCCAAAAATGCAAAAGAGCAAAAGTTGTTAAGGCATAAATGGGAGTTGATAGGGTTTTCTACTGAAAAGACAAGAAGAAAAGAATCAAAGGGCTAAAAGGGGGCAGACATCAAACTTACCTAGACCAGTGAGGGGGTGACACGTGCCCCACTCACTCCATCCAGCCAATCACAACTCACCTTTCCTCCATGTCACTTCCCACTCAGCTGATTTAAGATTAATTTAATCTTGGCGCCATTAACACATATTTAAACATAATCCAAACCCAAAATGGATTAAACCTGGCACTATTTACCTCAAGAACACAATTAGGGGTTTCTTAATTTCTTGTAATTAAGCCCTAATAATTTCCAGAATGTTGATTAATGGCCCTCTAATCATAACCCAACCCCTAAACTCCCATCACTCTCATGCATGTGATAATGCCAACCCTCCCCTGCCCCACTTTTCATGTCCAAACAAAAACCAACCAGCAATCCAACGTGGGAGAATTGTGCTTGCAACTTAAGCTTGTTTTACACCCTTAGATCAACTTTGCACTTGCCAGCATCAACAAACAGCCAAAAACAAGTCACATGATTCAAGAAGATGCCAAAACCTCAAGGGCATTTTTGGGACTTCAGTAGCTAGGGTTTACACGTTTCTTAGCATATTAGAACTTGTAAGGCTCTATATAAAGCCACTTAGGCCTTCACATTTCAGTTTGCTTTTGATTTTTCCTTGTTCAAATTTCTGTAAATACCATTTTCTAAGTTAATGAAATTGAGTTTGAAATCTTGAAGAAAAGTCATTGGCCAATCTTATTTACTACTTTCATTTGTTATATGCTTGTTAGTTCTTGAAGTTCAAAACCTGCTTTCAAAAGAGGAGTGTGCAAAAGTTTGCATATTTCCTCATTTTCTTGATATTTTGCTAAGTCTTGTTCCAATCTTGGAATTCTTGGGTTATAGGGCTGATCATAGCATCCTAACTGAGTTGGTTAAGGTGTGGTGAGGCTTATAACTTGGGGATAATCAAGTGTGGGGTAACAAGTTTGCATCAATCAAGTTTTTCAAAGTTTCTGATTTTTATGATATTGTGCTTAACCCTTGTTCAATCTTAGCAGGCTTATTGTGGAAGCTTGTGCTTGTTCTTGCTAGCACATAAGCTCAAAATTCGTGGGTGTGGATATACATCCATGAGGTTTGCATACTCAATCTCAAAATCTGCTTAAATTGTGATTTTTGGTGATATTTGTATGAAACTTGTGTTCTTGTGAATTTTGTGGCTTGTACTTGCTTGAATCTGTTTATTAAACTTGTTTTAGTGTTAATTGATGCTTTGTTGGCCTGGAATCTCACTTTGCTTTTGAAAATTTTGATTTGGAAAAGTTAAAGGGGTGTTTGGGTCTACTGGTTTATGCTTGTAACTTGTTATTGTGTTAAGGGAAGTTGTTGTTTATGCTTTGTATCTGATAAATACCTTGTTGAGAGTGTTTTGCTGCAAGTTTTTGGGTTTGAACACTTGAATTAAACAATCTGCTATATAGACCTTGTTTCTGCTTGTTTTGACCTAGGATTTTGGGAACACTTAGTGTGTATGCATGCTTAGGGATAAAAGTGGTTTAAACAAAGTTAATATAACCTGTTTGAAAGATTTGAAGTGTTGAAATTGGCTTGTGTGTCAAATACATCAGCAAAAGTAAAAACTGCATGTGTTAGTGTTGATCAGTAACTTTCATTGCTTGAATCTTGCTTAATTCTTTGAACCAGTGCATGAAACCTGTTTAGAATTGCTTATTGGAGTTTATAATAGCTTGTGTGTGCATTTGGTTGAATTTGGCTGGCTGATTTGTGCTAAAACTGCTCATAAGTGCTTAACTGTTTATTGTTCATGTCTGCATCATGTCTGATGAATGATTGATTAAACTGTATCAATTGGGTGTTAGTGATTGTGTTATTTTGATTGTGATTGACTCCTTTTGATCCAAAGATCGTTTGGGTGCCTTTGTGAAATCTGAATCTCCAAAAAAGTCACTAAAGACAAAAAGTCAAAATACTCAAGCAGTGGAAAAAGTTTCCACTGCTCAACATCCAAAACTAGCCCCTGCTAGTGCAATTTTGTCATCAGCTTATCATTAAGCTATTCTAGCTTATTCTGACTTGCAACAACTTATTTTTTGTGATAGATCTTCATTATCTGACCCATTTAAGTAGACTGGAGCTTATTGGACTTTGACTTTGACTTTTTACTAGAAAACCAACTCATTTGACTTTTAACATAAGTGCTTATTTGATTTTCCTGCTTATTGAGTGTGCTTATTGAGTAGGTTTTTGATTATTAAGCTTATTTTTGTCATAAGAAACATTTTGCAACTTGAATCAGCTTCTGAGGTGGTCTAGATCATAAAAACGACTATTTTGTCGTTTTGTGAATAAGTTTGTGAACTGTTTCTGGCTTATTAAGTGGGCTTATTTGAAAATTCTTTTTGCAGAAGTCTTTGTTAGGTCAAAAGAAGCTTGTGTGTAAAATTTTAGCTTATGGCATCAGCTTATAGCTTAATGGGCTTAAAAGCCCATTAAGAATAAGCTGCTTATTATAAGTTGGCTTATTTCACATTTTCAGCTTTTAGGCCTTTGGAAAAAGTTGTTTAAAATCAAATTTTGAGTCAACCTGTGCTTTTTGGGCTTATTTTGAACACTTTTTTTTATTGGGCCTTAATTAAGCCCAATAAGGGTCTGTTTTGGGTTTGGCCCATTTTCTAGGCCCAATAGGGGTATTTAGGTAATTTCACTTTCATTTCTAAGTTATTTAGGTTAAATTAAGCTAGTTTGCAAGTTTTTAGAATTTTTTATAATTTTTGGATTTTTGATATTATTTTAATATTATTTTATTATTAAAAATTAAAAGTCTGATTTTCTAGGTTTTTATATTTTTCCTAGGATCTTAACACTTAATTAGGATTTTTGCAACTTTCCAATTCTTTTCTAGGTCTTTTAATTATTTTTTATAATTAATTTAAGATTTAATTGAGTTTAGGAGTTTTTAATTGTTTAAAAATAGTTTTAATTGGTTTTAAAATTTTGAAAAATAGTTTTTAGCTTAATTAGAGTATTTTTGAGGTTTACAAACTTTAAAATCTTGTTTAGGGCTTTTTAATAATTAATTTTGATTTTTAGGGCTTTAATTAGCATTAAAAAGTCATTATCTAATTAATTAAAAGGTTTTTGCAAGTTTTGATTTTTTGTAAACTCTTAGAATATTATTAGGGATTTTTGGTAATTTTTAGAAATTTTTAGGTTAAAATTTTAATTTTGGTGGTTTTTACGACTTTACGTGTACGCCTTTTTAGAATTAGTTTAATCTGTCTTAATAACCGTCATTCTCTTCTAATCCCTTTTCTATTTTTCTTTCTCAAATATAATCACAAATTAATCCATATCATCACACACATAACACACTAGCCTCCTTGAGAACGAACTTAATTGGTCATTAGTGCTTGGTTTTCCTAAACCGACACTTAATACTTGCCACTTTTGTTGCTCTTTTCCTAAAGGGGTAATTTTACAACTATCACATGTTATCTCCCTCGCTGGTTTATAAAACATTTCATAAAAACATTTAAAAGAGTGCGAGGCTATGAACTCACGTTGATGTGGGAAGGCGGTTATCGGCGATTCGGATGTACGGTATGTGCTTCAATCACGGAAACCTAGACAAATAATACTCGTCTTAGACTCATGTCCAATGACTTTATAAAAATAACAATTATGTATACATATGATGATTTTATATATATGATGATCAAGTGGGTTTACAAATTCTCTTTTACTCATTTTAGTGTTATGTGTTGATAACTTTTATACTAGTTTACTAGTTTTACCTATTTACGTGTTTTTGGTCCAATAAGCCTATTATAAGTTCATTAGCTTGTATCAATCCCTTTTCATACTTGTATTATCAGTATTTATACTTTACATGTTGAGCCCAAATGGGTTAAGCCCAATAAATAAGTTTATAAGTGTTTTAGCCCATTTTGTTGTATTATTAGTCCAATAACGTTAACTTAGCCCGTTAATGTCCGTATGTTATATAATTCGGGTTTTATCGGTTTTTACTTGTTATATATGCTTATATATCAGTATATGACTTTATAAAAGTTTACATTAGACGGGTCCAACCGTCTAAGTTTTATTTAACAAAAATGTTAATTTTACGGTAATAGCCGAAAAAGTCGTAAAAATCATGTTTATAGTTTTATAACTTATAAAACTTATCAAACTACAATTTTTATAAAATGTCCATTTATTTATCCTTATACATATTTATATAAATGTATTATATAACTTACTGGGTTTTAATTCACATTTTATACTATTTTTATTTGAGTGCTTATATAATACTATTATACTTTAATTTTCCCAAAATCTGATTTTTACTTTCATGTTCACCAAAACAGCCATATCTAGAGTTGTATATCGAGATAGAAGCTCAAAATTTTATGGCATAAACTACATGATATGTTATCCATTTAACTCTTCTATAGCTACTGTTGAATCAGCCTTTAAGTATTTTCTAAAAATCGTCCAAAACAGTGAACTCAGATTTGTACTCTAAACTTGTTTTGATCATATCTCACTCATCCTAGTGATTCCATTGCATGGCCAACTCTCACATGTGTACAAGACATATTACTTACTGTATATCCATTAATCTATGCCATTTTATCAGTTCATCACATGGTTATTTACTGTTTTTATACAGCCTACTAAATTAAGCAAGATTAACCACTTTTACATATAGTTTTTCATCGTTTTACCCATGATTATCAACACCAAATCCCCACACAATATTTTTATCATCATTCATCATCATATACATATACATAAATAATGAAAATACAAGATTACATAATCAAAATAACAAGAGGATGGGAAGAAGAATCTCTATACCACCAAAGTGATGAAAAGATGGGGTTGATGATGAATAAGACTTGGTTTTGGGTAACCAATCTTATGAGATATCAACATCACTTCTAGGATCACCAAGTATTTGTAGATTCCTCCAAAAATCAGCCCTTGTTCTTCATGAAAACTCCTTGAGAAATCAGCCCCAAACTCCCTTGAAAATCCCTTTTTACATGTTAAGATCACCTCCAATCTTCATAACTTCAATGGGTTTTCATCATATGTGTGAATAACATATGATTTCATGGTTAAATCAAGAACAAATGGGTTATTTAGGGTGAGAGTAGGACGAATTTTTGAGAGAGAAATGGGAGGATGAGAGTGGTTTGCATGTATGTGTTTTGGAGAAATGGTTTGGTTAGATGGTTTTGTGGTTTGGTGAAAGAAGTAGCTTAAATGTTAAGCTTGAATGGACAAGTGTCCATTTTAGTTGTATAAAAATGACACCAAGGTTGTGTTGGTGCTAAGCGTTGCCATCCCATATTAGTGGGGTGGGGCAAAACTTGTTTTGTCTCATCCCACTAATTTACGGGTATTCCTCGATTCTAGTTTCCTTGATTTGCGTGCCCTCGGGTCGTTTTACAAAAAACGTTTTTATAAATTATGAATCAACGGCACAAAACGAATCTAATAAAAATTGTCTCATCAAAAACGGAGTTCGAAAACATAAATACGTAATCCTAAGGTTTCCGGTTTAGTCGTAAAGGACGTTAAATTATAATCGTAAGTCCTAATCTCTTCTCGTAAATTTGTGAGTTTATGAACCAACACAAATTTAAAATCTCAAAATAATATTTACGGACAAATTTATTTTCTGAAATGTCGGACTGTCACCAAAACGGTGTATGTAAACGTAAGCACGTAACGTAGAATCCTCCGGTTTAGACTTAGTCGATGCTACTTCAAGACGTAAATCCAAATTTCTTCCCAAAAATAAGTGAGTTCATAATATAACATTAAAATAATGTTTTTAAATAAATATTGAGAATAAAATATCGACCATAAATTGACGGATTGTCACATAATCCTTGATATCCTTTTGGACAACTCTACCCTCATGAAAGCAACGGGATTGAAGAGAGGAAAAAGTATGGGCAAGGTGAGTTGAGTGAAAAAAGTCGGATAGGTTTGGCATATACTGTTTGGTGAGTTGATGATCCTTTTGGTATTGTGAAGGCATGATTAGTACTTAAATAAATACAAGAAAATATTTCTCCAATCACTCATATGAAAAATAAAATCAAAGATAAAAAATATGAGAATGTGTTATATCAATTTCTTGAAAAACATAGGATTGAATCCATATCATTCTCATGTTCACAATGTGTCTATTCAATTATTTACCAAGAACATATGAACTATGTTGGATCAACAATGGACTAGAACATTGGTTTTTCAAAACAAGGTTTTTAGGTAAGCATTAACAATGTCATTACCTACTTGTTCATCGGTTCATCTCAAATCCATCTTTTAACCAAAATCATTTAGCCTAAATTCGGATTTGTTCTACAAGTGGGTTTTAGTGAAATCTTAATGAATATGAACCTAAGGAATCATAGTAAAATAACCATGTCAACCCACATTCCTATTAAGGTTTTAATTCAATTTCAATTTAAAAAATCCCCAATTATGAAAGGATGAACCCTAGAACAAAATAGATGAATTTGAAAGAAAATACTTACAATTAAATGATGTTAGATGAAGGATGAGTGAAACCCACAACTTGGAATCAATTAATTTAAGTGATTGAAGGTTTTGGAAGCTTCAACAATGGTGGAAAAACAAGAAAACCGTCGCTGTGTGTTTTTGGGAGAGAGATAGTGGTTTGAAAATAATAAAATAATCAAACTGACGCTCTGACAAAAGTTTCTGCCCGCGGTTCCTTATCGATAAGGTACCGCGGGTTTGAGCCGCCTAGATAAGGAACCGCCTACAGAGGCAGGTTTTTATTTATGAAAAACGCCAAATTTTGAAAACCAAGTTTTTCTAAGATACTTAAAAATATATCATGAACCTTTTAGAATAACATTGGATCATCAAGACACTAGGCAATATGTTTTAATGAAGGATTACGAGTTGAATCAAGATCGAAAAGAACCAAAACGGACAAACGACTACTCGTAGCAAAACGGCAAAGTGGAGAAAAGTCAAGGGAAGTGAATTAAGACTAGGACCAATGCTCAAGGGATTAATGACAATCTTCAAATAGTGGTAACGAAGAGCTTGTGTCATATATATTGGTTTAAGACGTGCCTTTTCGGTGAAACGTTAAACGGCTATGGTAATGAATAGATACAAAGCAATTATTCATGTATAGACTAAGATCACTTTCAATAATAGTCTTAGTCTAAACCAAAATATGAGCAAGGTATTAATTCAGTTTCTCTCCCGCAAAGGGCCTACTAACCGTATGGGTGCAAACCATGGAAATCATGCTTGATACTTTAAGCTACTACTAACTCACTCTACATCACCATAGTGAGTCAAGTATCCAAGCAATGAAGGTTTGAGAGGATAAAAGAAAAGAAACACAAACCACAAATAAATGTCAAGGCAAGGATGCCAAGAACAAGCACATAGTCAAGTAATGATCAAAATAATGATCAAAGGGCGTGTGGAAGAACGAAAGCGTACCTTGGCCACCAAGAGCAAAGCATGAAGGAATAAGTGCTATGCCCAATCAATGACTATGATGAGTACGAAGCCTTCAAGGACTAGTATCATTCCCAATCATCTTGGTATCATCATTTAAAGATGTTAAAGATCAATGAAGATGAGTCTTCTACAAGTGCAAGTAACTCAATCCACAACCAATTAAGTGATTGATCTTCATGAGTACCTACACAAAGCATGATGCAAACTAGTAGATACATTTCAAGAGTATATCTAAAATGCATAAAGGCTACTAATCTTAAGTGGGATGCAATATTATCAATTAAAAGACCTATTTTCAAAGAAAACATAGTTTTGACCAAAGAGAAACTTTAGTATAACTTGACCTTCTAATTTGAGGAGACAATGGATCGATCTAAGTTTCAAAGTACAATATACTTCAAAGATCTTGAGTGACCATCGCTCTGATACCAATTGCAGAAACTAGAAGGGGGGGGGGGGGGGGGGTTGAATAGTTTCTCTTCAGTTGGTGACCAAATTAAAATTACTTTCAATCTGGTATGTATCAAAACTATCTTTTACTTGAGGCTAAGTTGCATAATGATTAGGTTCAATTCAAATGCACTAGCAAAGATAATAGGTAAGTGTAATGATAATGAAATAAGTAAAGAGTAAGGAAGGAGACAACCTAGTGGGAAGACACCAAGATTTATAGTGTTTCGACAACGAGGCTCTATCCTCGTTTCTACTCCACTCCTCGAGTACACCTACTCGAGATTTACACTATATCCACAAGCTCCCTTCTTGGCGGAGAAAACCTTACATCGTTGCTTACATTATTTTCCGACACTAAGCTAAATGTCGAGACCTAATCTTTAGCTAGGACCAATCTACACAACGTTGCATACTTCACAATTTAACGACACAAGGCTAGATGTCGAGTTCTAATCTTAAGGTAGAACCAATCTTCACGACGTTGCCTACTTCACCATTTTACGACACAAGGCTAGATGTCGAGTTCTAATCGAAAGCTAGAACCAATCTTCACAACTCTTCACTTTGAAGCTAAGTGAGAACTTCACACAACACAACTACTAATCACTTTTAAGTTTAGTGTGAACTCACAAGACACAACCACATCACTTTATAGTTTAGTGAGAACTCCTAATAAAATATATTACAACTCAACTAGACTTATCCAAGTACACACATGTAGCTTGGATTTACACAACACAAATCCAAGCAAACACATATGCAATGGATGTACACAACAAATCCAAGTATCCACAAATAACTTGGATGAACACAACTAGTCCAAGTATTCATAAATACATTTGATTGACCTAAAACAAAAAGGGTATCATGATGAATATGACTAGCTCATAGATTCATCTTTATCACAACACTAGTGAGTGAGTGATCTTCTCATTAGACAAGGTAAAGGAGGGGATCAAGAGGATAATCATATGTAAACATCCTTAACAATTTAAGTGATCATTTACTAATGATTATGCTATAGAAAATAGAAAGAGGGCTGAGAAAAACGTCCAAGAGGCTTGCTGGAAAATGAGATTTGACCCACTATTTAAAGGAGAAAAAGTATAACGGATCTATAACGGTTAGTTGTGCGCGGTACCTTATCTCACCCCGCGGTTCCATATCGCTAAGGAACCGCGTAGGTACTTAAGGTACCGCCACTAGACTACGCTCCGTTTTTTTGTCTTTTAGTGGGGTGGGAATATCTGAGGTATTTGAAACCTTCAAAGGATATTCTAACAGCATTTGGAATATGCTATTTTCAAATTTTCATTTTCCATTTTAATAAAATATTTTCTAAAAAAGAAAGTTTATTAAAAAGTCTATTGTCATATTAACAAAAGTGAGTTTTAAGGATAATCATTTTGATGATCACTAAGTATGATTAAGAAAGGTTAGTGATATGATTATTACCTTGATGATAGTGTTAGTTAAATAATTCATTTTGTGTTTTACACTAAATGTGTTGTATGGTTTGTTGTGATCAAAACTAAGAAAGATTAGTTAACACTAATAATGTTTTTAGGCATCACTTGCATTAACACACTTAATGGCATTAAGTTTATACTAGCACCTAGATCGGCTAGGGCCATACAATACTCTACCCCGGGGAAGTTGCAAGGAATCAAGAAACGACCTGGATCACCAAGTTTGGTTGGTAATTTCCTTAAGAGCATTGCGGAGCAGTTCTCATTAATTTGGGTCTGAGCGATATCGATGAGTTTCTCCTTATCACTGAGAAGATCTTTAAACATTTTAGCATATTTCGACATGTGAGCGAGAGCCTTAGCAAAGGAGATATTGAAATTCAGTTGTTTAAACATTTTGAGAAAGTTAGAAACCTGAATATCATCCTTGTTCTTCAATTTCTCTTTCCTCAACCTTGAAGGATAAGGTATATTGGGTTGAGATGAAGGCTTTGGTATGGAATTCTCACTCACATCCTTGGGTGGTGGAGGGGTGGAAGTAGAAGTTGGAGGAATTGGAGAAGTAGAAGTTGGAGGAATTGGAGAAATAGAAGGTGGAGGAATCGGAGAAGGAGACTCGTTTTCCTTTGTCGCAATCACCGGTGTAGGTGTAGGAAGCTCGGGTTCCTTTAAACCTTTTACACTGCGAGTGGTGATTGCTTTCATCTCCCCTCTGAGATTAGCAACGGTGTTACTCGGAAGAGAACCCGAACCATAGGCTTGATTACTTGGGAAGAAACTAGCCATCATGTTCCTTAAGTCATTCGTTTGACTTGCCAAAGTGTTTCGCATATCAGCTCGAAGATCATTCCCTTGCTTCACCATATCTGCTTTCATGTTGGCCATTTCCCCCTGAAGATTCTGCACTATCGCATCATTAGTCCTCATGTAAGTTTCAACGTCTTGGTATAATGCGGTGGGTTGGTTGGGAGGAGGAGCATGGTAGGCAGGTGGTTGATAAGCGGGTTGTTGGTAAACTTGATTGTTTCTTTGAGGTGGATATGGGGTTCTTTGGGTTTGATATTGATTTGAAGCACGAGGTTGGTTTTGATTGTTGCGATTGAGGTTGTTTGGGTTTTGTGGGGGAAAACTGGGTGGTGAAAGAAAGTTGTTTGAGCGATAGCTGAGAAAATTGCGGTCACCTTGAGGACGTGCTTGATAGCCTCCCATGGAATAGTTACCGTTGGCGGCATACACATTTTCCGGATTGTCATGAGTTGAAGGACAATCGGTGTATGAGTGAGATCCCCCGCATATTTCACATGATTGACTCATAGCATTAACTTGGGCATTGATAGCTTTGGTGTTGTTAGCGGTTTGGAGAGCAATTGATTCAACAAGCGAAGTAAGCTTATCAATTCTCTTGTCGCTCTCATTAGTGCTAGCACTAGCCACATTCGTCCGAACGCTCTTGGTTTGCACTCTAGACTTGTTCTCAATAATTTCCCATGCAACATTAGAAGACTTAACCAAAATATTACCCCCCGAGGCACTATTTAGTGAATCTTGGTCATTGATGCTTAAACCATTGTAAAAAGTATTAATTTGATATACTCTTGTTAAACCATGTTGTGGACACTTTCTTAAAAGTTCCTTAAAACGGTCCCAAGATTCACTAAATGTATCACCGTACTTTTGTTCAAAGGTAATGATTTCATTCCGAAAAGCGGTAGTACGTGAGGGTGGGAAAAAATAGTTGATGAGTTTAGTCTCTAAATCTGCCCACGTAAGAATACTTTGTGGCGGTTCCTTATCAAGCCAATTTCGGGCTTGTCCCTCTAAGGAGAAAGGAAAAAGTTGCAAGTGAATCACTTCTTGTGAATTATACTTAACCGTATTAGTGAGTTGAATGAACCTTTTAATATGGTCATGAGGATCATCAAGCGAACGCCCCAAGAAAGGTTGAGTAGAGACCATTTGAATGAAGCCGGATTTGAGCTCAAAATTGTTAGCTCCAATCTCAGGTATGACAATAGCATCAGTGTTTCCCTCTACATGCGATTGCAAAAGCTCGATCATTGGTTGATTGTCCATGGTGACAATAGGTGGAGTAATGACTTTGGCTTGAGCTACTTTCTTCTTACGAGCACGATTACGCATGCACACTTACAAAGGGAAAATAAAGATAGACAAGAAATATTTTTGGTTTTTATATGTTTTTCTATTTTTTTTTTGGATTTTTGAAATATTTTAATTTTTATGGATTTGTTGAAAATTTAGAAGCAAGAAAAATAACGTTCAAAAGTGAACGGATCCCAAAATCCACCGCGTCTCTCACTAAAAACCATTAATCTTAACAAAAAGAGCCAGCAGCGGCGCCATTTAATACACAGATTTTCACTAAGTATCAAAGTTCGTTGTTCCGATCTTTTCGAATTGATTATTGGTAGAAAGTGCGACTCAATTGTTCTTGGTGGAAAATAAAATGGTTGGTTGATTATCTATTTTTAAACTAAAAGCAAATAATTGTCGTTGAGTAAAATGAAAGCTTAAAAAAATTTAAACTTAAAACACTTGAAAACTAGAAGACTTTGTAAAAATAAACTAAGACGAAACTTGTTTAAAATAATTCTAAGTTAAAATGGAGAGAAAAATTAAATTTGAAAACTAAGGAAAATAAAACAACAACCAGAGTCAGATCACAATGCGATCGTACTCTGATCATAGTGATGGATCGTGACCACCGATCGCACTCACGATCGTAGTGATGGATCGTGACCACCGATCGCACTCACGATCGTAGTCTGGGGTCCGATCGCACTCAATGCGATGGTAAAGCGAGATCGCACTCACAGATCGCAACCACGATCGTAACAAGTGGATCATGGTCTTTGATCGTGGTCAGTGATCGTAACACAATGATCGCAATCTATTCAATCGAACTCAAGGATCATGACACACCATCGCACCCACAGATCGCAATGAGTGATCGTGGTGTGGATTTGGATCGTAGCCAAAGAAAGAACAAAGGATCGCAATCAATGCGATCGTAGCCAGGAATCGTAACCAAGTAAAACCCTTCTAAGATCGTAATGGAAAATAAGAGTAACTTAAGCAGAAATGAATAAGTAGTTAACCCAATAAGCACTTACCAACTTATCCAAAACTATTTAAGCACAAATTCGAACACTTTTTTAATCTAAACAAGCAAACTTTATAACACGAACTTTAAAACGATAAAACTTTTAAGAAAGCTTAAAAGTAAACAAGCTAAACATACAAATACGCCAATAAGCACAAAGAGCTTATAGCTTATACCGTATAAAAGCTTATGTAGGAATAGAAAGATTAACTTTTTAATCTCGAAAACGTCAAGATCAAACACAAAACTTTAATATTCCGGATCAAAGTAAACCAAAATCAAGAAAAGTAGAAAGAGATTAATGAACAAAAAGTTTAACTTGAACTTGTGATTAATGAAAATCCAAATATAAGAATGATTAAAAGCTTAAACTTGAAAGATAAAAATAAAGAAAAGAAGAAACTTAGTGAGAGAAAGCTTAAAACCTTATCTCTCTAAAAACTAGAAAGGAAAAATGAAAATTAAAACTAGCTAACTCCCCTCCTAATGTGTTTAGGAGGGTATTTATAGGGAAATGGGGAGGTGCATGTGTTGCCTCCTCTTTCTTTCTTCTCGGCTCTTCGTCTTTTAAGTTCTTCGACTTTTCTCGACGTCGTCTCGGGATTAATTAAACTCGTCTTATAAATTCTTCACTTATTTAGACTTGAGTTCTTCGATTTTATTAAACTTCCGTATTTAGACTTTTTCTTCGATAAATCTTCAGAATAGGCCTTGGACTTCCGTTCTTTTGCGCTCTTGATCTTTTGACTTCGTCTTTTCTTGTTTTCTTCGATAAAAGCCCGTGAAAGCCCGTTTTTTCTTCCTTTTTCATCTTTTGGTCCTAAAACACAATAAAACACAAACCACGCATAATTCCGACTTTTACGACATAAAATACACGTTTTGGTCTAGTTATTATTGGAAATAAGTGGTAAAAGGATAAGTGTTTTCACACTTATTAATTACCTCTTCTATTGGCAATTTATTTATAAAAACCAGGATTGAGTTTCTTTGAATCATATTTAGTCAAAGTTCATATGAATTAAGTCGAGTTTATAAGATACCAAATTATTTTAATAATTTTTTTAAATGTTTGTTGACAAGTTTATTAATGGTAACAAACATCACAATGGATTTACTTAAAACATTGACATGATTGTACTAGGTTTTGTTTGGTTTGATTACTGCTAATTTGCTATATATTCAAATCTCAGTTAACATAAATATATGTTGTGCATTAACGTCGTCTGAGAAATATTTTGAGTTTTACTTATAACGTAAACAATAAAATAAAAACTTAGGAAGATATGTACGTATGGTACTAGCTTGAAAGAAAATATATATGTACAATATCTTATTTTAATATATGCTACGTACTGCTAAATACAGAGTAATAGGAACTTTATTTTACTTTACGTGCGATCCTTGTGAATTTTGTAAATGTAACTAGTGTGTCTGTTACTAACATGGTTGTTAATCATGAAGAATTTGATTCATTAAAATCAGGTAGAGTTTTTATAAAACAGATCTCATAAAAATACAAGTTGTTATGTTATTATATAAGTGTAATGTGTTTAATGAAATCAAGAAAATTTATTTGAATCAAGGTATTGATAATTAGACACGTTATTATTAATATTGGATTATATACAATATTTTACTAAATTAGTGAAAGTGTTTGTTTGACTTGTATAGTTTATTTAAACCAAGCCGAGTTTAATGATAAACTAGATATAATCCATGTTGTTTAAAAATATCTTTGTAGAAACCTTGTTGAGTTTCTTTAAAAGAGTGGATCTACTGAAGTTGTGTTAAGTTTCATTGTAAGAATTGATAATGTGAAATTGATCTATTAAGATCTTCAGGAATAAGATTAACAACATATGTGGTTTTGTTAAAAAATTTATGTTATAGGGGACATTCTTTAATTGTCTAGTCGAAAGACTTTCTTTATAGTGGTTTTGTATAACGGATGTAACAAAAAATTAGTGGTTTTAAACAAAAGTCGATTTATTTCATTTTTGGATAAGAAACACTATGTGATTTAGAACGTTGTTAATAGTAACAAAACATAGTTTCTAACTAATTATGGGACTTTGTATTTACAAATTATTTGGAATGTCACGAGTGACATCTAAAGGATCTACTCCCGTACTTGCTAAAAGGGAGACAGATACTCGAGTTATGTGTACGTTAAATGCATTAAAGCATCCGGAAACCTTTTGTGTCATTGTGTTAAATGGCTAGAATGACATGTAAATTGAGGCCATGGAGAATCTGAACTTATATAATGGTGAATCAGCACTTGGGCATCATGTCATACATATGTTGATAAGAGTTTGATTAACTTTTATAATGCAATAAAGATTGGAGAGATCGATTGTTTTGACAACTCTCCTTCTTCTAATATTATGGGAAAATAGATGTGATGCTAAAATTCACATCTGGAAGAGAGTTTAAATTAACCAATGCGTTGTACATGCTGGAGATTCTTAGGAATCTTGTGTTAGGATGGTTGCTTAATTTAGCTTTTCTCTTATGTTTAAATCAAATAAATATGAATTAACAAAAAATGAAGTGTGAGTCCGTACGGGTTACATTTTTTAAATATGTTTTAGCTTAATGTCATTTTTTAATGGTCCTTTTAGTAAAATGAGTATGAATTAAACTTATTTTATTTTTTAAATATATGGCATGGCTGAATCGGGCATGTTATTGTTGACTCATTGTGTTGATACAAAAGTTGGATGGACCGAGATTGACCCGAAATAAGCTTAATTCGGGGTCTTTTGGACTCGGGCTCTTGCACCAAGTGAAACTTGTTTTAGGAACCCTGCGCACTAAACAGACACCGTTAGGCTTACCGTGGGTTTGTGACCCACGATTAGACTCTGGCTTGAGAGTAAGTAATCGGTTTGAGTATGTAAGTGTTTAGGGTATTGTGTGTATAAAACCTTTGTGGAACCGAAGGGGTTCCTTTTATACTCGAGAGAGTCCAGGCTGGGCTCCCTGTTCTTGCGGCCTAAGGAAGAGATAATGACTCAAAATAGCTTGATCTTCATTATCTAACTAAGTGAAGTGTATATCCCTTTTTCTTAGGCGAATATAACTATAGTATAAGTTATATTCTGTCTGATCCTGTCGCACAACGACGAGGACTTGACTAATTAATCAGCCTCTTGTACGACAGCGGCTTACCGAGTGTGACAACCGTGGTTTTGAGGTTCGTCACTTGTTCTTATTTTTAAGGTTAATTTATGTGTGACTATGTGATTGTGTGTTTACATGTTTATTTTGTGTGAACGAGGTTGGTGTGGTTATCGTTTATGAGTATATAGTACTCATAAGTAAATCGAGGAACGGTTATTTCATGTTCATGAGATCACAATTAGTGACTATGAAATGAAATGGTGATATTTTGGTGTCTACGTATACGTATAAGTATTATAGTAATAGTTTTTTTTAGGATTTACGGTTTAGCATTTAGAGGTCTCAGATGAGGTAATTAGGCATATGAATATTTTTCGGGATGGTTTTAAGTCATTTAGGACTTAGTTATAAAGTTTATTTCAAAATTTGAGATTTTTTATAAAAGTGTATATTTTACGTCTTTTACGTAAAACGCGTAAATTTGACTAGTTTTACGGTTTTGAGGTTTTGGAAGCTTTAGGAGCTGAAATAAATTAAGACAAATTAAGGTAATGTTAGTAATGTTTATTAAACAATAAAAAGATAAAAAAGATAAAATATATATATAAAGAGGTGGTTTAGGCCGATTAAAACAAAGAAAAAAAAGGAAAGAGAAGGTTTATGGTAAGTGGGCTTTTGGGTTGGACAAGGATCTTTGTATTATATAAAAACATTATACACCACATCAAACGCATTCATTATTTTTCCTGGAGATAAAAAAATCGTGGGGTTCATAGAATGTTTTTAGGGTTCTTCATAATTTTGGGGGTTTCCATTAATCTTAAGGTATAATCTTTAATCCCTTTTTAATTTAATTATTTTTATGTTTATTTAATCATCTTATGATGGATTTAGGTTAGAGTTTAAATAAGAATCTGTATTTTAATGATATCATAATGATTAAATAAATTAGGGCTTGTAATTAGTGGAGTTATGGGTAATTAATTAGGCTAATTTGATTAAACTCGTTTTTAAAAACTGAGCAGAATTTTGAGTCAATTGTTTTGATCATATCGGGAGTTCTATAAACTCTTATTTTGCGATCCAAGTATCCCTGAAAAGATAATTGAAGTGGCTTTCCAATGCAAGAAACGAGAACTAAATTGGAGGTGCGAAGTGGGTCAAAAACAGGTTACAACACTCGGAGGTCAAAATAGTTTTGAATTCACCCTATTTTCTTTTTAAGTTTTGGGTTGTTTGGGGTACTTAGGGTTGCATTGGGATCTTCTAACGAACATGAGAGATGGTTTATATATTTTAGTAAGTATTTTCACTTGGGTTAAGGTTATGGTTTAGGGTAAGACCCCCTAATTGTAACAAACCTATTGTATGTTTAAAATCAGTAAATCTGGAATGACAAAAGTATATATATATATATATATATATATCGGAGCCTTAGCAGTAGCTTTAAGGTTAGGGAAAGTGAGAGGTGTTAGCTAACATATGTAAGGGCATAAATATTCCCTTTACAGAGATCATGGGTATGCTTAAGTGGGTGTTTGGCTTATAGTTTGGAGACCTAAAACTGGGACTGTTTTGGGTAAAATGTTAACGGGATGGGTTATGAAGTAAAATGAGTTAAGGGCTTTATAGAGGGGTGTAATTAGATGCTTAGAGCATTTAAATGAGGTATTTATATAGTAGGAGGTTAGATGTCCATCATAGGTTGATGAGCCATCTTAGTGATTGGTTCATATTTTGATTTCGTGTTTTTGGTTTGTTAGCTTGTTGCTAGTGCGAGTACTTTTGGAGAAGCAATCAGGTGAGTTTCATAGTCCCATGTTTATTATTGTTTTTGACTTCCAGATGGGATGGAAGAGACACTGTGTTGTGTTATTTATAAATTTATGCTGTGAATGTTTGGCGTTGGTAATGGACTTGTGTGTTGATACTTATGTGATTAACTGCTAGATAATTCTTGATTGCTTATGTGTTGACTTGGTACCAAGGGGGTGTTGACAAGGCGGGGCCTTGGGGATTGGTTCATAGGTGTTTGGATACCTATGGGAGTTTGGTGTATGGTATTGGCTGGGAGCCTTAGTGTTGGCTTGATTGATTAATTCTTGAATGATAGTTGTTAATACATGTTAGTATCACATTGTCCATTTGTTTTGAACTTTGATTGTAGTCACAGCTTTTTGGTATGATTTGGCGTTTGAGTCTAAACCTATGACTCTCACCAACATTATGTTGACGTGTTTTAGTGTCTCTTTCAGGTGATACTATGGTTAAGCATGAGAACATAAGTGGCTAGGATTTGGAGAGCGTAGGAATGCATTTAGAAGGAGATCCCCGTTTCCTTCTTAGTTTTTATTTGTTCATTTAATAAGTGATACTGTGGCACACATATGTTTGTTTTGGTTATGTTATTTGTTTGTCTTGTGTAAGAGGTAGGACTGTTACCTACATACCTAGACTGCTGCATTTGTTGAGATATTGTCATGACTTTTGTGTCACCATTTTATGACATTTCTTATTTCATATAGTTATCTCTATAGACACGCCATGTTGTGATGATATCCATTACGTCGCGCCCCATATTCTGCCATGGTGGGGTGTTACAGAATGGTATCAGAGACAGGTTGGGATACGGACTAAAGGGGGGTGATGAACATGATTGGATATGAGTATATCCAGCTAACTGGGAAAAGGATAGGCAAGTGAGATTTTATACAACCTTAGGGGTTACACTGAGGGCATGAGTTATTGATTTAGAGGGAGTTAGGAAACTCATTAGCGATGGCTGAGTTTTTATATAATGATGATTATCATACTAGAAGTCGATAAATGCCATTTGAGGCACTGTATGAGAGGATAGGGTGAGTTGTCCCCATTGTGGACTAGAATTGGTAAAAGAGGCTACTAATGTGGTAATGATGTTTGTGGAAAGGATGAGAGCAACAAGGGATGCTATGTAGAAAAGGAGGAAACCACTAGAGTTAGTGACAAAGTTATGTAGGGAGTTTCACCCATAGTAACGGGTGGTATGTTTTATGGAAGAGTTGATGTAGAGTTTTGTAGGTCCATTTATGATCTTTGGAAAGATCGGACCATTAGCTTATGAGCATAGAATTACTTGGGGGAAATGAGTTGTATACATGATACATTTCATGTATTGAGATTGGTAAAGGTTGTTTGAGAATGTATTTTGCATGTACGGTTATTCGGGATTTGTGCTAATAAGAGTCTTTGTTTTATCAAAGAGTCATCTGTGGGATTTATTGACTGTGAGGTCAAGAGTTTGGCAATGAGTTTAATTATTTTTGGTTTGTATATGTGGTATTTTGAAACTTGAACTAAAGTTCACGTGGAAATGAGAGGAGTTCGTTTAGAACAAGTATCCTCATGTGATTTGTTGTTTGTGTGTTTGATCCTAAGGAGTAAATCTCGGGACGAGATTTCTAGTAGGAGGGAGTGATGTGACAACCCTGGTTTTGAGGTTCGTCACTTAGTTTTATTTTGTGCTAGTTACGTGTCTTTACGTGTTTATGTGCTTATTGGTGTGTATAGATTGTGGTTTGGATATCGTTTCCGGTACGGGGTACCTTGTGAGTGAAACGATGTGTGATGATTTCATGTTCATGAGTTCACATGGTAGTGACTATGAAGTGAGATGGTGTTATTTAGTGGTTTTATGTATACGTATATGTATTATAGAAAATCGTATTTTTACGATTTACGGTTTAGCATTCAAAGGTCTCGGATGAGGTAACTAGTCATATGGATATTTTTCGGGATGGTTTTAAGTCACTTAGGACTTAGTTATAAAGTTTATTTCAAAATTTGAGTTTTTTCATAAAAGTGTATATTTTACGTTTTTTTACGGTAAAACGCGTAAATTTGACTAGTTTTACGGTTTTGGAGGCTTTAGGAGCCGAAATAAATTAAGGAAAATTAAGGTAATATTATTAATACCAATATTAATAATAAAAAGAAAAAAATAATAATAAAAAAAGGGGGGAGTCGGTTTGGTTTGGACGCAAGAATGAAAAGAAAAAAAAAGAAAGATTTAAGGAAAGTTGTATTGGGCTTGGAAGTGTATTAAAACAATATTAGTAAAAACAAAACACACGATTCACAAAAAAAAGGAACGCAACCATGGAGGAGAAAAAACGGAAGAAGAAAATTAGGGTTTTCAAAATCTTGATCTTTGATCAATTGAAGGTACAATCTTGTTTTAATATTGTTCTTATTTAATTAAACATGTATACATCATCTTATGATGGATTTAGGTTAGGGTTAATTTGAAAACAGTAAATTAATGTTATATTAATGGTGTTATAATGATTATATAAATTAGGGCTTGTAATTAGAGGGATTAGGGTTAATTAATGAGGCTGATTTTGTTAAACCCGTTTTTAAAAACTAGGCAGAATTTTGAGTCAATTGTTTTGATCATATTGGGAGTTCTACAAACTCTTATTTTACGATCCAAGTATCCCTGAAAAGATAATTGAAGTGGCTTTCCAATGCAAGAATCTAGAACTAAATTGGAGGTAGGGAAGTGGGTCAAAAACAGGTTACAACAGTCAGAGGTCAAAACATTTTTGAAGTCAGCCTGTTTTTTTCTTAAGTTTTGGGTTGTTTGGGGTACTTAGGGTTGCATTGGGATCTTCTAACGAACATGAGAGATGGTTTATATACTTTAGTAATTATCTGCACTTGGGCTAAGGTTGTGGTTTAGGGTAAGACCCCCTAATCCTAACAAACTTTTTGTATGTTTAAAATCAGTGAAACTGGAATGACAAAAGTATATATATAAATATATCGGGGCCTTAACAGTAGCTTTAAGGTTGGGGAAAGTGGGAGGTGTTAGGTAACATATGTAAGGGCATAAATTTTCCCTTTACAGAGATCATGGGTGTGTTTAGGTGGGCGTTTGGCTTATAGTTTGGAGACCTAAAATTGGGACTGTTTTATGTAAAATATGAACGGGATAGTTATTAAACTAAAACAAGTTAGAGACTTGTTAGGGAAGGGTAATGGGGTGTTACAGAAGTTGAAACTCCACCAAACTCGAGCACTAATAAATTGTTTAAACACAAGAGAGCAATAGGTATGTTCAAGTTATAATAACTACTGAACGACCGTAAATCATAACGTAACATCTACTAGTATATATACATCCGCATATGTATACCTATTGAATCTCCCAAACATACTCGTTATCATACATGTAAGTCAATCAATCGCTTTATACGCTCGTTTTTTTTCATACGATTAATCACAATCTCACCGCGCCACAACAAGGCATAAAGCCCACCTCCAAAACTAAACCATATCGTGTGACCCCATAATTACACAACACAACTATAACCCAAAACATATAACACAAAAAGAACAATAGCCATCTCATAGGCAGCCATTACATAAACCCATATATTATACGTATACCCAAATTCTACATCTCATCATATAAAAGCATGTACTAACCCTCTTTCATGCAATCATACTTGAGAACCCATTGAAGTTGTGGTACTTGTATAACTATGTTGGCCACCATACTTATACAATTACCCTTCCCCCAATGCACTCCCTCCTATGATGATACTTATAAGAATCAATACAACATATAACACATAATTCCATCTGCTCACATAAGCTCATAACCACATAAACAAAGGTTTAAAACTCCAACTATTTAAATAACATAGTCAAACTCTTGAAATACATAAATCCATAGTCTAGCTAAAACAGCATAGATTAAATTCAAAACGAAAACATAATCAGTTATAAGTCATGTCGCCCATAAGAGTGGAAACAGCTTAAAATCCTTCAAATCCACCTACTCCTAATAACTCGAACCATCACATGATTCTTAGGGAACATGACTTAAACATCAAAAGAAAAATACTATACCTCGAGTACATAAAATACCCCAATAAAAGATAGAAACTACCATGTACCAAATTATGCACTATAATGTACAATTTAAGCAAAATACGACAATGACTAGCGTGGATGATTATGGTTCAACCTGCACTAGTCACAATCCGAAAAGAAAATAACATGTGGCTAAGTATGAACATACTATGGTTCAATTCATACTAGTCAAAACATCGCAATAAATAACATCCAAACACATCAATTATATCTTTCATTTAAAAGGATTGCATTAATCACTAAGTTTATTCTTTAGTTTTTAAAACAACTAGTATAAAATTGTTTTGGTCGTAACTTGTTCGTTTTTAAAGCTTTTTGGGTGATTCAAAAGCCAAAAATTATGTACTCGGAACGTAATTTTCAAATATCCAGAATGTATAGTCATGGAAGGTCAGTATCCTGGCCGGAATTATTGTACAAGTGTCGGGTTAAAGGTTGAGCTTTGAATAGTAGTTTATTTTTATGATTTGGGATGCACGGGATACCTAGTCTTTGAGTTGAGTTTTGAGTTCGTCAAGAGGGTTGTTTGTAGATTGTTTGAGTCACATAGATGTGGGGAGGTAAAAAAAAATATATATTCTTTTGGAAAAGTCGATCTTTTGCGCGGTTTAGATAATATGTCGCGGGGCGTAATATGTTTTGGTTGCCATTGGGTGTTTCTGGGATTATTTTTTTTTTCTCGTTGTCATGGGTCATTTTAAATTGATACACGTTTTGGGTTTGAGTTTTCTTTTGAGTCTCGTGGCTTTTGATTTGTTTTAATTGGTGCACGTGAAATGTCGTTAGTTATCCGTGGGTTTGATTCGTCGATCGTATCTAGTGGATTCAGGATGTAGTTTTGGTTACGTATTGATTGGGAACGTTGAGGTAGTCATATGAAAGACTTAGTCGCGCCTACACGATTAAGTAGGTGACCATGAGAGAACGGTCGGAATACCCTTAGTGGGAAGGAAAGAAGTTCGTAGACGAACTAATGTGGTCATGAGGTCTCTTAGGAGCACCAAGGAGATGAATAGAGATTTATGGGATACTAGCACAAGTAACGTGCCATAGAGAGTGTTGGAAGGGGATATAATACCTCAAAGGTATTTATGATTGTTCGTAGGGCATGTAAGTCTTTTAAAAATTTCTTGAAATTTAGTAGGTTTGCCTATTACTGTGAGGTAGAACCATAAATAGAGCAAGTAGGGGAGGTGAGAGGAGTTGTAGTTAGTGCCTTTCCAAGGTAAATCGTTGATGGAGTGATTTAAAAACCAGAGCTGTTAGAAATTGCAAGGAATGCCAGATAAAAGTTGAGTTGCTTAGTAGTAGATTGGATGTGGAAAGAGGTTGAGTGGTCCGTTGAGAGGAAGCATTGGTCTTATAAAATGCGTGTAGAATTTTGCAAGTAGAACGAGGTAGGAATTTATTCGTATTGCCGCTAAGAGAGGGTGCAAGGAGGACATAGTTGAAACTTCTAAGGATGTTGTATGAACGCTTTAGGTTTACGGTTATGCATTTGGCTTCGCCAAAGCACTAGCGGTTTTCATGGTGTCAATGAACCAGGTGTGAATGAACGTGTATAAACGAGTTGTCATCGGGAGCATCGACGACATCTTGATCTACTCAAATTTGAGAAGGAAAGTGAGGCGAAGTATGTGTTGGTTTTGGAGTGGAATTATACGTGAGATTTTCAAGTGTGAGTTTTAGTATTAAGTCTACCATGATGAGTAGTTAGAGATGATGGCATATCATGGAACCAGCAAGGGGCGAAGTGAAGAAGGATGAGGAAGCATTCCGGAGGCTGAAGAGGTGGATTGGATAATGAGCCGATCTTGGCATTATCGAAAGGACTGGATGAATTCACGAAGCATGACGATACGTGGAGCAAGTATTTGGATGTGTACGAGAACGACAAAGAAAGGCGATTGCTTATACGTTGCAAGAACTGAAGATTTGGAAGAACTAGATATGACTTAATTAGTGGAGCTGGATTGTTATATCTGCCTAGAATGCTAGAGGCATTTGGTGTACGATACGTATAGAATGATCTATACGGATCATGAACGTCTCCAACACATACTCAATCATCTTGATTGAACATTTGACAAAGGTGGTGGGTGGAGTTAAGTGACGAAAGAAAATTGCAAGGCCAAGTACCATCTGGGAAAGGCAAGCATGGTTGATGAGACATGGAATAAGAAGAATGAAGTGAAGCTGAGACGAACTTGAACTATATGGATGACGTATTAGGGCGGTTTGGATGAAGGATGTAGGTTGCACGAGTTGAGTTGTCTAAAGCATATAACGCGTCAACATGTATGTTGCGTGGCTTGGACAATCATATGGAGAAAAGGGACGTAGACTATACTTCCTACATAGATAGGAGTAGCTTAGAAAGGGCAATGTAAAGACGAAGTTAGTGAAAGGGATACATAATGGGGTGGAGGAATAAGTACGACGAGAGTTGGTTGATAGTCGATAGACTGACTAATTCATCTCATAGTTCAAGAGGAATGAGAAGTCACGTAGTTGGGAAGTTGAAAGAATTGCGTACGGATGTGATGGAATAGAGGGTTTTGCGTAAAGTTTAGCCTAATATGTATGGAGTGACTTATGAAGGATTATGGCAAGGGAAGAAACGAAGGGAAGCATCACATCGTGATGTATGGTAGGAGTTGATGAATAAAGAAGGAAGTGTGTATAGAAGCGAAGCATGAATGAAATAGGTCGAGATAGGAACCGGAGGTAAAACTTTGGTAGAGCTTAATGAGTAGAATGAAGCACAACGCAGGCTAATACTGTCGTAGTGTGGAAAAGGAAATGGCACTGACCTATATTGATTGTTTGGGAGGCTTAGTATCGATAATAGAATGGATGAGGAGTTATAGGTGTGATGTGCCATAGGGACGAGGGGCTTGGTCTAACTAAGACAAGATGAGGAGCAATATGACCTTGAAGATAAGACATTGTGTAGGTATAAAGGAAGTGTTGAGTATAAAAAAAATCATGAAGTAAAGTGAGAAAGAAGTGTATAGGTGCTACTAATGAGCTATCCAAATTTATTGGAAGTAGTTGTAGCATAGGTTTGGATGGCAGTTGATAGACTAACTGAGATAACCGTCCTTTTGATGATGTGTGTAGATCATAAGTTGATTTGGACCGGAAGAACTAATGGATATTTGAAAGACCGTCATGGGTCACTTTGTAAGGAAATTGGAATTTTTAAGTAGTTTGGGGTACAGACTGAAGGGAGTTGATGAACATGATTGGATATGAGTACATCCAGCTAACTGGAAAAGGATAGGCAAGTGAGATATTTATACAACCTTAGGAGTCACACTGAGGACATGAGTGATTGATTTAGAGGGAGATAGGAAACTCTTTAGCGGTGGCTGAGTTTTCATATAATGATAGTTATCATACTAGAAGTCGATAAGTGCCATTTGAGGCACTATATGAAAGGATAGGGTGAGTTGTCCCTATTGTGGACTAGAATTGGTAAAGAGGCTAATAATGTGGTAATGGTGTTTGTGGAAAGGATGAGAGCAACAAGGGATCCTATGTAGAAAAGGAGGAAACCACTAGAGTTAGTGACAAAGTTATGTAGGAAGTTTCACCCATAGAAACGGGTGGTATGATTTGGTAAAATGGAAGAGTTGATGTAGAGTTTTGTAGGTCCATTTATGATCTTTGGAAAGATCGGACCAGTATCTTATGAGCATAGAATTACCTGGGGGAAATGAGTGGTACACATGTTATATTTCATGTATTAAGGTTGGTAAATGTTGTTGGAGCATGCATATTTGCATGTAATGTTATTCGGGATTTGTGTTAATAAGAGTCTTTGTTTTGTCAAAGAGTCATTTGTGAGATTTATTGACTGTGAGGTCAAGAGTTTGGCAATGAGTTTAATTATTTTTGGTTTGTATATGTGGTATTTTGAAACTTGAACTAAAGTTCACGTGGAAATGAGAGGAGTTCATTTAGAACAAGTATCCTCGTGTGATTTGTTGTTTGTGTGTTTGATCCTAAGGAGTAAATCTCGGGACGAGATTTCTATTAGGAGGGAGTGATGTGACAACCGTGGTTTTGAGTTTCGTCACTTGGTCTTATTTTTAAGGTTAATTTATGTGTGACTATGTGATTGTGTGTTTACATGTTTATTTTGTGTGAACGAGGTTGGTGTGGTTATCGTTTATGAGTATAGAGTACTCATAAGTAAATCGAGGAACGGTTATTTCATGTTCATGAGATCAGAATTAGTGACTATGAAATGAAATGGTGATATTTTGGTGTCTACGTATACGTATAAGTATTATAGTAATAGTTTTTTTAGGATTTACGGTTTAGCATTTAGAGGTCTCGGATGAGGTAATTAGTCATATGAATATTTTTCGGGATGGTTTTAAGTCATTTAGGACTTAGTTATAAAGTTTATTTCAAAATTTGAGATTTTTTATAAAAGTGTATATTTTACGTCTTTTACGGTAAAATGCGTAAATTTGACTAGTTTTACGGTTTTGAGGTTTTGGAAGCTTTAGGAGCTGAAATAAATTAAGACAAATTAAGGTAATGTTAGTAATGTATCATTAAACAATAAAAAGAATAAAAAATAAAAAAATATATATAAAGAGGCGGTTTAGACCGATTAAAACAAAGAAAAAAAAAGGAAAGAGAAGGTTTATGGTAAGTGGGCTTTTGGGTTGGACAAGGATCTTTGTATTATATAAAAACATTATACACCACATCAAACGCATTCATTATTTTTCCTGGAGATAAAAAAATCGTGGGTTTCATAGAAGGTTTTTAGGGTTCTTCATAATTTTGGGGGTTTCCATTAATCTTAAGGTATAATCTTTAATCCCTTTTTAATTTAATTGTTTTTATGTTTATATAATCATCTTATGATGGATTTAGGTTAGGGTTTAAATAAGAATCTATATTTTAATGATATCATAATGATTAAATAAATTAGGGCTTGTAACTAGTGGAGTTATGGGTAATTAATTAGGCTAATTTGATTAAACTCGTTTTTAAAAACTGGGCAGAATTTTGAGTCAATTGTTTTGATCATATCAGGAGTTCTATAAACTCTTATTTTGCGATACAAGTATCCCTGAAAAGGTAATTGAAGTGGCTTTCCAATGCAAGAAACGAGAGCTAAATTGGAGGTCGGGAAGTGGGTCAAAAAGAGGTTACAACAGTCGAAGGTCAAAACAGTTTTGAATTCAGCCTGTTTTCTTTTTAAGTTTTGGGTTATTTGGGGTACTTAAGGTTGCTTTGGGATCTTCTAACTAACATGAGAGATGTTTTATATATTTTAGTAAGTATCTTCACTTGGGCTAAGGTTATGGTTTAGGGTAAGACCCCCTAACTGTAACAAACTTTTTGTATGTTTAAAATCAGTAAATCTGGAATGACAAAAGTATATATATAAATCGGGGCCTTAACAGTAGCTTTAAGGTTAGGGCAAGTGGGAGGTGTTAGCTAACATACGTAAGGGCATAAATATTCCCTTTACAGAGATCATGGGTATGTTTAAGTGGGCATTTGGCTTATAGTTTGGAGACCTAAAACTGGGACTGTTTTGGGTAAAATGTTAACGGGACGGGTTATGAAGTAAAATGAGTTAAGGGCTTTATAGAGGGGTGTAATGAGATGCTTAGAGCATTTAAATGAGGTATTTATATAGGATGAGGTTAGATGTCCATCATAGGTTTATGAGCCATCTTAGTGATTGGTTCATGTTTTGATTTCGTGTTTTTGGTTTGTTAGCTTGTTGCTAGTGCGAGGACTTTTGGAGAAGCAATCAGGTGAGTTTCATAGTCCCATGTTTATTATTGTTTTTGACTTCCAGGTGGGATGGAAGCGACACGGTGTTTTGTTATTTATAAATTTATGCTGTGAATGTTTGGCGTTGGTAATGGACTTGTGTGTTGATACTTATGTAATTAACTGCTAGATAATTCTTGATTGTTTATGTGTTGACTTGGTACCAAGGGGGTGTTGACAAGGAGGGCCCTTGGGGATTGGTTCATAGGTGTTTGGATACCTATGGGAGTTTGTTGTATGGTATTGGCTGGGAGCCTTAGTGTTGGTTTGATTGATTAATTCTTGAATGATAGTTGTTAATACATGTTAGTATCACATTGTCCATTTATTTTGAACTTTGATTGTACTCACAGATTTTTGGTATGATTTGGCGTTTGAGTCTAAACTTATGACTCTCACCAACATTATGTTGACGTGTTTTAGTGTCTCTTTCAGGTGATACTATGGTTAAGCATGAGAACATAAGTGGCTAGGATTTGGAGAGCGTAGGAATGCATTTAGAAGGAGATCCCCGTTTCCTTCTTAGTTTTTATTTGTTCATTTAATAAGTGATACTGTGGCACACATATGTTTGTTTTGGTTATGTTATTTGTTTGTCTTGGGTAAGAGGTAGGACTGTTACCTACTTACCTAGACTCCTGCATTTGTTGAGATATTGTCATGACTTTTGTGTCATCATTTTATGACATTTCTTATTTCATATAGTTATCTCTATAGACACGCCATGTTGTCATGATATCCATTACGTCACGCCCCATATTCCGCCATGGTGGGGTGTTACACCAGGCCTTCTGGGCTGTGTGCGCACATCGCACAAGTATCCAATCCATTCTTGATGGATGTGGGTAGTACCCGTGAGTCAGACTATCCAGCCCGACTAGGGACTATACGTCATCATGTCCCCCCAGTCTAGTGGTCGTAGGTCCAATCCGTGGTTACTAGACTATGAATCATCAAGGCCCGCTCGCATAAATGCCCATCAAAAAGTAAAACCACACAGTCATGACTTCAAATAAGTATCCACGTCAAACTCCACTATCACAGTCCTTTATTGAAACCGGAAAAAAGCATTAACCATGTCAGAAGAAGCAATCAGCGGACACCATAGGATGAACCAAACGTTATAGACACGTGCCGTAAGATCCCATACATCCATAGTGTATATAAATGCAGTCTGACGGTAAATTTCTTCACCTTTCCAAAAAATCTTCCCACCATTGTTGAAAACTGTAAGAACTACTATTCGTAACAAAATATACTACCTTCGCCCCTGCTTGAAACACCCACAAGAGTAAAAAATGGTAGCCCAACTATTTGATGTGACGTCCCGTATATCCGAACAAGAGATCTCTCGTTTCATCACTAAGTACTACATTCCTTCAAATCTTCATCCGACTGTGCCAGATCCACAAGCACATATTGGAAGTTTTCCTGACGGAAAAAATGCTATATACACCAGGTTCATTGAGTTTTCCAACAATCGCATACCTCTAAGCCGTTTTCTGATAGACATACTAAATTATTATATTATACACCTTTCCCAACTACATTGTATAGGTGCCGCCAAAATCTCAAATTTTGAGATAAATTGCTTACTAAAAAACGTTAACCCAACCATAAACCTGTTCCGCGCCTTCTATAGACCCACATGGATGAACGAATGGCTAACCTTCGCGAAACGCCCTGGTCAACTACAATGCTACTTGGAAAAAATAGATTCCCTGAAGAAGTGGACCGACAAATTCTTCTGGGTAGACAAAGTTGTTTTCCCATTTGACTATAATTTCCTCACCCCCGAGACGATGATAAAATATGACCGCCCCATTGCCGCTTCGTATAACGATGCAAACGCACACTTAATTAGCGCTGATCGGATACCGATGCAAGAATACCTAGAGATGTTGCTATACGCCCTAGGTCTAAGCCATACGTCAAATCTTCCTGCTAACCACCTTCCTTAATACTTTGATGACTTTGACCATGGTAAGAAACCCTTATTTCGTTTGCTTCCCCTTCTTATTTTGGTTGTTTTTTTACCCAAAAACAAACCATTCCTATCACATATACTCACGCATCCTTCATATGACTGCAGAATTAACTTATACGCAGCTCGTGAAGCGCGAGAATCCGTGTGCCGTGACCATGCGTGCTCGACCCTTCACGCCAGTCGAGCTATCAAATGGATGGTGCATTGGTCAACGTACCGTAGCCCTAGAGTTTCCTTCTCCCACACTGATAACGCCTAAATCCAACATGTTTTTAGGAGCGTTATCCGTACTTTTGTACATGTATATTGGTTAATTATATGATACTTTTATACATACTTGTGCCCAATTATGTTTGTAAGTCTTTGTGTAGCCAATTGCAGGAATGGAGTATAAAAAAACATAAAAATGAAGAATTGTACGAGTATGAAGAATCCTAGTCAAGTTCAAGACCCGTGTACAAGTTACAAGCCTTTGAAGATTAATTTCGGGTGCAAGAACAAGTATTTCCAAGGAGCAAATAAAGATATTCAGCATGAAAGTTGCCACCATCAACATACATCCAACTTGCCACTGGCAAGAGTAAAGTTGCCAACATCACATGGGAGTTGATTTGCCTCCATCATTAGTGAAGTTGCCTCCAACATTTTTCTAGGCAAAAATGTGTCTACGTATGATGAGACTGCTTTTATACATAGTCTCATCTTCCAAATAGGGCTTAAAATGCATTAAATATCATCAAAATACCCAAATATATGCTTGTGTTTGTTGCTTGTGTATTTTAGGTACGGATATTGAGAAAATGACAAAAGATCACAAGAATCATGCAAAAACGAACACGGGAAACGAAGCCGCACAATAAACCAAGCCCTAATGAAGACTTTCCCACGATCAACCCTTGAAGATTTGAAGAATTATGAAGAAGGGTCCTCCAATATAGAAGAATTGACACTTTATACCCTTGTATCTTCATAATTACATGTTTGGTCCCTAAAGTTTGTCAAAATTACAAAAAGGGCCCTCCACTTTGAAGAATTGGCAAGTTTAGCCACTCAACAAAGCTAAATTGTCAACCAATATCATCCACAAAGTCAAATACATCATGAAGTCCTTCAAAGTATAAGAAATGACAAGTTTGGTCCTTTGAAAATCTCAAAATTACAAAAAGGACCCTCAACTTTGAAGATTTGGCAAAAATGGTCCCTCAATCATTATGACTTGGCAAATTCAGTCCTCCAAAATGCTCAACATACAAGTCAAGACCATTATCATTGAAGAAAATACCAAGTCAACCCTTGAAGAAATCAAATATGGCAAGAAATACCCCTGAATTCATTTTATAAAAGTTTTTGGGCCAAAAATGCAAAAGTTCAAAAGTTGATAAGGCTAATTGTGGCGTTGATAGCTTTTATAAATGAAAAGACAAGAAGAAAAGAATCAAGGGACTAAAAGGGGCCAGACATGAAACTTACCTAGACCAACCAGCTCTTGCCACATGCCCCACTATCTCCTAACAACCAATCACAACACACCAAATTGCCACCTCACTTCCCACCACCGTTTAAATAACTAATTTTATTAATTAGTTATTAATCTCGCGCCATAATAACTTTTTAAAACATAAATCATATCAAAACCCTTGTTCTTCATGTTCTTAACAAGATTTGGGTTTTTTCTAACCTTTGTGAATTAAGCCTTAATATTATGCAGAATGTTGATTAAAGGCTAACTAATCCTAAGCCCACCCTTAAACCCCCATCACCATCACCTCACATGTTTCTACCACCCTCCCCTGCCCCACTATTCACTCCCAAACAAAAAAAGCTTGGAGAGAATCAACGACCCACACCCTTGCTTACATCCTAAGCATGTATTGGACGTCCAAGATCTCCTTTTCACCACTAGCATCCCAACAAAACGCCAAGAAGTCAAAATTCAGTCAAGTATATTCAAAATTCAAGGGGCATATTTGGGACTTCAAGCATTAGGGTTTTTAGTTCTTAGTTGTTCCTTAGTCACTTGTAAGGCTATATAAAGCCCTTTAGGCCTTCACATTTCAGTTTGCTTTTGATTTTTCCTTGTTCAAATTTCTGTAAATCCCATTTTCAAAGTTAATGAAATTGAGTTTGAAATCTTGAAGAAAAGTCATTGGCCAATCGTTATTACTGCTTTCTATTGTTATATGCTTGTTAGTTCTTGAAGTTCAAAACCTGTTTTCAAAATAGGAGTGTGCAAAAGTTTGCACATTTTCTCATCTTCTTGATATTTTGCTAAGTCTTGTTCCAATCTTGGAATTCTTGGGCTATAGGGCTGATCATAGCATCCTAACTGAGTTGGTTAAGGTGTGGTGAGGCTTATAACTTGGGGATAATCAAGTGTGGGGTAACAAGTTTGCATCAATCAAGTTTTCCAAAGTTTCTGATTTTTATGATATTTTGCTTTAACCTTGTTCAATCTTAGCAGGCTTATTGTGGAAGCTTGTGCTTGTTCTTGCTAGCACATAAGCTCAAAATTCGTGGGTGTGGATGTACATCCATGAGGTTTGCATACTTAATCTCAAAATCTGCTTAAATTGTGATTTTTGGTGATATTTGTATGAAACTTGTGTTCTTGTGAATGTTGTGGCTTGTTCTTGCTTGAATTTGTTTATCTTACTTGTTTTAGTGTTAATTGATGCTTGGTTGGCCTGAAATCTCACTTTGCCTTTGAAAATTGTGATTTGGAAAAGTTAAAGGGGTGTTTGGGTCTACTGGTTTGTACTTGCAACTTGTTATTGTGTTGTTAGTTTGTGTTGTTTATGCTTGATATATGTTCTACCTTTGTTTGAGAGTGTTTTGCTGCAAGTTTCTGAGTTTGAAACCTTGAATCAAACAAATTGCTATATCTTGTTGAGTTGACTGTTTTTTGACCTAAAATTTTGGGAAAACCTAGAGTTTATGCATGTTTAGGGATAAAAGCTGTTAAAACATCATCAATATAACCTATTTGATAGATTTGAAGTGTTGAAATTGGCTTTTGTGTCAAATACATCAGCAAAAGTAAAATCTGCATGTGTTAGTGTTCATCAGTAACTTTCATTGCTTGAATCTTGCTTAATTCTTTGAACCAGTGCATGAAACTTGTTTAGACTTGCTTATTGGAATTTATAATATCTTGTGTGTGCATTTGGTTGAATTTGGCTGGCTGATTATTGCTAAAACTGCTTATTTATGCTCAACTGCTTATTGTTCATGTCTGTATCATGTCTGATGATTGATTGATTAAACTGTATCAATTGGGTGTTAGTGATTGTGTTATTTTGATTGTGATTGACTCCTTTTGATCCAAAGATCATTTGGGTGCCTTTGTGAAATCTGTATCCAAGAAAAAGTCACTAAAGACAAAAAGTCAAAATAGTCAAGCAGTGGAAAAAGTTTCCACTGCTGTACATCCAAAACTAGCCCCTGCTAGTGCAATTTTGTCATCAGCTTATCAATAAGCTATTCTAGCTTATTCTGACTTGCAATAACTTATTTTTTGTAATAGGTCTTCATTATTTGACCCATTTAAGTAAACTGGAGCTTATGAGACTTTGACTTTGACTTTTTACTAGAAAACCAACTACTTTGACTTTTAAGATAAGTGCTTATTTGACTTTCTAGCTTATTGAGTGTGCTTATTGAGTAGGTTTTTGATTATTAAGCTTAGTTTTGTCATAAGAAACATTTTGCAACTTGAATCAGCTTCTAAGGTGGTCTAGATCACAAAAACGACTATTTTGTCGTTTTGTGAATAAGTTTGTGAACTGTTTCTGGCTTATTAAGTGGGCTTATTTGAAATTTCTTTTTGTAGAAGTCTTTGTTAGGTCAAAAGAAGCTTGTGTGTTAAATTTTAGCTTATGGCATCAGCTTATGGCTTAATGGGCCAAAAAGACCATTAAGAATAAGCTGCTTATTATAAGTTAGCTTATTTCACATTTTCAGCTTTTGGGCCTTTGGAAAAAGTTGTTTAAAATCAAATTTTGAGACAACTTGTGCTTTTTGGGATTATTTTGAACATTTTTTCTTATTGGGCCTTAATTAAGCCCAATAAGGGTCTGTTTTGGGTTTGGTCCATTTTCTAGGCCCAATAGGGGTATTTAGGTAATTTCACTTTCATTTCTGAGTTATTTAGGTTAAATTAAGCTAGTTTGCAAGTTTTTATAATTTTTTATAATTTTTGGATTTTTAATATTATTTTAATATTATTTTAATATTATTTTATTATTAATTAATAAAAGTCTGATTTTCTAGTTCTTTATATTTTTCCCAGGTTCTAAACACTTAATTAGGATTTTTACAACTTTCCAAATATTTTTTAGGTCTTTTAATTATTTTCTATAATTAATTTAAGATTTAATTGATTTTAGGAGTTTTTAATTGTTTAAAAATAGTTTTAATTGGTTTTAAAATTTTGAAAAATGATTTTTAGCTTAATTAGAGTATTTTTGAGGTTTACAAACTTTAAAATCTTGTTTAGGACTTTTTAATAATTAATATTGATTTTTAGGGCTTTAATTAGCATTAAAAAGTCATTATCTAATTAATTAAAAGGTTTTTGCAAGTTTTGATTTTTTTGTAAACTCTTAGAATATTATTAGGGATTTTTGGTAATTTTTAAGAATTTTAAGGTTAAAATTTTAATTTTGGTACTTTTTACGACTTTACGTGTACTCCTTTTTAGACTTAGTTTAATCCGTCTTCATAACCGTCATTCTCTTCTAATCCCTTTTCTATTTTTCTTTCTCAAATATAATCACAAATTAACCCATATCATTACACACATAACACACCAGCCTCCTTGAGAACGAACTTAATTGGTCATTAGTGCTTGGTTTTCCTAAACCGACACTTAATACTTGCCACATTTGTTGCTCTTTTCCTAAAGGGTATACAAAAATTCAACCATAATTTTGGCGCCGCTGCCGGGGAGGCGTGTTGTGTTTTGGGGGGCATTGTTGTTTTTATACTAACCATAATTAGTATTTGTATTAGTAGCACTCTACTAATACGTATTATCGGTTTTTGGTTTTTGTGTGAATATTATTAATATATTGTATACGTAGAACAATAAATTCACAAGTACTCCAAATACGTGAGAAATCACAACCTTGACTTGGGAGGTCATTACCCAATCATTGTATTCGAATCTCAAACCAAAGAAAAAGGCAAAAAAATAGATAAATACTTTCCTGAAGCTTAATCTTGATAATACAAACTATAAGGTGGGTATAAGGCGGATATTATAAAATATATCCTAAGGAAAAAGGCTCTTAAGTGCTTCGCGCCGCCTTGTTTCCCCGCTTGCTTGTTAGTACTTGATTGTGAGAGCTAATCGAGGGTTTTGCCGCCCAAAGTATTACTAAGTATCATATATATTTTCTTGGTTTCTATTGATTAAACCCTCTTGAACGTTTTGGTGTTCCACCAACGTTCTAAAGTCATCGAAGGCGTTCACTCCACGTGACCGTTTTCATTCCTTGAGGCTTCTTTAATCAAGAGATTTGATTAAGGAGGAGATTTGTAGATTTTTGTCTACTTAATACATTCACCAATTTCCAAAAAAGTTAATACAATCAAAAACCACAAAAAAAATTGAAAAATTAAAAACACCAAAAAGAATCTTCTTTGCTCGTCCCCTCGTTGTACGTGACGTTTATGCTAACTCGAAATCAAGCAAGACGTGCACTTAAACGAAAGAACAAAACTCCCACTCCTAACAATTCTAGTGAGGAGTCTCCTATTGACGAACCCATTGTAAGAGAAGCACCAACTATGGCGAATCGAACTATGATGGAGTTACTTCAAGCACCCACCGAGGGTTATGGAGAGGCTATTGTGATTCCCGCTATCCTTGCGGAGAATTTTGAGGTGAAAACGGGTTTGTTGTCGATGATCCAAAACAACAAATTCCGTGGTGATGAGAAGGACAATCCACACAACCATATCCGCCAATTCAATCGTCTTACCGCTACTTGCAAGTTTAAGGATGTCTCTAACGACTCGATTAAGATGATGCTTTTTTTGTATTCCTCAGCGGGGCCCGCTAAAATTTGGTTAGAGAAAGAGCCACCCAATTCTATATTGACGTGGAAGGATCTCGTGTCAAAATTTGTGAACCAATTTTTTCCGCCCTCTAAGACTACGCACTTGAAAAATGAGATTTCAAAGTTTTCACAAGAATTTAATGAAAGTTTTTCAACGGCTTGGAATAGGTTTAAGGAAATGTTACATGAATGTCCTCATCACGGTTTTTCCGATTTGCATCAAATTGACACGTTTTACAATGGACTTAATGATCATTAGAGGGATTATGTGAATGCCGCCGCGGGTGGTAATTTTTTGTGTAAAACGGTTGAGGAAGCTTTTGTGATAATTGAAAATAGATCTAAGGTGTATAGTCCTCGTAGCACGTCTAGTGTTCGTAAGGCTTCGTCTTCGGCTTCACCTTCTTTGTCTACTACCATCGATGCTTGCCAAATTGAGGAGAACTTGGAAAACAAGATTTTTGATAAGTTGAAAGGACTTTTGATTGAGTTTAAAGTTGGTGAATCAAGTGCTCCCGCTACGGCTAATGCGGTTGAGGTTTCTTGCATGTATTGTGGTGGAGGTCATGATTTCTCCGAGTGTATTACCAACGGTGGTAACACTTCGAGTGCCTTCGCGGCCACGGGAAATTACAACCAAAATGGTCAAGTTTCCCGCTCTAATCAAATGACTCCACCGGGTTTTGGTTCAAATCAAAATGCTAACAACAATTATCGCAACAATCAAGTTGGTTTTAAAAACAATTACAACAAGGGAAACTATGGGAATCAAGGGGCTAATAATCAAGTTTCAAACAAAAATGATTTTCAAAATAACAACAAAAGTTTGCAAACATTGAAAGATCTTCCAAGTGAGTTTGTTGAATATGCTAGTGGGAATGATGCTAGGTTTGACAATATTCAAATAGAAATCATTAGCCTAAGATCCGAGTTTAAGAACGACTTGAAGAAAGAGTTGAAAAATGAGTTAGCTAATGAACTTAAAATCCACACCAACAAGATGGAAGGAAATGTCACTAGGTTGCAACAAAACCAACAAAAGATGGAACAAGGGCAACATGAGATTAAGCAAGAGATGATTAAGGCCGAGAAAAGGCAAACCGAAGCCGTATTGAGGAAATCTAATTTTGAAGATAAAATCTCATCTATGTTTGAGGCAATAATGTGTAAACCGTCGTCAAGTGGTCTTCCTAGCAACACCATATCCAACCCTAAGGGTGAGATGAAAGTGATTACCACACGTAGTGGTAAGACACTTAAGGAACCGACTCCTCAACCAATTGCTCCTACGGAGGAAGCAATTGAGGAAGAACCCGAGGTGGTGGTCCAAAAGGAGCATGTCCCACTCCCACGAAGTACCGCTCATGCCACACCTACGGTCGACCCATTACCACCATTGGAACCCGAGATTCCAAAGGCTATGCCTACTATGCCTCAACCCACACCACCTTTGCCCTATCCATCGAGACTTAGGAAGGAGAAACGTCAAGAGCGCGACAGTTATCAATTTGAGCTTTTTATGAAAATGTTTCGTGATTTGCACCTTAATGTGAGTTTCGCCGATGCTTTTGTCATGATGCCTCGATTTGCCGCTAACTTTAAAAGTATGTTGAACAACAAGGAGAAATTTCACCAATTGTCTAGTTGTTCGTCGGTTTATCTTAATCGCATACCTCAAAAAGTCGGTGATCCCGGTAAATTTTTGATCCCTTGTGCAATCCAAGATATGGAAGAATGCTTCGCCTTGGCCGATCTTGGTGATAGCATTAACTTGATGCCACTTGCAATCTTCAAGTCGCTCAATCTTCCTAATCTTACTCCTTCACTAATGTCTATCGAGTTGACAGACCATTCCACCATTCCCGCATGTGGTTTGGCGGAAGACGTTTTTGTGAAAGTGGGGAAGTTCTACTATCCCGTAGACTTTATCGTTGTTGATATCCCCACGGATCCTCAAGTTCCTCTCATTTTAGGTCGTTTGTTTTTAGATACGTCTATGGCTTTGATCGATGTTCATGCTAGAAAGATCACCTTACGTTTCAACGACGAGGAACTTGTTATAAACGCAACTCAAAACTCTCAAATTTCTCATGTTTATTCTGTTGCAACCATAAACCTCGTTGATATGATTGACTTGGTTTGTGAGGAATTTTCACAAGAAGTTCTAGGTTTTGGTGATGAAGAAACTAGTGGCAATCCCACTATGTTAGATCCAATTCTTGATAATTCGACACCAACCTTCACTCCTTTTGAAGGTGGTGGTTTTACGTTGGAAGAATGCAATGTTCCACGTACTTGTGACGAAGACCTCGACAACGATGAGGACTTCTCGATTATCAAGGATTTTCTTAACGATTTCCCATTTCCTCCGCCCGAGGAGGTTATGAGTATCGAGCCCAAATCTTCACTTGAGGAACCACCTATCCATGAGTTGAAAGATTTACCTCCTCACCTCGAATATGTCTATTTGGAGGAGGACGACAAGTTGCCGGTTATTATTGCGAAGGATATTTCGAATGATGAAAAAACCGCACTTGTTGATGTTCTAAAGGACCAAAAGAGGGCAATTGCGTGGAAGTTATCAGACATTAAGGGAATCGATCCCAAGTTTTGTACCCACAAAATCTTAATGGAGGAGGATTTCAAGCCCACAATCCAAAGTCAAAGAAGGGTGAACCCCAAAATTCACGACGTCATCAAAAAGGAGGTCCTTAAACTCCTTGACGCGGGAATGATTTGCCCTATTTCCGATAGCCCTTGGGTGAGTCCTATTCATTGTGTCCCTAAAAAGGGAGGGATGACCGTTGTGCCAAACGATGCCAACGAGTTAATTCCCACTAGACTCGTGACCGGATGGAGAGTGTGCATTGACTATCAAAAGCTGAATGAAGCCACTCGAAAAGACCATTTTCCCTTGCCCTTCATGGACCAAATGTTGGAGCGTCTTGCGGGAAACGATTTCTATTGCTTTTTAGATGGTTTTTCCGGTTACTTCCAAATTCCCATCGATCCTCGTGATCAAGAAAAAACTACGTTTACGTGTCCATATGGAACGTTTGCCTATCGTAGAATGCCATTCGGACTTTGCAATGCACCGGGAACCTTTCAAAGGTGCATGATGGCTATTTCTCATGACATGATCGAGAAGACGATGGAAGTCTTCATGGATGACTTTTCCGTGTTTGGTGTTTCTTTCACTTCGTGTTTGTCGAACCTTGAGAGAATGTTAAAACGTTGTGAGGAAACCAACCTTGTGCTCAATTGGGAAAAGTGTCATTTTATGGTTAAGAGTGGAATCGTCTTAGGGCACAAGGTCTCGAAAGCGGGGATTGAGGTAGATCAAGCTAAGGTAGACGTCATCGCCAAATTACCTCATCCCAAAACCGTTAAGGGAGTTAGGAGTTTCCTAGGCCACGCGGGCTTTTATCGTCGATTCATCAAGGATTTTTCAAAGATCTCTCGACCCATTACACATCTTCTTGAAAAAGAGGCACGTTTTGTCTTTGACGAAGATTGTGTACGAGCCTTTGAAATCCTTAAAAGGAAACTTACCGAAGCTCCCATTCTTGTTGCTCCCAATTGGAACCTCCCCTTTGAGCTTATGTGTGATGCTAGTGATTACGCAATTGGGGCCGTTTTGGGGCAACGTCATGATAAGCACTTCTTGCCTATTCACTATGCTAGCAAGACAATGACCGAGGCTCAACTAAAATACACTACAACGGAAAAGGAGTTCCTTGCCGTTGTGTATGCATTTGAGAAGTTCCGACCTTACCTCGTCTTAGCTAAATGCATAGTTTATACGGACCATTCGGCTATTAAGTATCTCATGGCAAAGCAAGATGCTAAGCCTAGATTACTTCGTTGGATTCTCCTCCTTCAAGAATTTGATCACACCATCGTTGACAAAAAAGGAGCCGAGAATCTAGCGGCCGATCATCTCTCTCGTTTGGAAGATCCTCACCAAAGCATTTACGAGCCCAAGGAAATCACCGAAACATTTTCGCTCGAGACACTTGGTGTAGTGAATTCTAAGCTTGATTCTTTCACCCCATGGTTTGCGGATTTTGCAAATTACCATGCGGGGAACTTCATCGTTAAGGGTATGACGACTCAAGAAAAACGAAAATTCTTTCGTGACGTCAAGTTCTACTTTTGGCACGACCCTTACTTGTTTCGAACTTGTGCGGATCAAATCATCCGACGTTGTGTATTTTGCACCGAAGCTTCTAACATCCTTAGAGCTTGCCATGAGGGACCCACGGGTGGTCACCACGGTGCTAATCTCACGGCTAAGAAGGTGTTTGATGCCGGCTTCTTTTAGCCTACTATTTACCGAGATGCACAAGATCTTGTGAAGTCGTGTGATGCATGCCAACGACAAGGAAAAGCCTCACAAAAAGATGAAATGCCACAAAATATCATCCAAGTGTGTGAGATCTTTGACGTTTGGGGTATAGACTTTATGGGGCCGTTCCCATCATCTCGTGGTAATAAGTACATCCTTGTTGCGGTTGACTACCTTTCTAAGTGGGTGGAGGCCAAGGCCTTGCCCACCAATGATGCTCGTGTGGTAGTTAAGTTCTTGAAAAGCTTGTTTTCTCGGTTTGGAACCCCTCGTGCTATCATAAGCGATCGTGGAACCCATTTTTGTAACGACCAATTTGCAAGGGTCCTAAGGAAATATGGGGTTACACATCGGCTTTCTACGGTTTATCACCCATAAACGAGTGGGCAAGTCGAGGTTTCAAACCGAGCGTTGAAGAGGATCTTGGAGAGATCCGTAGGGGAAAACCGACAAACTTGGTCGGATAAGTTGGACGATGCTTTATGGGCCTTTAGGACCGCTCATAAGACTCCCATTGGGTGCACTCCCTATAAGCTTGTGTATGGAAAGAATTGTCATTTGCCTATCGAGTTAGAACACAAGGCTTGTTGGGCCCTAAAGCATTGTAATGATGATATGGAGACCGCGGGAAAACACCAGAAAATGCAATTGAATGAATTAGATGAATTGAGGGATATTGCTTATGAAAAGTCATTGATTTATAAAGGGAAAACTAAAAAGTTGCATGATTCTAAAATTAAAAACCGGGTTTTTAACATTGGGGATCAAGTTTTGCTTTTTAATTCAAGATTAAAAATCTTTTCCGGTAAATTGAAATCCCGTTTGTCCGGTCCATTCACCGTGACTCAAGTGTTTCCGTATGGGACCATCGAGCTAGCTCAAGATGATGGTCCTAACTTCAAGGTGAATGGACATAGGTTGAAGCACTACTTTGGCGGGGAAGTTCCATCCTTGAACTACCTCGACCAAGTCACCTTCCCCAATGATAATTAGTATTGAGGGGATCGAGTCGAGCTCATGACTCGGTAATCAAAAACGAGGTGCCTCGTGGGGGAGTCCCATGCTTATCCTATGTACATATTATCGCTTTCTAATGTAGCTTACGTGTGGGGATTTGTGCCCTTCCAACCTTTGTTCCGTGGTTGTTTGTGCATTGTGGTTTTTAGATCATGATCTTCACGATTGGAGCCTCTCGTGTTCATTTTATGGGAGCACTCGATCGTTTGCTTTGAAGACTTTCTCAATATCCATGATATATCCTTTGATGTTCTAACCTTAGGTTTTTAGCACACTTCATAAACGGCTTTAAATTTAACGGTTACACCCTTTCCATGCTAGATTAGGCATTCGACTACGTCTCTAGTATGGGGGTGTTTGCACCCCTAGACTCGAAACATTGAGGACAATGTTTAACTTTAGTATGGGGGGTGAATAGATACTTGCCTTGCCAAACCTTCACGCTTTCCAAAGTTTATCTTTTTGTTTATCGTTTTGTTGCAAAATAAGGCTAAAAATGGCCAAATTTTAAAAATTTTTCTCATGTTTTATATGTGTTTGAAGACACGAATGTAGGTTTTCCGATGGCGAGAATAAGAGTAATTTTTGACTCGACCGTGCGTGTTGAGCACTTAGCTTTGATTCCTTAACTACACATTAGGCTAAGTCTCTTAAATGAGGACGAGAAATGATAGGGTTAATTATAAGTTACTATGCTAAACGTAGAGTACTCGTATTCTTTCAAAAACTCATGTGTTCTCGTTGTTTGCTTATTCTCCCTTCGCATGTAAATATTTTTTGCTTAATAAATATTGACTTAGCGGTTTAGTTAGGATTGTTGGGTTTCTAGTCTTTTCTAGTAGCTTCCGTGTAATTAAATTGGGAAGACATTAAGGTATCACCAGCGTCACGGTTTTGAAGTATTGGCACCCGAATAATCGAAAGCTTCACCCAATAATAAGATTTCAAGTGCTCACCTAAATCTAGCAAACAATTTGAAGCCTCACAAGGCCGAAAAATCTATGCAAAATTGAAAGTGAATCAAGCCTTAATCTTCGAAGTTTTAAAGATCCAAAATTCGCCTTAGCGTGAGGATATACGTCTTTGGCTAATAAAACCACCGATGAGGCGGATAATAAAAGGCAAGGCAAGACCAAAGTCATAATAAAAGCTTCATGGCGAAGTTGAATAAAAGATGAAGGTAAACCAAAGATAATAAAGCCCTTCCGTTAGGGGGCGTATAAAAGTCTTGGTAATAAGTCTCATGTTCAAAACCGTTATAAAACCGTGTTTATCGATTCTTCTTGTCAACTTAATTTTTTAACATCGTTGTCTATTAGGAGGGGTTATTGATTTGATGGTCTTAGTTACACCGTTAGGACTCTATTTTTAGACCTAAATCTCTATTATCGCATAAGTCAAACAATGTATCCTCGTGAAACATTCAAGACAAAATAAAATATAAGAGATACAACTTAGGAATAATGGGAGGATAATTACGTGATTAGGGCATATGAGTAGTGTTAGCATTACTAACTTATAATGACAATGATCTCGTTACACGCTTTGTATGGAATTAGGGTGAAAATCGAGGACGACGAAATTATTTCTAACGAAGCATTCACGTGTTCTTATTCTATGAACCTAAACGTCCCATTTTGCGATGAAAATCATACATTATGTCTAAAACACAAGTAGTAGTAGCAATAGTAGTAGTATAGCTAGTTTATCGTTCAATAAAGAGAATAAAATGAATTTTGGAGATGCTTTGTGATGAGACTGCATTTATACATGGTCTCATCGTCCAAAACGGCCTTAAATTGCATAAAATATCATAAAACATGCCAAATATATGCTCGTGTTTGTTACTTGTGTATTTTTAGGTACGGATATTGAGGAATTGGCAAAAGAACACAAGAATCAATCAAAAACGAACACGGGAAACGAAGTCGCACAATGAACCGGGCCCAAGTTTGGAAATTTGCAAAAAGACCCTTGAAGAATTGAAGATTGGCAAAAATGGCCCCTCATCTTTGAAGAACTTGTCACATTTGACCCTCAAATTATCAAATGTACAAGTATGATCCTTTATGATTGAAGATATTACAAGTTCAGCCCTTGGGAATCAAGAATATACAAGTTATACCCTTTGGAAAAGTTTTGGAAGACATTGTGCCAAATTTGACAAGTTTCCAAAGTTGATAAGGCATAACTTGGGCGCTGATAGCTTTTTAATACAAAGTGGAAAGAATGGAAAACTTGGGGACCATATATGCCAGACAGCCAAACAACTCTCAACCTATCAATCTGCCACCTCACCCTCCTCCACCAATCACAAGCCCCCACTTCATCCCCTCTCCCACGTCAACATTCCACTCACCTTATTTAAATATCAGATTTAAATAATCTGATTAAATTTTGGTGGTAAACACAAAGTTTAAAAAAGTTAATCCCAAATCAGATTAAATCATCCCCTAATCCCAGACGAACCCTAATTTTCCCAAACCTTAATCACTCTCAATTCAAAGGGGTTTTTCCCCAAGTCTTCCAGAATGTTAATTAATCCCATCATTATCATTTCCCAACCCCAAAAACCCCCACCACTTCACCCATGTGAGCAGTAGGGACCTCCCCTGCTGCGTCACTTTCACTCCCAAACCCTAAACCCGACAACATAAACGGCTGGATGGAATTCCTTTGTCCCCAAGATCAAACCAACGTCCAAGATCAACCAAGCAAGGCTGGCAACATCACATGGGCATCTTGACCAAAATTCAGTCAAATGAACAAGGGCAAAATCGGATTTTTCAAGCTTTAGGGTTTCCTTTTTTATTATTTGTTTATTCAGCATCTAGATAGTTCTATTATGCCTATAAAAGCATCTCTCAACCTGTGAGAAGAGCTTGTTCCAGCTTTTAGCAGAAATCTCTTGTAATTCCTTTTTTAAAGAAATAAAGTTTGGTGTTTGAGTTAATATCAATTATAATTCCTTTTATATTTTTAAAAAGTTTGTGTATTGAGTATATGCTAAGGCTGAGTTCCAAGATTATAAGATTTGTGTGTTAAGTTTTTCAAAAAGGTAGTTTTGAAGTAAGTTTTTTAAGATTCTGAAATCAAAGCTTTTGAAGTGAAAGTGGAAAGAGTTTTGATTTTGGACTTAAGATTTGTTTTTAAAACGTGTAAGAAAGTTTGGAAAAGATTTTGGAAGGTTTTTAGAAAAATAGAAAAGTAAACAGAATATATCACTTGCATTGTTCTTGTTTTGTCTTTCTTTTGAATTTTTCAGGATTGAAAGGTTTGTTGATCATATTGTCAGCATCAACCCGAGTTGATAGGAGGAGGATTTTCATCCTCAAGGACCCTTGGATGTAAGGGTTCTAAGGTATACTCTTTTACCTTTTGAAGTTTTCTGAAAATATTGATTTGAGTGTGACTTTGTGCAACTGCATGATAAGGGTGTTAATCTGCCATATTTTGTGTTCTTATGATATAATATGCATGATTATGAGCTTTTGTATCAGTTTGTTTGAGTTTTGAAAGGTTTTTGTTTGAAAAATTTGAAAAACAAAGTTTTAAAGGACTGTTTGGCTAAGTGGTTTAGCAGGGTAAAATCTTTGATTGAGTTTTTTTACAAGGTGTTAGATAGGATATATAGTATGGTGTTAGGTTGCTTGGTAGTTGTAGAGTAGATTTGAGCAAGATTTGAGCAAGTTGGATGATTAAAAATTGAAAATAGAATAGCAAATCTGCATATCCATTTTCTGATAATTTTTCATGAAAAATTTGTGCTAAAATCTTGGATCCTGTTTGAGTTATAGGGAGATTTAAGGTTTGAGATTGTTTGTGTAATGCTTGGAGAGTTTGTATGCTGAATTTGGTCACTTGAAGTTCATTATATTGCAAGTAAATAGCAAATCTGTCCAAAGACCTTGCTCATTCATCACAGAAACAAGCTAGGGCTGTATGTGCTTTGGTTCTTTGATTTTGGTGTGCTAATTGGTAGTAACTTGCTAATTGTGACTCCTTGTGCTTAAATAAGCACAAGGGTGCCCCCCTTGTCCAGAAAACATCACCAAACAAGCAAAGCAGCCAAGACCTCTTGGTTTTCAAAGTTCAAGTGTGCACTCACACTTGATTTTCAGAAACATACCCAGACCTGGGCATAAATTGCCTTGTAACTTGCTTAATCTTGGTTAATTTGGGATTAGGATTTGTGTTTATAAGCTTATTAGTTGTACTGTTCAAGTTTTAAAAAGCTAAAAAAAAAAAAAAATTACCAAAAAGGACGTGGCCAGGACTCGAACCTGCGCCACTCCTCTCACAACCATACGCGTTAACCATCCTGCCCTAGGGTCTTTGACTGCTAGGTTTGGTTTGGTTTAATATATAAGGTGTGTTTGAGTTTGGCTTTTCTAAATAAGCCGTAGCTTATTTGATATGTTTCAGCTTATTTATTAAGCTTTCTAGCTCCTTTTCATTTTTCCTAGGTTTTAAATAGGTTTTAGGATTTTTCTGGTTAAAAACTTTATTTTTCCTTTTATTTAATTATTTAATAGGATTATTTTTAGTTTTAATTTTAGAAAGTCTATAAAAAATATTAAACAGTAGTTAAAAAATACAAAAAAATAGTTTTTAGGTTTCTAGTTGTATTTTTGAGGTTTACATGTGAAAAAGGTTTCAAAAACTTTAATTTTTAATTTTATTTAATTTTAGTTTTTTTTAGCAACTTTAAAAATTAATATAAAATTAATTAAGAGGTTTTAGAAACTTTAATTTACATTTTTGTTCTAGTTAGAATATTTAGGATTTTTGAGAATTTTTTAGAATTTATTTAAGAACTTTTCATTTTTTGGAATATTTTAATATTATTTTATTCATTAAAATAAAAAGTTTTATTTTTATTTCTTTTTCATTTTTCCTAGATTCTAGACATTAAAATAGGACCTTTGTCACTTTCCATTTAATTTTTAGGCTTTTCAATTAATTTTTAGAATTAATTTAAGATTTAATAGATTTTAATAGTTTTTAGGAGTTTAAAAATAGTTTTTAGTTTGGTTTTAAAATTTTTAAAAATAGTTTTTAGTTTAATTAGGTTATTTTTGAGGTTTACAAACTATAAAATCTTGTTTAGGGCTTTTTAATATTTAAAAGTGATTTTTAGGGCTTTAATTAGCATTAAAAAGTCATTATTAAATTAATTAAAAGGTTTTGGCAAGTTTGAATTTTTTGTAAACTCTTAGAATATTATTTGGGAGTTTTTAGTAATTTTTAGGAATTTTTAGGTTAAAATTTTAAATTTTGTGTTTTTTACGTTCTTCGTCGTAACTTTCTAGTAGTGTTTTGCCTTATTTTTCTAATTTTTTCGTCTTCGTCATTTTTTTTTCTTTTCTTCTCTTAATAATCAAAAACAAAATCAATCAATTCAATTCACAACGCACTAGCCTCCTCGAGAGAACGATCCCCATCAAGGGTCATAAGTGTTTACGTTTTCCTAAACGTACGCTTAATACTTACCGCTTTTTGTGTTGCTTTGTTTTTCCTAAAATAAAGTATATACAAAATCATCTACATCAAAAATGGCGCCGCTGCCGGGGAGGCGTGTTGTGTTTTGATTGAACAAATTGTTGTTTTTCTATATTAGCCATAAATATAATTGTATTAATAGCACTCTATTAATACGTATTATCGTTTTTCGGTTTTTGTGTGAATATTATTACTATATTGTATACGTAGAACAATAAAATCACAAGTACTCCAAATACGTGAGCAATCACAACCTTGATTCGGGATTTCATCACTCGATCATTGTATTCGAATCTCAAACCAAAGAAAAAAGGCAAAAATAGATAAATACTTTCGTGAAACTTAATCTTGATAATACAAACTATAAGGTGGGTATAAGGCGGTTGTATTTCACAACCTAAAGGAAAAAGGCTTTTAAGTGCTTCGCGCCGCCTCGTTTCCTCCGCTTGCTTGTGCGTATTTGATTTTGAGAGTGAATCGAGGGTTTTGCCGCCCAAAGTATTATTACATATCATATATATTTTCTTGGTTCCATTTGATTAAACCCTCTTGAACGATTTGGTGTTCCACCATCGTTCTAAAGTCATCGAAGGCGTTCACTCCACGTGATCGTTTTCATTCCTTGAGGCTTCGTTAATCAAGAGATTTGATTAAGTGAGGAGATTTGTGGACTCATTGTCTACTTAATACATTCACCAATTCCAAAAAAAGTTAATATAATCAAAAACCACAAAAAAATTGAAAAAACACAAAATACCAAAAAGAATCTTCTTTGCTCGCCTTCTCGTTGTACGTGACGTTTATGCAAACTCGCTCTAAAGCTAGACGTGCTCGTAAACGAAGAAACAAATCACTCACTCTTTCTAGTGAGGAGTCTCCTATTGACGAACCCATTGTACGAGAAGAACCAACCATGGCGAATCGAACTATGATGGAGTTACTTCAAGCACCCACCGAGGGTTATGGAGAAGCTATTGTGATTCCCGCAATCCTTGCGGAGAATTTTGAGGTTAAAACGGGTTTGTTGTCAATGATCCAAAACAACAAATTCCGTGGTGATGAGAAGGACAATCCCCACAACCATATCCGCCAATTTAATCGTCTTACCGCCACGTGCAAATTCAAGGATGTCTCGAATGACTCGATTAAGATGATGTTATTTCCGTATTCCTTAGCGGGGCCTGCAAAAATTTGGTTAGAGAAAGAGCCACCCAATTCTATATTGACGTGGAAGGATCTCGTTTCGAAGTTCGTGAACCAATTTTTTCCGCCCTCTAAGACTACGCATTTGAAAAATGAGATTTCTAAATTTTCACAAGAATCAAATGAAAGTTTTTCTACGGCTTGGAATAGGTTTAAGGAGATGTTACACGAATGTCCTCATCATGGTTTTTCCGATTTGCACCAAATCGACACGTTTTACAATGGACTTAACGATTGATTTGTAGTGTTTTACTACTCTTTAGGAAAAGAGCGTAAATAGCGGTAAGTATCGACGAGTGATTTAGGAAAACCACAAGTAATGACCCACAATCAAATAAAATGAGAGAAGAAAGTTCGTTTCCCAAGGAGGTATGGTGTTGTGAATTAACTTGTATGTATTTGAGATTAATATTGAGAAGATGGAAGACGGTCTCGTGAAAATTACACTATGACGTAAAAACGTAAACGTAAAGCCGTAGAAAAACCAACCAAATTAAAAATTAAACTAAAACCAAAAACAAAATCAAGAAAAAGATTAAAAAGACTAAAACAAGTCTAAAATAATATAAATAAAGATAACAATCCAACAAAGATATTTTAAAACCTTTTATTAATTAAATAATTAATTTTAAATGCTAATTAAAGCCCTAAAATTAAATTTAACTAATTCAAATGTCTAAAATATGATTTTATTGAATAATCACTTAACTTATATTATTAGAAGACTAAAAAGTAATTTTCTAAAAATTAAAACCTATTAAAACTATTTTTAAAACTCTAAAAATGATTAAAACCTAATTAAACTTAAAATAATTATAAAAATAAATCTAAAAGCTAGAAAATTAATCTAAAAATGGAAAAGGTCCTAATTAATGATAAAGAATCTAGGAAAAATGAAAAAGAAAGAAAAATAAAATTTTGAAAAATTAATATTAAAATAATATTAAAATATTGCTAAAAATAAAAAGTTTATAAAATTAATTCTAAAAATTTTCTAAAAATCCTAAATAATATAACTAAGAGAAAAACACTAATTAGAGCTTCTAAACCTTTTTTAATAATTTTATAAAAATCTTTAAAGTTTATAAAAAACCTTAAAATAATATAAAATTAAAAATTAAAGTTTATAAAACCAAAATAAGATGTAAACCTCAAGTTATATATTAAAAAGCTAAAAACTATTTTTCCTAAAAATAAAAACTATTTTTGGTATTTTTTAATGATTTATTAAAAAAACGTCTATTAATTAAATCCTAGAAAATATTAAAATAAAGGGAAAAATGTGAAACCAATTTTTAAAAATCTATAAACCTATTATCAACCTAAGAAAAATAAAAAGAATGAAAATAAGCTTGAAAATAAGCTGGAAATAAGCTAAAGATGCTACGGCTTTTTATATAAAAGACAAAAGAAAGAGTGGTTAAATAACCAACCAATCCACCCTTGGTCAGTAAAAGACCCAAGGGCAGGATGGTTGTGTTGTTGGTGTTGTGAACGGGACGTCAGGGGTTCGAGTCTACAAACCCCCTTTTTATGGACGATTTATTTTTTTGCTTTTTACACTTTCCAAACCAATCACAACTAATAAGCTTCAAACCAAATCCAATTCACTTTTTATGCCAAGATTAGAACAAAAACATAACAAAAACGTGGACAGTTCTCTTTGAAGAACAAGCAGGTATGCTTGTGTTTCTTTTCTTCACAGTATGAAAAGTGAAGCAAGAGGAGCTTGCTTTTTGGCTTATTTTGGAGTTGTTATTGGAGCAATAAGGCACTCTTGTGATCCTTTGATCACAAGAAGTCAATACAAGCTGAAATAAACACTTAAGCACGCACCAATTAAGCAATCAAAGCACACAACACCCTAGTTAAGTCTCTGTGACAAATAAGAGAGGTCTGTGGACCAAATAGCTTCTAGCTAGCACCCTAGTGATCTTTAGATGTCCAAATTTTGCACAAATACTCACCAACTAGCACACAATAACCCTACAATCCTGAATTACTCCAACTCTAACAAGATTTTAAGAATTGAGCACCAACATTAGTGAAAAATGAGCAGATTATGACACAAGCAGATTTCAACTTCACTTTTCCTTTTTAAAACCCCACCAAATTACTTCTAACTTGTTCTATTCTACTCTTGAACTAATATGCAACCTATCTTAACCCTATATAACCTAACAAACACCTTTAATAAGACACAATCAAGATTATCACCCTGCTAAAACCCTTAGCCAAACACCCTGTTAAACTTTTTGAAAACGTTTTTATCAAACCAATCCTTCTAAAACCTATGCAACCTGATCCAGTTAGCATCCAACATGCATTACACTACTTTATAACTCAAATCCAACAATTAAAACACACTTTAGAACAACTAATCAAGCAATTCAATCAACTGACTTTTTTTTGAACTTTCAAAAGGTAAAAAGATGAATTACCTTTGAACCTCACATCCAAGGTTCAAGTGGATGCTTATCCACCTCCCACCAACTCGGGTTGGTGCTGAAAACAGATCAACAACAATGAACACCTGCTTGAATCAAAATCAAAGAAAACAAAAAAAAACAAGATGAACAATATAATCTGTTTATTTTTCTTTTCTTTTTTAAAAACTTTACCAAAACTTTTTCAACCTTTGAAAACACGTTTTAATAACCCTAATATTACTAATAACATGAACTTAAAACACCCAATCCTTGGTAATAATTCTGACCAAGAAAATCAAGTTTTCATAAACCTTTTTATCAAAAACTTTGAAATTCTTAAAACACAAGCAAATAGTGGAACTCAGAATAAGCAATCAAAACTTACCAACTTTTTAAACAACATAAAAGGAATTATAATTTCTTTAGAGAAAAACACCAAACTTTATATTAATATTAAAAAAAGGATTACACGATTTGATTGCTAAAACTGGAACAAAGGATCAATGAACATGCTCATTGCCTTTTATACTACTCTAGGAAGATGAAATTACAAACCCTAATACAAGAGAAATCCCTATTCTACCCTTTGAAGCTTCTAGGCGAATTTGGTGAATAAGCTGTCCAAATTCAATCCTGGCTGTTTATTTTGCGTAATGGCCAAGCATATGATCATAACCATTCAATTGGGACACGTCACAAGCCTTGGAGGACAAGGAGTTCTCTGATTGGAGGAGAGGGTATTTGGGGGTTGGGACCACAGGCATGGGATTGGGGAGTTTATGCGTGGGAAAGGTTTAGGGGTGTGGGAATTACACGTGTGTGAGTTTAATTGAGTTTTAACCCAGGTTTGGTCGGGGTAAATTCTGGGAGGGTGAAAAGATAAACAGTAAACTCTTAGATCCGATTTTAGGGGAAACTTAGTTGTTAGGCGCCATATTTGGTTTGAATCTTTCCCTTTGAACACTTTTGGTCCTTGTAACTTGAGATTTTTGCCATTAAAAGTTTTCAGCCCTATAATTCGTCTCTCCTTTGTTAATAAGTTTCCCACTTTGACACTTTTAGCACAAAACTTTGATAAAAGGTTATCAAGGATTGTTTTTGCCATTTTGTGAAATTTCAAGGACTGATCTTGGACTTCTTTGATCTTCAAAGGTCTTCAATGTGTCTTTCTCTTCATGAGGGACCATTATTGGCAATTTGAATTTGTTGAAGGACTATTCTTGCCATTTCTTCAAAGTTGAAGGACCTTTTTGCAATTTTGACAAACTTAAGGGACCAAACTTGTAATTATCAATATACAAGGGTTTTAAGTGTCATTTCTTCAAAGAATGAGGATCAATCTTGCTTGTCTTCAAGTCTTCAAGGGTATTTGATGAAAATTCCATGATTAGGGCCCGGTTCTTTGTACGGCTTCGTTTCTCGTGTCCGTTTTTCCTTGTATCTTGTGATCTTTTGTCTTTTTCACGATATCCATACCTAAAATACACAAGTAAACAAACACAAGCATATATATGGTATTTTATGACATTTTAGTGCATTAAAAGCCCGAAAAGAACGATGAGATCATGTATAAATGCCATCTCATCACTCCCCCATACTAAGCCATTGCCGTGCCCTCACGCAATGCTAGAATAAAGTATCTAAGCATCACCAAAGTTCAGTTTTATTAACCTTTATTGAAAAGTAAAAGACTTGCAACATACTACGAGAATGTGTAAAGACATAATGTATGATTTTCATCACCAAAATGTGACTTTTAGGGTCAAAGAATAGAAACAAGTTAATGTCCCTTAGAGTAAATTTCGTCATCCTTGATTGTCATACATTCCATGCTAAGTGCAAAAACAAGATCATTGTTGGTACAAGTCACAATGCTAACACTACTCATATGTTCAAATTGTGTAATACTTTTTCTCCCCGCAATCCTAGTTATTATAAAAGGAAATGGGTTACTAGCATTTTTTATCTATTTGTCATGGATCACAAGTGATTCATATTGACTTTATTTGAGTAGTTATTAGTCCGAAAGTAAAGTAGCACGATTTGATCAATAGTTAGCCGAAGGACAAAATCTTTTAAAACGGCTTCTCGTGTATCTCCTTAAGTTCATATCTTGGCATAACTCGTTTCACGATTTGAGACCTTTCTCGGACCGATATTTGGCATGTACTTCATACTTCAAATCTTGGGAAGACGTTCTCGAAATTATGGTCTTCTCTTCATATATTTGGAATTTCTTCACTTGATGTTTTTGAGAGATTCTTCATATAGGACCACGACTTCATCATTTTTCTTCAATCTTTACTTTGGATTTTGATATACAACGATCCGCCTCCTTTTCGGACTTGGATATATTTATCCTCATACCTTGTTAGGGTCTTTTTGGATAGACTTTCTCCATTCTTTAGGGGAGTAATTGCTTCTCGTCGTGTGTCTCGATCCTTCATATTGATTTAGGAATAATGATACTTCACATCATCTTTGGATCTTTAGCAAAAATAGAGCTCCTCATGCCTTGTTAGGGCCTTTTTGGATGATCGCCAATCTTCGCGTCCCGCTTCAATAAGTTATGCCTTGGCTATGAACTCTATTCAACCCCGAGCAACTTTTAAACGATCTTGCGCTAGAGGCTAAGTAACTTTTCAAATCGTACGACCTTACTTATTGCAATTATGATTTATTCCTAATGCATTGATCTTATGGGAAGAAAAAGCCACAATTAAAAACATATGAGTTTTTGAAAGAACACTTTCATGTTCTACGTTTAGCATGATCACTTGTCTAACTCTATCATTTCTCGTTCTTCACTATTTAAAGACCTCTAATTAAAGAGACTCGTGAATACTTAGCCATGCAAGTCAAAATTAAGCCAAATTTGGATTAGCTTTCATTAAGACTATATCAAATCAAAGTTTTGGGTTTTCAAGCCACCTATAGGATCTTGCACTTTCTTGGACTTTTTCAAGTTTAGAGAATGCGTTTTAAAGTTCCCTTGATAAGTGACTTTCTAGAATCAATTATAGGAACTTGCGAAAAGTTCTTGTTCTTAACCCGAATGAATTAAGACTTTCGCGTTTTAAAGCTCCCTATATAAAAGTCTAGCAAAACTTGAATTGAGCGGGTTAAGGAATGTAGATGGCTCCAAATGCCCATCAAGTCAAAAATTAACTCTTATTCTACCCATCGGAAAATATACATTCGTGTCTTAAAAACACTTATGACAACTAAGAAAAATTTTAAAATTTGGCCATTTTTAGCCTTATTAGCAAAACAAAACATTGAAAGTTGGAAAACGTGAGGGCGTAGCAAAGCAAGTATCTATTCACCCCCCCCCATACTAAAAGTAAACATTGTCCTCAATGTTTCGAGTCTAAAGGTAGAGCACCCCCATACTAGAGACGAAGAGTCGAATGCTTAGGATCTAGCATGGAAAGGGTGATCAACAATATATCTAAAGCCGTTTATTAATTATGCTAAAAGATAATTGTTAGAACAATAAAGGATATGTCATGGAATCGTGAAAAACTTCTCCAAACGAACGATGGAGGCTCACGTAAACGAACACGAGAGTCTTCAATCGTAGATGATGATGATGATCTAGATAACACAATCACAAACAACCACGAGACAACGAGTTGGAAGGGTACAAGTCCCCTTATTAGTGAATAATAAGCATAAAGATAAGCATGGGATCTCCCTCACGAGGCACCTCGTTTTTGATTACCGAGTCATGAGCTCGACTCGATCCCCTCAATGCTAATTATCATTGGGGAAGGTGTCTTGGTCGGGGGCAACCATTGAAGGAATTTCCCCACCAAAGTAGTGCTTAAGCCTATGTCCATTCACCTTGAAATTTGGACCATCATCTTGAGCTAGCTCAATGGTCCCATATGGAAACACTTGTGTAATGGTGAACGGACCCGACCAACGAGATTTCAATTTTCCGGAAAATATCTTAAGACGTGAGTTAAAAAGCAACACTTGATCACCAACGTTAAAAACCCGGTTTTTAATCTTTGAATCATGAAACTTTTTAGTCTTTTCTTTAAAAATTAATGAATTTTCATAAGCATTATCCCTTAATTCATCCAATTCATTCAATTGTATTTTCCGGTGATCTCCCGCGGTCTTCAAGTCAAAATTAGCATGCTTAAGGGCCCAATATGCCTTATGCTCCAATTCAATGGGCAAATGACAATTCTTCCCATAGACTAACTTATAAGGAGTGAAACCGATAGGTGTCTTATAAGCGGTCCTAAAGGCCCATAAAGCGTCATCAAGTTTGTCGGACCACGAAGCACGGTTTTCTCCAATTGACCTTTCTAAAATCCTCTTCAAAGCCCGGTTCGAAACCTCGACTTGCCCACTCGTTTGCGGGTGATAAGCCGTAGAAAGACGATGTGTAACCCCATATTTCTTTAGAACCTTTTCGAATTGGTCATTACAAAAATGGGTTCCACGATCGCTTATAATAGCACGAGGGGTTCCGAACCGAGAGAATAGTTGCTTCAAAAACTTCACTACCACACGAGCATCATTAGTGGGCAAAGCCTTAGCTTCCACCCACTTAGAAAGGTAGTCCACCGCGACGAGGATATATTTGTTGCCATGAGACGATGGGAACGGCCCCATAAAGTCTATTCCCCATATGTCGAAAATCTCACACACTTGAATTATATTTTGCGGCATTTCATCACGTTGAGACGATTTTCCTTGACGTTGGCACGAATCACACGACTTTACAAGTGCGTGTGCATCACGATAGATAGAAGGCCAAAAGAAACCGGCATCGAACACTTTCTTAGCCGTGAGATTAGCACCGTGGTGACCACCCGTGGGTCCCTCGTGACAAGCTCTAAGGATATTATAAGCTTCGGCACCAAACACACAACGTCGAACGAGTTGATCCGCACAAATCCGAAAGAGATAAGGGTCGTCCCAAAAATAGAACTTGACGTCACGAAAGAATTTTCGTTTTTGTTGTGTCGTCATACCCTTGATTATGAAATTGCCCGCATGGTAATTTGCAATGTCGGCAAACCATGGGGTGGTGTCTTTAGAATTCACTACACCGAGAGTCTCAAGAGGAAATGTTTCGGTAATTTCCTTGTTCTCGAAAACATCTTTGTGAGGATCTTCTAGACGAGAGAGATGATCGGCCGCTAGATTCTCGGCTCCTTTTTTGTCAAGCACGGTGACATCAAATTCTTGGAGGAGGAGCATCCAACGAAGCAATCTCGGCTTAGCATCTTGCTTAGCTAAGAGATACTTGATAGCCGAATGGTCGGTATACACAATGCTTTTAGTTAAGACGAGATAAGGTCGGAATTTCTCAAAAGCATAGACCACGGCAAGGAATTCCTTTTCCGTTGTGGTGTATTTTAATTGAGCCTCGGTCATCGTCTTACTAGCATAGTGGATAGGACGAAAATGCTTGTCATAACGTTGCCCTAAGACGGCCCCTATAGCATAATCACTTGCATCACACATGATTTCAAAGGGTAATTCCCAATTAGGAGCAACAAGAATGGGAGCTTCGGTAAGTTTCCTTTTTAGAGTCTCGAAAGCTTTAACACAATCCTTATTAAAGTTAAAAGGAGCATCCTTCTCGAGAAGGTATGTCATAGGACGAGAAATCTTCGAAAAGTCCTTGATGAAACGACGATAAAAGCCCGCGTGGCCTAGGAAACTACGAACTCCCTTAACGGTTTTGGGATGAGGTAACTTGGCGATGACGTCTACCTTAGCTTTATCGACCTCAATCCCCGCCTTCGACACCTTATGTCCTAAGACGATTCCTTGTTTACACATGAAATGACATTTCTCCCAATTAAGCACAAGATTGGTTTCTTCACAACGTTTTAACATTTGTTCGAGATTAGATAAACAAGACGTGAACGAATTTCCAAACACCGAGAAGTCATCCATAAACACTTCCATCGACTTCTCGATCATGTCGTGAAAAATTGCCATCATACACCGTTGAAACGTACCGGGTGCATTACAAAGTCCGAAAGGCATCCTACGATAAGCGAACGTTCCATAAGGACACGTAAACGTAGTCTTCTCTTGATCACGAGGGTCGATAGGGATTTGAAAGTAACCGGAAAAACCATCTAAAAAGCAATAGAATTCATTTCCCGCAAGTCGCTCCAACATTTGATCCATGAAGGGCAAAGGAAAGTGGTCTTTACGAGTGGCGTCATTTAACTTTCGGTAGTCAATACACACCCTCCAACCGGTCACAACACGAGTGGGAATTAACTCGTTGTTTTCATTAGGCACAACGGTCATTCCTCCCTTTTTAGGGACACAATGGATTGGGCTCACCCATGGGCTATCGGATATAGGATAAATCATTCCCGCGTCAAGGAGTTTAAGGACCTCCTTTTTAATGACATCGTGAATTTTGGGATTTACCCTTCTTTGACTTTGAATTGCGGGTTTGTAGTCCTCCTCCATTAAAATCTTGTGAGTACAAAATTTTGGGTCAATACCCTTAATGTCGGATATTTTCCACGCAATTGCCCCTTTATGAGCCTTAAGAACTTTCAAGAGCTCGGTTTTTTCATCATTAGCAAGATCTTTTACAATAATAACCGGCAACTTGTCATCACCTTCCAAGAATGCATATTCAAGGTGAGAAGGAAGATCTTTCAATTCAAGGATAGGCGGTTCCTCGATTGAAGATTTAGGTTCAACACTCATAACTCCCATCGGCGGAAGAAATGGTGGAATAGAAGTATCATCACTAATCAACACCTCATCTTCATTGTCGATTTCATTTGAAGTGAGATCGCCTCCTTGGAATGGAGTTAGATTTGGTGTGGAATTAGCAAGAATCGGATCCAAAATAGTGGGATTGCCACTTGACGAGCTATCGGAAAAACCTAACACTTCTTGTGAAAACTCATCGCAAACCACATCAACGATGTCAATGTGATTGATGGTAGCGATTGCATAAACATGAGAAGGTTTCGAGTTTTGAGTAGCGTTTATAACAAGTTCCTCTTCGTTGAATCTCAAAGTGATAGTTCTTGCATGAACATCGATAAGCGATCTCGAAGTATCTAAAAATGAACGACCTAAAATTAGAGGAACTTGAGGATCCACGGGGATGTCGACTACTATAAAATCAACGGGATAGTAGAACTTCCCCACTTTAACGAAAACATCTTCGGCTATCCCACATGCCATAATCGTAGAATGATCGGCCATCTCGATGGACATGTTCGAAGGAATAAGAGCCGGAAGCGAAAGCGATTTCCAAATGGAAAATGGCATCAAATTAATGCTCGCACCAAGATCGGCCAAGGCGAGGCATTCTTTCATATCTTGTATGTCACAAGGAATGAGAAACTTTCCGGGATCACCAACTTTTTCCGGTATGCGGTTAAGATAAACCGAAGAACAATTAGCAAGCAAGCTTTTCCTTATCGCTCATCATACTTTTAAAAGTGGAAGCGAAACGAGGCATGTATAACAACGCGTCGGCTAAACTCACATCAAAATGCACTTGTTGAAACATCTTAATAAAAAGCTCGATTTGTTGTTTGTTACGTTCTTGCATTTTCTCTTTGTTTCGTCTCGAAGGGTAGGGTAAAGGTGGTGTGGGTTGGTCATTAGGCAACGGCCTTGGAAACTCGGGTTCCACAATTGGTATTGGTGTAACCGTAGGTGTGGTTTGAGCGGTACTTCGTGTGATTGTAATGTGCTCCTTTTCGACCATCACCTCGGGTTCTTTCTCGATTTCCTTCTCCGTAGAAGTACTTGGACGAGAGATTGGTTCCTTGAAAGTTTTACCACTTCGTGTAGTAATAACCTTCATTTCTCCCTTCGGGTTTGCAATGGTATCACTAGGAAGACCACCCGAAGAAGAGGGCTTACACATGATAGCTTCAAACATCTTAGCCATTCGGTCCTCAAATTTTGATTGCCTAACATCCGCTTTCAATAACTCTTGCTTAATCTCATGTTGTCCTAATTCCATTTTTTGTTGGTTTTGTTGAAGACGTTGGACATTTCCTTCCATTTTGTTTGCATGAGTTTTAAGTTCATTAGCAAGTTCATTTTTAAGCTCGTTTTTCAATTCGGACCTTAAGATAATCATCTCACGTTGCATATTATCAAATTTTGCATCATTTGCTTTTGCATAATCTAAAAATTCTCCTTGCAAATTTTTCGTGTGAGCATTTTGAAAACCTTGTGTAGTGTTTTGAAAATCACGGTTTTGGTTTTGATTAGAGATTTGTCCATTCCCACTTTGATAATTCCCTTTGTTGTAATTGCGTGTGTTGCCTTGGTAATTACCTTGGTTGTTGTTTCGATAATTGTTAGCATTTTGGTTTGGTGGAGCTTGATTTTGACGGGAACCTTGGCCGTTTTGGTTGTAAGTTCCCGTTGCTACATAAGCACTCGAAGTGTTACCATCCGCGGTAATACACTCGGAAAGATCATGAGCTCCTCCACACGATAAACAACTCTTAGCAACCGCTTTAACCGAAGCGGAATTGGAAGCTTCTTGAGCCTTCCAATGGGACATTAGATTAGCAAATCTATCAAAAAACCGATTTTCCTCATTAGCTTCATCATGTAAGGCGTTAATGCTACAAGACGATTGTGACGAAGATGACGAACCCATATTGGCAACACTCGGTGTGTTACGAGGGCTATAAACCTTAGATCGATTTTCAATGATTTGTAAAGCCTCATTTGTCGTCTTGCACAAAAAATTACCACCCGCGGCGGCATTCAAATAATCTCGTTCATGATCATTAAGCCCATTATAAAAGGTATCAATTTGATGCAATTCCGAAAAATCATGGTGTGGACATTCATGTAACATCTCTTTAAATCGTTCCCATGCCATTGAAAAACTTTCATTGTTACGTTGCACAAATCGTGAAATCTCATTTTTTAAGTGTGTTGTTTTCGATGGTGGAAAAAACTTGTTCACAAACTTAGAAACGAGATCGGCCCATGTCAAAATCGAATTTGGCGGTTCTTTCTCGAGCTAAATTTTTGCGGGTCCATCCAACGAATATGGAAACAACATCATCTTAATGGCGTCATGCGGAACATCTTTGAATTTGCTAGTAGCGGTGAGACGGTTAAAATTCCTAATATGGTAATGCGGGTTGTCTTTCTCATGACCTCGAAATTTGTTTGCTTGTAGCATCGACATTAAACCCGTCTTAATCTCGAAATTCTCCGCAAGGATGGCGGGAATAACAATGGCCTCTCCAAAACCCTCGGTGGGTGCTTGTAGCAACTCCATCATAGTACGATTAGCCATGACGACTTCTTGTTCTATAATAGGTTCAACAATTGGAGGTTCTTCAACAATCAACGATCCTTGATTTGCTTGCTTTTGGAGTCGTTTACGAGCTCGTTTAGCTTGGTTACGAGTGATCATAAACTACACGAAGAATGGGAGGTGAGCAAAGAAGATTCTTTTTGGTTGTTTTGTGGATTTTCAATTTTTTTGTGTTTTTGATGATATTTAATTTTTTTGGATTTTGGTGTATCTTCGTAGACAACAATCTACAAAATCTCTCCTCGAATCAAACTCTTGATTAAAGAAGCCTCAAAGGAATGAAAACGATCACGTGGAGTGAACGCCTTTGAATGACTTTAGAACTTTGGTGAAAACCAAATTGTTCACGAGGGTTTAATCACAAAGAAAACCAAGCAAATATAGTATACGTATTAATACTTTGGGCGGCAAAACCCTCGATCTAACAGTAAACTCTTAGATCCGATTTTAGGGGAAACTTAGTTGTTAGGCGCCATATTTGGTTTGAATCTTTCCCTTTGAACACTTTTGGTCCTTGTAACTTGAGATTTTTGCCATTAAAAGTTTTCAGCCCTAGAATTCGTCTCTCCTTTGTTAATAAGTTTCCCACTTTGACACTTTTAGCACAAAACTTTGATAAAAGGTTATCAAGGATTGTTTTTGCCATTTTGTGAAATTTCAAGGACTGATCTTGGACTTCTTTGATCTTCAAAGGTCTTCAATGTGTCTTTCTCTTCATGAGGGACCATTATTGGCAATTTGAATTTGTTGAAGGACTATTCTTGCCATTTCTTCAAAGTTGAAGGACCTTTTTGCAATTTTGACAAACTTAAGGGACCAAACTTGTAATTATCAATATACAAGGGTTTTAAGTGTCATTTCTTCAAAGAATGAGGATCAATCTTGCTTGTCTTCAAGTCTTCAAGGGTATTTGATGAAAATTCCATGATTAGGGCCCGGTTCTTTGTACGGCTTCGTTTCTCGTGTCCGTTTTTCCTTGTATCTTGTGATCTTTTGTCTTTTTCACGATATCCATACCTAAAATACACAAGTAAACAAACACAAGCATATATATGGTATTTTATGACATTTTAGTGCATTAAAAGCCCGAAAAGAACGATGAGATCATGTATAAATGCCATCTCATCAACGATCATGAAAGAGATTATTTAAATGCCGCCGCGGGTGGTAATTTTTTGTGTAAAACGGTTGAAGAAGCTTTGGTCATAATCGAGAATAGGTCTAAGGTTTATAGCCCTCGTCACACACCGAGTGTTTCCAAAAGGGGCTCATCATCGTCTCAAAGTATCAATGCATTACATGATGAAGCAAATGAAGAAAACCGATTTTTCGATAGATTTGCAAACCTTATGTCCCATTGGAAGGCTCAAGAAGCTTCCAACACCGCTTCGGTTAAAGCGGTTTCTAAAAGTTGTTTGTCGTGTGGGGGAGCTCATGATCTTTCCGAGTGCATTACCGCGGATGGTAACACTTCGAATGCTTTTGTAGCCACGGGAACTTATAACCAAATCGGTCAAGGTTCACGTTCAAATCAAGCTCAACCCAATCAAAATGCTAATAATTATCGCAACAACAACAATCAAGGTGGAAATTACCAAGGAAATCAAAGGAACTATAACAAAGGTAATTACCAAAGTGGAAATGGGCAAATTTCAAACCAAAACCAAAACCGTGATTTTCAAACTAATGCCCAAGGTTTTCAAAACGATCACACCAAAAATCTTCAAGGAGAATTTTTGAATTATGCTAAGGCTAATGATGCTAAGTTTGACAATATGCAACGTGAAATGGTTAGCTTAAGATCCGAATTGAAAAACGAGCTTAAAAACGAACTTGCTAATGAACTTAAAACTCATGCTAATAAAATGGAAGGAAATGTCACACGACTCCAACAAAATCAACAAAAAATGGAGCAAGGACAACATGAGATTAAGCAAGAGTTGTTAAAAGCGGATGCTAGGCAATTTAAGTTTGAAGATCGAATGGCTAAAATGTTTGAAGCTATCATGTGTAAGCCCTCTTCTTCGGGTGGTCTTCCTAGTGATACCATCGTGAACCCGAAAGGAGAATTGAAGGTTATTACCACTCGTAGTGGTAAAACTTTCAAAGAACCCACTTCTCGTCCAAGTACTTCTATGGAGAAGGAAAAAGAGAAAGAACCCGAGGTTGTGGTTGAAAAGGAGCACATTACAAGCCCACGAAGTACCGCTCAAACCACACCTACGGTTGAACCAATACCCATTATGGAACCCGAGATTCCAAGGCCGATGCCTATGCCCAATTTGCCCCAACCCACACCACCTTTACCCTACCCATCAAGACGAGACAAGGAAAAGGCACAAGAACGAAATAATTATCAATTTGAACTCTTTATGAAAATGTTTCGTGACTTGCATTTCAATATAAGTTTTGCCGACGCCTTAGTCATGATGCCTCGATTTGCCGCAAACTTCAAAAGTATGTTGAATAAGAAAGAAAAATTGCAAAAATCGTCTAGTTGTTCATCGGTTTTTCTAAGCCGCATACCTCAAAAGGTCGGTGATCCTGGAAAGTTTGTAATCCCATGTGCTATCCAAGACATGGAAGAATGCTACGCCTTGGCCGATCTTGGTGCTAGTATTAATTTGATGCCTCTCGAGATTTTTAAGTCGCTCAATCTTCCAAATCTCACTCCTTCAAGAATGTCAATCGAAATGGCCGATCATTCTACGATTCTAGCTTGTGGAGTTGCCGAGGACGTCTTTGTGAAAGTTGGGAAATTCTATTATCCCGTGGACTTCATTGTTGTTGATATTCCCATCGATCCTAAAGTTCCGTTAATTTTAGGTCGATCTTTTTTAGATACCTCGAGAGCACTTATCGATGTGCATGCAAGAAAAATCACTCTTCGTTTCAATGAGGAAGAACTCGTCATTAATGCAACCCAAAACTCCACTCTTTCTCATGTTTATTCGATCACATCTTTGTACAATGTCAACCCTATCAAAAACATGTGTCAAAGAATTTCTAATAGAGTTTTAGGAGTTGTTGATAAAAATGAAGTTCCGTCCCCTCCGCCGATGGAGGTTAAGAGTGTTAAGCCGATAATTCCAATCTCGAGTGATTCTTCGGATGATGTGAGAATTTTTAGTGTGACTAACATTGTTTTAGATACACCAAATATTTTTGACATTATTCAATCGGGTTTTCACAAGGAGAGTATTAAAGATGAAAAAGGAAAAGATTTTGAATCTAATTTAAAAGATTTTTCTACTATTCTAACTCCGTCATCACCGCGTTTATTGAGTACTACAAGCTCGTCTTCTCCTTTTGACGATGCTTTGTGTGGACCTAGTGTGGGGGAAGCCCCTTATGTTCCCTCCCCTTTCTCCACCGAGGACGAGATATTTGATCCTGGAATTGCTTTTATAGGGAAATCTCGGTCTTCCACCGATGCAATAAATGGAAAATCTTTTCATTTGATTGGTACGAGTCTACCTCGAGTAGCTCAATGTTTTGACTTACCCATTGTCCCACCCTTCTATTTCTTCTCTCCTATTTTCTTCTATCCCATTGGGATTTGTGTTGGAGTTGTGTTGTCTCGTCTTTCATCCGAAAATGAGGACGCTATCTTTGACCCCGGTATACGTTTATCGGATTTTTAAAGTACTCCACGTACTTTTGGGCCTTGTTTATCATGTAAGCCCCACCAAAAATTGACCAAACCATGATTATCCCTAAATGATCACATTTATGGGGATTCGAGTCGAGCTTTTGACTCGTGGGGGAGACCCATGCTTATCCATGTACATATTATTGCTTTCTAATGTAGTTTAATGTGAGGGGATTTGTGCCCTTCCAACCTTTGTTCCGTGGTTGTTTGTGAATTGTGTCTTTCAGATCATCATCTTCACGATTGGAGCCTCTCGTGTTCGTTTCATGGGAGCACTCAATCGTTTGCTTTGGAGGCCTTTCCCAATATCCAAATGATATATCCTTTTATGTTCTAACCTTAGGTTTTTAGCACACTTCATAAACGGCTATTACTTATTGGTTACACCCTTTCCATGCTAGATTAGGCATTCGACTACGTCTCTAGTATGGGGGTGTTTGCACCCCTAGACTCGAAACATTGAGGACAATGTTTAACTTTAGTATGGGGGGTGAATAGATACTTGCCTTGCCAAACCTTCACGCTTTCCAAAGTTTATCGTTTTGTTATCGTTTTGTTGCAAAATAAGGCTAAAAATGGCCAAATTTTAAAATTTTTCTCATATTTCATAAGTGTTTGAAGACACGAATGTAGATTTTCCGATGGCGAGAATAAGAGTAATTTTTGACTCGACCGTGTGTGTTGAGCACTTAGCTTTGATTCCTTAACTACACATTAGGCTAAGTCTCTTAAATGAGGACGAGAAATGATAGAGTTAATTATAAGTTACTATGCTAAACGTAGAGTACTCGTATTCTTTCAAAAACTCATGTGTTCTCGTTGTTTGCTTATTCTCCCTTCGCTTGTAAATATTTTTTGCTTAATAAATATTGATTTAGCGGTTTAGTTTTGATTGTTGGGTTTCTAGTCTTTTCTAGTAGCTTCCGTGTAATTAAATTGGGAAGACATTAAGATATCGCCAGCGTCACGGTTTTGAAGTATTGGCACCCTAATAATCGAAAGCTTCACCCAATAATAAGATTTCAAGTGCTCACCTAAATCAAGCAAACAATTTGAAGCCCCACAAGGCCTAAAATCTATGCAAAATTGAAAGTGAATCAAGCCTTAATCTTCGAAGCTTTAAAGATCCAAAATTCGCTTTAGCGTGAGGATATACGTCTTTGGCTAATAAAACCACCGATGAGGCGGATAATAAAAGGCAAGGCAAGACCGAAGTCATAATAAAAGCTTCATGGCGAAGTTGAATAAAAGATGGAGGTAAACCAAAGATAATAAGGCCCTTCCGTTAGGGGGCGTATAAAAGTCTTGGTAATAAGTCTCATGTTCAAAACCGTTATAAAACCGTGTTTATCGATTCTTCTTGTCGACTTAATTTTTTGACATCGTTGTCTATTAGGAGGGGTTATTGATTTGATGGTCTTAGTTACACCGTTAGGACTCTATTTTTAGACCTAAATCTCTATTATCACATAAGTCAACAATGTATCCTCGTGATCATTAAGACAAAATAAAATATAAGAGATACAACTTAGGAATAATGGGAGAATAAGTACGTGATTAGGGCATATGAGTAGTGTTAGCATTACTAACTTATAATGACAATGATCTCGTTGCACGCTTGGCATGGAATTAAGGTGAAAATCGAGGACGACGAAATTATTTCTAACGAAGCATTCACGTGTTCTTATTCTATGAACCTAAACGTCCCATTTTGCGATGAAAATCATACATTATGTCTAAAACACAAGTAGTAGCAATAGTGTAGTGTAGCTAGTTTACCATTTCAATAAAAGTGAATAAAATGAATTTTGGAGATGCTTTGATACTTTATTCTTAGCATTGCGTGAGGGCACGGCAATGGTTTAGTATGGGGGAGTGATGAGACTGCATTTATACATGGTCTCATCGTCCAAAACGGCCTTAAATTGCATAAAATATCATAAAACATGCCAAATATATGCTCGTGTTTGTTACTTGTGTATTTTTAGGTACGGATATTGAGGAATTGGCAAAAGACCACAAGAATCAATCAAAAACGAACACGGGAAACGAAGTCGCACAATGAACCGGGCCCAAGTTTGGAAATTTGCAAAAAGACCCTTGAAGAATTGAAGATTGGCAAAAATGGCCCCTCATCTTTGAAGAACTTGTCACATTTGACCCTCAAATTATCAAATGTACAAGTATGATCCTTTATGATTGAAGATATTACAAGTTCAGCCCTTGGGAATCAAGAATATACAAGTTATACCCTTTGGAAAAGTTTTGGAAGACATTGTGCCAAATTTGACAAGTTTCCAAAGTTGATAAGGCATAACTTGGGCGCTGATAGCTTTTTAATACAAAGTGGAAAGAATGGAAAACTTGGGGACCATATATGCCAGACAGCCAAACAACTCTCAACCTATCAATCTGCCACCTCACCCTCCTCCACCAATCACAAGCCCCCACTTCATCCCCTCTCCCACGTCAACATTCCACTCACCTTATTTAAATATCAGATTTAAATAATCTGATTAAATTTTGGTGGTAAACACAAAGTTTAAAAAAGTTAATCCCAAATCAGATTAAATCATCCCCTAATCACAGACGAACCCTAATTTTCCCAAACCTTAATCACTCTCAATTCAAAGGGGTTTTTCCCCAAGTCTTCCAGAATGTTAATTAATCCCATCATTATCATTTCCCAACCCCAAAAACCCCCACCACTTCACCCATGTGAGCAGTAGGGACCTCCCCTGCTGCGTCACTTTCACTCCCAAACCCTAAACCCGACAACATAAACGGCTGGATGGAATTCCTTTGTCCCCAAGATCAAACCAACGTCCAAGATCAACCAAGCAAGGCTGGCAACATCACATGGGCATCTTGACCAAAATTCAGTCAAATGAACAAGGGCAAAATCGGATTTTTCAAGCTTTAGGGTTTCCTTTTTTATTATTTGTTTATTCAGCATCTAGATAGTTCTATTATGCCTATAAAAGCATCTCTCAACCTGTGAGAAGAGCTTGTTCCAGCTTTTAGCAAAAATCTCTTGTAATTCCTTTTTTAAAGAAATAAAGTTTGGTGTTTGAGTTAATATCAATTATAATTCCTTTTATATTTTTAAAAAGTTTGTGTATTGAGTATATGCTAAGGCTGAGTTCCAAGATTATAAGATTTGTGTGTTAAGTTTTTCAAAAAGGTAGTTTTGAAGTAAGTTTTTTAAGATTCTGAAATCAAAGCTTTTGAAGTGAAAGTGGAAAGAGTTTTGATTTTGGACTTAAGATTTGTTTTTAAAACGTGTAAGAAAGTTTGGAAAAGATTTTGGAAGGTTTTTAGAAAAATAGAAAAGTAAACAGAATATATCACTTGCATTGTTCTTGTTTTGTCTTTCTTTTGAATTTTTCAGGATTGAAAGGTTTGTTGATCATATTGTCAGCATCAACCCGAGTTGATAGGAGGAGGATTTTCATCCTCAAGGACCCTTGGATGTAAGGGTTCTAAGGTATACTCTTTTACCTTTTGAAGTTTTCTGAAAATATTGATTTGAGTGTGACTTTGTGCAACTGCATGATAAGGGTGTTAATCTGCCATATTTTGTGTTCTTATGATATAATATGCATGATTATGAGCTTTTGTATCAGTTTGTTTGAGTTTTGAAAGGTTTTTGTTTGAAAAATTTGAAAAACAAAGTTTTAAAGGACTGTTTGGCTAAGTGGTTTAGCAGGGTAAAATCTTTGATTGAGTTTTTTTACAAGGTGTTAGATAGGATATATAGTATGGTGTTAGGTTGCTTGGTAGTTGTAGAGTAGATTTGAGCAAGATTTGAGCAAGTTGGATGATTAAAAATTGAAAATAGAATAGCAAATCTGCATATCCATTTTCTGATAATTTTTCATGAAAAATTTGTGCTAAAATCTTGGATCCTGTTTGAGTTATAGGGAGATTTAAGGTTTGAGATTGTTTGTGTAATGCTTGGAGAGTTTGTATGCTGAATTTGGTCACTTGAAGTTCATTATATTGCAAGTAAATAGCAAATCTGTCCAAAGACCTTGCTCATTCATCACAGAAACAAGCTAGGGCTGTATGTGCTTTGGTTCTTTGATTTTGGTGTGCTAATTGGTAGTAACTTGCTAATTGTGACTCCTTGTGCTTAAATAAGCACAAGGGTGCCCCCCTTGTCCAGAAAACATCACCAAACAAGCAAAGCAGCCAAGACCTCTTGGTTTTCAAAGTTCAAGTGTGCACTCACACTTGATTTTCAGAAACATACCCAGACCTGGGCATAAATTGCCTTGTAACTTGCTTAATCTTGGTTAATTTGGGATTAGGATTTGTGTTTATAAGCTTATTAATACTTACCGCTTTTTGTGTTGCTTTGTTTTTCCTAAAATAAAGTATATACAAAATCATTACATCACTTTGATACTTTATTCTAGCATTGTGTGAGGGCACGACAATGGTTTAGTATGGGGGAGTGATGAGACTGCTTTTATACATAGTCTCATCTTCCAAATAGGGCTTAAAATGCATTAAATATCATCAAAATACTCAAATATATGCTTGTGTTTGTTGCTTGTGTATTTTAGGTACGGATATTGAGAAAATGACAAAAGATCACAAGAATCATGCAAAAACGAACACGGGAAACGAAGCTACACAATGAACCAAGCCCTAATGAAGACTTTCCCAAGATCAACCCTTGAAGATTTGAAGAATTATGAAGAAGGGTCCTCCAATATAGAAGAATTGACACTTTATACCCTTGTATCTTCATAATTACAAGTTTCGTCCCTAAAGTTTGTCAAAATTACAAAAAGGGCCCTCCACTTTGAAGAATTGGCAAGTTTAGCCCCTCAACAAAGCTAAATTGTCAACCAATATCATCCACAAAGTCAAATACATCATGAAGTCCTTCAAAGTATAAGAAATGACAAGTTTGGTCCTTTGAAAATCTCAAAATTACAAAAAGGACCCTCAACTTTGAAGATTTGGCAAAAATGGTCCCTCAATCATTATGACTTGGCAAATTCAGTCCTCCAAAATGCTCAACATACAAGTCAAGACCATTATCATTGAATAAAATACCAAGTCAACCCTTGAAGAGTTCAAATATGGCAAGAAATACCCCTGAATTCATTTTATAAAAGTTTTTGGGCCAAAAACGCAAAAAGTTCAAAAGTTGATAAGGCTAATTGTGGCGTTAATAGCTTTTATAAATGAAAAGACAAGAAGAAAAGAATCAAAGGACTAAAAGGGGCCAGACATGAAACTTACCTAGACCAACCAGCTCTTGCCACATGCCCCACTATCTCCTAACAACCAATCACAACACACCAAATTGCCACCTCACTTCCCACCACCGTTTAAATAACTAATTTTATTAATTAGTTATTAATCTCGCGCCATAACAACTTTTTAAAACATAAATCAGATCAAAACCCTTGTTCTTCATGTTCTTAACAAGATTTGGGTTTTTTCTAACCTGTGTGAATTAAGCCTTAATATTATGCAGAATGTTGATTAAAGGCTAACTAATCCTAAACCCATCCTTAAACCCCCATCACCATCACCTCACATGTTTCTACCACCCTCCCCTGCCCCACTATTCACTCCCAAACAAAAAAAGCTTGCAGAGAATCAACGACACACACCCTTGCTTACATCCTAAGCATGTATTGGACGTCCAAGATCTCCTTTTCACCACTGGCATCCCAACAAAACGCCAAGAAGTCAAAATTCAGTCAAGTATATTCAAAATTCAAGGGGAATATTTGGGACTTCAAGCATTAGGGTTTTTAGTTCTTAGCTGTTCCTTAGTCACTTGTAAGGCTATATAAAGCCATTTAGGCCTTCACATTTCAGTTTGCTTTTGATTTTTCCGTGTTCAAGTTTCTGTAAATCCCATTTTCAAAGTTAATGAAATTGAGTTTGAAATCTTGAAGAAAAGTCATTGGCCAATCTTTATCACTGCTTTCTATTGTTATATGCTTGTTAGTTCTTGAAGTTCAAAACCTGTTTTCAAAAGAGGAGTGTGCAAAAGTTTGCACATTTTCTCATCTTCTTGATATTTTGCTAAGTCTTGTTCCAATCTTGGAATTCTTGGGCTATAGGGCTGATCATAGCATCCTAACTGAGTTGGTTAAGGTGTGGTGAGGCTTATAACTTGGGGATAATCAAATGTGGGGTAACAAGTTTGCATCAATCAAGTTTTCCAAAGTTTCTGATTTTTATGATATTTTGCTTTAACCTTGTTCAATCTTAGCAGGCTTATTGTGGAAGCTTGTCCTTGTTCTTGCTAGCACATAAGCTCAAAATTCGTGGGTGTGGATGTACATCCATGAGGTTTGCATACTTAATCTCAAAATCTGCTTAAATTGTGATTTTTGGTGATATTTGTATGAAACTTGTGTTCTTGTGAATTTTGTGGCTTGTTCTTGCTTGAATCTGTTTATCTTACTTGTTTTAGTGTTAATTGATGCTTGGTTGGCCTGAAATCTCACTTTGCCTTTGAAAATTGTGATTTGGAAAAGTTAAAGGGGTGTTTGGGTCTACTGGTTTGTACTTGCAACTTGTTATTGTGTTGTTAGTTTGTGTTGTTTATGCTTGATATCTGTTCTACCTTTGTTTGACAGTGTTTTGCTGCAAGTTTCTGAGTTTGAAACCTTGAATCAAACAAATTGCTATATCTTGTTGAGTTGACTGTTTTTTGACCTAAAATTTTGGGAAAACCTAGAGTTTATGCATGTTTAGGGATAAAAGCTGTTAAAACATCATCAATATAACCTATTTGATAGATTTGAAGTGTTGAAATTGGCTTGTGTGTCAAATACATCAGCAAAAGTAAAATCTGCATGTGTTAGTGTTCATCAGTAACTTTCATTGCTTGAATCTTGCTTAATTCTTTGAACCAGTGCATGAAACCTGTTTAGACTTCTTATTGGAGTTTAAAATAGCTTGTGTGTGCATTTGGTTGAATTTGGCTGGCTGATTATTGCTAAAACTGCTTATTTATGCTCAACTGCTTATTGTTCATGTCTGTATCATGTCTGATGATTGATTGATTAAACTGTATCAATTGGGTGTTAGTGATTGTGTTATTTTGATTGTGATTGACTCTTTTTGATCCAAAGATCATTTGGGTGCCTTTGTGAAATCTGAATCCAAGAAAAAGTCACTAAAGACAAAAAGTCAAAATAGTCAAGCAGTGGAAAAAGTTTCCACTGCTCAACATCCAAAACTAGCCCCTGCTAGTGCAATTTTGTCATCAGCTTATCAATAAGCTATTCTAGCTTATTCTGACTTGCAACAACTTATTTTTTGTAATAGGTCTTCATTATTTGACCCATTTAAGTAAACTAGATCTTATGAGACTTTGACTTTGACTTTTTACTAGAAAACCAACTACTTTGACTTTTAACATAAGTGCTTATTTGACTTTCCAGCTTATTGAGTGTGCTTATTGAAAAGGTTTTTGATTATTAAGCTTAGTTTTGTCATAAGAAACATTTTGCAACTTGAATCAGCTTCTGAGGTGGTCTAGATCACAAAAACGACTATTTTGTCGTTTTGTGAATAAGCTTGTGAACTGTTTCTGGCTTATTAAATGGGCTTATTTGAAATTTCTTTTTACAGAAGTCTTTGTTAGGTCAAAAGAAGCTTGTGTGTTAAATTTTAGCTTATGGCATTAGCTTATGGCTTAATGGGCCAAAAAGCCCATTAAGAATAAGTTGCTTATTATAAGTTAGCTTATTTCACATTTTCAGCTTTTGGGCCTTTGGAAAAAGTTGTTTAAAATCAAATTTTGAGTCAACCTGTGCTTTTTGGGCTTATTTTGAACACTTTTTCTTATTGGGCCTTAATTAAGCCCAATAAGGGTCTGTTTTGGGTTTGGCCCATTTTCTAGGCCCAATAGGGGTATTTAGGTAATTTCACTTTCATTTCTGAGTTATTTCGGTTAAATTAAGCTAGTTTGCAAGTTTTTAGAATTTTTTATAATTTTTGAATTTTTAATATTATTTTAATATTAATTTATTATTAAAAATTAAAAGTCTGATTTTCTAGGTCTTTATATTTTTCCCAAGTTCTAAACACTTAATTAGGATTTTTACAACTTTCCAAATATTTTTTAGGTCTTTTAATTATTTTATATAATTAATTTAAGATTTAATTGATTTTAGGAGTTTTTAATTGTTTAAAAATAGTTTTAATTAGTTTTAAAATTTTGAAAAATAGTTTTTAGCTTAATTAGAGTATTTTTGAGGTTTACAAACTTTAAAATCTTGTTTAGGACTTTTTAATAATTAATTTTGATTTTTAGGGCTTTAATTAGCATTAAAAAGTCATTATCTAATTAATTAAAAGGTTTTTGCAAGTTTTGATTTTTTGTAAACTCTTAGAATATTATTAGGGATTTTTGGTAATTTTTAGGAATTTTAAGGTTAAAATTTTAATTTTGGTACTTTTTACGACTTTACGTGTACTCCTTTTTAGACTTAGTTTAATCCGTCTTCATAACCGTCATTCTCTTCTAATCCCTTTTCTATTTTTCTTTCTCAAATATAATCACAAATTAATCCATATCATTACACACATAACACACCAGCCTCCTTGAGAACGAACTTAATTGGTCATTAGTGCTTGGTTTTCCTAAACCGACACTTAATACTTGCCACATTTGTTGCTCTTTTCCTAAAGGGTATACAAAAATTCAACGATCAACGTACATGCAAGATCATACAAGAAGTTTCTAGACATGCTTTGGCTCCAAGTATTTGTGTTTGACTCCAAGCCATGCATTCACTCTATGCCATCAACTAGCTTATAAATAAGACCCTTGGGGTGATGTAATCACATATCCATATATGCCTTTTACATATCTTTTCACTTTTCAATCATTTTCTCATTACTACATCAAATAAACTCTCTCATCCTTGTCCAAACTCCCATTCCCGGATTTGAACAAGGTGGTGCTAGAAAAGTAAGTTTTTGAGTCCAATAAGCAAAGTTATCATCATGAAACTCTCAGGGATCATTACCCTAATCATTAGTAATATTTTTCTACTTTGTAAGACTCTTGATTATGACTTATAATACTTTTATTTCTGAGTTTATTTCATCATTTGTTATGAGTAGCTAAGTTTCATTCTACACTTGGTAGGATGATGTTTCTAGTATGAAGTGATGGTTGTGATTGTGATTTATGTTTAATTCAATGTCAAGCTTTCCTATGATCCACTGATATTTATGTTTCATGTGACAATTGTTATCAAAACTTAATTTATTGGTAAATATTTCATAGGTCGAAAAGGTTATTTTCTATCAACAAGTCATAGCCGGTTTGTCTATGATTGGCTATCTTTTGTATTGATTTTCTTAAGAAGTTTTGATTATCAAGAAATATAATTATAAGTGTTAGCAAATTCGTGAAACGGCCGTGAATCGAATGTGTTGAAATTGGATTAAGTCTTGAATTGAGTGATTGAGTCTAATGCTTGTTTTCTTTAACCAAGGTCTTGACGAAGATTAAAGCTTTTGAAAACAATAGATTGGATTATCCATCTAGTTATCATAATCACAAATGTTAACGTGTCATCACAATCATACCATTACGAATGCTCAAACTAGTCTTTACCAAGTGTACCTTTAATCATATTATTTATCTCATCATTTTTACTTATTGTTTGTTTGTCAATAATTGCTACAATCAATGATTATAGTTTCATTTTTGAATAATCATAGGTTTTCCAAATCCCCGTGAACGATCTCGGTATTAACACAGAAAAGCTATACACAAACGAAAGGGTTATACTTGCTCGTGCGTTTTTAGTCAATCCGGTAATTCATGTTTATAAATTTAAAACTTGTTACCAACACCACGCAGCAAGTTTTTTGCGCCGCTGCCGGGGATTTGATTGTGTTCCTAGTTCCAAAATCACCCTATAATCAAACCCATTGTAGTGTCCTCATTGCAAACAAACCCAAATATATATATATATATATATATATATATATATATATATATATATATATATATATATATATATATATATATATATATATATATATATATATATATATATATATATATATATATATATATATATATATATATATATATATATATATATATATATAATTTTTTGACAAGAGAGCATTGCCGCCGACAACACCCTCCTGCCGCCGGCAACACCATCACAGAAGCCCCTTTGCCGTCTGGCAAGGAGCTCCTGCCGCCGGCAAGCGACAAACAGAAGCCTAATTGCCGTCCGGCAACCCCTGTTTGCCGCAGGCAACGTCCCAGACCATAAAAAAAATTATGTTCTTATTTTGTTTAGTTTATTTAATTTCCTATTTACTTATTTTCTTATTAGTTATATTTTGTTTGTTTTTGTTTTTATTACTTGTAATCCTTTTCAAAAGTCGTTCAAGACTTGAATGAACACACATTCTTCCGGTCAAGATTTGCTTAGTCCATACACCGATCCCGAACGTTATATTCACCAATCTTGAAAGAAAAACCGCAAGAAACAACCCTTTGTTTCTTTTGAAAACCGAATCTCAAAAACCAAAAACCCACCATTTGATAATCTCATAGACACATTTGTCGTCTATAACCCATTTAACGATCTACCATTTCTAATGGCCGACGATCAACCAATGTGGGCAGCCAACCGAGTAGTAGCACCTACCCCCGAGGCTGCTATTGTTCAAGTCGAGTTTGGAGAAAACTTTACCGTGAAAGGTCATCACCTTTTAATGATCAAAGACCGCCAATTTGATGGCCGTGCGAGAGCCGATCCGCATAGGCACATTCATAGAAATATGTGGCATGTTCCGTTATGGAGCCGATGTCGATGGAGACGCCATAAAACTCAAACTCTTCCCATTATCTCTATCCAGAGATGCAAGAGTTTGGTACAACTAGTTGACGCCCGGTACCATTGAAACACGGGAACAAATGAGAACCGCTTTTGTTAGCCGTTTCTTTCCACCCGCCATGTACGAAAGACTCATGGGAAAAATCCGAGGTTTCGCCCAACTTCCACAAGAAACACTCATTGATGCGTGGAATCGAATGAAAGATCTACTTCGTAGTTTTCATGGACATGGTTTACTAAAAGGAACCATCATCCAAATATTTTATCATGGTCTCAATGAACCGACGCAAGCAATCCTTGACGCCGGTGGACTCTTTCTTTATAAGACTCCCAACGAAGCATATCAATTGCTCGAGGACCGAGTTCTCTTAAAACTCGATTGGTCCAAAGATAACCGAACCAAACCTTTCAAGAAAACCGTTGCTTTCTTGAAAGTGACGAAAATTCCATACTCATGGAAAAGATGGATGCTCTCACATCTAAATTCGACTCGCAATTCAAAACCATCAAAGACGAAATGAAGGAGATGCGAGGCGAATGTACTCTTTGCGGAGGACCACACCCATCCACGGCGTGTGATGATACACCAATAAGAGAACTGCCACAAGAAGCAAACTACGCCCAAGGAGGATACCGAGGAAGTGGTTATCGAGGTAACTACTACGGTCGAAATTCTGGCATATGGCGTGAGTATCCTAAAAACAAAAATCGTAGCTCACAATCCTGTGAGAACGATAACTCCGGTCCATCAAACGAAAAGAAACCCGAAGAGTCAACCCTAGAGAAAACGTTGTTAGATTTCATAGAATCTCAAAAATCGACAAACACGTTCATTAAGAACCAATTCTTCGATCTCAAAGCCAACGTTGAAAGAGGACAAAGACACCACACCGCAACCATTAATGATCTCGAAACCAAACTTGGTCGAATCACCGATCAATTAGCCAATCGACCAAGTGGTTCGCTACCAAGCAACACTCAAACAAACCCAAAACCATCTACGGATAAACCATACCGCCCACCACCCGCCCGTAATGAACATGTGAATGTCGTATTCACAAGAAGTGGGCTGAGTTATGATCCACCATAAAACCCGAACACCAATGCTCCCACTTTCGCCGATGAAAGTGAAGACGAGGCCGATGAGCCCGAGAAGGAAGAAACCGTTCCTCCTTCTAACCCCGAACCAAAACAAACCATACCCATTCCAACACCAACACCGAAGGCGTATGAACCAAAAATTCCGTATCCTCAACGCCTACGAAAAGAAAAGATGGAGGCTCGTAATGCCAAATTCCTTAAGATGATCAAGGAAGTTAAGATCAACGTTCCACTTGTTGATATCTTAACCGGCATGCCCAACTATGGGAAATTACTCAAAGATCTTGTGAGAAACCATAGTAAGACGGAGCAAATCTCTGCTGCGTTTCTAAATGAAGAATGTTCTACAGCCTTGCAAAGCAAACTTCCACCAAAGCTCGGAGATCCGGGAAGCTTTCTCATACCATGCACCCTAAACAACAATATTGAATGTCACGCCTTGGCCGATCTAGGCGCAAGTATCAATCTTATGCCATACTCATTATACAAGAATCTTTCAAACAATACTTTGAAACCTACGAGTATGAGTATAAGTTTGGCTAACCACACCTACCAATATCCCATTGGGATATCCGAGAACATGCTTGTTCAAGTAGGCAAATTCATATTTCCCGCCGACTTCGTAATCCTTGAGATGGAGGAAGACCATCAAGTCCCTCTCATTTTAGGACGACCATTCTTGCACACCGTCGATGCTATCATTCGTGTGAAGAATAAAGAATTCAACCTTGGAGTTGGTGACGATCGAGTCACATTCTTAGTCGATAAAGCTATGCAACACTCCCATTCCAATGATGACACATGCTTCCGTGTGGATGTTATCGATGAAGTAACGGAAGAAGAGTTGGACGCATTGCTTGATGACAACGTGATAGGTGTATAAACACCCATCTTTTCTACCACTTAATTACTATAATAACCGGACCAAAACGTGTATTTTATGTCTTTTATGTCGGAATTATACGTGGTTTGTGTTTTTGTTGTAATTTAGGACAAAATTGTGAAAAGTGGAGAAAACACGGGAATTCACGGGCATTCACGGCTTTTATTGAAGAAAAAGATGAAAGACGGAGTCGAGAAGTCAAAAGTTGAAAAAGAACGGAAGTCCAAGACCAATTCTGAAGATTTATCGAAGAAAAAGTCAAAAGACGGAAGTTTATCAAAAGTCGAGAAACTCAAGTCTATTTTACTGAAGAAATTAAAAACGAGTTCAAAAGATATCCCGAGCCACAAGTCCTTAAAGTCCAAATTTAAAAGAAAGATTAGAAGAAAAGGACTAATGGTGCAATTAAAAGAAGATTAAAGAAGGAGGGACTAAGCATGCAATTAAGGAAGCTTCCTAAGCAAGCCTTAATCTTCCTATATATAGATTAGATCATTTTCATTTTCCTCTGGTTGGCTAATCGTGACAATTAGTCCTTCCACCTTTAATTACCTTGTCAATTTAAATACTTGTCCATTTAATTACCTTGTCTTGCACTTAATTACCATTTAATTTCAAGTAAGTTTTTCTTTTTAATTCTTGTCAAGCTTTATCTTTATCTTGTTAATCTCATTCTTCCTTTCTTAATCTTTGATTGTTATTGTTTATGTTTATGTTCTTGATTTTTGTTGATTTATTTAAGTGGGTTTTGATTATTGTGATCTTTATTGTTTGATTTGTTGCTTTGGATTGATTGTTTATGTTTATTAGATGTTTTGTTTTTAGTTTGGTTTAATCTTTTTGTTGATTTGGTTAAGTTTTTGTTTAAATTCGTGCTATCTTTTTTCCCTTGTTCTTCGTATACAGTAACTGATCTTTCCCAGATCGAGCCCAGAACATTCCGAATAGGTGTGGATCATTGTGCTCTACACGGAATATTTCATATTCCGAATAGAGACTTTTATTCCGCGTAACAGTTTTTGTAAGATTGCTTATTCGGAATATTTAATTATTCCGCATAGAGGTTTTAAGAAATTGCTATTCGGAATATCCTGTATTCCGAATAGGAGGAATTTTCCGAATTACCCTTTTTATTCCGAATAGGGAATACATTCCGAATAGACTTTCCGCATAGTGACAGTATTCCGAATAGACCAATTATTCCGAGTGGGCACTTTATTCCGAATAGGGGGATTTTTCCGAATAGGGCTTGATTCCGCATAGAGGTTACTTTCCGAATAGGTTTTGTTTTCCGCATAAGAAACTATTCCGAATAGACCTTTTTCCGCATAAGTGACAGTATTCCGAATAGGGGTTTTATTCCGGATAGGGACTTATTAATTTTAGTTTATTCCCTTTTCATTTTAAGCTTTATTTACCTTAGTTTAAGATTTAGTTTAGTTGCGTTTTAAGTTTGCCTTAGCTAGATTTAAGTTTGCATTATTTACTTTATCGCCCTTTAATTTTAGTCTTGCTTTTAAATTACTTGCACTATTTATTTAATTAGACTTAGATTTACTTTAATTGCACTTTACTTTAATTGTTTTGCACCTTTTATTTTCAACACTACAACGACACATCTTTGTTCCACCAAAGTTCAACTGAGTCACACATTAAACAACAAGTTTTTCAATTCGAAGAGATTGGTACAACGAATATTTTTAACCTGAATAAACCCGAGTTATCAAATGGCGCCACGCCGGCTCTTTTCGTAAAGATCAATAGTTTTTTGTGAGAGACACGTTGCTTTTTGGGATCCGTTCACTTGTGAACGTTATTTTTCTTGCATAAAAAATTCCAAAATCATAAAAATTAAAAAATTCATAAAAACCATAAAAAATTAAAAATTTCAAAAATCCAAAAAGATTTTATTTTTATTGTGTATATATATTGTCTTTGTGTTTGGTTTTGTTTTCTTTTGCATTTTCAGGTGTATGCGTACTAGATCTTCTAATTATCAAGAGCCCGAGCCTCAAGAAGATTTAGATATGGCAGGTGTTAACAACAATAATCAACTACCGCACCTCAACAATAACAACAATGCTCTTCCACAACCCGATCTTCGGACCATGGAGGAACTTTGTCAACCAACAATGTTTGGACGAGGAGGACCGATTGCGCCGATGCAAATCAACGCTCCTGAGTTTTCGTTGAAGCACCACATGATTCAGCAAGTACAAACAAACCCATTTAGAGGATTGCCTGATGATGATGCCAACAAACACCTCGACAAGTTCATTACAATCACCCAAAGCATGAAGTTGCCTGGGGCCACAATGGATGTTCTTCGCCTACAACTCTTCCCACATACTTTATCGCATCATGCCGAGAAATGGTTTGATCGTCTCCCGAAGAATTCTATTCACACTTGGGATGACATGACTCAACGCTTTCTTTCGCGCTACTTTCCACCATCCATGGTCACAAGCCTTCGCAATCAGATCAGCGGTTTCATGCAAGATCCCGATGAATCTCTTTTTGATGCATGGGAGAGATATAATGTCTTGATCGACCGTTGTCCAAACCACAACATGCTTCCGGTCACCTGGATCGATACTTTCTACAACGGATTGACTTTTCGAGATCGTGATACGATCAATGCAGCCGCCGGTGGCACATTCATGAAAAGGAGACCCGAGGAGTGTAGAGAGTTAATTGAAAACATGACTACTCATCATAAGAACTGGGATTCCTCTGCTTCTTCTAGAAACAACACGAGAGTCAATGTTTCTTCTACCTCAGCAAACCCTGAGATGACCGAACTCACCCGCATGATGGCTGAAATGAGCAAAAGTATTACGCTTCTCGCTTCAAACCAACAACAACAACAAGTTAAAGCGGTTGCTAATCCTTGTGAAACATGTGGCGGTCCTCACTCATAAACCGATTGTCCTTCTACACACGGAAATCCGGAAAATGTGTATGCAGCTTACGGTAATTATTCACCAGAAAATTACCAAGCTAGACAACAAGGGGATAGAAATCTGCTGAGCTATCGTTCCAACAATTACCTTTCCCCCGGTTTTTCTCCTCAAAACCAAAATCCCGCCAACAACTACAATAGAAGCAACCAAATCCCACCTCGTGCTTCTAACCCTTATCAACCACCCACCCAACAACACCCACCCATCAATCCCGATGTTGACACAATCATGAGAACTCAAGGTGAGCAAATCAAGAATCTACATAGCCAAATAATCAATTTGAAAGGAGATATCTTGAAGCAAGGTAATGACATCAGAACTGAGGTTCGTGATAACCTTCAATCCTCCTTCATCACTCAAACAACTGAATTAAAGAATCTGTTGGCTAGTTTCTTGCCCGAAGCTCAACCTTCTTCTTCTTCGGGTTCTCTACCTTCAAACACCGTCACTAATCCGCGAGCTAATGTGAGTGCTATAACTACGCGTAGTGGAATTACCATTGTCAATCCACCTGATTCACCACCATCATCTACACCTCCTCCACCACCATATATCCCTACTCCTCTTACACTTAGTGATAGTACACCATTACCGTCTCCGCCTTGTCATGACGATGTATCTCGGAAGGACCCTTCAACATCACAACCTTCACCACCAACACCTTCACCTAACCCTTATCAACCTAGAATCCCATACCCTTCTCGCATAGGCAAGACCAATGATCTAACCAAGAATGACTTCCAAGTATCGAAATATGTGGATATGCTATCTAAAATGACCATCAACATTAGCCTTGTTGAAGCACTCTGCCACATGTCGAAATTTGTCAAAGCATTCAAGGAATTGCTTAGCAAGAAAGAGAAGCTGATTGAACTCGCCAACACACGCTTAAATGAAAACTGCTCTGCAGTTCTTCTTAGAGAACTTCTGGAAAAGCTTGGAGATCCCGGTCGTTTTGTGTTGCCTTGCGTGTTCAACAAAACTGAAGAATTTACTGCCCTTGCCGATCTCGGGGCCAGTATTAATTTGATGCCACTCAGTGTTTGGAAAACACTATCATTGCCCGACCTCATTCCAACAAAGATGACTCTCGAACTCGCAAATCGCACTCTCGCTTACCCCGTTGGTATAGCCGAAGATGTGTTTCTTAAAGTTGGCACATTTACTTTTCCGGTTGACTTTGTCGTAGTTGATTATGAAATGGACCCTCGTATTCCTTTAATACTTGGTCGGCCATTCTTGAGAACCGGACGTGCTTTAATAGATGTGGCCGAAGGTGAGTTAATCTTACGAGTCGGGGATGATTCTAAAGTTTTTAAAATGGGGAAGCTTACAGGCAAATCCTTTGGAGGCCGAGAATCGGTGAATATGATAAATGTGCTCGATGACTTTACCGTCTACGATAATCCTTTATTCGAGTCTTCCACTGATAATCCACTCTTTGAAAATGATGTGGATGATTCTCTCCCTACTTTGGACGCTTCTCCCATTTATGATTCTCAACCGGTCTTTGATGCTTATGATGATGATGATTCTAGCTCAGATTCGGATAATTTTGATTGTATTTCTGAGTATCCCGAGCTGCCCACATTCGATGATTTTGATGAGGCTGATACTCTCTCGAGCGATTCTTCACATGATGAAGATCCTCCGCCATCACTCGATCCTACCTTGGACGATTACTCATTCGAGGAAGACTTCTCTATGTTTCTCAATACATACTTCCCGCATGAGAGTGATGCTCCTCCTTTGGACTTTGAATCTTATCGTCTTGATCCTACTTTGGATTTGAAGAAAATTTTGTCTAAGGAGAAGCAACCGGTTGACACCAAAATCCGTTGCACGTATGATTTAACACCTCTTTGTCCCCCTTCTGAGGACGAGGTTGTGCTTCTTTGCGGATCTTCTTCACACTCGGCTGAGCCTGAGTGCTATTTTCACCTGAAGGAAAAGGTGTTCGACCCTGGTATTGCAGTCTTTGAGCCATCTCAGTATCCACCTGATGAAATAAAAGGAAAAATCTTTGGAAATTTTGAAGACATGCTTGCACCACTTCATCCTTGCTTCTACTGTGCTCCATCACTGCTTAAGGGAACCCTGCCACTTCTCTTTTGGCTCGCCTTGTTCGCCTTAAACTCTTTCTTATTGATGGATGAAAACTATGTCTTTGATCCTGGTGGATATGTTTCATGCTACTTCCGTTGATGATCAAGGTCGAGTCTGGCTAACGACTCGGTAAACAAAAACCAAGCGCTTCTTGGGAGAAAACCCATGCATCTATCTTTTCCCTTTCTTTACCATAAGTGTAGGGGGGACCTTTTGGTTTGCTTTCCTCTCCTCACTTCTTAATCAGGGATTCAAGCTTCAATGATCCACTCTTGCTGATTCTTGACGACCCGTGATTCCGTGTTCTACTTCTCCCCGGTTCTATCCTAAACTCTTTTCGATTCACTATTTTATATTTTCTCAATATTAAAATAGGAATCTCTTTAGTAGTCTTTTCCTTAGCGAGATTTAAACAACGTGCACAATGTCTTAAGTTTAGGGGGAGTTTACTCCCACATGCTTAAACATTGAGGACAATGTTTATCTTAAGTGTAGGGGGGACTTCTATCGAAGTTAAGTGGTCTTTTCCTTGTATTTGTCCTCATTTTAACCGGAAAATCAATTTTTCGACATTTTTCAAAATTTTTGATCTATTTTGGCCTATTAGTTGTTATCTTTGTATAGTTATTTTCTTCCTTTGCTAGAATAAATCTTTGAATAAGTGGTTTTAATTTTCAAACGTTGTGAATCTTTTGACTCAATCCGAGTTTACTCTAGCTAGTATCCTTAACGTGTTTAAGTCAAGTTTTGCTAGGCTTTTATATAGGGAGCTATAAAACGCGAAATTCTTAACTCTCACGGGTTAAGAACAAGAACTTTTCGCAAGTTCCTATAATTGAACCTAGAGAGTCGTTTATTAAGGGAACTTTAAGATGCGATTTCTAAACTTGAAAAAGTCTAAGAATTTGCAAGATCCTATAGGCGACTCGAAAAGCCAAAACTTTGATTTAATAGGCTAAGTATCCACGAGTCTCATTACTTGAGATTTTAAACTGTGGAGAACGAGAGATGATAGAGTCAATTATAAGTCCGGTATTCTTTCGTGGATTTATGTGAGTTAATTATGAGCCTATTCTCCCATCGCTTGCTAATAAATTTATCTGCTAATAAATAAGGTTGTACGATTTAAAAAGTTACTTAGCTTCTAGCCCCAGATCGTTTAAAAGTTGCTCGGTAATGACGAGAGTTCATAGCCAAGGCATAACTTATGAAGCGGGGCGCGAAGATTGGCGAGTCCGAAAAGGCCCTAACAAGGCATGAGGGCTATGTTTTGTTGCTAAAGATCCAAAAGTGATGTGAAGAATCATTTATCGAAAATCAATATGAAGGATCGAGACACACGACGAAAAGAAAAAACTCCCAAAAAGTCATGGAGAAGTGTATCTGAAAAGACCCTAACAAGGTATGAGGATAAATAGATCCAAGTCAATAAAGGAGGCGGATCGTTGTATATCAAAATCCAAAATAAAGATTGGAGAAAAATGAAGAAGTCGTGGTCCATATATGAAGAATCTCTCAAAAATTCCAAGTGAAGAAATTCCAATTATGAAGAGAAGACCATTGTTTCATGAACGTCTCTCAAAGATTTTGAAGTATGAAGTCGCTGCCAAATATCGGCCCGAGAAAGGTCTCAAATCGCGAACCAAGTTATGCCAAGATATGAACTTTTTGATATCCCGAGAAGCAGTTTTAAAAGATTTGGTCCTTTAGCTAACTATTGATTAAATCGTGCACTTTATTTTCAGACTAAATAATTATCGAAATAAGTCAAACAATGCATCTTCGTGATCATTCAAGACAAATAATAAAATATAAGAGATACCCATAGGAATAAGGGAGTCTAAGTGAATAATTGGCCCACATGAGTTCGTGTTAGTTTACTAACTTATAATAACAATGATCTCGTCTTTAAGCTTGGTTTGGAGAAAGTGAAAAGTTGAGGATGATGATTATTCATGACATTTTCAAAACCCAAGGTATGCTTTTAATTTCTTTGCTTTGCATTTTTATAATTTTCTATCTCTTTAATAAAGGCCAACGTGGATTGATTATGATGAAAAGTGTAAACATGATGTGTAACTAATGCATTGCATGAGGACATTGCAATGGTCAAGTGTAGGGGATTTGATAGGTGTATAAACACCCATCTTTTCTACCACTTAATTACTATAATAACCGGACCAAAACGTGTATTTTATGTCTTTTATGTCGGAATTATACGTGGTTTGTGTTTTTGTTGTAATTTAGGACGAAATTGTGAAAAGTGGAGAAAACACGGGAATTCACGGGCATTCACGGCTTTTATTGAAGAAAAAGATGAAAGACGGAGTCGAGAAGTCAAAAGTTGAAAAAGAACGGAAGTCCAAGACCAATTCTGAAGATTTATCGAAGAAAAAGTCAAAAGACGGAAGTTTATGAAAAGTCGAGAAACTCAAGTCTATTTTACTGAAGAAATTAAAAACGAGTTCAAAAGATATCCCGAGCCACAAGTCCTTAAAGTCCAAATTTAAAAGAAAGATTAGAAGAAAAGGACTAATGGTGCAATTAAAAGAAGATTAAAGAAGGAGGGACTAAGCATGCAATTAAGGAAGCTTCCTAAGCAAGCCTTAATCTTCCTATATATAGATTAGATCATTTTCATTTTCCTCTGGTTGGCTAATCGTGACAATTAGTCCTTCCACCTTTAATTACCTTGTCAATTTAAATACTTGTCCATTTAATTACCTTGTCTTGCACTTAATTACCATTTAATTTCAAGTAAGTTTTTCTTTTTAATTCTTGTCAAGCTTTATCTTTATCTTGTTAATCTCATTCTTCCTTTCTTAATCTTTGATTGTTATTGTTTATGTTTATGTTCTTGATTTTTGTTGATTTATTTAAGTGGGTTTTGATTATTGTGATCTTTATTGTTTGATTTGTTGCTTTGGATTTATTGTTTATGTTTATTAGATGTTTTATTTTTAGTTTGGTTTAATCTTTTTGTTGATTTGGTTAAGTTTTTGTTTAAATTCGTGCTATCTTTTTTCCCTTGTTCTTCGTATACAGTAACTGATCTTTCCCAGATCGAGCCCAGAACATTCCGAATAGGTGTGGATCATTGTGCTCTACACGGAATATTTCATATTCCGAATAGAGACTTTTATTCCGCGTAACAGTTTTTGTAAGATTGCTTATTCGGATTTATTTAATTATTCCGCATAGGGGTTTTAAGAAATTGCTATTCGGAATATCCTGTATTCCGAATAGGAGGAATTTTCCGAATTACCCTTTTTATTCCGAATAGGGAATACATTCCGAATAGACTTTCCGCATAGTGACAGTATTCCGAATAGACCAATTATTCCGAGTGGGCACTTTATTCCGAATAGGGGGATTTTTCCGAATAGGGCTTGATTCCGCATAGAGGTTACTTTCCGAATAGGTTTTGTTTTCCGCATAAGAAACTATTCCGAATAGACCTTTTTCCGCATAAGTGACAGTATTCCGAATAGGGGTTTTATTCCGGATAGGGACTTATTATTTTTAGTTTATTGCCTTTTCATTTTAAGCTTTATTTACCTTAGTTTAAGATTTAGTTTAGTTGCGTTTTAAGTTTGCCTTAGCTAGATTTAAGTTTGCGTTATTTACTTTATCGCCCTTTAATTTTAGTCTTGCTTTTAAATTACTTGCACTATTTATTTAATTAGACTTAGATTTACTTTAATTGCACTTTACTTTAATTGTTTTGCACCTTTTATTTTCAACACTACAACGACACATCTTTGTTCCACCAAAGTTCAACTGAGTCACACATTAAACAACAAGTTTTTCAATTCGAAGAGATTGGTACAACGAATATTTTTAACCTGAATAAACCCGAGTTATCACAACGCACCATTCCAAACAACTTCGGAAAAGATTAGCGATATCGATCGTGATCGTGAATTCGAAGAATTCATGGCCCTTGATTCAGAAGTAACTCTCGAAGAAGAGGAACACAAGCTGTTTGAAGTTTTGCCTTCGAAATCAAACTTCATAATTCTCAAATCTATTCATGATCCACCGACGGATCTCGAGTTGAAACCTCTTCCCGAACATCTCGAGTACGCTTATCTAGAGAAGGACTCACTCCTTCCGGTGATTATCTCAGCCAAGCTCGAGAAAGATGAGAAGGAACGTCTCGTTTCTATGCTCAAAAACCACAAAGAAGCATTTGCTTGGAAAACATCTGATATAGTGGGTATTAGCCCAAATTTTTGCGAACACAAGATCAATCTCGAAGACGATGCCAAACCCGTTATTGAGAGGCAACGTCGACTTAACCTAAACATGAAGGAGATAGTAAAATCCGAAATCATCAAACTCCTTGAGACAGGAATCATCTATGCCATAGAGGATAGTCCTTGGATTAGTCCTATTCATTGCGTTCCAAAAAAAAGGAGGAATGACTGTTGTGACCAAAGAAACTAACGAACTTGTTCCTACAAGAACCGTTACCGGTTGGCGTGTGTGTATTGATTATCGAAAATTCAATGATGCCACACGAAAAGATCATTTTCCTCTACCATTCATGGACCAAATGTTGGAAAGACTAGCGTGGAACAAATTCTTTTGTTTTCTCGATGGATTTTCTGGATATTTTCAAATACCTATCGAACCATCTGATCAAGACAAGACCACTTTTACGTGTCCTTTTGGAACGTTCGCTTATAAGCGTATACCTTTTGGTCTTTGCAATACACTTGTGACTTTTCAAAGGTGTATGATCGCAATCTTTCAAGACATGATCGAAGTATCCATGGAAGTTTTCATGGATGATTTCTCAGTCTTCGGAAACTCATTCGAGTCTTGCCTTTTTAATCTAGAGCGCATGCTCATCCAATGCAAACAAGCTCATCTCATGCTCAATTGGGAGAAATGTCACTTCATGGTGACTAAAGGAATTGATCTTGGACACAAAGTCTCCGGAGCCAGATTAGAAGTGAACAAGGCCAAGATCGAAGTGATATCCAAATTACCACCACCCACTAACGTTAAAGCCGTTAGAAGTTTTCTAGGTCATGCGGGATTCTACCGTCGATTCATAAAAGATTTTTCCAAAATCGCTAGACCGATAAACAAACTCCTTGAAAAAGACATAGCCTTTGATTTCAATGATGAATGCATAAAGGCATTTGACAAGCTTAAAGACAAGTTAATGAACGCACTGATCATGGTTTCACCGGATTGGTCGCGACCGTTTGAACTTATGTGTGATGCAAGCGATTTCGCTGTAGGATCCTTATTAGGACAACTTGAAAGGAAAACATTTCCGTCCTATACACTTTGCAAGTAAAAGTCTAAATAGCGCGCAACTCAACTACACAATCACCAAGAAAGAACTACTTGCCGTAGTCTTTGCTTTTGACAAATTTTGATCCTATCTCGTGTTGTCGAAAACGATTGTATTCACCGATAATTCCGCGTTGAAATATCTATTCTCAAAACAAGATGCTAAGCCGCGTCTTATTAGATGGATTTTACTACTCCAAGAATTTGACATCGAAATCCAAAACAAGAAAGGAGCTGAAAACGTCGCAGCCGATCATTTGTCGTGACTTGAAAATCCAAACAAGGAAGAGTTAAGGGATAAAGATATCGATGATTATTTTCCCGATGAAACTCTTATGAAAATCTCTACGGATGAATCTCCGTGGTTTGCATAATTTGCAAATTACCTCGTTGGAAGAATTCTAAGAAAAGGTTTAACCTATCACCAACGATGTAAATTATTTTCCGACCTAAAACACTATTTCTGGGAAGATCCCTATCTTTTCAAAGTATGACCCGATGGCATGATTAGGAGATGTGTTTACGGCACAGAAACAAGAAAGATCCTTGATGAATGTCATCATGGCCCTACTGGGGGACATTTTGGTCCTTCAACCACCGCGAAAAAAGTCTTCGATGCTGGTTTTTATTGGCCAACAATTTTTAAAGAGGCCTATACTCTAGTCAAAAATTGTGATGCTTGCCAACGTACTGGTAGCCTCTCACGAAGAGACGAAATGCCTCAAAACAGCATCCAAGTTAGCGAAATATTTGACGTATGGGGAATTGATTTCATGGGACCCTTTCCCAAATCCCATAAGTTAGAATATATCTTAGTCGCTAATGATTACGTGTCCAAATGGGCCGAAGCTGAAGCTTTACCCCCGAACGATTCACGAGCCGTAATCAACTTTCTGAAAAAACGTTTCTCTCGCTATGGAATGCCGAAAGCTTTAATTAGTGATCGAGGTTCCCATTTCTGCAACAAACAAATGGAGAAAATCTTAAAGCGTTATGGAGTCACCCATCGCTTTACCACCGTGTATCATCCACAAACGAGTGGACAAGTTAAAAATACCAATAGAGCCTTAAAACGAATACTCGAAAAAATGGTTAAGGACAATCCTTCTGTTTGGTCAAGGAAACTTGACGACGCTCTATGGGATTTCCGAACAGCTTATAAGACACCAATTGGCACAACACCTTATCATTTATTGTACGGTAAAACGTGCAATTTGCCCTTCAAAATCGAGCACCATGCTTATTGGGCATTGAGAAGCTGTAATCCCGATCTCAAAATCGCTAGAGAAAACCGATTCTTGCAACTGCATGAACTCGATGAATTAAGACTCCAAGCTTATGAGAATTCGAAATTGTACAAAGCACGTACCAAAGCTTATCACGATAAGAAACATCGAATCCGAAAAGAATTCAAGAAAGGAGATAAAGTTCTCTTCTTTAATATGCGCTATAAATTCAAAGCCCCCAAGGTTAAACAAAAGTGGTACGGTCCTTTTATAGTAAAACATGGATACCCGTCTGGTTATGTTGAATTGTATGACAAGAATGGAGGAAGCTTCATTGTTAATGGACACCGTGTTAGACTATACCATGAGGAGTGGAGTGAACACTTTCCGCTCAATAAAAATAAACAAAAATAAAAAGAAGTAGGAGTCAGACTGATGACTCTATAAAAAAATAAGCGCTTCTCGGGAGGCAACCCATGTGTTTTTAAATTTTTAAGTGTGATTTTCCTTTTTAAAATAAATTCAAGCATACACCCACAAATTTTAACCGATGTTTTGCTTAAGTGTGAGGGGGTGTAGCATATGTCGCTTTTATAAAAACCTATAAAAACCCAAAAATAGAGTATTTTTCCGTATTTTTGTGTGTTTTATCTTTTTTGTAGGTACCGCAAGTTGTAGGAGAATAGACACAACTCTTGTATGATGCATGATATGCCCGTGATTCTGGTTTTTCTCTTATTCCCTTGCTTTTGTTCAGTTTTATCACATTGAGGACAATGTTAAACTTAAGTGTGAGGGGGTTGTAGGGAAATCGAGAAAAAGATGCTTAATTGCCATATTTTTGGGCTATTTTAAAACATTGGTCTTGTTTTGCCCTCGTAAAAAAAGTTTCAAGCAATGTATAAAAATAAATTAAGAAATTATCCAATCGGTAATTTTTGAAAATTTGAGATGTATTTTTGTGTCAAAATTACCCAAGTCAAAGTCTCATATAATAGTAGAAGAAAAAAAATAGGAGAAAGTTTCAAGTTCCATGTTTGTCAATACAACATGAACTTTGCAAGTATGTTGATCCATGGCTAGGAGTTTTAGCCAAGAAAAAATATATATAAAAAAAAAAGAGAAAAAGAAAGAAAAAGTCAAAAAGACAAATAAATAGCCAATGAGCTATAATGTTATAAAGTTGAAGGAAGAAGAAGGAATAAAAGGTATCGATTAGCCAATGTGCTAAGTCGTGATACATGTTGCTTCAATTCATATGTTATTAGTGTAGTATAGTTAGAAATAAAAGACTTTCTAGATTTTTATGGGTATTGACTTCATATCTCAATATTTCAACCATAAAAACTTAAGACGATGAGTTTTATCTTGTACTTGTACTTGGTAGACTTGCATCGAATTTTTGTAAAGATACATGTACCTTTGGATTTAATTTTCTTTTCTTCTTGCTTGAGGGCAAGCAAAACTTATGTGGGAGGGGATTTGATAACGCCTAAATCCAACATGTTTTTAGGAGCGTTATCCGTACTTTTGTACATGTATATTGGTTAATTATATGATACTTTTGTGCATACTTGTGCCCAATTGTGTTTGCAAGTCTTTGTGTAGCCAATTGCAGGAATGGAGTATAAAACAACATAAAAATGAAGAATTGTACAAGTACGAAGAATCCTAGTCAAGTTCAAGACCCGTGTACAAGTTACAAGCCTTTGAAGATTAATTTCGGGTGCAAGAACAAGTATTTACAAGGAGAAAACAAGATATTCATCATGAAAGTTACCACCATCAACATACATCCAACTTGCCACTGGCAAGAGTGAAGTTGCCACCATCACATGGGAGTTGATTTTCCTCCATCATGAGTGAAGTTTCCTCCAACATTTGTCTAGGCAAAAATGTGTCTACATACATGCAAGATCATACAAGAAGTTTCTATATTTGCTTTGGCTCCAAGTATTTGTCTTTGGCTCCAAGCCATGCATTCACTCCATGCCATCAACTAGCTTATAAATAAGACCCTTGGGGTCATGTAATCACATATCCATATTTGCCTTTCACATATCTTTTCACTTTTCAATCATCTTCTCATTACTACATCAAATAAACTCTCGCATCCTTGTCCAAACTTCCATTCCTAGATTTGAACAAGGTAGTGCTAGAAAAGTTAGTTTTTGAGTCCAATAAGCAAAGTAATCATCACGAAACTCTCAGGGATCATTACCCTAACCATTAGTAACATTTTTCCACTTTGTAAGACTCTTGATTATGACTTATAATACTTTTATTTCTGAGTTTATTTCATCATTTGTTATGAGTAGCTAAGTTTCATTCTACACTTGGTAGGATGATGTTTGTAGTATGAAGTGATGGTTGTGATTGTGATTTATGTTTAATTCAATGTCAAGCTTTCCTATGATCCATTGATATTTATGTTTCATGTGACAATTGTTATCAAAACTTAATTTGTTGGTAAAGATTTCATAGGTCAAAAGGGTTATTTTCTATCAACAAGTCATAGCCGGTTTGTCTATGATTCGCTATCTTTTGTATTCATCATTTCTTAAGAAGTTTTGATTATCAAGAAACATAATTATAAGTGTTAGGAAATTCGTGAAACGACAGTGAATCGAATGTGTTGAAATTGGATTAAGTCTTGAATTGAGTGATTGAGTCTAATGCTTGTTTTCTTTAACCAAGGTCTTGACGAAGATTAAAGCTTTTGAAAACAATAGATTGGATTATCCATCTAATTATCATAATCATAAATGTTAACGTGTCATCACAATCATACCATTACGAATGCTCAAACTAGTCTTTACCAAGTGTACCTTTAATCATATTATTTATCTCATCATTTTTACTTATTGTTTGTTTGTCAACAATTGCTACAATCAACGATTATAGTTTGATTTTAGAATAATCATAGGTTTTCCAAATCCCCGTGAACGATCTCGGTATTACCACATAAAAGCTATACATAAATGAAAGGGTTATACTTGCCCGTGCGTTTTTAGTCAATCCGGTAATTCGTGTTATAAATTTAAAACTTGTTACCAACACCACACATCACACACCTAGTGGGAACGCCGAGAGGACAACCGCCATAAACGCTACTCCTAACTAAAGCGTACCATGCACCGTAGAGTCTCCATCAGAAGAAATGAGTCAAGGAGATGAAGAAGAACATGGTACCGCAGAGGATTCGCACACAGGCCCATTCACAGAGGTCATACCTATGTCGAGTTATAAAAAATAACCATGCTCCCCCATGTAGCAAATTCTCAGAACGGGGAGAACATTGCAAACAAGACAACGTGCTAATGCGATATCATGGGGAGCAGTACCAAGGACACGGAAAACCATACAGCTATCAAGGTATACAACTACGTCCTTCCTTATTATTTCGTAAAAAATAAACAATTCTCGCACCTTTAATAATCGCAGGACATCAAATTTGTAGCTCCCTTGCTTCCACGACCGAGGTGGGTCCCAGCGCCGCGAAGTCCATCAGATTCTCTCCTCCCTGGAAATGCACCCGCTCATGCGCTCTAGATGGCGCAGACGTTTGTGGGGACTTCCTTCAACACATAACTCCCCTTGGCCGCGCCCAACGTTTACACGAAATGTCCGACGAACTACTATTGAGGGAGTTGGACATAATTTCCGCACAAGAAGTAACTTTTGCTGCCTACTTGAAAAGGAAGATATCCCAACTGTCCGTGCTCTTATCACAAGCAAACGAAGAGGTCCACCAAATTAAAGAACAAAAAGACCTCGAACTTGTAAGTGCTAAGTTCGAAATTTCCCGCTTACGCATTGTGTCTAGTATAAATGCCGAATCTATCCAATATTTAGAGGATGAAAAATCCTCGCTCTCTGAGATCCTAGATCGTGAGCGCCGCCTACAAGCGAAGCAAGAGAACAAAAACCGCTGGACCATGGCAAAACTAGAAGAAGGCATGAATGTCCTTGCTTTGAATTGCGATAATTTTGTCACCAAGTGCCATAAAGACATGGCTAAGAAGTCGGAAGTTCTGAAGTATATGAGTACGGATTTTGATGAAGAGCTACATCCGCACCTCACCGCAGTGCGCGCCGAGAATCGATGTTTAATAAAACATGGTCTTCCGCTTGCTGCCAAAGGCGTATTGAAATTACCCCTTTTGACAAAGCGGTCAAGGACGTATACGATGCCGCGCTACTGCTTGGATCAAGCCTTGCCATGGAGCGCGCTTTCAAATTTGTTTTACTAAGGGGTCCTTTGGAGGGAAATGAGATATATTCCAAGTATGCGCAGGAGATGTTTGACGTCGCCTTCCACAGATTAGAGAATTTCCCGATGCCCATCATAGACCTTATCGAGAAAGATCAGGACCTCCCAATTAGTGTAACCATGACAGGCCTTATGCTTCCGAATGACAGTGCAGACCCGACAGAAGGAGACCCAGAAACTACGGGCGAGCCGGACCTATCCCAATTACAAGTTCCTGCGTATATTTCTGGCGCATCGATACTGATTCGCTGGAAGACAAATTGAATCAGCACGTGCGTCGTGTTGCTAAGAAGAATCGCACTTCCACTAAAGGCGTCGTCATTGGTCTAGGCCTAGAAAATCCTAGCCGGTCTGACGATGTGCCCGTGAGACTTCCTTCTATTGATGTGTACCATATATGCGTGCTGCGATATATAGAGGCATGGGCACAACATTGCGTGTCACGGAACCCACGATATCGCATGTTAAAGAGGTCACTGTCAACGAGCGACCTTCTATAGAAGGTGTCTTGCCTTACCATATCTATTGTTGTATCTTATGCAAACTAATGTTGTAAATTAATAATTTGTATAATGACAATAACGACCCATATGTTTTTCATAACGTCCTGCATTATGCTCAGGTGTAGTCGTATATATATGTGTCCAGGTTCCTACACCCTCACCTGAGGTTGTGAGGGAGAACGCCTGTTTATGAGTACGCCCATTGGAGTGGGATTCTGGACTTATGGGTGAGTCGAAAGGTCATTACGTATGGTCCTGCCACTACTACTATAAGCAACGTCATCGAAAATGAAATGTTCGTTAGGCGTGCATACTTTACCTATCCGTCATAAAGTATGAGGATTGTTATTTGATAGGTGTGAAAACACCCATCCTTTTGCCACTTATTCCTTGCTAAAACGAGACCAAAACACGTATTTATAATCATTTGTTTGGAATTATGCGTGGTTTGTGTGTTTGTTGTATTTTCAGAGCCAACCGGATAAATATTAAAGAAAACATGGGATTGCACGGGTTTTATCGAAGAAAAAGACGAAAGACGAAGTCTATAGTCCAAGAGATGCAAAAGATTTGAAGTCAATGGGCCTATTTTAAGATTTATCGAAGAAAAGGACCAAAGATGGAAGATTTATATATGTCGAAGAACTCAAGTCTATTAAACGAAGAAATTAAAAGACGAGTTGAAATTATTCATCGACAAATCCCGAATCAGAATCGAAAACGTCAACTTTACTGAAAAGACGAGAAGACAAAAAGAAAGGGAGAAAGCCCACTCACCAACCAACTCCAAGGCCTATAAATAGGAGGCCTCCTTCACAACTTGAAAACTAGTCTTTATTTTCTGTTTTTCCTTCCTCCTGTTTCGTAGGGATACCAACACCCTTAATGTGTTTGGTGACTTTTATTTTTCTTTGAATCTATCCATGATCTTGTAAGTTTTAATCTTTCCTTTGGTTTGTTAAACCTTAATCTTTCAATACAATCTTTCATTTAATCTTGTTCTTCCTTTTCTTATTGATTCTAAGTTCTAAGTTTTTATTTTGTTAATTTTGATTCCTAAAAACAAGTGGTTTTTGTGTTTTTGTTGATTTGGTTTGATGTTTATCATTAGTAGATGATTAGTGGTTAGTTTGGTTGAATCCTTAGATTTATTTTGGTTGATTTTGGTAAAAATTTGTGTTGTTAAGTTCCCCTGTTCTTCGCGTCTTTCAAATCCCCAGATTCCGAATGAACTAAATATTCCGAACCAAGGGTTTTGTTTAAATATTCCGAACGAAGCTTTTAGTTTAATTATTCCGGATGAAAAAAACATTCCGAATGAGTCTTCTGTGTTAATTACTCCGGATCAGCAGTTATTCCGAACGAACAACTTTATTCCGCATAAACGTTATTCCGAACGAAGTTTGTTTAAATTATTCCGAATCAAGCTTTTCTTCTAGTTATTCCGATTCAACCAGTATTCCGAACCAGTATTTTATTCCGCATGAACTTACCTTCCGAATCAACAATTTATTCCGCATGAACTTACTTTCCGAATCAACAATTTATTCCACATGAACTTACTTTCCGAATAAACAATTTATTCCGCATGAGCAAACATTCCGAATAAAGGTTTTTCCGAGTAAGCAAAATTATTCCGAGTCAGTAGTTTTTCGAATGAACTGATTTATTCCGGATCAAGCATTATTCCGAGTCAGTCATATATTCCGGATGAACATTGTTTTCAGAATCAAGAGATTATTCCGCATGAACTGATTTTTTCGGATGAGCTAGTCATTCCGCATGAGCAGTATTATTCCGAATCAGGAATTTTTCCAAGTTAAGGTATTTCACTGTTTTACTGTTTAAGTGTTTAAGTTTAATTCAAGCTTTATTTATATTAACTGTTTTTGGCTTATTTTCACTACTTCACGCACTTACCTTTTAAGTAGAAATAGATCAAAAGCTCCCCCTTTTAGTTACCAAGAACAACAATTCCACTTTGAACCGTGATCAATTCGAGAAGATACCGAGAACGAAACAACGACAAATATAATTGGGTACGAGCAACACGACAAAAGATCTTGCAACCAAACCTTTTTATTAACAAACCAAAAATCTGTTATTAAAATGGCGCCGCTGCCGGCTCTTTTCGTAAGGATCAACCGTTTTTGTGAGAAAAATTGGATTTTGGGATCCGTTCTTTCGGGAACGTTATTTTCAACACTCAAAAATTTTCAAAAACCCATAAAAAATATAAAATTTTCAAAAATACAAAAAATATATTAAAAAACCTATAAAAACCAAAAATGTTTTCTCTTGCATTTTCTTTTTAGTATATGCGTACTCGATCAACGTCTTATCCCGAGCCCGAGACTCTCGATAATTTAGACATGGCCGGTGTACACAACAATAATAATCCACCCCACCCCAACATGAATAATCTACCCCAACCCGACTTACGAACCATGGAGGAGCTATGCCAACCTACGATGAATGGACGTGGAGGTCCGATTGCGCCGATGCAAATCACGGCTCAAGAGTTTTCGTTGAAGCATCACATGATCCAACAAGTGCAAACTAATCCATTTCGCGGAATACCGGATGATGATGCCAACAAACACCTCGACAAATTCATTACCATCACCCAAAGCATGAAGTTGCCCAGTGCTTCTATGGATGTACTTCGCCTTCAACTATTTCCCCACTCGCTTTCTCACCATGTCGAAAAATGGTTTGACCGTCTCCCAAAATATTCTATTCATACTTGGGACGACATGACTCAACGATTTTTGTCGCGCTACTTTCCACCATCCATGGTCACGAGCCTTCGTAACCAAATTAGTAGATTCATGCAAGACAATGATGAATCGCTCTTTGATGCTTGGGAACGCTACAATGATTTGATCGACCGTTGTCCAAATCATAACATGCTCCCCGTCACTCTTATTGATACTTTCTACAATGGTCTCACTTTTCATGATCGTGATACGATTAATGCCGTCGCCGGTGGTAATCTTATGAAAAGGAGACTGGAGGAGTGTAGAGAGTTGATAGAAAACATGACTACTCACCACAAGAATTAGGATTCATCCGCATCCTCGAGATCTAACCCGAGAGTCAATGTTTCTTCTACTAATTCCAATCCCGAGATAGCCGAACTTACCCGACAAGTCGCGGAGATGAACAAGAATTACATGACCATGGCTACAACCCACTTTCAACAAGCTAAAGCCGTTGCTATTTCTTGTGAAACATATGGTGGTCCTCACTCCTACATTGATTGTCCTTCTACTCAAGGCAATTTTTGTGAAAACGTTAACGCGGAATAAGGTACTTATCCCACGGGAGGCTATCAAGCTCGTCCTCAAGGAGACCGTAACTTGCTAAGTTATCGTTCAAACAACTATCTTTCACCACCCGGTTTTACTCCTCAAAACCAAAACCAACAACAAAGCTATAACCGAAATAAACAAACCCAACCTCGTGCTAACAATCAATATCAATCCTAAAGAAACCCATACCCACCTCAAGGAAATTCTCAAGCTTACCAAGCTCCACCTCTCAATCAAACAACGGCGTTGAATCAAGACATCGAGACGTTCATGAGGACTAATAGAGAGATGGTAACGAATCTTCAGAGTCAATTCATCAACTTGAAGGGAGACATGGCGAAACAAGGGAGCGATATTCGAGCCGAGCTAAGGAATGACATGGCGAAACAAAGAAATGATATTTGCGCAGACATGAGAGACTCTTTCAGCACTCAAGCGGATAATATACGTGATATGATAGTTTCGCTTTTCCAAGGTAATCAACCCTCTTCTTCGGGTACTCTTCCGAGTAACACCGTTGCTAATCCACGAGGGGAGATGAAAGCAATCACCACTCGTAGTGGAAAAGGTTATACAGAACCCGAGCTTCCTACACCTCCACCCGTGATTGTGAACAAGGAAAAAGAACAACTTTCTTCACCTCCGTTACCTTCTTACCCCATTTCCCCACCACCCGCGGTTGTGAGTGATCCTATTCCTCTAAAGCCTTCCTCTTCATCCGACATACCTTATTCTTCAAGGTTGAGGAAAGAGAAGCAAAAGAGCAAGGATGATATTCAAGTTTCAAACTTTCTCAAAATGTTTAAACAATTGAATTTCAACATCTCCTTCGCTGAGGCTCTCGCTCACATGCCTAAATATGCGAAGATGTATAAAGATCTTCTTAGTGACAAGGAAAAGCTTCTTGATATTGCTATTACCCAACTTAACGAGAATTGCTCCGCGGTTCTCTGAAGGAAATTTCCCACCAAACTTGGTGATCCGGGTCGCTTCTTGATTCCTTGCAACTTCCCGGGAGTAGAGAATTGCATGGCCTTAGCCGATCTAGGTGCTAGTATAAACTTAATGCCTTTAAGTGTTTGGAAGCAATTATCTCTCCCCGAGCTAGTCCCCACCAAAACGACCTTGGAATTATCTAACCGTACGGTTGCCTATCCAGTGGGGATAGCCGAAGACGTCTTCGTTGGCGTTGACAAATTCAGCTTCCCGACGGATTTTGTTGTCGTTGACTACGAGATGGATCCCCGTGTTCCATTAATCGTTGGACGTCCCTTCTTGAGGACCGGTCTCACTCTCATTGATGTAGCCGCGGGCGAATTAATCATGAGAGTTGTTGACGATGAAATTGGCTTCAACATGGGTAAGATTTCTAAGCAACCTTATTCATATGAGAGTGTTAATGCTATTGATGTTCTCGATGAGGCTTGTGAAGAACACTTTAATGATGCTTACAAAAGTAATCTTTCTTCTCTACCCAATGTTGAGACCGTTTCCTCAATTGCTCCGTCATTGACTCTATTTGGAGAAAGTGACTTTCTTTTGGATGATTTTGAAGCTAGCTTGGGTACACTTGATCTTAAATATGATGATTCTCCCACCGATCGGGAAGAAGACATTCATACAATTGAGAAACTTCTCAATGAAGACCCTTTCTCTCCTTCTTCTCCTAAAGAGGTGACTAACGATGATCCATCGTTAGTTACACCATCTATTGAGGATCCTCCTACTCTTGAGCTTAAGGACTTACCTCCTCATCTCGAGTATGTTTTCTTAGAGGAAATTGATCAACTTCCTGTTATCACTGCTAAAGACTTAAAAGCCGATGAGAAAACTCGTCTCATTGAAGTTATCAAGAAACATAAAAGAGCTATTGCTTGGAAAATCTCTGATATTCGTGGAATTGATCCTCACTTTTGCACACATAAAATTCTCATGGAGGACGACTTTAAGCCCACCATTCAAAGCCAACGAAGGGTGAATCCTAAAATCCATGACGTTATCAAAAAAGAGGTTATCAAACTTCTTGATGCGGGCATGATTTACCCTATCTCGGATTCACCATGGGTTAGTCCAGTCCATTGTGTGCCTAAGAAAGGCGGAATCACCGTTGTGCCAAATCAAAACAACGAGCTGATTCCTACACGTCTCGTTACTGGGTGGAGAGTTTATATAGACTATCGCAAACTCAATGATGCCATGAGAAAGGATCATTTTCCTCTTCATTTTATGGACCAAATGCTTGAACGTTTAGCGGGTAATGAATATTACTGCTTTCTAGATGGTTTCTCGGGTTATTTCCAAATACCCATCGATCCCCAAGATCAAGAGAAGACAACATTCACTTATCCCTATGGTACATTTTCTTACAAAAGAATGCCTTTTGGCTTATGCAATGCCCCCGAGACTTTCCAAAGGTGCATGTTGGCTATTTTCCATGACATGGTTGAGCAAACCATGGAAGTCTTCATGGATGATTTCTCGGTCTTTGGGGATTCATTCTCTTCTTGCCTTGCCAATTTAGAACGTATGCTTAAGCGGTGCGAAGACACTCACCTTGTTCTAAATTGTGAAAAATGCCATTTTATGGTAAAAGAAGGCATTGTGCTAGGACACAAAATCTCAAAATCCGGTCTTGAAGTGGACCGTGCTAAAGTGGATGTCATAGTCAAATTACCTCCACCTTCAACCGTGAAGGGTGTGAGAAGTTTTCTTGGTCATGCGGGCTTCTATCGTTGATTTATCAAAGATTTTTCTAAAATCGCTCGCCCGATGACCCACCTCTTGGAAAAAGATACTCCTTTTATCTTTTCCAAAGAGTATTGAATCATTCAACCTTCTTAAGGATAAGTTCACTAAGGCACCGGTCTTGGTCACCCCTAATTGGGAGCTACCTTTCGAGTTGATGTGTGATGCTAGCGATTTTGCCATTGGAGCGGTTTTGGGCCAACGAGTGAATAAACACTTCCAACCAATCCATTATGCTAGCAAGACAATGACGGGGGCTCAATTGCATTATACGACAACCGAAAAAGAGCTTTTAGCTGTTGTCTATGCTTTTGAAAAATTTCGCCCCTATCTTGTTTTATCCACCACCATTGTATACACGGACCATTCCGCGTTGAAATACTTGATGACTAAGCATGACTCTAAGCCAAGACTTCTTCGCTGGGTTTTACTCCTTCAAGAATTTAACATTGAAATTCGTGACAAGAAGGGAGCTGAAAACCTAGCCGCGGATCATCTAAGTAGACTTGAGGATACATATCAAGGGGATCATCCGAACAAAGAGATCAATGACTCTTTTCCCCTTGAGACCTTAATGTCTATAAACTCTAATCTTGATGACACCCCGTGGTTTGCGGACATTGCAAACTACTTAGCGGGTGGTGTTCTCATCAAAGGGTTAACATCCCAACAAAAGAAAAAGTTCTTGAATGATGTTAAGACTTACTTTTGGGATGACCCTTTTGTCTTCAAACAATGCGCTGATTTGATTATTCACCGATGTGTTGACGGACCCGCAGCTCTAGATATTCTAGAAGCTTGCCACAAAGGACCCACCGGTGGTCACTTTGGTCCCAACTACACCGACAAAAAATTGTTTGATTCGGGATTCTATTGGCCCACCATTTATCATGACGCTCACGAAATGGTTAAACATTGTGATGCTTGCCAACGACAAGGCAAGATCACACATAAAGATGAGATGCCTCAAAATTTCATACAAGAATGTGAAATCTTTGATGTATGGGGCATCGACTTTATGGGGCCATTCCCTTCTTCTAAAGGAAACAAATACATCCTTGTCGCCATTGACTACGTTTCAAAATGGGTTGAAGCAAAAGCTTTACCCACTAACGATGAAAGGGTAGTTTGTAACTTTCTGAAACAGCTATTCGCTAGATTCGGTGTGCCTCGTGCCATTATTAGTGATCACGGGACTCATTTTTACAATGACCAATTCGCAAGAGTCATGGCTAAGTATGGTGTCAATCACCGTCTTTCCACTGCATATCACCCACAAACCAATGGGCAAGCCGATATCTCTAACCGTGGATTAAAGCGAATTTTGGAACGTACCGTGGGAGAGCATCGTGCCTCATGGGCCGATAAACTTGATGATGCTCTGTGGGCTTTCTGTACCGCATATAAGACACCGATTGGTTGTACACCTTATCGTCTTGTGTATGGAAAAGCATGCTACCTCCCAATTGAGTTGGAGCACAAGGCCTATTGGGCCTTGAAATGGGCTAGTTTTGATATCAACAACGCCGGTGACTCCAGAAAAATCCAACTCAATGAGTTAACCGAACTTAGGAATGAAGCTTATGAGAGCTCATTGATCTATAAAGAGAAGACCAAGCTCTTTCATGATGCTAAGCTCAAAAGCCGAGATTTCCACATTGGTGATAAAGTTTTACTCTTTAACTCTCATTTGAAAATCTTTTCGGGCAAACTCAAATCTCGTTGGTCCGGCCCATTCACCATTGCTCAAATTTTTCCATATGGTACTATTGAGCTTGCTCAAACCAATGGCCCAAATTTCAAGGTGAACGATCAACGAGTGAAGTTGTACTTTGGAGAAGACATCTCTAATGAGATTCCATCCCTCTCCACCTTTCCCTTGAATTAGTTCGGGACCGAGTCAGGCTCGTGACTCGGTTAACAATAACAAGGACTCCTCGGGAGGCAACCCGAGTTTCTATCCCCCCTTTCCGTTTTTCATCTTAAGTGTAGGGGGAGCTACATAGGTTGCTTGTGTTTGTATGGTGATGTGATTACAGGGATAAGTGCACTTTTGTAATCTTTGAAGAACCGTGCTCTGATGTTATCCTCAAATCCGGTTCTATCTCTCAACTATCGTGATTCAATTTTCTTCATACTCACATTTAGATTGATCACTTTAGTTGTCTCCTCCTTAGCTTGATTTAACCAACGTGCACAATGTCATAAGTGTAGGGGAGACTTTTCCCACATGCTTAAACATTGAGGACAATGTTTATCTTAAGTGTAGGGGAGACTTCTATAGAAGTTATAAGTGGACTTTTCCATTAAAATGCCTTCATTTAACCGAAAAATCATCTTTTTCGGCATTTTTCAAATTTTTAATTAACTTTGGCCATATAGTCGTAATCTTTAAATTTTTATGTCTTTTATTTATTTCCTTTTATCGTTGCTATCATATGTATATATTCTATAATAAAGTCAAAAATGAAAGATAAAGTCAAAAATATTAATAAAGTGGTCTAGCTAGTTTAGAAGTCTTTGATATATTAGGCCCGTTGTGATTATTTTGACTCAACCCGAATAGACTTATCCAAGTTTATTCTAGCAAGTTTCCTTAACCATGTAGACCTTAATTAGTTTATTAGGCTAAGCATCCACGAGTCTCATTACTTGAGATTTTAAATTATGGAGAACGAGAAATGATAGAGTCAATTATAAGTTGGTATTCTTGCATAAGCACACTTGGTGTAATTATTAGCTTTTCCTCCCATCGCTTGTAAATAAATTAATGTAATAAGTAAGGTCGTACGATTTTATAGAATTACTTAGCTTCTAGCCCAAGATCGTTTAAAAGTTGCTCGGTAATGATAAGAGTTCATAGCCAAGGCATAACTATTGAAGCGGGGCGCGAAGATTGGCGAGTCCGAAAAGGCCCTAACAAGGCATGAGGATTCCATTTTATTGCTAAAGAACCAAGATGATGTGAAAAGCATTATTCCCAAAATCAATATGAAGGATCAAGACGCACGACGAAAAGCAATCAACTCCCATAAAGATAATGGAGAAGTCTATCCAAAAAGACCCTAACAAGGTATGAGGATAAATAGATCCAAGTCCGAAAAGGAGGCGGATTGTTGTATCTCAAAATCCCAATTAACGATTGAAGAAATAATGATGAAGTCGTGGTCAACAAAGTTGGAGTATCCCTCAAAATACTCCAAGTGAAGAAACTCTATAACCAAGAGAAGACCATTGTCTCAAGAACGTCTATCAAGATATGAAGTATGAAGTAATGCCAAATATCGGCCCGAGAAAGGTCTCAAATCGTGAAGCGAGTTATGCCAAGATATGAAATTTTTGAGGTCTCGAGAAGCATTTTTAAGAGATTTTGTCCTTTAGCTAAATATTAATCAAATCGTCCTACTTTATTTTCAGCCTAATAAATTATCGAAATAAGTCAAAAAATGCATCTTCATGATCATTCTAAGACAAAAATAAAATATAAGAGATACACCTAGGAATAAGGGAGTTTAAGCGTATAATTAAGCCATGTGTGTAAGTGTTTGTTTTGCTAACTTATAATAACAATGATCTCGTTTTTAAGCTTAGTGTGGGGAACGTGAAACTTGAGGGTGATAAATCTTCGCAGCACCAAAGCCCTAATGTAAGTCTTAGATCTCTTTGCGAGTTATTTCCATATAGCTATTTTCAAGTGACAATAGTTTTCTATCTCCTGTGTTTCATTCAAGCTTTTATTACTTTAAATTTTATCTAGTAGTTTGTTAATAAGGCCAAGGTTGATTGACTATGAGAAAAGTGTTAAGTTTTTCCATATCTTATAGCATTGCATGAGGGCATGGCAATGGTTAAGTGTAGGGGATTTGATAGGTGTGAAAACACCCATCCTTTTGCCACTTATTCCTTGCTAAAACGAGACCAAAACGCGTATTTAATATCATTTGTTTGGAATCATGCGTGGTTTGTGTGTTTGTTGTGTTTTCAGAGCCAACCGGATAAATATTGAAGAAAACATGGGATTGCATGGGTTTTATCGAAGAAAAAGACGAAAGACGAAGTCTATAGTCCAAGAGATGCAAAAGATTTGAAGTCAATGGGCCTATTTGAAGATTTATCGAAGAAAAGGACCAAAGATGGAAGATTTATATATGTCGAAGAACTCAAGTCTATTAAACGAAGAAATTAAAAGATGAGTTGAAATTATTCATCGACAAATCCCGAATCAGAATTGAAAACGTCAACTTTACTGAAAAGACGAGAAGACAAAAAGAAAGGGAGAAAGCCCACTCACCAACCAACTCCACGGCCCATAAGTAGGAGACCTCCTTCACAACTTGAAAACTAGTCTTCATTTTCTGTTTTTCCTTCCTCCTGTTTCTTAGGGATACCAACACCCTTAAGGTGTTTGGTAACTTTTATTTTTCTTTGAATCTATCCATGATCTTGTAAGTTTTAATCTTTCCTTTGGTTTGTTAAACCTTAATCTTTCAATACAATCTTTCATTTAATCTTGTTCTTCCTTTTCTTATTGATTCTATGTTCTAAGTTTTTATTTTGTTAATTTTGATTCCTAAAAACAAGTGGTTTTTGTGTTTTTGTTGATTTGGGTTGATGTTTATCATTAGTAGATGATTAGTGGTTAGTTTGGTTGAATCCTTAGATTTATTTTGGTTGATTTTGGTAAAAATTCGTGTTGTTAAGTTCCCCTGTTCTTCGCATCTTTCAAATCCCCAGATTCCGAATGAACTAAATATTCCGAACCAAGGGTTTTGTTTTAATATTCCGAACGAAGCTTTTAGTTTAATTATTCCGGATGAAAAAAACATTCCGAATGAGTCTTCTGTGTTAATTATTCCGGATCAACAGTTATTCTGAACGAACAACTTTATTCCGCATAAACGTTATTCCGAACGAAGTTTTTTTAAATTATTCCGAATCAAGTTTTTCTTCTAGTTATTCCGAGTCAACCAGTATTCCGAACCAGTATTTTATTCCGCATGAACTTACTTCCGAATCAACAATTTATTCCGCATGAACTTACTTTCCGAATCAACAATTTATTCCGCATGAGCAAACATTCCTTATAAAGGTTTTTCCGAGTAAGCAAAATTATTCCGAGTCAGTAGTTTTTCTGAATGAACCGATTTATTCCGGATCAAGCATTATTCCGAGTCAGTCATATATTCCGGATGAACATTGTTTTCCGAATCAAGAGATTATTCCGCATGAACTGATTTTTCCGGATGAGCTAGTCATTCCGCATGAGCAGTATTATTCCGAATCAGCAATTTTTCCAAGTTAAGGTATTTCACTATTTTACTGTTTAAGTGTTTAAGTTTAATTCAAGCTTTATTTTTATTAATTGTTTTTGGCTTATTTTCACTACTTCACGCACTTACCTTTTAAGTAGAAATAGATAAAAAGCTCCCCCTTTTAGTTACCAAGAACAACAATTCCACTTTGAACCGTGATCAATTCGAGAAGATACCGAGAACGAAACAACGACAAATATAATTGGGTACGAGCAACACGACAAAAGATCTTGCAACCAAACCTTTTTATTAACAAACCAAAAATAAGTTATTATTATACTCACCACAACGTCTTGTGAAGAGCTGCCTAACAAAGGATACCTGGTCTGGCGCCGCTAGGGGTGCATCCCTCTTACGCGACAAGTCTAATTAGTAGGGTAAACTTATTCCTCTTATTTCGCCTGGAAATGTTATTGTACATGTACATCTGAAGGCCAAATTTATATTTCAGAAAAGAAATAATACTTGCATGCATTAAAGATAAGAAACAAAAAATATCATTTGGACTGCGGAACTAGCTAGGAACCGCAGCATTTTATTCATACTCTTTGCAAATGTTTTGAAACAAATAACAAAAACCTAAAAAACGATTAAAAAGAAAAAAATACATGGATCCTTATTGGGGGCTATTAGTAGCCAAGAAAATAGTCCATGCCAACTATGCGATATCTCAAGGAGAATATCGTCCAGAACTCTAGTCGCCTCTTAATTCATTCCATGGAGCGCTAAATAGAGATTCTGCATAGCCATGCGCACTCATCCTAGTATGTGAGGATCCTTCGCTTGCCTGACCACGCCGCTTTGTGCTTCGTGTTGCTGGTAGTACGCCCATACGATCTCGCTGCCGCATGATATGCAGAGTTATCCTGGCTGCGGGGACGACTGCTCCCCTGCATTGCTGTTGATGGTTACCTTTAGCCGGGAGCAGCGTTACCGCGTTCCGCGCCATATTTCCAATTGACGTCGCTAGGGAACCTAGAGTACGCCCCAGCTTTGAGAAAGTCCTCCTTCCTCTGCGCCTTTGGTTGAGAGTGGGCCAGTAATAATGTTAGAATTCGTCCGACGTCTTGAGTCCGCTTGGCATCTCTGACAACGTGCCACTCTTTTGCGCGCATCCTTATGTGAAAATGGCCAAAAGTACCTTGAGCGAGTGACTTCCTCAACCATAGCTACCGGGCCGCGAGGACACACTCTTCTGTGTGCAGCTTCCACTACTGCCCGCGCTTGATCTGGTGCTAAACATTGCAACATCCGACCTTTGCTTGTTTGTCTATACAACGTTCCTTTGACAATTTGAAAGTGCCTAGCTCGCCCATGTATCTGCCTAGTCTTCCTTCTGCTGCTTGGAAAATTGTTATGTGACAAAAACTTTCGAATGGGTGTCATCCATGTTGGTGACCCCATGTCCGCACTCACATTTTTGTGCAATATAAAATCGACTAGAACGTGAACAGGAGGCTTATTCATGTTTATAATTGAAAGTTGGTCCATGTCCACCGAGATATCTTCCTCCTCTTCTACAACCCCTCGTATTGCAAACTCTACGAACCGTGCCGTCATGTCCCGTATCTTTTCCGTATACTCGATTAGCACATGCCCTCGTGGCTCGCATGACCCATTGTCTCTACTTGCCACTAGAGGGTTGTATGTGTAGGCTACTAGGCGCTTCATGTCCATTCTTAGCGCTAATCTGAGACCTGCTATGAGGGCCTCAAAGTCTGCTTCCATGCTGGTAGTGGGGAATTCAAACAGCAATGCGTACGTGATTTTTATGTCGCCCTGGTTCGTGAGGATGAACCCTGCATCTGGCCCCCCTTTTCCTGCGAAGCCTATCGAGAAAAGGACCCACGGGATCCCTGACAGTGAGTCCTCACGCACAGATATGCTCGGCGCCTGGGATTCCTCCGAGACATGCCTCCTTCTGTTCATTTGTGGACTGGGCTCTATATCATGTTGACACCTGTCTGCCTGCTTCCTTTTAGTGCTGGTGCTAGAAGTACTGTTACCCCCTTCGATTGTGTCTATGTTACGGATGGTAACTACTCCATTTTGCATCGGGAATTTGAACATACCATGTGCCGTGGAAGGTACTACGCGCAACGTCATTAGTGCTGGCTGTCCAATTATCCCGTTGTACGAGGATTGAGAGCGCACAACCATGAAGTCCATCCACTCCGTCGTCGAGTGTTCCGTGTTTCCAATGGTCACCTGTGTGCAGAGATGCCCCAGTGGTCGAGTCTTATCACCGCTAAACCCTGTGAGAATCTGTGTTGTCTCTTCTAGCTCCTTCCTTATTTCCCATGGCAGTCGTGCGAAACAATTTTCGTTTAATATGTTCGCTGCAGACCCCCCCCATCGATGCACATGCCTTCTATAGTGTGGTCGCCGAGGGCTATGTTAATTGTCAACGACCCGACTCTGTAGTCCATATTTGAAAGAATATGGAATGTTATTTCTTTATCGTGCGAAAATTCCGCGACCACCCTTCTTTGCATGAAAGATTTTTCCCTCTCTACCATGTATATGGTTATAGGTTTATCCTTCTGTTTTTTAACTTCGACCTTCTTTGCATCCGCGTTCTTTCTCCAATCCCTTATCAGGTGGTTCAGCTTCCCTGCTTTTACAAGGCTTTCAATGTGTCTTTTCAACTGAATACACTCATCAGTAGCGTGCCCTTTACCATCATGGTACTCACAGTGCTTTGTGTTATCTCATTTATCCATTGGTCCCAAAATTGGGCTAGGCTTTAGAAAACTTGCTCCTTCTGATAGAAATATCTCTATAGAGGTTTTTTGTAGCGGGGTGAACTTGCTGTTGTTGTTGTTGTTGTTGCGCCCTTGCTTTGCCGTTCCTTGAAAGTCCAACGTGCGACTGATATTTTGCCCATATGATTGTTTCTTGGGCCTGTCTTGGTACCTGTAGCCCGACGCCATCTGTCGGCTATCTGCTGCTGCGGTTTCTCCGTGAATAAATGCTCAGACCTTTTTCATTACCCCGTCAAATTTTGTCAGGGTTCTGTCGTTCAACTTTTTTATTAGGTCCGGATTTGTGATGCCTATGAGGAATCCAGAAATCTGTAGAATTTCTGGGCAATCCTTAATCTGGTTGCATTCATATTTAAAACGTCCCATGAAGTCCTCTAGGCTCTCGTTATGCCTCTGCTTCACTCTCGCAAGTGAAACTGGGCTCCTGTCATACTTCTTTTGCTGCACATAGTTCCTTTGGAACGCTCTTCGAAGTTCTTCAAACCCATGAATGCTCCTTCGCGGGGTACGGTCGAACCATGTCCGAGCATTCCCGATGAGCGTCGAATTGAACATATGACACCACACGGCTTCTGGTCATTGCTCTATCCCTTCCTGAGATTCGAACACTTTTAGGTGATCATCTGGATCCGTTGTACCGTCGTAGGTCTTGACATTGGACGACATGCGTCTTTTTTTGTTATCCCTTAAAGTAGTTATGCATTCTGAAAACGCGCTTCCTTTCTCCCTACGCCATGGCAAGGTCCATTGATCTTCACCTTGTATCCTTGGTCTTTTTGGTGCCCTGCGGTGTTTTCTGTCGTAATCAGAGGAGTCAGAGTCTTCAGTGGATGAAGGAGAGACCCTTTTATGGCGGGGGTGGCGGTCACTATGATTAGAGTCCAAGGAACCTTCGCTTGAAGAATCCTTCTTGTGCCTCCTTTTAGTGCTCTTACTTCTTTCCTAAACTCGCAGATCCTGAGATTCATCTCCTTCTAAGGGGCCTAGCCTTTTAAGGGCGCTTTGTCTACTAGTAAAATGAGTATGAATTAAACTTATTTTATTTTTTAAATGTATGGCATGGCTGAATCGGGCATGTTATTATTGACTCATTGTGTTGATACAAAAGTTGGATGGACCGAGATTGACCCGAATTAGGCTTAATTCGGGGTCTTGTGGACTCCGGCTCTTGCACCAAGTGAAACTCGTTTTAGGAACCATGCGCATTAAACAAACACCGTTAGGATTACCGTGGGTTTGTGAACCACGATTATACTCCGGCGTGAGAGTAAGTAATCGGTTTGAGTATGTAAGTGTTTAGGGTATTGTGTGTATCGTACCTTTGTGGAACCAAAGGGGTTCCTTTTATACTCGAGAGAGTCCAGGCTGGGCTCCCTGTTCTTGCGGCCTAAGGAAGAGATAATGACTCGAAATAGCTTGATCTTCATTATCTAACTAAGGCAAGTGTATATCCCTTTTCCTTAGGCGAATATAACTATAATATAAGTTATATTCTGTCTGATCCTGTCGCACTGCGACGAGGACTTGGCTAAGTAATCAGCCTCTTGTGCTACAGCGGCTTACCGGGCCTTCTGGGCTGTGTGCGCACATCACACAAGTATCCAATCCATTCCTGATGGATGCAGGTAGTACCTATGAGTCGGACTATCCAGCCCGACTAGGGACTATACGTCATCACATTGTGTTTTTCAATTAAATTAAATTGGATACCCATGTTTTGTATTTACACAGATTACAAAATAAAACTTGTGTTGAAGCCAAATTGACAAGGTTGTCGTTTCATTTGGTTGAATGAAAAATAACCTAACACCTTGATATAATTCACATAGGTTTTATGTGATTTGATATTGACACCTACTAAGGTATAAAATAGTGAGTACTTCATCATATTTGGTGATGGTGGTACAAAACATTGCTAATTGTACTTACTTGAGAGTAAGGATATAGACAAGATTCTTTTATACAAATAAGTTGAGAATCGAATTATTACGTAAGACAAGGTGGTTCTAAGTAACATAGGAGATGAATATTTGTTTCCATTTTCAAATTTATGTGCTAAACTTGGAATAAGACACAAATGTATAACTCTTGATACTCCAACAACAGAATTATTGAGGGCAAAGAACTATGCCTTGGAAGATATGGTTAATGCCATGTTCTTAACTGGTTTAAGCAATGGCATGTGGGGGAAAGAGATTAGATCGCCTACGTATCTTTTAGATAAGATCCATTGTTAAGGAAATAAGATAGTTCTTATGAACTTTGGATGACAAGAAAACTATCTTATAAGTATTTACAAATGTGGGGAGATATCTAGCTAATATATCCATAAGAAATTCAAGGTTTAAGAGATTTGACCTAAATCCACGAATTGTATGTTCATAGGATATGCTATGAATAGCAGTGTTTATCGTTTCATTTTACATGAATCGAAAATAGACACATTAATGAAGCTAAGGAATGATTCCTTCATTGGAATTTATTGACTTGTTTACGAAGGAAATTGGCAGATCATCTAAAATAGATGACATTGTTGTCCAAGGTCAAAGACAACGAGATTATATTGATCTCCAAGATGAGAGACAAGATTGACCCGAGGAGAGGTTGAACCTATGTGAAACAAAATGACATTAACCGAGAAATTGGTTGGATTCGGTTTTGTGTCTTTTATGGTAGGAAATGATCTTACTTCTTATTGAGAAGCCATAACTTCTTTGAAAGGGTATCAATGGAAAGAAGCCATTAAAAGTAAAATAGATTCTATTTTACAAAATTAAACTTACAAGCTCGTGGACTTACCTCAAGTTTGTAAACCACTAGGCTATAAATGGATCTTTAAGAAGAAGATGAAAGTCGATGGCATCACCATTGACATGTGCAAAGCAAGATTGGTAATCAAAGAATTTAGCAACGAGAAGGTCTGATAGGTGTGAAAACACCCATCCTTTTACCACTTATTTCTGGCTAAAACAAGACCAAAACACGTATTTAATATCTTTGTTTGGAATTATGCGTGGTTTTTGTGTTTATTGTATTTTCAGAATCAACTGGGAGAATATTGAAGAAAACATGGGATTGCACGGGTTTTATCGAGGAAAAAGACTCAAGACGACGTCTATTGTCCAAGAGATGCAAAAAGATTTGAAGTCATTGTGCTTATTTAAAGATTTATCGAAGAATAGAGCCTAAGATGAAAGATTCTTATATGTCGAAGAACTCAAGTCTATTAAACAAAAGATTATAAGACGAGTTGGAATTATTCACCGACACTTCTAAAAATCCAAAGTCGGAAACGTTTATTTAAAGAAGCGTGAAGACTAAAGAAGAAGGAAGAAAAGAAGCCCAAACCAAAGCCCATTCACAAGCCCACCACCACACGCCTATAAATAGGACTTTACTTCACAAATTTGGAGTTAGTTAGTCTTTTAGGTAGTTTTTAGTTTTTCATTCTCTCTAGTTTTAGAGAGAGAAAGTTCTCAACTTTCTCTCACTAGTTTTCATCTTTTTCTCTTTCAAGATCAAACCTTTGTATTGTTTTTCATTAATCAAGTTTAATTTCAAGCTTTTAATCTTAATCTTATTCTACCTTTCTTTGATTTTGATTCACTTTTGGTACGAATTACTTATGATCCGTGTTGTTCATCTATGTTTTCGTGCTTAAAAAGTTAATCTTTTTATGTTTCCTTAAGTTTCTACACGAATAAGCTCTAAGATCCTTGTGCTTATTGGCTTATTTGTGAGTTTAGCTTATTTTACTTTTTAAAGTTTTTATAAAAAGTTTATCTTTTTATTTATTTGATTTACAAGTTTGCTTATTTAAAGTTAGAAAAGTTGTTTTTAGTGCTTATTTAATCTGTTCATATTGGATTCGTGCTAGATTGGGTAGTAGCTTATTGAAATAGCTTATTCACCTTGCTTGTATTTCGGATCAAAGGGATATCGGAAAGGGTAAAACCCTTTTCCGATTGGGTCATTCCGACCAGCACTCCACACCCTTATTCCGATCGTGGGATCGGAAAAGCGTTTAGGTTTTTCCGATTGTAGCTTATTTTGGCAATATTCCGATTAGTGCAATTTTTCTAGTTATTCCGATTGAGATCTTTTGTGATATTCCGATTTGTGTTGTTTTCATAACATGACGATTAGTACTAGTTTATAATATTCCGATTGTGCCCTCTTTGTCCCTTATTCCGATCAGTATTAATCTCCTTATTCTGATTGGCTTGTTTTCAGTGATTCCGATTGGCACTCATTTTAAGTATTCCGATCAGTACTCGTTCCCCACATTCCGATCAACCACATATTCCGACGAGATTGCTTTGTATTCCGATCAGTGACTATTTTTAAGATATTCCGATCTTACTTTCTTTTAGTATTTTCCGACTAAGTTCATATTTTTACAAAGTTTTCCAAGAGTTACTTTTTATTGAGTGTTCATTTATTTTTTCGAATATAATCTTTAAGTTTTCAAGCATTTATCTTTAAACTCGTCTTTTTAGTTTAATCTTTTAAAGCTTTAATTCTACTCTTCGACACTTACTTATTTGTCATTAGTTTAAAATAGATAAACAAACCAACACCTTTTTATTAACCAAGAACAAATCATTCCACATAGAGCCGTGATCAATTCGAGGAGATTCCGAGAAACGAACTTTTCAACTAGCAAATCTCTTGTATCAAATGGCGTCGCTGCCGGCTCTTCTCGTTAAGATCAACAGTTTTTTGTGAGAACTTGGATTTTGGGATCCGTTCCCCGTGAACTTTACTTTTTCATAAAAAATTTCAAAAACACAAAAAAAATATAAAATTTTCAAAAATCCTAAAAATTAAAAAAACATAAAAACCAAAAATATTTTTGCTTTGTTTTTGCCTTGTTAAATCTTTTGCAGGTGCATGCGTACACGATCAACGTCTTATCAAGAGCCCGAACCTCTCGAAGACTTAGACATGTCCGGTGTACAAAACAACAACAATAACCCACCTCAAAACAATAATAATAACAATAACAATACACCTTTCAACAACAATAATAACAACAACAATGAGCCTCTACCGGATAATCGCCCGATGATTGAACTTCTGCAAGCACATGTAGATGGTAACGATGATCCAATTGTCATACCCGCGATTGCAGCAAACAACTTTGAGCTCAAATCCGGCTTTATCCAGATGGTCTCTACTCAACCATTCTTGGGGCGTACCATTGATGATCCACATGACCACATCAAGAGATTCCTACAACTCACGAATACATTCAAATTCAATGGTGTTCCACAAGAGGTAATCCGTTTACAACTTTTTCCCTTTTCTTTAGAGGGACAAGCCCGGCATTGGCTTGCTAAGGAACCGCCACAGAGTATTCTTACGTGGACGGATTTGGAGACCAAATTTATCAACTACTTTTTCCCACCCTCTCGTACTACCGCTTTGCGGAATGAAATTATCAATTTTGAACAAAAGTATGATGAGTCTGTTAGTGAATCTTGGGATCGTTTCAAAGATCTTTTAAGAAAATGCCCACAACATGGTTTTACCAAAGTGCATCAAATTAACACTTTTTATAATGGGTTAAGCATGAATGACCAAGATTCACTAAACAGTGCCTCAGGGGGTAATATTTTGGCTAAGACTTCTAATGCTGCTTGGGATATTATTGAAAATAAGTCTCGTGTGCAAACCAAGAGTGTTCGGACCAATGTCGCTAGTGCTAGTACTAGTGACAGCGACAAGCGACTTGACAAAATTACTACGCTTCTTGAATCGCTTGTTACCCACACCGCGACCAACACCAACAGCATCAACGCTAAAAATGCTCAAGACGCTCAAGTCAATGCTGTTAGCCAACCATGTGAGATATGCGGGGTCCTCACTCTTATACCACTTGTACCGCCACCCAAGACTACCCTTCTGAGAATGTGAATGCAGCATACGGTACCTATCCTCAACCCGCTTATCAAGCTCGTCCTCAAGGTGACCGCAACCTGCTTAGCTACCGCTCAAACAACTATCTCTCACCACCCAGTTTTACTCCTAACAACCCAAACCAACAACAAAACCTCAACCGCCCTCCTCAACAACAACAACAACCTCGTGGATCATACATACCACCTCAAAAACAACAACATCCACCTCAAAGAAACAACCAAGTTTACCAGCAACCTGCTTATCAACCACCCGCATACAATGCTCCTCCCAACCAACCCACCGCATTACACCAAGATATTGGAACCTACATGAGGACTAACGATGTGATCGTGGACAATCTCCAACAGGAAGTGCGCAACTTGAAAGCAGACATGGTGAAACAAGGGAACGATGTCAGAGCGGATATGAGAAACACTTTGGATAGTCAAACGAATGACTTAAAGAACATGATGGCTAGTTTCTTCCAAGGTAATCAACCCTCTTCTTTGGGTACTCTTCCGAGTAACACCGTTGCAAATCCAAGAGGGGAGATGAAAGCAATCACCACTCGAAGTGGCAAAGGTACCAAGGAACCCGAGCTTCCTATACCTCCACCGGTGATTGTGACTAAGGAGAATGAGTCACCTGCTCCTATTCCTCAACCGTCTACTTCCCCAATTCCTCCACCTCTTACTTATACCCCTCCTCCACCCAAGGATGTGAGTGATCCTATTCTTCCAAAGCCTTCCTCTTCTTCCGATATACCTTATCCCTCAAGGTTGAGGAAAGAGAAGCTCAAAAGCAAGGATGATATTCAAGTTTCGTACTTTCTAAAAATGTTTAAACAATTGAATTTCAACATCTCCTTCGCTGAGGCTGTCGCTCACATGCCTAAGTACGCAAAAATGTTCAAAGATCTTCTTAGCGACAAGGAGAAGCTTCTTGATATTGCTAACACCCAACTTAATGAGAATTGCTCTGCAGTGCTCTTAAGGAAATTGCCAACCAAGCTTGGTGATCCGGGTCGTTTCTTAATCCCTTGTAACTTCCCGGGAGTAGAGAATTGCATGGCCCTAGTCGATTTAGGTGCCAGTATTAACTTAATTCCCTTAAGCGTTTGGAAGCAATTATCTCTCCCTGAGCTAGTCCCCACCAAAATGACTTTGGAATTAGCTAACCGTACGGTTGCTTATCTAGTGGGGATAGCCGAAGACGTCTTTGTAGGAGTCGACAAATTCACTTTTCCTGCCGATTTCGTCGTCGTCGACTATGACATGGACCCTCGTGTGCCATTAATTGTTGGTCGTCCATTCTTGAGGACCGGTCGCACTCTCATCGATGTTGAAGCCGGTGAGCTTATCATGAGAGTGGGTGTCGATAAAATCGTCTTCAACATGGGAAAGTTGTCTAAACAGCCTTATTCTAACGAGAGTGTTAATTGTATTGACGTTCTTGATGAGGCTTGTGAAGAACACTTCAAAGATGCTTGCAAAAGTATTCCTACCTCTCTTCCCAATGTTGAGACCATTTCCTCTATCGATTCATCACTATCTCTATTTGGAGAAAGTGATTTCCTTTGGAAAGATTTGGAAGCCACCATGGGAGATGTGAACTTAGCTAATGACGATTCTACCACCAATTGGGATGAAGATCTTCGCCTCATTGAAAACATTCTTAAAGAAGACAATCTTTCTCCACCATCTCCCACGGTTATTGCTATCGATGCTCCGACTTTGAAAACGCCTCCCATCGAAAATCCTCCGGATTTAGAACTTAAGGAGTTGCCGCCCCATCTCGAGTACGTGTTCCTTGAAGAAAACAAGAAGTCGCCTGTCATCATTGCTAAGGACTTGAAAGAAGAAGAGAAATCTCGCCTCATCGCCGTGCTTAAAGATCATAAGAAGGCAATTGCTTGGAAAATTTCCGATATCCGCGGAATTGATCCGAACTTTTGTACTCACAAGATTCTCATGGAAGATGACTTTAAACCCGCAATCCAGAGCCAAAGAAGGGTTAATCCTTGCATTCATGACGTCATCAAACAAGAGGTTATCAAACTTCTAGATGCCGGCTTGATCTACCCTATTTCGGATTCGCCATGGGTAAGTCCCGTCCATTGTGTGCCCAAGAAGGGCGGAATAACCGTTGTTTCCAATGAACACAACGAGTTGATTCCCACTCATCTCGTTACTAGGTGGAGAGTTTGTATTGATTATCGCAAGCTCAATGATGCCACGAGAAAAGACCACTTTCCTCTTCCTTTCATGGATCAAATGCTCGAGCGTCTAGCTGGTAATGACTATTACTGCTTCTTAGACGGTTTCTCCGGGAATTTTCAAATTCCCATCGATCCCAAGGACCAAGAAAAGACCACATTCACTTGTCCCTACGGAACATTTGCTTACAAACGCATGCCTTTTGGTTTATGTAATGCTCCTGGGACGTTCCAAAGGTGTATGATGGCTATATTCCATGACATGGTGGAAGACACTATGGAAGTATTCATGGATGATTTCTCGGTCCATGGCAATTCTTTCTTTGCTTTCCTTGCCAATTTTGAACGTATGCTTAAGCGGTGTGAAGACACTCGCCTTGTTCTTAATTAAGAAAAATGCCATTTCATGGTAAAAGAGGGCATCGTGCTAGGATACAAAATTTCCAAAGCCCGTCTTGAAGTAGACCGTGCTAAAGTCGATGTTATTGCTAAGTTGCCTCCACCTTCAACCGTAAAGGGTGTGAGAAGTTTTCTCGGTCATGCGGGCTTCTACCGTCGATTCATCAAAGATTTTTCTCAAATCGCTCGCCCGATGACCCACCTCTTGGAAAAAGATACTCCTTTTATCTTTTCCAAAGAGTGTCTTGAAGCCTTCAACTTGGTTAAGGATAAGCTAACTAAGGCACCCGTCTTGGTTACCCCTAATTGGGAGCTGCCTTTCGAGTTGATGTGTGATGCTAGCGATTTTGCTATTGGAGCGGTTCTGGGCCAACGAGTGAACAAACACTTCCAACTAATCCATTACGCTAGCAAGACAATGACGGGGGCTCAATTGCATTACACGACAACCGAAAAAGAGCTTTTAGCTGTTGTCTATGCCTTTGAAAAGTTCCGCCCCTATCTTGTCCTTTCCACCACAATCGTTTACACCGATCATTCCGCGTTGAAGTACTTGTTAACTAAGCAAGATTCCAAACCAAGACTTCTTCGCTGGGTTTTGCTACTCCAAGAATTTAAAATCGAAATTCGCGATAAAAAAGGAGCGGAAAACCTAGCCGTGGATCATCTCAGTAGACTTGAGGATCCTTACCAAGGGGATCATCCGAACAAAGAAATCAATGATTCTTTCCACCTGGAGACCTTAATGTCTATCAACTCGACTTCTGATGAAACCCCGTGGTTTGCGGACATTGCAAACTACTTGGCGGGTGGAATTCTCGTTGACGGACTAACATCCAACAAAAGAAGAAGTTCTTCAAAGACATTAAGACTTAGTTTTGGGATGACCGGTATCTTTTCAAACAATGTGCTGATTTGATTATTCGCCGATGTGTTGATGGACCGGCAGCTTTAGAAATCCTTGACGCTTGCCACAAAGGACCCACCGGTGGTCACTTTGGTCCCAACTACACCGCCAAAAAAGTGTTTGACTCGGGATTTTATTGGCCCACCATCTATCGTGACGCTCACGAGATGGTTAAACGTTGTGATGCTTGCCAAAAACAAGGCAAGATCACACATAAAGACGAGATGCCTCAGAATTTCTTTCAAGAATGTGAAATCTTTGATGTTTGGGGTATCGACTTTATGGGGCCATTCCCTTCATCTAAAGGAAACAAATACATCCTTGTAGCCGTTGACTACGTCTCCAAATGGGTTGAAGCCAAAGCTTTACCTACTAATGACGCAAGGGTGGTTTGTAACTTTTTGAAGTCGCTATTCGCTAGATTCGGTGTGCCTCGTGCCATTATTAGTGATCGCGGGGCTCATTTCTGCAATGACCAATTCGCTAGAGTCATGGCTAAGTACGGTGTAAATCATCGTCTTTCTACCGCCTACCACCCAAAAACTAATGGTCAGGCCGAAATATCCAACCGATGATTAAAGCGAATTCTAGAAAGAACCGTGGGAGAGCATAGTGCCTCATGGGCTGATAAACTTGATGATGCTTTGTGGGCTTTCCGTACCGCATACAAGACTCCAATTGGTTGTACACCATATCGTCTCGTGTACGGGAAAGCGTGCCACCTCCCCATTGAGTTGGAGCACAAGGCTTACTGGGCCTTGAAGTAGGCTAATTTTGATATCAACAAAGCCGGTGACCTACGCAAGTTCCAACTCAATGAGCTGAATAAACTCCGTAATGAGGCTTATGAAAATTATTTGATCTATAAGGAAAAGACTAAGCTCATTCACGATTCCAAGATTAAGAACCGAGAGTTCCATGTTGGAGACAAAGTTTTACTCTTTAACTCTCGGTTGAAAATCTTTTCGGGCAAGCTAAAATCTCGTTGGTCCGGCCCATTCACCCTTGCCCAAATTTTTCCATATGGTACTCTCGAGCTCGCTCAACCTAATGGACCGAATTTTAAAGTGAATGGCCAACGAGTGAAGTTGTACTTTGGTGAGGACATCTCTCATAAGATGATTCCATCCCTCACCACGTTCCCCATGAACTAATTTTGGGTCGAGTCAGGCTCGTGACTCGGTTATCAAAAACAAGCGCTCCTCGGGAGGCAACCCGAGTATCTATCCTTTTCTGTTTTAACCTCCTAAGTGTAGGGGGACATATATAGGTGTTTGTATTTGTGTGGTGATGTGATTACAGGGATGAATGCACTTTTGGAACCTTTGAAGAACCGTGCTCCTATGTTATCCGAAATCCGGTTCTATCTCTCAACTATCGTGATTCAATTTTCTTCATACTCACATTTAAAATTGATCACGTTAGTCGTCTCTTCCTTAACTTGAGTTAAACAACGTGCACAATGTCATAAGTGTAGGGGAGACTTTTCCCACATGCTTAAACATTGAGGACAATGTTTATCTTAAGTGCAGGGGGGACTTCTATCGAAGTTTTAAGTGGACTTTTCCATGAAAATTCCTTCATTTAACCGGAAAATCATCTTTTTCAACATTTTTCAAATTTTTAATTAACTTTAGCCATTTAGTCGAAATTTTTAAATTTTTATCGTTTCTTTCATATGTATATATCCCGCAATAAAGTCAAAAAAATATTAATAAAGTGGTGTAGCTAGTTTAGAAGTCTTTGACATATTAGGCCCGTTGCGATTATTTTGACTCAACCCGAATAGACTTATCCAAGTTTATTCTAGCTAGTATCCTTAACCATGTAGACCTTAATTGGTTTATTAGACTAAGCATCCACGAGTCTCATTATTTGAGATTTTAAATTGTGGAGAACGAGAAATGATAGAGTCAATTATAAGTCGGTATTCTTGCACAAGCGCACTTGGTGTAATTATTTGCCTATTCTCCCATCACTTGCTAATAATTTATCTGTAATAAGTAAGGTCGTACGATTTGAAAAGTTACTTAGCTTCTAGCCCAAGATCGTTTAAAAGTTGCTCGGTAATGATAAGAGTTCATAGCCAAGGCATAACTTATGAAGCGGGGCGCGAAGATTGGCGAGTCCGAAAAGGCCCTAACAAGGCATGAGGATTCAATTTTATTGCTGAAGATCCAAGTTGATGTGAAAAGCATTATTCCCAAAATCAATATGAAGGATCAAGACTCACGACGAAAAGCAATCAACTCCCATAAAGATCATGGAGAAGTCTATCCGAAAAGACCCTAACAAGGTATGAGGATAAATAAATCCAAGTCCGAAAAGGAGGCGGATCGTTGTATCTCAAAATCCCAATTTGAGATTGAAGAAATAATCATGAAGTCGTGGTCAACAAAGTTGGAGTACCCCTCAAATGTCTCCAAGTGAAGAAACTCTATTAACGATGAGAAGACCATTATCTCAAGAACGTCTCTCAAGATATGAAGTATGAAGTACATGCCAAATATCGGCCCGAGAAAGGTCTCAAATTGTGAACCAAGTTATGCCAAGATATGAACTTTTTGATATCCCCAGAAGCAGTTTTAAGAGATTTTGTCCTTTAGCTAACTATTGATCAAATCGTCCTACTTTGCTTTCGGCCTAAATAAACTATCGAAATTAGTCCAAAAATGCATCTTCATGATCATTCTAAGACAAAAATAAAATATAAGAGATACCTCTAGGAATAAGGGAGTTTAAGCATTTAATTAAGCCATGTGTGTAAGTGTTTGATTGCTTACTTATAATAACAATGATCTCATTTTTAAGCTTAGTTTGGGGAACGTGAAACTTGAGGGTGATAAATCTTCGCAGCACCAAAGCCCTAATGTAAGTCCTTGATCTCTTTGCAAGTTATTTCCATCCTTTTGTTTCCTTTAAAGTTTTAATTTCTCTTAGTACTTTAATTTTTGTTCAAGTAGTATGTTAATAAGGCCAAGGTTGATTGATTATGAGAAAAGTGTAAATTTGCTTTATCACTAAGCATTGCATGAGGGCATGGCAATGGTTAAGTGTAGGGGATTTGATAGGTGTGAAAACACCCATCCTTTTACCACTTATTTCTGGCTAAAACAAGACCAAAACACGTATTTAATATCATTTGTTTGGAATTATGCGTGGTTTTTGTGTTTATTGTGTTTTCAGAATCAACTGGGAGAATATTGAAGAAAACATGGGATTGCACGGGTTTTATCGAGGAAAAAGACTCAAGACGAAGTCTATTGTCCAAGAGATGCAAAAAGATTTGAAGTCATTGTGCTTATTTAAAGATTTATCGAAGAATAGAGCCAAAGATGAAAGATTCTTATATGTCGAAGAACTCGAGTCTATTAAACAAAAGATTATAAGACGAGTTGGAATTATTCACCGACACTTCTAAAAATCCAAAGTCGGAAACGTTTATTTAAAGAAGCGTGAAGACTAAAGAAGAAGGAAGAAAAGAATCCCAAACCAAAGCCCATTCACAAGCCCACCACCACACGCCTATAAATAGGACTTTACTTCACAAATTTGGAGTTAGTTAGTCTTTTAGGTAGTTTTTAGTTTTTCATTCTCTCTAGTTTTAGAGAGAGAAAGTTCTCAACTTTCTCTCACTAGTTTTCATCTTTTTCTCTTTCAAGATCAAATCTTTGTATTGTTTTTCATTAATCAAGTTTAATTTCAAGCTTTTAATCTTTAATCTTATTCTACCTTTCTTTGATTTTGATTCACTTTTGGTACGAATTACTTATGATCCGTGTTGTTCATCTATGTTTCTGTGCTTAAAAAGTTAATCTTTTTATGTTTCCTTAAGTTTCTACACGAATAAGCTCTAAGATCCTTGTGCTTATTGGCTTATTTGTGAGTTTAGCTTATTTTACTTTTTAAAGTTTTTATAAAAAGTTTATCTTTTTATTTATTTGATTTACAAGTTTGCTTATTTAAAGTTAGAAAAGTTGTTTTTAGTGCTTATTTAATCTGTTCATATTGGATTCGTGCTAGATTGGGTAGTAGCTTATTGAAATAGCTTATTCACCTTGCTTGTATTTCGGATCAAAGGGATATCGGAAAGGGTAAAACCCTTTTCCGATTGGGTCATTCCGACCAGCACTCCACACCCTTATTCCGATCGTGGGATCGGAAAAGGGTTTAGGTTTTTCCGATTGTAGCTTATTTTGGCAATATTCCGATTAGTGCAATTTTTCTAGTTATTCCGATTGAGATCTTTTGTGATATTCCGATTTGTGTTGCTTTCATAACATTCCGATTAGTACTAGTTTATAATATTCCGATTGTGCCCTCTTTGTCCCTTATTCCGATTAGTATTAATCTCCTTATTCCGATTGGCTTGTTTTCAGTGATTCCGATTGGCAGTCATTTTAAGTATTTCGATCAGTACTCGTTCCCCACATTCCGATCAGCCACATATTCCGACAAGATTGCTTTGTATTCCGATCAGTGACTATTTTTAAGATATTCCGATCTTACTTTCTTTTAGTATTTTCCGACTAAGTTCATATTTTTACAAAGTTTTCCAAGAGTTAGTTTTTATTGAGTGTTCATTTATTTTTTCTAATATAATCTTTAAGTTTTCAAGCATTTATCTTTAAACTCGTCTTTTTAGTTTAATCTTTTAAAGCTTTAATTCTACTCTTCGACACTTACTTATTTGTCATTAGTTTAAAATAGATAAACAAACCAACACCTTTTTATTAACCAAGAACAAATCATTCCACTTAGAGCCGTGATCAATTCGAGGAGATTCCGAGAAACGAACTTTTCAACTAGCAAATCTCTTGTATCAAGGTCTAACTTCCTTTGATACTTATTCGCATGTTACACAAATAACCTCAATAGGATGGTACTTTATTGTCGCATTGATAAATTTTGGAAGTTCCTTATGTGGATGTGAAAACGATATTTCTAAACATGGATTTAGAAAAGAAACTATACATGAACCAACTTGAGAGTTTCATGGTTCCTAGACAAAACGTTTGTAGGCTTATTAAGTCATTTTATGGCTTACGGAAAGATCCCAAACAATGACATCAAACTTTTTGACCATATCATGTCAGAATCTGGATTCAAAGTTAATGTATGTATGTGTGATCAATAGTAAATATGTACTCTTGTGTTTATACAGAAATGGTATACTTATCACTAGAAGTAATAACAAGATGAATAAATCCACTAATGACATATTGGAGTCAAGATTTGACATGAACTTCATTAATTGTTGGGTTTGTTTTGAACTCATATGGATTTGTTTGAAGTCAAACATTAAGAAAAACAATATTATTGAGAGGTTTAATGTGGGGTATTCCGGCCTAGCTAGATTCCAATGAAATTTTTTTAAATCTATTTAGAATATAGGTAAATGTGTCGCCCATTTTGAATACTCAAAAGAATAATGGGCATCTTATGTGTCTAATGATGTGTGTGTGACCTGATTTAGAACTTATAATCATGTTAAATAGATATATTAGCAATTCAAGTGGGGACCATTTGAATAAGTATTACTTTAGTACTATGATACCAATAATATTGCATTATGAAAGATATCTGACCACTATCAAGTGACAGAGTAATGCAAATATGGATTCTTACATACAAAAACCTAGATCCACTGGAGCAGATGTATTTATGCTAAGTGGAAAGCTATGTCTTAGAATCTTGAAAGTACTTCACAGAGACGGTTATACCTAAATCTATGATGAAATATGAATTTATAATTTGAGATAAATTTATAGAATATGCGGAAAAGTTTACACTAAGTTGTAAAGGACATACCAAGATGGCGTATACCGGTAATGACCATGTTTATAAAGTATGATAGTCAATAGAATTGGACAGAGCTCGTATCATAATGTAAACGGGTAAGTCGAGACATATCCATCATAGATTGTGATTGTTGCGACAACTACTCTCAACTAGAGTTATCACGATTGACTACGTAAAGTCAAAGGATAACATCACGGATCCGCTTACAAAAGGCTTAAGCATAGAGTTAGTTGTCGTCTAAAGGAATGAGACTAAATCCCTTAAAATGATGAGTTTCTATAAGTAAAACCTAGCTCAGTTGACTAGAGATCCCAAGATCTGGGTTCAATAGGACAACCTAATCATAGAAATGTGGGGGGAATTCACGTCAATGTAGAGGAGTTACTTAATACAGTAACTTTCCTAGTCCATTCCAATAACAATGTGACTTGGTGAAAGGTTAAACATATGGCTTAATGATTCAAGATGAAATCATAAAGCATAATGGTTCAAGATGATCGCAAAACATATGTTTTTAGTGATTCATGATGAATCACCTATGTGAGAGAGAATTAGGGTCGCTTCAGAAGGAAATGTGTAGGGGGCGTAATTCCTAAGAGATCTTGCAGAACCAGGCTAGTGTATTGTTGTCTACGTAAACAGATATTGAGTTCAAGGACATCGCGTCTACTTAGATCTAGGAGACTAAGTGCATCTCACAAGGGAAGGTTCAAAGGGTTTGTTGGAAATACGTTTTTCCAAGGAAAGTCTCGGTCACATCATTGTTAGCATAGCTAGCTAAAGATCACGAGCTATAGACTATTAGGACATTGTAACTTGGAGTGACCTCCCTTAGGGGGAGATTGTTGGAAATACGTTTTTAGGTATTTAGAAAGGATCGGTCACTCCAACGACTTATACGTAGTATGGGCTCGTGATCTATTATGTTAAACAATATAGCCCACCAAGCCCACATGTAGGGTGGCTATATATACCCCCTCCTAGCATGTTAGGAGGGATTGGTCATTTGTTATTTCACTTCTCATTTAATCAACCTTCTCATTCTCTCCTTTCTCTCTCAACCTTTCTCTCTCTAGCTCTTCCTTCTATTCCATTCAATAGATAAATCATAATATTGCTAAATCCTAAGAAACCGTAGACCTACAATTGGTATCAAGATCTTTGATTGATTCTTCGGATTGGCGTGTTTTTATCTATTGATTTGGTGGTAAAGTTTTCTTCTTTCACAATTTTTTTTTCTCTCGTCTATTTTTTTCTTTAAACTTAAATTTTTAAAGGCAAAATGGTTTTTATATTCTAAATTTGGTGTCTCGTCTATTATTTCTCCGTGTCTCAAACATTTGATATAATCTTTTCACACATTTGATAGAAAAATTTCTTTTACTTTTGTCTCTTCTCAAAATTTTAACAATAATTCAATATTCAGTCCTTTAATATCGTCTGAATTTAATATCGTCTAAGTTTCTGTTTTGTATATTATTTAATATCGAGCATGTTTCTGTTTTGTCCTTTTATCCAAGTTTTGTATCGGAAAAGGTTTTCACATCATATGCTTATTCTGATGCTTTCCTTTTTTGTCATATTCCGATAGAAAGTTGCCTTATTCCGATCTTTGTACATTCCGATCGCAATTACCCTCGGGTTCTACTTTACGATCACTTATTTCGATACCCTCATTCCGACGTGGATTCTGATCGTACTTTGCGATCGTGGATTGCGACGGGTTTAAGGAACATTGAGACGAAACTCTGTCCGCATTCTGATCGTGACATTCCGATGGTTTGAATATTGCGATGGAAAATTAGATAGTGCGATGATGAGTGTTTTGAACATTGCGATGGAAATGGTTTGAATATTGCGACACAAAACAAACTCAATCAAAAAGGCACAGACAATAGACTTGACTCAACTGTCTAACCAACCAAAGACACCAAAACCCAAACCCACTTAATCCATCACCCACAACCGACACTTGACTCAGACCAAGACTCACCAAAAATGTAACCCATTCTCTAAAGACTCTCAACCATTTTCGAGTCACCAAAGACACCAAAACCCAAACTCACTTATTCAACTCGACACCCTCTCGTATCACCCACAAACCCATCTATCATCAATCTACTCAGACCCGACTCTATCTACTTCCATTGACACTTAAACCATCTCAGACTCAAACAATCATAATAATTAAGATCTCAGTTCGTCTTCGTGTTATTCAACAAAGTAATGACCGTTAAAAGTTCTTGAATTACGAAAACGAATTTTCATCACAGATCTGTGAGATTATAAACCCCATCTTTGATATTCGAATCTTAATTAATCAGAACATAAACATGTATGTTTAGTTCCTCTTTGATTCGGTTACACATAAAACAATACAATCAAACACCTACCCGATACCCCTACTAGGATCTAGTAGCTAATTCGTTACATAAAGGGATTGTGGTTACCTTCTTGATTGGTTACACAAATCAGGAGAATCGAATCTCTCATGATTTCAAGGGTCTTTTAATTATGTTATAAAGGGTTTCGATCATAGTTGGTTTTAGATTGAGCTTGATTTATGATTCGACTGTAAGAAGATGAATTGATTATTTCTTTGTGTTGGCTGAAGTTTAAAGATTGGATCTGGTTTTGATGTTGAAAGAGAATGGGGGCAGAGTTTTTGTGGTGATAATGTGTGGTTAAGGTTAACTGTGAGTTTTCTTATGGCATGCATTATCTTTATATCCCTTTGTTGGGAATCTAAGTTTGTTAGTTTCCTGATCATAGATTTAAACACAAAGTAAGATGTTAGATAGTCACTTGCCTGTGCCTAGGAGGCAGGCAAGTATCGCAAGACTCACAGAGATCCAAGTCTCTGTGAGTAACCTCAGAGGAGTCCATGTAAGAGAAATTGTCAAGGAAGTCAAAGATTACTTGAAGACATACTCATTGGTTGTGATGGATAACAACCAAGATGTATCAGGGACTCTGAGGGGTTGAGGGTTAACAGGGGTGGAAATACCCTGTTAACACTCAGCACATTTTGGACATGCCATTTGTGTGTTCGAGACAATGAAGAAAAAGGAAACTGTTTCAATATTTATTTCCTTAAAGAATAATGGTAGACTACCAAGAATAGAATAGCATCATGTGACTGATGTCTGAAAAGTGAATATCTTGTGTAGTCACCATCAAGTACTATTTAGGTCAACCTCGTATCACTATAAATAGGATGTGTATCCCACCATTAATGTTTAACACTTTCAGAATATTCATAACATTAATGCTTAGAACTTATTGAATCAAACAGCTGCGACTGTATTCATAAGTTAGGGTTTATAGTTGTTCAAAGTGTGCACAACACATTGTCATCAAACGGTGTTATCCATAACACTTGTAATTCTTTATTATACAATAATAAGATTGCGTTTGAAAAGTATTAACTTGTGTTGATTAGTTAAGTTTAGTGTTTCTAGCATTGATTAGGGACTTTCAATTGGTATCAGAGCGGTGTTTGATATTATAACCTTCAAGAAATATCGTTCTCAGTTTTATAATCTAGATCCACCATGCCAGAAACTTCTAACCCACCACATTCACCTTCTGGTAACAATAACAACTCAACACCATCTTCACCAAGACTCACCCCTCCTCCTAATGACGATGATCTACCCCAACTTCTTGACTCAAGAGGTGGATCACATGTCACAAGTGTACCAGTCTTTGATGAAGAATATTTTGCTAGTTGGAAGAGTCAATTTCTTGTGTATCTCGATGGACTTGAACCATTTCTTCTAGAAATTTTAGAAAATGGTCCTTATGTTCCCATGGCGCTTACCTCCACTGAAGAAAACCCGCTTCCCAAACCTCTCAAACAATGGACTCCGGCTGATTGAAAATTGGCAAACCAAGATAAACGTCTCAAAAGCATCATCATATCATGTCTTCCCAAACACATCATGAAGTCTGTCATTCAGTGTCCCACAACCAAGAAAATGTGGACAGACCTCATCCTTGGCCATGAAGGACCCTCTGAAACCAGAGAAACAAAGATTCAGGCACTTAGACTTCAGTTCAATGCTTTCAAGTCACTTGAAGGTGAAAAGGTTCAGCAAACCTATACAAGGCTGAAGATTCTTCTCAATGACCTAGCTATGAATGATGTCACCATTGGTCAAGCTGAGATTAATGCCACATTTGTCAACAGCCTTCCAAAAAAGTGGCTGAGTATGAATCAGACTCAGAGAGCAAACAACTCAATCAAGAATGACACCTTAGCTCAGCTTTATGGAAAGTATAATTATGAAGAAGGGCTTATTGATACTATATACAAGTCAGAGACTGAAAGATTTGTAGTTCAAGTAGCATCTTCCAAAGCCTTGATCTCTACACCACATCCTCATGACAGTGACTCTGATGTTGAAGAAGACACCCGCACCAGCCAAGAGTTCTTAACAGACCTTAATGCAGAGTTTCATGAAAGAGCCTTGCTAGCCAACCAAAGAAGATTCTTCAAAAGATCAGGTAGAATAGGATCAGCTAGTAAACAAACTAACAGATCAAAAGAAACTTGCTGTGCCTGTGGAAAGCTTGGACACTTCCAAAAAGACTTTCCTTCCACCAAGACATCCTCACCTTCCTATCCATCATCTTCCACCAAACCTTACAAGTTTAAACAACAACACAATAACTCATCTCACCAATCCAACTCATCAAACAATGAGAAGAAGGATTACAAAAACAAGTACAAGGCACTTAAAGCTTAGTTAGAATAGATGAATTTGAAGCTTGAAGATCTGTCTAAGAAGAAGGGAGGTGATAAAAAGACAGAGAAAGGGTTGGTTGCTGAAGCTTATGATTGGAATGATGAGCCACTGACTTCAGATGAGGAAGATACTACTAGAGTCAGGGCTTTCATGGCTATAGCTGAGGATGAACCAGCTGTTGGAAAAGGTGATGCAAGATCAGGATAATGGGTTGACATCACAATGAAAAAGGTACAAAGGCTTTTATCTATGTCTGATAGTGATGAACGCAAACATGTCCTTGACTACACCTTTGTTGATTTACACTTTGTTGAGGAACAAAGAAAGAACATACTTGATAAGTTTCACTCTGGTAAAACTGAACTGCTAAATGCTAAATCTGAATGTGAAACTCTCAGACGGGTTAATTTAGAGAAAATATCCCTTCAAAATGAAGTCACTAGGTTAACCTTGAAAAACATTGCCTTAAATGATCAAGTTTCTGAATTAAACAAGGTTATTGAAAAATGGCTGTGTAGTAGGTTCACTATAAATCAATTGCTTAATGATGAGCTGCCTGTTGACATTAAAAGGGATATATCTGCTAAGAAAAATAAGCTGAGAATTCTCACCAAACCCAAAGACATTGTTTTCTAATCTACAGAGACTATTCATATGTCAGATCCCATTTTAACTGATGACCCTGTCTCTGAAGATATGGCTGAATTACCAACCTTGCCCAAACTCTCTGGAGTTGAACCTAGCAATTCCTCACGAGCTGCTAAGGGTGAACTTAGAACAGATGTTGAGAAACCACCAGCTAAAGTATTTAATGTACCTGTTAAATAATCTGGTAAGCAAGTTGCTTTTAAGCCTGTCTCAACTAAAGTTGTGAACAAGGTTGACCCTTCCACTAAAGAACGCCTGTTGTCTCTAATGAAAGAAGTAGAACTCTTAAAACAACACATTAAGCCTTCCGTTGAATGCTCTACTTCTCGTGAACCTAAGTCTGTCCTCGGTGAACCCAAAGGGGAAAGGTTAGTCAAACCTTATTGCAATATATGTAAGAACTCTCACCACATGACCTTAGATCATGATAGACATATGGCAATTAAGAGAGCTCAGACACCCTCTAGGGATAGACAACAGGGTTCAAAAAGACAACAGTGAAACTACAGACCTTATCCTCCCTGTAAATTCTGTGGATTCACAGACCATCACTCAGACGAGTGTGGTGACTTCCCAGGTTGTGATATCTGTGGAAGTTTTACCCATGAGACATCTAATTGTCCCTCCCATCGCTAAAAGTTCTACAAGAACACAAGAATTGCTAATCAGCAATTCAGGGAACCCACTGGAAAGTGGGTTCACCATAGGAACTAACCTATTTCTATGTATCTGTGCAGAAACATCTCAAGGAATCAGTATGGTATCTAGAGAGTGGATGCTCTAGACACATGACAGGGATTCAACAATACCTGCACAGATACTCAAGGGAGCCAAGTCCTAAAGTGGTGTTTGGAGATAATTCTTCAGGTGACACAGAGGGATACGGCTCAGTGAACTGCAATGGGATAACGTTTACCAGGGTTGCATATGTGAATGGTCTTAAACACAATCTTATTAGCATCAGCCAATTGTGTGATGCTGACTACAAGGTTTTGCTTACTAAGACTCAGGGAACCATATTCAACAAAAACAATGATGTTGTGCTTATTGCACCTAGAAGGAGAGATGTTTATGTCATCAACATGGCTGTTTGCTCTGAAGACAGCTCAAATTGTTTTCTTGCTAAAGCCTCTGAAAGTGTCTATTGGCTGTGGCACAAAAGACTGTCTCATCTCAACTTCAAGAACATCAACAAGATAGCCACACAAAACCTGGTTGCTGGTCTACCTTCAGTGATGTTTTCTAAAGACAAGACTTGTTCTGTCTGTGTCAAAGGAAAGCATCATAGGTCTTCATTCAAGACTAGGCAATCATTCTCTATTGACAAGTGCTTACATCTCCTTCACATGGATTTGTTTGGGCCTGTCAAACTCAGACCATTAATCACAACAAATACACCTTGGTCATAGTTGATGAGTTTTCAAGATACACATAGGTGTTCTTCCTCAGAAGGAAAAGTGATGCAGCTGATACCATCATGTCTTTCATTAGACAGGTTGAAAATATGAATGATGTTAGAGTCAAATCTCTAAGAAGTGATAATGGTACTGAATTCAAGAATCATCAACTTGAATCTTTTTGCGATGAAAAAGGTATTTCACAAAACTTCTCTTCAGTTGGCACCCCTGAACAAAATGGTGTGGCTGAAAGAAGAAACAGGACATTGATTGAAGCAGCCAGAACCATGTTAAATGGTGCATCCTTACCAAAGCAATTTTAGGGAGAAGTTGTTCACACTGCCTGCTACACACAAAACAGATCAATCGTTGTCAAAAGACATGGCAAAACTTCCTATGAAGTTTTCAGAAAAAGATCTCCAGATGTCAGTTATTTTCATGTTTTTGGATGCCCTGTGTTCATTTACAACTACAGGGATAAACTAGGAAAATTTGATGAAAAAGCTGATGATCGTTTCTTCTTGGGATACTCTCCAACAGCTAAAGCCTTCTGAGTATTCAACATCAGAAGACAAGAAGTAGAAGAAACCTTTCATGTCAGATTCAACGAAGAGGATGATGTCATACAAAGAACTGGAACAGAGGGTGATGAAATTGATTTTAATGAACATGTGTCTTTCCCAAGTGATGATTTCTCTGAACCTAGACCTGCCAGTCATCACCATCATCACTCCAACACTCTCACTCCTTATGTTCCTGCTTTTGACCCTTTGTCTACTCACAACATAGAAGTTCCTACCTCTCAAGAGCTTGATGAAGAAGAACCACAGACCTCTTGTAGTCCTTCTTCTTCTACTGCTATTGATGACTCACCAATTCTTCAAATCCCTGAAGAATCTCCTGCTGATTATGAACTTGTACCTCTTGATATGGCTGAAGTAGACTCTGACACTGAAGTAGTCTTTGAAGAAAGCCCTCCTAGTCAGCAAGATGAAACTCAAATAGTACCAGCTGTCCCCATAAGTGATCCTGTCATTAAGTCCCCAGCTCCTCAAAATAAGTGGTCAAGAGATCAACACATTCTTCTTGTCAACATCATTGGGGAACCTAATGCAGGGGTTACCACTAGACAGCGAATTCATGACTCAGAATCTACATCAGCCAATGAATGTCTCTTTGCTGAATTTCTCTCTCAAATTGAACCTAAGAGAGTAGCTGAGGCTCTTGTAGAAGATGGGTGGGTAGTTTCTATGCAGGAAGAAATCAATCAGTTCAAAAGGAACAAAGTATCGACACTTGTGCCAGCTCTACCTGGAAAGAATATCACAGGCACTAGATGGATCTATAGAAATAAGATGGATGAAATTGGAAACATCATCAGAAACAGGGCCAGGCTGGTGGCACAGGGGTATACTCAGACTGAAGGAATTGATTATGATGAAACATTTGCTTAAAAAATGTCCTAAGGGAATTTCAATTTGTCAAGAAAAGTATGTTAAGGATTTACTTAAAAAATATGACTTAGCTGACTGTGCATCAGTGAAATGCCCCATGCTTCCACCCAACAACTTGGGTCCTGATGAGTCAGGGGTCTCTGTTAATGAGAGTTTATATATAGGTATGATTGGGTCACTCATGTATCTGACAGCTAGTCGTCCTGATATCCAATTCTCCACATGTCTCTGTGCAAGGTACCAAGCTAACCCAAAAGAATCCCATCTAGTGGCTGTTAAGAAAATTTCCAGGTATCTCAAAGGAACACCATCCCTAGGTCTATGGTATCCCAAGGAATCAGGCTTTGATCTCAAGGACTATTCAGATTCAGACTATGCTGGATGCTGTATTGACAGGAAAAGCACCTCAGGCAGCTGTCAAATCCTAGGAGGAAAATTGGTTGGATGGAGTGCTAAGAAGCAAAACTCTGTCGCTATGTCTTCAGCTGAAGCAGAATATGTCGTTGCAGCCAGCTGTTGTGCTCAGGTGCTATGGATGAAAAGTCAGTTGGCTGACTATGAAATTTTATATGACAAAGTGCCAATCTTTTGTGATAACACCAGCTCCATTGCCATCTCCAACAACCCTGTTCTTCACTCTCGTACCAAACACATTGATATCAGGTATCATTTTATCAGGGATCACATAATGAAGGGAGATATTGAGCTGCACTTTGTTCCCACAGAGCTGCAACTAGCTGATATTTTCACAAAGCCTTTGGCTGAACCTTCGTTCAACAGGCTAGTTGCTGAGCTAGGGATGCTCAATATCTCAAAGCCTGTGGCTTGATAATAAATGTGTTCATTAAATGACTAATTCTGTATTAAATGTTTTTCACATGAAACTAGGTAGTTACTTTCCAAGTAAATGTAAAAAACATTCTCTATATTTAATCATTTATTTTTCGAATAATGAGGAGACAAATAAGTTTTGAAAGGTCAAGGGACCCACATGATCAGTCATTTTCCCACTTAGTATTAAATGCGGTTGAATAACTGTTTACATATTTGAATATATATATTGTCTCTCGTCTCTCCTCACCTACCACTATTCTTATTTCACAAATCTATTTCTCTCTCTAAGATCTTCTCTCTCTAAACCCATCCTCCATTTTCATTCTTCTTCGACCTTGAATCCATGGCTTTTCCCGTTCCCAAGGCAGCAAACGTTAACTTTGAACTTAACGAAAGCATCCTTGCATCAAACAACTCCATTGGATGGATCAAGGCTTGAAATGACTCCTACTCAGATCTGGTTAACTTCATGCTAAATTGTGATGTAAGTGATGCATTCACAAAATCCCCAACCACCTTCTACCAAGAATACCTTAGGGAATTCTGGTACTCTGCTGAAGTAGTTGATGACACAATAACCTTTAGCCTCTCTTGCAACGAACACCCATTTGCCTTCTCACTCAAAGATTTCTCTAGTGTGGTTGGGTTAAAACATGGTGATGAATGCCTAAAGGTGGTTGATAAAAAGGCTGTCAAGGATGCTCTGGCTACACTTGAACCCTTCCATGATGTAAACCTTGCTCTTACACCCGCTGAGGTCCTCTCGAAGTCTCCTCTGAAGATTAAGTACTTTACACCTATGTGGCGTGTCCTCTTCACCCACATTGTCAAATCCCTGGGAGGAATGCAGGGATCCCAAGATCAGATGTCCTTCAACCACCAATCTATAGCTTATGGGCTGATCTGGGGAGCTGATGTTGATGTAGGAAGCATTCTCTTCTCCAACCTAGTGGAACAGCTGAAAGGAAGGAATCAAGTCAGGGAAAAGAACATTTGCTATGTTCGCTTTCTGTCGCTGATCTTTGAAAGCCTGTTGGGAGACAACTATTATAACTCTGCTCTCACTTCTCTGAAACCCTATCGCATCATAGGTTCCATCTACAAAGAAATTGGAGCTGAAGATGTCCCTGTCACATCCCATATGATGAACGTTGCTAACAAACAACCCTCAGCTGAGAAGTCCTTGCTCCCTTCTTCTGAGAAGGTGATTACCTCTGGTGTGTCTGGCAAGTCTAAATCTTTGACCTCTGGGCAGCACACCACGACGTCCAAGGCTTCATCTGGCCAACAGCCTAAGAAGAAGAAAAACCCATCTTCTTCCCACACCAAATCTGTTGCTAAGGCCAAGTGAAAGAAGACTGTGAACCAAGACACCTCCTCTGTTCCAGATACTCATGTGGAATCAGAGACTTCAGCTGACCAACAACAAGGGTCTAGCGTCTCAATGTCAGCTGAGACAATAGGAAACCAGCCAAATCCAACTGATATCACACAGGTAATCAGTGTAAATTTTTAGAGGTTCACAAGCAGCCACTCTCAAATGTCTGTAGGTGAGAGTGGTGAAGTTAGGGTAATCCTCGACCAATAGAAGTCTGTCCATGCACTTAGAACTCTTTAAGACTTCTGTACACCCTGTCTATGCACCAGGGAATGATTCATTTGTGTTTATAAAGCACCCTGATGACCCTGCACCCTCTAGACAATATTCAGGCCAACAACAACCTGAATACACATATATCTCAACCTTGATCAGTTGTACCTCACACCGCCTCTTGGTTCCCTCAGAAAAGAATCCCAAAGGATTTATCCTTTTCAGGGGGAGCTGAATCATCACCCTCAACTTTCCTAGGGGCAGCGTAACAGGGGACCTTAACCCACATATGATTCACTATTAAAAGAGTCCCAAAGGTTTCTTAACCTTTTGGGGGGGGCTAAATAATCACCCTCAGCCTTCCAAGGGGCAGCGAATGGCGATCCTTAAACAACATATGTTTCACAATCAAAAGAGTCCCAAAGGTTTTAACCTTTTGGGGGGCTGAATAATCACACTCAGCTTTCCTTGGGGCAGCGAATGGCGATCATTAACCATATATTTTTCACACTTAAAAGAATCCCAAGGATTTATCCTTTGGAGTGGCTGAGTAATCACCCTCAGCCTCTCTGGGACAGCGAAATGGCTACCATTCCCATTACTTACTTCCCTATTACTAATAACAACAACTTGCAGGCTAAAATTTTACAACCAGACATATCATCCCTGGAGCAGTAGGAGAATGAGGCTGATACAATTATTCAGGACCAAACAAATGACGAAGAGCCTCTGCTTAATATTGAAGAAGAAATGCTATCATTAGTGGATGATGTTTCTGATCTTGAATCAATGCCTGAAGATGAAATCCCTGAGGGGATGTTTGAGGAGGAGGATGAAGAAGAAGAAGATGATCAACAATCTGTCTCTCTTCCCAAGGAAATAGTTGTGTCCACTCCAGCTGGAAATAATACTCCTCCTCCCAAGGAAGCTGTTGTCACTCCAAGCTCTGCTACCTCCACAACAACAGTCTTCCAACGCGTTGCCTATGATCCAACAGCTGAATTTCTCATGTTTGATCATCCTGCCCTAACAAACTTTGATCTTTTACCAAGGGGGGATGATTATGCTCAACAAAGCCTGAACATCCATAATCTTCAACTTGTTCATCATCAATCCGACATTGAACGGTTATCAAGAAAGCTGGATGTTATCAAGTCAGAAATGCATAACTTCACTGTCACATTTCCAGGGATCATAAAAAAGGTTGTCGCTGATGCAGTTACTGAACCCATCAAGGATGGTGCAAGAAAAGGTGTAGCACAAGGACTTAGTCACTTATCCGTAAGAATCAAGGATGTAATTGACACAGAGGTCCCTGCCTTATTTAATGAACATGAATTAACTATGCACAGAGAGTTTGAAGATGTTCGAAACAGGCAATATCGTCATACAAACTTCATCGTTAATCGAGTTCAGGGAAATATGAATGGCAACTGCAACCTTCTGCTAAAGATTGCCAGAGCTTCAAGGAAAAGGCAACGTGCTATGGCTGCCTCTGTTGAACAGATTGCAAGGCATTTTCAAACACGTTCATCCAAACGCCTGAGTAGACAGGATGAACGTGAGGGGGAGAAGGAAAAGGTACTTAACCTTGAATCTGCTAAAAAGGGATCTACATCCGCTGACAACACCATTTCTTCACCTGTCCCCCTCCAAGTCATCACACTTGTTATCATACCTGATGATGAGGATAACACTCAGGGGGAGCAACATAATCAAGATGGAGTTAATTCATCAAAGTCCCTGAATTTGGTTAACACCGGCGAGTCTGGGGATGATGGTGAACCAGCTGCCAAGAAGCTAATGTTCACTGTTAGATCCCTTCCCAAAGCAATACAAACTCAGGCTCAGACAGCGTTTATCAGAAGAGCTGAAGTTTTGAAAAACATGAGTATGGAATCCTCTATCTCGAAAAAAGGAAAGGAGATAGTTTTGGTTGACACAGACACCAAACTAAAGAAGATAGCTGCGATGCTAGAGACAGGAGGATCCACCACAGACCTTTCCCAATTTTCAACCTTTACACCTTCCAATGAGAATCCTTTAACACCTGAATAAATAAAGAAACAGGCTGATGAATTCAAAAGACTAAATGAACTCAAGACAGCCAAAGAACTGAGTGAGGTTGCTCTGAGGAAGATGACTCCACCTGAAAGGGAGAAGCAGAGACAAAGGTTGAGGGAAATGGAAGCTAAACGCGCAGAGGCACTAAGAAAAGTCAAAGCTGATTATGATGTATGTGTTAACAACAGGTATGCACCTGGCAAGATAACCAAGTTCAAATACACAATTCACAAATCCACCAACACCTCACAGATGATCTTGTGGAGAGACAACCAACAGGGAAACATGAATGTATTTGACGACTTCAGGCTAAAGACACTTGGGTTATCTGAATGGTTTGAACTTGAAGCCTTAGCTACCAAAAGAACTGGACAAGCTAATTTTCTTCTACTTAAGACTCTTAAGGCTAAGTTTACCTGGATCAAAGAAACGGCTGCCAAACTCAAAATAGATCCCCCACCACAGCTTTTTGAACAAGAACCCCCAAAGACTGGTAAGAAAAGAAGAAGAGTTTCTCAACTTGTTAAGGAAACTTTTGTCACAGATGACGTTCAAGTGGATGGAATGCACAGGGATTTGATCCTACCAAATGGTATAGTTGGCCCTGTTGATGGTCAGACATAGACAGAGCCTGAAAGAGGAATGGCATTCATGAACAGAGCTTGCCAGTATGCATTTCAAAGAGAAGATGAGCTTGGGTTAGCATCAACAATTCAGCTGCTTTGTCTCAAGAAGGGACTCAAGATTAACACAAAGTATTCCAAAGTTTTTGCAAAAGCTTTCCAGGCAGAATTAGATACTAGATCAGACATAGCTGAAGCTGAAGAAAAGATCAAAAATGATGACTATTGAAGAAATTCACAGCTCAATTTTACCTTCACATTTTATTTCACTTTTGTAATGCACTTGTAATTTTCTTTAAGTATGAATAAAATCATGAGGTATGTTTGTTTAGATCTGTTATGAGTAAGAAGAAGCTGTTAACTCACTTACCTTAACTTAGATAGATCTAGCTATATTTATGTGTATATAGGGGGAGATTGTTGGGAATCTAAGTTTGTTAGATTCCCTGATCATAGATTTAAACACAAAGTAAGCTGTTAGATAGTCACTTGCCTGTGCCTAGGAGGCAGGCAAGTATCGCAAGACTTACAGAGATCCAAGTCTCTATGAGCAACCTTAGAGGAGTCCATGTCAGAGACATTGTCAAGGAAGTCAAAGATTACTTGAAGACATACTCACTGGCTGTGATGGATAACAGCCAAGATGTATCAGGGACTCTGAGGGGTTGAGGGTTAACAGGGGTGGTAATACCCCGTTAACACTCAGCACACTTTGGACATGCCATTTGTGTGTTCGAGACAATGAAGAAAAAGGAAACTGTTTCAATATTTGTTTCCTTAAAGCATAATGGCAGACTACCAAGAATAGAAGAGCATCATGTGATTGATGTCTGAAAAGTGAATATCTTGTGTAGTCACCATCAAGTACTATTTAGGTCAACCTCATATCACTATAAATAGGATGCGTATCCCAGCATTAATGTTTAACACTTTGAGAATATTCATAACATTAATGCTTAGAACTTATTGAATCAAACAGCTGCGACTGTATTCATAAGTTAGGGTTTATAGTTGTTCAAAGTGTGCACAACACATTGTCATCAAACGGTGTTATCCATAACACTTGTAATTCTTTATTATACAATAATAAGATTACGTTTGAAAAGTATTAACTTGTGTTGATTAGTTAAGTTTAGTGTTTCTAGCATTGATTAGGGACTTTCACCCTTATCACAATATCTTCATAGGCTGATACTAAGAAGTGGACCGGGTATAGCTATTCAGGATTGGACCGAATTGGAAATTAAAAATATGGACGTGTGATAAACAATACTCTAAAACAATACACGTTTTAAGTGGACTTGTGTGGCTTTATAACTTTATATCCAAACTTTTCAATCATTTCAATTTTATTCAAATTTCTATTTTGAATATTTTTTGTGCTATTAAGTTATAGTCGGGACAAAGTGATTTGACAAAAGTGACGTGACAACGTGTGAAAGTGACGTGATAAAGTGACAAGTTTTATTTTGCATACGGATTTTTGATCGGGTATTACTCTTTGCAATTGAAGACGGATTTTTCGAAGGCGTAATCCTTACCTGATTTGTCATTGAACTAGAAATGGAATCGTTGAATTCGACAGTTGACGAGGGAGAACTGCAACACATGCAACTCAAAGAGATCAAATTGCGTCAAAAAACATTGGAAATCTTTCACAAGCTCAAGACACATCTTGCAACTCTCTATCCGAACAACATGACTGAACTTCCAGCCATAGTTCAAATGTTCTTTGGAAAACTGGATAATTTCAAAGAGAAGATTTTCAGTAATTTGGATGCATTACAGTCGAAATTTGAAAGGGAGAATCTTCATGAGGTTAAAGCGAAGATATGTCTAGAAATCCTTCCCACACAATTTAAGGATTTCTTTGCCTCAACAATGGAACCTCCTTTTGATTATTCGACTACAATCTTTCACTAGATTTTCAACTTGCATACGGGTTGCCAGACTTAAACCTTTAGAAGTGGTTTACTCAATCACATCAATATACTTGAGAAGTGTATTAAGGTCAGGTTAGTTAATTACAACAAGATACGGTTGAAAAAGGGTCAGATTCAAAGAATCAAGGAGTCGTCTAAGTCATTGGATGCAGCAATACCTCATGAACATGAGAGAGAGACATGCTTCAAGTTTTCGTCAAAAGAGGATTACATCTGCCCCGTGCAAGCAATAGGTGCCAGTTTGGTCGTCAAGGTAAGCAATGTCAAGGAATCAGGAGGAATGCATGAAACGAGTAGCAAGTCACAAGCACCAACTGTTCAGGTGCCAAGATTCAACAATATACAACATGTTGAGCATTCTGAACCTAATTATGCCAAACATGGGATGGAAAAGAGTGATAGCGATACCACTTCTGATTCATCCGATGTGAGTCACAATGGGGTAGAAAGTGTTCAAAATGCTAAACATCATGATAAGTGTCTTATGACTACTTCTTTAAATAATTCTGATTCTAGGATTAAAGAGCTTGAAACAATTTTAGCTCAGCAATCCAAAGAGCTTGAGGATGTCAAAATTGAATTTTCAAAGAAAACGGAGAAATTTGAAACATATTTTGAAAAACTTGAAAAGTCAAACGTTGTTCTTGAACGAAAATTGGATCAAACTGTTCTAGATTCTAAAGCTGAAAAGGATAATATTTTGAAACAAATTAAGTTGATTGAATATAAATTGGCATCCCAAGATAACTTGCTCAAAGAGAATGAGACTTTAAAGGCTCAAGTACAGGAAAAGGTTTTTGCTATAGCTGCTTTGAGAAATGAATTAAGGAAAACTATAGGAACTAGTGTGGACACTAAGCTTGAAAAACCATCAATCTTGGGGAAACCGCCTACAAATCAGTTCATTCGACAACCGACTGCATTTAGATCTGAGCGATCACAATCCTCGAGACCGCGGTTTGCCTCCCAAGTTGATATGGTTCATCTTTCTAGAACAGTCACTCCACCATCTAGGCCCAATGTGACTAAAATAGATTTTGCAAGACATAATCACATGATTGCCTCTAGTTTCCCTAGACATAGTCCAAAGAACACGTCTCGAACTAGTTCAAATGACGTTCACCATACATTTGATCTAAGGGAAGCTAAGCAAAAGACACAAGTAAGAGATAGGAATTTCAAACCTAGTCAGATGCCTTTTAGTTTACCCAACATTGCTAATCGTAGCATGCCACATCCTAGGAGCATCAATCAATCATCTAGGAATTCAAGATCTTACTCAGACATTAATTATGCGACTTGTAAAACATGTAGGAAATGTGTCTTTCAAGCCAATCATGATTCTTGTATCAAAAAATTACTTAATGAGGTAAACTCCCGTGCTAGACTTAAATCCCAGTGGGTGGCTAAAATCAAACCCGTTGGTAAAATGTGGTGCCCCACTGGTAGAAATTTCACTCTTGTAGGAAACGAGTGCCCTTTAACTAGGATAGTCTCTGATTTTACTAAGACTACTAGGGAGGAAATTAAAAAGGAGGCTACATCACTTAAGCCTGAACTTAAGGTTTTCTATAAAAGGAAACGTTTTCCAGCTAAGACAAGTGAATCATCTCCTCAGGTCACCTCTAGCACAAGAAAAGATAATTGTGAACCCCCACTTGCTTCTAAGATAGATATCGCTAACCCATATCAAAGCATGCAAATTCCTAATGCATGTACCAAAGAGGATGTTCCAAAAGAACGAAGCGGTCCAATCATTGTATACCATTCAATTAAGGACACTCTCAGAGTTTGGTTGCTGAAGAAGCCGATATCTAAGAAACAAGTGTCTCAGGGGATTTGCAGTTAAGCTTACAGTGTACAAGGACTTATAGTCACATCACAGACTGTAACTTGTTCATTAAAGAAACGAAAGTTTATCGCCGATGATAAACTTATCCTTACAACGAGAAATTAAGTTTTCTCGGGCATGAGCTAAAATTAAAAACATTCGAAGTTTTAAGCTCATGCACAAAGGCTTATAGACAAATCACAGTCTGTGACCCCAACTTCAGAGAAAAGGGAAGTTTATATACACAACGATAACTTACCCTCAAAACGAGAAATTAAGTTTTCTCAAACACAAGTTATCATTAAAATTATTCAAAGGTTTTAAGCTCGTGTACATGGTTCATTGTTAAATGTCAGACAATGACCCGTTCTTCAAATAAAGGAAAGTTTATCGCCGATGATAAACTTATCCTCATAACGAGAAATTAATTTTTTCTCGGGCATGAGCTTATATTAAAACATTTGAAGTTTTTAAGCTCATGCACTATGGCGTATAATTATATTTCATATTATGCCCCGGACCTCAAAGAAAGGAAAGTTTATCGCCGATGTTAAACTTATCCTTACAACGAGAAATTAATTTTTCTTGGGCATGAGCTAATATTAAAAACATTCGAAGTTTTTAAGCTCATGCACTATGACTTACAGTTATATATCAGACTGTAACTCGGACCTTAATTTTTAGGAAAGCTTATCTTTCATGATAACTTTTCCTCGTAACGAGAAATTAATTTTTCTCGGTCATGAGCTTGTATTAAAACGTTCCAAGTTCTAAGCTCAGAAAGGAAAGTATATCTTTTAAATAAGAGAAATTTTCTTCTCAACAAGAAATTCATCTTTCTCGGTCATGAGCACGACTTCTAAGTAAATGTCAGCTTAGGACTCGTTCTTCAGTTAAAAGGAAAGTTTATCGCCGATGATAAACTTATCCTCACAACGGGAAGTTTACAACTTCTCGGACTTGAGCTCGTTTTGTAAGATATTCAACATCTTAAGCTCAAGTAATTGGTTTTCAAAAATTTGAACACAATTTTTCGAGAGTTTCTCAAAAGGTTTTTCTAAATCTTTCAAAATTGTGTGTTCAAAAATGTTTTGATAAAAAGAACATGTCTTCTGTAATCGATAATATTTACGATACTAGAAATGTCATTCAATAATGACACGGGGTTGTAAATAAAGTTCGAGCAGAAGTTCAAATCTTTTAAAACATGCTCAAAATGGCTTGCTATTATTTCTGATAGTAACCCTCTTTTCACATTAAAGTCAAGCATTTCACCGGAAAGCTGTGACTCAACAACGGGAATTAATTTTCTCGGGCATGGTTTACTTTATAACCATGTAAGGGATTGTGTTTACGTAATAACACAATCTAACACGAATATATGTACGTGTCAGTGCATTTATTTGTTAAAACAAGAGAAATCTTGTTTTTATGAAGTTATCATCTCCACCAATCATATCAATTTACAATTGATATCTACATACTCGACAATCCGACTACTCAAACGGCGACTACAGCTCTTTCAATAGAACATGGGTCAACAATTGAGGGGGAGAAATTATCCAGCATTCAGAATCTTTGACGCCGAAAGTACCAAGTTCACATATCGGTGTCAAGACATCGATAGCAATCATTCACATGGTGTCAAGAGATAACTTCAGACGTGACGAGGCGACCAACATCCGTGAACAAGAACCATGTGATTCTATCATATGATGTTCTCCATCATTCAGGTCCAACCTCGTAATTGCTAATCTTGTGAATACATTATCATATATGATCTTTGCACATGAGAAATACCTTACACTTGTGTTTAAAAGGTATTTAATTTACGTTTCAAGTAGACACTCATTAATTTGAGGGAGAGCTTATGTAATTCATGAAGATAATTAGATTTGCATTTTTCTTCCCAAATTTTCTTAAAATGCTATTAAATCAATTGATATTAAAAACATCGATTGGGTTAATATTTTTAATATGGGGGAGAAAATGTGATTTAATTTGGGAAATGATTAATCACAAATGGTTTGACTTAACGTGATAGCTCATCCCGACATGTGCGAAATGTTTTCGGATATCGTGGCTTATGTTAAGGGGGAGAAAAATAGATTTGCACTTCAAGATTGATTTCATAGTGACATAAAATTACCCAAAACAACTCTATTCACGACGGTGAAGATTGTGGTGACATTAGGATGGTAGGATAGGTTAAAGTCCAATGATTCCTCTAGAACCAGAGGAATATTCCCAAGGACATTCCATAGCTAGAAATAGTAGTCCTTAGGAAAGATGGAGAAAGATTGTGAACGTAGCTGAATGCCGACCAAGTACTTAAGTTAGTGCTGGAACAATCACAACAAGGTGTTAGTTATGACATATTGGTAAGCATTACAGGGGTTGAAGAATGAAAAAGAATTGTAAAGAAAAAAGGGTCTAAAGAAAGAATCCCTCCTTACAACCTTAGGCAGAAACCGGGTCAATACATATGCTATTGAGATCATTTTTCAATGATTCTTGATATTGAAGATAGACATCATGGACCCAGTGATGCAATGCACAAACCATCCCAACTAACTCAGATATCTCTTAAAAGATATTTGTTTTAATCACACGGAGATAACGCATTATCTATTGATTTATTCACTCCGAATAAATTGGTATTGAAATGGTGGCACTCCTCTCCAGCCTCCGATCACTAAAATCCAAAATGCACGATTGAGTCTAGAGCCATTTGAGATCATCAAATATCTCATTAGGACACACTTTCATAATTCCTTGCTTCTTCACACACTGTGAAAAGTAAGAAAGATTTTAAGAGTCCTACGCAAAATCTTCATGATCTTGCCTGAACATCCGAGTGATACGAAAGTATTTACAATGAAGATAGAAATCCTTCTTGAGCGAATATCAAAAAGCTCATGGTAGGTGACTTGTGCGATTCTTTATGAATCAAACTTGTGATATCTGGAAAGCAACAGTGGTTTAATTCTTAACTGAATTTAAACACGTTCCAGGCCTCTACGCAATATCTTAGTGATCTTGCAAGAACACTCAGAGTGACACTCTATAGTGTTCACAGTGATGAGTGGAAATCCTTCTAGTGTTAACCTCAAACAGCACTTGGTAGGTAACTTGCAGGATTTTATACGAATCAAGCTCGTGACAACTGGAAAGCAACGATGCTGCGGTTCTTAATTGAATTTCACTTGTTCCAGGAACATGAATTGACAGCTTCAAATCATGCGGATAATATTATCCAAATGATTCACTCTTTATGTTCGCAATCAGCTTTGGACGGTCGAATAAACGGAATGGTTTTACCCGCGAAATCTTGTCAAGGAGGTTCTTAACCGAAACTACCTTTCACAAGTATGATATTTTATATCGTCCAACGGTCTTCACCGACCGGAGGTAAAATTCTACCGATTTATAATGAAATGTTCAAATCTATTTCATCTGTGTATATGTTTTGTTGCTAACTGTCTTATGCAGCGTAACAAGAAGGTGGCATTGCGGTGTACTATTCGAAAAGAAGTCGTCCTCGCATGCTTATACTTTATGAACTTAACTTCAACAAATTCAAGAAAGTCTAAAAGTAAAGTCTTCCGTTGTATCAAACTCTGAAGCTTTCAAGAATTTATAAAGGTGTAAGTATGTGGAACATGAAGTCACGAGGAGGAAAATTTCACAAGTGATGAATGCACAAGGTCAAGGCAAGGAAACATGCTCAAGACTAAAGTCAAAGATCTCATCAGCATATTCACAAGAACAAGATCGAAGACTCAAGCATAGTATGCTAGCTTTAAGATTTTGTAAAATGGTGTGACCTCCCTTAGGGGGAGATTGTTGGAAATACGTTTTTCCAAGGAAAGTCTCGGTTACATCATTGTTAGCATAGCTAGCTAAAGATCACGAGCTATAAACTATTTAGGACATTGTAACTTGGAGTGACCTCCCTTAGGGGGAGATTGTTGGAAATACGTTTTTAGGTATTTAGAAAGGCTCGGTCACTCCAACGACTTATACGTAGTATGGGCTCGTGATCTATTATGTTAAACAATATAGCCCACCAAGCCCACATGTAGGGTGGCTATATATACCTCCTCCTAGCATGTTAGGAGGGATTGATCATTTGTTATTTCACTTCTCATTTAATCAACCTTCTCATTCTCTCCTTTCTCTCTCAACCTTTCTCTCTCTAGTTCTTCCTTCTATTCCATTCAATAGATAAATCATAATATTGCTAAATCCTAAGAAACCGTAGACCTACAATTGGTATCAAGAGCTTTGGTTGATTCTTCGGATTGGCGTGTTTGTATCTATTGATTTGGTGGTAAAGTTTTCTTCTTTCACAATTTTTTTTCTCTCATCTAGTTTTTTCTTTAAACTTAAATTTTTAAAGGCAAAATGGTTTTTATATTCTAAATTTGGTGTCTCGTCTATTATTTCTCCGTGTCTCAAACATTTGATATAATCTTTTCACACATTTGATAGAAAAATTTCTTTTACTTTTGTCTCTTCTCAAAATTTTAACAATAATTCAATATTCAGTCCTTTAATATCGTCTGAATTTAATATCGTCTAAGTTTCTGTTTTGTATATTATTTAATATCGAGCATGTTTCTGTTTTGTCCTTTTATCCAAGTTTTGTATCGGAAAAGGTTTTCACATCAGATGCTTATTCCGATGCTTTCCTTTTTTGTCATATTCTGATAGAAAGTTGCCTTATTCCGATCTTTGTACATTCCGATCGCAATTACCCTTGGGTTCTACTTTGCGATCACTTATTTCAATACCCTCATTCCGACGTGGATTCTGATCGTACTTTGCGATCGTGGATTGCGACGGGTTTAAGGAACATTGAGACGAAACTCTGTCCGCATTCTGATCGTGACATTCCGATGGTTTGAATATTGCGATGGAAAATTAGATATTGCGATGATGAGTGTTTTGAACATTGCGATGGAAATGGTTTGAATATTGCGACACAAAACAAACTCAATCAAAAAGACACAGACAATAGACTTGACTCAACTGTCTAACCAACCAAAGACACCAAAACCCAAACCCACTTAATCCATCACCCACAACCGACACTTGACTCAGACCAAGACTCACCATAAATGTAACCCATTCTCTAAATACTCTCAACCATTTTCGAGTCACCAAAGACACCAAAACCCAAACTCACTAATTCAACTCGACACCCTCTCGTATCACCCACAAACCCATCTATCATCAATCTACTCAGACCCGACTCTATCTACTTCCATCGACACTTAAACCATCTCAGACTCAAACAATCATAATAATTAAGATCTCAGTTCGTCTTCGTGTTATTCAAAAAAGTAATGACCGTTAAAAGTTCTTAAATTACGAAAACGAATTTTCATCACAGATCTGTGAGATTATAAACCCCATCTTTGATATTCGAATCTTAATTAATCAGAACATAAACATGTATGTTTAGTTCCTCTTTGATTCGGTACCTACCCGAGACCCGTACTAGGATCTAGTAGCTAATTCGTTACATAAAGGGATTGTGGTTACCTTCTTGATTGGTTACACAAATCAGGAGAATCGAATCTCTCATGATTTCAAGGGTCTTTTAATTTTGTTATAAAGGGTTTCGATCATAGTGGGTTTTAGATTGAGCTTGATTTATGATTTGACTGTAAGAAGATGAATTGATTATTTCTTTGTGTTGGCTGAAGTTTAAAGATTGGATCTGGTTTTGATGTTGAAAGAGAATGGGGGCAGAGTTTTTGTGGTGATAATGTGTGGTTAAGGTTAACTGTGAGTTTTCTTATGGCATGCATTATCTTTATATCCCTTTGTTGGGAATCTAAGTTTGTTAGATTCCCTGATCATAGATTTAAACACAAAGTAAGCTGTTAGATAGTCACTTGCCTGTGCCTAGGAGGCAGGCAAGTATCGCAAGACTCACAGAGATCCATGTCTCTGTGAGCAACCTCAGAGGATTCCATGTCAGAGACATTGTCAAGGAAGTCAAAGATTACTTGAAGACATACTCATTGGTTGTGATGGATAACAACCAAGATCTATCAGGGACTCTGAGGGGTTGAGGGTTAACAGGGGTGGAAATACCCTGTTAACACTCAGCACACTTTGGACATGCCATTTGTGTGTTCGAGACAATGAAGAAAAAGGAAACTGTTTCAATATCTGTTTCCTTAAAGAATAATGTCAGACTACCAAGAATAGAAGAGCATCATGTGACTGATGTCTGAAAAGTGAATATCTTGTGTAGTCACCATCAAGTACTATTTAGGTCAACCTCGTATCACTATAAATAGGATGTGTATCCCACCATTAATGTTTAACACTTTGAGAATATTCATAACATTAATGCTTAGAACTTATTGAATCAAACAGCTGCGACTGTATTCATAAGTTAGGGTTTATAGTTGTTCAAAGTGTGCACAACACATTGTCATCAAACGGTGTTATCCATAACACTTGTAATTCTTTATTATACAATAATAAGATTGCGTTTGAAAAGTATTAACTTGTGTTGAGTAGTTAAGTTTAGTGTTTCTAGCATTGATTAGGGACTTTCAATTGGTATCAGAGCGGTGTTTGATATTATAACCTTCAAGAAATATCGTTCTCAGTTTTATAATCTAGATCCACCATGCCAGAAACTTCTAACCCACCACATTCACCTTCTGGTAACAATAACAACTCAACACCATCTTCACCAAGACTCACCCCTCTCCCAATGACGATGATCAACCCCAACTTCTTGACTCAAGAGGTGGATCACATGTCACAAGTGTACCAGTCTTTGATGAAGAAGATTTTGCTAGTTGGAAGAGTCAATTTCTTGTGTATCTCGATGGACTTGAACCATTTCTTCTAGAAATTTTAGAAAATGGTCCTTATGTTCCCATGGCTCTTACCTCCACTGAAGAAAACCCGCTTCCCAAACCTCTCAAACAATGGACTCCAGCTGATAGAAAATTGGCAAACCAAGATAAACGTCTCAAAAGCATCATCATATCCTGTCTTCCCAAACACATCATGAAGTCTGTCATTCAGTGTCCCACAACCAAGAAAATGTGGACAGACCTCATCCTTGGCCATGAAGGACCCTCTGAAACCAGAGAAACAAAGATTCAGGCACTTAGACTTCAAATCAATGCTTTCAAGTCACTTGAAGGTGAAAAGGTTCAGCAAACCTATACAAGGCTGAAGATTCTTCTCAATGACCTAGCTATGAATGATGTCACCATTGGTCAAGCTGAGATTAATGCCACATTTGTCATCAGCCTTCCAAAAAGTGGCTGAGTATGAATCAGACTCAGAGAGCAAACAACTCAATCAAGAATGACACCTTAACTCAGCTTTATGGAAAGTATAATTATGAAGAAGGGCTTTTTGGTACTATATACAAGTCAGAGACTGAAAGATTTGTAGTTCAAGTAGCATCTTCCAAAGACTTGATCTCTGCACCACATCCTCATGACAGTGACTCTGATGTTGAAGAAGACACCCGCAGCAGCCAAGAGTTCTTAACAGACCTTAATGCAGAGTTTCATGAAAGAGCCTTGCTAGCCAACCAAAGAAGATTCTTCAAAAGATTAGGTAGAATAGGATCAGCTAGTAAACAAACTGACAGATCAAAAGAAACTTGCTTTGCCTGTGGAAAGCTTGGACACATCCAAAAAGACTGTCCTTCCACCAAGACATCCTCACCTTCCTATCCATCAGCTTCCACCAAACCTTACAAGTTCAAACAACAACACAATAACTCATCTCACCAATCCAACTCATCAGACAATGAGAAGAAGGATTACAAAAACAAGTACAAGGCACTTAAAGATGAGTTTGAACAGATGAATTTGAAGCTTAAAGATCTGTCTAAGAAGAAGGGAGGTGATAAAAAGACAGAGAAAGGGTTGGTTGCTGAAGCTTATGATTGGAATGATGAGCCACTGACTTCAGATGAGGAAGATACTACTAGAGTCAGGGCTTTCATGGCTATAGCTGAGGATGAACCAGCTGTTGGAAAAGGTGATGCAAGATCAGGACAATGGGTTGACATGACAATGAAAAAGGTACACAGGCTTTTATCTATGTCTGATAGTGATGAACGCAAACATGTCCTTGACTACACCTTTGTTGATTTACACTTTGTTGAGGAACAAAGAAAGAACCTACTTGATAAGTTTCACTCTGTTAAAACTGAACTGCTAAATGCTAAATCTGAATGTGAAACTCTCAGACGGGTTAATTTAGAGAAAATATCCCTTCAAAATGAAGTCACTAGGTTAACCTTGAAAAACATTGCCTTAAATGATCAAGTTTCTGAATTAAACAAGGTTATTGAAAAATGGCTGTGTAGTAGGTTCACTATACATCAATTGCTTAATGATGAGCTGCCTGCTGACATTAAAAGGGATATATCTGTTAAGAAAAATAAGCTGAGAATTCTCACCAAACCCAAAGACATTGTTTTCTAATCTACAGAGACTATTCATATGTCAGATCCCATTTTAACTGATGACCCTGTCTCTGAAGATATGGCTGAATTACCAACCTTGCCCAAACTCTCTGGAGTTGAACCTAGCAATTCCTCACGAGCTGCTAAGGGTGAACTTAGAACAGATGTTGAGAAACCACCAGCTAAAGTATTTAATGTACCTGTTAAACAATCTGGTAAGCAAGTTGCTTTTAAGCCTGTCTCAACTAAAGCTGTGAACAAGGTTGACCCTTCCACTGAAGAACGCCTGTTGTCTCTAATGAAAGAAGTAGAACTCTTAAAACAACACATTAAGCCTTCCGCTGAATGCTCTACTTCTCGTGAACCTAAGTCTGTCCTAGGTGAACCCAAAGGGGAAAGGTTAGTCAAACCTTATTGCAATATATGTAAGAACTCTCACCACATGACCTTAGATCATGATAGACATATGGCAATAAAGAGAGCTCAGACACCCTCTAGGGATAGACAACAGGGTTCAAAAAGACAACAGGGAAACTACAGACCTTATCCTCCTTGTAAATTCTGTGGATTCACAGACCATCACTCAGACGAGTGTGGTGACTTCCCAGGTTGTGATATCTGTGGAAGTTTAACCCATGAGACAGCTAATTGTCCCTCCCATCGCTAAAAGTTCTACAAGAACACAAGAATTGCTAATCAGCAATTCAGGGAACCCACTGGAAAGTGGGTTCACCATAGGAACTAACCTATTTCTATGTATCTGTGCAGAAACATCTCAAGGAATCGGTATGGTATCTAGACAGTGGCTGCTCTAGACACATGACAGGGATTCAACAATACCTACACAGATACTCAAGGGAGCCAGGTCCTAAAGTGGTGTTTGGAGATAATTCTTCAGGTGACAAAGAGGGATACGGCTCAGTGAACTGCAATGGGATAACGTTTACCAGGGTTGCATATGTGAATGGTCTTAAACACAATCTTATTAGCATCAGCCAATTGTGTGATGCTGACTACAAGGTTTTGCTTACTAAGACTTAGGGAACCATATTCAACAAAAACAATGATGTTGTGCTTATTGCACCTAGAAGGAGAGATGTTTATGTCATCAACATGGCTGTTTGCTCTGAAGACAGCTCAAATTGTTTTCTTGCTAAAGCCTCTGAAAGTGTCTATTGGCTGTGGCACAAAAGACTGTCTCATCTCAACTTCAAGAACATCAACAAGATAGCCACACAAAACCTGGTTGCTGGTCTACCTTCAATGATGTTTTCTAAAGACAAGACTTGTTCTGTCTGTGTCAAAGGAAAGCATCATAGGTCTTCATTCAAGACTAGGCAATCATTCTCTATTGACAAGTGCTTACATCTCCTTCACATGTATTTGTTTGGGCCTGTCAAACTCAGACCATTAATCACAACAAATACACCTTGGTCATAGTTGATGAGTTTTCAAGATACACATGGGTGTTCTTCCTCAGAAGGAAAAGTGATGCAGCTGATACCATCATGTCCTTCATCAGACAGGTTGAAAATATGAATGATGTTAGAGTCAAAGCTCTAAGAAGTGATAATGGTACTGAATTCAAGAATCATCAACTTGAATTTTTTTGTGATGAAAAAGGTATTTCACAAAACTTCTCTTCAGTTGGCACCCCTGAACAAAATGGTGTGGCTGAAAGAAGAAACAGGACATTGATTGAAGCAGCCAGAACCATGTTAAATGGTGCATCCTTACCAAAGCAATTTTGGGGAGAAGCTGTTCACACTGCCTGCTACACACAAAACAGATCAATCATTGTCAAAAGACATGGCAAAACTTCCTATGAAGTTTTCAGAAAAAGATCTCCAGATGTCAGTTATTTTCATGTTTTTGGATGCCCTGTGTTCATTTACAACTACAGGGATAAACTAGGAAAATTTGATGAAAAAGCTGATGATCGTTTCTTCTTGGGATACTCTCCAACAGCTAAATCCTTCAGAGTATTCAACATCAGAAGACAAGAAGTAGAAGAAACCTTTCATGTCAGATTCAATGAAGAGGATGATGTCATACAGAGAACTGGAACAGAGGGTGATGAAATTGATTTTAATGAAAATGTGTCTTTCCCAAGTGATGATTTCTCTGAACCTAGACCTTCCAATCATCACCATCATCACTCAAACACTCTCACTCCTTATGTTCCTGCTTTTGACCCTCTGTCTACTCACAACATAGAAGTTCCTACCTCTCAGGAGCTTGATTAAGAAGAACCACAGACCTCTTGTAGTCCTTCTTCTTCTACTGCTATTGATGACTCACCAATTCTTCAAATCCCTGAAGAATCTCCTGGTGATAATGAACTTGTACCTCTTGATATGGATGAAGTAGACTCTGACACTGAAGTAGTCTTTGAAGAAATCCCTCCTAGTCAGCAGGATGAAACTCAAATAGTACCAGTTGTCCCCACAAGTGATCCTGTCATTAAGTCCCCAGCTCCTCAAAATAAGTGGTCAAGAGATCAACACATTCTTCTTGTCAACATCATTGGGGAACCTAATGCAGGGGTTACCACTAGACAGCGAATTCATGACTCAGAATATGCATCAGCCAATGAATGTCTCTTTGCTGAATTTCTCTCTCAAATTGAACCTAAGAGAGTAGCTGAGGCTCTTGTAGAAGATGGGTGGGTAGCTGCTATGCAGGAAGAAATCAATCAGTTCAAAAGGAACAAAGTATGGACACTTGTGCCAGCTCTACCTGGAAAGAATATCATAGGTACTAGATGGATCTATAGAAATGAGATGGATGAAATTGGAAACATCATCAGAAACAAGGCCAGGCTGGTGGCACAGGGGTATTCTCAGACTGAAGGAATTGATTATGATGAAACATTTGCTCCTATTGCAAGACTTGAAGCCATCAGAATCTTCCTGGCTTATGCTGCTTATATCAACTTCACTGTGTATCAGATGGATGTTAAGAGTGCATTCCTCAATGGAGATTTGGCTGAGGAAGTGTTTGTTGAACAACCTGAAGGATTTGAGAACAACGAGTTTCCCAATCATGTGTAAAGATTACACAAAGCCATGTTATGGGCTGAAACAAGCTCCAAGAGCATGGTATGAAACTCTCTCTAATTTCTTAACTGAAAACAAATTTGTCAGGGGTTCTATTGATAAAACACTCTTTACCTTCAAGGATAAGAGTGATTTCATCATTGTGCAGATTTATGTGGATGATATCATCTTTGGGTCAACAAATGTTAATCTTAGTAAACGTTTTGCTAAATTAATGACCAAGAAATATGAGATGAGTATGATGGGTGAATTAACTTACTTTTTGGGTTTTCAAATTAAACAATGTCCTAAGGGAATTTCAGTTTGTCAAGAAAAGTATGTTAAGGATATACTTAAAAAATATGACTTAGCTGACTGTACATCAGTGAAATGCCCCATGCTTCCACCCAACAACTTAGGTCCTGATGAGTCAGGGGTCTCTATTAATGAGAGTTTATATAGAGGCATGATTGGGTCACTCATGTTTCTGACAGCTAGTCGTCCTGATATCCAATTCTCCACATGTCTCTGTGCAAGGTACCAAGCTAACCCAAAAGAATCCCATCTAGTGGCTGTTAAGAAAATTTTCAGGTATCTCAAAGGAACACCATCCCTAGGTCTATGGTATCCCAAGGAATCAGGCTTTGATCTCAAGGCCTATTCAGATTCAGACTATGCTGGATGTTGTATTGACAGGAAAAGCACCTCAGGCAGCTGTCAAATCCTAGGAGGAAAATTGGTTGGATGGAGTGCTAAGAAGCAAAACTCTGTCGCTATGTCTTCAGCTGAAGCAGAATATGTCGTTGCAGCCAGCTGTTGTGCTCAGGTGCTATGGATGAAAAGTCAGTTGGCTGACTATGAAATTTTATATGACAAAGTGCCAATCTTTTGTGACAACACCAGCGCCATTGCCATCTCCAACAACCCTGTTCTTCACTCTCGTACCAAACACATTGATATCAGGTATCATTTTATCAGGGATCACATAATGAAGGGAGATATTGAGCTGCACTTTGTTCCCACAGAGCTGCAACTAGCTGATATTTTCACAAAGCCTTTGGCTGAACCTTCGTTCAACAGGCTAGTTGCTGAGCTAGGGATGCTCAATATCTCAAAGCCTGTGGCTTGATAATAAATGTGTTCATTAAATGACTAATTCTATATTAAATGTTTTTCACATGAAACTAGGTAGTTACTTTCCAAGTAAATGTAAAAAACATTCTCTATATTTAATCATTTATTTTTCGAATAACGAGGAGACAAATAAGTTTTGAAAGGTCAAGGGACCCACATGATCAGTCATTTTCCCACTTAGTATTAAATGCGGTTGAATAACTGTTTACATATTTGAATATATATATTGTCTATCGTCTCTCCTCACCTACCACTATTCTCATTTCACAAATCTATTTCTCTCTCTAAGATCTTCTCTCTCTAAACCCATCCTCCATTTTCATTCTTCTTCGACCTTGAATCCATGGCTTTTCCCGTTCCCAAGGCAGCAAACGTTAACTTTGAACTCAACGAAAGCATCCTTGCATCAAACAACTCCATTGGATGGATCAAGGCTCCAAATGACTCCTACTCAGATCTGGTTAACTTCATGCTAAATTGTGATGTAAGTGATGCATTCACAAAATCCCCAACCACCTTCTACCAAGAATACCTTAGGGAATTCTGGTACTCTGCTGAAGTAGTTGATGACACAATAACCTTTAGCCTCTCTTGCAACGAACACCCATTTGCCTTCTCACTCAAAGATTTCTCTAGTGTGGCTGGGTTAAAACATGGTGATGAATGCCTAAAGGTGGTTGATAAAAAGGCTGTCAAGGATGCTCTGGCCACACTTAAACCCTTCCATGATGTAAACCTTGCTCTTACACCCGCTGAGGTCCTCTCGAAGTCTCCTCTGAAGATTAAGTACTTTACACCTATGTGGCGTGTCCTCTTCACCCACATTGTCAAATCCCTGGGAGGAATGCAGGGGTCCCAAGATCAGATGTCCTTCAACCACCAATCTATAGCTTATGGGCTGATCTGGGGAGCTGATGTTGATGTAGAAAGCATTCTCTTCTCCAACCTAGTGGAACAGCTGAAAGGAAGGAATCAAGTCAGGGAAAAGAACATTTGCTATGTTCGCTTTCTGTCGCTGATCTTTGAAAGCCTGTTAGGAGACAACTATTATAACTCTGCTCTCACTTCTCTGAAACCCTATCGCATCATAGGTGCCATCTACAAAGAAATTAGAGCTTAAGATGTCCCTGTCACATCCCATATGATGAACGTTGCTAACAAACAACCCTCAACTGAGAAGTCCTTGCTCCCTTCTTCTGAGAAGGTGATTACCTCTGGTGTGTCTGGCAAGTCTAAGTCTTTGACCTCTGGGTAGCACACCATGACGTCCAAGGCTTCATCTGGCCAACAGCCTAAGAAGAAGAAAAACCCATCTTCTTCCCACACCAAATCTGTTGCTAAGGCCAAGTGAAAGAAGACTGTGAACCAAGACACCTCCTCTGTTCCAGATACTCATGTGGAATCAGAGACTTTTGCTGACCAACAACAAGGGTCTAGCGTCTCAATGTCAGCTGAGACAATAGGAAACCAGCCAAATCCAGCTGATATCACACATGTAATCAGTATAAATTTTTAGAGGTTCACAAGCAGCCACTCTCAAATGTCTGTAGGTGAGAGTGGTGAAGTTAGGGTAATCCTCGACCCATAGAAGTCTGTCCATGCACTTAGAACTCTTTAAGACTTCTGTACACCCTGTCTATGCACCAGGGAATGATTCATTTGTGTTTATAAAGCACCCCGATGACCCTGCACCCTCTAGACAATATTCAGGCCAACAACAACCTGAATACACATATATCTCAACCTTGATCAGCTGTACCTCACACAGCCTCTTGGTTCCCTCAAAAAAAGAATCCCAAAGGATTTATCCTTTTCAGGGGGAGCTGAATCATCACCCTCAACCTTCCTAGCGGCAGCGTAACAGGGGATCTTAACCCACAAATGATTCACTATTAAAAGAGTCCCAAAGGTTTCTTAACCTTTTGGGTGGGGGGCTGAATAATCACCCTCAGCCTTCCTAGGGGCAGCGAATGGCGATCCTTAAACAACATATGTTTCACAATCAAAAGAGTCCCAAAGGTTTTAACCTTTTGGGGGGGCTGAATAATCACACTCAGCTTTCCTTGGGGCAGCGAATGGCGATCATTAACCATATATTTTTCACACTTAAAAGAATCCCAAGGATTTATCCTTTGGAGTGGCTGAGTAATCACCCTCAGCCTCTCCGAGACAGCGAAATGGCTACCATTCCCCTTACTTACTTCCCTGTTACTAATAACAACAACTTGCAGGCTAAAATTGTACAACCAGACATATCATCCCTGGAGCAGTAGGAGAATGAGGCTGATACAATTATTCAGGACCAAACAAATGACGAAGAGCCTCTGCTTAATATTGAAGAAGAAATGTTGTCATTAGTGGATGATGTTTCTGATCTTGAATCAATGCCTGAAGATGAAATCCCTGAGGGGATGTTTGAGGAAGAGGATGAAGAAGAAGAAGATGATCAACAATATGTCTCTCCTCCCAAGGAAATAGCTGTGTCCACTCCAGCTGGAAATAATACTCCTCCTCCCAAGGAAGCTGTTGTCACTCCAAACTTTGCTACCTCCACAACAACAGTCTTCCAACGCGTTGCCTATGATCCAACAGCTGAATTTCTCATGTTTGATCATCCTGCCCTAACCAACTTTGATCTTTTACCAAGGGGGGATGATTATGCTCAACAAAGCCTGAACATCCATAATCTTCAACTTGTTCATCATCAATCTGACATTGAACGCTTATCAAGAAAGCTGGATGTTATCAAGTCAGAAATGCATAACTTCACTGTCACATTTCCAGGGATCATAAAAAAGGCTGTCGCTAATGCAGTTACTGAACCCATCAAGGATGGTGCAAGAAAAGGTGTAGCACAAGGACTTAGTCACTTATCCATAAGAATCAAGGATGTAATTGACACAGAGGTCCCTACCTTATTTAATGAACATAAATTAACTATGCACAGAGAGTTTGAAGCTGTTCAAAACAGGCAATATCGTCATACAAACTTCATCGTTAATTGAGTTCAGGGAAATATGAATGGCAACGGCAACCTTCTGCTAAAGATTGCCAGAGCTTCAAGGAAAAGGCAACGTGCTATGGCTGCCTCTGTTGAACAGATTGCAAGGCATTTTCAAACACATTCATCCAAACGCCTGAGTAGACAGGATGAACGTGAGGGGGAGAAGGAAAAGGTACTTAACCTTGAATCTGCTAAAAAGGGATCTACATCCGCTGACAACACCATTTCTTCACCTGTCCCCCTCCAAGCCATCACACCTGTTATCATACCTGATGATGAGGATAACACTCAGGGGGAGCAACATAATCAAGATGGAGTTGATTCATCAAAGTCCCTGAATTTGGTTAACACCAGCGAGTCTGGGGATGATGGTGAACCAGCTGCCAAGAAGCTAAAGTTCACTGTTAGCTCCCTTCCCAAAGCAATACAAACTCAGGCTCAGACAGCGTTTATCAGAAGAGCTGAAGTTTTGAAAAACATGAGTATGGAATCCTCTATCTCGAAGAAAGGAAAGGAGATAGTTTTGGTTGACACAGACACCAAACTAAAGAAGATAGCTGCGATGCTAGAGACAGGAGGATCCACCACAGACCTTTCCCATTTTTCAACCTTTACACCTTCCAATGAGAATCCTTTAACACCTGAATAAATAGAGAAACAGGCTGAGGAATTCAAAAGACTAAATGAACTCAAGACAGCCAAAGAACTGAGTGAGGCTGCTCTGAGGAAGATGACTCCACCTGAAAGGGAGAAGCAAAGACAAAGGTTGAGGGAAATGGAAGCTAAACGCACAGAGGCACTAAGAAAAGTCAAAGCTGATAATGATGCATGTGTTAACAACAGGTATGCACCTGGCAAGATAACCAAGTTCAAATACACAATTCACAAATCCACCAACACCCTACAGATGATCTTGTGGAGAGACAACCAACAGGGAAACATGAATGTATTTGACGACTTCAGGCTAAAGACACTTGGGTTATCTGAATGGTTTGAACTTGAAGCCTTAGCTACCAAAAGAACTGGACAAGCTAATTTTCTTCTACTTAAGACTCTTAAGGCTAAGTTTACCTGGATCAAAGAAACGGCTGCCAAACTCAAAATAGATCCCCCACCACAGCTTTTTGAACAAGAACCCCCAAAAACTGGTAAGAAAAGAAGAAGAGTTTCTCAACTTGTTAAGGAAACTTTTGTCACAGATGATGTTCAAGTGGATAGAATGCATAGGGATTTGATCCTACCAAATGGTATATTTGGCCCTGTTGATGGTCAGACAAAGACAGAGCCTGAAAGAGGAATGGCATTCATGAACAGAGCTTGCCAGTATGCATTTCAAAGAGAAGATGAGCTTGGGTTAGCATCAACAATTCAGTTGCTTTGTCTCAAGAAGGGACTCAAGATTAACACAGAGTATTCCAAAGTTTTTGCAAAAGCTTTCCAGGCAGAATTGGATACTAGATCAGACATAGCTGAAGCTGAAGAAAAGATCAAAAATGATGACTATTGAAGAAATTCACAGCTCAATTTTACCTTCACATTTTATTTCACTTTTGTAATGCACTTGTAATTTTCTTTAAGTATGAATAAAATCATGAGGTATGTTTGTTTAGATTTGTTATGAGTAAGAAGAAGCTGTTAACTCACTTACCTTAACTTAGATAGATCTAGCTATATTTATGTTTATATAGGGGAGATTGTTGGGAATCTAAGTTTGTTAGATTCCCTGATCATCGATTTAAACACAAAGTAAGCTGTTAGATAGTCACTTGCCTGTGCCTAGGAGGCAGGCAAGTATCGCAAGACTTACAAAGATCCAAGTCTCTATGAGCAACCTCAGAGGAGTCCATGTCAGAGACATTGTAAAGGAAGTCAAAGATTACTTGAAGACATACTCACTGGCTGTGATGGATAACAGCTAAGATGTATCAGGGACTCTGAGGGGTTGAGGGTTAACAGGGGTGGTAATACCCTGTTAACACTCAGCACACTTTGGACATGCCATTTGTGTGTTCGAGACAATGAAGAAAAAGGAAACTGTTTCAATATTTGTTTCCTTAAAGCATAATGGCAGACTACCAAGAATAGAAGAGCATCATGTGATTGATGTCTGAAAAGTGAATATCTTGTGTAGTCACCATCAAGTACTATTTAGTTCAACCTCGTATCACTATAAATAGGATGCGTATCCCAGCATTAATGTTTAACACTTTGAGAATATTCATAACATTAATGCTTAGAACTTATTGAATCAAACAGCTGCGACTGTATTCATAAGTTAGGGTTTATAGTTGTTCAAAGTGTGCACAACACATTGTCATCAAACGGTGTTATCCATAACACTTGTAATTCTTTATTATACAATAATAAGATTACGCTTGAAAAGTATTAACTTGTGTTGATTAGTTAAGTTTAGTGTTTCTAGCATTGATTAGGGACTTTCACCCTTATCACAATATCTTCATAAGCTGATACTAAGAAGTGGACCGAGTATAGCTATTCAGGATTGGACCGAATTGGAAATTAAAATTATGGACGTGTGATAAACAATACTCTAAAACAATACACATTTTAAGTGGACTTGTGTGGCTTTATAACTTTATATCCAAACTTTTCAATCATTTCAATTTTATTCAAATTTCTATTTTGAATAATTTTTGTGATATTAAGTTATAGTCGGGACAAAGTGATGTGACAAAAGTGACGTGACAACATGTGAAAGTGACGTAATAAAGTGACAAGTTTTATTTTGCATACGGATTTTTGATCGGGTATTACTCTTTGCAATTGAAGACGGATTTTTCGAAGGCGTAATCCTTACCTGATTTGTCATTGAACTAGAAATGGAATCGTTGAATTCGACAGTTCACGAGGGAGAACTGCAACACATGCAACTCAAAGAGATCAAATTGCGTCAAAAAACATTGTAAATCTTTCACGAGCTCAAGACACATCTTGCAATTCTCTATCCGAACAACATGACCGATGTTAGAAATACGTTTTAACGTATATTAGAAGTATCGGTCACTCCACAATATTATTTATGTTGTAATAGCTCGTAGTTAGTATTACTTATTAAGTTAAGTAAGAAACCGGCCCATGGGCTTGTCATGGGCCGGCCCAAGTCCAAATAAGGCTTGGAAGTATAAATACCCCTTTCCTCCTTGGAAAGGGGTTGGTTGTTGATTTCCTCTTTATTCATTTGAATGAAATAAACACATAGTTTCTCTCTCACTTTCTCTCTCTAGTTTCTCTCTCTAGGAATCTTCAACCCACTTCATAGATTCATAGTTTATCAATATTCTACATTTGGTATCAAGAGCCATAGGGTGATTTAAGGTAAGGATTGTGTTGCTTTTTTAGTTATTGAATCAATTGGTGATCTTTAGAAAAAATCAATCTTGAATCTTGTTGTTGTTGGTGTTTTTGTTATTGGGATTAATTGATAAGGATTGGGTTTAGCTTATTTTGGTAAAAATCATAAAACTTTTTGTGGTTTTTGATCAAAAAATCGGATTTAAAGCTCTATTCAAAGTCTCGAACTTAATATTCCCAGATTATTCCGAATAGACGTTCTATTCAGAATATTGAATATTCAGCATAAAGGTTTTCCGAATAGACATTCCGAATAGGAGAGTTTTCCGAATAGCAGGATTTTCCGAATAGACATTCCGCATAGAAAAAGCTTTCCGAATAGCAATTTTTTCCGAATAGCAAAATCTTTCCGAATAGCAAAGTTTTGCGAATAGCCCATGTTTCCGAATAGCAACATTTTCCGAATAGACATCTTTCCGAATAGCCAACATTCCGAATTGAAGAAATATTCTGAATAGCAGGAACATTCCGAATAGGGTTTATTCCGTATAGGGTTATTCCACATAAGGGTCTTTTCAGCATAGGGTTATTCCGAATAGGGATTATTCCGAATAGGATTTATTCCGAGTTAGGGTTATTCCGAATAAGCAAGTTCAAGGGGTATTTTTTCGAGTTTTTTCGACGATCTTTAGTGGATTTAATCTTGATTTCAACAACACAACACAAATTCTCAACCTTTCTTCACTGCTCGATCAACCGATAATCTTTGAGTCTTTTAAGTGATCACAATGAATCCGAGTTCATTAATGCCTCAAATGACATCTCTTACGGATATCTCAATCATAACGGGAACTGATAATCGTCCACCGATGCTTATTAAAGAGGTATTTGAGGCATGGCAAGGCCGCATGATGCAATACCTGAAGGGCAAACCAACATACGGAAGGCTTATGGTCAAATCGATTTTGAATGGTCCACTCGACTATGGTACCATTGTGGTGAATAACGTGACTCGACCAAGAGAATATGAAGAACTAACACCGGCACAACAACTCATTGCTGATGCTGATGAAAAGGCTCTACAAACTCTTCTCCAAGCTCTTCCGCATGATATTTATCGCATGGTAAGTCAATATACGGTTGCCAAGGATTTATGGGAACGTCTAAAGGTGTTGCTACAAGGTACGTCTCTTACCAAACAGGAAAGGGAATGTCAGTTGTATGATCTGTTTGATAGATTCACGTACAGCCCAGGGGAAACGCTACATGACTATTACTTCAGATTCACTACTCTCATGAATGATCTGAATGTATACAATCTCGTGATTGCTCCATTCTAGGTTAACACCAAGTTTTTGAATACTTTACCTCAAGCTGAATGGGGTGAGTATATTACCGATGTTAAGTTAACCCGGGATTTGCATAAGTGCAATTTGGATCAAATCTATGCTTTTCTTCAGCAGCATGAGAAACATGTGATCATGCACCGTTCGCCTCGAGGTATGTACCCTGATTCTTTAGCTTTGATGGCAAATCAACCAAGTTTGTCCTACAACAACACTCCTTATATCATGGGACACCAAGCCTATCATCCATCATCGTACATGACTCCAAGCTTCCCCCAATATTCGATTCTGCCGCAACCACCCACCTCACATCAGCAACAATATCAGTTTAGTGCACCTTCACCTTAGGGAGAACCACAAGCTTCACACTATACCTCACAACCTCACCCATATTCACCAGCAAGAATTGCACCTTATGGTCAGTCATCATATCCTTCTTATCAAGAAAATGCTGCATATCCATCAAGCTATTCTGACCACATGAGTATTCCTCAACAAGACCAAGCATTGTATTGTGATAATGATGAAGTTCCCATTCCTGAGTTCCAACAAGGAACTGACCCAGTTGAAATGTTAGCCACTTTGTCTGCTTATCTCACTAAGACATTGAGCAAACGAGGATTTCGAGGATCAGCTCCTACTAACAATCAGCTGAGGAATTCATCCAATTCTCGCCAACAAGCTACTATTGAGAATGGAAGGGTCATGGTTCAACCTATTCAACCTTATCAGGGGAGACCTACTACATCAACCAGCAATGCTCGCACGGTCAATCCTGCTCCAATGGTCAACACTCCTCCACGGGCTAATTCCACAAGCAAGTTGCGAATGATTACATGCTACAACTGCAAGGAAGAAGGACACATGTCCAGGGATTGTAAGAAACCCAAGAGGAGAAGGGATGGTCAATGGTTTGCAGAGAAGATTTATCTGGTGAATGCTCAGGCACAAGGAAGGGAACTTGATGAAGAGGAGCTTGCATTTCTTGCTGATCCAGGGATTGCTGAACAAGACGTTGTCACTACATAGAATGCAGCATACCAAGCAGATGATCTTGATGCTTATGATTCAGACTGTGATGAACTTCAATCAGCACAAGCAGCTCTTATGGCGACCATCTCCAGCTTAGGGCCAGAAAAGAGATCTGAGGTACTTATTAATACCACTGATAATACCACTGATGCTAGTATTCAACCACATCAAGTTGTGCAAGAGAGTGCTGATTCGAATGAGTCTTCGGTGGTGAGTCTTTCAAATGAGGAGACAATCAATGATAGTAATATCAATGTAAGTCCCCAGACTTTGAGTGAAACACAACCGGGAGTTATTTCGCATACGCATACTCCTGCTCAACAAGATTTGGTCATGGTTCCTGCTACATTACTTAGCCAAATGAATGTTGCTCTCTTAGAAACCTTAGCTAAGAATAAGAATTTGTCTGATGAGCTTGCCTTAAGCAACGAGAAAGTTCAAACTTTGGAATTAGTGCCTTCGTCTAGTGTTCTAACAAATCCCGAGTATGATCATTTTCGAAACAAACAAATGGGTCATTTGCAAGAAATTGAAAACTTAAGAACAAATCTTTCTAATGAACTTAAAGAAAAAGAGTTAGTGGTCACTAATTTTCAAAAACTTCAAACGGATTTTGAATTACTCGAGTCTAAGAAGAATGAAATGGAGATTAATGCTGCTAATAAGATTAGAAGTCTAGATTATTTGATTTTAAGACAATACGCTGCCTCTCAACTAGTGCACTTATTTGATGCTTCGTTTAGAGAATTTAACTTATCGCGTCAAAAAGGCCTTCCCCTAATCCACGGTATGCAAAACAAGCTTTAATCCATAGTCCTAGACTTTATAATGTAACCCAATTAGGATTGGTTTTAGACCTGATTGATATTTTTGATGATCGCACCAATAAGGATCTAGTTGATGAGAATCGGTCATACAACTCTGCAAAATATCCCGATTGTGATTATTTTAAAATGAATCAAGAGCTTGCTAAAACGGATTTTAGAATTCGCTTCCATATGGACAAAGATCTCATTACGGCACCAACCTACATGTTAAATGAAGAAAACCCTAGTACATTTCCTACACTTGTCAACATGGAAGGTCCTAAGGAAATTCCAAAGGATCTTCCACCTGTTAGCACTGTATGGTTAAACTTGCAAGAGATTAATCAATACTTTACTAATTTTGACAAGGTCATTTTGGATGTACGACTTCAAATGGCCTAAACGCCGGAGAATGGGCTTTCGAACACATGAACGAGGTGTTTAAGAATGAGATCAATCCATTTGTCGAAAGTCTAAAAGGAAGTTTTGCATCTCTTAAAGAAAATCTTGAGTTTGAAATTGGAGAAGTTCACAAAGTGTTTTATGAAATGGGCACCGCTTACGAACTACAACTAATTGAAAAGGAAAAGATTTTATCCGAATATGACCGATTCTTGTCCCAAGTAATTTCGTGTGATGTGCTTACTACTGTAAATGTAAATTATTCGAATGAGCTTACATCCGCTATGATTAATTGTGATGCTGTGAATATATGTGATGATGTTTGTGATCTCTCTGTAAATGTTGCTGATACTGTAAATGAGGTAGATAATCATTCTTGTCACGAATCTAACGCTGAGTTTTTAAAGCTACAAGATTCTTACAATTTACTTTCAAAACGCTTTAATCAACTAGAACAACATTGTATATCTTTACAATTAAAACAACAAACTCAAAATGAGGATCTTTTGATAACAAATAGTTGCGAAAACGGTGTTGAGACGAGTGACAAGATGTTTGCATTTGTTAAGGCATTAGAGGAAGAGATTATGAGATTGAAGAGAGATGTGTCATCAAATAAAACACTAAAATTGGAACTAGAGGCTGCAGAGTCTAAAAACCAGGACTTAGAAATTAGACTTTCGTCTATTCTAGGGGAGATGGATCGTGCAAGACAGGGAATGTCCAAACTTTATGGTTCACTAGAAGAACGCTTCACTTTTAATGCGGCACAGCAACAATCTTATGTTGAACAATTGAACCAAAAATGTGAGGAAATCTCTAACTTAAACATCCTGCTCACTGATAAAAACATGGTTTTGGCCGAGTTAAAAGAGACACTTATTCTCACCCGACAAGAAGCTGTTAATAACTTAGCTACCAACTCTGCACCGTCCTCTAGTGCTCCAACAACCAAGTCAGTAGTGCTTTATAAGAACCCGCTTCATAAGAGAAACCCGGTTACCTACGATGATTATATGAGGAATGCCATTAAGCATGTAGATCTTGTTAGGGATATTTTAGACGATCTTTATGCCTTAGATCCCTCAAGTAGCTACTATTATTCGGCTCATGAATATATTAAGCGAGTTCAATATTGCTTAGCATATTTGCAATACATAGGTAAACCAGGTTCTGCACTACTCACTAATAGACCCATTGCTGTAACTCCATTCAATAAGACCCCAGGAGCAAAACCGTCATTGGCACCATCAAGTAAGGCACCTTTAAAATCTGTTTCTAATATTCCCACTTTGCCTTATACAGGAGTAAAAGAGTCTACTAAGGCTAAAGGATCGCCACTCAAGAAAGATAAGATCAAGCCCTCCACTAGTAGTACCAACAAGAAGAAAGTAGAAGCTCACCATAGGAATGTTAGTTCAGTTTTAAATAAAAAGAATCATGTTAAGACTAAAAGCTCTGCGCCTGTGCAGAAGCCTAAACCATTTGTGAATTCTGATTTGAAATGTTGGAATTGTAATGAATGTATGTTTTCCCAACGTCATTGATGAGACTGCTTTTATACATGGTCTCATCGTCCAAATCGGCCTTAAATTGCATAAAATATCATAAAAAGACCAAATATATGCTCGTGTTTGTTACTTGTGTATTTTTAAGTACGGATATTGTGGAATTGACAAAAGATCACAAGAATCATTCAAAAACGAACACGGGAAACGAAGACGCACAATGAACCAAGCTCAAATTTGGAATTTTGCAAAAAGACCCCTCAAGTTTGAAGAATTGGCAAAAATGGCCCCTCATCTTTGAAGAACTTGTCACTTTTAACCCTCCAAAAAGTTAATTGTGCAAGTTTAATCCTTGAAGAATGAAGAATGTGCAATTTATACCCTTGGAATTTGGTCAAAAGTGCTAAAGTTAATCTTAAGGATCATTTGGACTAACCTTGAAATTTGTTTTGGACCTTGGATGAAAATACTTGACGGGAAGGACTGGCATTGCAATGACTTAATGGAGACTACGTCAGCTTTTGGACTAGTCATGTAATAACCTACCCTAAGCCCAATTACACCCCAAGCCCAATCTTTTTACACCCGGTTTATTAATAAGCCGGTCAACCTAAGTCAACTACCCACTAATCCCCTTTTTTCCCTCCCATAACACTTATTTAAAAATCATTTAACCCAAAACAGATTGAAAACCTGTTCTTAATCCACTTAGAACCCTAAACCACCCAGATTAATTAAGCTTTAAACCAAAGGGATATTCCCTCAAACTATGCAGATCCCTAATTGGACTTACCCTCACCCTTTCCCACCTTATTTGACACACCCACATGGGCTGTGGTCCCCTCCCCAGCCTTCCCCTGCACCCGTCCCTTTCCCTTTTGTCCAATGCCCGACACATCCAACGTGTGAGATGCTACTACTTGGCCTCCAAGTAGATTTTAACGCTCAAGATCAATTATCCAGCTGTCAAGTCACATGTATCCAGCTTTTGACCAAGATGAAGACCAAGACTCAAGGGCGTTTTTGTACAATTAGCCATTAGGGTTTCTAGTTTGTAATTTTTTCTAGATAGTTCTTTTAGGGTGTATAAATATGGACGACCTGTGTCCATGTTTATTGTTCCAGTTTTTGCAAAAACCTCTTGTAATTCCTTTTTTAATTAGTAAGGTTTGGTATTTGTTAAAGTGCAATTATAATTCCTTTTATTGAATTAAAAAGTTTGTGTGTTGAGTTATATGCAAAGCTGAGTTCCATTAAATTGTGAAAGATTTTGAGGGATTAAAGTATTTCAAAGATTTTTGAAATTCGTCTCAATTTTTTATAAACATCATTCTTTGGAAGTGAAAGTGGAAAAAGGGTGTTGATTTGTGAATCCTGAGAGGTTTTAAATCGTGTTAAGAAAGTTTGGAAGGTTTTGATAAAAGTTTTTAAGAAAGAAAGTGAAACATATATATTCTGCTTGTATATTGTTTTTCTTCTTTGATTTGTCATTAAACAGGTTAAGGAGTTGTTGTTGATTAAAGTTCAGCATCAACCCGAGTTGATAGGAGGAGGATTTTCATCCTCTAGGACCTAGGAAGTAAAGGTCCTAAGGTAAAATCCCTTTTACCTTTGAAAAAGTTCAGAAAAAGCAAGTTTTGTGATTTTGTTTGATTGGTTGAGTAAAGTGTGATTAAGCTGTTGATTTTGTGATCTTATATGTGTTTGAGCATGTTAGATGCAATTTGAAATAGTTTTGCTAAGTGTTAGAGTGTATTGGTTTGCTAAAAATCGTTTTTTAAAAATAATAGGGTGTTTGGAAATAGGTTTTAGCAGAACACAAGTTTTGATTAGTGTCATTAAAAAGTGTTAGAGTATTTGAAAAAGGTTAAGTTAGGTTTTAATTAGTTGGTAAATTAGTTTAGAACAGATTGGAAGCAAATTTGTGAGGTTAAAAGTGAAATAGTGTAGCCAAATCTGCATGAGCATTATTCTGCTTATTTGTGTTAAATTTATGAGCCTAGATCTTTGAATTCTGCTTAAGTGTAGGGTAATTTAAGATTTGTTTTGGTTTGCATATTGATTGGTAAGCTTGTATGCTTAATATGGGAGTTTGGAATTGAGTTGTGTGATAGAAATCTACATAATAGACCACCAGACCTAGGAATTCTTCACAGAAACTTTGCATAGGCTGTTGTGTGTTTGTTCTATGATTTTGGTGTGCTAAATTGCTTGTTTTCCATTAACCTGACTCCTTGTGCTCAGAAAGAGCACAAGGGTGCCTTGTGCTCCACAATATCACATCAAATTGCCAATTCCAAGTCCTCTTGGAATACCTTCACAACCTGTGAAGATAACAGAAAACAAGAACTTTTGTTCTTGATAAAAGTTGAAAACTGGCCACTTTTGATTCTTGATCTGGGCTAAATCTTGGTTAAAAAAAGGTGTATTGGATTGTGTTTGTAGCATTAAAGAGTGACAGTGTTGGGTTGAAAAGGTTAAAAAAAAAAAAAAAAAAAAGGTGTAAAAAGTGGGTTACGCAACCTCGAACCCTGGTCTCTACGTTCACACATACCACACACTACCACTGCGCCCTTGGGTCTTTTACTGACCAAGGGTGCAAAGTAAAACCCTTTAACCCGTTTTTCATTTGTCTTATTTTAAAAAAGCCGTAGCTTTTTAATCTCTTTTCAGCTTATTTATTTGACTTATTTGGTTTGGCTTATTTTTCATAGGATCTTTATTAAATTTGTGATTTTTCTAGCCTAATTTCTTAATTTTTCTTTTATTAGTTTATTTTCTAGGAATTATTTAATAGACGTATTTTATTAATTCATTAAAAAATAGAAAAAAGATTTTAAATTTTTAGAAAAAATAGTTTTTAGGTTTTAATTCTTATTTTTGAGGTTTACATATAAAAAAGTTTTCAAAAACTTTAATTTTTAATTTTATTTGATTTTAGGGTTTTTTAGCAACTTTAAAAATTAATATAAAATTAACTAAAAGGTTTTAGGAACTTTTGTTTACATTTTCTTCTTAGTTAGATTATTTAGGATTTTTGAGAATTTTTTAGAATTTATTTGAGGACTTTTATTTTTTAGAATATTTTAATATTATTTTATTCATTAAAATAAAAAGTTTTATTTTTAACTTTTTTTCATTTTTCCTAGATACTAGACATTAAAATAGGACCTTTGTCACTTTCCATTTAATTTTTAGGCTTTTCAATTAATTTTTAGAATTAATTTAAGATTTAATAGTTTTTAATAGTTTTTAGGAGTTTAAAAATAGTTTAATTTGGTTTTAAAATTTTTAAAAATAGTTTTTAGTTTAATTAAGTCATTTTTGAGGTTTACAAACTATTAAATCATGTTTAGGGCTTTTTAATATTTAAAAGTGATTTTTAGGGCTTTAATTAGCATTAAAAAGTCATTATTAAATTAATTAAAAGGTTTTGGCAAGTTTGAATTTTTTGTAAACTCTTAGAATATTATTTTGGGATTTTTAGTAATTTTTAGGAATTTTTAGATTAAAATTTTAAATTTTGTGCTTTTTACGTTCTTCGTCGTAACTTTCTAGTAGTGTTTTTGCCTTATTTTTCTATTTTTTTCGTCTTCGTCATTTTCTCTTCTTTTTCTTCTCATCAATAATCAAAAACATAAATCAATCATTCATTACACAACACACGTGCCTCCTCGAGAGAACGAACTCACCTTCTTAAGGGTCATAAGTGCTTGGTTTTCCTAAACCGACACTTAATACTTACCGCTTTTTGTGTTGCTTTGTTTTTCCTAAAATAAAGTATATACAAAATCACTATATCAAATGGCGCCGCTGCCGGGGAGGTGTGTTTAGCCATATTTATTTATCGTGTTTGTTTGAGTGTTTACGTTTTTATCGTAAATACTTCTTTTTATTTTTAAATACTATTAGCCATACAAATAAATCGTGTTAAATAGAACTCTATTAACACAAAATCGTTTTCTCGTTTTTATTGTGCATAATATATTGTATTTACGTAGAACAATTAACACACAATAATTATCCAAATACGCGAGAAATCGCACCTCAATAGTTGAGCGTTCCGGTCACAATTGTTGTATCGAATTCCAACGAAAGTCAAAGGCAAAATAGATAAATACTCTTAATTGGTTTAATCTCGATAAATACAAACTATAAGGTGGGTATAAGGCGGTTGTATTTCACGACCTAAGGAAAAAAGGCTCTTAAGTGCTTCGCGCCGCCTCGTTTTCTCCGCTCGCTTGTGCGTATTTTGAAAGTGACGATTAATTAGGGGTTTGCCAAATCAAGTATTATTAATCTATTTTTGTGAGTTTTAATTATTGAACCTCGAAACGTTTTGGCGTTCCGCCAACGTTTCAAAGTCGACGAGGGTTTTTACTTCACGTAATTACCTTCATTCTTCTTGGATTCATTAATCGAGACCTTTGATTAGTGGATAGTTTTTGTAGATTAATTTCTACGTAATACACCAAAATTCCAAAAATTAAAAAAACCAAAAACACAAAAAGATTCTTCGATTTTTTCCTCTATTTTCATAATTCTCTTCTTTCACCCTCTATAACGTTTAATTCTCGTAACACCGTTCTCGTTGCATCATGTCGAATGATAGTGGATATTATTCGTGTCCATATTGTGGAGGTCCGCCCGATGGTGCCAATTGTTTTAATTGTAAGGTTATTGGAGGTCGAGAGGGTTATATCTATAACTCCGCTCCACGTGGTCTTGGTGACAATTTTCAATCTTACGACCAAGATCACCCATCGTCTTCGTTCTACTCGTCACATGATTCGTCTTTTAATTGTGATCAAAATCAAAATGATGATATGAATCAAAACGCTTTTTATGACTATGTGAGACGTAATAATGCAAACTTAATGATGATTCAAGAACAAGTTAGGAACCTTAAGGAACATCACGAAAAACAATTGGAAACTCAAAAGGAAATTTACTTAAAGGAAATGGCCTCCATGAGAACTGAGTTGGAAAACGAATATGATGCCGCTTTGAAAGAACATGAACGTTTATCTGACCAAGTTGTCGAGAGATGGGATAAAATTGTTGACAAAATTGTGGAGGCTTACACTATTAAGCAAAATGAACTTCTTTCAACGATTGAGACCTTAGAGAAAAAAATAGCTTCATACGAGTCGAGTTCTTCATCGAACGTCACCAATCCTAATCTCGAGGGAGAGGTTCAAGTTATTTTGACTTCTAAGACTCGTACGTCTCGTATTGATCCCAATCTCTCGAATTTTAGAGTCGTGCAACCTTCGTCGTCTTGGAAAAACTTTGAGGAAACAAAAACGTCATCCAACGAAGTTTTGAAAAATGTTTCTGAAAGTAAACCAAAGGAAAAAATCGTAGGATACTTGGGATATTTAAATCTTGTACCTTCTAAACCTAATTTTTCTAATGAGGATGAAATTATTGAGGATTTTCTAAATCAATATACACTTAATTTTGACGAAGAAATTCCATCAAATGATTTTAAAAAAGAAAAATGTGAAAAGGTTTTAAAGGAAATCGTTAAACCCTCGTTTTTACAAGATGAACGAAAATTAATTCCGAAGGGACGAGTTAGTGATTTTGCTAAAATGTTTGAAAACCCACGTTCGATCCCTTCGAAGGACAAGGTTGAAACCGTCAAGGCAAAATCGTCACGAGACGAGCCTTTTACTCCTAATCCCACACCGAGTGAGATTTTGGATTTATCATGTGAGAAGTCCGCCGATGGCCTTGCTCACATCGATACGTTTTTCGATGTCGAGGTCGAAACGACAAAGGCAAAATCTTCAATCGAAGAGCCTTCTATTCCTAGTTTCACGACGGTTGAAGCTAGCGACTCGATTATCGACAATTTTATTGCTCAACCTCTTCCACGAGGAAGAGAAGACGTTTTTGATCCCGATGGAGACTTTTCCGAGATCAAACGTATTCTTGATGATCCGCCTTCTATTTTTGAGTTTGATGAGGACCGTTGCGTTAGCCCGGAGGGGGATGTTTTATTGATCGATTCACGTTTTAAAAATTCAAATCCTCCTCCCGCCTTCAAGATAAATGTGAAAATTTTAAGTGTGCCTAGAATTGTTTTGGAAACACCAAATATTTTCAATTTAATCAACTCGGGTTTTCGTAACAAAGAGTTTAAAAATGAAAAAGGAAAAGATTTTACAAGTGATTTGAAATTTTTTCCAAAGTTAACTCCGTCATCACCTCGCTTAATTGAGCTTGCTACAAACGCGTCTACTTCTTTTGACGACGTTTTGTGTGGATCTAGTATGGGGGAAGTCCCATTTGTTCCCTCACACTTCTCCACCGAGGACGAGATTTTTGACCCCGGTATCACGTTTAAGATAAAATCTCGGTCTTTTACCGAAGTAGTCACTAGAAATCCTTTCTACACTTACGGTGAGAGTTTACCTCGAGTAACTCGATTTTTATGCCCAACCAATGTCCCACCCTTCTCTTCTTATGCTATTTTCTTGTGTCCCTTTGGGACGATGTTACTTGAAGTCGTGTTGTTTCGTTTATCATCCGAAAACGAAGACACGATCTTTGATCCCGGTATAGAGGTTTTGCCTTTATACACGGTTGCTTTTGGGCCTTGATTACATGTAAGTCCCGCCAAAAATGGCCGAACCATGATTATCCCTAAATGATCACATTTATGGGGATTCGAGTCGAGCTTTTGACTCGGTTATCAAAAACAAGGTGCCTCGTGGGGGATTCTCATGCTTATCCATGTACATATTATTGCTTTCTTAGTTAACGTAACGAGGGGACTTGTGCTCTTCCAACCTTTGTTCTGTGGTTGTTTGTGATTGTGATTCATTAGGTTCATCGACACCATTGAAGCCTCTCGTGTTCGTTTTATGGATCACTCGAGCTTCGATCGTTGCCTTTGGAGATTCCGATATCCGATGATATCCTTTTATGTTCTAACCTTAGGTTTTTAGCACACTTCATAAACGGCTATTACTTATTGGTTACACCCTTTCCATGCTAGATTAGGCATTCGACTACGTCTCTAGTATGGGGGTGTTTGCACCCCTAGACTCGAAACATTGAGGACAATGTTTAACTTTAGTATGGGGGGGTGAATAGATACTTGCCTTGCCAAACCTTCACGCTTTTCAAAGTTTATCATTTTGTTATCGTTTTCTTGCAAAATAAGGCTAAAAAATGGCCAAATTTTAAAATTTTCTCATGTTTCATAAGTGTTTGAAGACACGAATGTAGGTTTTCTGATGGCGAGAATAAGAGTAATTTTTGACTCGACCGTGCGTGTTGAGCACTTAGCTTTAATTCCTTAACTTATATTAGGCTAAGTCTCTTAAATGAGGACGAGAAATGATAGAGTTAATTATAAGTTACTATGCTAAACGTAGAGTACTCGTATTCTTTCAAAAACTCATGTGTTCTCGTTGTTTGCTTATTCTCCCTTCGCATGTAAATATTTTTTGCTTAATAAATATTGATTTAGCGGTTTAGTTTTGATTGTTGGGTTTCTAGTCTTTTCTAGTAGCTTCCGTGTAATTAAATTGGGAAGACATTAAGGTATCGCCAGCGTCACGGTTTTGAAGTATTGGCACCCTAATAATCGAAAGCTTCACCCAATAATAAGATTTCAAGTGCTCACCTAAATCAAGCAAACAATTTGAAGCCCCACAAGGCCTAAAATCTATGCAAAATTGAAAGTGAATCAAGCCTTAATCTTCGAAGCTTTAAAGATCCAAAATTCGCTTTAGCGTGAGGATATACGTCTTTGGCTAATAAAACCACCGATGAGGCGGATAATAAAAGGCAAGGCAAGACCGAAGTCATAATAAAAGCTTCATGGCGAAGTTGAATAAAAGATGGAGGTAAACCAAAGATAATAAGGTCCTTCCGTTAGGGGGCGTATAAAAGTCTTGGTAATAAGTCTCATGTTCAAAACCGTTATAAAACCGTGTTTATCGATTCTTCTTGTCAACTTAATTTTTTAACATCGTTGTCTATTAGGAGGGGTTATTGATTTGATGGTCTTAGTTACACCGTTAGGACTCTATTTTTAGACCTAAATCTCTATTATCGCATAAGTCAACAATGTATCCTCGTGATCATTAAAGACATAATAAAATATAAGAGATACAACTTAGGAATAATGGGAGAATAAGTACGTGATTAGGGCATATGAGTAGTGTTAGCATTACTAACTTATAATGGCAATGATCTCGTTGCACGCTTGGCATGGAATTAGGGTGAAAATCGAGGACGACGAAATTATTTCTAACGAAGCATTCACGTGTTCTTATTCTATGAACCTAAACGTCCCATTTTGCGATGAAAATCATACATTATGTCTCTAACACAAGTAGTAGCAATAGCGTAGTGTAGCTAGTTTAACATTTCAATAAAAGTGAATAAAATCAAATTTTGGAGATGCTTTGATACTTTATTCTAGCATTGCGTGAGGGCACGACAATGGTTTAGTATGGGGGAGTGATGAGACTGCTTTTATACATGGTCTCATCATCCAAATCGGCCTTAAATTGCATAAAATATCATAAAAAGACCAAATATATGCTCGTGTTTGTTACTTGTGTATTTTTAGGTACGGATATTGTGGAATTGACAAAAGATCACAAGAATCATTCAAAAACGAACACGGGAAACGAAGACGCACAATGAACCAAGCTCAAATTTGGAATTTTGCAAAAAGACCCCTCAAGTTTGAAGAATTGGCAAAAATGGCCCCTCATCTTTGAAGAACTTGTCACTTTTAACCCTCCAAAAAGTTAATTGTGCAAGTTTAATCCTTGAAGAATGAAGAATGTGCAATTTATACCCTTGGAATTTGGTCAAAAGTGCTAAAGTTAATCTTAAGGATCATTTGGACTAACCTTGAAATTTGTTTTGGACCTTGGATGAAAATACTTGACGGGAAGGACTGGCATTGCAATGACTTAATGGAGACTACGTCAGCTTTTGGACTAGTCATGTAATAACCTACCCTAAGCCCAATTACACCCCAAGCCCAATCTTTTTACACCCGGTTTATTAATAAGCCGGTCAACCTAAGTCAACTACCCACTAATCCCCTTTTTTCCCTCCCATAACACTTATTTAAAAATCATTTAACCCAAAACAGATTGAAAACCTGTTCTTAATCCACTTGGAACCCTAAACCACCCAGATTAATTAAGCTTTAAACCAAAGGGATATTCCCTCAAACTATGCAGATCCCTAATTGGACTTACCCTCACCCTTTCCCACCTTATTTGACACACCCACATGGGCTGTGGTCCCCTCCCCAGCCTTCCCCTGCACCCGTCCCTTTCCCTTTTGTCCAATGCCCGACACATCCAACGTGTGAGATGCTACTACTTGGCCTCCAAGTAGATTTTAACGCTCAAGATCAATTATCCAGCTGTCAAGTCACATGTATCCAGCTTTTGACCAAGATGAAGACCAAGACTCAAGGGCGTTTTTGTACAATTAGCCATTAGGGTTTCTAGTTTGTAATTTTTTCTAGATAGTTCTTTTAGGGTGTATAAATATGGACGACCTGTGTCCATGTTTATTGTTCCAGTTTTTGCAAAAACCTCTTGTAATTCCTTTTTTAATTAGTAAAGTTTGGTATTTGTTAAAGTGCAATTATAATTCCTTTTATTGAATTAAAAAGTTTGTGTGTTGAGTTATATGCAAAGCTGAGTTCCATTAAATTGTGAAAGATTTTGAGGGATTAAAGTATTTCAAAGATTTTTGAAATTCGTCTCAATTTTTTATAAACATCATTCTTTGGAAGTGAAAGTGGAAAAAGGGTGTTGATTTATGAATCCTGAGAGGTTTTAAATCGTGTTAAGAAAGTTTGGAAGGTTTTGATAAAAGTTTTTAAGAAAGAAAGTGAAACATATATATTCTGCTTGTATATTGTTTTTCTTCTTTGATTTGTCATTAAACAGGTTAAGGAGTTGTTGTTGATTAAAGTTCAGCATCAACCCGAGTTGATAGGAGGAGGATTTTCATCCTCTAGGACCTAGGAAGTAAAGGTCCTAAGGTAAAATCCCTTTTACCTTTGAAAAAGTTCAGAAAAAGCAAGTTTTGTGATTTTGTTTGATTGGTTGAGTAAAGTGTGATTAAGCTGTTGATTTTTTGATCTTATATGTGTTTGAGCATGTTAGATGCAATTTGAAATAGTTTTGCTAAGTGTTAGAGTGTATTGGTTTGCTAAAAATCGTTTTTTAAAAATAATAGGGTGTTTGGAAATAGGTTTTAGCAGAACACAAGTTTTGATTAGTGTCATTAAAAAGTGTTAGAGTATTTGAAAAAGGTTAAGTTAGGTTTTAATTAGTTGGTAAATTAGTTTAGAACAGATTGGAAGCAAATTTGTGAGGTTAAAAGTGAAATAGTGTAGCCAAATCTGCATGAGCATTATTCTGCTTATTTGTGTTAAATTTATGAGCCTAGATCTTTGAATTCTGCTTAAGTGTAGGGTAATTTAAGATTTGTTTTGGTTTGCATATTGATTGGTAAGCTTGTATGCTTAATATGGGAGTTTGGAATTGAGTTGTGTGATAGAAATCTACATAATAGACCACCAGACCTAGGAATTCTTCACAGAAACTTTGCATAGGCTGTTGTGTGTTTGTTCTATGATTTTGGTGTGCTAAATTGCTTGTTTTCCATTAACCTGACTCCTTGTGCTCAGAAAGAGCACAAGGGTGCCTTGTGCTCCACAATATCACATCAAATTGCCAATTCCAAGTCCTCTTGGAATACCTTCACAACCTGTGAAGATAACAGAAAACAAGAACTTTTGTTCTTGATAAAAGTTGAAAACTGGCCACTTTTGATTCTTGATCTGGGCTAAATCTTGGTTAAAAAAAGGTGTATTGGATTGTGTTTGTAGCATTAAAGAGTGACAGTGTTGGGTTGAAAAGGTTAAAAAAAAAAAAAAAAAAAAAGGTGTAAAAAGTGGGTTACGCAACCTCGAACCCTGGTCTCTACGTTCACACATACCACACACTACCATTGCGCCCTTGGGTCTTTTACTGACCAAGGGTGCAAAGTAAAACCCTTTAACCCGTTTTTCATTTGTCTTATTTTAAAAAAGCCGTAGCTTTTTAATCTCTTTTCAGCTTATTTATTTGACTTATTTGGTTTGGCTTATTTTTCATAGGATCTTTATTAAATTTGTGATTTTTCTAGCCTAATTTCTTAATTTTTCTTTTATTAGTTTACTTTCTAGGAATTATTTAATAGACGTATTTTATTAATTCATTAAAAAATAGAAAAAAGATTTTAAATTTTTAGAAAAAATAGTTTTTAGGTTTTAATTCTTATTTTTGAGGTTTACATATAAAAAAGTTTTCAAAAACTTTAATTTTTAATTTTATTTGATTTTAGGGTTTTTTAGCAACTTTAAAAATTAATATAAAATTAACTAAAAGGTTTTAGGAACTTTTGTTTACATTTTCTTCTTAGTTAGATTATTTAGGATTTTTGAGAATTTTTTAGAATTTATTTGAGGACTTTTATTTTTTTAGAATATTTTAATATTATTTTATTCATTAAAATAAAAAGTTTTATTTTTAACTTTTTTTCATTTTTCCTAGATACTAGACATTAAAATAGGACCTTTGTCACTTTCCATTTAATTTTTAGGCTTTTCAATTAATTTTTAGAATTAATTTAAGATTTAATAGTTTTTAATAGTTTTTAGGAGTTTAAAAATAGTTTAATTTGGTTTTAAAATTTTTAAAAATATTTTTTAGTTTAATTAAGTCATTTTTGAGGTTTACAAACTATTAAATCTTGTTTAGGGCTTTTTAATATTTAAAAGTGATTTTTAGGGCTTTAATTAGCATTAAAAAGTCATTATTAAATTAATTAAAAGGTTTTGGCAAGTTTGAATTTTTTGTAAACTCTTAGAATATTATTTTGGGATTTTTAGTAATTTTTAGGAATTTTTAGATTAAAATTTTAAATTTTGTGCTTTTTACGTTCTTCGTCGTAACTTTCTAGTAGTGTTTTTGCCTTATTTTTCTATTTTTTTCGTCTTCGTCATTTTCTCTTCTTTTTCTTCTCATCAATAATCAAAAACATAAATCAATCATTCATTACACAACACACGTGCCTCCTCGAGAGAACGAACTCACCTTCTTAAGGGTCATAAGTGCTTGGTTTTCCTAAACCGACACTTAATACTTACCGCTTTTTGTGTTGCTTTGTTTTTCCTAAAATAAAGTATATACAAAATCACTATATCAGTCATGATTTGTGTCTTATTGATCATGTGAATGAAATGAATGCCATTAGGAATGATCTTGAATGGAAGCCAACGGGTAGAACTCGTGCCCAAGTTGGCTGGCAATGGCGTCCCACTGGTAGGACCTTTACATTAGATGGAAAAATGTGCCCTTTAACTAGGAATGCATCCATTGAGGTTAGGTCTGAGCGTCCTTTAGTTAGGCACACTAGCACTCAAGTATGGAAACAGCGCCCTTTAATTAGGTCAGCTCCCACTATAGTGCCTATCACTGAAGAAATACCACAGGATTTAAGCCAACTAGAATCTACACCACCAACTAGGAAGAAGAAGGCTAGGAAATCTAAGAAACCTAAAGTTAGCAAATCTAAGATTATTAAATCTGTACCTGCTAATAACAAGGAACACTCAGATTCTGATACCTCTACATTGTCTTCGTGTGGTGATATTTTCACGTGGTCCAAATCATCCTCTGGTATTTGGACTCCGGTTGTTCAAAGCATATGACCGGAGATCGCTCGATGCTCCGAAATTTCGTCAGCAAGTTTCTTGGAACAGTTAAATTCGGAAATGATCATATAGCAAAGATAATGGGGTATGGTGAATATCAGATTGGAAACGTTACGATTTCAAGGGTATACTATGTCGAAGGTCTTGGTCATAACTTATTTTCAGTAGGACAGTTTTGTGATTCCAACCTAGAGGTTGCTTTTCGACAACACACTTGTTTCATCCGCAACTTGGAAGGAAAAGACTTGTTGAAGGGATCTCGTGGTGCAAATCTTTATACGTTGTCCCTACAAGACATGATGGCCGCCTCTCCAGTATGTCTTCTCTCTAAAGCATCTAAGACCAAGTCATGGTTATGGCATCGCAGATTATCTCATCTTAACTTTGATGCTATTAATCATCTGGCTAAAAACGAATTAGTTCGTGGTCTTCCAAAGCTCAAATTTCACAAGGACTATTTATGTTCCGCGTGTTCAAGGGGGAAAGAACCAAGAAATCATACAAGCCCAAAGCTGAAGACACCAATTAAGAAAAACTTCATCTTTTGCATATGGATCTTTGTGGGCCAATGAGAACTGAAAGTGTGAGCGGTAAGAAATTCATTCTGGTTATTGTGGATGATTTATCCAGGTTTACATGGGTTAGATTTCTACGTACAAAGGATGAAGCACCGAAGGCTATCATCACTTTTCTGAAATTCATTCAGGTACGTTTGAATACTACTGTCCGCCGTATTCGTACAGATAATGGAACAGAGTTCGTCAACCAGACTCTTCGTGATTACTATGAAGGAGTTGGTATCTCACATGAAACATCCGCTGCACACACTCCACAACAAAACGGTGTCGTTGAAAGACGGAATCGTACGCTTATGGAAGCTGCTAGGACTATGCTAATTTATGCGAACGCTCCATTGTTCTTGTGGGCAGAAGCCATATCTACTGCATGTTTCACCCAAAACCGTTCTATCACTCGGAAACGCCATGGAAAAACACCTTACGAGCTTCTACATGACCGCAAACCCGATGTTTCATTTTTTCATGTGTTTGGTGCTCTTTGTTATCCAAACATTAATAGTGAGAACTTGGGCAAGCTTCAACCGAAAGCCGTTATAGGTATTTTCATTGGTTACTCACCCTCCAAGAAAGCATACCGAATTTACAACCGTCGTCTTGGTAGGATCGTAGAAACTATGGACGCAGATTTCGATGAGCTGACAGCGATGGCTTCTGAGCAACGCAGCTCTGAACCCGCGCTTCATGAGATGGGAACCGGTACTATTAGTTCCGGATTAGTTCCCAATAATCCTACTTCTACATCATTTTTACCACCAACAAGGCCCGAGTGGGATAAACTGTTTCAACCGTTGTTTGATGAATTCTTTGATCCCCCAAATGATGAAGTTCCAGCACCTGTAGTGATAGCTCCAGTCCCTGAAGTTGTTGCTCAAGCAAATAAAGCTTTATCTAATGCATCTTCAATTAACATTGAACCGGATGCACCCTTACCAAGTGATTCTCAAACTACACCTGAATCTTCACCCCTACTTGTGCCTAATGATGTGGAAGAGGATTCTATTGATCACGATTTGGAATATGCTCACCTGCAAGAGCTTCCTTTCTTTGGTGTAGCGATACCTGAAAACCCTTCAGCCGCGTCTACCTCAGAAGAAGCTCCTTCTATTGTTCACTCCAGACCACCTAGGATTGAAAAACATAGCACCAAATGGACAAAAGATCACCCAATTAGGAATGTCATTGGTAATCTTGATCGACCAGTCTCTACACGCCATCAATTACAAGAGAGTTCACTTATTGCTACTTTGATGCATTTCTCTCCGAAGTTGAACCTAAAAACTGGCAACATGCTATGACTCAATCATCTTGGATTGAAGACATGCAAGAGGAACTAAATGAATTTCAAAGACTTGAAGTATGGGAATTAGTTCCTCTCCCTGACAAGGCTAACATCCTTACTTTGTTGTGGGTTTATAAGGTTAAACTTGATGAGATGGGTGCAGTCTTGAAGAATAAGGCTAGATTGGTTGCTAGAGGATATAAACAAGCCTTGGGTATAGACTTTGAAGAATCTTTTGCTCCTGTGGCAAGATTGGAGGTGATTAGACTATTCCTTGCGTATGCTGCTCATATGAACATGATCGTCTATCAAATGGATGTGAAGACGGCATTTTTGAACGGTGAACTACGGGAAGAAGTCTATGTTAGTCAGCCGGATGGGTTCGTTAGTACGGAGTTTCCTAATCATGTGTACAAGCTTAAGAAGGCTCTCTATGGGTTGAAACAAGCTCCACGCGCGTGGTACGATCTCCTATCAACATATCTCATCTCGGAAGGCTTCTCCAAAGGCAAGGTGGACCCCACTCTATTCACTCTCAAGGAGGACAACGACATGATTCTGGTACAAATTTATGTTGATGATATAATATTTGCTGCCACTAACATAGAATTTTCAAATCGCTTTGAGAAGATAATGTCCACACGCTTTCAGATGTCAATGATGGGAAAAATTTCATTTTTCTTAGGATTACAAATTTCTCAGAATCCCAGAGGCATCTTTATTAATCAATCCAAATATGCTCTAGAATCCTTAAAGAAATATAACTTTGAAAATTGTGACCCCGTGGACACTCCAATGGTGGAGAAATCCAAGTTAGATGAAGATAGGAATGGGACTATTGTCGATCCAAAACTTTACCGTGGGATGATCGGCACCCTTATCTATCTGACTGCTAGCAGGCCTGATTTGCAATTTGCCGTATGCATGTGTGCCCGGTATCAGGCTCGGCCTACCGAAAAGCACCTACATGTTGTTAAAAGGATCTTTCGGTATCTCAAAGGAACACTTCATCGTGGTCTATGGTATCCGAAAGATTCCTCTATTGCTTTAATATCATACGCAGATGCCGATCATGCTGGGTGTCAAGACACGAGGCGTAGCACTTCTGGATCTGTGCAACTCCTTGGAGATAGATTGATCAGTTGGTCTTCAAAAAGGCAGAAAAGCGCTGCAATCTCTAGCATGGAGGCTGAATACATCGCCATGTCCGGTTGTTGTGCTCAAGTCCTTTGGATGAGATCACAATTAACTGACTACGGTTTGGGATTCAACAAAATCCCGATGTATTGTGACAACAAGAGCGCCATTGCCCTTTGCTGCAACTATGTTCAACACTCCCGGGCCAAGCACATAGACATTCGCTACCATTTCATTAAGGAGCAGGTGGAGAACGGAGTGATCGAGCTGTATTTTGTCACTACTGAGTATCAGCTGGCAGATATGTTCACCAAAGCCTTAGATCGAGGACGAATCGAGTTTTTGATCGACAAGCTTGGCATGAAATCATTCACTCCAGCGACTCTCAAAGAGTTGGCAGAAGAATCTGCTGAATAGTGGTGGTAAACTATTCGGAGTATCCTTTGTTCGTGATCATGTATATTATCGTACATAGAAAAATACAAAAATATAAAACCAAGAAAATCCATAAAAAAATATAAAACCTAGAAAAACCATAAAAATTATAAAATCAAGAAAAACCAAAAATATTTTTCGTTTTTAAATCGGGCATGTCTTTTAGTACGGTAATATTTACGGCCTTAGAAATGTCGATTAATATTGACACGGTGCCATAAATAGAGTCCGTATAAAAGTTGTACATTTTTAAAACATGCCCATTATGGCTTGTAGTTATTTCTGACTACAACCCGGTTTTCATATTAAAGTCACGTATTTCCTTGGAAAATGTTGGCTCACAACGGGAATTAATTTTCTCGGGCATGATTTACAAGCCAAATCATGCAAAGGGATAAAGTTTACTTTACAACTTGATCTAACACAAATTAGTGTACGTCTCAGTGCATTAATTTGTCTAAATAAGAGAAATCTTATTGCCACCACGAATCAATCTTTTCAAGATATTAATTGGAAAAGTTTTCATCATGTGCCTCGTTAAACAATGACTACAGCTCTTTAAATAGAAAACGGGTCATCGTTTAAGGGGGAGAAAATGTTAAATCATCTTTCACATCAAAAAGATCTTCAAAAGTTTTCAAGGAAACTCAAAAAGCTCAATGGTTAATGGTTGGATTGCTTTGGCATTTGTCTTGTTGTTGCTTATAAGTTTGTCATGAATAGATTTGTGCGTGTGTTAAGATAGGTTAATCACTAAGGCTCGGGAATTTAACATAAGATAGGGTCAAAAATGACAAGTATTAAAACTTGGAAAACAAAAGAATTTTGATTGAAGAAAGAAGAAAAGTTGAGGGGTTAAATTTGACAATATGTCAAACATGTGAAAGTTTGACCAAGTCAAAACTCCCCCCCCCCCCCCTCGTTTCTTCCTTCCTTCATTCTTCTGTTTCTCTTTTCCTTTGTCCGCCATTAACATACAAACACACAACCACACGAATTCAACCAAATCATCTCAAACTGTTAATCTTCTAGATCCAGATCTTCAAAAAGGTATTAAAACGGCTTAACATTCATGCAATTCAATTCAATTATCTCTTTTTAATTGGAATCAATCGAATTAAGTTTCTGCTTAAAATTAGGGTTTAATTAATTGGGGGTTTTCCCTGGGATTGATTCGGAATAGAACAAAATGAACTGATATGGCCTTTAGAACACTTGAATCAACCGAATCCGTGCTTAATCAGAAAAATCATAAGTGTTTAATCATTCCGAATAGGATGATCTTTCCGAATAAGGCATTTATTCCGCATAGAATGAACATTCCGAATAGAGTTTTTATTCCGCATAGGGTAATCTTTCCGAATAAGAGTTTTTATTCCGCATAGAGTAATCTTTCCGAATAAGAAATATTATTCCGCATAGACAGATCTTTCCGAATAGAAGTTTTATTCCGCATAGACTGATCTTTCCGAATAAGAACTTTATTCCGCATAGAGGTTTATTCCGAATTGAATGTTTATGTTTGAGTGTTTTACAAGCTTAAGGGATTAGGTCATATGTTCAATGCTTAGGTTTAAAATCATAATGATATTCATACTTGTATGTTTCAACCTTTGTGTTTTATCTTAAGCAGAGACGATGACTAACCCAACAGTACAACAAATACAAGACGCCAGAGCCACCGCCATTGCCGAAGCAAAGACTCTAAAGTTTCTTCCAAACAACTTCCGTTTGAAGGAGGTATCTCATTCTACCCATAATGGATTTAAGGTAGGTTCAGCCATACTTGATAACTCTCATCTCAAGCATGCGCTAAGGAGAAGTTCTTCAGTGCCCTATGACTATCTTTACGAGTTCTGGGCTACCAAGGAGAGGACGTCGAACAAAATCACATTTTCCTTGAACAACAAGCAGCAGACGCTTAATGTGTCAGACTTCAGGAAGATCTTTGGATTTCGGCCGTCACTCAAAGGCCTATCATTCTCAGCCAACCCGACTAAGGACCAGATCATGGAAATGTTCATTGTCATTGGATGTCTTGACATACGAACCGTGTCTGAGTTTACTACTGCCAAAGTGGGTCAACCATGGAAAGCTATTTTTGGGATTCTAAGCCGATGTCTCACACCCAAAACAACTGGATTTGATGCTGTTCGTCCACCAATCGTCAAGCTGTTTTATGGGGTATACAGAGGTATGGGTATTGACTATGCATCATTACTATGGGAGGAGTTTGTTTTCCAACTCTTTGCCAACACGAAGTCTAAGGCCAAAGCATTTCAGTACCCTAGGATTATAAAACTAATCATCCATTATTTTATGGAGAACGATGCTTCCATTGACAAGCGTGCAGGTAGTCGTCACCACACGATGGATGATGATGATTTGGTAGACTTAAGGCAGGAGACTCATTCGAATATGGTTATTCCTGGTCCCATTCCCAGTCATCTCATGACCGATGAGATTATCGCTTCTACTGACTACAGGAACTCGCTGCAAGAAATTGAGAATCAATGAGCAAGCATTCAAGCAGGTGAAGACTCATCTACCACGGTTAAGAGCAAAGGTAAACGGAAGCAAACAGCTTTACCTGAACCCAAAGCCAAAAAGAAGAAGACTGAAGTTAAGAAGGGAAAGGGTACGGCTGATGAGTTAGTTCTCCACGATGAAGAAGATGTTGATGATCCTACTCTTAACAAGGCTGAGAGAAAAGCAATGAAGATAGCTATTGAAAGGAGTAGGAGAGATACGGGTGGTAGTGGTTCGGGTGCTCAGATGAATATTGAAGAAGAGTACGAGGAGCCAGAGGATGTTTATGAGTTTGGATCACCTGAACGGTATTCTACTTCGAAGGAGATATCCATCCCCGTTTCAGCAAGTGTTGAAAAGGAGTCCGGTGCTCCTACAATCAAGGTACCTACTCAACCTTTAACACAACCTCCACCAATACAACCCTTACCAACCAGACCGGTTTCAACGCTATTTCTTCCACCACCGATAACTCCCATCCTTAGTACCGTAGTAACAGCCGAGCCTCTTCAACCTTCCCAGAGTAGCTCTGGAACATCTTCAATGGCTGCATTCGTCATAGCAGAAATGTTGGATAAACACACGGATAATCAAAAAAGAGAGATGGATAATCTTCGCCAAGAGCTACTTCGAAGAGTGCAAAGTGAAGAGGCATCCAAGAAAGCCCAAGAAGAGATGCTAGCCAAGTTCGCTGCAGAGATGGAGTTGACACGTAAAGCTCATGCAGAAGAACTTGCTCAGGTCAAAAAGGCTGAAGCTGACAGGTATGAAGCACGACTTACGAGACTTCGAGCTATTAAGGATAACTACAAGGAGCAGAAAGAAACTCTTGAAGCTTCTATTGAGGAGAGAGTGAAAGAATCCGTTGAATCCCTTATGCCAAAACTGCGTGATGAGTTGAAGACACTCGCGGCTGATAACTTGATGATCAAGTCATCTAATCCTTCTCAATCCGCCTACAAAATTGCCTATGACTTGACGGATTTTGAATTGAAGAAGATCTTCAAAGCTCGTATGAGGGAACTTGGATCTTTTGATAAATCTAGGGTTCAACGGGCTCTCTACAAATCCCTGAATGACGCTATCATGGAGGATGATAGGTTATTTAAAACGTTTGGAAGTGTGGTACCATACCACATTCTGCCTGAGGGAGAAAGGGAAGGAAGTGATCAAGAAGAGGGTGACGGGGAAGAAGAAGATGAAGAAGAAGAAGAAGAAGAAGAAGAAGATGATGATGATGATGACGATGGTGGTGAGGATGATGAGGATGATGATGATGATGATGATGATGATGATAATGATGGTGATGATGGGGGTGATGGAAATGAGGAGAGTGCTAAGGGAAGCAACGAGAATAGCGATAAGGATGATGAGGGTAACCAGCAGGAAACAGGGGATAAGGCTGCCAGCACAAAGAAACTTTCTAAGTCTGGAACCAAGTCTAAGAAAGATGCAGCGCAGAAGGAAAAATCAACTTCAACGGAATCAAGACGATCCAAGTGGCGCCACGATGTGAATGCTACTACGACGTCATCGATTCCTGGTACATCTATTGCTGTATCTATACCTGTTACCACTAACCCTGTTAGTTCTGTTGTTGTTGCTCCTGTGATTGCAGAGTCCGTAACTGAACCTGAAGCTGCACAACACTCGCCCGTTCATGACACTGCCGAGATACCTGAATCAGAACCAGCAGATGTTCACGTTTCCACTCCTCTACAACAAGAACCACAATCTACTGTTCCTGAATCAAGCACACGGGACTGGGCAGACACGTTGGAGATTGACGAGACTGCACCGCCACAGGCTTGGATCACGGAAGCAGCGCAATATGATCCAATCACAGACGCTGACAGAGATGTTTTATATCTCCGTATCCGCAGTCCAATTGACTTGTGCGCATTTCTGGCTCATGAGTATAAGACTTCGGTTACTCCGTCTTTGGTGAAGAGAGCGCTGAAGGATAAGAGAATTCGCGCCAAAACCCGGTTAACCCGAATGGAGTTCGAGTATTATGCTGATGAGATCCTGAAAGCTCTGAATACCGTTCAACGGCCAGGTCTTCATGAATCAGAAAGAGCTCCACCTCCACTTGATCCTTCTCAAGATAATCAGATTGCTCTTGACTTCTTCGTCACCAATATTCTTGTTTATCTCCTCAAGGGTTCATCAAAGTACGCAACCTCCCTGACCTTGCTGAAAGCTGCCAACTGGGGAACAATACCCTTTATCGAGGAAAAGGTAAACCGACTATGGGTCCCAAAGTTAAATCGTAATTATGATATGTATGCTGTTATAGGTGCATCTCATTGGGACGAACGAGTCCGAAGGGCGTACAGGGGTTGCTGCTTAGCCAATTCAGGAAGCAATGTTAGATCCGATATTCGCATCTCCAGCATTTTAGGGCTGAAAACTGAAGCCAAGAATGGCTATTATCATGTGACGGAGATTCGTCTGAAAAGGGAAGATGACAGAGAATATAAAATCCAGCAGGAAGATTTTTCTATCATTCGCCTTGAGGATATCGAAGATATGTTGCTTATGATGACCCGGGATCAACTCACACATATTCCTCGTGAAGACATCATTGCCTTGAATATAGCACTTCGTATGTTCACACGAAGCGTTGTTATCAAGAAACGAGTTGAAGATCTTCAGTTGGGAGTCGAAAGCTACCAAAGGAAGCTCAACCTAACCCGTCCAGTGAATCAAGTGTTACCTCAACATGTAGATAGATGTCCCTATACAGGCATTTCTGTTCCGAATTGCAGGATTTTCTACTTGAACAGTCGAGGGTTAATGAAGTTTATGAGGGTGGGTGAGCTTTATAAGTACAGTGATGGGACTCTTCTACAAGTCAGAGGAAAGTTGGAGCATCTTAATTCGGGTGGGACTTTACCAGAGATGACCGAGGATTGACATCAGGGTTATCGGCAGATGGCGAAGTATATGATCAAGAAGATTGATCAAAAGCTCCGTGAACGTAGATTGATGAGGAGCTTGGAAAGATTCGTTGGTGGTAGACCATATTTAGTGCACCACAAGCTACTGCAACGATCCATCTAATGGGTCGTACATTTCAGGTCCACTTTATATTGGTTTTCAATTGTGAATATGTATATTTGTGAATATTGTGCTTGTACGGCTTGATGTAGTGTTAAGGTATGATAATTTTTCAAGAATTTCTCACGAGATTCTAAATCTTTCAAAATATATCATACTAAAGTACTACAACTATCCCTTATTAACTTAAGGGGGAGCATTAACATGTTCTATGGCCAAACATCGATTTCATTTTTACCCAAAGACCGGTTAATCCATTCAATATCCCAAATATTAATGGTTAACATTTTGGATAAGGGGAGAAAATGGGATTAAGGAGACTTAAGTGATACTTGGCTAAAAGATGAAAAAGACTTAACGATAATCCAACTTAATATGTGTAAAGCACGTGTTAAGAGGGAGCGTTTTTGATGATCAAAAACACCTAAGGTACGAAACTTTTGATTTCAATATCACAAGTACTTTAGGTGATTTTCAATGATTTTTCATGGTGGCAATTCCTTCCCAAAACACGCTTAATTCACGACGAATGTGGTGACAAAAGGGTGGTAGGAATAGGTTTAGTCCAATGATTCATCAGAGCTGATGGAATCTTCCCAAGGACAATTCCCTAGATAGAATTAGAAGTCCTAGGAAAGATGGAGAAAGAATGTGAACGTAGCTGAGTACCGACTAATTACTGATGCTAGCACTGGAACAATCACAACAAGGTGCTAGTGATGATGTATTGGTAAGTACTGAAGGGGTTGAAGAATGAAAAAGAAATGTAAAGATAAAGGGTGTAAAGAAAGAAGCCCTCCTTACAACTTTAGGCAGAAACCGGGTCAATACATATACTATTGAGGTCATTTTTGTTAACGATTCTCGATATTGAAGAAAGACATCATGGACCCAGTGATGCAATGCACAACCCTTCCCAGCTAACTCAAATATCTCTCAAAAGGTATTTGTTTTAATCACACGGAGATCAACACGTTATTTATTGGTTTATTCACTCCGAATAGACTGGTATTGAAAAAGGTGGCACTCCTCTCCAGCCATCGCTCACTAAATCAAAACGCACTATCGAGTCTAGAGCCAAGAGATCATCAAAAGTCTCATTAGGACACTTTCCATTTATTCCTTGCTTTCTCACACACTGTGAAAAGTAAGAGATTTTTATGAGTCCTACGCAGTATTCCTGTAATATTGCCAGAACATCCGAGTAATACGCAAGTATTACAATGAAGATGGAAATCCTGCTTAAGCCAACATCAAACAAGCTCATGGTAGGTTACACGTGCGGTTCTTTTAGAACCAATCTTGTGAAAAACTGGAAAGAAACAGTGGTTTAATTCTTAATTGAACTTAAACTCGTTCCAGGCCTCTACGCATTATCATATGATCTTGCCAGAACACTCAGAGTGACTCTTTATTGATCACAGTGACAAGTGGAAATCCTTCTAGTGTTAACATCAAACAGCACTTGGTAGGTGACGTGCAAGATTCGTTATGAATTGAGCTCGTGATAACTGGAAAGCAACGATGGTGAAAATCTTAATTGAAATTCACTTGTTCCAGGTTTCATGAATTGACGGCTTCAAATCACAAGGATAATTTATCCAAGTGATTCACTCTTTATGTTCGCAATCAGCTTTGGACGGTCGAATAAAGAGAACGGGTTTACCCACGAAATCCTGTCAAGAAGTTACTTAATTGAAACTATCCGTCACGGGTACGATATCTAATATCGTCCAACGGTCTTCACCGACCGGAGGTAAAATGCTACCGAATCAGAATAAAATGTCAAAGCCATTTTATTCGTGTCGTTGCTGTGTACCTGTTAAAGACGGTGGCGTTGCTGTGTACCTGTTGAAGACGGTGGCGTTGCTGTGTACCAGTTAAAGACGGTGGTGTTGCGGTGTACCTGTAGAAGTCGTTCCCACATGCTTATGTTTTTCTGCATCAAACTTCAGCAAAAATTCAAGAAAGTACAAGATAAAGTCTTCCGCTGTACCAAACTCTGAAGCTTTCGAGAATTCAACAAAAAGACATAAGTGTGTGGAACATGGAGTCACGAGGAGGCAAAATTCACAAGAAGGCAAAGATCGCACGTGAAAGGCCAAAAGAACAATGCTCTCAAGCCAAAGCCTAAAAGATCAAATCAAAATATTCACAACAAAAAGAAAGAAGAAAAGACTACGAGCTGAAGAACGAAGACTTAGTATAGTATGCTAGGTTTAGAACTTTGTAAACGTGGAGTGACCTCCCTTAGGGGGAGATTGTTAGAAATACGTTTTAACGTATATTAGAAGTATCGGTCACTCCACAATATTATTTATGTTGTAATAGCTCGTAGTTAGTATTACTTATTAAGTTAAGTAAGAAACCGGCCCATGGGCTTGTCATGGGCCGGCCCAAGTCCAAATAAGGCTTGGAAGTATAAATACCCCTTTCCTCCTTGGAAAGGGGTTGGTTGTTGATTTCCACTTTATTCATTTGAATGAAATAAACACATAGTTTCTCTCTCACTTTCTCTCTCTAGTTTCTCTCTCTAGGAATCTTCAACCCACTTCATAGATTCATAGTTTATCAATATTCTACAACCGAACTTCCAGCCATAGTTCAAATGTTCTTTGGAAAACTGGATAATTTCAAAGAGAAGATTTTTAGTAATTTGGATGCATTACAGTTGCAATTTGAAAGGGAGAATCTTCATGAGGTTAAAGCGAAGATACGTCTATAAATCCTTCCCACACAATTTAAGGATTTCTTTGCCTCAACAATGGAACCTCCTTTTGATTATTCGACTACAATCTTTCACTAGATTTTCAACTTGCATACGGGTTGCCAGACTTAAACCTTTAGAAGTGGTTTACTCAATCACATCAATATACTTGAGAAGTGTATTAAGGCCAGGTTAGTTAATTACAACAAGATACGGTTGAAAAAGGGTCAGATTCAAAGAATCAAGGAGTCGTCTAAGTCATTGGATGCAGCAATACCTCATGAACATGAGAGAGAGACATGCTTCAAGTTTTCGTCAAAAGAGGATTACATCTTCCTCGTGCAAGCAATAGGTGCCAGTTTGGTCGTCAAGGTAAGCAATGTCAAGGAATCAGGAGGAATGCATGAAACGAGTAGCAAGTCACAAGCACCAACTGTTCAGGTGCCAAGATTCAACAATATACAACATGTTGAGCATTCTGAACCTAATTATGCCAAACATGGGATGGAAAAGAGTGATAGCGATACCACTTCTGATTCATCCGATGTGAGTCACAATGGGGGAGAAAGTGTTCAAAATGCTAAACATCATGATAAGTGTCTTATGACTGCTTCTTTAAATAATTCTGATTCTAGGATTAAATAGCTTGAAACAATTTTAGCTCAGCAATCCAAAGAGCTTGAGGATGTCAAAATTGAATTTTCAAAGAAAACGGAGAAATTTGAAACATATTTTGAAAAACTTGAAAAGTCAAACGTTGTTCATGAACGAAAATTAGATCAAACTGTTCTAGATTCTAAAGCTGAAAAGGATAATATTTTGAAACAAATTAAGTTGCTTGAATATAAATTGGCATCCCAAGATAACTTGCTCAAATAGAATGAGACTTTAAAGGCTCAAGTACAGGAAAAGGTTTTTGCTATAGCTGCTTTGAGAAATGAATTAAGGAAAACTAAAGGAACTAGTGTGGACACTAAGCTTGAAAAACCATCAATCTTGGGGAAACCGCCTACAAATCAGTTCATTCGACAACCGACTGCATTTAGATCCGAGCGATCACAATCCTCGAGACCGCGGTTTGCCTCCCAAGTTGATATGGTTCATCTTTCTAGAACAGTCACTCAACCATCTAGGCCCAATGTGACTAAAATAGCTTTTGCAAGACCTAATCACATGATTGCCTCTAGTTTCCCTAGACATAGTCCAAAGAACACGTCTCGAACTAGTTCAAATGACGTTCACCATACATTTGATCTAAGGGAAGCTAAGCAAAAGACACAAGTAAGAGATAGGAATTTCTAACCTAGTCAGATGCCTTCTAGTTTACCCAACATTGCTAATGGTAGCATGTCACATCCTAGGAGCATCAATCAATCATCTAGGAATTCTAGATCTTACTCAGACATTAATTATGTGACTTGTAAAACATGTAGGAAATGTGTCTTTCAAGCCAATCATGATTCTTGTATCAAAAAATTACTTAATGAGGTGAACTCCCGTGCTAAACTTAAATCCCAGTGGGTGGCTAAAATCAAACCTGTTGGTAAAATGTGGTGCCCCACTGGTAGAAATTTCACTCTTGTAGGAACCGAGTGCCCTTTAACTAGGATAGTCTCTGATTTTACTAAGACTACTAGGGAGGAAATTAAAAAGGAGGCTACATCACTTAAGCCTGAACTTATGGTTTTATATAAAAGGAAACGTTTTCCAGCTAAGACAAGTGAATCATCTCCTCAGGTCACCTCTAGCACAAGAGAAGATAATTGTGAACCCCCACTTGCTTCTAAGATAGATATCGCTAACCCATATCAAAGCATGCAAATTCCTAATGCATGTACCAAAGAGGATGTTCCAAAAGAACGAAGCGGTCCAATCATTATATACCATTCAATTAAGGACACTGTCAGAGTTTGGTTGCTGAAGAAGCCGATATCTAAGAAACAAGTGTCTCAGGGGATTTGCAGTTAAGCTTACAGTGTACAAGGACTTATAGTCACATCACAGACTGTAACTCGTTCATTAAAGAAAGGAAAGTTTATCGCTGATGATAAACTTATCCTTACAACGAGAAATTATGTTTTCTCGGGCATGAGCTAAAATTAAAAACATTCGAAGTTTTTAGCTCATGCACAAAGGCTTATAGACAAATCACAGTCTGTGACCCCAACTTCAGAGAAAAGGGAAGTTTATATACACAACGATAACTTACCCTCAAAACGAGAAATTAAGTTTTCTTAGACACAAGTTATCATTAAAATTATTCAAAGGTTTTAAGCTCGTGTACATGGTTCATTGTTAAATGTCAGACAATGCCCCGTTCTTCAAATAAAGGAAAGTTTATCGCCGATGATAAACTTATCCTCACAACGAGAAATTATTTTTTTCTCGGGCATGAGCTTATATTAAAAACATTTGAAGTTTTTAAGCTCATGCACTATGGCGTATAATTATATTTCATATTATGCCCCGGACCTCAAAGAAAGGAAAGTTTATCGCCGATGTTAAACTTATCCTTACAACGAGAAATTAATTTTTCTCGAGCATGAGCTAATATTATAAACATTCGAAGTTTTTAAGCTCATGCACTATGACTTACAGTTATATATCAGACTGTAACTCGGACCTTAATTTTTAGGAAAGCTTATCTTTCATGATAACTTTTCCTCGTAACGAGAAATTAATTTTTCTCGGTCATGAGCTTGTATTAAAACGTTCCAAGTTCTAAGCTCAGAAAGGAAAGTATATCTTTTAAATAAGAGAACTTTTCTTCTCAACAAGAAATTCATCTTTCTCGGTCATGAGAACGACTTCTAAGTAAATCTCAGCTTAGGACTCGTTCTTCAGTTAAAAGGAAAGTTTATCGCCGATGATAAACTTATCCTCACAACGGGAAGTTTACAACTTCTCGGACTTGAGCTCGTTTTGTAAGATATTCAACATCTTAAGCTCAAGTAATTGGTTTTAAAAACTTTGAACACAATTTTTCGAGATTTTCTCAAAAGGTTTTTCTAAATCTTTCAAAATTGTGTGTTCAAAAATGTTTTGATAAAAAGAACATGTCTTCTGTAATGATAATATTTACGATACTAGAAATCTCATTCAATAATGACACGGGGTTGTAAATAAAGTTCGAGCAGAAGTTCAAATCTTTTAAAACATGCTCAGAATGGCTTGCTATTATTTCTGATAGTAACCCGCTTTTCACATTAAAGTCAAGCATTTCACCGGAAAGCTGTGACTCAACAACGGGAATTAATTTTCTCGGGCATGGTTTACTTTATAACCATGTAAGGGATTGTGTTTACGTAATAACACAATCTAACACGAATATATGTACGTGTCAGTGCATTTATTTGTTAAAACAAGAGAAATCTTGTTTTTATGAAGTTATCATCTCCACCAATCATATCAATTTACAATTGATATCTACATACTCGAAAATCCGACTACTCAAACGGCGACTACAGCTCTTTCAATAGAACACGGGTCAACAATTGAGGGGGAGAAATTGTCCAGCATTCAGAATCTTTGACGCCGAAAGTGCCAAGTTCACGTATCGGTTTCAAGACATCGATAGCAATCATTCACATGGTGTCAAGAGATAACTTCAGACGTGACGAGGCGACCAACATCCGTGAACAAGAACCATGTGATTCTATCATATGATGTTCTCCATCATTCAGGTCCAACCTCGTAAATTGCTAATCTTGTGAATACATTATCATATATGATCTTTGCACATGATAAATACCTTACACTTGTGTTTCAAAGGTATTTAATTTACGTTTCAAGTAGACACTCATTAATTTGAGGGAGAGCTTGTGTAATTCATGAAGATAATTAGATTTGCATTTTTCTTCCCAAATTTTCTTAAAATGCTATTAAATCAATTGATATTAAAAACATCGATTGGGTTAATATTTTTAATATGGGGGAGAAAATGTGATTTAATATGGGAAATGATTAATCACAAATGGTTTGACTTAACGTGATAGCTCATCCCGACATGTGCGAAATGTTTTCGGATATCGTGGCTTATGTTAAGGGGGAGAAAAATGGATTTGCACTTCAAAATTGATTTCATGGTGACATAAACTTACCCAAAACAGCTCTATTCACGACGGTGAAGATTGTGGTAACATAAGGATGGTAGGATAGGTTAAAGTCCAATGATTCCTCTAGAACCAGAGGAATCTTCCCAAGGACATTCCATAGCTAGAAATAGTAGTCCTTAGGAAAGATGGAGAAAGATTGTGAACGTAGCTGAATGCCGACCAAGTACTTAAGTTAGTGCTGGAACAATCACAACAAGGTGTTAGTTATGACATATTGGTAAGCATTGCAGGGGTTAAAGAATGAAAAAGAATTGTAAAGATAAAGGGTCTAAAGAAAGAATCCCTCCTTACAACCTTAGGCAGAAACAGGGTCAATACATATGCTATTGAGATCATTTTTCAATGATTCTTGATATTGAAGATAGACATCATGGACCCAGTGATGCAATGCACAAACCATCCCAACTAACTCAGATATCTCTTAAAAGATATTTGTTTTAATCACACGGAGATAACGCATTATCTATTGATTTATTCACTCCGAATAAATTGGTATTGAAATGGTGGCACTCCTCTCCAGCCTCCGATCACTAAAATCCAAAATGCACGATTGAGTCTAGAGCCATTTGAGATCATCAAATATCTCATTAGGACACACTTTCATAATTCCTTGCTTCTTCACACACTGTGAAAAGTAAGAAAGATTTTAAGAGTCCTACGCAAAATCTTCATGATCTTGCCTGAACATCCGAGTGATACGAAAGTATTTACAATGAAGATAGAAATCCTTCTTGAGCGAATATCAAAAAGCTCATGGTAGGTGACTTGTGCGATTCTTTATGAATCAAACTTGTGATATCTGGAAAGCAACAGTGGTTTAATTCTTAACTGAATTTAAACACGTTCCAGGCCTCTACGCAATATCTTAGTGATCTTGCAAGAAAACTCAGAGTGACACTCTATAGTGTTCACAGTGATGAGTGGAAATCCTTCTAGTGTTAACCTCAAACAGCACTTGGTAGGTAACTTGTAGGATTCTATACGAATCAAGCTCGTGACAACTGGAAAGCAACGATGGTGCGGTTCTTAATTGAATTTCACTTGTTCCAGGAACATGAATTGACGGCTTCAAATCATGCGGATAATATTATCCAAATGATTCACTCTTTATGTTCGCAATCAGCTTTGGACGGTCGAATAAAGAGAATGGTTTTACCCGCGAAATCTTGTCAAGGAGGTTCTTAACCGAAACTACCTTTCACAAGTATGATATTTTATATCGTCCAACGGTCTTCACCGACCGGAGGTAAAATTCAACCGATTTACAATGAAATGTTCAAATCTATTTCATCCGTGTATATGTTTTGTTGCTAACTGTCTTATGCAGCGTAACAAGAAGGTGGCATTGCGGTGTACTATCCGAAAAGAAGTCGTCCTCGCATGCTTATACTTTATGAACTTAACTTCAACAAATTCAAGAAAGTCTAAAAGTAAAGTCTTCCGCTGTATCAAACTCTGAAGCTTTCAAGAATTTATAAAGGTGTAAGTATGTGGAACATGAAGTCACGAGGAGGCAAATTTCACAAGTGATGAATGCACAAGGTCAAGGCAAGGAAACATGCTCAAGACTAAAGTCAAAGATCTCATCAGCATATTCACAAGAACAAGATCGAAGACTCAAGCATAGTATGCTAGCTTTAAGATTTTGTAAAATGGTGTGACCTCCCTTAGGGGGAGATTGTTGGAAATACGTTTTTCCAAGGAGAGTCTCGGTCACATCATTGTTAGCATAGCTTGCTAAAGATCACGAGCTATAAACTATTTAGGACATTGTAACTTGGAGTGACCTCCCTTAGGGGGAGATTGTTGGAAATACGTTTTTACGTATTTAGAAAGGATCGGTCACTCCAACGACTTATACGTAGTATGGGCTCGTGATCCATTATGTTAAACAATATAGCCCACCAAGCCCACATGTAGGGTGGCTATATATACCCCCTCCTAGCATGTTAGGAGGGGTTGGTCATTTGTTATTTCACTTCTCATTTAATCAACATTCTCATTCTCTCTTTTCTCTCTCTACCTTTCTCTCTCTAGTTCTTCCTTCCCTTCCATTCAATAGATAAATCATAACATTGCTAAATCCTAAGAAACCGTAGACCTACAGGGTTACACCTACCTATCCTATGCAGGACTTAACCGCGGAAATTTGGTCGAAACTTTCTTGTGTTTTCGACCGATATCCATTCATGTGGGGGATTATTGGAATATTATATAATATGAGTGAGATATCAGGGGATTTTGTATAAATCTATTTTATTAACTGATTTAAACTTAAGGAATAAGTTTATAGAATCGGTTTCAAATAAATAGAATATATCGTTTGTTTATAAACATTGACAAAATATGTTTAAATAAATAAGATATATCGAAATCAGTTTAGTTTTTAGGTGATATTCCTTCTTGGTGACCAAGACAAGTTTTCACTATAAATTAAACTCATTCTCATTCAGTTTTAGACAGAAAATACAACTTCATAGCAACCGAATTCCAGCAGTCGCTTCGATCAGAAACATGCAAGTTTTTCGTGATCTTTCAGGCAATTTTATAAAGTCCCACAGTACAGCTTACTGTTCTGTTGTAACCTGGTGAGGACGTATAGTCCCCAACCGAGTCTTAGACCAGGCCCACGGGTACTACCCATATCCGGCCCATCATGAATGGGTTGGATCAATGATATTCTGGACTTATGGGTTTTGGATAATAATGGTCATATGTACTGTGTACGGCCCACGGCCCGGTGCAGGCGGCATGTGTTAGATAGAATCACAATTTAAATGGGAATGTGATTCAACCCAAAGTAACAGGGTATTCGCTACCATAATTAGAAGATAACAATCAACACAATTATGGTAGTTATATTTTACTTGGTGCGGAAGATTCGGTAAGGCCCAATAAGGACTCTACCGCCTATATAAGGAAACCTCAAGGGTTCCACAAAGGTACGATTAACTCAATACCCTAATATCTCACTGATTTCTAACCCGAAAACCGATTACTTACTCTCACGTCGGAGTCTAATCGAAGGATACATTCCCATGGTAAGCCTAACAGCGTTGTTGTTTAGTGTGTAGGATCTCAATCATAAATTCACTTGGTGCAAGAGCCGGAGCCTCGAATACCCGATTAAGCCCAATTCGGGTTAAGCAAGGTCCATCCAACTTTTGTATCAACAAGTTGGCGCCATCTGTGGGACCCTACACTTAAATCTACCAATGACAAAAGCAAACCCTAATCAGAGGTACCAAAAGAACATTGGCTGAAAGCCAGGAGTGGAGACCCCGGTCATCCAGCCACCTACGGGGGCGGCAGGGGCAGGGTCAATTCGAAACATGGTGAACCAATCGCCACGAGGGATGGATGCACAATTCAATACCCCCGCACCTACCCTGGTCGTAAACAACCCCAATCTAGGGTCAGCACCGTTACCTCCCAACAAAGAGAGGCAGCGACCCCCAGTTACCGAGACCGAAGTCAACACGATCATCCAAGACGTCAATGACGAAAGTATCAAAGACTACATGACTCATAATTTTGAATCAATCATCCCCGTCATAACGGAAAGGATGAACTTGGTAAGAAACCTTCAAGCCCGGCTGAACTTTAACAGCGTTGAGGGCGACACGCCCAAGCGGTCACGAAAAAGGAACAGAAAACGTTGGGCGGGGTACCTTCCCGAAGCGAGGAACATCCTCAACCGCATAATGTCTTCGAATGGATTGGAGACACGATACTCGAGGACCTCCAATCAAACCAGGTAGACGTTGTGAGACCCCCAGAATCTGACATGGAACAACTAGGCAACAAAGGGATAACACGTCAAGGTACAAGAAACAATGAATTACAGCTGACACAAAGCTATTGTAATAAAAACATGTACATTACATCATAAAATAATCAGAGTTTTAAACATAGGTCCTAGAGTTTTATATGCGGAAAGATTTATTATTTCATCAAGGTTTATAACACTTAGTTACTAAAAATACATAAAACTATCTTTCTAACAGCTTTTAGATTTGACCAAGTTAAAATATACACAGAAATTTCCAAGCTGCGATGATATCCTGTGGGCTCCCATCCAAGCAAAGCTAACTAATTATACCTGAGATTAAACATATAAAATTGTCAACGTAAAGTTGAGTGATATTCATAGGTTTAGCAGTAAAGGTGTGGAACACAAGCATTCATTTGTAAAACAAGTAGTATGGAGTATGGTTATATACGTCAACCATAGTCCGAAACGGTTATTATTTATGTTTAGTTCATGAACCGAAGCTTAACTTACGTAAGTATTCAGCCAAAATACTCAGGTATAAAAAAATGTAATGTGTCATGGTTAAACAACCGCATCATGGGACGGGAAAGTCAATCCTGATGGATCCACCCACAACATTCGCGCTTCCCGTAATGCACACAGGACAATTAACGGTTCATGATCAGAGAGATGAAACTCAAGGCTAATCTAAAAAGCAATAATAATACGGAAAACATCTGGAAAGCATACACGTTCAGGATATCATACAAGTTTTGGATAGCATACAGATTTTAAATGGTTGTGTTCCACCATGTATAATCTCACCCCGTGTTTAGAAACCATATATAAGTAAAAAGGGGCTATGAACTCACCTTAGCCACGAGGTAAGTCAATCACGGTACTCAGAAGCTTAGTAGAAACGGTAATGGTAAGACGTTCACCGACGATATGGATGCCCGGGAAACACGAAAGCCGCACCCTATCAAAATAAGGCGCGCGTTAAGACCCGAACTCAAGTATCGATATGCACCAAATGTAATATGACTTAAATGTTTTCAAAGTATTCATGTTTCAAAATCATTGACACGAACCAAATGAATTCATACTAACTCATTTATCCAACACTACACGATTAAACACTTGTGCACTTGAAATTGACCCGTCATACGACGCCAAGTCAACGCAAGTCAAACTATTCCTTAACCTTATTCGGACCAGTAGCTAATTCATTTATATAATGACTAAGCACTTGAATAAGTCACCATGTCCGATGGTGAATACTCAAACTAAACGCAACACAAGCATTGAGCTATGTGTCCAAAATAAAATCAGCAAGTAGACCCCGAATGTACACACCGATCTACCCTATCTAGACTTGTCCGATTTAGATGAAAATTGGTGTCAAGGTCACTTATAACCTGTATAAGACCTCATTAATGTTTTAGCCAAAGTTCACACTTTAAAACCCATCAGCTCGACACTATACTCGACCCTAGAATGGGACATAATTGTATACTTGTTTTATAAAACTGTTTGGACCACTTTAAAAGTACTAACTTGACAATCCGTCTTTTGAACCCACTAGTAGACTCATCATATTAGGTTTATAAACTTTGAAAATCAGTAGTATCATCTATCTAACCAAGTCTAAAGTCCATGAGAGTCGACCCAAAATCAGCCACAATTTTGGATTGTGCCGGCTTGCGTCTCCCGGTACACGAATACTAAAACTAGCATAACTTTTGACTCGTAAAGAGTTAGAAGCTCTATCTTATACCAAAACGAGTGTCTTGGAAAACTCTACAAAAATATCAAATAATCTCAGCCTATCTCAGACCTTAAACCCATGAAAAATCTGTTCTAGACCTGTTGTCCCAAAATACATTTTTAGAAATCATGTCAAATCAATTTTTCAAACAAAACCACTCATTCCTATACCTATAGTATCACTCTACTATCATAGCCATCAACCAAACACTCCTAAAAACACTTGTATGTAAAATTTAACAAAAATCAAAGATAAAAAATATAACTTTTTAGGATCAAAAAGTGATGATATTACCAAAAATAACACAAGTATGATGATTATAACATCATCCAACCATAAAATCATAACTTTATAAAAACTTGAATCATGAACATGAATTTGTTATCAAAAGAATCACCATAAAAATCTAGGAAGTGGTCTTTAAATCGTTAGACTAAATAATAATGGATGATGATGATTTTTGAAGGATTTTGGTGTTGGGTCTCACGGCAAAGAAAGGGAAGGGGAGGGTGGTTGGTGATTTTTTTAACTTGTTTAGTATGTGTAAAAATGGAAAGAAAGGAGTATTTATATTGTGGTTTAAGTGGAGGGACCAATGATAGGTGTGTAAACACCCATCCTTTTACCACTTAATTCTGGCTAAAACGAGACCAAAACACGTATTTAATATCATTTGTTTGGAATTATGCGTGGTTTTTGTGTTTATTGTGTTTTCAGAGCCAACCGGATGAATATTAAAGAAAACATGGGATTGCACGGGTTTTACTGAAGAAAAAGACTCAAGATAAAGTCTATTGTCCAAGAGATGCAAAAGATTTGAAGTCACTGGGCCTATTCGAAGATTTATCGAAGAAAAGGACCAAAGATGGAAGATTTACATAAGTCGAAGAAACTCAAGTCTATTAAATGAAGAAATTAAAGACGAGTTGAATTTAATCGACAACAAATCTCGAATCAGAATCGAAAACGTCAACTTTTCTGAAAAGACGAGAAGACAAGAAGAACGGGAGAAAGCCCACTCACCAACCAAAAGACAAGGCTATATAAAGCCCACACCTCACACACTTAGTGCCAGCTTTAGTTTTTCCTCTCCTCCCCTTTTTTCTCCCTTTTAGTTCGTATCATCACCAACACCACTAGGGTGTTTGGTGATCTTGATCTTTGATTTTTAATCTTGTAATTTTAATTCTTGTTTTGTGATTGTTACAACATTAATCATCAATACAAGTTCTTGTTTAATCTTTCCATTTCATCTTGTTCATCATCATCTTTTATTTCAAGTTTTCAAGTTTTTATTTGATTGATTTGATCTTCAAAAGTTGTTGGGTTTTGTGTTTTTTATGGGATTTGTAGTTTATGGTTAGTAGATGCTTAGTGATTAGTTTTGTTTAAGTTTTGGTGAAAAACTTGGTTGATTTTTGGTAAAAATCGTGTTCTTATAGTGCTACTGTTCTTCGTCTTCATCATATTTTTGGTTGATTTATGAAAAACACTTCATTCGGAACTTTTTCCTTCATTCAGAACTTTTTCCTTCATTCAGAACTTTTTCCTTCATTCGGAACTTTTTCCTTCATTCGGAACTTTTTCCTTCATTCGGAACTTTTTCCTTCATTCGGAACTTTTTCCTTCATTAAGAACTTTTTCCTTCATTCGGAACTTTTTCCTTCATTCGGAACTTTTTCCTTCATTCGGAACTTTTTCCTTCATTCGGAACTTTTTCCTTCATTCGGAACTTTTTCCTTCATTCGGAACTTTTTCCTTCATTCGGAACTTTTTCCTTCATTCGGAACTTTTTCCTTCATTCAGAACTTTTTCCTTCATTCAGAACTTTTTCCTTCATTCGGAACTTTTCCTTCATTCGGAACTTTTTCCTTCATTCGGAACTTTTTCCTTCATTCGGAACTTTTTCCTTCATTTGGAACTTTTTCCTTCATTCGGAACTTTTTCCTTCATTCGGAACTTTTCCTTCATTCAGAACTTTTTCCTTCATTCGGAACTTTTTCCTTCATTCGGAACTTTTCCTTCATTCGGAACTTTTTCCTTCATTCAGAACTTTTCCTTCATTCAGAACTTTTTCCTTCATTCAGAACTTTTTCCTTCATTCAGAACTTTTTTTTTTCCTTCATTCAGAACTTTTTTTTCCTTCATTCAAAATTTTTTTTTTATTAGTTATTTTTGGCTTATTTTCTCTATTGCATGCATTTGATCTTTTTTAGTAGCATAGAAAATCACAACCCTTTTTGTACCAAGAACAACTATTCCACTTTGAGCTGTAATCAATTCGAGAGGATACCGAGATTTAATCTGAACCCATACAAAACCATAGTATCAAATGGCGCCGCTGCCGGCTCTTCTCGTTAAGATCAAAAAAAATTTGTGAGAACTTGGATTTTGGGATCCGTTCCCCGTGAACGTTACTTTTTCATAAAAAATTTCAAAAAATCCTAAAAAAATATAAAATTTTCAAAAATACAAAAAAAAAATTAAAAAAATTAAAAACCAAAAAATATTTTTGTATTGTTTTTGCCTTGTTAGTTATTTTGCAGGTGTATGCGCACTCGATCCACGTCTTATCAAGAGCCCGAGCCTCTCGATCACTTAGACATGGCCGGTGTACCACCTCCAAACAATAATAACAACAACAACCCACCTTTCAACAACATGAACAATAACAACCACAATGAGCCCCTTCTGGATAATCGCCCGATGATTGAATTGCTGCAAGCTCATGTAGATGGCAACACTGACCCAATTGTTATACCACCAATTACCGCCAACAATTTCGAGCTAAAATCAGGCTTTATCCAGATGGTCTCCGCTCAACCATTCTTGGGACGAACCATTGATGATCCACACGACCACATCAAGAGATTCTTGCAACTCACCAACACGGTCAAATTCAATGGCGTTCCACAAGAGGTTATAAGGTTACAACTTTTTCCCTTTTCTTTAGAGGGACAAGCCCGGCATTGGCTTGCTAAGGAACCGCCACAGAGTATTCTCTCGTGGACGGATTTGGAAACAAAGTTTATCAATTACTTTTTCCCACCCTCTCGTACTACCGCTTTGCGGAATGAAATCATAAATTTTGGACAAAAGTACGATGAGTCGTTCAGTGAATCTTGGGATCGCTTTAAAGATCTTTTAAGAAAATGCCCACAACATGGTTTTACCAAAGTACATCAAATTAATACTTTTTACAATGGTTTAAGCATGAGTGACCAAGATTCACTGAACAGTGCCTCGGGGGGTAATCTATTGGCTAAGACTTCCAATGCCGCTTGGGACATCATTGAGAATAAATCTCGTGTGCAAACCAAGAGTGTCCGGACCAATGTCGCTAGTGCTAGCACTAGTGACAGCGACAAGCGATTGGACAAAATCACTACGCTTCTTGAATCGCTTGTCACCCACACCGTTAGCAACAACAACAACAACAACGCTAAACACGCTCAAGTTAACGCTGTCAGCCAACCTTGTGAGATATGCGGTGGTCCTCACTCTTACACCACTTGTACCCTTCTGAGAATGTTAATGCAGCTTATGGAACCTATCCTCAACCTGCTTATCAAGCTAGACCTCAAGGTGACCGTAATTTACTTAGCTACCGCAGCAACAACTATCTTTCACCACCTGGTTTTCCTTCAACCAACCCAAACCAACAATCAAACCTCAATCGCCCTCCTCAACAACAACAACAACCTCGACAACCATACATCCCTCCTCACAAGCAGCAACAACCACCTCAACGTAACAACCAAGTTTACCAACAACCTGCTTATCAACCACCCGCATACAATGCTCCTCTCAACCAATCCACCGCTCTACACCAAGAAGTGCAGACCTACATGAGGACAAACGATGTGATCGTGGAAAATCTTCAGCGTGAAGTGATCAATTTGAAAGCAGACTTGGTCAAGCAAGGAAACGATTTGAGAGCCGACATGAGAAATACGTTGGATAGCCAAACAAATGACTTGAGGAACATGATGGCTAGTTTCTTCCAAGGTAATCAACCCTCTTCTTCGGGTACTCTTCCGAGTAACACCGTTGCGAATCCAAGAGGGGAGATGAAAGAAATCACTACTCGAAGTGGTAAAGGTACCAAGGAACCCGAGCTTCCTATACCTCCACCGGTGGTTGTGACTAAGGAGAACGAGTCACCTGCTCCTATTCCTCATCCTTCTCCTACCCCAATTTCTCCACCTCTTCCTTCTACCCCTCCTCCACCCAAGGATGTGAGTGATCCTATTCTTCCAAAGCCTTCCTCTTCTTCCAATATACCTTATCCATCTAGGTTGAGGAAAGAGAAGCTCAAAAGCAAGGACGATATTCAGGTTTCGAATTTCCTTAAAATGTTCAAACAACTGAATTTCAATATCTCCTTCGCTGAGGCTCTCGCTCACATGCCTAAATACGCAAAAATGTTTAAAGATCTTCTGAGCGATAAGGAAAAGCTCCTCGATATTGCCAACACCCAACTTAATGAGAATTGCTCTGCAGTGCTCTTAAGGAAATTGCCAACTAAGCTTGGTGATCCGGGTCGTTTCCTTATCCCTTGCAATTTCCCGGGAGTAGAGAATTGCATGGCCCTAGCCGATCTAGGTGCCAGTATTAATCTTATGCCTCTAAGCGTTTGGAAGCAATTATCTCTCCCAGAGCTAGTCCCCACCAAAATGACTTTGGAATTAGCTAACCGTACGGTTGCTTATCCAGTGGGGATAGCCGAAGACGTCATTGTAGGAGTCGACAAATTCACCTTTCCTGCTGATTTTGTTGTCGTCGACTACGAGATGGACCCTCGTGTGCCACTAATTGTTGGTCGTCCATTCTTGAGGACCGGTCTCACTCTCATTGATGTTGAAGCCGGTGAGCTTATCATGAGAGTGGGTGACGATAAAGTAGTCTTCAACATGGGAAAGTTGTCTAAACAGCCTTATTCATATGAGAGTGTTAATTGTATTGACGTTCTTCATGAGGCTTGTGAAGAACACTTTAATGATGCTTGCAAAAGTATTCCTGCCTCTCTTCCCAATGTTGAGACCGTGTCCTCTATTGATTCATCATTGTCTCTATTTGGAGATAGTGATTTATTTTGGAACAATCTTGAAGATACCATGGGAGATGTGAATTTAGCTACTAATGATTCTCCCACCGATGGGGATGAAGACATGAATTTCTTTGACAATCTTCTCACCGAAGACAATCCTTCTCCTCCATCTCCCACGGTCATTGCTATCGATACTCCGACTTTAAATACGCCTCCCGTCGAAAATCCTCCGGATTTAGAACTTAAGGAGTTGCCGCCCCATCTTGAGTATGTATTCCTTGAAGAAGAGAAGAAGTCGCCAGTCATCATTGCTAAGGACCTAAAGGAAGAAGAAAAAGCCCGACTTATCAACGTGTTGAAAGATCACAAGAAGGCTATTGCTTGGAAGATTTCTGATATTCGTGGAATTGATCCTCACTTCTGCACACACAAAATTCTCATGGAGGACGACTTTAAGCCCACAATTCAAAGCCAACGAAGGGTGAATCCAAAAATACATGAAGTCATCAAAACAGAGGTTATCAAACTTCTTGATGCGGGTATGATTTACCCTATTTCGGATTCACCATGGGTTAGTCCAATCCATTGTGTGCCCAAGAAGGGCGGAATAACCGTTGTTCCCAATGAACACAACGAGTTGATTCCCACTCGTCTCGTTACTGGGTGGAGAGTTTGTATAGACTACCGCAAACTCAATGATGCCACGAGAAAGGATCATTTCCCTCTACCTTTTATGGACCAAATGCTTGAACGTTTAGCCGGTAATGAATATTACTGCTTTCTTGATGGTTTCTCGGGTTATTTCCAAATACCCATCGATCCCCAAGATCAAGAGAAGACGACATTCACTTGTCCCTATGGCACATTTGCTTACAAAAGAATGCCTTTTGGCTTATGTAATGCGCCCGGGACTTTCCAAAGGTGCATGTTAGCTATCTTCCATGACATGGTTGAACAAACCATGGAAGTCTTCATGGATGATTTCTCGGTCTTCGGGGATTCTTTCTCTTCTTGCCTTGCCAATTTGGAACGTATGCTCAAGCGGTGCGAAGACACTCGCCTAGTTCTGAATTGGGAAAAATGCCATTTTATGGTAAAAGAAGGCATCGTGCTGGGACATAAAATTTCCAAAGCCGGTCTTGAAGTAAACCGTGCTAAAGTCGATGTTATCGCAAAGTTGCCTCCACCTTCAACAGTGAAGGGTGTGAGAAGTTTCCTGGGTCATGCGGGCTTCTACCGTCGATTCATCAAAGATTTTTCTCAAATCGCTCGCATGATGACCCACCTCTTGGAAAAAGATACTCCTTTTATCTTTTCCAAAGAGTGTCTTGAAGCCTTTGACTCGCTTAAGGATAAGCTTACTAAGGCACCTGTCTTGGTTACCCCTAATTGGGAGCTGCCTTTTGAGTTGATGTGCGATGCTAGTGATTTTGCTATTGGAGCGGTTCTGGGACAAAGAGTGAACAAACACTTCCAACCGATCCATTACGCTAGCAAGACAATGACAGGGGCACAATTGCATTATACGACAACCAAAAAAGAGCTTTTAGCTATTGTCTATGCCTTTGAAAAATTTCGCCCCTATCTTGTCCTTTCCACCACAATTGTGTATACCGATCATTCCGCGTTGAAGTACTTGTTGACAAAGCAAGATTCCAAACCAAGACTTCTTCGCTGGGTTTTGCTGCTCCAGGAATTTAAAATCGAAATTCGCGATAAAAAAGGAGCTGAAAACCTAGCCGCGGACCATCTCAGCAGACTTGAGGATCCTTACCAAGGGGATCATCCGACCAAAGAAATCAATGATTCTTTTCCCTTGGAGACCTTAATGTCTATAAATTCGAATTCTAATGAAACCCCGTGGTTTGCGGACTTTGCAAACTACTTGGCGGGTAGAATTCTCAAGGAAGGGTTGACGTCCCAACAAAAGAAAAAGTTCTTCACCGACATTAAGACTTACTTTTGGGACGACCCTTACATATTCAAACAATGTGCCGACCTGATTATCCGCCGATGTGTTGATGGACCGGCAGCGTCAGAAATCCTTGATGCTTGCCACAAAGGACCCACCGGTGGTCACTTTGGTCCCAACTACACCGCTAAAAAAGTGTTTGATTCGGGATTTTATTGGCCCTCCATATATCGTGACGCTCACGATATGGTTAAAAGATGTGATGTTTGCCAAAAACAAGGCACAATCACACATAAAGACGAGATGCCTCAGAATTTCATTCAAGAGTGTGAAATTTTTGATGTTTGGGGTATCGACTTTATGGGGCCATTCCCTTCTTCTAAAGGAAACAAATACATCCTTGTAGCCGTTGATTACGTTTCAAAGTGGGTTGAAGCCAAAGCTTTACCTAATAATGACGCCAGGGTGGTTTGTAACTTTCTGAAAGCTCTTTTCGCTAGATTCGGTGTGCCTCGTGCCATTATTAGTGATCGTGGGACTCATTTTTGCAATGACCAATTTGCTAGAGTCATGGCTAAGTACGGTGTAAATCATCGTCTTTCCACAGCCTACCACCCACAAACTAATGGCCAGGCTGAAATATCCAACCGAGGTCTTAAGCGAATTCTGGAAAGAACCATGGGAGAGCATCGTGCCTCATGGGCTGATAAACTTGATGATGCTTTGTGGGCTTTCCGTACTGCTTACAAGACCCCGATCGGCTGTACGCCTTATCGTCTTGTGTACGGGAAAGCGTGCCACCTCCCCATTGAGTTGGAGCACAAGGCTTACTGGGCCTTGAAGTGGGCCAATTTTGATATTAACAAAGCCGGTGACCTACGCAAGATCCAACTCAATGAGCTCAATGAACTCCGTAATGAGGCTTATGAAAATTCTTTAATCTATAAGGAAAGGACTAAGCTCATTCACGACTCTAAGATTAAGAACCGAGAGTTCCATGTTGGAGACAAAGTCTTACTTTTTAACTCTCGGTTGAAAATCTTCTCGGGAAAGCTCAAATCTCGTTGGTCCGGCCCATTCACCATTGCCCAAATTTTTCCATATGGTACTCTCGAGCTCGCTCAACCTAATGGACCTAATTTTAAGGTGAATGGCCAACGAGTTAAGTTATACTTTGGTGAGGACACCTCTCAGGAGGTGATTCCATCCCTCACCACGTTCCCCATGAACTAATTTTGGGTCGAGTCAGGCTTGTGACTCGGTTATCAAAAACAAGCGCTCCTCGGGAGGCAGCCCGAGTATCTATCCTTTATGTTTTAACCTCCTAAGTGTAGGGGGACTTCTATACGTGTTTGTCTTTGTGTGGTGATGTGATTACAGGGATAAGTGCACTCTTGGAATCTTTGAAGAACCGTGCTCCCGTGTTATCCAAAATCCGGTTCTATCTCTCAACTATCGTGATTGAATTTTCTTCATACTCACATTTGAAATTGATCACTTTAGTCGTCTCTTCCTTAACTTGAGTTAACCAACGTGCACAATGTCATAAGTGTAGGGGAGATTTTTCCCACATGCTTAAACATTGAGGACAATGTTTATCTTAAGTGTAGGGGGGACTTCTATCGAAGTTTTAAGTGGACTTTTCCATGAAAATGCCTTCATTTAACCGGAAAATCATATTTTTCAACATTTTTCAAATTTTTTATTAACTTCGGCCATTTAGTCGTAATTTTTAAATTTTTATCGTTGCTTTCATATGTATATATCCCGCAATAAAGTCAAATTTTAATAAAGTGGTGTAGCTAGTTTAGAAGTCTTTGACATATTAGGCCCGTTGCGTTTATTTTGACTCAACCCGAATAGACTTATCCAAGTTTATTCTAGCTAGTATCCTTAACCATGTAGACCTTAATTGGTTTATTAGGCTAAGTGTCCACGAGTCTCATTTTTTGAGATTTTAAATTGTGGAGAACGAGAAATGATAGAGTCAATTATAAGTCGGTATTCTTGCGCAAGCTCACTTGGTGTAATTATTTGCCTTTTCTCCCATCACTTGCTAATAATTTATCTGCAATAAGTAAGGTCGTACGATTTGAAAGGTTACTTAGCTTCTAGCCCAAGCTCGTTTAAAAGTTGCTCGGTAATGATAAGAGTTCATAGCCAAGGCATAACTTATGAAGCGGGGCGCGAAGATTGGCGAGTCCGAAAAGGCCCTAACAAGGCATGAGGATTCCATTTTATTGCTAAAGATCCAAGGTGATGTGAAAAGCATTATTCCCAAAGTCAATATGAAGGATCAAGACTCACGAAGAAAAGCAATCAACTCCCATAAAGATCATGGAGAAGTCTATCCGAAAAGACCCTAACAAGGTATGAGGATAAATAGATCCAAGTCCGAAAAGGAGGCGGATCGTTGTATCTCAAAATCCCAAATAGAGATTGAAGAAATAATCATGAAGTCGTGGTCAACAAAGTTGGAGTACCTCTCAAAAGTCTCCAAGTGAAGAAACTCTATGAACGATGAGAAGACCATTATCTCAAGCACGTCTCTCAAGATATGAAGTATGAAGTACATGCCAAATATCGGCCCGAGAAAGGTCTCAAATCGTGAACCGAGTTATGCCAAGATATGAACTTTTTGATATCCCGAGAAGCAGTTTTAAAAGATTTTGTCCTTTAGCTAACTATTGATCAAATCGTCCTACTTTGCTTTCAGCCTAAATAAACTATCGAAATAAGTCCAAAAATGCATCTTCATGATCATTCTAAGACAAAAATAAAATATAAGAGATACACCTAGGTATAAGGGAGTTTAAGCATTTAATTAAGCCATGTGTGTAAGTGTTTGATTTGCTAACTTATAATAACAATGATCTCGTTTTTAAGCTTAGTTTGGGGAACGTGAAACTTGAGGGTGATAAATCTGCGCAGCACCAAAGCCCTAATGTAAGTCCTTGATCTCTTTGCAAGTTATTTCCATGTAGCTATTTTCAAGTGAAAATGGTTTTCTATCCTTTTGTTTCCTTTAAAGTTTTAACTCCTTTTAGTACTTTAATTTTTGTTTAGTAGTATTTGAATAAGGCCAAGGTTGATTAATTATGAGAAAAGTGTAAATTTGCTTTATCACTAAGCATTGCATGAGGGCATGGCAATGGTTAAGTGTAGGGGATTTGATAGGTGTGTAAACACCCATCCTTTTACCACTTACTTCTGGCTAAAACGAGACCAAAACACGTATTTAATATCATTTGTTTGGAATTATGCGTGGTTTTTATGTTTATTGTGTTTTCAGAGCCAACCGGATGAATATTAAAGAAAACATGGGATTGCACGGGTTTTACTGAAGAAAAAGACTCAAGATAAAGTCTATTGTCCAAGAGATGAAAAAGATTTGAAGTCACTGGGCCTATTCGAAGATTTATCGAAGAAAAGGACCAAAGATGGAAGATTTACATAAGTCGAAGAAACTCAAGTCTATTAAACGAAGAAATTAAAAGACGAGTTGAATTTAATCGACAACAAATCCCGAATCAGAATCGAAAACGTCAACTTTTCTGAAAAGACGAGAAGACAAGAAGAACGGGGGAAAGCCCACTCACCAACCAAAAGACAAGGCTATATAAAGCCCACACCTCACACACTTAGTGCCAGCTTTAGTTTTTCCTCTCCTCCCCTTTTTTCTCCCTTTTAGTTCGTATCATCACCAACACCACTAGGGTGTTTGGTGATCTTGATCTTTGATTTTTAATCTTGTAATTTTAATTCTTGTTTTGTGATTGTTACAACATTAATCATCAATACAAGTTCTTGTTTAATCTTTCCATTTCATCTTGTTCATCATCATCTTTTATTTCAAGTTTTCAAGTTTTTATTTGATTCATTTGATCTTCAAAAGTTGTTGGGTTTTGTGTTTTTTTTATGGGATTTGTAGTTTATGGTTAGTAGATGCTTAGTGATTAGTTTTGTTTAAGTTTTGGTGAAAAACTTGGTTGATTTTTGGTAAAAATCGTGTTCTTATAGTGCTACTGTTCTTCGTCTTCATCATATTTTTGGTTGATTTATGAAAAACACTTCATTCGGAACTTTTTCCTTCATTCGGAACTTTTTCCTTCATTCAGAACTTTTTCCTTCATTCGGAACTTTTTCCTTCATTCGGAACTTTTTCCTTCATTCGGAACTTTTTCCTTCATTCGGAACTTTTTCCTTCATTAGGAACTTTTTCCTTCATTCGGAACTTTTTCCTTCATTCGGAACTTTTTCCTTCATTCGGAACTTTTTCCTTCATTCGGAACTTTTTCCTTCATTCGGAACTTTTTCCTTCATTCGGAACTTTTTCCTTCATTCGGAACTTTTTCCTTCATTCGGAACTTTTTCCTTCATTCGGAACTTTTTCCTTCATTCGGAACTTTTTCCTTCATTCGGAACTTTTTCCTTCATTCGGAACTTTTTCCTTCAATCGGAACTTTTTCCTTCATTCGGAACTTTTTCCTTCATTCGGAACTTTTTCCTTCATTCAGAACTTTTTCCTTCATTCAGAACTTTTCCTTCATTCAGAACTTTTTCCTTCATTCAGAACTTTTTTTTTTCCTTCATTCAGAACTTTTTTTTCCTTCATTTAAATTTTCTTTTTATTAGTTATTTTTGGCTTATTTTCTCTATTGCATGCATTTGATCTTTTTTAGTAGCATAGAAAATCACAACCCTTTTTGTACCAAGAACAACTATTCCACTTTGAGCTGTAATCAATTCTAGAGGATACCGAGATTTAATCTGAACCCATACAAAACCATAGTATCAACCAATGTTACGAAATTTGAAACTTGTGGACTTAAAAACATTTTACTAGTTTAAAGGGTAAAAAATGGTTATTGGTAAATATTGAAAATATTTACGGGGCTCGGGTTTCGTAAATATACTTTTCAAAAGTTACAATGCATCATAAATATGATTATATGGTTTCCCGACACGACTTAATACGTAATTAAAACGACATCATCGAAAATACTAATTATCGAAACAATCGATAATAAAATGTAAAGTTTTGGGCATCCGTCGGTATCGCGATCACTAGGAATTCTCGTTGTACATTGATTTTGAGTAAACTCGTTGTAAAACGCACGCGGGTGATTTTAGATCAAAACCTTTGATTTAATTAAATATGGAAAAATAAAATAAGAATTTTATAATTCCCGATAAAGTATTTATCAATGATTAGAAAATACTTGAAAAGTATTACTTATTGAAATTATCATGATCTCAGGATTTACATATAAAAATACAAGAAAATCGTAATACGTTGGAAAATTCGAACACGCGAATAAAAGAATAAAATAATGTTAGAAAAGTATAGGTTCTTACAGTCTTCCCCCCTAAAGGAACTCTGGTCCCTCAGAGTTCTCCTGGAAACAGTAAAAGATGCGACAAAAGGAGGTACAAAGTGTAGAACAAATTCATGGCTTCCCAGGTAATTTCTGCACCACGACGTACGTTCACGATTTGAATTCACTACGCTTCAGTTACTTAACTTCTTTTCGAATAAATTTTCAAACTCGGATTAGAATTATGACCTTTCAGTACAAAGAAATATCAAGAGATAGAATGAACACAAGAAAAGCTTAAACGGACAAAGTGTGTTAAGATGATTCAAGATTGTTAACCAACAAAGAGTCGTAAATCGCGCAAGTGTAAAAAATGACAATCTTAAAACGTAAGAATCTATTTACAATAGAAATAGAAGGTAACAACATGAATTACATATGATCATTTAAAATACAAGCTGTCAAAATCAGTTGTCTAGGATTTTGGTATTACTTTAAAACTTTGTTTAAATATTTTCTTGATTAAAATAAAATTTTTATAAGGTGTAGTGAATTAAAAATCAAAGTATCTATATTTAGTGTGTAAGCTGTTGATATATTTTTTTCTTGATCAGGATTTTCAAAGCAAGAACAGTTCCAAAATAGTTATCCTGGTCGGCTTAAGAACTTTTGGATATCTGCATGAAGTTTACTGTTAACTGCTACCATTAGAGAAAATCAGAATTTCCATGTTATTTAAAATCATTGCTAGAAATTATAAATTAATTTAATAATTTCATTATATTAAAAATAAAATATGATAAAAATCAATTACTTTAAAAGATACATCTTGACATCCTTTTAAACATTAGGTAAATTTCCCAAAGAGGATATATATATATATGGTATTTAACTTGAAACAATTATTTTAGTAATTTAAACATTTGATAAAATGTATAAAACTTTCTTAAAATTAATAATAATTTTTAGAAATACCAAGAAGGTGATTAAGGTATCAAATGGTAAACATGTGACATATAAAGGTCAACAATTTGCAGGCGAGCAATAACACAAGGGAATAAAATGAAAGTCGTATCAATTCTTAACAAACGTGATAGAATAGGCGTGTCGATGATAAAGGCAATTAGAAACAAGGATTCAGCACGATTAATTCACGAGTGCGGTTGGCGTTACCAACAACAGTTTATTAGGTTCTCAAGGGTCGATACACGATCAAAAGAGAAAAGCCACACAATAAATTTTTGAATCACAGAAATTCTTACGAAGTTACTTGAGAGTAATTCTAGTAAAATGAATAACATTAGCAATGAAAAGCAAAATCAACACATGATTCACACGAATGAATTTCAAGAGGATAAAGTCTAATACACATCATGGAAAATACACGTAATCATTGTTCACGTCTAATCCTAATTCATTATCCGCGTCCAGAGACGTTTCGATGGTCTACCCAAAGAGATAAAGAAGGTCGATCGATGTAGGAGCATAACAATGTTGAAACCTTCAAATCTGGTATCAATGGTAAGAATTTAGGCAAATGGTAACGAAAATTATATCATGAGGATGATGAGGTAACAAGTAAAGCAAAGATTGTTGAGTAAGGAAATCTGTGCTTGAGGCATGTACTTTGTTCAAGAAAAGATAAAGGTTCATATGTGTAAGTCATGAACTGTTGTTACTCGCATAAAATGTAAAAGTTTTCAAAATTTACATTTATCTAACCTTTTAAGGAACATAATTAAAAAGATGATTCTTGGTTAAATATTTATGGTGACTACTATTCGGCCTTGCATGGCTCCTTCTAAATTAGGCTAGGTGATCAGGCCATGCATAATTTAGGGCTAGCAATGTGATGCTCAGCATCGTCAAACTAGTATTACATATCATATGATTTAAAATATGTATATAATAGCATTTGTAAAAACAGGAATCAAAATAACATATGAAACTTTCCGCCTATAAATTACTGGCTAACTGTTTAAATCAACAATTTGTATTGTTACAAGGGTTCTTTATAAGACCATATTAGAACAATTTGTGAAAATACATTGTAAAATTAATATAAAATTAAATTTATAAGATAACCTTCAAGTATTTAATAATGTCCAAGTGGAACATTTTGTAAAATGTTTCGCAAACAATACCAGTTTGAGCTTATATGGTAACCTATAAAATAGCGAGTGGGTTACATGAGGCTAATAAAGAGTAGTTCAAGACAGTCAGTAAAATGGTTACAAGGTGATAAGGTTTCAAGAGATTTAGCAGGAATCGTCAAGAGACACGTGCCAAAATGATAACGAATGATATGAAAACAAGATCTTCAACCTCGGACCGGATCAGTGGTACGATAGAAGTAAAGAATGACAATATAGAATGACAAATAAGTCATATATAAAAGAAAGGATAAAGGAATCCGTAGGTGTGCATATCGTAATTTATTTGACAAAAATACACTTTTAACATAGTAGAACATCAGTTTATCTAATCACTTAGTTCCTAAAAGTGCAACATTTATGTATGACCGAGCTCAAGTTACTATTTGTAAACGTTTTCAATCGCAATCAATGTTTCATGGTTGTAAAATATCATTAGTTAAAATTTTACGAGCTCACACGAACTTAAAATGCTTTAAACCATGTTTTTAAATTCTATCAGTTTTGATCTTTTTAGTCAACTTTGACTTTTGGGTTTGACTCTTGGGTTTGACTTGACCAATTAACTCGCTAAATGATATTCTAAGACTCGAAGTCTAATGCAATTTGGTGTAAAACGATGTTTTGGACAATTTTCTAGTTTTACTCGGGACTTGAAACGGATTAAAAATGGACGAAAATGCCCTTGCATTAAATCTGTCAATAAAAAGATATTTTAAAATTATGCAAAAAATGACTTCTTAGATTTTACAATCTCAAATGAGCGTAACTTGCTCGATTTTAAAGTTTACTTGTAAAACATTATGTCCTGAACGAACACCTCATCAGGTAAAAATATATTTTTATGTCTAAGGTTATAAAAATATTTTCTCGACACTGTTAAATTTCCTATAAAGTTTCTGTACAAAGTATATTTTTGGACACAGTTTCAAATTAAATCCAAATTTCATAATAACTCAGAATTAATGTACACTCAAGACTTGTGGATTCCATAAAGACGAAAGAGAATAAAATGTATAATCATGTAAAGAAAACACAGTATAGAAATGGATCAAGAATGCCAACGATAATCTAAGAGATCAAAAATGACGCATGACATCCGAGAAAGAATTAGAACATTAACGGGTTACACTCCTGGAGAAAGGAGGTTTAATGAAAAGGGAGGATACAAGTTTATAGAAGTACAATCGTATTCCAACCAGTCGTCACATAAGAGAGGGTGAATTACAAGATAACGATGATACTTCCAAGGTAAAAACGAACGTTGAAACTCAAAATCGACATATAGAATGGTCAATGAAATAAAATGTAATCCATGTAAGATTGTCGTGTAAAAAAAGTGACGTAATGGTCAATCAAGATTATGAAAACCCACGATATTATTCCCACTGATTCAACGAATGCTTCGAGATGTGTGACTCACACGATGTCTTTTAGTCTTTTTCAGAGACACATTGAGCTACACAATGGTCTATAGACTATTTTCAAGTCATCCAATCACAAATGGTCGACAAGCAAATTGGATATCTAAATAGATATCTAAAAAGAATTTAAACGTGAAAGCAACACACACGGTAGTAAAATGAAAATCAAGAGTTTTATCGAAAACAACACTTCTTAATTCCGAACAATGGTATCTCGAGAGTATGCACAACATGTAACAGCCAGTCGAGAAAAAAAATAGACGGTTCAAAACGAACGAGCATATGAAGTCAGTGGTATCACGCATAAATGAATAGCAATAGTACTCAGAAAAATGAGCATGAAAAGTCGGCAGCATACGCGCTCTGAATACAAGTAGGTAACGTCATAACAATATAAAATCATTGCAACAAGATCAATTCACAAGAATTCAAGAAATACAATATAGGCAGATGTAATCACAGTAATATCGAATGATAATTCATGAAGCACAAAAGCTTTGAAAAGACATAATAATTATCGTCACTAGGTTAATGTAATATATCAACATGAAATCAATAGATGAAATACGACAACGATAATTAAAAGTAAATAATAAGGATTAGAGAGTTACCAGCACAGATATCGAACAACATTGGCAGATTCTGTGTTTGACACTTAAAACCTGAAATTTTTTGAACTTTCGGTTATAGACTAAGTTTTTTAAAACGACTCAGTTCCCTATAACCATCGCTCTGATACCAATCTGTGAGACCCCCGGAATCTAACATGGAACAACTAGGCAACGAGCGGGTAACACGTCAAGGTACAAGAAACAATGAATTACTGTTGACATAAAGTTGACGTAATAAAAACATGTACATTACATCATAAAATAATCAGAGTTTTAAACATAGGTCCCAGAGTTTTATATGCGGAAATATTTATTATTTCATCAAGATTTATAACACTTAGTTACTAAAAATACATAAAACTATCTTTCTGACAGCTTTTAGATTTGACGAAGTTAAATTATACACAGAAATCTCCAAACTGCGATGATATCCTGTGGGCTCCCATCCAAGTAAAGCTAAGTAATTATACCTGAGATTAAACATGTAAAATCATCAACATAAAGTTGAGTGATATTCATATGTTTAGCAGTAAAGGTGTGGAACACAAGCATTCATTTGTAAAACAAGTAGTATGGAGTATGGTTATATACGTCAACCATAGTATGAAACGGTTATTATTGTTGTTTAGTTCATGAACCGAAGCTTAACTTACGTAAGTATTCAGCCTAAATACTCAGGTATAAACAAATGTAATGCGTCATGGTTAAACAACCGCGTCATGGGGCGGGGATAGTCAATCCCGATGGATCCACCCACAACATTCGCACTTCGCGCAATGCACACAGGACAAATTAACAGTTCATGATCGGAGAGATGAAACTCAAGGCTAGTCTAAAAATCAGTAATAATACGGAAAACATCTGGAAAGCATACAGGTTCTGGATAGCATACAAGTTCTGGATAGCATAGAGTTTTTAAATGGTTGTGTTCCACCATGTATAATCTCACCCCGTGTTTAGAAACCATATATAAGTAAAAAGGGGCTATAAACTCACCTTAGCCACGAGGTAAGTCAATCACGGTACTCAGAAGCTGAGTAGAAACGGTATGGTAAGACGATCACCGACGATATGGATGCCGGGAAACACGAAAGCCGCAACCTATCAAAATAAGGCGTGCGTTAAGACTCGAACTCAAGTATCGATATGCACCAAATGTAATATGACTTAAATGTTTTCAAAGTATTCATGTTTCAAAATCATTGACACGAACCAAATGAATTCATACTAACTCATTTATCCAACACTACACGATTAAACACTTGTACACTTTAAATTGACCCGTCATACGACGCCAAGTCAACGCAAGTCAAACTATTCCTTAACCGTATTCGGACCAGTATCTAAGTCATTTATATAATGACTAAGCACTTGAATAATTCTCCATGTCCGATGGTGAATACTCAAACTCACGCAACACAAGCATTGAACTATGTGTCCAAAATAAAATCAGCAAGTACACCCCGAGTGTACACACCGGTCTACCTTATCTAGACTTGTCCAATTTAGATGAAATTGGTGTCAAGGTCACTTATAACCTGTATAAGACCTCACCAAAGTTTGAGCCAAAGTTCACATTTTAAAACCCATCAGCTCAACACTATACTCGACCCTAAAATTTGGGACAGAATTGTATACTTGTTTTATAAACCGTTTGGACCACTTTAAAAGTACTAACTCGACAATCCGTCTTTTGAACCCACTAGTAGACTCATCATATTAGGTTTATAAACTTTGAAAATCAGTAGTATCATCTATCTAACGAATCCTAAAGTCCCCGAGAGTCGACACAAAATCAGCCACAATTTCGGATTGTGCCGACTTGCGTCTCCCGGTACACGAATAATAAAACTAGCATAACTTTTGACTCGTAAAGAGTTAGAAGCTCTATCTTATACCAAAATGAGCGTCTTGGAAAACTCTACAACAATATAAAATAATCTCAGCATATCTTAGACCTTAAACCCACAAAAAATCTGTACTAGACCTGCTGTCCCAAAATACATTTTTAGAAATCATGTCAAATCAATTTTTCAACCAAAACCACTCATTCCTATACCTATAGTATACTCTACTATCATACCATAAGCCAAACACTCCTAAAAACACTTGTATGTAAAATATAACAAAAATCAAAGATCAAAAATATAACTTTTTAGGATCAAAAAGTGATGATCTTACCAAAAATAACACGTACATGATGATTATAACATCATCCAACTATAAAATCATAACTTTATGAAAACTTGATGCATGAAAATGAATTTAGTATCAAAAGAATCACCATAAAAATATAGGAAGTGGTCTTTAAATTGTTTTGACTAAATAATAATAGATGATGATGATTTTTGAAGGTTTTTAGTGTTGGGTCTCACGGCAAAGAAAGGGAAGGGGAGGGTCGTTGGTGATTTTTTTTAACTTGTTTAGTATGCGTAAAAATGGAAAGAAGGGAGTATTTATATGGTGGTTTAAGTGGAGGGAGCAATGTTGCCAAATTTGAAACTTGTGGACTTAAAAACAATTTATTAGTTTAAAGGGTAGAAAATGGTTATTGGTAAATATTGAAAATATTTACGGGGCTCGGGTTTCGTAAAAATACTTTTCAAAAGTTACAATTCATCATAAATATGATTACACGGTTTCCCGACACGACTTAATACGTAATTAAAACGACATCATCAAAAATATTAATTATCGAAACAATCTATAATAAAATGTAAAGTTTTGGGCATCCGTCGGTATCGCGATCACTAGGAATTCTCGTTGTACATTGATTTTGAGTAAACTTGTTTTAAAACACATGCGGGTTATTTTAAATCAAAAACTTTGATTTAAATAAATATGGAAAAATAAAATAAGAATTTTATAATTCTCGATAAAGTATTTATCAGTGATCAGAAAATACTTAAAAAGTATAATTTATTGAAATTATCATGATCTCATGATTTACATATAAAAATACAAGAAAAACGTAATACATTGGAAAATTTAAAAACACGAATAAAAGAATAAAATAATGCTGGAAAGTATGGGTTCTTACAGACGTGAATCTTTCGGACGAATTTATAGAGCGAGACTTCCAAGAGACACCACAAGAAAACATTTGCCGCGTTAGTGTCTTTGAGAGGACAAACCTTCCCAAGGGAAGAAACGTTACCCCTCCACCACTAACTAGCAGCTACTGCAGCCGCTCTAAGCGCGGAAGGCGTTCGCCCAGTAATGATCCATCCGGATCCGGCTGCAATGACCATCATCCCAGACACCACAGAGCGAGGTACCACTCTTCTGAATCCTCAGATAGTAGCAGCAAACGCAAGAGACGATCACGACGTCGCCCTCAGCGGGGTGATGAAGATTTTTCACTCAAATGGTGCCGGGAGAAAGAAGATGCATTCACAAGTCGCATTCGGGATTACTTCGAAGATAAAACGTGGTGCATGCCTACCTGCGTGAAAACTTACGATGGATCCGGTGATCCGGACGACCATTTAAACTTTTTGAAACACAAGAAAAGATTAAGCGCTGGCCTATGCCTATGTGGTGCTAGATGTTCAATTCAACTCTCATCGAGAACGCACGTGACTGGTTCGAAAGACTCCCGCATTGAAGCATCGATAGCTTTGATGAATTACGGAGTGCGTTCAGAAGGAATTATACTAAGAGAAATAAGTATAACAAAGACCCTGTTTCATTGGCTACGGTGAAACAGAAGCACGGGGAGTCCACGGAAGACTTCACATAGTGCTTTAAAGACGAGTGCACAAAAATCAAGACATGTCCGGAAGTTTTAAAGATATCCGACTATATGCACGCCATAACGGATAGGGAACTAATCAGGCGTCTGAATGACAAGCGTCCTGAAAGATTCTATGAGTTAATGAAAAGGGTTAGATCCTTTGTGGAAAGGGAGACCGCGGTCTCAGCGGCCTATTCCACAAAAGGAAACCAGAACTATCGGAATCACGACCAACCCAAAAAGCAAAAAAACTAGTCGAGCAGAAGAAGCCTTGACTACCGGGGTCAGCAAAAAGGACGAGGTAATGACAAGTTCACCCCATTAAGAATGTCTCCACGAGAGATATTGCTATCAGAAGGCACAAACTTCCCAAGACCACCTCCCATGACAACCTCGGTCGACCGTCGCCAAGGGAATCGATTCTACGAGTTTCATAACGATAAGGGCCACATCACCAATGAGTGCCATCTAGTTTAAAAAAATACATCGAGTCTATGGTAAAATACGGATAACTCAAACACCTCACCAAGGATTGGAAGGATGGGAAGGATAACAAAAAGAATGACAAAAAGGATCATCCCAAGGATAAGCCCATAACCATATTCATGGTACAAGGGTGGCAGCACAGGACTAAGCAGAAAATTAGGCAAAAAATTTCGCGCAGCAAGGAGATATCGTTCCCTCCCATCACGGCAAGCAATGTAGCCCAATTACCCCTTACCATCGAAGTAAACGTGGGAGCAAGATTGCAAAAATCGTGAATTGCTAGCCGGTTGGTCGACCACCTTGTAACTTGTAATCGTTCTAGGCGGGATTAATGGATGATTAATCGGATTGGCATTTTTAACAAATTTTTTGTATTTTTGGCAAGTTTTGGGTATTTCTTACGAGTTTTAGGCACTTTCGGCAATATCATTCTTAAAATACAACTTATCATACATATAAATAGTTAATATAAGTGATAAACACAAGTTTACAGTGAGTTTTCGGTATTTTCGGTAACATTTGCAAGTTTTCGGCAAGTTAGACATCCCTTGAACGTCATTGACCACACTTGACTGCCATTAATCGCCTTTTCAATAATCGGCAAGGTTGAGGGCCTTGTAGCGATTAAGCGGTGATTAATCGGTCTTGTATACCTTTTTTTTGCAACATTTCATGGGAGACCATAATGTCCGTCGCATGTATCTCGATGGAGGGTCGTCAGTAGAAATACTTTATGAACATTGCCTTGTACGGCTACGGCCGGATGTGAAAAAAAAGCTAATGCCGGCCACGTCGCCGCTCATTGTTGGGTCAAAAGTTGATGAGTAAAATCACCATGGAAACAAGAAGACCAAATATGGCATTAGGAGAAACTTCAAGCGGGTGGACAAAATACAAGATAGTTCCCCCTGCTATAATACTTTCCACTCCTAGAATATTTCCCCTACCATATATTAAAAGATGAAGATTTGGTCAGAATATGTGATAAGTATGAATAAGTCAGATTTGATTTAGTCTTTAATACTTTATTTAGTTTTCATGTATTTTTGGTTTCCTTAAGTTATAAAAGGAACCACCAGACCGTAGGTTTATTCATAACTTCAATATACAAAATGTAACCTACAGTGTCTATGATCTCTAGGTGTGAGATTCAGTGTATACACACCTAGAGTGGTTTGTGTTAATAATTAATACAAACCCTTTGGGAAAGTTCATCTCAAACATCTTGTTCATGATGTTAATCCATAAGAATGTTAGTCAACCTAGATAAATGTTGTAAACCATTAAGTCTAACGATCCAATGGATTCTACAATTGGTATCAGAGCGGGTGGCTCTTGATATCTAGGAGAATCAAGATGTTTTTCATGTTCGTGTTCGTTGTTGTGAAGATCTACGGTTTATGTTAAAACCTTAAGTAATTGATTTTTGTTGTTGTAATGATGATTATGTTTTAGGGTTTATTGAGAGGGTTGATTCCTCAAAGCCTTAAAAACAATTGGTGAATGAATAAATCCATGATTGGAGTTATAATTAGGGTTTAGCAAACCCTCGTTATAGCACATCCTAATTGCTGCCTCGTTGGTATTTTATTATTTTAATGTGGCTATTATGTTAAGTATATGGTTCTCGTATGTGTTCTGTGCAAGAGACGTTTCATGACTTATCAAAAAGTGTTCACACGAGAGAATGAATAATTTCGGAGTACTACTGTTCAAAGTTTCTTTGTTTTCTATTGCTAATGTAGTCCTAGACGCAACAAAGGAAATGATGCTCATGTGGGGTATACTCGGTATTCAAGAGCCATGTGAATTGGGAAAAAAGAATTGGGTTTGTCTACGTCATCTGTAGAGCTAGAAATTGTATCTTTGGTTTTTGTGTGGGCTTGAAATACACACAATATATATTGGCTTTGTGGGTTTGAACACCCTTCATTCAGGATGCAAACACCTCAATCATTCTTTTATGTCCTTTTCTTTTTTTCAACTGCAGTTCCTTTCGTCTCTTCCCTTTAGATGCACACAATAAATACTGTAACCATTATTTTAATTTCCTCACCCATCCCCAAAATGAAAAAAAGTTACAAATCTGAAAATAATCTATCAATTACAAATTCAAAAATATCATATTTTAAAAATTGAATCTTGAAGCACATCCTTAAATGAAATCTTAAAATTAAATCTTAGAAATATTTTTTTTAAATCTCATATCTGGTTGATTTTAGGTTTGATAAGTGGTGGTGAAAGTGTCGGACGATGGTGATAGTGGTTCTCCGGAGATAGTGGTCGGCCAGGGTGGCAGTTTGGTTGTAAGCGACGGATCTTGATTATGTAACACGTTACTAAACACGTTTTTGTTGTAAGCAGCGGATCTTAATTTAATGGTCGGATCTTAGTTTAATGGTCGGATCTTGATTATGTAACTCGTTACTAAACACAACTCCACCAATTGACTCAAAATCCATGACTTTCAGATTTGGCAGTTTTTTGTTGTGCTTTAGATCCAGTGTATATTTTGTGAAATAGAAAGTGTGTGTGTGTGAGAGAGAAAAAGATGTTATAATAAAATGAAAAAAGGGGTGAAGATAGAGTTTGAATATGTCAATAGTTAATGTGTTAGTTGTATGTGTGGTCCATGGGTGTTGGAACCACATTGCTCTATATATTACAAACAGAAAGGGACGTATACTTTGATGCTATACATGTGATGATGGAGCCCATAGATGAATGGGATTTAGCTTGTGGTACTTGTGTTAAATGCCAAAAGTTGGAAAGGGACGAACAAAAGGTTGTAGTCAAAGCTTATGTTTCAAATAATAAACAATGTTAACAGGGTCCCATATGTTTTGTATTGGTTCGAGCGTACAACAGTTCACATGGGAAATCAAGATGGAAAAAGAAGTGGAGTGGTAATATGTATTAACACTAGAGGTATTTTTGGTTTCCCTGATTTTTTATTTTCCCCTGTTGCAAATTCAAACCCACTGTTTGGGTTTGTCACAGTTAATAACAAAAACAGTGGCATTAAAAGTTCCCCCTGCTTTTGAAAAAGTTCCCACTGTTTTCATAAAAAGTTCCCCTGCTACGTTCCCCCTGCCTTCATTATCCCACTGCTACCAGAAAGTTCCCCCTACTGTCAGATATGATTTTTGGACAGCAATGTTTTGGAGTATGGTTATTCACAGCAACTGGTCGTAAAGGTATAAAAGAATTTTATATTAATTGTTTACATGATCATGAAGGTAATTGACTATTAGCTATTTGAAGATGAAGTAGATTGGTTCGAGTACGTGTTTTATTCGTGCTTTATTATATGACGAATAATTGACAATAAATACTGGCAAGTGTATGAGATTTTTCTTATGGTGCTTTAAGCTCATACTTGCTAACACCATGGTCGTGTCTCCTAGAAGATGAGGTATTTGTCAAGGGCATGTAGACCCCTTATACATCAATGGTTGGTATATGTTCGACGTCATATGGATAGTACACATTATAACTCATGGATTCGGATTTTTCTACTAGTACATCAAATAGGTGATACTGAATTTTCTTCACTTATGATTATTACTTTCAAGGCCTGCATAATTGAAGATTCATAAATGATTAGCACAATTTAAGGGGAAGCTATATTGTTAAAAGTGCTAGTCATTCACATACAACATTGAGGTGAAGGTTTTTGCTGCTGCTTATTGGTATTGTTACAACTAATATAAGTTTTATATTTCTCAAATTCATTATAATGCATCACTTGTGCTTCATGGAGGGCAATTTGAGAAGTTAAAAACTAGGGTTAGGAGTATGATATTAGTTAGTAGTGGTTCAGAATCAAGGTTGCTTACTTACAAGACCCCTATTTGATCATGTCAAAAAGGGGAAGAGTCTATAGAGAATGTTCAGCCTGTTGATCCTTGGTGTTGTATGCTTAAGGGGAAGTGTTTTGACATAATCAACTAGGAGAAGATTGTTGGGTCAAAAGTTGATGAGTCAAATCACCATGGAAACAAGAAGGACCAAATATGGCATTAGGAGAAACTTCAAGCTGGTGGACAAAATACAAGATAGTTCCCCCTGCTATAATACTTTCCACTGCTAGAATATATCCCCTGCCATATATTAAAAGATGAAGATTTCGTCAGAATATGTGATAAGTATAAATAAGTCAGTTTTGATTTAGTCTTTATTACTTTATTTAGTTTCCATGTATTTCTTGTTTCCTTAAGTTATAAAAGGAACCAATAGACCGTAGGTTTATTCATAACTTTAATATACAAAATGTAACCTACCGTGTCTATGGTCTCTAGGTGTGGGTTTCAATGTATACACACTTAGAGTGGTTTGTGTTAATAATTAATACAACCCCTTTGGGAAAATTCATCTCAAACATCTTGTTCATGATTATCATTCTATTCCACTATGTTAATTCATAAGAATGTTAGTCAACCTAGATAAATGGTGTAACCATTGAGTCTAATGATCCAATGGATTCCACACTCATTGGCTTCAGTGGAGAAACCATCTGACCGCTAGGCCAACTGCGGCTCCTAGTAACCATCAAAGATAACGAACACTCAACCACAACATGGATGAACTTTATGGTGATACGCTTACCATCACCGTACAACGATATCATCAGAAGGCCCTGAATATTGCCTATTCAGGCCGTACCATCTACGGCGCATGGTATGATAAAATTCCCTGTTGACGGAGGAATTGTCACCATTTTCAATACGGAGGTACCACCATTAGAATGTCATGCAATAGCTACACCAGCACAACCAATTCCCAAGGCAAAGGAATCACCACCTCCAAACTAGAAGGTAACAATCCACCCAAACTATCTGGATCAAGAAATAGCAATAGGAGGAACCTTAATAGACAAGGGAAAAAGCGCTATGTGCGACTTCCAAAAAGGAAACCTTGACGTATTTGCTTGGGAACCAAAAGACATGACGGGCGTACCGCGTTCGATAGCAGAGCATCGGTTACAAATCCGACCAGGATATCCCCCGGTGAAGCAAAAGAAACGCAGGCAAGCCCCGGAACAAAGCCAAAAATAATTCAAGAGGTAAAGAAGATGGTAGACGCGGGCATTATGCAGGAGGTATACTATCATGATTGGTTATCTAACCTGGTCATGGTGAAGAAACACGATGGAAGTTGGCGTATGTGTGTTGACTTCACAGACCTAAACAAAGCATGTCCGCAAGACTGTTACCCACTTCCAGAGATCGATTGTAAAGGGGAATCTTTGTGTGGGTATCCCTTCAAATGTTTTTTGGACGCATACAAGGGGTATCACCAAATTCAGATGGATGAGGAAGATGATGAAAAGACGGCGTTCCACACGAGCCATGGTGTTTATTGCTACACCAAGATGCCGTTCGGCCTCTGTTAATGCAATAATGCCTAAAAACGTTACTTGCATTTTTCGTTCTCGCTTTGTTTTGATTACGACAATATGTAAAAACAAGCATTTATGAAAACAACAAAAAACGAATTCTTGAGTTCAAGTATTTTTCATTTCAACCATTATCACTTAAGGTATGAACACACAAGTACTCATCCTAATTAAGTGATCAAGGATTTAATCTTTTCTTAAAACTCATTTTTTATTAAGTGTGACAAGTTTTTTTATTAAACTTTCTTTTTAAGAAAATGTTTTATTAAATTAATTATTTGAAAATTTGAAATTTGAAAATGGCATATTCTATCTTGGTTTGGAATAACCTTTCAGGATGTTTTAATCCCCAGATTCAAACCAATCCACTAAAAGACAAAAAGGAGTGGAGTCTATGCAGGCGGTTCCTTAGCACCTATAGAGGTTCCTTATCGATAAGGAACCACGGGCTCCAATAAGGAACCGCGGGCAGAGGATGTTTGTCTTATAAATAGTGGACCATTCTCAGACTTTCAATTCACCTCTTTTGCACATACATTTCCAGATTCTTTCATACTTCTTAAATCACTCAAATCCTTGATCATTTGTTTGATTACTACATGTTTAGAAGTGAATCTTTCTCCTCTCATCTTTTCCTCTCAAAGTGCAAAGAGAAGAACACTATCATCCTTGAAGTGTTGTGTCTACCTCAAAGATCCATTGAAGATCCAAACTTATTTATTCATTGTTGTGTCATTGTTGTGAAGATCCAAATAGTTGTGTATATTTAGAAGTTGTGTATGTATTAAGGTTAATACTTGGTCCTTAAAGTATATTGGTGTAGATTGGTCCTAGCTAAGATTAGGGCTCGACTTTTAGCTTTGAGTCGGAAATTGGTTAAGCGACGTTGTGTATGGTTTCTCCACCTTAAGGAGCTTGTTGATTAGTGAAATCTCGAGTAAGGAGTACTCGAGGAGGGGAGTAGGAACGAGGAGTGAGCTTCGTTTCCGAACCACTATAAATCCTTGGTGTTTGGTTTGATCTTTCCTTATCTTATCTCTTTACATTCATTATTCTTTATACTTGTGATTATTAGTTTAGTTGCACTATACCTTGTTCATATTGTGTATAAGAAGGTTTCACATAATTACTTAAGTCTAAGTTTTTGAAAAGGATTTTTAAAAACCTTTCTTTAACAAGTAAATTTAAGAAACTATTCAACCCCCCCCCCCCTCTAGTTTCTACAGCCTCAAAAACGCAGGAGCAACGTATCAACGGTTATTCGACAAAGCATTTGACAATCAAATTGGGCGTAACCTGGAAGTCTATGTTGACGACTTGGTCATAAGGAGCCATACAGAGGACGGACTTATCAGGGATATTGAGGAAGCCTTCGCCACGTTGCGAAAGATCAATATGAAGCTAAACCCAAAGAAGTGCACGTTTGGGGCTACGAAAGGAATGTTCTTGGGATACATGATCGATCCTAATGGAATCAGACCATGCCCGGACAAGACGGAGGCTGTGATACAGCTACCATCCCCAAGAACGCTCAAAGAGGTATAATCCCTTAATGGAAAACTTGTGGGGCTGAATAGGTTTTTATCCATGTCCGTAGAAAAATCATTACCTCTCTTCAAAACACTCAAGAGGTGTATGAAGAAGAGTGACTTCAATTGGACGAAGGAAGCGGAGGAAGCCTTTAGGGAACTCAAAAAGCACTTGGCGTCTCTCCTGGCGTTGGTCGCACTGCGACTCAAGGAGGAACTGATCATCTACCTATCAGCCACTCATGGTGCAATAAGTGCAATCTTAATGAAAGATAAGAACACGGTCCAGATACACATCTGCTTCGTCAGCAGGGCACTATAAGGACCAGATCTGAACTACACACTGATGGAAAAGTTGGTTCTATCGTTGGTATACGCCACAAAACGGCTGCGCCGGTACTTCCATGCACACCCTATCGTGGTAACTACAGACCAACCAATCAAACAAGTCATATCAAAGCCGGATACGGCAGGGCGTTTGTAAAAATGGAATATTTTGTTGGGTGAACAAAATATCTCATATAGGCCTCGCACGGCGGTCAAAGGCCAAATCTTGGCTGACATTATAATAGAGAAACCGGAGGAGGAAAGCGTGAATACTCCCAAGGAGGAGAAGCTCCAAGACCCATGGGTCTTATTCACCGACAGATCCACATGGACGGATGGATCTGGCGCATGCCTTATACTTACCTATTCGGAAGGTATGGAGTTCACTTATGCCTTACAATTCAAGTTTACAGCAACAAATAACGAAGTTGAGTACGAAGCCTTGATCGCGGGCTTGAGAATAGCTACGCGAATGGGAGTACGACACCTAGAATCGTATGCCGACTCACGTCAAGTCCTAAATCACATCCTCGTGGAGTATGAGTCTAAGGAGGACAACATGATCCAATACCTCGAGAAGGTAAAATCCCTCATTGAAGGATTCACCAGATTCACCATTAAGCAGGTACCTAGGGGCGAAAACAAGAAGGCAGACGCCTTATGCAAAATCGCGTCCACTAGATTTGCTCATCTGTCCAAACAAGTGTTGGTAGAAATACTCAAGGATAAATCGATTACGGGAGAAGAAGCTCTGTAAATAGTCGAGGAGGAGGGACCTACGTGGATGGCCCAACTCATCGAATACTTGACAAACAAAACACTCCCGGATGATGAAATTGAAATACGCCGAATCCGGCGAAAGGCACAGTGGTTGGAGGTCCGCGACGGGATTTTATACAAGAGGTCATTCTTGCAACCTTGGTTGCGTTATGTTGGACCAAAGCAAGCGAGCTATGTGATTTGTGAAATTCACGAGGGGTCGTGCAGCATGCATGTAAGCCCTAGATCAGTCGTAGCAAGAGCCTTACGGACGGGATACTATTGGCCAACCATGCATCAAGACGCACGGGACATAATACTTAGGTGTCACGATTGTCAAGTACAGCGACCAGTGTCGCGTCATCCGCAACAAAATTTAACACCTATTACATCCCCATTGCAATTCTACAAATGGGGAACTGACATAGCAGGTTCGTTTCCGGTGGCGGCCGGAGGTGTTAAATTCTTAATTGTAGAAATGGACTACTTCACCCAACGGATCAAAACCAAAGCAGTGGCAATAATCACGGGCAAACAGGTAAAAAGGTTTGCGTGGGAGAATATTGTATGCCGCTTTGGGTTGCCAGGGGAAATAATCTGAGACAATGGCAAACAGTTCGCAGAGAACCCATTCAGAGATTGGTGCGCAACGTTGAATATCACTTAGCATTTTGCATCTGTCAAGCACCCGTAGACCAACGGTTTGGTGGAGCATGCCAATCAAAGTTTGGGAGAAGGAATTAAGGCATGTCAAGATGACAAAAGTGCCAAGTGGGTCAATGACCTACCACATGTGTTGTGTTCACATCGAACAATGATCAAAACTGCTAATGGAGACACCCCATTCACACTAGCGTACGGTACTGAAGCAGTAATACCAGCCGAAATTAGAATAACAACAATCTGCACTGCGGAAGTGAACGTTACCACAAACGACGAGGACTAAGGATTAACTTAGATCTATTAGAGGAAAAACAAGAATTGGCAGCAATCAATGAGGCGAGAGCTAAGGAAAGTATGAAAAGGTATTATCATGCTAAGGTGAAAGGCGTATCCTTCAAGCCGGGAGATTTTGTTTATCGGGCAAATGCAGCAAGCCGTGCTGAAAACACAAGGAAACTAGGCCTAAAGTTGGAAGGACCATACGAAGTCACGAACGCTTTGGGGAACGGCGCGTACAGGTTGCGCGACACGGACGGCCGGGACTTAGGTCACACATGGAACATCAACAATCTCAAAAAATGCTATCCTTAAGGCTACGGCCTTTAGCATGGACATCCAGCTGTAGTCAGCACCAATAAGGTCCATGTCATTTTACGTTTTTCTAGGAACAGTTTGTCTTGGGGGGTTTTTCAATTCCGTCTCAAAAAATCATTACGTGATAATAAAATACCGTGGTGCCTAGCTAGCTCCACGGCTTGTTCTTGTTGAAACTTTCTTTTTTCTTTATACTTAGCATTGTTTATTTCTGTTTCCTTATTCATATGCATTCATCAGTCGTACATGTACTATCTGTTTCAATGAGAAGCAAGAGGATTGAGTGAACCTAATAATTCAACTTGCCGCGTAAGAGGGATGCAAACCCAGCGGCCACAGATCATGAATCCTTACTAGACACCTGATGAGACTGCTTTTATACATAGTCTCATCGTCCAAAACGGGCTTTAAATGCATAAAATATCATGAAAAAGGCCAAATATATGCTTGTGTTTGTTACATGTGTACTTTAGGTACGGATATTGAGAAAATGATAAAAGATCACAAGAAACAAGCAAGAACGAACACGGGAAACGAAGCCGCACAATGAACCAAGCCCTAGTGTTGATTTTCCAAGAATAACCCTTGAAGATTGTACAAGAAGGGTCCTCCAATATTGAATAATTGACACTTTGAACCCTTGTATATTCATAATTACAAGTTTGGTCCTCAAATCTTGTCAAATTTACAAAAAGGGCCCTCCACTTTGAAGAATTGACAAGAATGGTCCCTCATAAATCAAGACTTGTCAATATTAGTCCTCCAAAATTTCAATCATACAAGTCAAGACCATAATCTTTGAAGAAAATGCCAAAACAACCCTTCAAGAATCAAGAATTGGCAAGAAATACCCCTGAAAATACTTTGGAAAAGTATTTGGGGCAAAAGTGTGAAAATGAAAAGTTTGTTATAAAGGGAATTCGGATTTGTTGCTAAATAAACTCAAGTGACAAAAGAAAGAGAGAAGAAGGACTAAAGCTGGCAGACAACCAAACTTACCTAGACCACTCACATCTCACCACGTGTCCCACTCACTCAAATCAACCAATCACATACCACCAAGCCTCCACCTCACCATTCCACTCAAAACTAAATTAACTAAACCGGATTAGTTAATTATTTGGCGCTTAACACAAGTTTTAAAACCCAAATCAGATTAAAACCTGCACTATTCACATGATGAACACGATTGGGCATTTCTTAATTACATGTAACTAAACCCTAATCCTTTCCAGAATATTGATTAAGGGTCTCCTAATCCTAACACAACTCTTAAACTTGACACCTCACCAACCAACAGCCCTACACATGATTCCCCTGCTACACTTTGGGAGAAACTGCCAAAACATGGCAGCCATCCAACGTTTGACCATGAAGATTATAAACTAAGCTTGTTTTGGGCCTTTGATCAAATTGCAACCCCTTTTTACAGCTTCACAAACATCGAAAGTTTTTCACATGATTCCAAGTTTCAAAAATCTGCAAGGGAAATATTGGGACTTCACAGCTTAGGGTTTACGTTTTTCTTTGCATTTCTAGAACACATGTAGCCTATATAAGGCATAGGACCTCATACATTGAGGTTTGCTCTTGGTTTTCTTATTGGTCAACATTCTGTAAATCCTCCTTCATTAAATGAAATGTGTTTAAATTTTGTGACGAATTCCAAGTGCCAATCTTTTTAGTTACTTGTTATTGATATATGTTTTCTATTGTTGAATCTCAAAACCTGTTTTCAAACTTTGTGCAAGAAATTGCTCAAAGTTCAAAATCTTGATATTTTGCTAAGTTCTTTGGTACACCTTTGGAATTTTTGGGCTATAAGTTGATCATAGCACCCTGATAAAGAGTTATCAAGGTGTTGTGAGGCTTGTGGTTAAGGGATAATCAAAGAGTGGGTACAAAGGTTGCATTAATCAAGCTTTTTCACTTTTCTGATTTTCATATTTTTGTTCTAACCTTGTTGAATCTTAGTAGCTTTGTTGTGGAAGCTTGTGCCTTGATTTGCTAGGCACATCAGCTCAAAAATTCGTGAGTGTGGATGTACATTCATGAGGTTTGAGTTCTTGAACCCAAAAATCTGTCAAAATATTGATTTTGTGATTTTGAGTTCTGCTATTGTTCTTGTTGTTTTTGTGGCTTAATCTTGCTTGATACTGCATAATATACTTGTTATTGTGTTTGATTGGGCTTGGGTAACACTAAATCACACTTATACTTTGTTAAATTTGGATTTGAAAAAGATAAGGGGTGTTTGGGTTAACTTGTTTAAGTGCATAAATTGGATTTGAGTTATTGGAAGGTGTTTTTTAGTGTTTGTATCTGGTTAATACTTGGTTGTGTGCTAATATCTGCAAGTTTTCAGCTTTAAAACATCAAATCTAAGATTGTGCTATAACTCACTTTATTTTGCTATTTTTGACCTAAGATTTTGGAAACACCTAGAGTGTATGCATGTTTAGGGCTAACAAGTGTTAAATCAAAATTTGTGTAACCTGTTAAGAAGATTTAATTGTTTGAAATTGGATTTGTGGTCAAGTATATCAGCAAAGTATCAAAACTGCATGTTCTTGTTCATCAGTAACTTTCAATAGCTTGCATCTGGATCTAGACATTGAATCAATGCATGAAACCTGTTTATATTTGTTCATTTGAATTATTTATAGCTTGTGTATGCATTTGATGAAGTTTGGCTGGATTATTCTTGCTAAAAGTGCTTCTTTGGTGAAAACTATTTATTGTTCATATCTCGGCAAGGTCTGATGATCTTTTGATTATACTGTATTGATTGGCTGATTGAAATTGTGATTTGATTGTTGTTATTGACTCCTTGTGATTAACTGATCACTTGGGTGCCTTTGCTTAACCTGAATCCACAAAAAAGTCACATAAGACAAAAAGTCAGTTTGGTCAAGCAGTGGAAACTTTTCCCACTGCTGAACCTCCAAAACTAGCCCCTGCTAGTGTTAAATATCAAACAGCTTATTCATAAGCCATTTTGGCTTATCCAGACTTGCAATAACTTATTTTTGTGATAGACCTTCCTTATTTGACCCATTGATTTGATCTGGAGCTTATTAGGGTTTGACTTTTAAGTTTGACTAGAAAACTCATCAAGTTGACTTTTACATAAGTGCTTAATTGCTTATTCTGGCTTAGTTAGTGTGCTTATTGGAAAACTTTTTGGTTATTTTGCTTAATTAAGTCATTTAAAACCTTTTGAAACTTGAATAAGCACTTGAGGTGGTATAGAACTCAAAAACGACTATTTTGTCATTTTGTGAAGAGAGTCTTGGCTTATTTCAGGCTTATTTCTTATGCTTTTTCAAATTTTCTTTTCACAGATCTCTTTGGTAACTCAAAAGAAGCTTGTGTGTCAAATTTTAGCTTATGACATCAGCTTATAGCTTAATGGGTCAAAAAGCCCATTAAGAATAAGCTGCTTTGAAATAAGCTAGCTTGAACACATTTTCAGCTTTTGGGCCTTCTGTGTTTTGTGCTTAAAATCAAATTTTAAGTCAGACTTGAAGTTTTGGGCTTATTTGGTTGACTTTTTCTTATTGGGCCCAATTTAAGCCCATTAAGGGGATGTTTTGTCATTTAGCCCATTTTAAGGCCCAATAGGGGTATTTTGGTAATTTCAAGTGCATTTCTGTTTTATTTAGGTTAATATAAACTAGTTTGCAACTTTTTAGAATTTTTTATAAACTTTGGATTTTTATTAATATTTTATTATTATTTTATTATTAAAAATTAAAATTTAGATTTTTACAGATTTTTCATTTTTCTTAGTTCAAATACATTAAGTTAGGAATTTTACAATTTTTAGACCAATTTTATTGTTATTAGGTTAATTTTTAGAATTATTTTAAGTTTTAATAGTTTTTAATTGTTTTTAAATAGTTTTAACTAATTTTAAAATTTTCAAAAACAGTTTTAAATATATTTAAGTCAATCTAGAGGTTTGCAAGTTAAAAAATCTCATTTTGGGCTTTTTGTTTTTAATTAAATTGATTTTTTGGGCTTTAATTATCATTAAAAAATTATTATTTAATTAAATAAAAGGTTTGAGTGATTTTTGATTTTTTGTAAACTCTAATTACATTTTTTAGGATTTATTGCAATTTTCTAGGAATTTTTAGGGTAATTTTTTAATTTGGTCACTTTTACGGTTTTACGTGCACCACTTATCGTCTTAGTTTAATTCATAATCGTAACCGTCATTCTCTTCTAATCTCTTTTCTATATTTCTTTTCTCATCAATATAATCACAAACAATTATTCTTATCTTTACACAACACACTAGCCTCCTTGAGAACGATCCCACTTTGGGTCATTTGTGCACGGTTTTCCTAAACCGTCGTACTTACCCTAATTACGTTCTTTTTACTAAACGACGTATTTACTCAACCATAAATTTTGGCACCGCTGTCGGGGAGGCGTGTTGTGTTTTGATTTGAAAAATTGTTGTTTTTATACTAGCCATAATATCTATTTGTATTAGTAGCACTCTACTAATACGTATTATCAGTTTTTTCGTTTTTTGTGTGAATACTATTACACTATTGTATACCTAGAACAATAAATTCACAAGTACTCCAAAAGTGTGAAAACACAATCTTGATTGGGAGGTCATTACTCAAACATTGTATTCGAATCTCAAACAAGAAAGAAAAGGCAAAATAGATAAATACTTTCGTGAAGCTTAATTTTGAAAAACACAAACTATAAATGGGTATAAGGTGGGTATTATAAAATATACACTAAGGAAAAAGGATCTTAAGTGCTTCGCGCCGCCTCGTTTCCCCGCTTGCTTGTGCGTGTTTAGATAAAAAGGGCTAATCAAGGGTTTTCCAACCAAAGTATTATCTAAGTATCATATATATCTTCTTGGTTTCATTTGATTAAACCCTCTTGAACGTTTTGGTGTTCCACCAACATTCTAAAGTCATCGAAGGCGTTCACTTCACGTGATCGTTTTCATTCCTTGAGGCTTCTTTAATCAAGAGATTTGATTAAGGAGGAGATTTGTAGATTTTTGTCTACCTAATACAATCACAAAATCCAAAAAAAAAGTGAAAACAATCAAAAACCACAAAAAAATGGAAAAATTAAAAACCAAAAAGAATCTTCTTTGGTCATCCCCACGTTGTACGTGACGTTTATGCTTACTCGTAATCAAGCAAGACGTGCACGTAAACGAAAAACCGAAAGGAGTCCACACCTACTCCTAATCTTTCTAGTGAGGAGTCTCATATTGACGAACCTATCGTAGAAGAAGAACCAACCATGGCGAATCGAACTATGATGGAGTTACTTCAAGAACCCACCGAGGGTTATGGAGAGGCTATTGTTATTCCCGCCATCCTTGCGGAGAATTTTGAAGTGAAAACGGGTTTGTTGTCGATGATCCAAAACAACAAATTCCGTGGTGATGAAAAGGACAACCCGCACAACCATATCCGCCAATTCAATCGTCTTACCGCCACTTGCAAATTTAAGGATGTTGCTAATGATTCGATTAAGATGATGCTTTTTCCATATTCCTTAGCAGGGCCCGCTAAAATTTGGTTAGAGAAAGAGCCACCCAATTCTATATTGACGTGGAAGGATCTCGTTTCAAAGTTTGTGAACCAATTTTTCCCGCCCTCTAAGACTACGCATTTGAAAAACGAGATTTCAAAATTTTCACAATAATTTAATGAGAGTTTTTCAACGGCTTGGAATAGGTTTAAGGAAATGTTACATGAGTGTCCTCATCATGGTTTTTCCGACTTGCATCAAATTGACACATTTTACAATGGTTTAAATGATCATGAAAGGGATTATCTAAATGTCGCCGTGGGTGGTAATTTTTTATGTAAAACGGTTGAGGAAGCATTGTTGATATTTGAGAATAGATCTAAGGTATATAGTTCTCGTAACACATCGAGTGTTCGTAAGGCTTCGTCTTCACCTTCATTGTCCAATACCATCGATGCTTGCCAAATTGAGGCGAACTTGGAAAACAAAATCTTTGATAAGCTTAAAGGACTTTTAATTGAATTCAAAGTTGGTGAACAAAGTGCTCCCTCTACGGTTAAAGCGGTTGAGGTTTCATGTATGTATTGTGGTGGAGGTCATGATTTCTCCGAGTGCATTACCAACGGTGGTAACACTTCGAGTGCCTACGCGGCCACGGGAACTTACAAGCAAAACGGTCAAGTTACCCGCTCTAATCAATTGACTCCACTGGGTTTTGCTCCCTATCAAAATGCTAACAACAACTATCGAAACAATCAAGTTGGTTTCAAAAACAATTACAAAGGAAACAACTATGGGAATCAAGGGCTAATAAAAATCAAGTTTCAAACAAAAATCAAAACAATGATTTTCAAAACAACAACAAAGGTTTGCAAACTTTGAAAGATCTTCCAAATGAATTTGTTGAATACGCAAATGGAAACGATGCTAGGTTTGATAATATTTAAAGAGAGATCATTAGCCTAAGATCCGAGTTTAAGAATGACTTGAAAAAGGAGTTGAAAACGAGTTAGCAAATGAGCTTAAGATCCATACAAACAAAATGGAGGGAAATGTAACTAGGTTACAACAAAACCAACAAAAAATGGAACAAGGGCAACATGAAATAAAACAAGATATGATTAAGGCCGAGAAGAGGCAATCTATTTTTTAGGATAAAATTTCATCCATGTTTGAGGCTATAATGTGCAAACCGTCTTCGAGTATTCTTCCTAGCAATACCATATCGAACCCTAAGGGAGAGATGAAAGTGATTACCACACGAAGTGGTATGACACTTAAGGAACCGACTCCTCAACCAATTGCTCCTACGGGGGATGCAATTGAGGAAGAACCCGAGGTGACGGTCGAAAAGGAGCATGTCCCAATCCCACGAAGTACCGCTCATACCACACCTACGGTTGACCATTTACCACATTTGGAACCCGAGATTCCAAAGGCTATGCCTATGTCTCAACCCACACCACCTTTGCCCTATCCATCGAGACTTATAAAGGAGAAACGTCAAGAGCGCGATAATTACCAATTTGAGCTTTTTATGAAAATGTTTCATGACGTTCATTTTAATGTGAGTTTCGCCGATGCTTTGGTCATGATGCCTCGATTTGCCGCTAACTTCAAGAGTATGTTGAACAACAAGGAGAAATTGCAACAATTGTCTAGTTGTTCATCGGTTTAACTTAACCGCATACCTCAAAAAGTAGGTGATCCCGGTAAATTCTTGATTCCATGTGCAATCCAAGATATGGAAGAATGCTATGCCTTGGCCGATCATGGTGATAGTATTAACTTGATGCCACTTGCAATCTTCAAGTCGCTCAATCTTCCTAATCTTACTCCTTCACTAATGTCTATCGATTTGGCCGATCACTCCACGATTCCCGCATGTGGATTGGCCGAAGACATTTTTGTGAAAGTAGGAAAGTTCTATAATCCGGTAGACTTTATCGTTGTTGATATTCCCATGGATCCTCAAGTTCCTCGTATTTTAGGTCATTCGTTTTTAGATACGTCTATGGCTTTAATTGATGTGCATGCTAGAAAGATCACCTTACGTTTCAACGACGAGGAACTTGTTATAAACGCAACTCAAAATTCTCCAATTTCTCATGTTTATTCTGTTGCTACCATAAACCTCGTTGATATGATCGACGTTGTTTGCGAGGAATTTTCACAAGAAGTTTTAGGTTTTGGTGATAATGAAAATAGTGGCAATCCCACTATGCTAGATCCCATTCTTGATAATTCGACACCAACCTTCACTCCATTTGAAGGTGGTGGTTTTACGTTGGAAGAATTTGATGTTCCACGTACTTGTGACGAAGACCTCGAAAACGATGAGGACTTCTCGATTATCAAGGATTTTCTTAACGATCTCCCATTTACTCCACCCGAGGAGGTTATGAGTATCGAGCCCAAATCTTCAATTGGGGAACCACATATCCTCGAGTTGAAAGATTTACCTCCTCATCTTGAATATGTATTTTTGGAGGAGGACGACAAGTTGCCGGTTATTATTGCGAAAGATCTTTTGAATGATGAAAAAACCGCACTTGTCGATGTTCTAAAGGATCATAAAAGGGCGATTGCGTGGAAATTATCCGACATTAAGGGGATTGATCCCAAATTTTGTACCCACAAAATCTTAATGAAGGAGGACTACAAACCCGCAATCCAATGTCAAAGGAGGGTGAACCTCAAAATTCACGACGTCATCAAAAATGAAGTCCTAAAACTCCTTGACGCGGGAATGATTTACCATATTTTCGATAGCCCTTGGGTGAGTCCTATTCATTGTTTCCCTAAGAAGGGAGGAATGACGTTGTGCTAAACGATTCCAACGAGTTAATTCCAACTAGACTCGTGACCGGTTGGAGGGTGTGTATCGACTATCGTAAGTTAAATGACGCCACTCGTAAAGACCATTTTTCCTTGCCCTTCATGGATCAAATGTTGGAGCATCTTGCGGGAAACGATTTCTATTGCTTTTTAGATGGTTTTTCCGGTTACTTCCAAATCCCCATCGATCCTCGTGATCAAGAAAAAACTACATTTACGTGTCCATATGGAACGTTGCCTATCGTAGAATGCCATTCGGACTTTGTAATTCACCGGGAACCTTTCAGAGGTGCATGATGGCTATTTTTTGTGACATGATCGAGAAGACGATGGAAGTCTTCATGGATGACTTTTCCATGTTTGGTTGTTCGTTCACTTCGTGTTTGTCGAATCTTGAGAGAATTGTGAAGCGTTGTGAGGAAACCAACCTTGTGCTTAATTGGGAAAAATGTCATTTTATGGTTAAAAGAGGAATCGTCTTAGGGCACAAGGTTTCGAAATCAGGGATTGAGGTAGATAAAGCTAAGGTAGACTTCATCACCAAATTACCTCATCCTAAAACCGTTAAGGGAGTTAGGAGTTTCCAAGGCCGCGGGGGCTTTTATCGTCGATTCATCAAGGATTTTTCAAAGATTTCTCGACCTATTACACATCTCCTCGAAAAAGATGCACCTTTTGTCTTTAACGAAGATTGTGTACGAGCCTTTGAAATCCTTAAGAGGAAACTTATCGAAGCTCCCATTCTTGTTGCTCCTAATTGGAACCTCCCCTTTGAGCTCATGTGTGATGCTAGTGACTACGCTATTGGGGCCATTTTGGGGAAACGTCATGAAAAACACTTCTTGCCTATTCACTATGCTAGCAAGATGATGACCGAGGCTCAACTAAAATACACTACAACGGAGAAGGAATTCCTTGCCGTGGTGTATGCATTTTAGAAATTCCGACCTTACCTCTTCTTGACTCAATGCATAGTGTATACGGATCATTTGGCTATTAAGTATCTCATGGCTAAACAAAATGCAAAGCCGAGATTACTTTGTTGGATTGTCCTCCTACAAGAATTTGATGTTGAAATCCTTGACAAAAAAGGAGCCGAGAATCTAGCGGTCGATCATCTTTCTCGTTTGGAAGACCTCACCAAAGTGTTTATGACCCAAAGGAAATCACCGAAACATTTCCTCTCGAGACACTTGGTGTAGTGAATTCTAAGCTTGATTCATCTACCCCATGGTTTGTGGACATCGCAAATTACCATGCGGGGAACTTCATCATCAAGGGTATGAAGACTCAAGAAAAACAAAAATTCTTTCGTGATGTCAAGTTCTATTTTTGGAACGACCCTTACTTGTTTCGGACTTGTGCGGATCAAATCATTCGACGTTGTGTCTTTGGTACCGAAGCTTCTAACAATCTTAGAGCTTGTCACGAGGGACCCACGGGAGGTCACCACGGTGCTAATCTCACGGCGAAGAAGGTCTTTGATGCTGGTTTCTTTTGGCCTATTATTTACCGAGATGCACATGCACTTGTGAAGTCATGTGACTCATGCCAATGACAAGGAAAAGCCTCACAAAATGATGAAATGCCACAAAATATCATCCAAGTGTGTGAGATCTTTGACGTTTGGGGCATTGACTTTATGGGGCCGTTCCCATCATCTCGTGGTAATAAGTACATCCTTGTCTCCGTTGACTACCTATCCAAGTGGGTGGAAGCTAAGGCTTTGCCCACGAACGATGCTCGTGTGGTAGTCAAGTTTTTGAAAAGCTTGTTTTCTCGGTTTGGAACCCCTCGTGCGATCATAAGCGATCGTGGAACCCATTTTTGTAACGACCAATTCGAAAGGGTCCTAAGGAAATATGGGGTTACACATCGTCTTTCTACGGCTTATCACCCACAAGCGAGTGGGCAAGTCGAGGTTTCAAACCGAGCATTGAAGAGGATCTTGGAGAGATCAATTGGAGAGAACCGACAATCATGGTCGGATAAGTTGGATGATGCTTTATGGGCCTTTCGGACCGCTCATAAGACACCCATCGGGTGCACTCCTTATAAGCTTATGTATGGGAAGAATTGTCACTTGCCAACTGAACTCGAACACAAAGCTTATTGGGCCCTTAAGCATTGTAATGATGATATGGAGACCGCGGGAAAACACCGGAAAATGCAATTAAATGAATTGGATGAATTGAGAGATATTGCTTATGAAAATTCATTGATTTATAAAGAAAAAAACTAAAAAGTTCCATGACTCAAAAATTAAAAACAGGGCTTTTAACATTGGAGATCAAGTGTTGCTTTTTAACTCTCGTTTGAAAATATTTTCCGGCAAGTTAAAATCCCGTTGGTCCGGTCCATTCACTGTGACTCAAGTTTTTCCTTATGGGACCATCGAGCTAGCTCAAAATGATTGCCCCAATTTCAAGGTGAATGGACATAGGTTGAAGCACTACTTTGACGGGGAAGTTCCATCCTTGAACTACCTCGACCAAATCACCTTCCCTAATGATAATTAGTATTGAGGGGATCAAGTCGAGCTCATGACTCGGTAATCAAAAAACGAGGTGCCTCGTGGGGGAGTCCCATGCTTATCCTATGTACATATTATCTCTTTCTAATGTAGTAACGTGTGGGGATTTGTTCCCTTCCAACCTTTATTCCTTGGTTTTTTGTGATATGTGGTTTTTAGATGATCATGATCTTCTCGATTGGAGCCTCTCGTGTTCGTTTTATGGGAGCACTCGATCGTTTGCTTTGAAGACTTTCTCAATATCCATGATATATCCTTTGATGTTCTAACCTTAGGTTTATAGTTCATAAACGACTATTACTTTAACGGTTACACCCTTTCCATGCTAGATTAAGCATTCGACTACGTCTCTAGTATGGGGGTTTTCCAACCCTTAGACTTGAAACATTGAGTACAATGTATAACTTTAGTATGGGGGTGAATAGTTACTTGCCTTGCCAAACCTTCACGCTTTCCAAAGTTTATCTTTTTGTTTATCGTTTTGTTGCAAAATAAGGCTAAAAATGGCAAAATTTTAAAAATTTTCTCATGTTTTATAAGTGTTTAAGACACGAATGTAGATTTTCTGATGGCGAGAATAAGTGTAATTTTTGACTCGCCGTGCGTATTGAGCACTTAGCTTCGATTCCTTAACTTCATATTAGGCTAAGTCTCTTAAATGAGGACGAGAAATGATAGAGTTAATTATAAGTTACTATGCTAAACGTAGAGTACTCGTATTCTTTCAAAAACTCATGTGTTCTCGTTATTTGCTTATTCACCCTTCGCTTGTAAATATTTTTTGCTTAATAAATATTGACTTAGCGGTTTAGTCTTGATTGTTGGTTTCTAGTTTTTTCTAGTCGCTTCCATGTAATTAAATTGGGAAGACATTAAGGTATCGCCAGCTTCACGGTTTTGAAGTATTGGTAACCCGAATAATCGATAGCTTCACCTAATAATAAGATTTCAAGTGCTCACCTAAATCAAGCAAACAATTTGAAGCTCGCAAGGCCGAAAAATCTATCCGAAATTAAAAGTGAATCAAGCCTTATTATTTGAATCTTTAAAGATCCGAAATTCGCTTTTAGCATGAGGATATTACGTCTTTGGCCATAATAAACACCTCATGGCGAGGTTAAATAAAAGGCAAGGCAAGACCGAAGTCATAATAAAAGCTTCATGGCGAAGTTGAATAAAAGATGGAGGTAAACCTATGATAATAAGGCCCATCCGGTAGGGATCGTATAAAAGTCTTGGTAATAAGTCTCATGTTTAAAGCCGTTATAAAACCGTGTTTATCGATCCTTCTTGTTGACTTAATTTTTTGACATCGTTGTCTATTAGGAGGGGTTATTAATTCGATTGTCTTTGTTACACCGTTATGACTCTATTTTTAGACCTAAATCTCTATCATCGCATAAGTAAAAAAATGTATCCTCGTGAAACATTCAAGACAAAATAAAATACAAGAGATACAACTTAGGAAAATGGGAGGATAAGTACGTGATTAGGGCATATGAGCAGTGTTAGCATTACTAACTTATAATGACAATGATCTTGTTGCACGCTTAGCATGGAATTGGGGTGAAAATCGAGGATGACGAAATTATTTCTAATGAAGCATTCACGTGTTCTTGTTCTATGAACCTAAAAGTCCCATTTTGTGATGAAAATCATACATTATGTCTAAAACGCAAGTAGTAGTGATAGTAGTAGTGTAGCTAGTTTATTATTCAATAAAGGTGCATAAAAATAAATTTTGAAGGTGCTATGATACTTTATTCTAGCATTTCGTGAGGCACGGCAATGGTTTAGTATGGCGGAGTGATGAGACTGCTTTTATACATAGTCTCATCGTCCAAAACGGGCTTTAAATGCATAAAATATCATGAAAATGCCAAATATATGCTTGTGTTTGTTACATGTGTATTTTAGGTACAAATATTGAGAAAATGACAAAAGATCACAAGAAACAAGCAAGAACGAACACGGGAAACGAAGCCGCACAATGAACCAAGCCCTAGTGTTGATTTTCCAAGAATAACCCTTGAAGTAATGAAGATTTTACAAGTAGGGTCCTCCAATATTGAAGAATTAACACTTTGAACCCTTGTATATTCATAATTACAAGTTTGGTCCTTAAAGTTTGTCAAATTTACAAAAAGGGCCCTCCACTTTGAAGAATTGACAAGAATGGTCCCTCATAAATCAAGACTTGTCAATATTAGTCCTCCAAAAAGTCAATCATACAAGTCAAGACCATAATCTTTGAAGAAAATGCCAAAACAACCCTTCAAGAATCAAGAATTGGCAAGAAATACCCATGAAAATACTTTGGAAAAGTATTTGGGGCAAAAGTGTGAAAATGGAAAGTTTGTTATAAAGGGAATTCGGATTCTTTGCTAAATAAACTGAAGTGACAAAAGAAAGAGAGAAGAAGGACTAATGTTGGCAGACAACCAAATTTACCTAGACCACTACATCTCACCACGTATCCCACTCACTCAAATCAACCAATCACATGCCACCAAGCCTCCACCTCACCATTCCACTCACAACTAAATTAACTAAACCGGATTAGTTAATTATTTGGCGCTTAACACAAGTTTTAAAACCCAAATCAGATTAAAACCTGCACTATTCACATGATGAACACGATTGGGTATTTCTTAATTACATGTAATTAAACCCTAATCCTTTCCAGAATATTAAATTAAGGCTCTCCTAATCCTAACCCATCTCTTAAACTTGACACCTCACCAACCAACAGCCCCACAAATGATTCCCCTGCTACACTTTGGGAGAAACTACCAAAACATGCCAGCCATCCAACGTTTGACAATGAAGCTTACAAACTAAGCTTGTTTTAGGCCTTTGATCAAATTGCAACCCCCTTTACAGCTTCACAAACATCCAAAGTTTTTCACACGATTCCAAGTTTCAAAAATCTGCAAGGGCAATATTAGGACTTCACAGCTTAGGTTTTAGATTTTTCTTTGCATTTCTAGAACACATGTAGCCTATATAAGGCATAGGACCTCATACATTGAGGTTTGCTCTTGGTTTTCTTATTGGTCAACATTTTGTAAATCCTCCTTCATTATTAATGATATCTGTTTAAATTGTGTGACGAATTCCAAGTGCCAATCTTTTTAGTTACTTGTTATTGATATATGTTTGCTATTGTTGAATCTCAAAACCTGTTTTCAAACTTCGTGCAAGAAATTGCTCAAAGTTCAAAATCTTGATATTTTGCTAAGTTCTTTGGTACACCTTTGGAATTTTTTGGCTGTAAGTTGATCATAGCACCTTGATAAAGAGTTATCAAGGTGTTGTGAGGCTTGTGGTTTTGGGATAATCAAAGAGTGGGTACAAAGGTTGCATTAATCAAGCTTTTTCACTTTTCTGATTTGCATATTTTTGTTCTAACCTTGTTGAATCTTAGCAGCTTTGTTGTAGAAGCTTGTGCCTTGTTTTGCTAGGCACAACAGCTCAAAAATTCGTGAGTGTGGATGTACATTCATGAGGTTTGAGTTCTTGAACCCAAAAATTTGTCAAAATACTGATTTTGTGATTTTGAGTTCTGCTATTGTTCTTGTTGTTTTTGTGGCTTAATCTTGCTTGATACTGCATAATATACTTGTTTTTGATTGGGCTTGGGTAACACTAAATCACACTTACACTTTGTTAAATTTGGATTTGAAAAATATAAGGGGTGTTTGGGTTAACCTGTTTAAGTGCATAAATTGGATTTGAGTTATTGGAAGGTGTTTTTTAGTCTTTGTATCTGCTTAATACTTGGTTGTGTGCTAATATCTGCAAGTTTTTAGCTTTAAAACATCAAATCTAAGATTGTGCTATAACTCACTTGATTTTGCTATTTTTGACCTAAGATTTTGGAAACACCTAGAGTATATGCATGTTTATCAGTAACTTTCATTTGCTTGAATCTGGATCTAGACTTTGAATCAATGCATGAAACCTGTTTATATTTGTTCATTTGAATTATATATAGCTTGTGTATGCATTTGGTGAAGTTTGGCGGGCTTATTCTTGCTAAAAGTGCTTATTTGGTGAAAACTGCTTATTGTTCATATCTGGGAAAGGTCTGGTGATATTTTGATTAAACTGTATTGATTGGCTGATTGAAATTGTGATTTGATTGTTGTTATTGACTCTTTGTGATTAACTGATCACTTGGGTGCCTTTGCTTAACCTGAATCCACAAAAAAGTCACATAAGACAAAAAGTCAATTTGGTCAAGCAGTGGAAACTTTTCCAACTACTGAACCTCCAAAACTAGCCCCTGCTAGTGTTAAATATCAAACAGCTTATTCATAAGCCATTTTGGCTTATCCAGACTTGCAACAACTTATTTTTGTGATAGATCTTCCTTATTTGACCCACTGATTTGATTTGGAGCTTATTAGGGTTTGACTTTTAAGTTTGACTAGAAAACTCATCAAGTTGACTTTTACATAAGTGCTTAATTGCTTATTCTGGCTTATTTAGTGTGCTTATTGGAAAAATGTTTGGTTATTTTGCTTAATTAAGTCATTTAAAACCTTTTGAAACTTGAATCAGCACTTGAGGTGGTCTAGAACTCAAAAACGACTATTTTGTCGTTTTGTGAAGAGAGTCTTGGCTTATTTTAGGCTTATTTCTTGTGCTTTTTCAAATTTTCTTTTCACAGATCTCTTTGGTAACTCAAAAGAAGCTTGTGTGTCAAATTTTAGCTTATGGCATCAGCTTATAGCTTAATGGGCCAAAAAGCCCATTAAGAATAAGCTGCTTTGAAATAAGCTAGCTTAAACACATTTTCAGCTTTTGGGCCTTCAGAGTTTTGTGCTTAAAATCAAATTTTATGTCAGACTAGAAGTTTTGGGCTTATTTGTTTGAATTTTTCTTATTGGGCCCAATTTAAGCCCATTAAGGGACTGTTTTGTCATTTAGCCCATTTTAAGGCCCAATAGGGGTATTTTGGTAATTTCAAGTGCATTACTGTTTTATTTAGGTTAAAATAAACTAGTTTGGAACTTTTTAGAAATTTTTATAAATTTTGGATTCTTATTAATATTTTATTATTATTTTATTATTAAAAATTAAAATTTAGATTTTTACAAGTTTTTCATTTTTCTTAGTTCAAATACATTAAGTTAGGAATTTTACAATTTTTAGACCAATTTTATTGTCATTAGGTTAATTTTTAGAATTATTTTAAGTTTTAATAGTTTTTAAATAGTTTTAATTAATTTTAGAATTTTCAAAAATAGTTTTAAATTTAGTTAAGTCATTTTAGAGGTTTACAAGTTAAAAATCTCATTTTGGGCTTTTTGTTAATTAAATTGATTTTTTGGGCTTTAATTAGCATTAAAAAATTATTATTTAATTAAATAAAAGGTTTGAGTGATTTTTGATTTTTTGTAAACTCTAATTACATTTTTCGGATTTATTGCAATTTTCTAGGAATTTTTAGGGTAATTTTTTAATTTGGTCACTTTTTACGGTTTTACGTGCACGACTTATCGTCTTAGTTTAATTCATAATCGTAACCGTCATTCTCTTCTAATCTCTTTTCTATTTTTCTTTTCTCATCAATATAATCACAAACACTTAATCTTATCTTTACACAACACACTAGCCTCCTTGAGAACGATCCCCACTTTGGGTCATTTGTGCACGGTTTTCCTAAACCGTCGTACTTACCCTAATTACGTTATTTTTCCTAAAAGACGTATTTACTCAACCATCAACACCTTATTCACAAGACATTATAATAAGTTTAAGCTTACGGCATTAACAAACCGCGGACACGCTAAAGACACACAGTGCACGTCTAGTAACATGTAATACTTAGTCTTTTCTACAAGCCGTGTTATGTCGCGCATGAAAAAGATGTATAATTCTTTCAACGTATGATACATAAAAGAGACAAGTATATACACAAACAAAATGCCATCCACATCTACGGCTTAATATTACAAATAAGCATAAGTGTTTTTAACAAATAAATACAAGTTGTTTTACATCATTTAGGAGCAATGGACTCTTCCAGCTCTTTCCTATGTTGGGTAATTGATGCTAAGTTAGACCCATCGGGCACCGCATCATCCTCTAGCAATAACGTCAATGCGGGTCTGGTGGGAGTTGCTACGGATACGCCATCTGACATGGGCAAGTGGGCGAACCCCATAGTGGGAGTACGTCATACGACACGGCTTCCTCTCTTCTCTCGAACACGGTCCATATTTGCCTTGATAGGCTCCCCAAACTCTTCTTTCCTTTCAAAACCCATGTGTCATCGGGAGAAGGACTGTCAGCATACACGGGGATGGTGAGATGGGCATTAAGGTTAGTGTTAAGGCACATCTGCTCCTAGATCATATCGATAGGAGCATCCTTCAGCGCCTCCAAGTCCTTCAACAGAGGGTACTCGATGTCCTTGAGTACCGTCATAGAGGCATTTATACTCTTCTTTACGTTCAGATTATGGAAGGAGTGATCCTTCGTGGCTCGTCCTTGTCCAGCCCACTCCATTCCAACCAGTAGACCCTCATGCCTACCACGGTCAATACCGTCTGACACAACGTTGGCGATGGGTTGGGCCATCTCAGGTGATTCCGCAATCTTCATCATCGCTAGCCTTAAACAGCGCCCAATCATCCAGCTACAGCTAGCAATAGCCGTAAGCATGTGGGGGTACAGCTCTTCGTCGAAGTCGATGGCCAAGGCGTCCAGCCTTGTGTCCATGTCTTCAAGACGGTCGTCGACAATCTTCTCCCTGGCCTCCCTGTAATTAAATAATTCTGCGGTAATCCGTTTTTGTCCTTTTACTAGCATATGTAGATTGTCACGGTCACGGAAGATTAAAACCACGTCCTTGGTCAAGGATTTGGAGGCATCCTCAGTAGTGGTCACCTATGATAACGGTTCAGATGTTAGCCACAGTTCAGATGTACTTGTATCTTACAAAAAAAACAACAACGAGCGTAGTAAGTACATACCTTGTCGTGTAAGGATTGGACCTCGGCCTCCAACTCTATAATACGAGCCTCACATGTGGCTGAGTGGGTCGCCTGCTCCTTGATGACAACCTCGACGGTGGCAAGATTGGCTTGGAGAGTGGAGATGGTTTGTTCATGATTTTCCACCATCTTCTCCCTGCGGCTTATTTTCATGTTGGCACTTTCGATGTTGCGCATGGCCCCCTCAAAGCGACATCACAAGGCCGTGCCAAAAGCTACCTGGTGGGAGGACGCCACATTGAACTGCTCAATGAGCTGATCATGTGATAACGCATTGAGATCCACGATTAGGACTGGGGGGTTATATGGTCAATGAACTCTGCGCAGGATTCAGACGTACCCAACCTATTCGCCACAGATATTTTCCAATTAGGGAGAAAGGGTTGGGTGATCCTTCTAGAATAGGTTCCTCGTTGGCCGTAGGCGAAGGTGATGGTGGCACGTCCTCAATAGCAGGAGGAGCTACCCATTCGATGTCTTCTTCATTTAGCATGGCCTTGGATTGCTCTTCCTTATAGATAAACGATCCATTTAATATGGTAAATACATGATCCATGTGCAAGTTAAGGGTTGTATGTTATTTACGTGGGATCCTTCACCAGTTCTGAGTTGGTTGGGGGCACGACATTCACTGGTGTGGCTTTCCATCTGGTATGACCTGGTTGGATTTCTATACCAGTAGGTGGCGCCTGTAAGTTTATGGACTTATATTTAATAGTCGTGTGATAGGATCGAACTCGAGATTACGGGATTGCACACAATACGTAAAGAGTTAATTTAATTAATAAATATATTTATTGTATTTATTAATTTATTTAATAAATATATATATATATATATATATATATATATATATATATATATATATATATATATATATATATATATATATATATATATATATATATATATATATATATATATTTATTAAATTAAACCGAGATGTAACTTTAACAATCGTTAAATAATTAAGAGTTAAGTATTAACGAGCGTTAAATAAGTATATAGTAAGTAAACAAAAGGAAAGAAGTTTGGAAGATTCCGGAACATCCTATAGGGGTGTTTGGTCGACCGGTTATGGGGAAAAAAGAAGGGGGAAAACATTCCTTTTATTTGTTTTTGGATACAAGATTATGCCTATATAAATAAATCCTTCTCCTCATAATTCAACACACAAAAATCTTTCTCCCCTCTCTTTCTTTGTTGTGATCGCAGGAGGAAAACCCACAAGGGGTTTTGGTTGGTTTTCTTGGTTTATCGTTTGACTTATAATCTAGTCCTAGCCTCTCTCTAGGGTTGTTGGGTAGATTATTTACAAGCGTTGTAGCTCGGTTTTCACGTGCTAGAATCACGGTTAGCTCGTTGTATTACGTGTGTACAAGATCGTAATATAGTCTTACTTTAGATTATATCTTGGTGATATACGGTATAGACCCGAATTGGTGATTCGTTCTTCGTCTTATGGATTTGCTTTAGCGTAAAGGTATGTAACCCTAATTCGATTACTTATAATTGTGTTATTATTATGATCTTGTTAAATCGCTTCCGTTATATGTGCTTTGATCTCGTATAGGGTTTTATATAATTGTTATGATGTTTATAATCCTTCAGTGGCATCGAGAGCCGTTTTAACATGTTATATTTATCGAAAATCTAAAATTTTTAACTAATAATTGTTTTAAGTTAAAACTACATGGTTTTTAGGTTTTCTTAATATTAGGGTTTTGTTTTTTAAAAATTAGGGTTTTGGCCGAATTTTTTAATAAAAAAAAAGGTTTTTAAATCCTAAATTACATGTGGGATCATTTTAGATTAAATGGCATGATTAATTGTTATGTCATGTATGGTTAGGATCCGTAGAGATTTAATTGTTAAGATTTGTGGGGAATCCATGATAACGTGCAAGTTTTCATGGGTCGTAAAATTATATGTTTATGCGATTTTATGTGCTACATGATTATTTGATTCAATAAATCTAGAATTAGGGAAGACTTTTATATGAATATAAAGACCAAAGCTTTGATGATTATTGAATAAATCGTATGCATGTGGCTATTTGATTTATTTTTTGCACATATAAATTGTAATTATGTGTTTATGATTTAGTTTTTTTTACTTGTTTATATAAAAAATTGTTGAATTGTTGTAAGCAAGGATTTTTTTGAAAAGAAATAATATGGAGTAAATCATATTAAAATAATGATTTGTTAGAGATTTAAATTATATAAGATTACGTTGATTGGTGAATTGCAATAATAATCTAACGGCCTACTCCTTTTGACAAACTATAAAGTGGGTGTAATGCACCGCTGGTCATGTACTCGGTTAAGGAAGGAGGTGTTATGCCATTAGTCGTTGACCGAATTCCCGGCTCGCCTGTGCGTCAAATTGAAATTACCTACGATTATTAATTGAATTATACCTTAAGGGTGATTTACCACAAATTCACATCCGAAACACAATGAATAAGGGTATTGCGTTGTGCGTAGCCGAGTTCTAGCAAAAGTACGTTGTGAATAGTTGTGGGCGAATTCTTTAATTGGTTTAACCAATATCGCAACATAATTTATGCAGAAATTTAGTCTCGTGAAAAAGTTTACTAAATGTTTTATTAAACTTATGCTATGGAGTTGTATGCATGCTTCTCCATACATTGATTTTGACATCAAAATTTATACCCTTTAAAATTTAAGTATAATGCTCCTAATTGACGAACACTTGAAATTACTTCGTCACCAAATGAAATTTTTGGGTGATGTTGTGATGGAGAGAAAACCTTTCGTAGAATTAGAATTCGTATGATGGTTTTACGTTACTCAGATTAGACGACTTTATTAAGTTACTCAGTGAGATCTGGAAAATTAATGCATTCAGAAGGGATGAAACATGTTTACAATGCAAAATGTTTTTTGGCAATGTAAATCCCTTAAATATATAGAAATTGAAAATTGTTTGTCAATTGAATTGTTCGACAAGTCGCTATGTTGAGTACATTCATTACTAGAAGATCAACTTATGTAATGGATTTATGTCAATATAGTTCTAGAATTCAAGGAAAATAATATGGTTTTTACACTAGGGTAATTTTATTTTCTTGAAAGTATTTTGTTATCAGAAATACTAATATTTGAATTTATTTCTGTAGAAATGGCTCAACCCACCAATAGCACTATAAGTTTCGCGTTCAAAGCTTTCTTTGAACGTCCTGAACTTACTGGTTCAAACTTCAATGATTGGTATCGCTCGCTAAGAATTGTCTTGAGAGCAGCGGGTACTATCGATATCTTGACTACTCCCTATCCGGAGGATCTTGCTGAAGGAGCATCTGATGCGCAAAGGCTTGAACACGCTGCTAATGTTAAGAAGCACTCATAGGTGGCTTGCTTAATGCTAGGAAATGGCTCCTCCACTTCAACAGAAGTATGAGTTATTTTCACCTAAGCGAATGCTTGATAAGCTCGAGGCTATCTTCGAGAAGCCGCAAGCTGTGGAGATCTACGACTTGGTAGATGCTTTGCATAGCTACAAGCAAGCTCTAGGAAAGTATGTAAGTGCCCATTACTTGGAGATAAGGGGTTATATGGAATATATCATTGCACTAGGACAACCTTATGATCATAATATGGCTATCAACTTGATCAATAGGTCCCTTAACAATGACTTCAATGATTTCGTTAGAAACTATAATATGCACTGCACGGGGAACACAGTTAATGATTTGCATGCAATGCTCATTGACTATGAAAAGGGGTTGAAAGACAAGGCATCTACCGCTACGCCTTCTGTACTAACCATACAAAAGGGTAGAGTGAGTAAGCCAAAACCGCAAGCGAATAAGAAGAAAGGCAAAGGCAAGGGTGATAAGGGCAAACAAGTTGCGACTTATTCAAAACCTAAGCAGAACTTTGTCAAGAAGAATAGATCTCAGAAGGATGGGACTTGTCACCATTGCAAGGCAAGTGGTCACTAGAAGAGGAATTTCCCTCTTTACCTCAAAGAATTGTGAGAAATAAAGAAGAAGTCTGAGCAGAGCGCTGCAGCTTCAGGTACTTTATTTATGATTGAATTGTTCAATTTCAGATACAAATTAAGTTCTTGGGTATATGATACGGTATACGGTATTAACATTTGTAATACGCTGCAGGGGTTTAATCTGGAAAGGAAGCTATCTTATGGGGAACAATTTCTGCAAGTGGGCAATGGCGCACAAGCAGTGGTTGAAGCTATGGGAACATTTAATCTAGTTTTACCTTCGGGTTTAGTACTGATTTTAAATGATTGTTGATAGGTGTGAAAACACCCATCCTTTTACCACTTAAATCGGGCTAAAACAAGACCAAAACACGTATTTAATATCATTTGTTTGGAATTATGCGTGGTTTTTGTGTTTATTGGGTTTTCAGAGTCGACCGGATGAATATTAAAGAAAACATGGGATTGCACGGGTTTTATCAAGGAAAAAGACTCAAGACGAAGTCTATTGTCCAAGAGATGCAAAAGATTTGAAGTCATTGTGCCTATTTGAAGATTTATCGAAGAATAGAGCCAAAGATGGAAGATTCATATATGTCGAAGAACTCGAGTCTATTAAATAGAATATTATAGGACGAGTTGGAATTATTCACCGACACTTCTCAAATCCAAGTCGGAAACGTTTATTTAAAAGACGCGTGAAGACTTAAGAAGAAAGAAGAAAAAGAAGCCCGAATCAAAGCCCAATCAAGAGCCCATCAACACCATACATACGCCTATATAAAGCCTTCACCTCACAAAATTTCACACACTTAGTTTTAGCTAGTCTTTAGCTTTTCATTTTTCTCTCTAGTTTTTAGAGAGAGAAAGTTCCATACTTTCTCTCACTAAACTTTTCTTTTGATTTCATCTTTTCAATTTTAACTTAATCTTGTACTTTTGATTTCATTAATCTTAATCGAATTTATGCTTTTAAGTTCCTTAATCTTTTCCTACTTTTCTTGATTTGTCAAAATCTTTAATCCGATTGAGAATTCCATATGGTTTGGATTTGAAGATTCGTTGGTGATCAAATTCAATATTTTTTGTTTCTTTTCAAAGCTTTCACACGAATTGGTCATAAGCTCTCCATTCTTATTGACTATTCTCTTGTTTAAGCTTATTGGTTTTCGGATTTTATATAAGCTTTATTCTTACAAAAGTTCCTTTCATAAAGACCAAGGTTTTTCACTTCTACTAGTTGTTGAATTTAAGCCTTTTTAAGTTATTTAAGTTTCGAATTGGTTAGCTTATTCCATTGCTTATTGAGATTTTTGCTTCCCACCATTTTCGGAACTGCTGCCATTCCATCGCAATACAAGGGTTTTTAACATATTCCGACGGATCTCTTGCTTGGTATCGCAATAACCCTTAAGGGTTTTACTTTGCGATAGGTTGTTAGTCCCCCTATTCCGATCAGGGATTGCGATCGCATATTGCGATCGCACATTCCGACGGGTTTAGGTTCCTTTTCTAGACGAAACTCTGGCCAATTTTTATTTACCACATTCCGATCTGCATTTCGATGGACAACATTCCGACAGCTTGCATTTTGTGTATTCCGATGGTGATTAACAGAAACATTCCGATGGACCATTTTTGTACATTCCGATGCTTTTGATTTTCTTACATTCCGATAGTAGTAACTTTCGACATTCCGATAAGAACAAGTTTTCAAAGTAATTTTCTAATCTTTCCTTTACGTTTTCAAGCACTCAATTTTAACTTGTCAATTTAGTTAATCTTCCAAAGTTTTAAATTACTCAACGTCATTTACATTTAATTGTTATTAGTTTAAAAATAGATAAACAAACCAACTCCTTTTTAGTAACCAAGAACAAATCATTCCACTTAAGGCCGAGATCAATTCGAGAGGATATCGAGAGTAAAATTAGAACCCATACAAAAAAAAAAGAGGATATCAATTGTCATTATGCACCTACAATTGTTAGGGGTGTTATTTCCTTTTCTTGTTCGTTAAATAATGGATTCGTTCACACGATTGATAATAACGGAATTTCTGTTTGGAAAAATGGTATTTTCTACTTTAATGTAATTTCTGTGAATGGTGTGTTTGAAATAGAAATGCATGATAATGAATCCAAGAATGATAAATTTGTTTTTAGTGTGAGTAAGAATAGAGTGTTTGACAAGAACTCTTCTTATCTTTGGCATTGTAGACTTGCCCATATTGGGAAGACTCGTATACAAAAGCTTCAACGTGAAGGTCTTTTGGAAAATATCAATGATGAATCATTTGATAAATGTGAGTCTTGTATCTCTGGAAAGATGACCAAGAAATCTTTTAATAACAATATTGAAAGAGCTGCTGATCTACTTGGACTAATACATACTGATGTATGTGGACCACTTAGACATGTGTCAAGGAAAGGTGCTAGCTACTTCTTAACATTTACGGATGATTATAGCCTTTATGGTTATGTTTATTTACTTAAGCATAAACATGAGGTATTTGAAGCATTCAAAGTGTTTAAAGAAGAAGTAGAACTACAATTAGGGAAGAAGATTAAAGCTCTTCGTTTTGATAGAGGTGGTGAATATTTAAGTCAAGAGTCTATAGATTATCTAAGTGAGAATGGAATTGTTCAGCACCTTACTTCTCCCTATACTCCACAACAAAATGGTGTATTTGAAAGGAGAAATCGTACATTATTGGATATGGTGCAATCTATGTTTAATCTTACAACTTTACCTATATCCTTTTGGGATTATGCTTTAGAGTCTGTTGTTCGCATTTTAAATATGGTTCCCACAAAGAAGGTCGATAAGACACCATATGAACTATGGCATGGCAAGAAGCCATATTTGTCTTATTTAAAGGTCTGGGGTTGCGAGGCGTATGTGAAACGTGATTCGGGTGACAAACTCCAACAACGATCTGTGAAATGTATCTTTGTAGGATACCCTAAGGAAAAAATGGGTTACTACTTTTATTATCCACCTGAGAACAAAGTGATTGTTGCTAGGTATGGAGACTTCCTTGAATCTGATCTTGTAAATCAAGAATTCAGTGGGAGAAATTATGATCTTGAAGAGAGTCATATAGATACATTACCTTCTGAAAACACTAGCGATGTAATTCCTGTAGAACCAGAAAGTCTGGCGGTTCCACCAGAATTAGTTCCTCTGCGTATATCTAAAAGGATTAAAAACGCAAATAGCAATATATGTCTTAACAAAGAGGATGATGATGAGTTAGGGGATCTTAATGAACCCGCTAATTATAAATCCACCATACTTGATCCTGAGAAGGATAAGTGGATGGTTGCTATGGATGAGGAAATGAAATCCATGAAAGTAAATTATGTTTGGATTCTTGTAGAACCACCACCGAATGCTAAAGTAGTGAGACATAAGTGGATATACAAGAAAAAAACTGACATGGACGGAAAAGTACAATCCTATAAAGCTCGTTTAGTTGCTAAAGGTTTTACTCAAACTTTTGGCGTGGACTACGAGGAGACACTTTCTCATGTAGCAGACTTAAAAGCTATTTGGATTCTCATAGCTATAGCAGCATACTATGACTATGAGATATGGCAAATGGATGTTAAAACTGCCTTCTTGAACGATCGCTTAGATGAAGATATCTATATACAGCAACCAGAAGGGTATGTTGATCCTGAGAATCCTGGATACGCGTGCAAACTTCAAAGATCCATTTATGGTTTGAAGCAAGCATTACGTCAATGAAATAAAAGATTTGATGAAGGAATCAAAAAGTTTGGATTTATTCAGAATAGTGATGAGCCATGTGTATATCGCAAAGCTAGTGGGAGTGATGTAGTATTCCTAGTCCTATATGTTGATGACATATTAATCATGAGAAGTAACATTCCAAGACTTAAAGTTGTTAAGGATTATCTTGGTAAATGTTTTTCTATGAAGCATTTAGGAGAAGCTGCACACATTCTGGAATTAAGATCTATCAGGATAGGAAAAGAAGGTTAATTGGTCTATGTCAAGATGCTTATATAGATAAGATTTTGAAGAAGTATAATATGCATAATTCCAAGAAAGGTTTTCAACCTATGGAAGTTAAGCATAATCTGAGTCATAAGATAGTTGCATCAACTCTTGAATAGGTTGCATACATGCAGAAGGTGCCTTACACTTCGGGTGTAGGATCTATAATGTATGATGTTAGATGCACAAGGCCTGATGTGGCATTTGCTCAGAACTTGGTCAGTAGATACCAACAGAATCCAGGGAAGCTCCTCTGGACTACTGTTAAACATATTCTAAAGTATTTGAGGAGTACGAAAGATATGTTCTTGGTATATGGAGGGAAACCAGACACATAACTGAATGTTACAGGTTTCTGTTATGCGTCCTGGCAATGTGATAAAGACGATACAAAGTCTCAGACGGGTTACGTTTTTGTTATCAATGGAGGAGCAGTTAACTGGAAGAGCAAGAAACAGACAACGATTGCAATGCATGCTACTCAGTCTGACTACATGGTTGCTTCAGAAGATGCAATGGAAGCTGTTTGGAATAGGAAGTTTATTGAAGATATTGGAGTGATGCCTTTAATTACAGAACCTATAGATATGTATTGTGACAATTCTGTCCCAATAATATTCGCCAATGACCCTGGAGTCATGAAAGGCGCCAGACACTTTATGCGTAGACATCACTACGTCTGAGAACAAGTTGAAGCTCGTGAAATCAAATTGATAAAAGTTCACACAGATGATAACATAGTCGAACCTTTAACTAAGGCTTTGCCTAGACCAAAGGTAGTTAAGCATGCCAAAGCGATTGGGCTGCACCTAGCTAGCGAACTCATACAATAAATCTTTGATTAGTATTTGGATAAAGGATGTTATAACATTATTATATAATGAAATAAAAATTGGGTTTCGTTTATTTTTATTATTTAATAACTGTATCTTATTTTATATGTTTTAATCCATGAAGAAATGTTATGCAATATGTCCGTTGTCGATTAATAATACGGGAATATTATTAAATTATGACAAATCAAAATAGTGATAGAGTATACTTGAAAGTATATTGATCGATTTTGGATGATATTCGATGAATCGAATATTTGACATATCCCAACTATATGTTTTACTTTATGGATCTTTGTCATCAAATAAAACATAAATAGTAATCCTTAGACTTGAGATACCAGGAAACTGTTGTGAATCTAGTGCATCTCTGTGGAATAATCTAACGCTAAACGTAACTGGTAGCTATAAGGATTATTTCCGGAAGTGTTGCAAAATTCATAAGTTTTGCTCGTAGTCGATATGGAATTTATTTCCTCCAATTTTGTTTTGGAGTTTAATACAGCTGGGGCCCTCGTGGGATTAGTAATATGTTTGTGTGGCCACACCCAAATATGTTTTGGTAATCTTGTTGAATCTGTGAACGAGAAACAAAATGGTTAATGAAAGTAATGACTGAGATTCATATCCTTATTAACATTGTATTAAAAATAAATGGATAATAATAACGATGTAGAATCGTTAAAAGGTTTTGTCCAGGAAACCTTACTCGAGTTGTACTAGAGACATTGCTAAGTGTAACTAGACGCTAGTCAATGTAATCACGATATTCGAAATATGTCCAAGTGGGAGATGTAAGTTTATGGACTTATATTTAATAGGTGTATGATAGGATCGAACTCGAGATTACGGGATTGAACACAATACGTAAAGAGTTAATTTAATTAATAAATATATATATTGTATTTATTAGTTTATTTAATATATATATATATATATATATATATATATATATATATATATATATATATATATATATATATATATATATATATATATATATATATATATATATATATATATATATATATATATATATATATATATATATATATATATATATATATATATATATATATATATATATATATATATATATATATATATATATATATATATATATATATATTAAATTAAATCGAGATGAAACTTTAACAATCGTTAAATAATTAAGAGTTAAGTATTAACGAGCGTTAAATAAATATATAGTAAGTAAACAAAAGGATAGAAGTTTGGAAGATTCCGGAACACCTTATAAGGGTGTTTGGTCGGTCGGTTATGGGGAAAAATGAAGGGGGAAAACATTCCTTTTATTTGTTTTTGGATACAAGATTATGCCTATATAAACAAATCCTTCTCCTCATAATTCAACACACAAAAATCTTCTCCTCTCTCTTTCTTTGTTTTGATCGCAGGAGGAAAACCCACAAGGGGTTTTGGTTGGTTTTCTTGGTTAATCGTTTTACTTACAATCTAGTCCTAGCCTCTCTCTAGGGTTGTTGGGTAGATTATTTACAAGAGTTGTAGCTCGGTTTTCACGTGCTAGAATCACGGTTAGCTCATTGTATTACGTGTGTACAAGATCGTAATATAGTCTTACTTTAGACTATATCTTGGTGATATACGGTATAGACCCGAATTGGTGATTCGTTCTTCGTCTTGTGGATTTTCTTTAGCGTAAATGTATGTAACCCTAATTCGACTAAGTATAATTGTGTTATTATTATGATCTCGTTAAATCGCTTCCGCTATATGTGCTTTGATCTCATTTAAGGTTTTATATAATTGTTATGATGTTTATAATCCTTTAGGGTCGTCATGTCACCCTTGGCCGCATCCGTGCTACTGCCCTGTTGGTACTTGGGGTGTTCTTCCCGCAGCCTCTTGGGTGACGTGTTGAAGGCTCCACCTATGTGTCACCCTCCTTCTTTGTCTTCCTCTTGGTGGAATTACGCCTCCTTAGAGCGGGTTTGGCTTGCGTCTGGATACCCATATCCTCAGTCGCATCTTCTTCATCCGATCTGAAGAGATTTTCAATATCATCATCAAGGTTGTCCAGGTTGTCACCTTATTCTTCTTCGAGAGCAGTTGTGGTATCCTTAGCTGTGTTGGAGGGACCAGTCGCATCCTAGAGCAAGGGTTGTTCTCCATCCTCGTTGGAAAATTCCAGCAGTGATGGTTGAATTCGAGACTCGCCCATATCGGAGTGAGGGTCAGGGACTGCGTCCAAAGTAATTGTTATATTTTGGGTGGCTGATTCCTATTAAACATAAAAAGTTTCCCGGCAACCCTTTTGTGGAAATGGGTCCGGTGTGTATCTAACATTCTAACATCCCTAGCATCATATGTGTTGGTGAGGGGAGGATAATGCTGGCAGACGAATTGTCTTAATACAAACAGAAAGGGGAAAATAATTTAGTCTACAAAAAACCCGTCATACTAGTTTTTCAATGAATCTAAGGATGGATTCAACTGTATCCATTAAGTATGGATCATAGATAGACAGTGTTGAGGCCCATGTGGCCCAGTAAGTCGTTGTCGCACACGGTTCTATCTCAACTGCGTCTTGGTCGCACGCGGACAGTATCAGATAGAATCATAATCTAATTATAATTATGATTCACCTAAGCTAAGAGGATATACACTCTCCTTATTTACACGATAAGGATCCTATTGTATATGGTAATTATCTCTTGCTTAGGCCACAAGAATAGGGAAGCGCAATTAGGGTTTCACCGGGTATAAAAGGAACCCCAGAGGTTCCACAAAGGTACGATACACACAATACTCTAAACCCTTACTGATTACTCAAACCGATTACTTACTCTCATGCCGGAGTCTAATGGTGGGATACATTCCCACGGTAAGCCTAACAGTGTTCGTTATTTACTGTGCAGGGTCTTCGTAACAAGTTCACTTGGTGCAAGAGCCGGAGTCCTCAAACACCCGAATTAAGCCTAATTCGCCGTTCTTTACCCAATACCAACGCTAGGAGAGGGAAGCCTTGGTCAGGGGTCAGCACAACCTCCTCTCCATAAGGACAAGCGAAAACATCCCCTTGTAGAAACAGAGGATGACATGGTCATTGCCACTGAAGCACGAGAGATGGAAGAGTATGTCACCCAAAATTTCGATGCTCTCATTCCGCTCGTCATTGCACACATGAAGGCTGGCCAAGTCAAAAATAAAGGCGCAATTGATCTGGACGAAGAACAAGTAGGTCTAGAGCCACAGGATGAGTCTCAAGGAGTCCCAGAAACTACCGCAAGAAAATATCTCTTCCATGAACCACAAGGAGGTAAACATAAAAGAAGCCATCATAGCAAATCCAGCCGGAAAAGGCGATCCCCAAGCGATGACTCACCTAGATCTGATTATGAAGATCACCATCCAAGACGCCGCAGACCAAGATATTCTTCCTCAGAACCCTCGGACAGCGAGTATGAAGGCATGAAACACTCCTATCACGCCTCCCAGCGCGAGGACAGGGACCTATCTCTCCCTTGGCGTCGAGGAAGGGCCAACGCTTTCATAAAGCGTATTTAAAACTACCCAGAGATTAAAAGGCGACGCATGCCGTCAAATGTCAAGACTTATCACGGTACTACCTATCCGGATGACCATCTGAAGGTCTTTGAATCACATGCAAGGATTGAACAGTGGCTAGAACCCACGTGGTGTCATGTGTTCAACTCCACCCTGATCGGTAATGCGCAAAACTGGTTCGATAAGCTCCCACGCAGAACCATTGATGGATTTGAAGATCTGTGAAAAGCTTTCGGAAGAAACTATACGTGACAGAAGAAGTGCGACAAGAGTCGTGTGTCACTTGCAAGAGTCAAGCAAAGACAGGGGGAATATCTGGAGGAATTTGTGGAACACTTCAAAAATGAATGTAATCAGATTAGGGAATGCCCCGAAATATTAAAAGTATTCGGTTTCATGGCAGGGATAACTAAGCAGGACCTCATAAGGAAACTAAACGATAGAACCCCTGAAACCTTCGATGGGATAATGCGGCGAGTCAGATCCTTCATCCAAGGAGAAGTCACAGCCGCGGATAGTAGATGGGGAACCTCCAACTACATATTTTAGGATCAGCCCAAGAGGCAATCCAATAACTAGAATAATGGCGGGAGTCTCCACTATCAGGGAAACCAAAAGGGAGGGCGCGATAACAACATCAAATTCACTCCCCTCAAAATGAACCCAAGGGAGATATTCCTATCAAAGGGTGTGAACTTCCCAAAAACCCCGCCAATGACCACCCCGGTGGAAAGACGCACATGCAACATGCACTATGAGTATCATGGCGAGAAAGGACACGAAACGAACAAGTGTATCCAACTAAAAAGGCACATCGAGAGCCTGGTAAAGTCGGGTAAGCTAAGCCATCTCGTCAAAGAGGAGAACGTGGAAGACAAGAAAGAGAAGCCAAAGGATATGCCCACGACAATCTACATGGCACAATTGTGGCAGCGCAGGACCAAGCAAAAAACCAGTTAGAAATTTTCTAGGGGAACAAAGATCTCTTTCCCACCGTTAACCGCAAGCAGTATCGTGGAAGGACCTCTGACAAAAGAAGTCAGCATTGGGGACCACATTGTCCGTCGTATGTATATTAACGGAGGATCCTCTGCCGAAATACTATACGAACACTGCTTCGTGCGTCTAAGCTCGGATATTAAGAACCAGTTGATACTGCTACTTCACCCCTAATTGGCTTCAGCGGAGAAGTAATATGGCCGATAGGGCAAGTGTGGTTGCTCGTAACAGTCGTCGATGATGAACATTCAACCATAGTTTGGATGAATTTCTTGGTGATACGCTCACCGTCGTAGTACAATGGCATCATTGGGCCACCAGGAATCTTAGCAATGTGAGCTATGCCATCCATGGTCCATGGCATTATGAAATTCCCAGTAGAGGCAAGAGTTGTGACAATCTTCAACACCATCATACCGCAGTCAGAATGCAATACAATTACGGGACCACCCAGAGTAACTGAAGAACCAAAAATTCCATCACCACCAAACTTGAAGGTGGCTATACACCCGGACTTCCCAGAATAGGAAGTAGTGATTGAGGGAACATTTTCTGACGAAGGTGGCTATACACCCGGACTTCCCAGAACAGGAAGTAGTGATTAGGGGAACATTGTCTGACGAAGGAAGGATAACTATGTGCAACCTCCTAAAAAGCAACCTAGACATCTTCACATGGGGACCAAAGGACATGACCGGAGTACCGCGGTCAATTACTGTAACACCCCCAATTTCACAAGGCAGTGGAATATCAACATTGGGCGTTACTTCATAGCACATCACACACAGTCATAGAAAACGACCTCAAAAGAGATGTTTTATAAAATAAACCATTCGATAATTTTATTAAATCAGAGTTAACTAAAAAGAGGTCCCACTAAATTATACAAACCTTAAGAAAAAAAATAAAGATTTGTCAAATGTATCGAATGGAAATTGTTTGTTTTGCCTTTACTTTATCCTGCGCAGCTCCAGCTTCAGCTGCTCTTAAACCTATACACCTGAGAATACATGCTAAATTGTCAACACAACGGTTGAGTGAATTCATAGGTTTTTAAATAAACAATAATGGGTTTTAAATAAATCACAAAGCTTTTGAACACAAGAATCTCATCCACTGTCAATATTGTAACACATATAATACTCAAAGTCCACGCTATTCTACTAAGCCATGACACCGAAGCCTTAAGTATAATAATGCCCTAGTCAGGTATCTTGCCAAATACCCCCTTACTTCTAATACAACACACCTGGCTGAGCTTCCAACCCACAGGTGCGACCTGCCCAGGTGGGGGCCATCCCCGATGGATCCATCCGTCTGTACCAACGCCTACCCATCAAGGGTAGTTAACGGTTCATGGGTTTATAGGGACTTTCCAAATTTTGGCAATACAACACTTAGCAAATAGCGGTTCACAATCAATACAATCAACGCTTGTGTTCATCTTTCAAAAGCATTTAATCAAGCATCTTGTATTCATTTACAACAACTTGTATTCGTTCAAAGCATATAGTCAAACTTCACATGTTTATTCATAAACATGTATCCTCTCAAAACTATATATATAGACAACGTATATTTTATACCAAGAGCATGTATTCCCCCTCGCGGGTTTATAAACACATATAAAGCAGTAAAAGCGAGGCTATGAACTCACCTGATATATCCGTTACACGTTTATCGAGGACAAAACACCCAATAGTCGACACACGACTTCACGAGATATCAATCGCTCATTGATCAAGAATGAGATGCCCATCGGTCGACATATGACCGAACGAGACCTATAATGAAGAGACGCGTCTTAGGCTCGAGTCTATACGTAAGCCATACATATATGTAAATAGTTCACTTTAGTAAGTTTGGACATTGTATAAGTTTTGTAAAACTTTTTGTAAGACTTTTAGAACAATTTATCATATAAAGTCTCATTATGACCATTAAGCTCATTAAAGCCCATAAGTGGCCCATTACAAGTTATTATGACTTTAGTCCATTTAGATCTCAATATTAAACTCTAAACATGTTATAAATCTCAGGCCCAATAATGTCCTAATAGCCATTATAAGTGTATGTTGGGCTTTTATGGCCCAAAACCAATTTATAAGCTTTATGTGTTCTAAAACGCCTCCAAACGTTGTCGACTTAATATCTCACATTGGTCGGGTCTTGGGATCTCTAAATATCAGTATAAAACTGATTCTAAAACTCTACACAAGTGGGTCATACCACTTTGGGTTTTATAAAAATCGTCACGTTAAACGTTAATTTAATATAGTCCAATTTTTTACAGTTTCTCGACATGCCTCGTAGATTAGATCATTTCTCCTAAACCATAAATAATATAGATGAGTTATTTTTACTAAAGTCATTATTAACTTATGTGGTTTACTTATTATAAGTTCAATTGCCCCTAATTTATATTTATCATAAATCATTTACCCATTTTATCACTTAAAAGAGTTGGCTGTCATTCGCAGCCAACTTTGTTTCTACCGTTTCGGCCGCCATTTCCAAACCGTAATGAATTGATAAACTATCCAACTGATTCTAGTTCCTCATATTTTTATCTACAATCTATAGTTTTACCTTTTTCAATGGTTCTGAGTTCTTATTAGAGTTTTCAGTCGGTTTATACAGCATGTTCAGATTTGGTACTTTTTACCGTTCCGACAATATCTAATTCATCGGGTATCGTCACGAGACGATTCACCCAAAAAAATGATCGCAAAACATTGAATTACAACCTAGTTAATTTACTTAGGTCTCCACTTCTATCCATGTCTACATATAAATCTGTTTATAACGTTGTCCATATTACAATATCACATCTACAACTTTAACCATCAATTTAAGTAGTTTTTAATTTCAATATCATATGCAATGCCCAAAAAAATATAAAATAATATGTAAAATTGATAATTTCATGTACATTTAGAAAAATATTGACATGTATACTGCTCATCAAAATAAAATAAAAAGAACTATGAATATAATATGAATTGAATAATCCTTACAAGGAAAGATGGAACCAACAAGAACCATGAACAAAAACCAATCTTCCTATCCAAGCGACGAGACCCCGACCCAAATCTTGCAAGAACACTTATAACCCCTTGTAATACATCAAAAGAATCAGCTCATGCCTCCATGAAAAATGATGTTATAGATGATGTTGATGTAGTTGAAATGATTCAAGATAGAACAAAGTATATCAACTAGTAATACAAGACTTTCAATCTTGATGTAAATTAACTAGTAACCTTGGATAAGAATTCATTTGTGTGGTGATGCATCTAACGACAGAAAAAGAGAAATGAGGCTTAGAGATAGAAGTTTATCTTTTGCTAATAAAGAGAAACTAAGATGTATGTTAGTATTTCTTCAAGATATGCAAGTAATCTCTAACACGTGTCAAAAATGAATTTTCCCACAAATACTTTTGAGTGAAACGTGTATATGAATTAAGGAGTGTTTTAAGTTGTATTTATTTTTGTTTTATAAATGATAAAGCGGGTATTATCAAAGATCAGTATTTTAAAAGTTACGCGATTTGAAAGATACACGTTAAACACGAAAAATAAACGCTCAATATAAAATAAGAACGCCGACATTTGGAGAACATTTATATTTTGATAAATAAAAGAGGGCTTATAAATTAATAAATGTTAACGCGTTGTATAAATGAATGACGCATAAAGGCTTAACGTAAATTACGAAGAATGCTCGTAAAACGAGAAATTAAAACGACGACAATAGAAAATATTTTTATGTCATAACGAGGATATTTACGGTTGATGAGGGACATAGACTTTGCTAATAAATTATAAATGGCATGTATTTGATACGTTAAAGTCTTAACCATGCCGGCTAGTCAAGAATTTGATAATATTTGTCGAATAATTATGACAAATAAAAGTCGATTAATAAATATTGATCCGAATACTAAAAATAGTATTAGAACTCAGTCTAAATGTTGATTTTAAAGTTCGAGTTACTACAGTAGCTACCCCTTTAGGAAGCGACGTCCCTGTGCTTAATTCGTATTAATAGTCTTCCGTTTAATGGCAAGAGGTGAGAAATAGACAAGTCATTGCCGAGGTTCCTAACGAAGGTTGAATGAACAAAAGTCAAAGCAACGAGTATACATAACGGGCACAAACGAACGAATTGAATGAAGCTTCAATCCTTATAAGGAAAAATAAATAGATAATTCAAAGGAGAAGCCATTGGAAGTTAAAAATTAACAAGTCGTCAATTTTTGGAAGTGCTTCAAGGTACATTACTACTAGCTTATTAAACTTACGGCGGTCGATATAAGTTTGAAAAGTCCAAATGATACAAGTGATGAGTCGAAAGAAGTAAGCGCATTTGAAATGTTTTCAATGCGACAATAAATTCAAAACAGTCGGTGATTACGTCGATCAAACTAAAACACATATCGTCCACGGGTCTGATAAAAACAATTACATCGTAAAAGAAAATCGCATGGATCACACATATGTCCATCGAAACGTTACCAAATAATCAAGACGAGGTAATTAGTACTAGTCATACAAAATCACCTAATTTCATTGATCTCGAACATGCAAACTTATTTCGTCAAAAGCGAATTCATCGACACGGAAATCGTTCGGAGTATACATTACTCGATCGGAGGAACTATGATCCAAATAAAATGCAAAAGCCATCATTAGGTACATATAATCACATTACGACATGCTTGCAAAATATCAAAGCCACGCCAAATCAAATAAGTTCAATCAAGTTAAATCATGCTCCAAGCCATGATAAATAAGAATATTTGATAGGATTTTCAGATAAGTCCAGTCAAAAGAAAGGTTGCAAGTTAAACGATGTTTACGGGCCTGATAGCCATGGATGCATATCCAAATATATTTATTTCATCGGAGGGTGCTCACACACAGATCGATACCCAAATGATATTACAGGGTGCTCACAAACGGATCCATACCCAAAATATTTTTTTTTCGTTATGTTTGAAAAACTCTTCGATGAACCATGGATAATAAAAAGAAAAATTACAAAATCGTTTCATTAACTATGAGTATTTGGTGATAACTTAAACCTAAGTCAATCCACATGTACACAGTTAAATACTAGTGTCGATTAAACAAGTTGTCTATCCTTGGAACGTGTAATGGTTCTTAACGGTCAGCTTATCAAGCTTACGATAGTCGAGGCACATTATAAATGGTCCATAAAGACAAATCACAACTTGAGAAAATACTAATGGGTTAATCGTACATAGACGATAATCAATAATAACCATAAGGACGATGGTAATGAACGAATCATACCAACGAAACACGAGTCGAAGAAATACATCCGTATACAAAATAATCACAAACCAACTCAGGCACACTTGAGCCGACTCATTTATAATTCGTTGTTTACATCCAAAGGCGTCCCAATCCATGTAAACAAGAATTATAAATTTATGGTTCGGGAACTTATAACTTTCTTGTTCAAATAAAAAGGCGTCCCTATTTATTTCAACAAGATGATTATAAGTCATCCTACTCAGGTAATACCGTCACATAACACGATATCATAACCAAATTAAATGCCAAGAAAAGTACAGGGTGTCAAACTTACTCCATGATTTCTGTATTCAGACGTCCCATTCCATCTGCATAAAGAAACCATTGACAATCTAAGGTCCAGTGGTCTAAAACTTTCTTATTCAAATGTCCCAATCCACTTCAATAAGAGAACCTTAAAAGACACATAGTTGGGCGATTTAAAATCATTATATTTAAATGTCCCATTCCATTTAAATACAAAGTATTAAATTTCTCAACTAATGACTACTATGAGCATATCTTTGTTGTACCCAAATTATATATAGTTGATTTGGGTATATATATATATATTTTAGGTCCAACATTGACATCCTCCTTTTCGCCACAAAATGTTATCAAACACAATTAATATAAACGTTATATTACGTAGGAGATGTCTCCTTGAAGAAATGATTCTTCAAAGTCATAAGAAGTGTAGAAATATAATAATACGCTTATCAATTACGTTTTAAAGGATATGTCCTAAAATGGCACATCACAATGCGATGACAAAAATCGAGCTTAAATTAGTCGACATGCAATAGATTATGAAACAATATATATGTACACAAAATATCAAACGAGTTCCATACTCGTATTCGGATAATAATAAATTAATTATCGAAATCGGTGATTGGCAGCAAGGCCAAACTCTGTACAAAAATCGCATTATAAAATGTATGATAATCACGCGAGGACCATTGCTTCACCTGCAATGCCTTTAATTACCATAGTATGTACATACATATACATACAACCATTTATACATACACATAGAATCACATTATCATAACCAATCATTGGTTTCTAGGAGCCATGAGCGCACGGATACTATGTAAGGCAATAAAACAATTTTACGAAAGAGCAGTTATAGTCTAGGTTTTGAAAACGACCTAGTTCTCTATAACTAGTGCTCTGATACCAATCTGTAACACCCCCAATTTCACAAGGCAGCGGAATATCAACATTGGGCGTTACTTCATAGCACATAACACACAGTCATAGAAAACGACCTCAAAAGAGACGTTTTATAAAATAAACCATTTGATAAGTTTATTAAATCAGAGTTAACTAAAAAGAGGTCCCACTAATTTATACAAACCTTAAGAAAAAAATAAAGATTTGTCAAATGTATCGAATGGAAATTGTTTGTTTTGCCTTTACTTTATCTTGCGCAGCTCCAGCTCCAGCTGCTCTTAAACCTATACACCTGAGAATACATGCTAAATTGTCAACACAACGGTTGAGTGAATTCATAGGTTTTTAAATAAACAATAATGGGTTTTAAATAAATCACAAAGCTTTTTAACATAAGAATCTCATCCACTGTCAATATTATAACACATACAATACTCAAAGTCCACGCTATTCTACTAAGCCATGACACCGAAGCCTTAAGTATAATAATGCCCTAGTCAGGTATCTTGCCAAATACCCCCTTACTTCTAATACAACACACCTGGCTGAGCCTCCAACCCACAGGTGCGACCTGCCCAGGTGGGGGCCATCCCTGATGGATCCATCCGTCTGTACCAGCGCCTACCCATCAAGGGTAGTTAACGGTTCATGGGTTTATAGGGACTTTCCAAATTTTGGCAATACAGCACTTAGCAAATAGCGGTTCACAATCAATACAATCAACGCTTGTGTTCATCTTTCAAAAGCATTTAATCAAGCATCTTGTATTCATTTACAACAACTTGTATTCGTTCAAAGCATATAGTCAAACTTCACATGTTTGTTCATAAACATGTATCCTCTCAAAACTATATATATAGACAACGTATATTTTATACCGAGAGCATGTATTCCCCCTCGCGGGTTTATAAACACATATAAAGCAGTAAAAGCGAGGCTATGAACTCACCTGATATATCCGTTACATGTTTATCCAGGACAAAACACCCAATAGTCGACACACGACTTCACGAGATATCAATCGCTCATTGATCAAGAATGAGATGCCCATCGGTCGACATATGACCGAACGAGACCTATAATGAAGAGACGCGACTTAGGCTCGAGTCTATACGTAAGCCATACATATATGTAAATAGTTCACTTTAGTAAGTTTGGACATTGTATAAGTTTTGTAAAACTTTTCGTAAGACTTTTAGAACAATTTATCATATAAAGTCTCATTATGACCATTAAGCTCATTAAAGCCCATAAGTGGCCCATTACAAGTTATTATGACTTTAGTCCATTTAGATCTCAATATTAAACTCTAAACATGTTATAAATCTCAGGCCCAATAATGGCCTAATAGCCATTATAAGTGTATGTTGGGCTTTTATGGCCCAAAACCAGTTTATAAGCTTTATGTGTTCTAAAACGCCTCCAAACGTTGTCGACTTAATATCTCACATTGGTCGGGTCTTGGGATCTCTAAATATCAGTATAAAACTGAGTCTAAAACTCTACACAAGTGGGTCATACCACTTTGGGTTTTATAAAAATCGTCACGTTAAACGTTAATTTAATATAGTCCAATTTTTTTCAGTTTCTCGACATGCCTCGTAGATTAGATCATTTCTCCTAAACCATAAATAATATAGATGAGTTATTTTTACCAAAGTCATTATTAACTTATGTGGTTTACTTATTATAAGTTCAATTGCCCCTAATTTATATTTATCATAAATCATTTACCCATTTTATCACTTAAAAGAGTTGGCTGTCATTCGCAGCCAACTTTGTTTCTACCATTTCGGCCGCCATTTCCAAACCGTAATGAATTGATAAACTATCCAACTGATTCTAGTTCCTCATATTTTATCTACAATCTATAGTTTTACCTTTTTCAATGGTTCTGAGTTCTTATTAGAGTTTTCAGTTGGTTTATACAGCATATTCAGATTTGGTACTTTTTACCGTTTCGACAATATCTAATTCATCGGGTATCGTCACGAGACGATTCACCCAAAAAAATGATCGGAAAACATTGAATTACAACCTATTAATTTACTTAGGTCTCCACTTCTATCCGTGTCTACATACAAATCTATTTATAACGTTGTCTATATTACAATATCACATCTACAACTTTAACCATCAATTTAAGTAGTTTTTAATTTCAATATCATATGCAATGCCCAAAAAAATATAAAATAATATGTAAAATTGATAATTTCATGTACATTTAGAAAAATAATGACATGTATACTGCTCATCAAAATAAAAGAAAAAGAACTATGAATATAATATGAATTGAATAATCCTTACAAGGAAAGATGGAACCAACAAGAACCATGAACAAAAACCAATCTTCCTATCCAAGCGACGAGACCCCGACCCAAATCTTGCAAGAACACTTATAACCCCTTGTAATACATCAAAAGAATCAGCTCATGCCTCCATGAAAAATGATGTTATAGATGATGTTGATGTAGTTGAAATGATTCAAGATAGAACCAAGTATATCAACTAGTAATACAAGACTTTCAATCTTGATGTAAATTAACTAGTAACCTTTGATAAGAATTCATTTGTGTGGTGATGCATCTAACGACAGAAAAAGAGAAATGAGGCTTAGAGATAGAAGTTTATCTTTTGCTAATAAAGAGAAACTAAGATGTATGTTAGTATTTCTTCAAGATATGCAAGTAATCTCCAACACGTGTCAAAAATGAATTTTCCCACAAATACTTTTGAGTGAAACGTGTATATGAATTAAGGAGTGTTTTAAGTTGTATTTCTTTTTGTTTTATAAATGATAAAGCGGGTATTATCAAAGATCAATATTTTAAAAGTTACGCGATTTGAAAGATACACGTTAAACACGAAAAATAAACGCTCAATATAAAATAAAAACGCCGACATTTGGAGAACATTTATATTTTGATAAATAAAAGAGGGCTTATAAATTAATAAATGTTAATGCGTTGTATAAATGAATGACGCATAAAGGCTTAACGTAAATTACGAAGAATGCTCGTAAAACGAGAAATTAAAACGACGACAATAGAAAATATTTCTATGTCATAACGAGGATATTTACGGTTGATGAGGGACATAGACTTTGCTAATAAATTATAAATGGCATGTATTTGATACGTTAAAGTCTTAACCATGCCGGCTAGTCAAGAATTTGATAATATTTGTCGAATAATTATGACAAATAAAAGTCGATTAATAAATATTGATCCGAATACTAAAAATAGTATTAGAACTCAGTCTAAATGTTGATTTTAAAGTTCGAGTTACTACAATTACCTAACATAAACTACAAATGCATGAGGGATATCCCCCAATAAGGCAAAAGAAGCGCGGGCAATCCCTAGAGCGCAGCCAGGCAATACAGGAGGAAGTGAAAAGCTAGTTGTCACACCCCACCATGGCGGAATATAGGGCGTGACTATGGATATCATCACAAAAATAGTGTTTCTATAGAAAGAACTAAATGAAATTGAAATATCATAAATGGTGACACAAATGTCATGATAATATCTCAACAATGTAGGAGTCTGGGTAAGTAGGTAAAAGTCCTACCTCTCACCAAATACAAACAAATAAACAAACATCAAACACATAGGTGTCTAAAATGTATCACTTATTCAAACAATGAAAAGAAAATTAAGAGGAAAGGGATTCCTCCTAATGCAGTCTTAGCAGCCTCTAAACTCTAGCCACTTCTAACACCATCCTTTATAACTACATAACCTTAAAATGACAGTAAAATCTGTCAACATAAAGTTGGTGAGAACATAGGATTAAGTTATCTAGAACGTCATAAGAAAACTTAACATCTGTTGTAAATAAGTTGAAGAAAAATAAGTTAAAGCAATGGACTATAAAGTGATATTCACATTACATACAACTACACACGAACCATATTATAACAATAGAACATATAATAAGAACAACGCACTACACCTATCCGGATCTTTCTCACACCCAGTGTGGACATGAACCATATCCCCGTCGAGATATCTTGCCTTCAAGAAGACGATGCACATGTACTCAGCACTCAAGTACTTAGAACGCATATCAGTATACATAATAGAACATATAACAAGCATATCATATGATAACACATTAAGTCCACTCATTTGAAAAACATATTATCAAAACATTTTAAAGAACATAGTTATAAGACATTTAAAACATTACAAGTGTCATCTCCATCCCATACTAGAAAACATTAAAAACTTAGTGAAAATGGTACTATGAACTCACCTAATTGAGCTTCTCCAAATATTCCGCGCACTAGCAAAAAGATAAACAAATAAAATGCATATCATCAAGACATGAACCAATAACTAAAATGGCTCATCAATCTATGATAGACATCTAACCCTTACCCTCATATTAACTTCATTAGTATGCTATAAACATCCCATTACCCCTCTCTAATAAGTCCTTAACTTAGTCAAGTTCGATACCTATCCCGTTTACATTTTACCCAAAATAGTCCCTTTTTAGTCCACAAACTATGAGCCAAACGCCCACCTAACCAAACCCATGTTTTCTGTAAAGAAAACCCTATACCCTTACATGTGTTAGCTAACTCTCCTCTTTTTCCCAACTTTAAAGCCACTGTTAAGGTCCTAATATATATATATATATATATATATATATATATATATATATATATATATATATATATATATATATATATATATATATATATATATATATATATATATATATATATATATATATATATATATATATATATATATAGTTAGGTTAATGTGGTGTAGTTGTTTAAAATTACTAAAATAAAAAGTGATTATGATCGTCGGATGTGTTTATTGCCATATGATTTCATTAATACTAGTTGGATGGCATGAATGTAATAAATAATAAGATTTAGGTATTATGTACCTTTAATATAAAGTATTAGTTGACTCATTGAATCAGTTTTGTCATTGGAATAAATCTACTTTTTTTCTTTAATCATTTTTTATTGTTTTTTATAGTGTACTAACTGATACACCCATACAAATAAAAAATAAACTGAATATTAATACATAAAAAAATCTTTACGATTTGATCAAACAAATATTATGTATCAATTAAATTATAACAAACACAATAGTCATTGTAAATGACGTGTTGATACATCCTTGAATATTATTACTACTAGAATAAAAGTTCACAAGAATTTATTTAGTAAACTTTTATTGGAATTGCTAAATCACATGAATGACGAACCGATACATCACGGGAATGACCAACTAATCAAACATGACCGTACACATCGGCTCGTACACCGCCGACTTATACACCAACAACTCGTACATAAAGTTAAAAAGGTGATACATCACCGATAGAACTACCACATCTCGAATTCGATTAAATTGATGAGGAAACATGCCATAGAAAGAACAGAACATGGTGAACTCGTACACTATGGTAAACTTTAGCCTCGTCAAATGCGACTTTACACTACCAACTCGTACACAATCAACTCGTACAACACCAACTCGTACATCGAGATCGTGGTGGTGGTGGTGTATGTCGGTTACGTAGACAACAAATCCGAAGACAACACAAATCGCAGCAACCGTCATTACGTGTACTGTATTCCATTAGTCACGGCGGCTAATAATCAAATATGTAGTTCCGGCAGTGGCGCCATCTAGAACGAATCTCGAACCTTAACACTTTTGATCGTAGGTTAGTTGGATATGGTTAGACTTTATTGAGAGAGAAAATATTAGAGGTTCTAAAACGCCCAGATCTGGTTGTTTTTCCATATTCTAATGATGGTTGTCGTTGCTAGGAAGAGTAAGATCCGAAAAATGGACTAGAAAAAAGATCGTATGTGATTTTGATTTTTGGTCTTTGAGCATGGAAACAATAAACTCGTATTGTTTTCTAATTGTAGATCTATGACACTTTGAAAAAAATGATAAACTTAAAAATGGAGAAAAGAGGATAGATGGCAGTTTGAGATAAGAGAGTGGAAGAGATAAACATTGAATTAATAAAGAAAATATTGTCCAATATACCCCTTTTAATATAGCAAAGTAATTACTCAGACTTTTTTCTTTTCTTTAATAACTATGTTGTGATCTCAATTAGTATAGTATATCCAACGGTTTAAAAGACTTTTTATTTTAATAATTATAAGGTACTAAACCATAATAACTCAAATCTATATATATATATATATATATATATATATATATATATATATATATATATATATATATATATATATATATTTGGTAAAGGGAGTTATATATATATATATATATATATATATATATATATATATATATATATATATATATATATATATATATATATATATATATATATATATATATATATATATATACATATATATATATATATATATATATATATATATACATATATATATATATATATATATATATATATATATATATATATATATATATATATATATATATATATATATATATATATATATATATATATATATATATATATATATATATATATATATATACATATATATATATTTATAATATATATATGGGGCTAAGTTTGACTAGGAAAATGAATAAGTGCCACGTCATATGCCTATATGGAGTTTTCTTATTGGCTACAAGTTTAAAATTTTATTTTTAGTAAAGATTTACACAAGATAATCTAACAAAATAAACTGATGAATTTTGAACAAAATAATCTAATAAGATATATACTACATATTACGTACATTCTTAAACACTAAAACTGATCAAAATTCATATCAATACCCTAAAAAAAACATACGACTTGAAACCCTAATCCTATATCCATAGTCTCCATAGTCTCCATGATTATGAACCATATTAGCATCGGGTTTTTTCATTTACTTATTCTGTTATATTCTCTATGATTATGAATCATATTTGCGTCCGTATTTTTTCTTTTACTTATTCAGTTGTATTGCATTCTAGTTTCATTCGGGTTTTTTTTCTTTTACATATTCAATTGCATTCTGAATTCATTCGGTTTTGTTTCTTTTAACATGTAGTCCTGATGGCGTATTGCGGTCCATACTATATGAGATCTGACGACTCCAAATGCTAAAAAAATAGGTAGATACTTGACCATCACTGATACTTGACCATCCGAAGTGTGTATATATAGTTTCTTCTATTTTAGGAATTTACCTATAATAATTTTCCGAACCTTCTACATTAGTTTAGGATTCAACATGTCTCCTATTAAAGATTGGAAGTATATTATAGGCGGTTTAGTTAGTCTGGTATTTATTTATTTTCATAATATTGCCTTACTGCTAGGGGGTGTTTGTTTAAGCTTATTTGAGGCCATACGAACTAATGTGATCTTTGGTTATTTTCTCATAAAACATTGTAATATATATGTTTTCTCATTGATCAGATTATAGTTTAAAAGCAGATTTCCCAAACTCAGTTATATGAGGCCATACGAACTAATGTGATCTTTGGCTATTCTCTCATAAAACATATAATATATATGTTTTCTCATTGATCAGATTATAGTTTAAAAGCAGATTTCCCAAACTCAGTTTTTATGATAAATATTGCAGGGTCTGTACTTATTTGTTGACTGTTTGTTATGTTGAAATCAGATCGGTGAAAGCTGTGGTGCATGTTATGATCGAGCCATGACTTTCCTGAGCTAAAGCAACATGAGACATGCATTAGAGAGATTATACCAATGAAATACTAAAGCCCGATAGGTTTACAATGCATAACAAGGTGTCAAGAACGTCTTCACTGAACGTGTGCTGATTAATGAGGGAGTTATTTGGTGTTCACTCACAGCTTATTTAGTCTCAGTTGTGAAGTAAGTATTTTTTTATTCTTATTCGCCAGTCACGGAAATTTATAATTTAACCAGTTTTTTAGGTTCATAAGTGTCATAGAAGGTACACAACATGTGGTTGCATCCAAGAGAGCTGCAGAGTTAGGTGTAGTTATTACTTCGGCACTTGAATGGGAGTTTTCCCAGGTTTGGTTTTAAAAGTTTTTTTTAGTGAATCAATTGTGAGGTCTATTTTATATTAGACAATTAAAGATATACCGAGACCTTAGTCTCAAAAAGGCCTAACCATATCTGTCACTTGAATGTGTTAACATTTAGATAGGGGTAGCTTCTATAAAATAGATTGTCGATAATGATCATGGTATAGGTTGGGGGTTGAGGCCCTTCGTCAAATGTTTTATGCTTTTCTTAGATTTGAACTTAATCCAAGCATTAACTATGCACTCTTCTGTAGCTAATGGGATGAAAGGTGCTACTAAGGCAATGTCGACAATGAATAAGGTTCATGCTGCATAAGACATTATTTTCCCTAAAATAGATACATTTTACTACGCATTTTGCATGGTCTACAAAGGCATATGCACCTACGGCCTTAACAAGATCTTATTATCACATGGATCTAATGCCAAGAAGGTTGCACCAGAAGTGCCAAATATATAGTAGAAAACAATCCAGAATGCAGAGTTTTGCTAGCAACATCAGAAACCACATCATTGGATTTGAACAGTTGGGTTCCTTTATATGGCATCATCTTGAAATCCGGGTAAGGCCTTGAATTCTTGATTTTTCTGCTATTCTTTTTGTCGTTTATCAGTTGTGGCTATACTTGTGGATTCATGTGACTTTGTTTGGTTTCCTAATAACATCTTTTAAAATTACAAAACATCCAGCATTTTATTCTTTTTATAAGTATCATATGTTCAGAATCAATCACTTACCCCTAAGTTGCTGGACTTTTTTAGGCAGATTAGAAGAAACCAAGATTTGGCTTGATAGTATCCAAGTGGGTTGAAACTGCACCTTTATTTGAAAGTGTCTGTAACTTGTAAGTTTAAATGTGTGCCTTTGAAGGTAGTTATTTGTGGAATACTTTTTGCCCTTTTAGTTGAGTTTATATTTTGTACTGATAGAGAGTATTTCGCAGCTCCTTGACCATGATATCCTTGCCATCTGTTACATTCAAAACAAATCAACTATCTATCTTCTACCTATATCAATGGGAAAGGTGCAGATATTGATCAAGATGCCCGAAAAGGCAATAATTATGGAAGTCAAAAGCTCACACATCAATGGCAACTTAAAAACCAAGATACAGGAAGCAGAGAGTACTCCCTGGGGCCAACAACTGAAGTTTGTCATATAAGGGGAAGGAGCTTGATAATTGCTGTGAAATTGCTGACTACAACATACATTAGAACTCCGTTCTCCATCTTATACCTGGATCTAGGGGATTGATGCAGATAGCCATCAAGTCTGAAATTGGTAGGACTACCATCCCGTGTAAAAGTTGAAAGTTGGTCACGTGAAAGGTAAGATCCATGAAGAGGAAGGTTTTTCCCTAAACAACTGTAGTCTGTTATTCAATGAAGATCTCCTCTAGGACAGCTGTACCCTTGCAGATTACAACATCATAATTCAATCCTGCACTTTGGCCGCCTTCCTCTGAGTACATAAACTATAAGAGACCATACATAGTAGTTTATATTTTTACCAAAGTGTGATTCGTGTGTTGTTATAACTACAATCTTACATGTCGCAAGGGAATTGATGTACACATAATTTATAAATTGACGACACATATTAGTATCAATTATAATTCAATTACATAATTCATTTACAAAATATCATAATTACATAAATGATATTTTAAACAAATCACTTATAATTAAATAACATAATTAATTCATATAACATACTTTTAAAAAGTTCAAAGAAAACATACCTGTCCGTCTTTAGGTTATGTACACATAATTTGTAAATTGATGTTCAATTAAACCTGTAGTAAATGGGTAATGATGAACGAAGTTAATTAAAATATTATTTTTATTTTGAACAACTACTATATAGGCATGGTTAATTTGGAATTGCTCACTAATTAAGTAGTAGTTCTGCAAGCTATTACTAATTTAGAAGAGGTACTCTGGTGTTTTGTATGTATGTATGTCGAGTATAGGAAGAAAACTTTTGGCTATTACTAAACTTGAGAGGTGGATACACATACCTGCGGTATCGCTCATGTAGACTTTCAGCTCCGCTGTAGTTAGGAAGGCCATGTAGATCGGGCCTTGCATCAGGACTTGCTTCACGAGGTGAATCACTAATGCGCCCTTCATACCCAGCACTAATTCTTGCAGCCTGTTCAAATTCAGGACTAACCCTCCCCTTTGGGATAGACCCACGACAATGGTGACGACTTCTTTCCCTCTCCCAACGAGGACTCGGGCTGACATGACGCCTACCTGCATTATGTAAGTTGCAGTCAAAATCAGTAAGAATGAAATAGATATGTAGATAGGAAATTTTGGATTTTTGGAATGCCAAAGTTGTGTCTGCTTGTCCCCTAACTGGCCATTTCTCCTCTGCTTTTGTTTTGGAACAAGCTGCATCTTCACTGCCAGCACCCGTTTTTGGATTTCACATGTCTATGTGTATACACTAAGAAGTTTCAAGTTGTATCTTCACTGCCACTGCACCCGTTCTATGGTTTCATTTGTCTATGTATATGTACTACTAACCAGTCTCTCTAGAAAATGTACTTTGTGTTATGCAATGAAAATGTACTTTGGGGCTTTGGGCCAAGCCTTGACCCATTCAATAATTTTTGTGAATTGTTTCCCTTTCCTACCATTTAGAGAAATAGCATAACCCAAAATAATAACGTCAATCTAAAAATTATACGGGTCAAAATTTGCAACTTCTACAAATCAGTTTTATAGAATGGATGTGGTATTTTTTCCATTTCTACCAACTGTTAGCTTGACATTATTATTAGGTTCTGTTGTCGATATGATCCCTCTTGACTAACCCGGACCCAGATGACCCATTGGGGATTGCTCATATGTACACGACCGACAAGACCAAGTACGAGACAACGGCTAGAAGCTGGACTCAAAAGTGCCCATTTATTATGTTATGCTTATAAATTCATGGCATCTATAATTCATATACATAAAGTTCATTAAGTGATATCAAATATTTGTGGTTTAATAAGGAGCAGCCTGCTTATGAAATATCAACTTTATGTTTTGGTCAGATTCTACAAGTTCGGGAAGATGTTTTCAAGCTAATATCTTTTAATTTAACATACAATCTATAAGTAATCAATTGTAGAAGTAACACGTTGTGGACAAAGAACTGCAAGAACTGGTGCTCATATTGGATATGTGGCAAGCAATAAAAGCATCATATATATACAAGTTAATATTGAATTGTTGAATATTTTTATTATTTCAAAATTACTACAGTATATTTTAGAGATGTCGATTGGCTAAAGAAAGACAAAAGTCAAACACTCATGCACATAATGAAAACTAAAAATGCAACTACTACAGTATATTTGTAAAGGATGACTTTTCTCTTCTTATGTTGTATTAAAAAATAAACGAACCAAATAACATAGAAAAATGATGGAAACTAAAATCGCATATTATTACTTACAAAATTCAACCATCGATATCAAACTTATCGTTCATGCATCATTTACATCAATTAATTTCATATTTAAGATCATTGAATTAACCATATACCTTAGATTGACCATAAAGGTGAGCGTTCTTAGTAAAGTGTCATTTTAGTTCGTGTTTCATTTGAGGAAAAAAATAAAAAAGGGGTACGTTCTTTGTTGACAAGTTATACCCGCTTATAATGTGGCAACGTACTTTCTCAGTCCAGTGAACCAATAAATTTAAACTTTCTTAAATATATATGAAAGAAAATTAAAATTAATAAGATCAAAATTGATGGACTATATGCGTAGAGTTTGCAACAAAAAAAATAGTATTATAATTAAAAATTTTGAAGAAAATATATTAAACAACTTATTAAACAACTTATTAAATATTCATTAATTTAGTAAAAGGCATCTTGGTCTAGCGGTATGTGAGTGACCCTCCAACCTAAAGGTTGTGGGTTAAAGTCTCAGTTAAGACATGTGAGATAGAATTTGTGAGATAGTTGGTATGAGTTGTAAAAAATTGTCGTTCAAAAAAATTCATCAATTTATCGTAAAACGGTCATTCAGTGTCGCAACAACTAACACTAACCAAAGTTAAGATTCTTTTAACAAAAATAATTTATTCTCTAACAATAAATAAATGTCCAATTGCCAACAAATATAACATATATATATATATATATATATATATATATATATATATATATATATATATATATATATATATATATATATATATATATATATATATATATATATATATATATATATATATATATATATATATATATATATATATATATATATATATATATATATATATATATATATATATATATATATATATATATATATATATATATATATATGTATATATATATATATATATATATATATATATATATATATATATATATATATATATATATATATGTATATATATATATATCTACATATATATATATATATATATATATATATATATATATATATATATATATATATACATATATATATATATATATATATATATATATATATATATATATATATATATATATATATATATATATATATATATATATATATATATATATATATATATATATATATATATATATATATATATATATATATATATATATATATATATATATATATATATATATATATATATATATATATATATATATATATATATATATATATATATATATATATATATATATATATATATATATATATATATATATATATATATATATATATATATATATATATATATTTATATATATATATATATATATATATATATATATATATATATATATATATATATATATATATATATATATATATATATATATATATATATATATATATATATAGGGATGAGTTCTAGAGAAAACCTCCTATTCATAGAAAACCTAGAAAACAAATTATATGGTAGGTTTTTAAAACATTTCAAACTTTAGGGTAGAAAATGAAATTAACAAAACAATAAGTGGTAGAAGCGTACACCACTCGTTTTCTCACATACATTTCATTCTCATCTGAGATCCATCTCTCTCATTTTAACCCACCACCACCATTATATCCACAGCGAGCATCACCACCATCGTCACAACCACCATAACAACCACCTTCCACCTTACCAATGACAGCCAAAACCACCATTGATAAGTACGTACCTTCGTCACAATCACTAGACGAATCACGAACACCAGTGTCACCAATACAAAAAACCGTTATCGAATTATCTTCTCCGCACCGATCCGGTTGAGAGCTCTAGTTCTTATCCTAATCAGAATAAACAGGTAGATATGCAGGTTCTATATCTGAATTATAGGATCAGATTGACTCGTTGACTATTTAGCTGATTATTTTTATCCTAATTAAATTTATTTGATTTTTTATAGCGGACTTTGAGAAGTGAAGAGCATCGACAGCTGTTTCACCTTTCTCGTAAAGAGTAATTTTTTCATTTTTAAATTTTTAATTAACAATGCATCAGGCCTGATTTCGAAAATAAAACCTGGGTGTTTTCAGTATGTTTGATGATTCTTTTGTTATAACCCTTTGATTTGAACATAACCCAATCCGATCTGGTTGCAAGTATTTGGGTTGTAAATGCATCTCCGTAAGTAATTCATGAACATTAGTTAATAGAATTCATGAATATGGAAAATATATGCCAAACATGCCGATGTATTTATAACGGACATTGAAAAAGGTGTTTCTTACACACTGATTAGACAAATATTATGGATAATGCAATGTAGCATACATAAAAATTATGAAAAGCGAGTTAATAGCATACTACGGCTTGTATAGTATTATTGTTATAGTCTAAGAATTTTGGTAGACAGAATTAAGAAATATCGGTATTGTTTTGACGGTTTCGTTTTGGCTTGTACTGAACATGTGTGCCTCGTGATGTTGCAATCAAATAAATTGATTATATTACCGTTAGTAGCTAAGTGATGCTTGCTAGTATGACTGTCTAGACGTAAAAAAATATGTTTAGCCGTGTAGGGTAACTCATTACTCTTACATGAACCTTCGAAACATGAATATTAATGAGTATACACCATAGGTCCTTTCTGGATGAGACTAATAAAATTAGGACATAATTTTGAGAGATTGGAGAATAAAATGAAAAAAGTTAGGGCCTTATGTTTGTTTGTTTGTCTAAGGCATGTGATAAAATATTATATTAGGAAATCAGTTTGTTTGTTTGCTTAAGGCATCTATTTTACATGAACCTTCGAAACATGAATATTAATCTCCTTGTTAGCATATATACTCTGTAAACCTCCTAATAGCTGATTTAAGATTGTTTTTTTAAAGCACGCGCAAAACTCTAAGAAGCATGCATCAATTCCTATCCCAACCCCAGTTCTATTAAAAGTAAGTGAGCTTGGCGTTGTAGTGACTTGTTTTTTATGCTACTTTTAACCCATCTGGTTATTTCTTAACGGTAATTTGACTGCCTTGATTTCCCGGTTCATTTACAGGAAGACAAGGAATCTGTTTTGGACTATGTTAAAACAATTATAAGAATGTTAGAAGTGGCAGATGCACATAACACTGGCTTAGTCATCTTGATGCCTCTACGCTTGCAGGTTATCTTATTCACAAGGCAACTTGAATTATTATCCTTAAGCATTGCATACTCTTTTTTGCAAAATGGGAATATTAAAAGTTTTATACATCAGCTCATATTTTCTCTCAATTAATGTTCGCAAAATGGGTAGCGTTCTCGGGTAGGGGACCGGTTACTCAAATTTTGGTACTTTTTGGGATGTATCTGGATGGTTAGGGTGGGTTAATGAACCAGAAGACTAAGTAACAGACCAGAAATCAAAACCTATGACCAAGGATATGAATCTGATAAACAATAAATATCATCTGATGGAAAAGAAACAAACGAAAATGAAGATGAAAGTTTGGATCATATAATAAAAATAGCATATGTTTGATATAATTAAAAAATGTTAAAGGAAAAATAGCATGTGTTTGAAATTAGTTTACGGCATATGTTTGTCTTATTAAACTGTATCATCCTTTCTGGTTAATTAATTGTATCATCCTTTCTGGTTAATTAATTGTTATTACCTTATAAAGTTATCCTCTTAAACTCCAGTTTCATATGTTAGTACTTTATTTTACAATCCACATAAGCTTATGTCTAAATATCAAACTTAGTGCATATCCTAATGCCTATGTGATAAAATAAAAAACATGCAAATATGTGTGAATATCTTAATGCCTATGTGACAAATTAAAAGCATTTGTTTGTTAAATTAAGGTATCTGTTTGTAAAATTTAACAAATACATTATTTTGTTTGGTATAAGGTATTTGTGATTAGTTTAAGGCATTTGTTTGTTTATTTTAATGCATCTATGTGAACGTTTTAAGGCTAATGTGATATATTAAAATCATTTTTTGTTAACTTAAATGTATCTATATGAATAATAATTAATAGTAGTCAGCATAACTATTACACAAGGAAAGTGTAATCCATCATTTGTGTGTTTTTTTAGCACAATATGGTTGTCTGAAAAAAAAAACATATGTTTGATACAGTTAGGGCGTTTGTTCTTAATTAAGATGACAAATGGTCTAAAATTGATGTACTGAAGTTAGGTGCTACAATTGAATCTAATACAATTTATCCAATTAGGAAAGCTATTATAGAAGCGGCTCGAGGTGCTATATGTCCAAATCTTAAGGTAATTATAGTGGAGCTGCCCACACGCTCCATGCTGGAATAAGTATATAAATTACGCCAGGTAAGGAATTTGTCGGGTTTTAGATACTAATCAGTTTATAAACTATGGCAGGTAAGTAGTCATTTTCAAAATGATTATCTGATTATTGGTGATTGTAATCAGTTTATAGAGTTTGGGCTAAATAAAATTGTTGAGTATCTCATTATTAAAGGTCATATTATTAGTGTAGGCATTGCCACAAAACCTAGGTCTCAATATCTAACTACTCGTACATAGGCGTCATTTTACATAAAAATCCTTAAGTAATGAAAAGGGCATATGTTTGTTATCATTTAGGGAATCAGTTAGTATTATTTAGGGGTGGGATCTAGAGAAAACTACTTTTTGGTGGAAAACTTAGAAAACAAATAAAAGGTGCCTTTTTGCAAAATATAAAAATGGAGGGTAATAACGGAAATAAATAAAAAGCGGAAGGGTTAGAATTTTCAAGTTGGATTTCTTGTTAACATCAAACCCTAAACCCGTAAGAACTTGCATCCTCCGCCTTTTTTTTCTCAGACCACATCTCCCACCACCACCCCTATTCCTCTAGTCACCACCGGCCGCCATTATCCGCCGGTCATCACCACCTAGGTATGTTAGACTCCTTATCCGCTTCGCCTGAAAGGCCTTGGCAGGTCTTGAACCCAAGACCTCCAGGAATCCTTCCTAAGGAAACCACTTAGTGGAACCTTGGTGTCAAATGCATTAGTATTTAACATTATGAAATTTTGTTTTAATGCATCCTTTCAAATAATTTTAGTGCATACGTTTTACATATATTTAGTTCAGTTCAAGATCAATAAGTGGGTTCTTACGGTTTAGTTAGTCAGGGAATAAGCTTGTTTAATTAGTAAGGGCATCGACTTGTTAATTAGTAAGGGCATCAGCTTGTTAATTAGTAAGGGCATCAACTTGTTCAATTAGTAAGGGCATCAACTTGTTCAATTAGTAAGGACATCATCTTAATCAATTAGTAATGGCATCAGCTTGTTCAATTAGTAAGGGCATCAGCTTGTTCAATTAGTAAGGGCATCAGCTTGTTCATTTAGTAAGGGCATCAACTTGTTTAATTAGTAAGGGCATCCATTTTCTTATTTAGTAAGGGCATGTGTTAGGCCATCTGCCTTTTTTATTGTAGTTTTTATATGACCCGGTGTTATGTTTTGGTGTTAAGCAATAGTATTTCTAAGCAATAGTCTTTTTTTAATCTTTGAGCATATAAAGTGTGTTCACACTTCAGCTTGCTAACCTGAGTTGATTTCTTGATGAACTAGATTGACTCAATATGTAAACTTTTTTTTTGGCTCAACATATTTAGTGTAATGTAAAGTAGCTGGATTGTGGTAATGGGTTGTTGGAAATACGTTTTACGTATTAAGAAGGATCGGTCACTCCAACAATAGTCCATGTAATAGCTCGTAGTTTAGTTACTTATCTTTATTTAACAAACAAATCCAAGCCTAGCCTACAACATGTGTAGGCCGGCCCAAATGTAAGCCCAAGCCCATGACAAGGGCTTGGGTATATAAACCCTCTCCTTTGATGGAGAGGGTAGTGGTTTTCATATTTTACACATAGTTCTCATTAGTTTCTCTCTCTAGAATTGTGTAAATTCCACCATCTCTCTATCTCTTTCTCTCTCTAAAACATAAGCAAGATTTACATATCCTACAATTGGTATCAGAGCCATGGTTCAATCCTTGGATCGTTTGTTCTTTGTGTTATTATTTTGGTGGTCTAAAATTTTTTTTTGGTCCGTATGTATCATTTTTTTGTCACGGTTTGTGTTTTTTATCATATTCACAAGTTTTATCACTTTCACATGTTTTTTGGTCTCGTTATATTAATTCCTTGGTCCGATCCGTTTAACTGTTTGTGTCACTTTTATACCACAAGTTGTGTCCAAATTTTTTATCCTTTATATGTCACAATTTTTGTGTCACTGGTTTTGTCACAGTCCACTGGTCCAAACTATCAATCATTTCCTGGTCATAAGTCAAGTCAAACCTGCCATATTTTCTTGTATATGGTATTTTTGGTGATTGGGTTTTTTGATAAAGTTACATTCTTTCTGGTAATTTTTTTGTATACACATGAAGATGAAGATAAGTTTTTACCCAGAAAAACTTTGTCCCTAGAAAATCGGAAAAAGTACGGATAAGTTGTCAGATTCACATAACGATCGGAATATTGTGATCGCAAAAACCAATGGTTTCTACATTGCGATCGAATATTCCGATGGAACACGTTTGATGCATTCCGATGGAACGCATTCCGATGGAACACATTCCGACGGATGCATTCCGACGGATGCATTCCGACGGATTCTGACGGAACACATTCCGACGGATGCATTCCGACGGATGCATTCCGACGGGGTGTAGAGGACTCATTCCGATGGACAGAATTTCATATAGAATTACGATGGAAAACAAATGAAAACATTGCGATGGGACTGAAACATTCCGATGGACTTATTTTAAAAAACAATGCGATGCAAGTTTCAAAAACATTGCGATGGGTTTTTAATAAGAACATTACGACTGTTTGTACAAAACCAGAGATCCAACATTTTGACCAAAACACATATCATTTCCATCTTTTAACTCCTCAACAAATCCAACTCCGTCAATCTAATCGTAAACCCGTCGTCACCTATTCCCCCATCAAATCTAGACTCAAACAGAAAATTAATTTTAAATGATCTCAGATTGTTTTCATTTTTTATATACAATCTTTTTAGATTTTATAAAACTGAAAATCATTCATCATTAATCTGTGAGAAGATCAATGTCTTCTTTTTAATTTTCGAAAATCAAGATTGACAAATAACAATTATGTTATCATCAGCCTTGGTTTCGGTGGAACAATTAAACAACACATGCAATCACGAATTGAACCTTACCCGAGATCTTTCAAGATCTTGAAGAAATTTACTTCATTTTCACCACCCGAATCTTAAATTAGGTTACCAATCGTTGATGGTATCTTCGATGGGATAATTAGATGAAGGTTGAAAATGAATGGATCAAAAAGGGATTCGATTCGTTTGTGTTGGGATGAAGAGATTGATGGGGATGGAGATTTCTAGTAATTTTTGGTGACTATTGATGGGAGAATGATGGGGGACGGATTAAACAATGGTGGAGATTAGGGGACGGAGGTTTCTAGGTTGACTGGGAGGAGATGGAGTTTGGGGGCGGATATAACTATGTGTGGGAAGATTAGGTTAACTGCCTAATATTTAGGTTTAATAACCAAACACATCGATCGGGTATTGTTGTGTAATGGACACAATGTCAATGGGCTGACATTCGATTATCATTTGTAAAAATGATGGGCCGAGTATGAAACTTTTACATGGTACAATTTTTATGTCAAAATTTATTTTGGATAAAATTTGTATTTTTACTTTTATACATTTGGATATTATCGAGACAAAGTGTGAACGTGACAATTTGACGAGACCAAGTGATAAAATTTAATATGACAAGACCAAGAAAAATTTGGGTATATTGTTAGTGACTACAGATTTTGTTTGATCGGGTATAAATTATGTGAAGTTGGAGACGGATTTTTCGACGACGTGAACTTATTTTATCTTTCAAAGATAACTTGCTCGTGCTTAATATTAGAATGAAGACTTGTTTATCTAGTTTTTGGGTTCGGGTGGTTGGTTGATGACTCGGATAACTATCACTTAAAGGGATTACATTGTTGTACTCAGTGTCACGCGCTTAGTCGACGTGGATAATTTCAAGAGGTGTTGTGCTTATAGACTTCTTTAGTGATGCATTGGGTACTTAGAGATTTCTCCACCGTTCCTCATTCAATAATTGTGCAAGCTTAAGTCACAAGATCGAAGGATTCTTATTCAGTTTCACGTTTGATGTATCTGGTTCATTCTATCAGTGGTCACTTCAAATTGCTTACAAGTGGGTTGTTAAAGATGGCCATGGAGAGCTTATGAGTAGAGATTTTCGATCAACAGCTGATTCTCACAAAATATATAATTCAGCTTATTTATTATTCTCACGAGTTTTCAGGTACATGTGCGTACGATTTATTGATGGTTCCGAGTTTCGAAACCATCAAGGGGGAGAAGAAGACACATTGAACGCACAACGAGTACACATGATGAACTTCATACCTTCTTTTGATTTGAAGACATTCTGGGGTGACATTTGTCATAGCCGCAAAGAATATCAGTGTTTTAGCTCGTGGTGTTATCAATCTCTAAACGGTACACTACTGATTCGATGTCTAATTGTTTGGTTGTTGCAATTATTCATCATCATTATCCTATATGGAGAAATATGCACTTCCGGGACTTAATTGACTCTGGTGCATCTCCGGAAGAAGATATGTGCATTTCCGGGACTTAATTGACTCTGGTGTTACGATGTCAACTTCATGAATGGGATAAAGTGTCTACTTCAGTATTTGAACTTCATACTTGGGATTGATTTATTTTCTTCAATTATGTGGGGGAAGAAATGTCTTGATTCTTTCTAGTATGCATAACTTGAACTCTCAGGGGGAAGAAAAATTCAGAAGAATTATTCAAGCGTGAGAAGAGAAGTTGTTGATCTACTTGGTGTGCCCCTTACTTTCAATCCCTCATAGCAACATTATCATGTTATATGATGGGGTTTGCTTTTTAAATTTTGTTGTGCGCTTAATCATTCTAAGCTTTATTGAAAGCTTTGAAGTTGCTTACGAGGATTGTCGGTTTAGGAGAAGCTATTAAAAAGCTTCTACATCAAGTTTATGTGGCATGAATTAGGGGGAAGTTAATTCAGAAGCTTCTCCTTAACCAGAAGTATATGGATTACTTAGCTCGTTCCGTTACAGTATTTCTACTACAAGTTACTTTAAAGATGAGTTGTTTTGAAGTCAAAGGCCTCAAAAGACATCATCAACATTGGACGCTTCATGAAAGCTCTTGTTCTTAGTCATTATGTACTTGTTAGGAAAAATATTGTAAGGAATTCTACACGTCATCCCATGTGGGAAGATTGTTGGAAATTCACTTTATGTGACGACATTTAAGAATTCCCATTAGTTATCATAGTCACACACGCTTAGACTAGACTAGGTACAATGTATAGTTAAGTGTTTGGTGTGTGGCTATATATACCCCTCCTAGGCTTCCAAGGAGGGGTGTTGATTGTGTTTTCATTTTTGCTTAATACATTTTCTTAACCTTTTCACACACAACCTCTCTTCTCTCTCTCTCTCTCAACAATGGCTACCACCTTCCACCACCCTCCTAGACCACCGGATTAGATAAAAGCAAATCCACAATTGTTTTGGCAGCCTTGGTACTCCTAGTTAAAGGGCACGCTTTCTTCGCTTTAGTGGGAGTGATCCTAGTTAATGGGCACATATTTCCTACTATAGTGAAAGTTCTACCATTGGGGCGCCACAACCAACCAACTTGGATTAACACTTTCCCAGTCGGTTTCCATTCTAATCTATTTTTCCAGGCATGCATCTCATTCACATGGTCAATAAGGAAAGAATCATGACGACTAGAAAACATACATTCATTGCAATTCTAACATTTCAAATTAGAATTCACAGTAGGCTTAGAACGCTGCACAACCGCAGAGCCTTTAGGTTTAGCTACATGATTCTTTTTATTCAAAACAGAAATAACATTCCTAGGATGGGCTTCTACTTTCTTCTTCACTTTACTAGATGGGGGCAAGATCCTATCATTCTTCTTGTTTCTTTTAATCTTAGATCTTTGAGCCTTAGTAGTGGTGCTTACTCCTGTAGAAGGCAACACGGGAATATTAGAAGCTGGTTTTGATTCCGCCTTATCTTTAATGACCAAAGTTTGAGATGGTTTAGTCCTAGGGCCCTTATTAAATGGTGTGACGGCTATAAGGTTCCTTTTGATTGCACTAGAAGACGATGCTGAGATAGTGGCTGCGTTATCCACAACATTCTTACCTTTTAGAGTACGAAGTGTTTCCTTTAACTCAGCCAAGACCAGATTTTTATCACAAATTTGTTCCCTCAAATCAGATATTTCCACAGACTTCCGATTCAATTTTTTAATCAAGGATTGATTCTGTGCAGTGGCATTAGCACATACGGGATTTACTGAATCGAAGAGTCGTGTATCTTTCTGTTTTAAGTTATCAACTTTGGACAAAATCTTGGAAACTCGATTATCTAGATCAAGTTTAAAATTCTCAGCGGCCTCAAGTACGTTCACACAGTTAAGCTCCTTAGATTTCTCTATTTCTATCGGCAAAGATTTAGCAACTTTGTCACTTGGCTGACGCTGTTTTGATTGTAAATTAAATCAAAAATTCTTTTCAAAGTTTGCATCATCGATATTAACACCTTCGAATGACGTTTCAAAGATTTCTTGAATAAATTGTTGCTTGCATTCAAGCGAAATACAATGTGTTTGAATCCCATCAAAACGTTTTGAAAGCGAAGAATATGAATCTTGAAGCTTTAAAAATTCAGCGTCAGATTCGTGACAAGTACTATCTATCACATTATCCACAGATTCAACATTATGCACAATAGAATCATTATCAATACTTTTATTCACACAGACGGAAACTATATCATGAGACATCACATGCTTTAGAAGCTGATCATTTTGGCGTGAAACCCGTTCTATTTCAAGTAAACTGTTTTCATAGGCATCATCCATTTCATTGAAAACACGTCTAACTTCTTCTATTTCCAAAAGCAAATCTTGATCAAGAGTACTAAGACAAGCTTTAACATTCTTTACAAACGGAACAATTTCGTCTCGAAACGCAGCTCTAGTGTGCTCAAAATTCCATTCACGTTCCGTTATGGCTGAAGCTGTCGTACGTTCCAAAATGACCTTGTCAAAATCAGCGAAGTGTTGGTGTACCGCATTTAAGTTAACGGACGCCTTACTTACAGGTGGAATTAACCTCGTTAAATCCGTTTTGACAAGTGTAGGAGACGTACTAGGAGGGTTTTCATTTGACAAACTTTGGGGCACAAGAACTGTCAATTCAGCTAATTCCTTTTGTAAGCGAATGCGGGTCTTTTTAGACAATTGATCTTTGTTATACTGATCATAATCAATCGTATGAAATTTTGAAAGCATTTTAGAATGTGTTTCTTCCGCAAGTGACTGTGTCTCCTCAGTACTACGAACAAAAGGTGCTTCTTTCGATTTGCCAATTAGGGTCATATCATAAAGATACGGAATATATTCCTGAGCTTGTTTTGCATAATCGGGATTAGGTGGTAAATCTTGAAGACGCTTAAGTTCGAGTTCTTTAAACGATTTAGTTAAAAGGTGAACCTTTTCTGTGGAAGCGTATTGTTTTAAAAGTTGTTGTTCTTTGAATTTATGAAGTTTGGTAGCATTAATTTCCGATTCAAACTTTTTAGACTCGAGAGTTTCGAAATCCATTTTAAGTTTCTGAAAATCATTGACAACCGACTCTTTAGCTTTTAATTCGTTGGAGAGATTAGATTTTAATGATTCTATTTCTTTTAAGTGTTCAATCTTTTCAAAACGAAATTGGTCAAATTCAGAACATGTTATTTTCTCTGCTTGAGGGACCATTTCAAAAGTTTGACCTGTTCTTTATGCAACGCAAGCTCAACGGTTAGGGTGGAATTCGTATATACGGATTGTCTGAGAGCCATATGCATTTGATCAATAATATGTTTAGGTACCATGACCAAATCATGTTGAGCATAAGATTCCATACCCGTCGTAGCATTTTGTTGAGGTTCACTCAAATGGGTAGGAATGGGTACCACATCATTTGGGTTACTAGTTCTCGAATGCTGTTCGAGGTTGTCATTTTCATGCCCAACTTGATGTTGGTTATCATCATTACCAAGATTGGTTGTGGTGGGTACCTCACTAATGACATCAGAACTGTAGTGAGAGAGATTAGCAACGAGAGCAGCTTGGGTAGAATGAATGTCATCACAATCCGAATCATATGCGTCAAGATCATCTGCTTGATAAGCTGCATTAGAAGTGGAAACGACTGCAATGCCTTCAGTATCTGCTGCCCCTGGGTCTGCAAGAAATGCTAACTCCTCTGTATCCAAAATCTGTCCCTTAGACTGAGCATCAACCAAATACATTTTCTCACGAAACCATGCTTCATCCCTTCTCCTTTTCGGCTGAGTGCATTGCCTAGCCATATGACCTTGTCCTCGGCAATTGTAGCAAGTCACAACCTTTTGAGGACCAATGGGACTTCCATTTCCATTAGCTTGTGAATTCACAGCTTGAGCATTCACCGTCCTTGTAGGAGGTCCATTTGAATTTTGCCTTCCCTGAATAGGTTGCACAGTTACTTGACCATCTTGAACAGTAGCTTGTTGTCGAGGATTTGAAGAGGTGCGGAGCTGATTGTTTGTTCGTGTAAATCCTCTAGTTGCAACAAGTTTTGACAAGTAGGCAGTGAGATGGTTTAGAACATCAGTTGGCGTATCATTTGGAGTAAAGACCGGCGCTTGGATTGGTGGAAGTTCATTAGAGTAGAAAGCTTGTGTTGGTTGTGCTTCTATTGAAAAATATCCTTGCTAAGGAGTATAGCCCATTGGAGAAGTGTTGGCTTGTGATGGTGATGTCTGATATGGTGGTTGCTGTGGAAAAGATTGTTGATGAACACTTTGTTGAAATGCTTGTTGTGGCATCATTGGTGGTTGATAAGATGGTTGTTGTGGTTGCTGATAGGTGTGTGTTGGCGGCTGCTGCAAGTATGATTTTTGTTGATAAGTATAAGCCATGTTTTGTTGAGAAGCATACATTGCAAGTAGATAATGAACTTGAGGTTTAGACAACCGAGCCTCGATCACATGGCATTCGTGTTGTTGAAGAAAAGCTTGAAGTTGATCCACATTGGTGTTATGCAAGTCCTTAGCCAATTTAACATCCGTCACGTACTTTTTCCATTCTTAGGGAAGAGTGTTCAAATACTTGGTGTTCAATTGAAAGGTAGGAATTGCCATGCCATAGATATTGAGCTCATTCAACAATAGGGTAAATCTCAGATAGTAGTCATTGAGAGTCTCGGATAGTACACAACAAATTCAGAATTTTAACCCTAAAAACGAATGAAACACCCAAAAATTTGTGTTTTTAACCCAAAATACCAATACCAAATCACTATAACAAGTAACTAGATAACGTATATCAAGATTAAAGCATAAAAACAAAAAAAAATTGGTACTTGTGAAATCGGATCAAAATAGCCGTATAAATCAAGAACACAAACACAAAAACTAAGCAATCATTCCATGGCTCTTGATACCATTTGTGGATTTGCTTTTATCTAATCCGGTGGTCTAGGTAGGTGGTGGAAGGTGGTAGCCATTGTTGAGAGAGAGAGAAGAGAGTTTGTATGTGAAAAGGTTAAGAAAATGTATTAAGCAAAAATGAAAACACAATCAACACCCCTCCTTGGAAGCCTAGGAGGGGTATATATAGCCACACACCAAACACTTAACTATACATTGTACCTAGTCTAGTCTAAGCGTATGTGACTATGATAACTAATGGGAATTCTTAAAGTCAAGCATTTCACCGAAAAGCTTTGACTCAACAACGGGAATTAATTTTCTCGGGCATGGTTTACTTTACAACCATGTAAGGGATTGTGTTTACTTTATAACACAATCTAACACGAATTTATGTACGCTTCAGTACATTTATTTGTTAAAACAAGAGAAGTCTTGTTTTTATGAAGTTCTCATCTTTACAACCATAGCTATCTACAATTGGTATCTACATACTCGACGATGCGACTACTCAACCAACGACTACAGCTCTTTCAATAGAACACGGGTCAACAATTGAGGGGGAGCAATTGTCAAGCATTCAGAATCTTCGATGCCGACCGTGCTAAGCTCACTAACTGGTGTCAAGACAACAATACCAATCGTACACGTGGTGTCAAGAGATGACTTCAGATGTGACGAGGCGACCAACATATGCTGACAAGAACCATTTAATCTTATCATATGATGTTCTCATCAATCAGGTCCAACCTTGTCAATTTTTTCTAATATGGTGAATATGTGATCATATTACAAATCGGTATCATATCTCATACATTTGGAATCATGAAGATTAAACGGACTTGCATTTTTCTTCCCAAAACCTTTGTTAAAACTTCATTAAATCAATTGATATTAAAAACATCGATTGGGTTAATATTTTTAATATGGGGGAGAAAATGTGATTTAATATGGGATATTATCACAAATGGTTTGACTGAATGTGCTGGCTCATCCCGACATGTGCGAAATGTTTTCGAATATCGTGGCATATGTTAAGGGGGAGGAAAATGGATTTGCATATCAAATATGGATTTCATGGTGATTTATACTTACCCAAAACCCATTTATTTCATGACGATGAAGATTGTGGTGACATAAGGATGGTAGGATAGGTTAAGTCCTATGATTCTTCCAGAACCGGAGGAATCTTCCCAAGGACATTCTATAGCTAGAAATAGTAGTCCTTAGGAAAGTTGGAGAAAGATTGTGAACGTAGCTGAATGCCGACCAAGTACTTAAGATAGCACTGGATCAATCACAACAAGGTGCTAGTTATGACGTATTGGTAAGCATTGAAGGGGTTGAAGAATGAAAAAGAATTGTAAAGATAAAGGGTGTAAAGAAAGAAGCCCTCCTTACAACCTTAGGCAAAACCGGGTCAATACATATGCTGTTGAGATCATTCTTAATGATTCTTGATATTGAAGATAGACATCATGGACCCAGTGATGCAATACACAACTAATACTAGGGTTTTTGCAAACTCTTTTAAAGCAATTAAGTTCGTTTTTCTCGACTCGACTCGAATTGATATCCGGTTTAACGTAAAACTAATTTTGTTTTTGGTGACTAAAACTTTTGGGTAATTTAAACTAAAAGACTATTTAATTAAAAACTAATTTTAATAATCTAGTTTAAACTAATTTAAATAAAATCTATTTTAAAATTTAAACAAAACTAAAATAAAGACTTTTTTAATGAAAACTATTTTTAAAACAAAACTAAAATAAAATCTATTGAAAACTAAATCAAAATTATAAAAGAAATTTAAATAAAATATTTTTTTTTGACTTTTTATATTTTTATCACTGATTTAAAGAAAAAAGAAATAAAACTTTTATATAAATTTAATTAAACTCAAAAACTTGAATTTAGACTAATTTAAATAAACTGACAAAGTAAAAGATGCTATATTAATTAAACCCTACGTAAACAAACACAAGAAAGGGTCTAAAGCAGATGGTTATGTCGTATGCTAACTGGACAGGAGGTCCAGGGTTCGAATCCCAAATGGGGCAACTTTTTGCTAATTTATATTTTTTTGGACTTTAGAAAGCAAACAGATCAAAGGGATCTGTTTGCTGTAACAGAAATATCCAGCAAAGTTAATAAGCCAAAAAAACTATAACAGATTAATCACCAAAAACTATATCAAATAAGCAACCAAATAAGCTATATTAAACAAGCCAACTAAACTCAAACCAAATAAGCATAAGACTTAATAAGCAGATCTTAAACAACTATCTACCAAACAACTCAAACCGAAAACTAACTAAGCAGATACAAACGACTCCAAAACTAAAAAGATTAAACAAATATCCAAACAATAATTAAAACGTAAATACTAGTATAAGCAAAAAAATCATAATCAGATCCTACTAACTCGAAAACTGATTTAAAAATCAAACTTAAAAGCAGATTAAAAAAAGTAACACAAACCGTTTCTAAAGCAGATTAATATCAACTAAATAACAAATATTAAGACATGAAGCAGATCAATATTCAAAACCCAAACAAGCAGTTCCAAAACAACATCTAAACTTAAACAGGTAAACTAAACAACAACCAAATATTAAACTTAAACAAGAAAATTAAAAAGATAGAGATTAAAACCTTTTGTATAAAACCGTTGGGCAGTAGGGTGGGCGCTGAACCCCCTATGGATCGAAACAAACACCGTATTTAACCACCAAACATCATCATCTCCATCTTTCTCGAACAGTAACCGATTTATATATATTTGTTTTATCTTTCCAGTGGGGAAAGAGTTCTACCTTCTTATTTTATTTTAACATTTATTTCATCAAAAATAAAATCAAAATAAACTGCAAATAAAATCAAACGAGACACAAATTTATTAAAACTGAAATTTCATTAATTATCAATCTTCGATTACAATACTTTTAAAAAAGAAAATACAATTAACCCTAATTCTATTTTTTCAAAAATAAAAATTAAAATAAAGGAAAAGGCACTAAAATTACAGATATGAAGGGGTTTTTATAGGCAAACCCCTTGGAAATCCTCTTGTTAGCTTCCAAAGTAAGCATCGAATCCAGGCCGTAGAATCAATCATTCTTCTTCTCTCTCTTCATTTTCTTCAATCTTGCGGTGGAAAAACGTCCTTGCTTCACTTGGATTGCTCGCATGGCACTTTTGTGCTAGTTGTGCTTGTTTGAGGGTGAGGTGGCTTAATCTTATTGGGGGATTTGATGTTGGAGAGGTGTGTGAGCCAATCACAAAGGAGAGATTGGCCACGTCAGGAGATGGGAGAGGAACACAAGTGAGTGGATCATCCGTTTTTCATGGGGATTTAATCCCTCATGATGTGAATTAATCAATGAGGGTAAAACCCCCAAATTTTGGTGAGTAAATTGTGAAGGTAAAAATTAGGGTTAGGGTGTTGAGGCTGTGTAAATGGGGAGAATGAAGGAGAGGATAGACAGTAAGTGGGTTTCTAGGTTGTAAGGAATGACTAGTGGGATGGTAAATACATTTTATCTATTTGTGTGTGTGGGATAAATGATACACGTTTGTGATGGTAGAAATGTGGGTTGACCGAGACCTTGACCAAGCAAAGATTTAAGTTATTTCACTCCATTCGTTTCATCCTTATTCATCAATTGGGCTTTAGCCCAATACACTTTTAATCCGTCCCTTGTTTTATTCATCAATTGGGTTTTAATTTGGGCTTTTGGTAAAAAGTTAAGAAATCTTTTTCCTTAAATGGGCTTTTGAGCCCATTTATCTAATGTGGGACCCACTTGGTTCGAATATCTTCAAAAATGATTAGATCCACTAAAACGAGCTCGATCCTGGCTTCCTTGAATATTTCTTCAAAACCGTGTTGAATTGGCCGGTTTTCGTGATCTTGGCACACTTTTGGTCTTTCGACTTTGTCTTTGTCTCTTTCTTGGACTTTTCTTCAACATTTGACCGTGAAATCCCGTGTTTTCTCTTCTTTTGATCATTTGTACCTATTTAACACAAAAACACAAAACCACGCGTAATTCCGACATTTACGATATAAAACACATGATTAGGTCTTGTTTTTCCTTGATTTTAGTGGCAAAAGGATAAGTGTTTACACACTCATTAAATCCCTTACACTTGACCATTGCAATGACCCCATGTAATGCATAGTTTTAAAGCATAAGTTACATTTGTCTCATAATTAATCCATCTCGGCCTTTATTACTATTACTACTACTACTACGACGAAAAGATAAAAATTTAAGAGGAAACAAAAGTTATAACAATTTATTAACTTGAAATTATTTGATGGAAGAAACTTGTAAAGAAATCTAAGACTTTAATTAGGGCTTTGGTGTCATTAATATAAATCACCCTTAAGTTTCACGTTCCCTATACCAAGCTTAAAAATGAGATCATTGTTTACCATAAGTCCTTAAGTTAAAACCACTTATATAAGACAATTGTGTAATACTCTTTCTCCAATTCCTACTTTGTATCTCTAGATTTTATTGGTTGTCATTCACCCGTAGGCTCATTTGACTTATTTGATAATTATTATTCCAAAAATGAAAGCCAAACAGTGCAAACCCGACACTCAAAACCTAACCTCGTCCTCAAAAACATTGTCACTAGAGTAAGCCCACATCAAGGATGATTTAACACGATTTGGGGAATAAATTCCCGGACCCAAAATTTGGCCAAATAGTACTACTTATTAATTACTCCTCCAAAGTCATGTTGACTTTATGTGGAGTTTAGCAAGTTCACATCATATACCCTTAGGCTCTTTAAGATGTAAAAATGCTCCCCGTCTATTATCCACACCCTAAGGCTCCTTGAACGATAAACGAGGGAATTGATTTTATTGATCAATTTTTATTCAACACTTACCATGCCACACACCCTAAGGCTCTAATGACAAGGTTCGTGCTACATGCCCCACACCCTAAGGCTCCTTGAGGTCATGTTTTAATCTTATTCTTTCTTTATTTATGATATATATAGTAGGTTAAATTCCGCGGTCCCATGGTCTGAATACCTCCTACTTAGTGGTTATGAGACACCTTAGTCGGAAGTCCACAACGCTGGCACCCTCAATGTGTTCATGATTTAATTACAAGGAGAATAAATATTTGGCTAAGAGTTAAGATATCGAATCTACACCGCAAGAATCCTCATTTATTAAGCAATTAAATATACAAGCGGGAAGAAAGAGCCACAAAAACCATATAAGCAAAAATTAACCCTAGAACTTATTATCAACTCTATCATCTATCGTTCTCCACAATTTAAAATCTCAAGGAATGAGACTCGTGGATTCTTAGCCTAATAAACCAATTAAGGTCCATATGGTTAAGGATACTAGCTAGAGTAAACTTGGATAAGTAAACTCGGGTTAAGTCAAAATATTAACGACGGGCCTAAAATATCAAAGATATCTAAACTTGTTAAAACCATTTTATTTATTTATTTATTTTTGACTTTATTCTTGAAATGGAAATTATTACGATGCGATAATAAAAGGAAAAAAAATAAATGAAAATACTACTGGGCCAAAATAGATCAAAAATTTGAAAAACGTTGAAAATTTTTTAAACTTTTCGGTTAAATGGGGTCAAATTCATGGAAAAGCCCACTAAAATTCGATAAAAGTCCCCCCTACACTTAATATAAACATTGTCCTCAATGTTTAGGCATGTGGGAGAATAAACTCCCCTACACTTAGGACATTGAGTACGTTGTTTAAAATTGAGCTAAGGAAGGGACAACTAAAGTGATTACATTTATTCGTTTTATTTATATACATGTATGAATCACAATAGTTTTGATAGAACCGGGTACACGAGAACACGGGATCACGGGTCGTGTCAAAAGTACCAAAAGTGGATCATCAAAGCACATGTCCCGGCACAACATCACAACACACAAACAACCTACTTGGCTCCCCCTACACTTATTGGTGGAAAATGGATGAAGGTGAAAAGGGTGGAAAGGATGGTGTGGAGTCCATTGATCGTTAGACTCAATGGTTATGAACCATTATATCTAGGTTGATCATCGTTCATATGATAACATAGCGGAATAGAACAATGATCATAACAAGGTGTTTAGGCACAAGACACATAAAATACTTAACGATTGTTCATTATATTAATAATAAACAACCACTAGACGTGTATACATTGAATCCCACGTCTAGTGCGACACACACTTTAGGTTTACATTGTGAATGAATGATATGAATAAAACCTAGCGGAATAGAACAATGATCATAACAAGGTGTTTAGGCACAAGACACATAAAATACTTAACGATTGTTCATTATATTAATAATAAACAACCACTAGACGTGTATACATTGAATCCCACGTCTAGTGCGACACACACTTTAGGTTTACATTGTGAATGAATGATATGAATAAAACCTAAGACTCTTGTTCCTTTTATATTGGAAGGAACAGAATCTACAAGAGATAATATCAAATAAACATCTAAATCTTCTATTTAGATAAACTATATATTGTGTATATCATAAATAATATACTCAATATATTCCCTAAATAGAATTCTCCATCAAATCTTCAATATCCATCAGCGTTTGACTTTGTTGACTGCGTTTGACTTTTGTTGACTTCTGTCAACGCCCAATTTGCTCTTGTCAACGCCCAATTTGTTCTTGTCAACGCCTGAACAAATATCTTGATGTTTTCTTTGTTTTTGAGTTTCTGCCACATCAACTTTTTGACCCAACAATCTTCCCCTAGTTGATAGTGGCAAAACTCTATATGTATCTCTTGTAAGTTGTACATGATCTTCAGATTGCTTCCCCTCAAGTGTAGCACGTATTTTCTTCCCCTTTTTGTCACATCAACAAGGAAGTAAACAATGTATGCAATCTTTGAAGATTCTCCAAAAGTAGGCTCTGTGTAATGATCCTGAAGAAAAATAACTATAATATTTTTGATGTAGAAGTAGAATAACCCAACCTTGTGTTCCATGTCTTGTACTATCCACGTGATAAAGAACTTATACTCCACTAAGTATAACGAGACCTCGATCTCTTGTCAATATTCTCATCCTATGTGAGACACTGAGCACGATAATGTAACTCCTTCAAGTGTTATGACAAGTCTTCATCACTAACCATGTAAAGTACGAACAAGTTACCTTAAAAGTCAGTGAATGGTACGCCACGACTTTAAGATATGATAGAACACAAACTCGTGAAAATCTTCTTCAATCATCAAACTTACCATAAGAATTCTTCCCCTTAAGCTAACACTTCTTCATGACAAGTCTTAATGAACCAATATCTTCATATGTAAAAGTTAGATGTCGAATAACTCTTTCACAAGGCTATCCCGATTACATAATCTAATATCAATCAAAGTCTTCATGAATTATTGCTAACTTACTTAAAAACCATTTACTCCATGTAAAAATATCCGAGCCATAAATATCATAATGATATTCTAAATTAAAACGGAGATTCCATGTACCTTCGTGTGTATAATCCTCCTTTTTGTATGCTTAAAACGTACCAGTTTTCTCAACAGCAGCAAACTTTGTGTTGTCCAATATCTTCTTCTGTCCAATATCTTTGACAGATGCATTGTCCAATATCGGACAATACCTATCAGTGTTGAAGTTCATATATCGGACGACACTGTCAACCTGTCAGCGTTGACTTATTCTGTCAGCGTCAAACTTTTTCCTGTCAGCGTCAATATATACCTTGTCAGCGTCTCCTTTTGCTGACATCATCAGCAGCTCATAAATCACGTTTCATCACTTTCCTTCATGTGAAAATCATGCAAAATATTTTGTTGATCTTTAAAGCATGCATGAAAACTTTACATCTGAGTAAAACGTGATCCACAAATTCTGTATATATGATACTTTTGCTCTTACGATCCCACATAGCTGTAACCCTTTTTTTTCTTGAGCGTGTGAACACACATTCTTCTACCAATAAGAATTGAAGAACCGTGTGAACACAATATCATCTTAACCAATCAAAGAGCTTACACCGTGTGAACACTCCATTGCTATTTAATCTTTGATCGTTTGAATAAATAGAACCATTGTAGTATCATCATGTGAACACAATCTTCAATAGCCAATCACAGCTCTTAATCCGTGTGAACACATAACTCTCCACAAATAAGAACGAATGGCTCATGGGAATACCATGGACTAGCACGTAGATGATACGAGCCAACAACATCAGTAACTATTTACTTTGCGAAAATGGATTCGTATGTTAAACAGCCGACACTCTCTTTTTCCACACGTTTTTGAATAGCAAATAAAAACCAATTTAATACCGCCTGTGGAAAACTTTTTCAAACCTGCATGTATTGGTTCGTCTCTTTGGTTACATCAGCTACCCACGTGAACAATTATAACAGCCACATATTCACATCAAAAGCTTCTGCTCTACTAATACCAGATCTAGGGTTTAGAACTTTGAGCACCGAAACCCTAATTAGGGTTTGTAAAACCTAGCTTGTTTTTTCCATCATAACAGCCACAACTCTCGTAATATTCTGCCTTTTATGGTGATCTAGGGTTTGAGAAACCCTAGTTCATGATTTCATGTGAAAAGCAAAAACATTAATACCTCTAAACAGCGAACTTCGACCTTGAATAACGTCTTCATTAGAGCTCAGATCGAAAATCCCTTCGGTGAGATTCTAGACACAAGTGCCAAAAACCTACAGTCCAAAAATCACGAGGATCCAACGGTTAACGAAGGAGAAAACGTGTTTTGAACATGGCTGTCCACAGAAAACTGCATATACCCTGCTGCTGACTTTGACGCTTAATAACTTTTGCCTGGGGATAAAACTCAACAATCCCTCCGGTGGATGTTTAGATCTATGTATGTAGAACACACATATAAAATTTCGTGACGATCCAACGGTTCAATCAAAAGTTATGACCTTCTGAATACTGCTGCGCACACAAAAACGTCCAGAAAAACTCGATACGAATTTTTCTTCTTCACGATACACGAACACCTCGTTGGACCTATATATCAAGAGCCTTAGGCTCTGATACCAATTGTGGAGTCCATTGATCGTTAGACTCAATGGTTATGAACCATTATATCTAGGTTGATCATCGTTCATATGATAACATAGCGGAATAGAACAATGATCATAACAAGGTGTTTAGGCACAAGACACATAAAATACTTAACGATTGTTCATTATATTAATAATAAACAACCACTAGACGTGTATACATTGAATCCCACGTCTAGTGCGACACACACTTTAGGTTTACATTGTGAATGAATGATATGAATAAAACCTAAGACTCTTGTTCCTTTTATAGTGGAAGGAACAGAATCTACAAGAGATAATATCAAATAAACATCTAAATCTTCTGTTTAGATAAACTATATATTGTGTATATCATAAATAATATACTCAATATATTCCCTAAATAGAATTCTCCATCAAATCTTCAATATCCATCAGCGTTTGACTTTGTTGACTGCGTTTGACTTTTGTTGACTTCAGTCAACGCCCAATTTGCTCTTGTCAACGCCCAATTTGTTCTTGTCAACGCCTGAACAAATATCTTGATGTTTTCTTCGTTTTTGAGTTTCTGCCACATCAACTTTTTGACCCAACAGATGGTAAAGGTAAAAATCTAACCTAGTTAAACGATGCTTGATTTATTTATCACGAGTCTCTAGCTCGACTCGATTTCCCGAATTAATTCAAGGGAAATGTGGAGAGGGATGGAATCATCTCGTGAGAGATGTCCTCTCAATAGTACAACTTAACCCGTTGGCCATTCACCTTAAAGTTGGGCCCATTTGGTTGGGATAACTCAATGGTGCCATAAGGGAAGACTTGGGCCACGGTGAATGGACCGGACCAACGACTCTTAAGTTTACCCGAAAATATTTTCAACCGAGAGTTAAAGAGTAAAACTTGATCACCAACATGGAACTCTCGGTTTTTAATCTTGGAATCATGAATGAGCTTAGTCTTCTCCTTGTAGATTAATGAATTTTCATAAGCCTCATTCCTAAGTTCATTAAGTTCATTGAGTTGGATTTTCCTATGATCACCGGCTTTGTTTATGTCAAAATTAGCCCATTTCAAGGCCCAATAAGCCTTATGTTCCAACTCAATAGGGAGGTGGCACGCCTTTCCGTACACAAGGCGATAAGGGGTACAACCTATAGGTGTCTTATAAGCGGTACAGAAAGCCCACAAAGCATCATCTAATTTATTAGCCCATGAGGCACGATGTCTCCCACGGTTCGCTCTAAGATTCTCTTAAGACCACGGTTAGAAACCTCGGCTTGACCATTAGTTTGAGGATGATACGCGGTGGAAAGTCGGTGATTGACACCATACTCAGCCATGACTCGTGCAAATTGATTATTGCAAAAATGAGTCCCACGATCACTAATAATAGCACGAGGCACACCGAATCGAGCAAACAATTGTTTCAAGAAGTTAACAACCACCCTCGCATCGTTAGTAGGTAAAGCCTTTGCTTCAACCCATTTTGATACGTAGTCAACGGCTACGAGGATGTATTTGTTTCTTTTGGATGATGGAAATGGCCCCATAAAGTCGATACCCCATACGTCAAAGATTTCACACTCTTGGATGAAATTTTGAGGCATCTCATCTTTATGTGTGATCTTGCCTTGCCTTTGGCAAGCATCACAATGCTTAACCATTTCATGTTCATCATGATAAATGGAGGGCCAATAGAATCCGGAGTCGAAAACTTTTTTAGCGGTGTAATTAGGACCAAAGTGACCACCGGTGGGTCCTTTATGGAAAGCTTCAAGGATTTGTAAAGCCGACGGCCCATCAACACATCTACGAATGATTAAATCCGCACATTTCTTTAAAAGATAAGGGTTGTCCCAATAGTATGTTTTAACGTCCTTGAATAATTTTTTCTTTTGTTGGGACGATAACCCTTCGATAAGAACACCACCCGCCAAATAGTTTGCAATGTCCGCAAACCATGGGGTATCATCAAGATTGGAATTAATAGACATTAAGGTCTCAAGGGGAAAGGATTCATTAATCTCTTGATTTGGAGATTCCCCTTGATAAGGATCCTCAATTCTACTAAGATGATCCGCGGCTAGGTTTTCTGCTCCCTTTTTATCACGAATTTCGATTTTAAATTCTTGTAGGAGCAAAACCCAACAAAGGAGTCTCGGTTTAGCATCTTGCTTGGTCAACAAGTATTTCAAGGCGGAATGGTCGGTGTAAGTGATGGTGGTGGAAAGCACAAGATAGGGGCGGAATTTCTCAAAAGCATACACTACGGCTAAAAGTTCTTTTTCGGTAGTGGTATAATGCAATTGAGCCCCCGTCATTGTCTTAATAGCATAATGAATGGGTTGGAAATGTTTGTTAACTCGTTGACCTAAAACCGCTCCTACCGCGAAATCACTAGCATCGCACATGAGCTCGAAAGGTAACTCCCAATTTAGAGAGACTAAGACCGGTGCCTTAGTTAATTTACCTTTAAGAAGTTCGAAAGAGTCGAGACATTCTTGAGAGAAGATGAAAGGAGCATCCTTTTCTAAGAGATGAGTCATTGGACGAGCTATTTTGGAGAAATCTTGGATGAAACGTCGATAAAATCCCACATGGCCTAAAAAACTTCAAACTCCTTTGACGGTGGTAGGTGGAGGTAACTTAGCAATGACGTTAACTTTAGCATGGTCGACTTCGATACCGGCTTTGGAAATTTTATGACCGAGGACGATGCCTTCTTTTACCATGAAATGGCATTTTTCCCAATTAAGAACGAGACGAATGTCTTCACACCGTTGAAGCATACGTTCTAAATTAGCAAGGAAAGAAGAGAAAGAATCACCATAGACCGAGAAATCGTCCATAAAGACTTCCATAGTTTCTTCAACCATGTAATGAAATATCGCCATCATACACCTTTGGAAAGTCCCGGGAGCATTGCATAAGCCGAAAGGCATTCGTTTGTAAGCAAATGTTCCATAGGGACAAGTGAATGTGGTTTTCTCTTGGTCTTTTGGATAGATAGGGATTTGAAAATATCCGGAAAAACCATCTAAGAAGCAATAGAAATCATTACCCGCTAAACGCTCGAGCATTTTATCCATGAAAAGAAGAGGGAAATGATCCTTACGAGTGGCATCATTGAGCTTACGATAATCGATGCAAACTCGCCAACCCGTTACGAGTCAAGTAGGAATCAACTCGTTGTTTTCATTGGGAACAACAGTGATTCCGCCTTTCTTAGGCACACAATGGACGGGACTAACCCATGGCGAATCCGAGATAGGGTAAATCATTCCGGCATCGAGAAGTTTGATAACTTCTTTCTTAATGACTTCATGAATTTTTGGATTAACCCTTCTTTGATTTTGGATTGCGGGTTTAAAGTCATCTTCCATGAGAATTTTATAAGTACAAAAATTAGGATCAATTCCGCGAATGTCGGAGATTTTCCAAGCAATTGCTTTCTTATGATTCTTAAGCATATCGATAAGTCGGGATTTTTCATCTTCTTTTAAGTCCTTAGCAATAATGACGGGCAACTTATTATCCTCCTCTAAGAAAACGTACTCTAAATGAGACGGTAAATCCTTAAGCTCTAAATCTGGTGGATTGTCAATGGAAGGCTTAGTCAAATTAGGATCATTGTTTGTAACTTCCTTAGGAGTAGGTGGAGAAATATGGTCCTCATTGAGAAGTCTCTCAATGGTACGAATGTCTTCTTCCCAATCGGTGGGAGAATCGTCATATTTTAAATCCACATCCCCTAAACTCGCTTCAAATTCTTGTAAAAGAAAGTCACTTTCTCCAAATGGAGTCAATGAAGGAGCAATAGAAGCTACGGTCTCAACATGAGGTAAAGGAGAAATCCCACTCTTACAAGCCTCGTGAAAATGTTCTTCGCATGCTTCGTCGAGCACATCGATGTAATTCACGGATTCGGGCTCATCGGGAAGTTTGGAAAGTTTACCCATGTTAAAGACGATTTTATCATCCCCGGCCCTCATGATAAGTTTAACTGCGGCTACATCAATTAATGTACGCCCGGTTCTCAAGAAGGGTCGTCCCACAATTAAGGGAACACGAGGATCCAAATCATAGTCGACTAATACTTGAGATTTTACCCCAAAGTATCAAAGTTCAAGTTCGTTATAGTTCCGAATCTTTTCGAATTGAAAACCGGTCTTAAGTGCGACTCATTCGTCTTTTGGTGAATCAAGAGAATGGTTGGTTTGTTTGTTTTAATCTAATAACAAGTAATTAAAGTGTCGTTGAGTAAATGGAAGTTAAAAGATTAATATTGAAATGACAAGTAAAATAATGCATAAAATTTTAAAGGTGACAATGGAAAAATGCTAACTCACTAAATTTAACTAACACTTGGAAAATTTTCAGAAAAATAAAAGGTACTATATGAAAGTGATATCGAAACAAAACCAAACGAGCCAAAAGTGCCCTGATCGAAATGTTTTCCGACCAGTTGATCGGAATGCTGATGAAATGGGTCAATCGGAATGTATAAACTTTGACCTAATCGGAATACATGGGGAATCACACAATCGGAATAGCAAGAAATAAGGCAATCTGAATATGAACTCCAAGTACCAATCGGAATATACAACAAACGATACCGTCGGAATGTTTGCAAATGACCAATCGGAAATGGTAAAGTGCCCGTCGGAATAAAGATCCAATCGGAAAGGAGAAGATGGGCACCAATCGGAAAGGCAAAGCCCTCTTCCGATTGGGATCAATCGGAATGTGGAGTAGGGGTCCGGTCGGAATAGAGGCTCAATCGGAAAGGGGAGTAACAACTTTCCTAAAATTGTAGGAACGGCTATGGTGGTACACCGGTCGGAAAGACCAATCGGAAAAGGGATTAAAACCCTTTCCGAAATCTATGGAAATGGGGAAAAGCAAGGTAAAAAGCTAGAGTAATAAGCTAGTACCAAAACTTATCAATCCAAATACAAAGTCGAATCAAATAAGCACTTAGATCAACTTATTCAACTCGAGATTAATCAACCTTTTAGATCAAACAATCAAAACTTATACTTTTTAATAAAACTTTTTAATAAGAAAAATAAGCTAATCATAAAAATAAGCCAATAAGCTCAAAAGTCTTAAAGCTTAATCAAATGAAAACTTATAAAATGATCAAAAGATTAACTTTTTAGCATGAAATCAATTAGAACAACACGGATCACATGATAATCACACCAAAATCAATCTTAAATCAAAGAAAAGTAGAATGAGATTAAGAGATAAAAGCTTAAAATGGAATTTTGATTAATGAAATAAGCAATACAAAAGAGTTAATCTTGAAAGATTAAAAGAAAAAGATGAACTAGTGAGAGAAAGTTTAAGACTTTCTCTCTCTAAAAACTAAAAAGTGAAAATTAACTAAAAACTCTAACTCCCCTCCTAATGACTATTAGGAAGGTATTTATAGGGAAGGTGGAAGGAGTGCATGTGTTGCCTCTTCTTTCTTGCTTTCTTCACGTTTTCTCGACTCGACTTTAATTCTTCGTCTTTGTCGTCTCGGGATTTGAACTTGTCTTTTAAATTTTCTTCTCTATTAGACTTAAGTTCTTCGACTTCGTTAAACTTCCGTCTTTTGACTTTTTCTTCGATAAATCTTCAGAATAGGTCTTGGACTTCCGTTCTTTTTGCACTCTTGATCTTTTGACTTCGTCTTTTTCCCGTTTTCTTCAGTAAAAGCCCGCGAAAGCCCGTGTTTTCTTCCTTTTTCATATTTTGGTCCTAAAACACAATAAAAACACAAACCACGCATAATTCCGACTTTTACGACATAAATCACACGTTTTGGTCTTGTTATTATTGGAAATAAGTGGTAAAAGGATAAGTGTTTTCACACTTATTAAATCCCCTACACTTGACCATTGCAATGCCCTCATGCAATGCATTAATTTTAAAGCACGGTTTACATTTTCCATCATAAATAACCCACCTTGGCCTTTATTAAATAAAAGATAGAAATAAGTAAAGAAATTAAAAACTTACATTGGGTTTTGGCGGCCATGAACGTTTATCATCCTCAAGTTTCACGTTCCCCATACTAAGCTTAGAAACGAGATCATTGTTATTATAAGTTAGCAAACTATCACGAACTCATGTGGGCCAATTATTCACTTAGACTCCCTTATTCCTAGGTGTATCTCTTATATTTTATTTTTGTCTTGAATGATCACGAGGATGCATTGTTTGACTTATTTCGATAGTTATTTAGTCCGAAAATAAGGTGAATGATTTAATCGATAGTTAGCTAAAGGACCAAATCTTTTAAAACTGCTTCTCGGGATATCAGAAAGTTCATATCTTGGCATAACTTGGTTCGCGATTTGAGACCTTTCTCGGGCCGATATTTGGCAGCGACTTCATACTTCGAATCTTCGAGAGACGTTCTTGAAATTATGGTCTTCTCTTCATAATAGGAATTTCTTCACTTGAAGTTTTTGAGAGATTCTTCATCTTTGGACCACGACTTCTTCATTTTTCTCCAATCTTTATTTTGGACTTTGATATACAACGATCCGCCTCCTTTTAGGACTTGGATCTATTTATCCTCATACCTTGTTAGGGTCTTTTCGGATAGACTTCTCCATGACTTTTGGGGAGTTCTTGCTTTTCGTCGTGTGTCTCGATCCTTCATATTGATTTTCGATAAATGATTCTTCACATCACTTTTGGATCTTTAGCAACAAAATGTAGTCCTCATGCCTTGTTAGGGCCTTTTCGGACTCGCCAATCTTCGCGCCCCGCTTCATAAGTTATGCCTTGGCTATGAACTCTCGTCATTACCGAGCAACTTTTAAACGATCTGGGGCTAGAAGCTAAGTAACCTTTTAAATCGTACAATCCTTATTTATTAGCAGATAATTTATTAGCAAGCGGAGGGAGAATAGGCTCATAATTAACTCACATAAATTCACGAAAGAATACCGAACTTATAATTGACTCTATCATCTCTCGTTCTCCACAATTTAAAATCTCAAGTAATGAGACTCGTGGATGCTTAGCCAATTAAATCAAAGTTTTAGGTTTTCGAGTCGCCTATAGGATCTTGCAAATTCTTAGACTTTTTCAAGTTTAGAAATCGCATTTTAAAGTTCCCTTGATAAACGACTCTCTAGGATCAATTATAGGAACTTGCGAAAAGTTCTTGTTCTTAACCCGAGAGAGTTAAGACTTTCGCGTTTTATAGCTCCCTATATAAAAGCCTAGCAAAACTTGACTTAAACACGTTAAGGATACTAGCTAGAGTAAACTCAGGCAAGTAAACTCGGGTTGAGTCAAAATGTTCATGACTAAGAAAAATCTAAAACCACTTTATTAAAAATTTATTCTAGCAAAGGAAACATAACAAAGGCAAATACAACTATACAACTAGGCCAAAATAGATTAAAAATTTTGAAAAATGTCGAAAAATCAAATTTTCCGGTTAAAATAAGGGCAAATTCATGGAAAAGACCACTTACTTCGATAGAAGTCCCCCCTACACTTGAGATAAACATTGTCCTCAATGTTTAAGTATGTGGGAGTAAACTCCCCTACACTTAGGACATTGTGCACTTTGTTTAAATCTTGCTAAGGAAAGGACAACTAAAGTGAATTCAATGTGAACATATAGAATATGAAATATTGAATCACAAGAGTTTAGGATAGAACCAGGAAGATGGAAAACACGGTATCACGGTTCGTCAAAAGTCATCAAGATGCTCTCTGAAGCTTGTAATCCCTGCACAGCACAAGAAACAAGACAACAAACATATGCGGGGCTCCCCCTACACTTATTATGAAAGCAGTAAAGGATAGAACACGGGTTGCCTCCCGAGAAGCGCTTGTTTTTGTTCACCGAGTCATGAGCCTGACTCGACCCAGTTTTAGTTGATGGGGAACGTGGTGAGGGATGGAATCATCTCTTGAGAGATGTCCTCACCAAAGTACAGCTTCAAACGCTGGCCATTCACCTTGAAATTTGGCCCATTCGGCTGAGAAAGCTCAATGGTCCCATACGGAAAGACTTTGGCGACGGTGAATGGACCAGTCCAGCGGCTCTTCAACTTGCCAGAGAAGATCTTCAACCGAGAGTTAAAGAGTAGAACTTGATCTCCAACGTGGAACTCTTGGTTCTTGATTTTAGCATCGTGGATCATCTTCGTCTTCTCCTTGTAGATCAGCGAGTTCTCATAAGCTTCATTCCTTAGTTCATTTAGCTCGTTGAGTTGAACCTTGCGATGATCACCGGCTTTAATGATGTCGAAGTTCGCCCACTTCAAGGCCCAGTGCGCCTTGTGTTCCAGCTCGATGGGTAGGTGGCAGGCTTTCCCGTACACAAGACGATAAGGTGTACAACCGATCGGGGTCTTGTAAGCAGTACGGAAAGCCCACAGAGCATCATCTAACTTATCGGCCCACGCGGCACGATGGTCTCCTACAGTACGCTCCAAAATTCTCTTCAAGCCACGATTGGAAATTTCGGCTTGCCCATTGGTTTGGGGATGATAGGCGGTGGAAAGACGGTGAGTGACACCATACTTTGCCATGACTCTTGCAAATTGATCGTTGCAAAAATGAGTCCCGCGGTCACTGATGATAGCACGAGGAACGCCAAATCGAGCGAAAAGCTGCTTCAAAAAGTTCACAACAACCCTCGCGTCATTAGTAGGAAGAGCCTTAGCTTCAACCCATTTAGAGACGTAGTCGACGGCGACGAGGATGTACTTGTTCCCTTTGGATGATGGAAATGGCCCCATAAAGTCGATGCCCCATACGTCAAAGATTTCACATTCCTGTATGAAATTTTGAGGCATCTCATCCTTATGTGTGATCTTGCCTTGACGTTGGCAAGCATCACAATGCTTAACCATTTCGTGAGCGTCACGATAAATGGTGGGCCAGTAGAATCCAGAATCAAACACTTTCTTAGCGGTGTAGTTGGGACCAAAGTGACCACCGGTGGGTCCTTTGTGGCAAGCTTGAAGGATGTCAAAAGCTGCCGGTCCGTCAACACATCGACGAATAATCAGATCAGCACACTGTTTGAATAGATAAGGGTCATCCCAAAAGTAAGTCTTAACATCATTCAAGAACTTCTTCTTTTGTTGGGATGTTAACCCTTGGATGAGAATACCACCCGCTAGGTAGTTTGAAATGTCCGCAAACCACGGGGTGCCATCAAGATTGAGATTTATAGACATTAGAGTCTCCAGGGGGAAAGAGTAATTGATCTCTTTGTTCGAATGATCCCCCTGATATGGATCCTCAAGTCGACTCAGATGATCCGCGGCCAGGTTTTCGGCTCCCTTCTTGTCACGAATTTCAATGTTGAATTCTTGAAGGAGCAAAACCCAGCGAAGAAGTCTTGGCTTAGAATCGTTCTTAGTCATCAAGTACTTCAACGCGGAGTGGTCCGTGTATACGATGGTGGTGGATAAAACAAGATAGGGGCGAAATTTCTCAAAAGCATAGACAACAGCTAAAAGCTCTTTTTCGGTTGTCGTATAATGCAATTGAGCCCCCGTCATTGTTTTGCTAGCGTAGTGGATTGGTTGGAAGTGTTTATTCACACGTTGGCCCAAAACCGCACCAATAGCAAAGTCGCTAGCATCGCACATCAATTCAAAAGGCAGCTCCCAATTAGGGGTAACCAAGACCGGTGCCTTAGTTAGCTTGTCCTTGAGAAGGTTGAAGGCTTCGAGACACTCTTTAGAAAAGATAAAAGGAGTATCTTTTTCCAAGAGGTGGGTCATCGGGCGAGCGATTTTAGAGAAATCTTGAATGAATCTACGATAGAAGCCCGCATGACCCAGAAAGCTTCTCACACCCTTCACGGTTGAAGGTGGAGGTAATTTGGCTATGACATCTACTTTAGCACGGTCAACTTCAAGACCGGCTTTTGAGATTTTGTGTCCTAGCACAATGCCTTCTTTTACCATAAAATGGCATTTTTCCCAATTCAGAACAAGGCGAGTGTCTTCGCACCGCTTAAGCATACGTTCCAAATTGGCAAGGCAAGCAGAGAAGGAATCCCCGAAGACCGAGAAATCATCCATGAAGACTTCCATGGTTTGCTTAACCATATCATGAAAGATAGCCAACATGCACCTTTGGAAAGTCCCGGGGGCATTGCATAAGCCAAAAGGCATTCGTTTATAAGCAAATGTGCCGTAGGGACAAGTGAATGTTGTTTTTTCTTGATCTTGGGGATCGATGGGTATTTGAAAATAACCCGAGAAACCATCCAGAAAGCAGTAATATTCATTACCAGCTAGACGTTCAAGCATTTGGTCCATGAAAGGTAGAGGGAAATGATCCTTTCTCGTGGCATCATTGAGTTTGCGGTAGTCTATACAAACTCTCCACCCAGTAACGAGACGGGTAGGAATTAACTCGTTGTTTGCATTGGGCACAACGGTGATTCCACCTTTCTTAGGCACACAATGGACTGGACTAACCCATGGTGAATCCGAAATAGGGTAAATCATACCCGCATCAAGAAGTTTGATAACCTCTTTTTTGATGACTTCATGGATTTTAGGATTCACCCTTCGTTGGCTTTGAATTGTGGGCTTAAAGTCGTCCTCCATGAGAATTTTATGTGTGCAAAAGTGAGGATCAATTCCGCGGATGTCGGAGATTTTCCAAGCGATAGCTCTTTTATGCTTCTTCAACACAGCGACAAGGCGGGCTTTTTCGTCTTCTTTCAGATCCTTTGCGATGATGACCGGTAGCTTCTCGTCGTCTTCTAGGAAAACGTACTCAAGATGAGGCGGTAGGTCCTTAAGCTCAAGAGTAGGAGGATCCTCAATAGATGGTGAAACTAACGATGGATCATCATTAGTCACCTCTTTAGGAGCAGGGAGAGACAATGGGTCCTCATTGAGAAGTCTCTCAATTGTACGAATATCTTCATCCCAATTGGTGGACAAATTATCATACTTAATATCGAGAGGACCCAAGCTAGCTTCGAAATCATCCAAGTCACTTTCTCCAAAAGGAGTCAATGCTGGAGCAATTGAGGCAACGGTCTCAACATTGGGTAGAGAAGGAGTACTTTTACAAGCATCATGAAAATGTTCTTCACAAGCCTCATCGAGAACATCAATAGCATTAACGCTCTCATACGAATAAGGTTGCTTAGAAATCTTACCCATGTTGAAGACAATTTTATCGTCACCAACTCTCATGATTATTTCGCCTGCGGCTACATCAATAAGAGTGCGACCGGTCCTCAGGAAGGGACGTCCAACGATTAATGGAACACGAGGATCCATCTCGTAGTCAACGACGACAAAATCCGTCGGGAAGGTGAATTTGTCGACGCCAACGAAGACATCTTCGGCTATCCCCACTGGATAAGCAACCGTACGGTTGGCTAATTCCAGAGTCATTTTGGTGGGGACTAGCTCGGGGAGAGATAATTGCTTCCAAACGCTTAAAGGCATTAAGTTTATACTGGCACCTAGATCGGCTAGGGCCATGCAATTCTCTACTCCTGGGAAGTTGCAAGGAATCAAGAAGCGACCCGGATCACCAAGTTTGGTGGGCAATTTCCTTAAGAGCACTGCGGAGCAGTTCTCATTAAGTTGGGTCTGAGCAATGTCAAGGAGCTTTTCTTTATCACTTAAAAGATCTTTAAACATCTTAGCGTATTTGGGCATGTGAGCGAGAGCCTCGGCAAAGGAGATGTTAAAATTCAGTTGTTTGAACATTTTAAGGAAGTTCGAAACCTGGATATCATCCTTGCTCTTTTGCTTCTCTTTCCTCAACCTTGAGGGATAAGGTATATTGGATGAAGAAGAAGGCTTTAAGGGAGTAGGATCACTCACAACCACGGGTGGTGGGGAAATGGGGATAGAGGGTGAAGGAGGTGAAGAAAGTTGCTCTTTTTCCTTGTTCACAATCACCGGTGGAGGTGTAGGAAGCTCGGGTTCCATATAACCTTTTCCACTACGAGTGGTGATTGCTTTCATCTCCCCTCTTGGATTTGCAACGGTATTACTCGGAAGAGTACCCGAAGAAGAGGGTTGATTACTTTGGATGAGCGAACCAATCATATCACGAAGGTGAAGAGCTTGATTGTTAAAAGAGTTCTGCATGTTGGCATTAATATCATTGCTGTGTTTGGCCATATCATTCCTTAGCTCGGCTCGAATATCGCTCCCTTGTTTCACCATGTCATTCTTCAAGTTGACAAATTGACTCTGAAGATTCGTCACCATCTCACGATTAGTCTTCATGAATGTCTCGACGTCTTGACTTACTGCCACCGGTTGATTGAGAGGTGGAGCTTGAGAATTTCCTTGAGTTGGGTATGGGTTTCTTTGGGATTGATATTGATTTTGAGCACGAGGTTGGGATTGGTTGTAACGGTTAAAGCTTTGTTGTTGGTTCTGGTTTGCAGGAGGGAAACCGGGAGGAGCAAGATAATTGTTGGAACGATAACTTAGCAAGCCACGGTCTCCTTGAGGGCGAGCTTGATAGCCTCCCGTAGGATAAGTACCATAAGCTGCGTTAACGTCTTCAGAATAATTGCCGTGAGTAGAAGGACACTCATTGTAGGAATGAGGACCACCACATGTGTCACAAGAGATAACAACGGCTTTAGCTTGTTGAGTTTGGTTAGAAGTCAAAATTTGGAGACTTTTGTTGATATCAAGAATAGCACGTTCCAAAATAGACGGGTTGGTGGTGGAAGAAGTAGACGAAACATTGACTCTCTGATTAGATCTTGAGGATGCGGAAGAATCCCAATTCTTGTGGTGAGTAGTCATGTTTTCAATCAACTCTCGACACTCTTCCGGTCTCCTTTTCATAAAAGTACCACCGGCGGCGGCATTGATCGTGTCACGATCACGAAAGGTGAGACCATTGTAGAAGGTGTCAATGAGAGTGACGGGGAGCATATTGTGATTAGGACAGCGGTCAATAAAATCATTGTAACGTTCCCAAGCATCAAAAAGCGATTCATCATTCTCTTGCATAAATCCACTGATTTGGTTACGAAGGCTAGTGACCATGGATGGGGGGAAGTAGCGCGATAAAAAGCGTTGAGTCATGTCGTTCCACGTATGAATAGAATTCTTAGGAAGACGGTCAAACCATTTTTCGGCATGATGAGAAAGCGAGTGGGGAAAGAGTTGAAGGCGAAGGTCATCCATAGAAACACCGGGAGATTTCATGCTTTGGGTAATAGTGATGAATTTGTCGATGTGTTTGTTGGCATCATCATCCGGAATTCCACGAAACGGGTTCGTTTGCACTTGTTGTATCATATGATGCTTCAACGAAAACTCCTGAGCCGTGACGTGCATTGGCGCAATCGGGCCTCCGCGTCCGTTCATCGTGGGTTGGCACAATTCCTCCATGGTTCGTAAATCAGGTAGAAGGACATTGTTGGTGTTGTTATTGTTGTGGTTGTTATTCAAATTATTTTGAGGTGGGTGATTATTGTTGTTGTTAACACCAGCCATATCTAAATCTTCACGATTCTCGGGCTCAGAATAGTTTGTAGATCTAGTACGCATGCACCTGCAGAAGAAAAATATACACAAGGAATATCTATATAATATTTTTGGTTTTTATCGGTTTTTTAATGTTTTTGTATTTTTGAAGAGTTTTATATTTTTTATGGATTTTTGGAAATTTTTATAGCAATGAAAATAACGTTCAAAGAACGGATCCCAAAATTCAATGCGTCTCTCACTAGAAACCGTTTATCTTAACGAAAAGAGCCGGCAGCGGCGCCATTTAATACTTGAGATTTTACCCCAAAGTATCAAAGTTCAAGTTCGTTATAGTTCCGAATCTTTTCGAATTGAAAACCGGTCTTAAGTGCGACTCAATCGTCTTTTGGTGAATCAAGAGAATGGTTGGTTTGTTTGTTTTAATCTAATAACAAGTAATTAAAGTGTCGTTGAGTAAATGGAAGTTAAAAGATTAATATTGAAATGACAAGTAAAATAATGCATAAAATTTTAAAGGTGACAATGGAAAAATGCTAACTCACTAAATTTAACTAACACTTGGAAAATTTTCAGAAAAATAAAAGGTACTATATGAAAGTGATATCGAAACAAAACCAAACGAGCCAAAAGTGCCCTGATCGGAATGTTTTCCGACCAGTTGATCGGAATGCTGATGAAATGGGTCAATCGGAATGTATAAACTTTGACCTAATCGGAATACATGGGGAATCACACAATCGGAATAGCAAGAAATAAGGCAATCTGAATATGAACTCCAAGTACCAATCGGAATATACAACAAACGATACCGTCGGAATGTTTGCAAATGACCAATCGGAAATGGTAAAGTGCCCGTCGGAATAAAGATCCAATCGGAAAGGAGAAGATGGGCACCAATCGGAAAGGCAAAGCCCTCTTCCGATTGGGATCAATCGGAATGTGGAGTAGGGGTCCGGTCGGAATAGAGGCTCAATCGGAAAGGGGAGTAACAACTTTCCTAAAATTGTGGGAACGGCTATGGTGGTACACCGGTCGGAAAGACCAATCGGAAAAGGGATTAAAACCCTTTCCGAAATCTATGGAAATGGGGAAAAGCAAGGTAAAAAGCTAGAGTAATAAGCTAGTACCAAAACTTATCAATCCAAATACAAAGTCGAATCAAATAAGCACTTAGATCAACTTATTCAACTCGAGATTAATCAACCTTTTAGATCAAACAATCAAAACTTATACTTTTTAATAAAACTTTTTAATAAGAAAAATAAGCTAATCATAAAAATAAGCCAATAAGCTCAAAAGTCTTAAAGCTTAATCAAATGAAAACTTATAAAATGATCAAAAGATTAACTTTTTAGCATGAAATCAATTAGAACAACACGGATCACATGATAATCACACCAAAATCAATCTTAAATCAAAGAAAAGTAGAATGAGATTAAGAGATAAAAGCTTAAAATGGAATTTTGATTAATGAAATAAGCAATACAAAAGAGTTAATCTTGAAATATTAAAAGAAAAAGATGAACTAGTGAGAGAAAGTTTAAGACTTTCTCTCTCTAAAAACTAAAAAGTGAAAATTAACTAAAAACTCTAACTCCCCTCCTAATGACTATTAGGAAGGTATTTATAGGGAAGGTGGAAGGAGTGCATGTGTTGCCTCTTCTTTCTTGCTTTCTTCACGTTTTCTCGACTCGACTTTAATTCTTCGTCTTTGTCGTCTCGGGATTTGAACTTGTCTTTTAAATTTTCTTCTCTATTAGACTTAAGTTCTTCGACTTCGTTAAACTTCCGTCTTTTGACTTTTTCTTCGATAAATCTTCAGAATAGGTCTTGGACTTCCGTTCTTTTTGCACTCTTGATCTTTTGACTTCGTCTTTTTCCCGTTTTCTTCAGTAAAAGCCCGTGAAAGCCCGTGTTTTCTTCCTTTTTCATATTTTGGTCCTAAAACACAATAAAAACACAAACCACGCATAATTCCGACTTTTACGAAATAAATCACACGTTTTGGTCTTGTTATTATTGGAAATAAGTGGTAAAAGGATAAGTGTTTTCACACTTATTATCGATTACGATGAAATTGGCGGGAAAAGTGAATTTGTCGACTCCTACAAAAACATCCTCGGCTATCCCTACCGGATAAGCAACCGTACGGTTAGCTAATTCCAATGTCATACGAGTGGGGACTAGCTCGGGTAAAGATAATTATTTCCACACGGACAATGGCATAAGATTGATACTCGCTCCGAGATCCGCCAAAGCCATACAATTCTCAACACCCGGAAAAATTACAAGGAATAAGGAATCGACCAGGATCTCCTTACTTAACCGGTAATTTTCTTAAAAGAACCGCGGAACAATTCTCATTCAATTGGGTATTGGCAATATCAAGCAACTTTTCCTTATCACTTAAAAGGTCCTTAAACATCTTAGTGTACTTAGGCATGTGAGCGAGCGCCTCGGCAAAGGTGATATTAAAATTCAATTGTTTGAACATTTTAAGGAAGTTTGAAACTTGAATATCATCCTTATTCTTCAATTTCTCTTTCCGCAACCTTGAGGGATAAGGTATATTGGGTGGAGATGAAGGATTTAGAGTGGATTGCTCACTCACATCCTTTGGTGGAGGAGGAGGAATGGAAATGGAAGGTGAAGGAACCGGTTTGGGAACCGAAGGTGTGGTAGAAAATTTGGGTATCGGTGGAACATAAGGTGTAGACGAATGCATAACGGGTGGTATGTCACAAGTGGAAGAAGAAGGAGGTTGTGTAGAAGAAGAAGGTATATCGGGTCCTTGGTTAGGTGGGGGATAGGAAGGTTCTACGGTGGTCTTACCGCTTCTAGTAGTGATAGCATTAACATTATCCCTAGGATTGGTCACGGTGTTCGAAGGGAGGGCACCTTGGGGACGAAAGGTTTGAATCATAGTCAAAAATTTCTTATCGGTCGATTCTTGCATCTCTCTCATAATTCGTTCATGGTCGGTCAATTTTTGTAGAACCAAGTCCATTTGAGGGTTATGCATGTTCATTTGATTATACCCTTGATTGTTAAAACCTTGATTAGGAAAACCTTGATTAGGAAAACCTTGGTTTTGATATTGATTATAACCTTGATTAAATCCTTGATTTTAAAAAACTTGGTTATTAAATCCTTGATTTTGGTTATTGAACCCTTGGTTTTGCCCTTGAAAATTCCCTTGATTTTGATTATAACCCCGTTGATTAGAATTTCCTTGAAAATTACCCCGTTGAGGACCTTGGTTCCTATTTTGGGCGGGTGGGGGTGGTCTTTGTGGTGCTACAAAACCCGGGGGAGCCAAATAGTTATTACACTTGTAAGAAAAATGGTTAACATCAACATTTGTTTTGAAATGAACCCGCTCATTTTCATTGTTGTTATAAGCATAAACTTCTTGTTGATTATTGTAAACCTTGTCACAATTAAAGTATGAATGTGGTCCACCACAAGTCTCACACGTTTCACAAGTTTCTTTCATGGCATTAACTTGACCATTTAGGGCATCGGTTTTTAGAGCAAGTGATTCAACAAGCGAAGTGAGTTTAGAGATTCTCTTGTCACTCTCACTAGAACTAGCACTTGCCATAGTGGCCCTAACACTCTTGGTTTGCACTTTAGCCTTGTTTTCAATTATGGCCCAAGCCTCGTTCATTGATTTCACAAGAATATTGCCCCCGCGGCACTATTAAGTGAGTCTTGGTCATTTAGAGTTAAACCCTTGTAAAACGTATTAATTTGATGCACTTTAGTGAAACCGTGTTGTGGACATTTTCTTAAAAGCTCTTTAAATCGATCCCAATACTCACTAAACGTTTCCCCATATTGTTGTTCAAAGGTGATGATCTCATTCATTAAAGATGTAGTCCGTGATGGTGGGAAAAAGTAGTTTATGAACTTGGTCTCTAAGTCGATCCATGTGGTAATACTTTGGGATGGTTCCTTATCAAGCCAAATCCGGGCTTGTCCCTCGAGGGAAAAAGGAAAGAGTTGCAAACGAATAGCCTCTTGTGGCACCCCATTGTATTTGACGGTGTTGGCTAATTGTATGAAACGTTTGATATGAGCGTGTGGGTCATCATTAGTACGGCCTAAAAATGATGTAGCGGAAACCATTTGAATAAAACCCGTTTTAAGTTCAAAATTATTAGCTCCAATATCCGGCACCACAATCGCGTCATCGTTTCCTTCAACGTGAGATTGGAGAATCTCAATCATTGGTCGATTATCCGTTGCCATCGTATTGTCGAAAGCTCGATTCTCGGGATCGGCTTTAATGATGGTATTTTTGTTTTTCTTCTTCTTCTTCTTTTTGGAAGAATTGGAAGAGTTTGGTACACCAATCGGTATGTATGTATGTGCGCGAGTGCGCATACAATTAAAACTTTAGAATGAGGTACGTGACCTCGGTCGACTTTGAGAGGAAAAGGATTTTCCCTCTCGAGGAGCAATATGAAAAATCTACAAAAATATATACTTAATTACTAATTGAGTTTGCAAACCAATAATCGGTCGTCCCTCTCAATATACGCACAAGCAAGCGGGGAAACGAGGTGGCACAAAGCACTTAAAACCTTTTTCCTTAGACGGTCTTTTATAGCGCGTCGCCTTATACCCACCTTATAGTTTGTATATGTCGAGTTCAAACGTCTTACTAGTATTTATCTATTTTGCCCTTTTATTTCGTTATGGATGCGAATACAATAGTTAGGTGATGAAATCCCAACTAAGGCTTATTTAAAAAGTAGGTAAATTATTGTGCTACGTAATATACTATAGTAAAATAAAAATCTTTTTGTATTTTTTAGAAAAATATATATTCACAATAAAAATCGAAAGAAATCGAACTAAGAAAAATAACACTAATACGTAATATTTTTGGTGTAACACTTTTAGGAAAAAGTATTACTTTTGGATTTTTTTATTTTTTTGGTGCAAATCTTAGGAAAGAATTTGCTTTTTGTGATTTTTTTTATTTTTCTTTTTTTTGTATTTTTATGTTTTTGATTTTTTTTTATTTTTGATTTTTGTTGCAAGAAAATTAACCTTCAAAGCGAACGGATCCCAAAATCCAAACGTCTTCACGAAAAATCGTCAATCGTATGAGCGAAGCGGCAGCGGCGCCATTTTAATACTAGGGTTTTTGCAGACTCTTTTAAAGCAGTTAAGTTCGATTTCCTCGACTCGACTCGAATTGATATTCGGTTTAACGTAAAACTAATTTTGTTTTTGGTGACTAAAACTTTTGGGTAATTTAAACTAAAAGACTATTTAAGTAAAAACTAATTTTAATAATCTAGTTTAAACTAATTTAAATAAAATCTATTTTAAAATTTAAACAAAACTAAAATAAAGACTTTTTTAATGAAAACTATTTTTAAAAAAAAACTAAAATAAAATCTATTGAAAACTAAATCAAAATTATAAAAGTAATTTAAATAAAATATTTTTTTTACTTTTTATATTTTTATCACTGAATTAAAGAAAAATGAAATAAAACTTTTATATAAATTTAATTAAACTTAAAAACTTGAATTTAGACTAATTTAAATAAACTGATAAAGTAAAAGATGCTATATTAATTAAACCCTACATAAACAAACACAAGAAAGGGTCTAGAGCAGATGGTTATGTCGTATGGTAACTGGACAGGAGGTCTAGGGTTCGAATCCCAAATGGGACAACTTTTTGCTAATTAATATTTTTTTGGACTTTAGAAAACAAACAGATCAAAGGGATCTGTTTGCTGTAACAGAAATATCCATCAAAGTTAATAAGCCAAAAAAACTATAACAGATTAATCACCAAAAAGCTATATCAAATAAGCAACCAAATAAGCTATATTAAACAAGCCAACTAAACTCAAACCAAATAAGCATAAGACTTAATAAGCAGATCTTAAACAACTATCAACCAAACAACTCAAACCGAAAACTAACTAAGCAGATACAAACGACTCTAAAACTAAACAGATTAAACAAATATCCAAACAATAATTAAAACGTAAATACTAGTATAAGCAAAAAAATCATAAGCAGATCCTACTAACTCAAAAACTGATTTAAAAATCAAACTTAAAAGCAGATAAAAAAAAGTAACACAAGTCGTTTCCAAAGCAGATTAATATCAACTAAATAACAAATATTAAGACATCAAGCAGATCAATATTCAAAACCCAAACAAGCAGTTCCAAAACAACATCTAAACTTAAACAGGTAAACTAAACAACAACAAAATATTAAACATAAACAAGAAAATTAAAAAGATAGAGATTAAAACCTTTTGTAGAAAACCGTTGGGCAGTAGGGTGGGCGCTGAACCCCCTATGGATCGAAACAACCACCGTATTTAACCACCAAACATCATCATCTCCATCTTTCTCGAACAGTAACCGATTTATATATATTTTTTTTTTAATCTTTCTAGTGGGGAAAGAGTTCTACCTTCTTATTTTATTTTAACATTTATATCATCAAAAAAAAATCAAAATAAATTGCAAATAAAATCAAACGAGACACGAATTTATTAAAACTGAAATTTCATTAATTATCAAACTTCGATTACAATACTTTTAAAAAAGAAAATACAATTAACCCTAATTCTTTTTTTTCAAAAATAAAAATTAAAATAAAGGAAAAGGCACTAAAATTACAGATATGAAGGGGTTTTTATAGGCAACCCCCTTGGAAACCCTCTTGTTAGCTTCCAAAGTAAGCATCGAATCCAGGCCGTAGAATCCATCATTATTCTTCTCTCTCTTCATTTTCTTCAATCTTGCGGTGGAAAAACGTCCTTGCTTCACTTGGATTGCCCGCATGGCACTTTTGTGCTATTTGTGCTTGTTTGAGGGTGAGGTGGCTTAATCTTATTGGGGGATTTGGTGGTGGAGAGGTGTGTAAGCCAATCACAAAGGAGAGATTGGCCACGTCAGGAGATGGGAGAGGACCACAAGTGAGTGGATCATCCGTTTTTCATGGGGATTTAATCCCTCATGATGTGAATTAATCAAGGAGGGTAAAACCCCCAAATTTGGGTGAGTAAATTGTGAAGGTAAAAATTAGGGTTAGGGTGTTGAGGCTGTGTAAATGGGGAGAATGAAGGAGAGGATAAACAGTAATTGGGTTTCTAGGTTGTAACGAATGACTAGTGGGATGGTAAATACGTTTTATCTATTTGTGTGTGTGTGGGATAAATGATACACGTGTGTGATCGTAGAAATGTGGGTTGACCGAGACCTTGACCAAGCAAAGATTTAAGTTATTTCACTCCATTCGTTTCATCCTTATTCATCAATTGGGCTTTAGCCGAATAAACTTTTAATCCGTCCCTTGTTTTATTCATCAATTAGGTTTTAATTTGGGCTTTTGGTAAAAAGTTAAGAAATCTTTTTCCTTAAATGGGCTTTTGAGCCCATTTATCCAATGTGGGACTCACTTGGTTCGAATATCTTCAAAAATGATTAAATCCACTAAAACGAGCTCGATCTTGGCTTCCTTGAATATTTCTTCAAAACCATGTTGAATTGGCCGGTTTTCGTGATCTTGGCAAACTTTTGGTCTTTCGACTTTGTCTTTGTCTCTTTCTTGGACTTTTCTTCAACATTTGACCGTGAAATCCCGTGTTTTCTCTTCTTTTGATCATTTGTACCTATTTAACCCAAAAACACAAAACCACGCGTAATTCCGACATTTACGATATAAAACACATGATTATGTCTTATTTTTCCTCGATTTTAGTGGCAAAAGGATAAGTGTTTACACACTTGTTAAATAACCCATCCCAGCTAACTCAGATATCTCTTAAAAGATATTTGTTTTAATCACACGGATACAACACGTTATCTATTGATTTATTCACTCCGAATAAATTGGTATTGAAATGGTGGCACTCCTCTCCAGCCTCCGATCACTAAAATCCAAAGTGCACGATCGAGTCTAGAGCCATTTGAGATCATCAAACATCTCATTAGGACACACTTCCATAATTCCTTGCTTCTTCACACACTGTGAAAAGTAAGAAAGATTTTAAGAGTCCTACGCAAAATCTTCATGATCTTGCCTAAACATCCGAGTAATACGAAAGTATTTACAATGAAGATGGAAATCCTTCTTGAGTGAATATCATAAAGCTCATGGTAGGTGACTTGTGCGATTCTTTATGAATCAAGCTTGTGACAACTGGAAAGCAACAGTGGTTTAATTCTTAACTGAATTTAAACACGTTCCATGCCTCTACGCAATATCTTAGTGATCTTGCCAGAACACTCAGAGTGATACCTTAGTGTTCACAGTGATGAGTGGAAATCCTTCTAGTGTTAACCTCAAACAGCACTTGGTAGGTAACTTGCAAGATTCAATATGAATCAAGCTCGTGACAACTGGAAAGCAACGATGGTGCGATTCTTTAATGAATCAAACTTGTTCCAGGAATCAGAATTGACGGCTTCAATCTTGCGGATAATTTTATCCAAATGATTCACTCTTTACGTTCGTAGTCAGCTTTGGACGGTCGAGTAAAGAGAACGGGTTTACCCGTGAAATCTTGTCAAGGAGATTTTTTAATTAAATCTACCTGCCACAAGTACGATATTTTATATCGTCCAACGGTCTTCACCGACCGGAGGTAAAATGCTACCAAATTAGAATGAAATGTTCAAAGCCATTTCGTTCGTGTCTACTTATGTTGCGGCATTTGAAGACGGTGGCGTTGCAGAATCCGAGAAGAAGTTGTCCCCGCATGCTTATACTTTATGCACTTAATACCTCATCTAATTCAAGAAAGCCTAAAAGTTAAGTCTTCCGCTGTATCGAACTCTGAAGCTTTCAAAGAATTACGAAGGTATAAGTATGTGGGACATGGTGTCACGAAGAGGCGAAGATCACAAGTGATGGATGCACGAGATCAAGGCAAGAGATTAATTCTCAAGATTGATATCAAAGATCACATCAGCATGTTCACCAGAAAAAAAAGAAAAAAGAAAGACGAATACTACGAGCTCAAGACAAGCATAGTATGCTAGGTTTATCTCATTATTGTAACTTGGGTAATGCCCTTGTTTGGAGTGACCTCCCTTAGGGGGAGATTGTTGGAAATACATTTTACGTATTAAGAAGGATCGGTCACTCCAACAATAGTCCATGTAATAGCTCGTAGTTTAGTTACTTATCTTTATTTAACAAACAAATCCAAGCCTAGCCTACAACATGTGTAGGACGGCCCAAATGTAAGCCCAAGCCCATGATAAGGGCTTGGGTATATAAACCCTCTCCTTTGATGGAGAGGGTAGTGGTTTTCATATTTTACACATAGTTCTCATTAGTTTCTCTCTCTAGAATTGTGTAAATTCCACCATCTCTCTATCTCTTTCTCTCTCTAAAACATAAGCAAGATTTACATATCCTACATGGGTAAACTTTAGTAAGGTGGACATGAAACACGCTTTTTGTCGATTTTTATGTTTTTTAAAAATAATAAATTGTTTCTTTTAATAAAGTTACAAAAAATATAAATTACAAGAACCGTGTAGTATACGGAATAAAACGATTCAGTAGGCCAAATGCATTGAGGTACTTGTTTACTAAATCCGTTTGGATACTTTAATATATCCATTTATATACTTTATTGCATATGTTTGTAAACTTTTATGCATCCGTTAGTATATTTTTTGGCCCTTTTAGTTCAGACAATGTATCATTATGTACCTACCGATGCCTATTAATTCTGAGCCTATATCCATTTATATACTCTATTGCATCTGTTTGTAAACTTTTATTCATCTGTTTGTAAACTTTTATGCATCAGTTATTATATTTTTTCGAGCCTATTAATTCAGACAATGTATCATTATGTACCTATTGATGCCTTTTATATACAAAATAACTGAACACCCTTGAACGCATGTGTTAATGCATGTTATTTTTCTGCATAATCATCAGTATTTCTTAATGTTGAACGGATTGGTAACTTGGAATGAGTTTCGGAAGGACGATCATAAAATTTCTGCATAATCATCAGTATTTCTTAATGTCAATATAGGTGGGACCTACCAACGACCATACATTCACATACTACACAAATTAGACAACTACCCTACCCCCATCATCCACTTACACTGAAGAAGCATATGGAGATGCATACATGACTTTCCCACCTAATTTCATTCCCTTAAGACATCAACAAGGAATTTAGGTAACATCGGATATGGCCTCGCCATATTTAAAAGGTAATTCACCCTCCACTAAAGAAGAAGCATATGGAGTTGCAGTCATGACTTGGCCACCCAATTTCTTACCCATAAGACATCATCAAGTAGGAATTCAGGTGACGGTAGACACGGGCCTCGCCATATTTAAAAGGTAAGTCTCCCTTTGTATCATCTTACATTAAGGCATCAATGTGTGTATTTAGTGTATCCGTTTGGTGTATGCATACTTTCAGATGTAATGCATCTGTATCTTCTTAGATTAAGGCATTAACGTGTGTATTTAGTGTATCCGTTTAGTGTATGCATAATGTTATGTTGCACTTACTGAAAGTGATTGTTAGTTTCTTATGAGATGTACTTGCAGAAAATGATTAAGGGGGTGTTTGGAAAGCTTATTTTATTGGCTTACGGGTTTATTTATATTTAGAAAAGCTCGTGATTTGAATTTTTTGGGTTTATCAGGTTATTAGGTTGGTTATGTACTTGTATCTTCAAAAAGATAAAAGGTAGATTATCTTAACCCATCTATCCACTTTATTTATTTTTTTGAAGTTTTTGGAAAAAGCAATAAGCAGATAGTAAAAGTTATTATCAGCAATCCTAAATAACCCAATGAGTCCATATATCATTTCTTCTTAGGATTTCTTTTCCATTGCTTTAAGATAGGTGTTTAACATGAATAAAAATTCATGTTAGTTAGGGTTTGCATAAACATCTCATATGAAGGGCCTAAAACGCCCAACTACTTTTTAGGTTGCAAACGACTTTTATTTTCCTTGGTTTGGTGTAGGTTCAGGTACAACTACTCCGTCAAGCTGATAATTAGATACTAAATTTACTAACAAATGAATTCAGATTTCATTTTACAAGGACCAGCAATAGCATGAAAATGAAGATGGTACTCAACTTGTCTTACAAATATATTATCTTGTTCTTTTGCTTTTGCGGCTTCCCGGGTTCTCTTTTCCTCTGTTGCAGTACGCTTCTCTTCGGATTTGATATTGCAGCTGATAATTTGTGTATTAGTTGATCATACGCTACACCTCTCATCCGCTCTACATCTACCTGCAAGTTCATGGTGTTACTATGATGTAACAATTTGAATACATTCTGTCTAAAATAACAATTTGAGCAACAGGTCAAAATAGTTTGATTCAGAACACGTCATTCTAGGGTCATGGTCAAATAATGCTATTCTTTAGTAATGTTTGACATTCAACTGACTTTCTACTCAATTTGCTAATTTTTTATGGTTACACATGCTTAGTTTTTTACTTGTCAATGTAAATTTACTGTGATGTAACAATAATCTGTACGCGTTGGGTTTATTGATGTTCCTTAAATATTGTTTGGAGCCTAAGATTCAGTGTGTAATCACAATTGTTATTTCACATTTAAAGTGTGAATATGAAAGCGAAAGTTGGTATACATCACTAAAATATCACCACACGATATGTACATTATAAGCAAAGAGGTAAGAAATTATACATCACATTCAATAATTTCACTATCAGGATGCTCATTAATTATACTTGATTTATATATAGAAAATAATTGCAAAGAGGTAAGATATTATACATCACATTCAATAATTTCACATACAATGGATAAGGTCATAAATTCAAACATCATATTCACGAATAGAGTTTTCAATCTTGTACATAACAAGAGCAGATTAAAGGGTTTTAAGTAATACTATTAGCTGGATCATAATACATGAAGTAGATCAACACATCATAATTTTTAGTTCCATTACATCTTCTCGTGTCTCTGACTTCACAGCTTGCTTTTTGGAGGCTGAATATCTTGTGACAATGCATTCTTTAGATGTATGTTATGTCTTATCTTATGCAAAGTCTCAAAAGTCAAGGTTCCAGTTTTGGTACTTATCACTATATATTCCACCTCAACTTGGATTCATCTATTCAAGTGATTCTCAAACTGTGTCTCAATTTTGGCAGAGGTTAAGGTGGATTCAATTCCAAAATCTTGGCATCCTTACGTTGACGCATATTTAATATTTGGTCGTAAAAAGTTGATAGTCATCTTTTCCAACATCCTTCAACTTTTGCACTTCTGCAAATTACAAATGATTTTGATGACTATAATCATTTCAATAAAACACATAATAGTTCAATACCAGTCATAAACACCCTATTAGATGCATACTTACAACACTCGTAATACTTCACCCGCATCAACTTCCTACCGTTAACCTTTTACAAGTTTACCAAAAATCATTACAAGCTGATTTTCATCCTCCTAATAGCACAACCATATAGTTAACACATTTGATCAAACACATTGCGTGCTATTAAGAATAATGTTTTCTTTAGCAAGTTTTTAAGCTGTTCGGTTTTGACTTTAAAGTCAATCATAGACTTTTAAGATTCCACATGTAGATCATTTATAAGAGTTGTGTAGTTTGTTAATTCTGTCAGAGCATCTTCCTTTCCAATGCTCAGGCGATTTATCTCCACTACGGACCTGGTTCTCTCTTCTGTCACTAAATCAAGAGTTTCGCTTAATTTAGCAATTTCTGCACGTATTCCACCAAGTGCTGTGATTCAGTTAACTCCGCATAAAATTTCTTATTTTCTTGGAGATAATGCTCATTTGCTTCTTCAAGTTTACTTATTTCCTCTTTTTCAGACGTGAGTACTTCGACCAATTTGGAGTTTTCTGCCTTCAACTGATCCCTTCCATTCAGCCAGTTCAGCTAGCAGAGTTTCTTTGGAATTGGCATTCTTAGCCTGTGATAATTTCAGTAAAGAGTTGTACTCCGTTAATTCTTTCATCAATTTTTCATTCTCTAGAATCCCATATTCTTTCTCCTTCTCTAATTTATGTTTCTCTTCGGTCAATGAAGCAACATCCGAATTCAGGTTTTGGTTTTTCGTCTGCAAATCTGAAAACGAACTCCTGATGTCTGCTAAATCAGATGACACACTCAACAACTGATGTTCAGACGTTTCAAGCTTTGTCTTTCAAGAAGAAAAATCCATCTGAAGCTTATCCATTTCATGTGTAACTCTGTCCAATTCTGACCTACATGTGGCAAGCTCTTCGGAAAGGATTTTGTTATTCCCTTCAACATCACTGAGTAAACCACTAAGCAACGATTTCTCTGTAGACCACTGAAGACGATGTTGATCAAATTACTTATTGATGTCCCTTTCTTCACATAGCTGCAAAGAAATCAACTCTTTTTCATAATTATTGATGTACAACTGGTCTTGTAGTCTCTCTAAGAACTCAATAGACCTAAACTTCATTTGACCATCATTCTTCAAATTTTCACAAGTAACTGACTCTCTGGCTGCCATCACAAACCTAAATCCATCTTCACCAAGAAGCTGGAACGGCTTAGCAAGCTCATTGAGGCTAGCTGGCGCGACATCCCTACCATAAATTACATCACTCGGCAGAGATACATCCATGGAATCACCTGAAGTAGGTGGCAACTTTATCCCTTCATCACCATGAAAGTTGACCACTAAATCTTCTTTTGGTTGAAATGTAGGTTCAAGTTCCAAAGATGGAGAGCCAGAAAGATATACATCTACATTATTAGCGCTTGAATCATCACTTGCACTAGTAGTTACAGAAAACCCATCACGTTCACTTATTTGTTCTATTGCACTGCTTGTATTTTCCGTCTTACTATCTTCTTCAACATCCCTCGAATTGATTTGAGCTCTCTCAGTAAGCATGGACGAACTAGGAAATCCGGCATGTTCACTAGTTTATTCTGTTGCACTACTTGTATACGCCATCTTACTTTGTTGGCCAACATCCCCCGAATCAGCTTGAGCTCTCTCTATAAGCACGGACGAACCAGGAAAAACGCCAAGTTCACTGGTTTGTTCTGTTGTACTGCTTGTGCATTCCATCTTACTATCTTCTACAACAACCCTTGAATCAACTTGAGCTCTCTCATTCATGACCCGTTCAAGATCTAGCAAACCAGTTCTATTATCTGTCTCTGAAAATGAATGCTCCTGTTCCTGCATTGCCCTTACCAAACAAAAAAAGGGATTTCGATTACAAACCACAAAAATGAATACCAAATTAAGGATGTGTAGGTTGTGTTGTTCTGAGGTTATAAAGTGTCCTATTAAACATGACTTTATCATATTTTGATCAACAAAAAATCAAAATACAAAACAAATTCTTCTAAATACAATCAATATTACTGATAATAACACAAAAAAAACTTAGTTTCAAACCTAATTGGTAAATCTTGATTACTTACAGGAATCATATGGCAACCGTGGGATGATGGTGAATGATGAATTGATGGTACACACTCGACGTTAATGAGTCGGAGATGATCTACATCACCATTCTATCAACGGAAAATGATGTCCATCATCGTCGCCAGTGGTGGTTCTGGTGAATATGGTTGTGGTGGGGGAAGAAATACGTTATCAAAGAAAGAAGAAAAAGAGAAATAAAAAATGGGTGAAAGTTTGAAAAGCGTGAGGTTTACCCATAAAGTTTGATAATTTACATTTCGACCCCTGTAGTTTTGATGCGGAAAAAAGGTGGGGGATTTGTATTGTTTTCTAGGTTTTCTATTAAGATGAAGTTTTCTATTGATCCCATCTCTCTATATATATATATATATATATATATATGTATATATATATATATATATATATATATATATATATATATATATATATATATATATATATATATGTATATATATATATATACATATATATATATATGTATATATATGTATGTATGTATATATATATATATATATATATATATATATATATATATATATATATATATATATATATATATATATATATATATATACATATATACATATATATATATACATATATATATACATATATACATATACATATATATACACACACACACACATATATATATATATATATATATATATATATATATATATATATATATATATATATATATATATATATATATATATATATATATATATATATATATATATATATATATATATATATATATATATATATATATATATATATATATATATATATATATATATATATATATATACTAGTTTCATAGCCCGCCCAGCGGGCGGGTTCGGTTCATAAATCTTCTTTTGAAACAACTTTTGACGTTTAGTTCTAATGGTTTTCGTGTTTGTCTAAACAGAGAAGTTTCACTCCTCTTTTCCTTTCATCTCTTGACATTTATAGTTTTCAGTGAGAGAAGATTGTCTTTGTTGAAAGAAAACCAACTTTTGATATTGTCTTGCCTTGTCTTATCCAACGGACGAGTTCGAATAATAAATGTTCCATTGAAACAACATTTGTCGTTCATTTCTATTGGTTGTCGTGTTTTTCTAAAGAGAAAATCTTTTTGCTTTTGACTCTTGACAATGGGGAATATTGATGTCCTTGTGACACTTGACATGAACTAAGAAGAAGATTAATAAAATTTAAACATATAACCTATAATCTCCTTTTTTTGTGAAACGTTGTTGTTGACTTTGAATAGTTGTCGTCTTTATCTAAACATGGTACCTTCAATCATTTATTGCTCTTATGGTTCATAAATCATCTGATTTGTTACTTCAGTCAACCAAAACATGATATAATTGGCTCTTCACACGCAAAGAAGGCATTTAAAATTGTTCAAATTATACACTATAATTAAACTCTGATTGGTTCTGGTGATAAATTATTATGGGCCCGAAAGGAAGCTTAATTGTGTGATTGTTCCTCTTCATAAATCGAAAAGAATGGATTTAAATTTGTCAAAAGTATCAGATAGTTTTCCCATGGAATAATTTTTCACATTAAGCTATAGTACAAAAATTAACTGATATTAGCACATGTATGATAAATACAAGAAAATGAGCATAGAACTGACTTCATACAAATTGACATAAACCGGGCACAAAACTACCTTTATATGACTCAGATGTACGAAAAGAGTACAATTGTTAAAACTTAATATAGTTTATTGATACTCATCGACATAACTATAATACGATTGCCACCAAAGTCGCCCCCAACTCTCCTTGTAATGACCTGAACATTATTTTCATGAATGATAAGACATCATGCAATTACAGTTTGTGCATACTCAGAGGCTTGATTGGAATAATAGACCACTATGCAGTTACTTTTATCAGAGATAGCCAATTTGTGTTTCCATACAGAAATAGTACCGTAGCAGAAATCAAGTAAAAATGAACAAAAGAACGACTTAAAAACATAAAATAGTTGCAACACACTCTTACAGTTTAGAAGTCTCACCCACGTTATCTCAAATGATTCTTCTGATCTATTGTAAGGTGCCAACTATAAATGATCCACTGGAATAACAGTAAAAACATGGCGTTAGTTTGCAATATCGCTGCAATAGTTGGCACCTTACAATAAATGATTTCCAGTTACTATTAACAGTTATAGGATAAGTTATTTACAACTTACTATTAACCTGTATTTATTGTATCGGTGTAACATCTTCCTAATTTTCTTCACCGAAACTACTAGTTGAGAAGTCAACTTCAGGTAATGGGACCCATCGGTGAGAATCCAAACCAGCTGTAATCAATACAAAAGAAAATCATTCAACGACGAGCATAATGAATTCTGTAAACAGATAACTAACTTTGATCATATCCGATCCGAAATTTAAATTATATGTTCCTTGAAGACACTATGTAGGTTGTTGTGGTGGCTACCACAAGTGCAGCTAAAACTCTTGCTGGTACAATCAACTCTGATATTTTGATAATCCTCAGGTCGTAACATCATTTGCAAGGTCATTTAATCAAAATCAATTTTTATTATAGGTTTACAGAAAGCTCACAAGGCACTTACTAAGGATTCATGGCAAGATGCATTTCCTTGGTTTATGGGTGGCAGCTTTACAGCTTGTTTAAAGGGTAAAGGCATGTCATTATTTTATTGTGTTCCCTGAAAGAAGTATAAGTTGGACGTGTCAGTCACCAGATCTAGTGAAACGGGTAAGTCTGCTAAGGTGCTAACTATTGTAGTGATATTGCCAACTAACGCCATGTTTTTTTACGGGTGCTTAATTTTTAGGTGCAACGTTTTCAGGTTAACCTACATGTCCTGACCCGTTTGTACCTGTTCAGAAAGCTAACATATTTTGACCCATTTAAAATGCTCCATTTTCACCAGTTCAAAGTGTACATGTTTCACCCATTTAAAAATGGTACATGTCTACCCATTCTAAAACTGGTCTGCAACTTACTTGTTGTGCCTAGGTATGGGTCAATATAGAGAAATCAGTATGGTCAAAACGTGAACATACCTGAGGAAGAAATTATCAAACGCTCTCAACCAAATAATGATAAGAATCAGGATATCCAGCAATTAGCAATCCTTGAACTGGAATTATCAAGAATGCGAGGTATTCATACCTGATGAGACTGAGTTGTGCCAAAGCCAAGGTGGAACCATACTCAGGAAACAGATTCAAATTCAGTTTCAAAACATCAGGTTTCATATTGAATTATTGATTTTTTAGGTGGAAGAATATGTCTAAAACTAACTAACTATCTAAGTGTAGTAGAAGATGAGAACAATCAAGTGAAGAAAAGAACTATCTTGTTCATGGTTCATATGTTTTTGCGAGGGTATTTTTGAACTTAATTTTCACACTTTAGGTGTCAGTGTAAATTGTTCAGTATTTAAATTTGGATGTTCGGACTTTGTATCAGAAATTTAGGCCACAAACACTTGTAGAAAGAAAATACCCTTACTTTAGACCAAGAACACTTGCAGAAAGCACACACCCTTATAAAATGTTTGTGTTGAAGCTCACCCGACCCTATGCAAGAGATATGCATTGACCTTTACATGAGCTGGTTCTATATTAGCTGATGCATACTTTTTTGAAACGAAGTGTTTTAGCATGTTGATCAATCCCAACGAAAAAAATTATGATAACGCTATGTTTAGAAACTGCATGATTTTTTAAACTAAGATATACATATCTAATAAAATAATATCTGGAACAAACTAATTTTTTTTATTATCCACAACATATGATAACAATCCATATCTGACATGGTTACACACGTTCCATATGGTTTATGCATTTAGTTTTCATCAAGTACTGTTGTTCAATAGCAACATATGATAGGGATATTATATTGACAGCTAAAGAAAAACACTTAAGGAAGTTTTAAAAAAAAGTACCTCTTCTTTTTTTTGAAGAAAATCCCTCAACTTGTTCGTCTTTCAAGGGAGTTCCACATCAGAAGTTTTGGATTGTAAATTCTTTCATTCTTTTGTGATTAGTATATAATATGATATGATGAAGTGGCATTACCTTGCTATTTGACGTCAAACCGTTTTAGAGATTGATGCAACTTTTATCATGCAGCTTTTGCAGCATCTTGGTTATTTCCCCGAAGATTCAAACCTGTATGGTAACAGTGTCAACAAAGGTCATATCCACACTCTTCGGTACAATCTTTTCACTCATATCGTTTCCCGATTAATGGACACAACTATAAAAAACCTATGCAACAACACATAATACAAATCTAATATTATAGTAATAACCCTAACTTTGGTGTTATGTGGTCGAGACTGGACATGACAATAGGAAAAGGTACAAATGAATATTATGATGATGTCGTTGATGTGGACCCTCACGTTCAGGTACTTACCTCACGGTTTCATGGAGTCCTTTAGTTCATGTAATTAGGCACTCGGTTCAGAGTCACCTCTTGTTCAGAGTCACCTCTTGTTCAGAGTCACCTCTTGTTTAGAGTCACCTCTTGTTCAGGGACTCGGTTTAGGTTGTGGAGGTCTCAGGGGATGTTATCATCAGGTTCAGGATTTGTGGCATATTTAGAGAGTCGTGATCGGTTCATGGGGATCAGTTTGAGTTCAGGGAGTTGAGTGACGATAGTTCAGGATTTAGTGACCGGATTCAGGAAGTGATAGTTTCGCTCAAACCCACTCATCTACATTTTCCCGAATTGGAATATAACCACTGAAGGTCGAACTCTCGGTGAAGAAACCACCTTACAAATCTAACTACTTAAAAATCATACTAAAAGAAAATAAAATGTCAACCCCATTAAGGGGTGTTTGGATGTGACTATATTGAGAACAAACCTTGAGTACTACGTAATATTTTAAGCACAACTATCAAGAACCAAGCCAGTTCTGATCTAATACATCACAACTATCAAGAACCATAAATTAGTATTGAGAATACCTGTTTATCATGCACGTTCTTCAATGTTTTATGTTTACCATTTACTAAATACACCTCTTCATTGTACATGAACAAACAACTGAGACATGTATGCTACGAACAATAGAAAACAATAGAAAAATACGAACCGCTGATCACCACAGTTGCAACTACATTACAGATGTAGCACCTTTCCAAGATACGACTATTAGTAAGTTTCATGACTTTTCAACTATATACAGTGTGACACACAAAATAACAGTTAAAATCAAATAAAGTGAAGTAGAAATAATAGCTAAAATTCAAGAAAGTAACGTAGCTCGTCTCAAAATTGGATTTCTTTTAATGAAAAAACAGGTGCCTTTTCTCTGAGAAAGCAATAAATATTTACCTTTCCGTTTTGTCAAATCCAAATCTGGCACCAAAATAGAAGGCAACAAAAAGTAACCAAACATCACTATGAATCGCAACCAAAGATAACCAGTCCTTTTCTTGCATCCCATCTCTTTTAATTAATACCGAGTGCTGGTTCTGGGATTTCTGGTGGTACCTCTTCAGCTAGCAGATTGACCTCCCATTTCACGTTCGGAAGATCATAAATTTTTCTTTTCTGTGCAAACAAAATGAACAAAGGTAAATATGAGGAGCGAGAAAATATGAATGTGTCCATGAATGAGTAGCCACAAAATAATCAGATGATCCGTAGTTCCGTACTTATGGTTTAAGGCATTAACTGCAGCTGGGATTGCATCTCCATTTTCAACAGTGGTGTCACCTGTGTGTTGCGCCACTGTGCTATTTTCAGGAATGTTGTCACGAGCATTGGCTACTATTTTCAGGAATGTCGACAGGAGCACCGGCTATCATTTCATAGAACCATGTTGGTTCTTGTGGTTGTGGTTCAAGTGATTCTATCGCCCATGCCATATAGTTTAGGGATATGTTTACATATAATACATAATCGAATGGAGGATCGTGAGCTTCAAATGCCGGGTGTACCGGGACGTGGTGGTGGGTTCGCCCAACGCTCTAGTACATCTCGGTGGTATCTGCGCATACCTTAAAGACAATGAGCACATCATAATAGACTACACAACACATTTTAGATTGACACATGCGCTCGACTGTATAATATTTACCAAGCAGTGGTTCATATGTCTAGTTCTCGAAATGTACATGTTATAGAACAGTAATGAAAATAGAATGCTTGATAAGTAGCTTTGTTGATGTTCCTCAAGTTCTTCAAGATTACGTGAAATTCCTCCATCCACAGCCTCTATACCTGCAAGTTTCATTGATGGATGTTAAATACTTCACCTCATAATCCCCTTCTCACATATAAGATGTAATCTGTACAATAATCACTAAAACTTGTTCTAAGAAAACTACACCATTCAGATAATAACATCTAAGATAACTATTGCATATATACTGTATCATTAATTACAAATTAGCCTCGATATAAAAACGTGTGACAGTTTTGATAGCAAACAAATTTCTTATGATTATGACGGATTTAAATGAAGACCTTCAGCGTCGATGATTAAGTTCCTGACAGCAGAAGCATCCAATATAAGTAAAAACTTCTGAATCAATTTGCTCAATATTTGGGAAGATTTCTCTAAGAGCTGTCACATAATTTGACAATTTCTCCAAAAAGTTGTAAAAGAAACGTTACATGTTTATCTTAACATTTACATGACTACTTCTAATGATGCTAGCAATGCCATCTAATGAGCTAGTTGATTGTTATTGAACCATAGATCTTCTAAGTTGCAATAAGGGAACAAACAATAATCAACCACAACATAATAATATCAGATACAATACGAATGAAGTCAAAAAAATAAATAAACCACACATACACACAGCTTCTCAATATCCTCAACTGCTACAAGCTTATTTGCGGGAACACATTCCTGAATATGATATAGAACCACATAAGTAATTGCATTTAAAGATTTAGATAAAAAAATCATATAAAAAAAGATACCTCTAATCCTTCCATGGATATTGTACATGATCATAAAAAAATATACCTCTAATCCCTTCACTGTATACCACCATGATTGACGTACTTGTATCCTTTTTTTATTGTATTGTAAAAACAAATCATATAACAATGCAGTCTTTATTCATAGAAAATAAGTTTACCTGAATTATGTACCTCATACATCGCCAATTATCTCGAGAAAAAAAGGAGAATTAGTACGTTACACAGGTGGTAGATGTAGTTCTGGTGATCAACTCACATAAATACAGCTTTCGTTTGACAATGCTAATTACAGTTACAACTGTTTTACGGCCTGCATTCCAGTATGTCAAAAAAGAATCGAAAAGCAACCTAAGGTTGCAGATGTACTGCCTGAAAGGTGTTATTTTGTGCTTTAACCAATACTTCAGTTTTCATCGATCAAAAACACCTTTGTTTCTAATATGAAGCATTAACAAACAAAAGAAACCCACTCGTAGCCAAACCTTCAGATTTCAGATTTCATTATTGAAAGGTTTCTGAATTATCTTGCCACCTTCTAATCCAGTGTCATGTTTATTTGGGGATAAAAGAATGTAGAGGAAAGTTAAAAAGCAGCCTAAGGGTAGCAATTTTCCTATCACGTGCGATCATAACCGAATTTGGCCCTACATCAAAGGTATATGCGACCTGCACAAAGTCTCAAAGTCGTTCCTCATTCCACATGCCACTTACCAGTGGTGTTTTGTAACTTTAGTAAAAACTAATAAGAACACAGACCTGTCGTGTTTCTTCTGCATGATGCCACTTACCTACTTGCCCATTTTCTCCATGAGGCTGAAGCGTGGAACTACATTGAGCCTACGGGATGTCAGCTTGGTCATGTAGTACCCACTGGTAATTGGCAAATAAAGTCCACTCTTATGATGCAGTGACTCGATTGGAGATAAAACCCACATTGTCCTTGATATGACCTATCAATAAAACTAAATCCTTTTTCTTTATCAAGTTTCAGTCTATAGAACCAACAAACATAACAAAAGTACAATCTGATCAAGATTGTTCCACTAAAATATATATCACTGAAGCAATGCTTTTTGCTTCAGAAATCCCCTAAAACATTTTTTGTTGATGCAAACTCAGTTCCCATGTATTCGGTATACACATCTCCAAAAGTATCCACAATCAAACCCTTCTCTAATTTCGCCTTCTGATCATAATACATCAAACACAAATATTGGTGATTCATGATTTGATAAATGTACTAACCTTATTAGGATGATCAAAATCGGCAAGAAGCTTAGTTGTTTTCTCATATGCTTGCACCAATAACCTTATTGCATTACTGTTTGAAAGATAAAAACTAAATCTAATGAATTAGGGTTAGAGAAACAAGATAATATATCAAAAAAATAGCCGACACAATTCCAGAATAATCAATGTTATCACTTGATTTCAAATAGAAAAGTATGAGGGATATCAACCTCTGTGTAATTGTAAATAATGGCTGAAGATCATTTAGACACCCGAAGCATGGTTGAATATCGGCATGCATTGTTCCCTTTTTATCCGCATCTAAAACCGAACGATGGAATGTTATTAGGGTTTTGAGAAGGAAAAAAAACCTGCGAAAATACGAATGAATGAATATACGAATAAAGATTTTTGGAAAAAAATATGTTTCATTAGTTTAAAGGTGCTAAAAAATATATACTTCCCAAAATAAAATAAATAAAATAAATCTGTCGAAAGATACAGTTTCTAAAATAAATGTAATATACCTATAGCCAATGACATAATGCCACAGAGGATATGAGGTGGCGCTATCTTATTATCCTATGTCAAACTTAGCCCCATATATATATTATAGATATATATATATATATATATATATATATATATATATATATATATATATATATATATATATATATATATATACATATATATATATATATATATATATATATATATATATATAGAGAGAGAGAGAGAGATGGGATCAATAGAAAACTCTATTTATATAGAAAACCTAGAAAACTTGCTTTTCAACTCTTGGATCAAAAGTTACCATCCCTTCTTTTTTTCGTCCAAACTTCAGGGGTCGTTTTGAAAATTTTCAAAACTTAATGTCCACCTTTTGCGAAAAAATAAAACTTGTTCTATAAGCCGTTGTTTTCACCTCATTTTAGCAAACATATCTCCAGGAATATCTCACACACATAATTAGTTATCATTCTTCCCGACTTTTTGGGATCTGGGTTTTTTTTTCTTCAATCAAACATTTTAATGGCTGAACCAGACCCTAATTGTAAGAATAATCTCTACATTCATTGATTATTTGTTTTTTCTTACCGTTATTCATTGATTTACCGTTTATTGTTTGTTAATGGATTATTGGTTTTTGGCTTATTATTTATAAGTTATATTTTGTAGCTTGTTTTTCAAACTTTTAGGCTTTTAAGCTTATTAAATCTAATAAGCTATTATAAGCTTAAAAGTTTGAAAAATAAGCTACAAAAAAGGAGCTTATTAATAATAAGCCAAAACCCTTACTCTTTATCTTTTGGTTAATGGATTATTTGTTTTCTGCTTATTATTTATAAGCTATATTTTGTAGCTTATTTTCCATTATAGTTAGGCTTTTAAGTTTATTAAAGCTAATAAGCTGTTATAAGCTTAAAAATTTAAAAAGTAAGTTTCAAAAACAATGAGCTTATTAATAATATGCCGAAACCCTTACTGTTTATTTTTGGTTAATAGACTACTGGTTTTTGGCTTATTATTAATAAGCTATATTTTTGTAGCTTGTTTTTTCAAACTTTTAGGATTTTAAGTTTATTAAAACTAATAAACTGTTATAAGCTTAAAAGTATGAAAAATAAGCTTCAAACAAAAAAGGAGCTTATTAATAATAAGCCGAAACCCTCATTGTTCGATTATGGTTAATGTTTTATTGGTTTTTTTGCTTATTATTTATAAGCTTTCTTTTGTATCATGTTTTTCAAACTTTTAGGCTTCTAATCTTATTAAATCAACTAAGCTTTTATAACCTTAAGAGTTTGAAATATAAGTTTAAAAAAAACAGAGCTTATGAATAATAAGCCGAAAACCCTAACTGGATGACTTACTGGTTTTTTAGCTTATTATTTATAAGCTCTGTTTTGTAGTTTGTTTCTCACACTTTTGAGCTTATGAAGTCTAATAACCTTTTATAAGCTTAAAAAGTTTGAAATATAAGATTAAAAAAAGGAGCTTATTAATAATAAGCTGAACACACTAACTGTTTGTTTACGGTTAATGTCTTATTGGTTTTTCGTCTTATTACTTATAACATCTTATTAAGTCATAATCAGTTTTTGCGAACCTAAAAGTTTGTAAATAAGCTACAAAAAAATGAGTTTGAGTTTAATAAGCCGAACATTAAAAGTTTATTTAAAAGTTTTTAGGCCTTTATTTGATTCGATTTGATTAGGGTTTGGAGATTGATTCTATCGGTGTGTGACGTCATGTAACTGGTTTTATCAATGTTTAAGCTCAAACTAATTTATGTACGGAAATGGTTTGATTTGATTAGGGATTAGTATTTGATTTGGTTCGATAAACTATGATGTTTATTATAATGTTTAATTTGTTGCTTATTTTTTGACTTTTTATGCTTATATAAAGCTTATTAAGTCATAATAAGCTTATAACAATATGCCAAAATATTCTAAATATTTACAACAAACGAGCTTATAACCTTCTAAAAACCAACTATAAGTATGATTTTATAAGTTTTAATATGCTTGTATGCTTTTTTGAACGGCTAAATTATGCTATATTTCTGTTTTTGTATGTTATATATATCTGATTCTTACATGTACAACTGACTGACGCATATGTATTTGTAGGTCTCCCACCGATGCATCCATCAAACTCGGGAGTGTCATCTGGTGTGGGCAGAGCACTATCTTTCAGTACATCAGGCGTCAACTCGTCTGGCAGCACTAGTTTATTTGATTTTGAAGTTTCAAGTGTTGTCAACCGTAATAGGAGTTGGGTTCCAGATGTTTTCCCTGATATTATACCCACTAAGGGGCATGTATTTGGTTCTTTGCGCCAAGCGCATGACTTTTAGGCGCACTACGGTAAACTTGGTGGGTTTGATATTAAGCTAGGTACTGAAAAGAATTACCATTCTACTGAGTATCCGAACATCAAGTATTTTCATTGTTCTAGGGGTGGTAAAAAAAAGGAAGCAAAATACGATAGTCATAGTGTTGATGTCTCGAATGCTAAAGGGAAAAACATCTTTGTTGATAAGTGTGCTATTACTAATAGAAAGGGAAAAGGTATAGCTGTTGACATTAATGATAAGGGAAAAGGTATTCATGTTGATGGGGTCGTTAGTGATAAGGGTAAGAGCGTTGACGTTAATCCTGATGGTGTCGCAAATGTCGATGTTTCTGTTGGTGATAGTGTTAGTTGTAAGGGTGGTAAATTAGATGTTTCTGTCGATGATAGTGCTAGTGGTAAGTGTGGTGACACAAATTATAAGAGGACGCCTAGGAAAAACAAATCGTCTAAAACTGATTGTTTAGCTCGGATATGTGTTAGGAAGTTAGATGGTGACCTTTTTGAGGTTTATGGGTTTATTGAAGAACACAACCATCCTTTGGTTTCACCCGATGATCGACAATTTATGTTGAGTTCTAGAGAACTGAACTTTTCAAAACAGCAATTCCTGTGCCAAGTTTCAAACACCAATGTTGGACCAGTCAGGGCTTTTAAGCTTATGAAAGAAATGTATGGTGGTTTTGAGAACATCGGGGCTACTGCAGTTGATTGTAAAAACTTTAAGCGTGATATGAATTTGTTTATCGGGGATAGGGATGCACAAATGGCTGTTAAGAAGTTAGAGAACCGAGCGAAAATGTGTGGTGATTTTTTTGTGGATTATTATCAGGGTAAGGGCGGCGCGTTGTATGGTCTTTTTTGGGCTGATAAGACTACAAAAAGAAACTACAGGCGGTTTGGTGATGTGATCTCTTTTGACGCGACGTTCAGATCGAACAGGTAATAATGATGTTTTTTAGTTGTATTTTTTTATTATTCAATAACATCGATGCACTATTTGTTTACATTCTGATGCCTTTTTTTAACATGTTTATTTCAGATACAACATGGTGTTCGTGCCATTTACTGGTATCGACAACCATAACCGTTCTGTGACATTCGGTGTTGGCTTATTATCTGATGAGACTGTCAACTCATACAAGTGGCTCATTCAAGCTTTCAAGAAGGCATTTGGTACTACACCACAAGTTGTCGTTACAGATCAAGACCCGTCTATGAAACAAGCCATCGAAACCGAATTGCCAAACTCTCGACATCGTTATTGCATGTGGCACATCATGCAGAAGCTGTTGACCAAGGTAAATTGATATTTTTTGATGTACATAGTTGTTTATAAACGATGTTATAATGTTGATTAAATATATATATATATATATATATATATATATATATATATATATATATATATATATATATATATATATATATATATATATATATATATATATATATATATATATATATATAACTTTTTACTTTTGTGTTTATTCAACAGGTTGGATATGCCGTTTGCAGCCAAGACAATTTCAAGAGACGGTTTTGCAGTATTGTTTGGACAGATCGCATATCGCCCTAGTTGTTTGAGGAACAGTGGGTATCTATAATGAGGTAGCTTGATCTTGTTGATCATAAGTGGTTGTCCGACCTTTTTGCCATGAGACACCGATGGATTCCTGCTTTCCTGCATGATGAAGATTTATCTGGTCTTATGCGTACTACGTCGAGATCCTAATCTGAAAATAGCTTCTTCAATAGATGGACAAACCATGATTTGACACTTGTTGAGTTTTTGAGCCATTATGATTCTTCTATGGACGCACAAAGGTATGTTTTAATAAACTTTAAAACTGATGCCTTATTTGTTTGTTATATGCTGGTATATCTTTTATTATACTCTTCATTTTATACGTGTTACGATATGATAATTATGTTTATCAATATTTTAACAGGTATACTCAATGAAAAACGATTATGAGTCGCGTGTCAACCGACCTGATTTACGTACTGGGCTCAAGATGGAGAAGGATGCGTCTGAACTGTACACTTTGAACGTTTTCTATGACGTGCAGGAGGAAATTGTGGCTTCTATGAATCATTGTTTGTCTATCAGTTTTGAAGAAATCAGTCTATTTGAAAAATACTTCATTCGTGACAGAGAACTTAAAAAATGGACCGACAAACACGAATTTGAAGTTTATGAGGTATGTGATCACCTAAAATTTACATTGAAACCTAACAAACATTTAATCTTTATATGCATGTTTGTGTAATTTCATACATTAATATTTGCATTTTTCAATTTAACTTGTATTATCTGTTTACTTTATTGTTTTCAGGTTGTGTATGGAGACGACATGTCAGTCACATGTTCTTGTAGACGATTCGAGTTGTATGGGTTGCTGTGTCGCTATATTTTTTATGTTTTGAGGATGAACAACGTTGAAGAATTTCCAAATGAGTATTTACTTGACAGGTGGGCCAAAACTGAACATAATGAATGGTTTGATAACAGCTATGAGATGTGCGAGTCTAGTTCAGCTGCTGGTGTCCGTGAGCTTCGTCAGATTTTTGAATATACAGTTGATAGGTTGGTCCCGTTTCAAGACAAAATGGATGATTACAAGACAGATTTGTTGGGGTTGTTGACTAAGGCTGAAGAAGATGTACCAGTTGTGAAGCGTGTAGACAGAAAAGATGTTTTCTGTACCATGCTTGGTGTGACAGAGCCTGTTAGTGTTGGTATCCATGTTCCCAGACAGTCAAAGAATAAGGGCAGTGGTTCTCGCTCAAGGTGGAAGAATGCTGATGAGTTGGTCCGGAATGAAGTCTTTGCCTCAAAGAAACGGAGAACTTGCCTCAGGTGTGGAAAGGCTAAAGGACACAATTCCAGGACCTGCACTAACCAGGCAATTGATGGGTCCTCTTCTAGCAGACGTCCAACACGCACCATTCGTTCCACAGATGTCGACTACAGAGATTGATAACTTGATGGTCATTTCTGCATAAACTATCAGTTTTTTTTCTTTTATGTTTTTCCTTATGAGTTTTAAGACTTATGCATAATAAATCTCATGTGTAATGAGTGTGCTTACTATGATTGTTTCATGGTAATTGATTGTAATTGGTTTTTTTTTATGTAGTTGAAATCAAATGATACTTTTTTATTAATGATTATAATTTTGTGGTTAATCTGTTTTTTTTTATGTTTTTAATATTTGTTATGGTTTATATAATATACTGTTAATTCTGCCTTTTTTTTTGTTAACAAATATATGCCTATAAATTTATTAAACTGATGCCTTAATATATTAATAAATACAATTAATTAAAATGTCATCATTACAAGTACTCTTTATTATTTTTATATTAACTTATCAATTTTAAAATTAAGTTAGTCTTATTAAATAAATTACTAAATACAACAAATTTTATTCTATTTTCTATAAATTATAAATGGTATAATTATTAAAGTAAAAATGTCAAAACGCATAAAGCCAAATCCAATAAGTTATAATCTGCTTATTTTGGGTTTGAAATAATTTATGTTTATATAATTAAATCAACCATTAAGTACAACCCTAGGGCATATCTTAACGATAAAGACCCTAGGGCGCAGCGGTGAGTATGTTTGTGTGTGATAGTGGGGGTGCAGGTTCGAGTCCTGGCTCCTACTTTTTGTTACAATTTTTTTTTTTTTCCTTTGTTTAAACTATAATAACAATAACTTTATAAAAGATCATATGAACTGCAAGTTGGGCTTGACATGCCTTTCCCTACTGATGTTCTAGTCATTATACCAATATATTAAACCATTAATTACAACCCTAGGGCATATCTTAACGATAAAGACCCTAGGGCGCAGCGGTGAGTATGTTTGTGTGTGATAGTGGGGGTGCAGGTTCGAGTCCTGACTCCTACTTTTTGTTACAATTTTTTTTTTGTATTTTTTGTATTTTTTCTTTGTTTAAACTATAATAACAGTAACTTTATGATATAAAAACACAAACAAACTATGTAAGTTAATTCGAATTAAAATGAAATGGTTCACTTTTTTTCTTTATTATTTACTGTTTTGGTGGATATTGTATGTCCGTTTTTTTTAGATTTTAGTTTTGTTTTGGGTATAACGGTACTCCACAAGCCAATGATATTTTATTAATCAATGTCAAACAAAAACAACACCAAACTAATCACACCAAATCCACATATCAATAAAGTATTAACACGTAATAAAAAAATAAAAAAATAAAAAAATAAGCTTGACAATTTGGAGTTTAGCTTGTAATACAATACTCCACCCCAAAGTATACTGATGCACTAAAAAATATCAAACTGATGTTCTAATTTTACCATAATAATATGATAAACACAAATCATTGATCGTCGATATACCACAATCATAATAACAGTAAATAATTCATACACCCGTATATGACATACTAACGGAAATACATGGTACGTACGTGTATATAAAAGTTTCAAACACACAACCATAACTCCATATAAACTTGTTTATAGACGATTTAAAAACTTAAGCCCATCTTTTTTTGTTGAGAAATGCCCACTTCTGCTTGATCGTTGTTTCATGAGTATCATAATACTTGGTCACTCTTTTTTAAAGTGTGTTGAATGCGTATGCTTTAAAATTGATCTTTTGATTGTTGTTAAACTTTGTGTACCTGTGTGTTTCATCATCAACTTGAGCCTTCTTTTCGTTAAGAACTGTTGTCAACATCTTCACAACATATTTCTGGCGAAGATTATTTATTTGCTTCATTTGGACAGTAGATGTTTCATTTTTGAACACCGCGTTGAAAGGCTTTCTTCGTCCATTGTATAACTCCATATGTCGCATAAAAAAAATCCCAGAATCTATTTCATTGAATACAGTTTTCCATTGAATGTCCAAAATCTTTGGTATCGTTTTAGATATTTTGTCTGTACTTTTGTGATCCACTGATTTAAGGTACACAACGAGCTGGTTCGTCTATCACATATTAATTATTTGTTAATTAGTTTCATAAGTGTACATTTTAAACACAAATACATTATATTTTTATAATCATTATGATGAGTAACTTACTAAATACATCATTAAGATAAATGGCAAATTGAATCTTACCAGCAATACCGGAAGTTGACCGTATCGGTTGTACACGTTTGTCTCTTTGTGCATCACATTATCGATTATATCTATCTCAAACGGCTTGAGATTATACACGATCAAAAAATAATGACTATGTCCCTCTTCAGCTAACATTATTGGAAAGAATACCTGGTTTAAAAAAAATTGAATCGTTAAGCCAATTCTTTAAAACTCATGTTTACTCATATATTATTATTGTATATGCAAATTAAATATATGTATTTTTTGTTGTTATAAAAAAACTTACCAACTCAAATTTTTCAAGAGTTTCCTGATTGGTATATTCCAAAGCTTCCTTCATATTCGTCTTGAATTCTGCCATCTTGGACGATATCTTTAATACATGTTATATGCACGTTATACAATTTGCATTACATTTAATTTTGCATAATAATTTGAAATTTATGTTGCTAAATATTATGTACTTACCATCATTCCAGTTTTGTAGTATAAATACTTTGTTTTCGTTTTGTTTTTAAGTCGTTCTTCATGGTTTTGTATTATGCTCCAAACGTCAATGGCGACCCTTGTTACTGCAAATCCTGTATGCATGCTCTCAAAAGCGGCTCTTGGAAATTCCATGTTGTGCGACTTAAAAATTATATCCCTGTACAAATGACACATTTAAACTAAATAAAAAAAATATATATATTAAAATATAAAAAAATTAACAAATAAATAAAAAAAAAACAAATAGATACACTAATTTTATTATGTTGATGCCCTAATATAATTATAGTATAATTTCAAAACAAATGATACGCCAAAATTATAATACTTACGTTACAGGAAGCCTTGTTGTGAATATGCTGTCAGCCACTGGTTGTTCATCATGTTGTAAGTACCTTGTCATGCTAACCTTTCTGTCGATATAAGGCGAACACATTGATTCTGGAAATTCACGAATCCTTTGATCTCTCACTCGAGCTCCACCATCGTTTTTCGGCATGACATAGCTTATTGGAAATGTTGCGATTGCTCCAACTGGTCTCACATCATGTTGGTCTTGCCCAATCATACTTCTGGAAAATGATCCTTCTTGTGTTGCGCCAATTGTCGATACCGTGTTGTATACATCTACAACATCTCCTTCTGCTTTCCTTTTCAACTTAAGTTTTGCATTTTTTGTGTAAGCTTGTTGTATGATTGATTGTGTATCTTTTTTTATGCATGAAAATTCCTTTGATGATTCTATTATGTCATTTGTGTTCCCCTTTTGGACATTCACATGTGCAAACCTACACAAAACAAACAACAATGCACATACTACAAGTCAAATGTATGCTTTTTTTCAAATGAAATAGATGCGCTTTTTTATATCCTTAAGTTAAAATTATACAATATATATAAATAAAATCTTTAGATTATACCAATTGATGTCACAAATACAAAACTCAATCTGCTGTCTATTGTGTATATATTAGTTAGTATTCATCATAAAAAAATATATATATAAAAAATAAAAATAAAATAAATAATAATATTATTAATAATAATAATATTGTTTACACAAATACACACCATAATTCACAAACCAAAATTATTAATACTTAATATTTAATGTTTTACAACCCAGAATAGTTAATATTATACAAGCTACAATACACGACATACGGTTATTAATGTACATCCAACACGACAAATATCCAACTAATTAAACCTACATAATATCCGAATAGTTAAACATTAACAAAACGTGCATGGTTATATATTCTTATTTTTCCTAAGATAATAAATATGGGGGGATTTAGTGGACCTTGTGTTGACATTTTCATGTACGGGAGCATGGTTGATTACACCTTCGTTTATTCCAGATTTGTTCTGCAATTCGTTCCTAACGACCCCTTCTGGTTGAAGCATAGGGAGACTCATCACCTTTGATATGCCGTCGGTTTGGTCAGGTGGAGTTGGAGTAAGTAAATTAAAAGTTGGTGGTGAGAAATCAGGAGGTTCGAAATCAAAAGGGGGCCTTTTGGTTTTTGAAACATCCGACACAGTCCTTACATCAGCCTGTTGATTGTTACCTCCAGACACGAGCCTGTTGATTGAACTTGTGTCTTCCATCACTATATTGCAAGACTTTTCTTTTCCATCACGTATTGCGCTTGCTGGAGTCTTCATTTTAGTCAAAATCTGGCTTAAGGATCTGTTGTCATCCTTGCTTTGGCTTCTAGTTACACGTCTGGCAGTTTCTTGTATCATCATAGTCGTCATATTGTTTGTATTTTTAGTGACGCTTTCATCCATTTTTGGTGGTTGTATTTCGTCATCATTTGGACTTTCGTTCATATCATCCAATGATAACAAGCGTGGTCTTCCAAATCATTTGCATTTTCGTGAACAGCCACATTTTTTTCTTTGTCTTTGTTTGCCTCTACAGTATATCCGACTGTGTCCATTCCATTTTTTTCATGTTGTGGTGGCTGCAAAAACTCATCTGTTTCTTCGGTAATGGATATGACTGGTTCTTTTTCCACATTGTCATCATTAGTATGCACATTAAATTGTTTGAATTCAGCCGCTATTTTACCAGGTCTAAATGCAATCACCATCTTTTCGTTCCTTGATTTGATCAAACCAGCAATTGCTTCGTTTTCAGGATATGAGATGGTTGCTAGTTCCAACATCTCGTCGACTTTGTCTCGCACACCTTCTGTGAATGCCAATGTGTTGTTGATATCATTCATCATTTCCTGTTACAAATTGTGTCATAATTATATTGGGTAAAAAACGTTCATAAAGATAATGGTATGATTTGTTAACAGATGCCTTAACTGCATATAACAGATGCCCATTTTTGAATAATAAAACAAACATGATTTGTTCATCTATACAACATTCCCCATGTTAACAAAAATTTACTCATATGTGTTGTTTGCTGTTAACCGGAAAAATATTATTGACTTACCGTTGTCATAACGGTGTTGTTTGGTATTGTGATCTTATTTAATTTTGGCATATGTTTAATACGCCCCAATATCCAGCTTATTTTTTTATACTTTGTGTTTTATTAGGTTGCTATTTAAGTTTAATATACATACTAAACTTATATAATCATGTAAATCTCAAATTAAGCCGAAATATTGGGGCTTATAACACATAATCATAAAACCCTAAGCAGATGCATAAACAAAAAAATACATAATATTGGCTAAAAACAGTCAATCAACATCTGCAAATTTATAAAAGACCCTAAAACGAACACTATTATCCTAATAGCTAATCAACCTAATACGATAAGTACATAAATTACCTTTTTTATATATCTAAATCATCATCTAACTAAAAAAATACATAAATGAGATTACCTCTACTGATTTGTTCTGAAATATCTTAATGGCTTCCATCTTGTATGAACTTTCAACATTCGAAAAAATGCCATCCGCAAGATCAATCCTTAGTGTGTACACATGACGGATGATGTCATCTTTGGTATATTCCAATGCTTTAACTACAACATATTTTTTATATTTTTTTATTTGGATGTTGATTAAAATATATATCGAAAAAATAAAAAATAAACAAAATAATAAATAAATAATCAACACAATTGTATTATGTGGTATATTTTTTATTACATGGTGATTCCATTCTCGATCGGATTGATGCTTTTGTTGTTTTCTTTTTTGGTGGCGGTATGATATACTCAAACCCTTTCTTTATAGGCAGCTTACCAAATCATCCCATACCCAAATCTAGTTTCTCTCTACGCTTTAATTTGATTATGTTCCATGATTTCATCAGCGGTATATGTTCTTCCGCATCAACACTTTCTTCATTTGCTTCCATCAGTGGGATATGCTCTTGAGCATCAACCCGTTTTTCATTCGCGGTATAATCAACAACAGGTACGTTGAGATATAGAAGTTGTGACAACATATAAGAATTATAAATTTTTCATTTTTGATATTTTTTTATGGTTTTTTTAAATGAAAAATAACGTTTATGCATTTTTAACAAACAGATGCATATTTTTTGTGTAATATGATGTTATATTTTTTTAAAATGTTATATTTGTTTAAACTACTTTATTATATTTTTTTATTATGAACAAAATTAATAATATCTATGATAACCATAAGAATATCAACTAATAATAATAAAAAATAATAGAAAAATAAAACAAAGATATTCACGTACCACCATCAGTACCAACGGGCCCCCGAAACCTTGTGATGATTTGTATTCTCTTCTAGTTTTTTTCAGCGCTCCCAACAGGTAAGTGCACCAATCCATATCTTTTATGTCGTCTTCACTGTTTATACACTCTAAAAATTTCTGGTTCACCGTTCCCAACTTTGGGCATTCTCCAATTATTGAAAAAAACGCAACCAGAAAGTTTAACTTGAACAAACGACCCTCCTGATGTTCGTATAGTAACCTTTCAACCACGGTTTTTATTGTGAACCTATCATTTGGATAATCGTAAGATTGTCGCCAATCGGTTATAAGTGGGTACTCTGTGGTTGCGGTTGGGACTTATGTGACTTGCTTTGTCCCTATTGGGATCCCGATCATGTCATGAATCATCTTTGTTGTTATGAGTATGGCCCGACCTTCACTCATCTTGATTATAGAGTTGGCTGGATCAAAATTATCAACTACCCAGTACCCTAATTTTGTTGGAGTTGTGTTAATATTGAAGTTGTTATCTAAAAACAAACCAAATCCAATCTCAACCAAATTCTGCTTCTATATGTCGGTCAACTTCCCTAAAATTTTCACTAAATCTCTTGGTGATGATCTTGGCTTGATTGCTGGTATAGTCTTGGTTGACCCTTTTACTTCCTCACCGTCTGTAATCTTAATCTTCTTTTTACTTTTCACAACCTTTTTACCGTGCAAATCTTGTTGTTTTCGTTTTTTTGCACGCTGTTTCGTTTTTTTGTTTGGTTGTTTACTCACTACTATTTTCTCATGTTCACCAACATCTTCATACGATTCATCTTCTTCAGTTTCTGACATGGATATATATATATCGTCACCTTCTTGTTCAACAACTGAAATTCAGCAAACAAATTAGTCAATCGGCAAATCATATATTTTATTGTGACAAACATATTAAACAAACAGATGATCTAAAATGTAACAAACAAATGCAACAAACGCATTATAGTTTTTATATATGATACTATTTTTGTTTTTCGGCCTATACAACAATCTTATATCTTATTTAGTTTGCGGCTTACGTTTCATATGCTCACTTTTTGTAGATTATTTTCAAAACTTTTCTGATTATATAAGATTATCATGTTATGATAAGCTTAAATAATTTGAGAAGTATCCAAATAATCCCCAAAAAATTGAGGTTATGAAAATAGGCTGAAAACCACATAACCCGCTGTATAATCATAACCAAACACCCATAAAGATTAATTATGAAAGGGTTATGCCATGTAATATTTGATAGATTACACCTAAGGTATATAATCGTTTTTGGCACACTTGCTGATATATGCATCTCCTAGTTGTGCACTTGCTGTTTTGGTACACCCCAATGTATTTGACAGTATGCATAAATTTTAACAAATAGATGCATATAATACTTTAACAAATAGATGCATATAATACTTTAAGCACAATCATTCTATATGAGTATCGGTTCTATAGACTCTATTCTTTATTCCTTTTTCAGGTAAAGGGTTACCCCATTAACTATTCTTTTTTCCTTTTTAGAATAAAGGCCTACGTCATAGCAACTAAGCAATAAAGGGCGTAGATGACAGATTTTAGGTAGCAAGCAAACTACTTTCTTAAGGTAAAGCTGAAGACTCGCAAAGCTTTAAACTGGCAACCACGTAAGTTTAGTGGCTGCCATACATTTTCCCTTACGACCAGCTTTCATCCGTCTCCTTAAAAAGATGGCTAATTTTTTCGAGCAACTGTTTTAAATCTACCATATAGTCATACACTACTGCTGAAAAGATACCTTATCAATAAGTAAACACATTCTACACGCCACCATAAATGACGATTATTTACTAAAGCTTTTATGTCTCCTTTTCCTATAATTAGATTAATAACTCTTCTTCAGCCCCAAATTCATACGGCCCTAATGTTTTCTGAAACTAGGATTCAAGTGCAATCATGTAATAGTTTTAGCTTCTTGGTAGTGTTTTTAATACAATTCGCCGTTCAAAGACCATCCATTTGTATTGACCATGAGATACATTTCCTTAAAGTAAAACAACCCAAAGACCATACACATACTAGACAACTACTGACCCTTGAAGTATAGTAGAATGGGCGAGAACACATTAAGGAATCAATAATAGTAATTAACTGGAATCATATGCAGCAATAAACTCCATTACAGAAATCTAAATCGTATGGTACATTTCCTTGAAGACGCAAACAAAGACTATACATACTAGTCAACTACTGACCCATGGTAATGGACGATCAATCAACAAGGCCTATAGAAATAGAGTCCAATAATCCAAACATACCATTCCAAACACATCAGTGGATTCAGTCATGGAACAAACAGAAAACAAAACTTTAACAAATAGATGCATATAATACTTTAACAAATAGATGCATATAATACTTTAACAAATATATGCATATAATTTTAACATATAAATTCCATAATTATTATGCAACGACAGTATGCATGAACTTTAACAAATAGATGCATATAATTTTAACATATAAACGCCATAATTATTATGCAACGACAATATGCATGAAATTTAACTAATAGATGCAATCTCAAACAGCCTCTTTTTAAACTACAGTTTTGATAAGCAATTCCAAGTCATTTATTAACAAGTAGTTTCAATAAGCAAACCTAGAATATCCCTTATAAGCAGTTACAATATACCAAAATTACGCCCATATACATGGGTTCTAACATCCCCTAACTTGATTGTATACTTAAACCTCAAGACTTAATCTATCATCTTAAACATAAACATAAAGATCTTGACTCGGGTGATAACATCTTCTTAAAAGTTTAAGGCCAACCAATACCCGAATGATCGAAGTATGAAAACCATAAGACTATCAGTGACATTATGGCAATCATTATCCGTCTCTAAATAACTAATCATGACCATATCATTTTCACCATACCCCAACAAAAAAAATACAAATTAGAGTGATTGTAATGCCAAACACACCCTAACTTTCGTTTATAAGGCATAACACGATACAAATTTACACACACAATGATGCACGGATTTCAGCAACTCTTACATCCTAATTTGTTTTTTGGGTAACCATGATATCCTAAGTTTTTTGGCCGACTGATACACATTTACAGCATTACAACAAATATTTTTTTTATTAAATATATCATATAATCAAACCAAAAAAATATATATATATATATACTAATAATAATAACAATAATAAAAAAATATCATAACAACTTAAAAACATGTATACACCATAACAGCATTATTTAATTTACAAAAAGTAAAAAAAATAAAAAATAAAAAAACATCAAAAATTTTAACAAAATACACATAAATAAAAAATTACAATCGTCTGAATCATCACATATATGTTAATTCTACTTTTCCAACGTCCTTGGACTTATTCGAGTTGCTACAAAACAATACAAACAATAAAAATACCAAACATTTTATCAATTTATACAAAAAAAAACGTGTATAATCAATAAAAACTTACGGTTTGAAAAAAACAATTCGCCATTTGTTGATTCAAGATAAGGGGGTTTAATAGATCGTGGTATTTGTAAGATTTTATTGTGGAATGCTACGTTTTTCCGAGTGATTTACATGATCAAACGAGTGATTTTGACTTTTTTTTATAGAGTAGTGTGTGTTTCGGTGTTAAAGTGTGTGTTTTTATGAAAACAATGATCCGTTCCATTTAATTTGTAAAAAAGTTTTATGTTTATTTGCATTTAACCCCTATTTTATTGTTTATTGCTTTAGTTTCCTTGAAGTTTCGAAATTTACAATTTGTACCCTACGATTTTTTTCTAAGTTTTCTACAAAAAGAAGGTTTTCTCTAGAACCCATCCCTATATATATATATATATATATATATATATATATACATACATATATATATATATATATATATATATATATATATATATATATATGTATATGTATATATATATATATATGTATATATATATATATATATATATATATATATATATATATATATATATTTATATATATATATATATATATATATATATATTTATGTATATATATATATATATATATATATATATATATATATATATATATATATATATATATATATATATATATATATATATGTATATATATATATATATATATATATATATATATATATATATATATATATATATATATATATATATATATATATATATATGTATATATATATATATATATATATAGATATCTATAATATATATGGGGCTATGTTTGACTAGGAAAATAAATTGGCGCCACCTCATATCCTACGTGGCATTATCTTATTGGCTACAATATATCTTAAAATATTTAGGTCTCTCATTGGCTACAATATATGGTAGAATATAAAATCAAATTCTACGATATACCATACGATTCCTTTTATTATATCACTAAGTACATTATTTTTTGTAAAGATATTCATATGATAATCTAACAAAATAAACTAACGAAACATAATTTTTTCAAATAATCGGTATATTAGACGATGTATCAGGATTATTCAATTTGTTAGTCATCATGAACCCTAAAATCAGTGTCTTCATCATTCTATGAAGGTTGGTCTTCCATTGATCCTAACACCACATGTATGATTTCTAACATATCATCCTCGCATTCATGTAATCCAAATCCATAATATGTTTAAAAGATACGTGGACTTTTTAATCTATTCTTCATCTTTTTCTCCAAATGATTTGATACTCAAACCCTAACTCAATTTATAAGGTTTTACAAAAGTTGTTCAAGAACAGAATAAAAAATAGTAGTTGTCATGTATGTCTGCTGCATTGGCGATTCAATGTTTTGCTAAATACCCTTAACAAAAAAAACACGGTCATAAAATCGAAAATTCATCCCTAAAATACCCCAATTCATCTTGGACTGTTATAATTCATCATTCTTACATATGTGTTCATCTTGATCATGTAAGAATTTGGTTCAAAGTATTTTGTTGTATTCCTCTTTTATGTAGAAAATTATATGAATACTCATTCATATTATATGAAGTTGGTTTCGTGTATAGGGATCTAAAAGGCATGTATCCTTCAACACACGATATTTTTTCATATAAAATTAGTTGTGATCACCGTACTTGCAGCTAGATTGACTCCTTTGGTTTCTTTATGTAGCTTAGATTGATGATTCTATGAAAATGGTAGTATTTATTTGTACCGTTTACAGATGTCGTTCTATCACACACAGGGATGTAGTTTGAGGCATGCATGATTGGCACTCCCACTGTATGTTAGCTTTAGCGATAAATGTTTTTCATAACATCGACTATTCTTTCTATTGTTCGAAAGACTTGTGGATATGAATACACGATGGCAGTTTTCGAGTATGTCGATGTCTGAGAAACACAAACAAGATATAAATACTTCTAATGAAATATCATACTTATAATAATTCCTACAAATTTGCTCTCCTGCTGTTCTGCATTATTAATTATCTTCAAATCAGTTAATACTAACTTGATTTGAGTTCTTGAATGATTATCTTCACATTATTTATAAGTATTCTCACTGGTATACAGGTTAATATAGAAACACTTTGTGGGTTAGGTTGCAAGGAAATAAGTGGTTATAATCTTTGTGGAGATTGTCATGCCGCAGATTCCAAACTTCCAGGAAGGTTCAATAAGAATCATACCCCTGTTGTTCTGCATTTTTATGTTACGTGTTTGATATCCAATTGGAACTTTGATGTCCACCGGTATCCAAATATACCAACGGTTATCTCATCATCCTCTTTTGATGGAAAAATCGGTATCTCATCTGTTTTACCCAACTGTGATTCTATATATTTTTAATTATTGTATTTTGGTATCTCATCTGTCTTTAATTCTATATATTTTTATATTGCAAATTCTAAATTATTGTATTTCGATTTGTTAGATTGCGGTGCAATGGATCAAAGGAGAGAAACAAGTTTCTTAACGATGAGTTATACAAGGTCTGGATTTAATGCCATTGTGTTTTTGTTTTATATCGCAAATTTGTACTATACTCTTTGTTCACTTGATTTATAATTTTCTTTAATGTTTGACACTAACCAGCCAACCATTCATCTCGAGTTGTTTTGCAAGTTCTGCTCAACTTAACTGACACTAAGTATCTTTTTCATTTTTTTAGTAACACATATTAGAACATCAATTTCTGATGCTTTGTGAACAGCTTACAATGGCTAGAAAAAGGAATCCACATAGTCCTGAATTGTAGCTGTCCAAACAGAGGCTACACACGGATTCAAAAAAGAAACTGATATGACATTGATGTTGTATTTTTGTATACCCTTTTAGGAAAAAGAGGCAACAAAGTAGGGCAAGTGAGCACGACGATTTAGGAAAACCGTGTGTAAATGACCCTTAATGAGGTGAGTTCGTTCTCTCGGGGAGGCACGTGTGTTGTGTGATGAATGATTGATTATGTTTTTGATTATTAATGAAAAGAAAAGAAGAGAAAATGACGAAGACGAAAAATTATTAGAAAAATAAATAAGGCAAAAAAACTACTAGAAAGTTACGACGAAGAACGTGAAAAACACAAAATTTAAAATTTTAATCTAAAAATTCCTAAAAATTACTAAAAACTCCCAAATAATATTCTAAGAGTTTACAAACACTTCAAACTTGCCAAAACCTTTTAATTAATTTAATAATGACTTTTTAATGCTAATTAAAGCCCTAAAAATCACTTTTAAATATTAAAAAGCCCTAAACAAGATTTAATAGTTTGTAAACCTCAAAAATGACTTAATTAAACTAAAAACTATTTTTAAAAATTTTAAAACCAAATTAAACTATTTTTTTAACTCCTAAAAACTATTAAAAAACTATTAAATCTTAAATTAATTCTAAAAATTAATTGAAAAGCCTAAAAATTATTCTAAAAATGGGAAAAGTCCTAATTAATGATCTAGAACCTAGGAAAAATGAAAAAGAAATAAAAATTAAACTTTTTATTTTAATGAATAAAATAATATTAAAATATTCTAAAAAATCAAAAGTCCTCAAATAAATTCTAAAAAATTCTCAAAAATCCTAAATATTCTAACTAGAAAGAAAATGTAAACAAAAGTTTCTAAAACCTCTTAATGAATTTTATATTAATTTTCAAAGTTTAATAAAAAACCTAAAATCAAATAAAATCAAAAATTAAAGTTTTTGAAAACTTTTTCACATGTAAACCTCAAAAATATTAAATAAAACCTAAAAATTATTTTTCTTAAAAATTAAAACTATTTTTTCTATTTTTTAATGACTTTTTAATATACGACTATTATTTAAATCCTAGAAAATAATTAAATAAATGGAAAAATAAGAAAATAAGCTAGAAAAATCCCTAATGCTATTACTAATCCAGGAAAAATGAAAAGAAGCCAAGAGGCTTAATAAATAAGCCAGAATAAGCTAAAAAGCTCACGGCTTATTTATAAAAGCTTAAACCAAATAGACCTTAAGTATAATTTAGAATCAAACCTATCAATCAAAGTCCCCAGGGCGCAATGGTAAGAGTGTATGTGTGTGAGAGGAGTGGCGCAGGTTCGAGTCCTGGCCACGTCCTTTTTGATATTTATTTTTTTTTTCTTTTTAGCTTTTAAACACTTGATCAATGACCCTTAATAGCTTCCAAACACAATCCAACTTCCAAATTTACCCAAGATTTAACAAGTTATGATCAAAAACATTGCCAGGTCTGCTTATGTTTCTGAAAAACAAGTGTGTTTTCACACTTGCAAAATTTTGAACCAAGAGGACTTGGTGTGTTTGATTTGTGGGTGTATTCTGGACAAGGGGGGGCACTCTTGTGCTCTTTGGAGCACAAGAAGTCAGTAACAACAAGAGTAAATCACTTAGCACACCAACAAGATCAAATCAAGCACATCAAAAGCTATATCAAGTTCTGATATAAAAAATGAAGGTCTGGGGTCTTACAAGCTTATATCTAGCAACTTAGAGAGATTCAAAAGCCAAAAGTTAGCACACAACAACTTCAAATCATGCACAATCAATAACAAACTTAAAATCTCCCTATCACTTCACAAATTTCAAAGATCAAGCACACAATTCATGAAAATCCAGGCAGATTATGGCAATAACAAATTTTGGCTTCACTTTTCTTTTTAAACTCAACACTTTGCTTCCAAACTGATCCAAATTGACTTACAGCTATATAACAAACTTAGTTCAACCTATTCCAATTACTTTAACACCTTTTTAATCACAAATTAAAACCTTCTACCCTGCTAAAACTTGTTTCCAAACACCCTTTTAAAAATCTTTATGCACTTTTTTCAAATCAAAACCTTCACAAACCTAGTCAAATTGATTCTAACAACATCTATCATGCATAACAACATATAGAAACACAAAACAACCAGCTTAAACAACACTTTCCAAATAATCATGCAAGATCATTCAAACTCAACTTTTCTGAAAATTTCCAAAAGTAAAAAGAAAATACCTTAGGGCTTTACATCCAAAGCCCTAGTGTATGATTATCCACCTCCTTATGCACTGGGGTGCATGCAGAACTGAATCAACAAAGTAACCTGCAAATCAAGAACAAAAGAAAAACAAGAAAATACCACTTTCTGATTTTCTGAAAATCAAACCTTAAAAACTTTAAAACAATGAACCAAGAAACTTAACACGTTTTAAACAAACCTTTACACTCAGAAAATCAAGGTTTAGGTCCACTTTCACTTTCCAAAACCTTCACTTTCTGAATTCAAGATTTCTTTAAAACTCCTTTTTGAAAAATGAAACTTCAACACCAAATTCTTTCTTAATTTTAAATGGAACTCAATTATAGCAAATCCAAACACACAAACTTTTTAAAAATATAAAAGGAATTACAATTGAATTTTCTCAAATACCAAACTTTATTTCTTAAAAAAGGAATTACAAAGGATTTTTGCTAAAAACTGGAACAAGAGAGTGTGAACAGGCTCACATCTCTTTAAATAGAACTAAAAGAACATACTAGAATCCTTAAACCCTAGCTAACTGAATTGCCTAAAAGACCCTTGAGTCTTTGACTGAAATTTAGTCAAAAATCGTCCCATGTGATGCTTGTACTGGTGCCAGCTTGAAGACTTGTTTATGGGCGTTGGATGAACCTTGGGGACAAAGGAAAGCAATCCCATACGTTTATCTTGTCTCCTTTTGGGTTTTTGTGGAAAACGACCTTGCAGGGGAGGCTTGGGGGGGGTCCACAGTCCATGTGATCATGTTGGGTGAAGTGGGTTTGGTTGAGAGTGACATGAATCAGTGTTCTGGAGAGATTTAACTAAAAACCCTTTGATTTGAGTGATAATTAATCTGGGTAGGATTAGGGTTTATCAGGGTGATTAGGCAGGTTTTGATTCATTTTGGTTAAACACTTTTTTAAATAAAGTGTTTTAGTGGGAAAAATTGGTTAAGTGGGGTGTTGACTGGTTTGACCAAGTTTAAATAATAAACTTGGGTTGTTGGACGGGTAGGGTCGGGTTTGGATAAGGGTTATGGGTAAATGGGTGGGTAGGGTTGACGTGTCAACGTCTGGTTGGGTGTGGGAGTTTGTGGTTTTAACAGGTTTGGTCCCCAAGCATTTAACTTCCTTTCACTTTGTATTAAAACCTCAACAGCGCCTAATTTGCCTTTGACAACTTTGGATAAGTTGTCAAATTTGGCACAATGTTCTTCAAAAACTTTTCCAAGGGTTTAAACTTGTATAAACTTGATTCCCAAGGGCTGGACTTGTAATATCTTCAAACATTAAGGATAATACTTGTACATTTGATAATTTGAGGGTCAAATGTGACAAGTTCTTCAAAGATGAGGGGCCATTTTTGCCAATCTTCAATTCTTCAAGGGTCATTTTGCAAAATTCCAAACTTGGGCCCGGTTCATTGTGAGACTTCATTTCCCGTGTTCGTTTTTGATTGATTCTTGTGTTCTTTTGCCAATTCCTCAATATCCGTACCTAAAAATACACAAGTAACAAACACGAGCATATATTTGGTCTATTTTATGATATTTTATGCAATTTAAGGCCGTTTTGGACGATGAGACCATGTATAAAAGCAGTCTCATCACTCCCCCATACTAAACCATTGCCGTGCCCTCACGCAATGCTAAGAATAAAGTATCAAAGCATCTCCAAAATTTAATTTTATGACTTTATTGAAATGATAAACTAGCTACATTACACTATTGCTACTTGCGTTTTAGACATAATGTATGATTTTCATCGCAAAATGGGACGTTTAGGTTCATAGAATAAGAACACGTGAATGCTTCGTTAGAAATAATTTCGTCGTCCTCGATTTTCACCTTAATTCCATGCTAAGCGTGCAACGAGATCATTGTCATTATAAGTTAGTAATGCTAACACTACTCATATGCCCTAATCACGTACTTATTCTCCCATTATTCCTAAGTTGTATCTCTTATATTTTATTTTGTCTTAATGATCACGAGGATACATTGTTGACTTATGCGATAATAGAGATTTAGGTCTAAAAATAGAGTCTTAACGGTGTAACTAAGACCATCAAATCAATAACCCCTCCTAATAGACAACGATGTTAAAAAATTAAGTTGACAAGAAGAATCGATAAACACGGTTTTATAACGATTTTGAACATGAGACTTATTACCAAGACTTTTATACGCCCCCTAACGGAAGGACCTTATTATCTTTGGTTTACCTCCATCTTTTATTCAACTTCGCCATGAAGCTTTTATTATGACTTCGGTCTTGCCTTGCCTTTTATTATCCGCCTCATCGGTGGTTTTATTAGCCAAAGACGTATATCCTCACGCTAAAGCGAATTTTGGATCTTTAAAGCTTCGAAGATTAAGGCTTGATTCACTTTCAATTTTGCATAGATTTTAGGCCTTGTGGGGCTTCAAATTGTTTGCTAGATTTAGGTGAGCACTTGAAATCTTATTATTAGGTGAAGCTTTCGATTATTCGGGTGCCAATACTTCAAAACCGTGACGCTGGCGATACCTTAATGTCTTCCCAATTTAATTACACGGAAGCTACTAGAAAAGACTAGAAACCCAACAATCAAAACTAAACCGCTAAGTCAATATTTATTAAGCAAAAATATTTACATGCGAAGGGAGAATAAGCAAACAACGAGAACACATGAGTTTTTGAAAGAATACGAGTACTCTACGTTTAGCATAGTAACTTATAATTAACTCTATCATTTCTCGTCCTCATTTAAGAGACTTAGCCTAATGTGTAGTTAAGGAATCAAAGCTAAGTGCTCAACACGCACGGTCGAGTCAAAAATTACTCTTATTCTCGCCATCGGAAAATCTACATTCGTGTCTTCAAACACTTATGAAACATGAGAAAAATTTTAAAATTTGGCCATTTTTAGCCTTATTTTGCAAGAAAACGATAACAAAACGATAAACTTTGGAAAACGTGAAGGTTTGGCAAGGCAAGTATCTATTCACCCCCCCCATACTAAAGTTAAACATTGTCCTCAATGTTTCGAGTCTAGGGGTGCAAACACCCCCATACTAGAGACGTAGTCGAATGCCTAATCTAGCATGGAAAGGGTGTAACCAATAAGTAATAGCCGTTTATGAAGTGTGCTATAAAACCTAAGGTTAGAACATAAAAGGATATATCATATGTGGATATTGGGAAAGGCCTTCAAAGCAAACGATCGAGTGCTCCCATGAAACGAACACGAGAGGCTCCAATCGTGAAGATGATGATCTAAAAGACACAATTCACAAACAACCACGGAACAAAGGTTGGAAGGGCACAAATCCCCTCACATTAAACTAATTAGAAAGCAATAATATGTACATGGATAAGCATGGGTCTCCCCCACGAGGCACCTTGTTTTTGATAACCGAGTCAAAAGCTCGACTCGAATCCCCATAAATGTGATCATTTAGGGATAATCATGGTATGGTCAATTTTTGGTGGGGCTTACATGGTAAACAAGGCCCAAAAGCACGTGGAGTACTTTAAAAATCCGATAAACGTATACCGGGGTCAAAGATAGCGTCCTCGTTTTCGGATGAAAGACGAGACAACACAACTCCAACACAAATCCCAATGGGATAGAAGAAAATAGGAGAGAAGAAATAGAAGGGTGGGACAATGGGTAAGTCAAAACATTGAGCTACTCGAGGTAGACTCGCACCAATCAAATGAAAAGATTTTCCATTTATTGCATCGGTGGAAGACCGAGATTTCCCTATAAAAGCAATTCCAGGATCAAATATCTCGTCCTCGGTGGAGAAAGGAGAGGGAACATAAGGGGCTTCCCACACACTAGGTCCACACAAAGCATCGTCAAAAGGGGAAGACGAGCTTGTAGTACTCAATACACGCGGTGATGACGGAGTTAGGATTGTAGAAAAATCTTTTAAATTAGATTCAAAATCTTTTCCTTTTTCATCTTTAACACTCTCCTTGTGAAAACCCGATTTGATTATGTCAAAAATATTTGGTGTATCTAAAACAATGTTAGTCACACTAAAAATTCTCACATTTTGAAAGCGTTTTGGTTTAGGTGGTGGCAAGTTTTCAAATCTTTTGTCAACAAAGAAAACCTCCCCATCGGGATCAACGTATTCATCATCCGAAGAATCACTCGAGATTGGAATTATCGGCTTAACACTCTTAACCTCCATCGGCGGAGGGGACGGAACTTCATTTTTATCAACAACTCCTAAAACTCTATTTGAAATCTTTTGACAAATGTTTTTGATAGGATTGACATTGTACAAAGATGTGATCGAATAAACATGAGAAAGTGTGGAGTTTTGGGTTGCATTAATGACGAGTTCTTCCTCATTGAAACGAAGAGTGATTTTTCTTGCATGCACATCGATAAGTGCTCTCGAGGTATCCAAAAAAGATCGACCTAAAATTAACGGAACTTTAGGATCGATGGGAATATCAACAACTATGAAGTCCACGGGATAATAGAATTTCCCAACTTTCACGAAGACGTCCTCGGCAACTCCACAAGCTAGAATCGTAGAATGATCGGCCATTTCGATTGACATTCTTGAAGGAGTGAGATTTGGAAGATTGAGCGACTTAAAAATCTCGAGAGGCATCAAATTAATACTAGCACCAAGATCGGCCAAGGCGTAGCATTCTTCCATGTCTTGGATAGCACATGGGATTAAAAACTTTCCAGGATCACCGACTTTTTGAGGTATGCGGCTTAGAAAAACCGAAGAACAACTAGACGATTTTTGCAATTTTTCTTTGTTATTCAACATACTTTTGAAGTTCGCGGCAAATCGAGGCATCATGACTAAGGCGTCGGCAAAACTTATATTAAAATGCAAGTCACGAAACATTTTCATAAAGAGTTCAAATTGATAATTATTTCGTTCTTGTGCCTTTTCCTTGTTTCGTCTTGATGGGTAGGGTAAAGGTGGTGTGGGTTGGGGCAAATTAGGCATAGGCATCGGCCTTGGAATCTCGGGTTCCATTATGGGTATTGGTTCAACCGTAGGTGTGGTTTGAGCGGTACTTCGTGGGCTTGAGATGTGCTCCTTTTCAACCACAACCTCGGGCTCTTTCTCTTTTTCCTTCTCCATAGAAGTACTTGGACGAGAAATGGGTTCTTTGAAAGTTTTACCACTACGAGTAGTAATAACCTTCAATTCTCCTTTCGGGTTCACGATGGTATCACTAGGAAGACCACCCGAAGAAGAGGGCTTACACATGATAGCTTCAAACATTTTAGCCATACGATCTTCAAACTTAGATTGCCTAGCATCCGCTTTCAACAACTCTTGCTTAATCTCATGTTGTCCTTGCTCCATTTTTTGTTGATTTTGTTGGAGTCGTGTGACATTTCCTTCCATTTTATTAGCATGAGTTTTAAGTTCATTAGCAAGTTCGGTTTTAAGCTCATTTTTCAATTCGGATCTTAAGCTAACCATTTCACGTTGCATGTTGTCAAACTTAGCATCATTAGCCTTAGCATAATTCAAAAATTCTCCTTGAAGATTTTTGGTGTGATCGTTTTGAAAACCTTGGGCATTAGTTTGAAAATCACGGTTTTGGTTTTGGTTTGAAATTTGCCCATTTCCACTTTGGTAATTACCTTTGTTATAGTTCCTTTGATTTCCTTGGTAATTCCCACCTTGATTGTTGTTGTTGCGATAATTATTAGCATTTTGATTGGGTTGAGCTTGATTTGAACGTGAACCTTGACCTATTTGGTTATAAGTTCCCGTGGCTACAAAAGCATTCGAAGTGTTACCATCCGCGGTAATGCACTCGGATAAATCATGAGCTCCCCCACACGACAAACAACTTTTAGAAACCGCTTTAACCGAAGCGGTGTTGGAAGCTTCTTGAGCCTTCCAATGGGACATAAGGTTTGCAAATCTATCGAAAAATCGGTTTTCTTCATTTGCTTCATCATGTAATGCATTGATACTTTGGGACGATGATGAGCCCCTTTTGGCAACACTCGGTGTGTGACGAGGGCTATAAACCTTAGACCTATTCTCGATTATGACCAAAGCTTCTTCAACCGTTTTACACAAAAAATTACCACCCGCGGCGGCATTTAAATAATCTCTTTCATGATCGTTAAGTCCATTGTAAAACGTGTTGATTTGGTGCAAATCGGAAAATCCATGATGAGGACATTCGTGTAACATCTCCTTAAACCTATTCCAAGCCGTAGAAAAACTTTCATTTGGTTCTTGTGAAAATTTAGAAATCTCGTTTTTCAAATGCGTAGTCTTAGAGGGCGGAAAAAATTGGTTCACGAACTTCGAAACGAGATCCTTCCACGTCAATATAGAATTGGGTGGCTCTTTCTCTAACCAAATTTTAGCGGGCCCCGCTAAGGAATACGGAAAAAGCATCATCTTAATCGAGTCATTCGAGACATCCTTGAATTTGCACGTGGCGGTAAGACGATTAAATTGGCGGATATGGTTGTGAGGATTGTCCTTCTCATCACCACGGAATTTGTTGTTTTGGATCATCGACAACAAACCCGTTTTCACCTCAAAATTCTCCGCACGGATTGCGGGAATCACAATAGCTTCTCCATAACCCTCGGTGGGTGCTTGAAGTAACTCCATCATAGTTCGATTCGCCATGGTTGGTTCTTCTCGTACAATGGGTTCGTCAATAGGAGATTCCTCACTAGAAAGAGTGAGTGATTTGTTTCTTCGTTTACGAGCACGTCTAGCTTTAGAGCGAGTTTGCATAAACGTCACGTACAACGAGAAGGCGAGCAAAGAAGATTCTTTTTGGTTTTTTGTGTTTTTTCAATTTTTTTTGTGGTTTTTGATTGTATTAACTTTTTTGGAATTGGTGAATATATTGAGTAGACAACAAGTCCACAAATCTCCTCACTAATCAAATCTCTTGATTAAAAAGGCCTAAAGGAATGAAAACGATCACGTGGAGTGAACGCCTTCGATGACTTTAGAACGATGGTGGAACACCAAATCGTTCAAGAGGGTTTAATCAAATGGAAACCAAGAAAATATATATGATATGTAATAATACTTTGGGCGGCAAAACCCTCGATTCACTCTCAAAATCAAATACGCACAAGCAAGCGGAGGAAACGAGGCGGCGCGAAGCACTTAAGAGCCTTTTTCCTTTAGGTTGTGAAATACAACCGCCTTATACCCACCTTATAGTTTGTATTATCAAGATTAAGCTTCACGAAAGTATTTATCTATTTTTGCCTTTTTCTTTGGTTTGAGATTCGAATACAATGATCGAGTGATGAAATCCCGAATCAAGGTTGTGATTGCTCACGTATTTGGAGTACTTGTGTATTTATTGTTCTACGTATACAATATACTAATAGTATTCACACAAAAACCGAAAAACGATAATACGTATTAATAGAGTGCTATTAATACAATTATATTTATGGCTAATATAGAAAAACAACAATTGTCAATCAAAACACAACACGCCTCCCCGGCAGCGGCGCCAAAATTGATTGTTGTAAAATCACACTTGTTTAGGAAAACAAGGCAATAATATAGGGTAAGCGTGCACGACGATTTAGGAAAACCGTGTGTAAATGACCCTTAATGAGGTGAGTTCGTTCTCTCGAGGAGGCACGTGTTTTGTGTGATGAATGATTGATTATGTTTTTGATTATTAATGAGAAGAAAAGAAGAGAAAATGACGAAGACGAAAAATTATTAGAAAAATAAATAAGGCAAAAAAACTACTAGAAAGTTACGACGAAGAACGTGAAAAACACAAAATTTAAAATTTTAATCTAAAAATTCCTAAAAATTACTAAAAACTCCCAAATAATATTCTAAGAGTTTACAAACACTTCAAACTTGCCAAAACCTTTTAATTAATTTAATAATGACTTTTTAATGCTAATTAAAGCCCTAAAAATCACTTTTAAATATTAAAAAGCCCTAAACAAGATTTAATAGTTTGTAAACCTCAAAAATGACTTAATTAAACTAAAAACTATTTTTAAAAATTTTAAAACCAAATTAAACTATTTTTTTAACTCCTAAAAACTATTAAAAAACTATTAAATCTTAAATTAATTCTAAAAATTAATTGAAAAGCCTAAAAATTATTCTAAAAATGGGAAAAGTCCTAATTAATGATCTAGAACCTAGGAAAAATGAAAAAGAAATAAAAATTAAACTTTTTATTTTAATGAATAAAATAATATTAAAATATTCTAAAAAATCAAAAGTCCTCAAATAAATTCTAAAAAATTCTCAAAAATCCTAAATATTCTAACTAGAAAGAAAATGTAAACAAAAGTTTCTAAAACCTCTTAATGAATTTTATATTAATTTTCAAAGTTTAATAAAAAACCTAAAATCAAATAAAATCAAAAATTAAAGTTTTTGAAAACTTTTTCACATGTAAACCTCAAAAATATTAAATAAAACCTAAAAATTATTTTTCTTAAAAATTAAAACTATTTTTTCTATTTTTTAATGACTTTTTAATATACGGCTATTAATTAAATCCTAGAAAATAATTAAATAAATGGAAAAATAAGAAAATAAGCTAGAAAAATCCCTAATGCTATTACTAATCCAGGAAAAATGAAAAGAAGCCAAGAGGCTTAATAAATAAGCCAGAATAAGCTAAAAAGCTCACGGCTTATTTATAAAAGCTTAAACCAAATAGACCTTAAGTATAATTTAGAATCAAACCTATCAATCAAAGTCCCCAGGGCGCAATGGTAAGAGTGTATGTGTGTGAGAGGAGTGGCGCAGGTTCGAGTCCTGGCCACGTCCTTTTTGATATTTATTTTTTTTTTCTTTTTAGCTTTTAAACACTTGATCAATGACCCTTAATAGCTTCCAAACACAATCCAACTTCCAAATTTACCCAAGATTTAACAAGTTATGATCAAAAACATTGCCAGGTCTGCTTATGTTTCTGAAAAACAAGTGTGTTTTCACACTTGCAAAATTTTGAACCAAGAGGACTTGGTGTGTTTGATTTGTGGGTGTATTCTGGACAAGGGGGGGCACTCTTGTGCTCTTTGGAGCACAAGAAGTCAGTAACAACAAGAGTAAATCACTTAGCACACCAACAAGATCAAATCAAGCACATCAAAAGCTATATCAAGTTCTGATATAAAAAATGAAGGTCTGGGGTCTTACAAGCTTATATCTAGCAACTTAGAGAGATTCAAAAGCCAAAAGTTAGCACACAACAACTTCAAATCATGCACAATCAATAACAAACTTAAAATCTCCCTATCACTTCACAAATTTCAAAGATCAAGCACACAATTCATGAAAATCCAGGCAGATTATGGCAATAACAAATTTTGGCTTCACTTTTCTTTTTAAACTCAACACTTTGCTTCCAAACTGATCCAAATTGACTTACAGCTATATAACAAACTTAGTTCAACCTATTCCAATTACTTTAACACCTTTTTAATCACAAATTAAAACCTTCTACCCTGCTAAAACTTGTTTCCAAACACCCTTTTAAAAATCTTTATGCACTTTTTTCAAATCAAAACCTTCACAAACCTAGTCAAATTGATTCTAACAACATCTATCATGCATAACAACATATAGAAACACAAAACAACCAGCTTAAACAACACTTTCCAAATAATCATGCAAGATCATTCAAACTCAACTTTTCTGAAAATTTCCAAAAGTAAAAAGAAAATACCTTAGGGCTTTACATCCAAAGCCCTAGTGGATGATTATCCACCTCCTTATGCACTGGGGTGCATGCAGAACTGAATCAACAAAGTAACCTGCAAATCAAGAACAAAAGAAAAACAAGAAAATACCACTTTCTGATTTTCTGAAAATCAAACCTTAAAAACTTTAAAACAATGAACCAAGAAACTTAACACGTTTTAAACAAACCTTTACACTCAGAAAATCAAGGTTTAGGTCCACTTTCACTTTCCAAAACCTTCACTTTCTGAATTCAAGATTTCTTTAAAACTCCTTTTTGAAAAATGAAACTTCAACACCAAATTCTTTCTTAATTTTAAATGGAACTCAGTTATAGCAAATCCAAACACACAAACTTTTTAAAAATATAAAAGGAATTATAATTGAATTTTCTCAAATACCAAACTTTATTTCTTAAAAAAGGAATTACAAAGGATTTTTGCTAAAAACTGGAACAAGAGAGTGTGAACAGGCTCACATCTCTTTAAATAGAACTAAAAGAACATACTAGAATCCTTAAACCCTAGCTAACTGAATTGCCTAAAAGACCCTTGAGTCTTTGACTGAAATTTAGTCAAAAATCGTCCCATGTGATGCTTGTACTGGTGCCAGCTTGAAGACTTGTTTATGGGCGTTGGATGAACCTTGGGGACAAAGGAAAGCAATCCCATACGTTTATCTTGTCTCCTTTTGGGTTTTTGTGGAAAACGACCTTGCAGGGGAGGCTTGGGGGGGGGTCCACAGTCCATGTGATCATGTTGGGTGAAGTGGGTTTGGTTGAGAGTGACATGAATCAGTGTTCTGGAGAGATTTAACTAAAAACCCTTTGATTTGAGTGATAATTAATCTGGGTAGGATTAGGGTTTATCAGGGTGATTAGGCAGGTTTTGATTCATTTTGGTTAAACACTTTTTTAAATAAAGTGTTTTAGTGGGAAAAATTGGTTAAGTGGGGTGTTGACCGGTTTGACCAAGTTTAAATAATAAACTTGGGTTGTTGGACGGGTAGGGTCGGGTTTGGATAAGGGTTATGGGTAAATGGGTGGGTAGGGTTGACGTGTCAACGTCTGGTTGGGTGTGGGAGTTTGTGGTTTTAACAGGTTTGGTCCCCAAGCATTTAACTTCCTTTCACTTTGTATTAAAACCTCAACAGCGCCTAATTTGCCTTTGACAACTTTGGATAAGTTGTCAAATTTGGCACAATGTTCTTCAAAAACTTTTCCAAGGGTTTAAACTTGTATAAACTTGATTCCCAAGGGCTGGACTTGTAATATCTTCAAACATTAAGGATAATACTTGTACATTTGATAATTTGAGGGTCAAATGTGACAAGTTCTTCAAAGATGAGGGGCCATTTTTGCCAATCTTCAATTCTTCAAGGGTCATTTTGCAAAATTCCAAACTTGGGCCCGGTTCATTGTGCGACTTCATTTCCCGTGTTCGTTTTTGATTGATTCTTGTGTTCTTTTGCCAATTCCTCAATATCCGTACCTAAAAATACACAAGTAACAAACACGAGCATATATTTGGTCTATTTTATGATATTTTATGCAATTTAAGGCCGTTTTGGACGATGAGACCATGTATAAAAGCAGTCTCATCAGACATCGAGGTCTGAGCCTCCTATATAAGTTTGAACTTCAATATGCAATTGATGAAAATCAGTAAGAAGGCTTGACGAAATGTCTTTGTTACTCTGTGTTACCCATTTGGAAACATTAGGAAGTTTTTTTAGGGGTTTACTTTCCTTCATCAGGGAAGTTGACTTTAGCCTTAATCCCTCTGATCCTACATTCCTCTTCACCATAAGCTATAGTAGCTTCTTGAGCGGTATAAAAAGTTCTAAGCCAAACACGGACCCCTGTACGTGGGTCACGGATCTCAGCATCCCATTTTCCCCATGGGCACTGACGGATCCCTCGACACCGGTTCTTCCTTTTTCTTATAGTAGATTACTCAGCTTGAGTATCAATCTTCATAGCTCAGAAAACTATATAAACTTATGTAATTGAGTATCAGTCTTCATAGACTTTACTTTCCTTCTTACATCACCTGGCACAACCATCGTAGTCGAAGTTCACGAGGTGGAACAAGTAAGGATCTCGTGGGCAATCAACGAGTGAAGTTGTTGTAGAAAAGTGTATCCAAGATCTTGATATCTTAAGAGAAATATCATGGTGGCCGCGGAGTCTTAGAGGGAGCCTGGACAGACCAAAGAGATCTGATGCGATATCATAAAAGAAAAGTCATGGTGGTCGTAGCAAGGTGCAAGGCAAAGTTACTGATTCCATAACTGTGATTAATACGAGTACTAAATATATACATTGAATCTTATTCCTACTAATTTATATACATAGCACGCCTAATGTGTCTCTTCCACCACAAAGCAAAAACATAACTTCTGACTATAGCGGTACCACTCGCCTTGCCAATCCTATCAAGGGTACTATGTTTGTTAATTTTTACGAGAGGAAACTATTTTTTATTATCTACTCTGAAATCCCAAGTTCTAAGCTATTTTTATTGTCAAGGGTACTATGTAGGTATGTTTTCCTGTCAAGGGTACTATGTGTATGTTTGTTAATTTGTCGACTCACTTGCACAACACTCATGTATGATTATAAGTCTCTTATGCTCTTATTACATGCGTCTTTGTTTGATTGTTAACTGTTATTGGTTCTAAGCTATTTAGAATGTGTATGTTTTCATTGTTGAGAACATATATGGACCAACGAATTTCAAGTAATTTTCTACATCATTTAACTTTGGCTATATCTTATTATATTGTGAATTAATATTACTTCTGACCATCAAAATCAGTAATCATAGATTAATTTACAGATAGCAACTTCTAAAGATGGTGGAATTACACAAGGATACTTTGGGCTATATGAAACATCTGGTAAGTACTAACGAATACAATATGAAAAAATTATTAGTAACTTATATGATGATTCTAATGTTCAAGGCTATGCGCCATACAGAAAATTACATGTGTGTCCTTGAGTCTGAAGGGTATAGTTTTTACGAAGGTGACGAAGGTAGATCTTCATAGGCGCTGGGAGTGCATTATAACCATATTCTAAATCCAGTGAGTTTATCTTTTACATCCTTACTATCGACCCCTGCATTCTATACTATCAGTTTTATAGGACCTTACAGCGCCTTAAATCCATAAATTGACATAATTATTAGGTGATATGTAAAGGGCCGATTTATAATATATGATTTAAATAGGTGAGTTTTACAGGAAAGAAATTGCTAATGTCGGTTGTGGTCCTGCTGGTTTAGTTGCAGCTGATCAACTAAATAGGGTGGTCCATTATATCGTGATTGTGTCTGCGCTGGTCCTAGATTGGAGACTATTGAATGGAGTGAAGAGTACGATAGTCCTAGATTGGCTTTAGTATCATATTGTCTCTTTTTTACTACAGAGAATGTGTAGAAGCAAAATCCTGGCAAACAAATACAAAAGTTTGCGTGGGAACACATATATAAGCAGAAACAAACACCACTGATTGAAATTATTATTTTTATTATTATTTATATTTATTTAATGATTAAAATTTTATTGTTGATTTATGTTCACTTAGTTGTTTGTGTAATTAGATAGTCATGAACATGAAAAGATTAAGGCTATGAACCAACAGAGACAATAGAGAGACGATGAACCTAGAGTTGATCACCTACTATTGATGCTTTTCTAGCAGATCAATGTACGTTAATGAAGTGTTCTGAAGTTGGGAACCAGTCGGCGTGTCTACCAATTTGCTTGTGGGACAAAAAGTTTTTGCTATAGGAAGCTTGTGAGTGTGCTGCACCAAAACTGGGTGCTCAGAGGATAAACCGAACATCAATAGTTCTGCTATCACTCCATAGAGATCTATGGTTACAGGAGTTTCTTTTACGTCTATGTGTGTAATTTATTATTTGACATTATGCGAGGTGAGTTGATAGCGTTGACCACCAATGGCGTGTCAAGAGTTCTATAAGTGATGCACGAAAAGAGCATAAGTTTCTTGTCTCGATATGTGCTGCAGGCCTTGCATCAAAACAATGCCTTTGGTGCTTATTATATTTAGTTTGTAGGGAAATGTTATAGGACTATGTTTTAATATTTATTAGTGCTTTTAATATATTTAGTTTGTAGGGAAATCAGCACGTGCTATACTTACAAGTTACAATCAATGTAAGTGATGTAAGTCAATTTACTAAATCCTCCCAAATACTTATTCCATTTAAGTCTGTTTGTTTATTGTCTCCCTTTATATTGATTAAATACAACTGGGCAGTGACCGCGTCACGTATAGACATAATAATTACATGTCAAACATGTTCAAAAGTCCAAAGTCTTCAAATGTGTAATTTTTACCCATAAATGATAAAACCTTTTATACACATAAACCGTATATTTCTACTTATAAGCTAATAGCGAATTTGAAATCGTATAAACTCATGTTAATAACCTTACAAGCCGATATAGCAACATCTTAGCTTTATTATGGTCTGTTTAGATGTGAAAAACACGTAATGATGGTGTGCGACTTCTGGTCTTTAGCAGGTTGCAGAACATACAAAATGTTTGGTACACACAAAACCTTGACATCGGTTTTATAGTAATGAAGGTAAGCCTACAAACTAAATTCTAAACATGTGGTCTTACTTTCTAACTCTTTCATATCTTAATTTATCACGAGATGGGTGTGGAGGTCAATTGTGCCAAAAACAAGATTCTTATTTATAAATAAAGAAATAAATAAATGAAATCTAACAAAGTGCATAAGTTTGTTTTTCATCAACACACTTTTTCACTTACTATATACATACATACTTACCAATTCTTCAAATTAGCTATCTTAGCGGATAAATATATAAATCGATCTTGACGGTTGATTAATCGAGGATATATCGTTAGACGGGGATTAATCGTCATGATTTTCACTAATTGGCCTTATTAATCGTTTGGGTAAAAAGTTAGATAAATCGGTCAAACCGGATAAATCGGTTAAATAAAAAAGTGGATAAATCGGCCAACTCGGTTTCAAATATAAATCGTCCAAATAGGAAAAAAATCAGATATAGATCGGCTAAATCGGCCTAAAAGGGAATATAACAGCATTAATTAATTTACAAAAAATAATAACAATAATAAAAAAATATCATAACAACTTAAAACATGTATACACCATAAAAGCATTATTTAATTTACAAAAAATAAAAAAAATAAAAAAAATAAAAAAACAAAAAAACATCAAAAATTTTAACAAAATACACATAAATAAAAACTTACAATCGTCTGAATCATCACATATATGTTAATTCTACTTTTCCAACGTCCTTGGACTTATTCGAGTTGCTACAAAACAATACAAACAATTAAAATACCAAACATTTTATTAATTTATACAAAAAAACGTGTATAATCAATAAAAACTTACGGTTTGAAAAAAACAATTCGCCATTTGTTGATTCAAGATAAGGGGGTTTAATAGATCGTGGTATTTGTAAGATTTTATTGTGGAATGCTACGTTTTTCCGAGTGATTTACATGATCAAACGACTGATTTTGACTTTTTTTTATAGAGTAGTGTGTGTTTCGGTGTTAAAGTGTGTGTTTTTATGAAAACAATGATCCGTTCCATTTAATTTGTAAAAAAGTTTTATGTTTATTTGCATTTAACCCCTGTTTTATTGTTTATTGCTTTAGTTTCCTTAAAGTTTCGAAATTTACAATTTTTACCCATCGATTTTGTTTTCTAAGTTTTCTACAAAAAGAAGGTTTTCTCTAGAACCCATCCCTATATATATATATATATATATACTAGTCGAGTACCCGCGCAATGCGGCGGCAGGTACTCTGTGACTAATTTTGTGGCGAACGTATTATATGTTTTTAGTGTCCAATAATTTTATTTTAACAAGGTGTATTTGCAGGTTTATAAAATCATGCTCGAAAATCATTTTTTTTCTATCGGCATAGTTAGGCTGTGATAATGATGTCATGTTTTTAATCAATATTTCCATCCCAATCTCTTACAACGAGAAAAAAAAAATACAAAAATGCATCTTTATAAAAAGCAAGAAAGATTGTATTGTTCCACATTCACCGTTACAAATGTGAAATTAATTGCGCTTCGCTGCGGCGGGTCTTCGCGCTTCGCTGCGGCGGGTCTTCTATTGTGTCTCAAGTAGTGCAAGGAAAAAGTCCCTAACAAATTTGTTTATACGCATCATATACTCGAGCAATCAGTAAACGTAAAGCACCACAGAATAAACTAAATCGATTACATTGACATTTGCCATCATACGAAAATCTAACCAAAGTTACTGCTGGGGTTGACCCAATAAAACTCGTAGCACCTCTTCTTTGACTTTAACACAGCAGGATGGACTCATCAATTTGTTTACTAAAACACATAATACTACACAACAACACCAAGCTTTTTTTTTCTTACAATTTAACACAAACGGAAAACAGCAACCAAAATAAGGCGCCTAATAACCCACTCAATTACCAAACTTAAACCAACAGGAACTGATGCTTAGACTAAGCAACGTAAATTAATTATAGTTTTAATCAACAACCACAATCATAAAAAATTTAAACTAAAACTGCAGATACAAATAACATTAACTAAACTACAATCATCAATACAAATCCATAAGCACATTAAAAAAAGACTCAAAAGAAATGATGTACCAAGGAATCTAACATTAATAATATAAACCATTAACCAATCAAGAAAAAATCAACAATCCAACTTGAATAAACCACTTCTTCTCCCTCGTTTCACCAGAAATACACGATATCATTTTTTTTCCGGTGAATCAGTAACGTTTTACACATCACTTCCTCACTTTTTTCTTCTCTCAAAATCTATGTTGCAATTTTCAAGTACATTCACATACCTGCACACTCTAGTCTGTGTCCTATTTAGTGTGCATGCTGTGTTACCTGCTCTACTACATACATGCCTTTGCTCTTCACTTTTTATTTCTGGTTTTCGCTCTATTCGCTCCAACTTCAGGCGGTTCGGCAACAAAGATCAGCTACAACAAAAAAGAAACCATTATCTCACCGGACATTTAAGTTGCAAAGCCAATGAAGAAATAAGTATTTGTACACACACTTGTTCGTTGTCCCTTCATCCTCAGTTTGCGTAGCAAACACCACTAACTGACCGGACGGACACGTAAAAGCCAATGATGAAATAAGTATTTTGTTATCTTTAGGCTCAGATAAGCGAGCTATCGGATATGGGAACATGGCCGCGATGGCTGCAAACTTGGCAAGCTTGCCTCGCCAGGCGGCGCATAATCCAAATTCTAATAAAATCCCCTTAGGGACGCTCAAACAGTATCATCATGGCCGTTTAAGAGCATTGTAATCTATGAACACGTAAATGATATATGTCCACACCATGAACACCCAACATGTATCTGATATACGTGGCCACAAACAACACATTCCCGTCAAAATAAAGAATGTAATAATTGGGAAAACAATATAATAATAGTTCACTGTTCATAAGCCTCGTACAGTGTGAACGCCAAACTATTATAAGTTATAATAAGTCAACTTTCAATAACGTGGGAAAAGTAAGGGGTTTGTTATGTTTAGGCTCAGATAAGCATGCAATCGAATATAGAAACATGGCCACCATGGCTGCAAACTTAGCAAGCTTGCCCCGCCAGGCGGCACATGATCCGAATTCTAACCAAGTCCCTTAGGGACGCTCAAGTAGTCCATTCAAAGCCATTACAATATCTGCAACTGCTAGTGTACTGCAGCCGGGGAAAACTAAATTATAATCATCATGGGAATACCAACTCATGAAGGATGATGATTCCAACAATAAGTAGCAGCAAATATACGAATCGAAAAAACACCAACAAAATAATCATAAATGCTATCTCATTGTAACTTATATTAGTTTAGCTTTCACATTGTCTGAGTGTTATGGACAATGATTCCAACAATAAGCAACATCAAATATACCAATCGAATCATCATCACGGTCATAGAAAAGCGAAGACCGTTATCATCAATTGTCATCCAAGTACGACCGTCACCAACCCATCAAAGATTGGGGGCGACGATCCGGATAAAAAGAAATGACCATAACCCTAACCCGAGCGTCGCCAACCCAATCAAAGATCGGGGGCAACGATCAGCGTCGAAACAACATCAGACACCCAATTCTAACCAAATACCCTTAGGTACACTCAAATAGTATTCAAAGTCAATCGAAAGAGCAAGGTTAATCCCACTAAAAGGTATCCAATTCAAAGGAACAGCACCACCAAAATTGGTGAAACCACGCGTGTTACCATCGCCTACAATGAAAAGCGGCAACGGTAGTATCGACACCACCAATTGTGTACGTATCCAGTAGGGAACAACACTTAATAAAAAAATAGGTCAATCAATCGAACAAAAAAAAGACCAATCAATGAATTACTGAACCAAAGCGTAAATGTGAAAACCAAATCTCACCTATATCTGAGAATATGGGGAAAAAGGGAAGAGAGTATCTACCGACGGCTGATCCACCACACCTAGTAAAACCCACCAAAGTGAACATGCAGGATACCTAAGACGATGGCAAATCGAGATCGGAACTATCAAAACGAACGCCATCAGTAGTACAATTGGTGCTAAAGATAACGCAGAAACTCCAAATCCGTTTTTATTGGAGATCCGAGTCATCGGAACCTACGACATCAATAGAAACGTCGGTGTGAAACATAACCCACCAATTCGAGATCTCTTTTTACAGATTCAAGAGAGAGAAAACTCATCAAAACCAATAGCCCACTATTATATGTTCTCCAATGACGTTGCAATAATACAAAAGACCAAACGTTTAGACAAAACACCTACCGAACACGTATTTTACATACGTGGCCACAAAACAACATATTCTCACAATACAAATACAAAGAATATAATAATCTGAGAAAATAATATAATAATGGCTGTTCATAACCGTCGGTCAATATGAACGGCAATATAAGTTATAATTACTGTTATAATTGTTTTGGCTGTTACAATAATATTGCAATATTAACGTAAGTCAAAAGGTTGTTTCAATTCAAATATTAATGGGTTTTATTTTTCAAAATGCAACATAAGTCTATTACTCACAAAATCATTTAATTGGCAAATGTATCATAAATCTTTCTAAATACGGAAATGTTTTAGGCTGAATTTTTAAGATTACTAAATAAAGAAAACATGGTAAATGCTTTATAAAGTAGTTAGATATATATATATATATATATATATATATATATATATATATATATATATATATATATATATATATATATATATATATATATATATATATATATATATATATATATATATATATATATATATATATATATATATATATATATATATATATATATATATATATATATATATATATATATATATATATATATATATATATATATATATATATATATATATATATATATAATATATGTATATATATATATATATATATATATATATATATATATATATATATATATATATAATATATATATATATATATAATATATATATATATATATATATATATATATATATATATATATATATATATATATATATATATATATATATATATATATATATATATATATATATATATATATATATATATATATATATATATATATATATATATATATATATATATATATATATATATATATATATATATATATATATTTATATATATATATATATATATATATATATATATATATATATATATATATATATAGATATATATATATATATATAATTATATATATATATATATATATATATATATATATATATATATATATATATATATATATATATATGTATATATATATATATATATATATATATATATATATATATGTGTGTGTATATATATATATATATATATATATATATATATATATATATATATATATATATATATATATATATATATATATATATATATATATATATATATATATATATATATGTAAAACCCGTAAAAATAAGGTCATAATTTAATTCTATTTTCAATTATTTTGATGTATTTTATAACGTTAAATATTATTATGTTAAACGATTTAAGTTGAAACCGATATTAAATATTATATTTTAATATTTTGACGAGCAACGAGGACTACTAGTGATCGCGATACCGACGGATGCCAAAAATTTTATATTTTATTATCGATAGTTTTGATATTTAATACTTTCGACGATATCGTTTCAATTACGTATCGAGTCGTTATATTATTATTTTTCGTGTGCGATTAAACTTTTAAAAAGTACAATCTAACATTTTCAGGTAGTGAAATATTTTCTCGTATAATATTTTGAAACTTATTTTTGTGTTGGTTGACGAACTCACAATTTACGGATTTAAATTTGGGCTTACGTGCATAATTTAGCGTCCCTTACGACTAAACCGGAAACCTTAGGATTACGTATTTACGTTTTTGAACTCCGTTTTTGATGAGACAATTTTTATTGGATTCGTTTTGTGTCGTTGATTCATAATTTATAAAAACGTTTTTCGTGAAACGACCCGAGTGCACGCAAATCGAGAAAACTAGAATCGAGGAATACCTCTAAACTAGTGAGATCGGACAAAATACATTGTCCCACCCCACTAGCTAGCTTGGTTGGCACCAACATGAAACCACAACCATATGTGGCATCATGTTAGCTAAACACTTACAAGTGTAAGCAAAGCTTACACCTTAAGCTTAGTTCTTTCCCACTAACTCAAAACCACTAGCAACTTTCACACATACCATTTACTTACATGCAAAACTCTCTCAAATCCTCTCAACCACTTCACCCTTGCCATCCATATTGAAGCTACAAACACCCCTTTTGATCTTTTCTAGCCATAAAATACATGTTAACTAGCTCTATCATGGAGTTATCTTGAAGCCTTGATCATTTGGTGGCCATATTAACAACATTGGAGGTTATTTGCT